>JAYKYS010000012.1:13688500-14918000 GCA_036924285.1 Asterella californica
ACCGTGGGAAGCGGATCCTGCGCATGTTGCGGTTGAAGAGTGAGGTGCTAGTCCACTGGTTAGATTGCGGTCTAGCTCGCAAGCGCGGTCTTGATCTCTGGCTAGGTGGTAGTGTGTGGATTATTGAAGTCCTACCAGCTGTAGCTACAAGCGCGGTTTGGTCAGCAACCAAAATTGAATTCCCGAGCATGTAGAGATCGTCGACAGTGAGACAGGGAGCTAGTACTTGTCCAAATCTGTCTTCTAGGTGAAAGAATCCGTTGCCAATTAAGCACCAGCCACCATTGGCATCAAATTATCGAGCTGAGAATAAATTCTTTTGCAAGGCGGGCACATGGAGAACGTCACGTATGTACACGTGCTCACCGTTGAGCAGGCGCACTTCCATCATGCCGGAACCAGCAACGTGAATAGTGATGTTGTCACCGAGTAGAATCACATCATTCTCGGTGTTCTCAGTAGAGACGGGTGAGTATTCGACGAATTGTCGTCGATTATGCGCCATGTGATGTGTGGCACCCGTGTCCACATACCAATTAGGATCAGCTGTCTGCACGATTGTAGACGAACATTGTGTCACCAGAACTCGACGAGTGTTGCCGTTGTTGTTCTGGGAACGACGATTCTTGTTCTTGTTCTTGTTGTGATTGCCAGCATTCGAGTTTTCGTTACTGCTGCTGGGTTTGTCCGGACACTCAGCGATGCGGTGCCCGGGCTTGTTGCACTGGAAACATTTCTCGTTAGGATTTGACGGTCTCTTCGGTGGCTGGTTGCCGCCTTGTCAGTTGCCACCATTGTTACGTCGGTTGTTGCCATTGCGTCCTCCTTGCCGGCGTCCTGCAAACAAGACAGTGGATGGTTCTATCGATAACTTGCGCTCGATCGTTTCTTCCTGGATGAAGAAGGTGATGAGGTCCTGTAGCGAGAGATTTGGGTTTGTTCTCATCGCTTGCAAGAATAGATGGTAGTTGTTGGGCATGCTGCTCATCAACGCGAGGACTTGCTCCTCGTTGGTAATTATCAATCCAACTGAAGTCATCTGTTGGATGAGAGACTTGAAATTGTTCACGTGCTGGGTGACAGTCTCGTTGGGTTTCATCTTTAAAACCCGCAACTTCTCTCTTAAGTGCATCTTGGTCACCATGTCTTGACCGGTGTCGCGTCGGACGTTTTGCGTGAAGGATGTCCAGGAAAACACGAGGTTCCTGGCTGTGGAGATGTTGTGTGCTGAAACAGAGACAAGACAGAGAAAAACAACCACGAAAACGAATGCTGCGATATATACACTCCCAAATGTATGTACACTGCCGGTTCTTTCTCCTAACAGCACAAAACTGAAGAACAGACCAGAGCGGTCTGTAACCTACTTCAGAAGCCCTAAAACAAACCCCTGAATCGCAACCCTAGCCTGAAATCGCCAAAGTGTAGCTCAAAGCAAGAGAAACTTCTCTTTGCTAACAACCAGAGCCACAACAGTATCACACGATCCAAACCCAAGTCCAAACCACATCCACACACTAGCTCTTGGCTAAAGCTAGCTACTACAAGCTGTATACAACCAACCAGAATTCTAACGAACTCAAAAGAGCAAAACCCGTAGCGAAGAAACAGAAAAAGGTCTATCTGTGGACTTCCTCCTTTCGCTGAACGGACTTCAGATGTCGATAGGGTCTCCTCCGCTGACTCCGTTAACCCAAAAAACCTTCAGATCCGACTCTCAACAGCCGAGATATTGCCGATTTTCGGTCGCAGGTGACCGAACCTTCAAAAACTCCTCCCTACGGCTTAAAACCGCACACCACGCACAAACGGATCGTCTAAACTGATATCCGTCTTCTCTGGTAGGTAGATCTGGCTACCCTGAACCCAACAAGACTCCAAACAAGTCGTTTGGAGTTCCCCTTGCAAAACCACGCAAGAAATTTGGTCGCAGATTGCAAAAAACTGACGTAAATCGGCTCCTTGCGGCTCAAACTCGCTCACCACACCCAAACCAACAATCCAATTCACGTACAGTCTTCTCTTATGAGTAGATGAAGACTCCCTGATCGCGTAGGCACCAAGAACGAAGAGCTTGGCCCACCGATCGCGAAGAACAGCCCAACCTCAGGTCGCAGGCGAACGAAAATCTGATGTAAGCGCTTCCCTGCGAGCCAATTTCACTCAGAACTTCCAAACCGCCCGATGAAAACTCGTATCGTCTTCAATTTCCTGTAGAACTCGGTGTTCTGATCCCGTTGGATCCAAGGACAGCAAGTTTGGACTTCGGAACGGCCCGAACGGTCCAACTCTCCTTCACAGGTAACTGAAAACTCCAAATCTGCTTCCTGCGTCTCAATTTCACTCAGTACGTACTCCCCGATCCGTCTCTTCCCAAACCGTTTGAACCAGTGCGTAGCCTGCACAGATCTGAATCCAACGACGCCTTGCGCGCTTGCATTGGACTCTTAAATCTCCCGCACCGTCCGCTGACAGGTCGCAGGCGCAAGCAAGCCCCTTAAGCACCCCCCTTGTTACAGTCTGTACGTACGAAGTTCAACCCTCAATAATAAGAAGCAGGCCCCTTGCGTCTTTGATATAACGCCTGGAGCCCTAAATACCCAGTCAGTAAGTAACTAGGGGCCTAGCTTGATTTTACCTTCTTTCGAATCGCATAACTTCTTCTCTGGATGTCCAAACGAAGTAAACAAGATGCCCATGGAAAACTGACAACGAGCTCTACCCATCCATGTGATGAAAGTGAAGATCCGAAGTTGCGCCAAAATCTCGTAAGCTGGGGCCTAGCTTGTTTTCTCCATCTTTCGAGTCTTGTAACTTTTCCACTAGACGTCCAAACGAAGTAGATGAAGTGCCTATGGAAAGCTGACAAAGAGCTCTACCCATCTATGCGATCAAAATGGAGATCTGAGATTGTGCCAAAAACCCGTAAGCTGGGGCCTAGCTTGTCTTCTCATGAGTGACTTTGGAGTGACAAGCATCGAAGTTTGAATTTCATGTAGCAGCCGGTCCACGACACGACATCCACCCCCTCCAAATTTGTGCATCCTCCGGTATGCACCAGAGATACCAACCAAGGAGTGGACCGGCACGCACACTCATTCCCATCTATCCTCCCTCCCATCTCAATCAATCTCATCCTCAAGTCCGCAACTCGATCGTCATCTTGAAGTTGCTTCCCTGCCATGATCCTCCCTAGATCCATGCTCATCGACCTTCACCTCGAACCTCCCATCCAATCACCCCCTCTAGATCTACACATCTTCAATATGCGAAGACATAGAAAGAATAACCCATCATACCATAGAATTGTCTTCCATCTGTCTTGTAGAACCTCACCGTTGAGGTTTGTAACCCAAGTGTCGTAGTAGACATCCACCATCCTGCCAATCATCACCCGTATCCTGAATGTAACCCTCAATCTCAACTCTGTACATGTCATTGTACGTATCCAACTCTTCTTTTCTGTTTTCTGAAAAAAAATTAGAACCACCCTACTGCAACCAAAATCCTCAATCGCAACCATCATTGTATCGCTGTAGAATAGTATCTTCCTCAACCATCATCCTCCCTGATATCTTCTTCTGAAAATCCTCACAACCTCCCAAGCATCATCCTCTCAACCTTCCTGAAAATATTTACAATCCCTCAAGCATCATCCTCCCAACACAAATCATCTTCAGCAATGGCTTCTCCCCTGTAAGCCATCGCTACTCATCATCCTATACCCGTAGCCTCGATAGCATCCGTCCACTCTCCTTCACCCTCAGCATGTCCGTCCTTGATGATGTCAATGATGACATCATGGACTTCTCTTGTAACTGCACCCAAGACCTCTCGTGAAATGAACCCAACCTGTGCATCTTGAATGCACTCCTCCCAACCTCCCTTCACATCCATCACTGTATCAATATCTGGTTGCTGTATGTTTGCAACCAGATCAACCATGTCCACTGTCTGCATCTCAACCATCTCCTCCGTTTGTGAAGGATCGCCCTCCATTGCCTGTTCAGGAAGAATAGTTTCCTGTTGAACAGTATCCTCCTGAGCTAGCTTCCCTGAAGAAGTCTCTTCTTGTCCCTTCTTCTCGCTCTGCATCGTGAATGCAGTAGCCAACTCGAGCTCGCTTAGATCCTCATGTTCATCCAAATCATCCATATGGAGATCATGCTCAATCTCCTCAATCCTAGCATCATAATTTGTAGCTTCGGTAGCTACAACTGCTTGTGCCGTAAAGTAATCATCCACAAACTTCTTCATCCCTCCTTTACCAACGTTGGCTTGAAGGAGAGTACCCGTACTTGTGAATGCTACCTTTCCATCCTCCCTAGAAATAACCCCACATTGCAAAGACTCTGCAAAATCGATGCAATCGTCCTGTTGATGGTCAGTACCATCACACCACAAGCACTGATGTACCCAAGCTGGTTTGGGTACAAGCACCATCTCAATCGATGATCTCTTATCCTCCAACCTAGTAACCTTAGCTTGTAGATCTCGCATCTTTTGCTGTAGGTCCTCGATGGTTGGATCCTTCTCCTCTACAACCACAACTGGAGGTTGAACCTCAGGTACCACCTGAACTGGTGTGGTAGTCAAGGATACAGGTGTCAACCTTGTAACTCTTTCCCTTGTCTGTCTCCAGACAAGAAGCTCAACAGCTTCATGCACAACCTCCCAATTTCTTGTTAACCCTTCTTCTTCCTCTCCATCCTCCAGAAGTAGCTCCAACTGTTCTTGCCATGGTTCATCTGCAGCTTGAAGAAACAACTCCGTCTTGTAGCTCTCCAAGGTTAACTGGTCCACCCGAGATAGTTGAGAGAATTGTCTCTCAAACTCCTTCAACAGCTCTGTAGGCTGTAAATCCTTGCTGGATCGGTTGACCCATCCCAAAAATGATTTCTTGGTTACTCGATCTGAGTTACCCAAGAAATACTCCTCCATCAACGCATGTGAAAATGTATCCCAGTTCCTCCCAAAACGCTTTGTTAGACCCTTCACATGCTCCCTTATCTCAGGCACCACAGCGAGTTTGAACGTCTCGATCATCTCCTTCTCTGGTACCTGATCCAAATCCATCTCCATCTTGTAACATCTCAAGTACTCAGAGATGTCTCTCCCATCAAATAGATCGAACTTGTCGATCACCCTTCCAAGCACCTTCTTCCTCAAAGCCTCCTTTTGTTGGTTCTCTTGCTCTTGTCGCATAAACAAAGTGAAGGCTTGAAACAAACGTGCAGTTGCTGCATCCAACTGCACCCCTTGTATCCCCTCTGATCCATCCATCTCGTCCATAGTCATGGCTCGTCCCATCCTCCCATCCTCCCATCCTCCCATGATCCCAAGCATCTACATATCCATCATCCCAGGTCCGCAACATCCTCCCGAACAACCATATCCATCTTCATCCTCGTCCATGATTGCTGACTCTTCTGCTCAGTTCTAACACACAAATATCTCCACCCCGGACCTTCACGTCGAGTTCACCACCTATGTCGCGTCGGACGTTTTGCGTGAAGGATGTCCAGGAAAACACGAGGTTCCTGGCTGTGGAGATGTTGTGTGCTGAAACAGAGACAAGACAGAGAAAAACAACCACGAAAACGAATGCTGCGATATATACACTCCCAAATGTATGTACACTGCCGGTTCTTTCTCCTAACAGCACAAAACTAAAGAACAGACCAGAGCGGTCTGTAACCTACTTTAGAAGCCCTAAAACAAACCCCTGAATCGCAACCCTAGCCTGAAATCGCCAAAGCGTAGCTCAAAGCAAGAGAAACTTCTCTTTGCTAACAACCAGAGCCACAACAGTATCACACGATCCAAACCCAAGTCCAAACCACATCCACACACTAGCTCTTGGCTAAAGCTAGCTACTACAAGCTGTATACAACCAACCAGAATTCTAACGAACTCAAAAGAGCAAAACCCGTAGCGAAGAAACAGAAAAAGGTCTATCTGTGGACTTCCTCCTTTCGCTGAACGGACTTCAGATGTCGATAGGGTCTCCTCCGCTGACTCCGTTAACCCAAAAAACCTTCAGATCCGACTCTCAACAGCCGAGATATTGCCGATTTTCGGTCGCAGGTGACCGAACCTTCAAAAACTCCTCCCTACGGCTTAAAACCGCACACCACGCACAAACGGATCGTCTAAACTGATATCCGTCTTCTCTGGTAGGTAGATCTGGCTACCCTGAACCCAACAAGACTCCAAACAAGTCGTTTGGAGTTCCCCTTGCAAAACCACGCAAGAAATTTGGTCACAGATTGCAAAAAACTGACGTAAATCGGCTCCTTGCGGCTCAAACTCGCTCACCACACCCAAACCAACAATCCAATTCACGTACAGTCTTCTCTTATGAGTAGATGAAGACTCCCTGATCGCGTAGGCACCAAGAACGAAGAGCTTGGCCCACCGATCGCGAAGAACAGCCCAACCTCAGGTCGCAGGCGAACGAAAATCTGATGTAAGCGCTTCCCTGCGAGCCAATTTCACTCAGAACTTCCAAACCGCCCGATGAAAACTCGTATCGTCTTCAATTTCCTGTAGAACTCGGTGTTCTGATCCCGTTGGATCCAAGGACAGCAAGTTTGGACTCCGGAACGGCCCGAACGGTCCAACTCTCCTTCACAAGTAACTGAAAACTCCAAATCTGCTTCCTGCGTCTCAATTTCACTCAGTACGTACTCCCCGATCCGTCTCTTCCCAAACCGTTTGAACCAGTGCGTAGCCTGCACAGATCTGAATCCAACGACGCCTTGCGCGCTTGCATTGGACTCTTAAATCTCCCGCACCGTCCGCTGACAGGTCGCAGGCGCAAGCAAGCCCCTTAAGCACCCCCCTTGTTACAGTCTGTACGTACGAAGTTCAACCCTCAATAATAAGAAGCAGACCCCTTGCGTCTTTGATATAACGCCTGGAGCCCTAAATACCCAGTCAGCAAGTAACTAGGGGCCTAGCTTGATTTTACCTTCTTTCGAATCGCATAACTTCTTCTCTGGATGTCCAAACGAAGTAAACAAGATGCCCATGGAAAACTGACAACGAGCTCTACCCATCCATGTGATGAAAGTGAAGATCCGAAGTTGCGCCAAAATCTCGTAAGCTGGGGCCTAGCTTGTTTTCTCCATCTTTCGAGTCTTGTAACTTTTCCACTAGACGTCCAAACGAAGTAGATGAAGTGCCTATGGAAAGCTGACAAGGAGCTCTACCCATCTATGCGATGAAAATGGAGATCTGAGATTGTGTCAAAAACCCGTAAGTTGGAGCCTAGCTTGTCTTCTCATGAGTGACTTTGGAGTGACAAGCATCGAAGTTTGAATTTCATGTAGCAGCCGGTCCACGACACGACACCGGCAAAGTGTCTGGTCAAGGTGGACCATGCATCGTTCGACGTGGTGCAAGACATTAGATGTCTTGCCACACTGTCTTGCCACACTGTTCTCGCAGCATTCGTTGATCGCTGCGAGCGCGTTAACATCACGCTGATCCCAATCTGAGATCAACGTGGGATCCCCCTGCTACCGGACCCAGTAACAGAGGGAGGGATGGGTATCGCAGTACCTCCGGGTGTAATGGCAGGTGGCCTCTGCACGTTCCCTTCCACGATATCAAGAACACCATGGGCCCTAAGCCGCAAGGTTGTCTTGTGTTTCCAGAGCGTGAAATATGTGCCGTCGAACTTAGCCTAGCCTTTGGTGTCAAAAAAGGCAAACATTCTGTATCAAATTGATCGCTGGAACGATGAAGTTTTATTAACGAAGGTACAAATTCTAAATGCATGAAGCGTTCTTCTCGCAACAGCTGAAGCGTCCTCCAACTGCTCTCACTTAAAGACCGAAGGTCTACTTAATGCCTATGCTATTGTGCTAGTGCATCAACAAAACAAAACTCTGATACCATGTTAGAAATGGACTGCTAATAGAATAAGCTAAGGTAAAACTCTAATCACGACATAAAGCATGAGAGTGTGTGAGAGAACTCCTCAAGAGAGTGTAGACAAAACCAAGTAAATGAATACTCAATAATGTACAATGACCTTGAACCTGAATAATATACCTTGGGTCTTGGCCTTGGTGATCTTACGAAAGATCACCATCTAAAAACCTGAACTGGGTACTGCCTAAAGGAATATTCACACTTATACAGCATTCTAACAGAATACCTACTGACTAAAGGTGCATTGACCAGCCTTTGCGTAACGTTTGTAAAGTACCTACTTGGTACGGTATAAAAGTAATTAGTCGGGACATTTGATTCGGAAATCCGTCCACTCCACTCCACTCTTCACCTCCCGTTGGTAATCGGCACAATTACAATCTCGGGCTGATGCCTCCTGACGTCACACTGGGCAAATTTCTTATTACTAGTAGGTCCGGGGCTTCTTCCAGATCTCTGGCGATCTCCTCTATCAGTACCTCATGTCGGGCAATTACTTTCTCGCGCTGTTGCCTCCTGTTAATCTCACCATACGGCAAAATTCTGATACAAGTAGCGTAGCATTGCGGTCACGCACTAATTATAAGGTCTTTCCTACGAGTAAGTCCTCGTGTTCTCGCAAGCGGATAAATACTCTCGCTGGCTTATACCTCCCCACGCCATTCAAAGACTGATCGTAGCCTGACGGTGCACACTACGACGAATATGTAACGGTGCACTATGTGGCTGCTTCCCGTAGTCACGCTTCCGCAGGTCTTTGATGAGAGTCAAGTGGGGCGGTGTAATCCGCGGAGTACACCAGCCCTGCTGTTGTCCCCGCCTAGGTGCAATGCTCAGCGACGGAAACAGCTCTAGTAACAAGTGAAACAAAAAGGGCAGAAAAGAGGAGGACGTAAACCGCACTCGTAGAGGCCGAGGTACTGAGAGTATCAAGTTGCTGCTTTCAGCGGGGTTTTGATGCACAAATGCAGGTTGTAAGCCTACGATGTTCACGTACCTCAATACTGGCAGCTTCCCAAGATCGGGAAGCATGGACAGATCTGCGTTGGGGTTGAATCCACAACAAAAGGACATCGAGAAGAGAGACAGACTCTTAAGATTTTCAAGCTCCACCGGAAGAGATTGCAAGCTCAGGCAGTAGTCCAGCTTTAGCTCTTTGAGAGACTGCAACTTCCCGATCTCGGGTGGCAGAGATCTAAGCCCTCGACTTTCCTTCAAAGACAGTCTCTGCAGATTCCTGAGATCGCCGATCTCCGATGGGAGTGCTTCAAGAGCTGGGCAGTTTGCCAAGGTTAGCTTCGTTAGGTTCTTGAACTGAACAATATGCGGAGATATCTCTTGGACTTTGCACGACTTGATTTCCAGTTCAGTGAGGCATTCCGAGTACGGAGCCAGTTCTGCTGGTACACAGGTGAGACTAGAGCAGTCATCAAAGCTCACATTTTTCAAGGATGAGCTGATACGCCACTTTAACAAGGGCTGGAGCTTGGAAACAGACCCGAGCTCTTTTCCTGCGAGTTTCGGACAAGAGATAAATACCAAGTCCGTTGAACCCTGAAGTTTCTGGATGAACGTGGGTATACGTTCTATCTCTGCACAGTTCTGAAAGGACAGACTGAAAGGAACGGGGCCCTTGGGCGGAAGAGGATCTTCCAGGGTGAAATCGCAACTTCCCTCACACTCTTGCAGGTGAAGGGACTTCAGAAGGGTTAACCTGAATATAGCTGCAGCAACGAGATGGATGTTTCGGCACCGTATCAAACTTAGGTTCTGCAGCAGCGACGGTATCTGTAAGAAAAGCCACAGACGACGTCAGATATAATAGCGCTTAGAAGATGCACTGATTTAGCATCTTATCAACGCAGATAGAACTTGGTCAAAACTTGAACTAACAACTTTGTACACAAGTAGCTGATACCGCATTTTAATGAATGGTCACATTGAAATGAAGCAGAAATTCGACAGATTCACGTACACAAGTCTATGCCTCCATCATATTCCTACAAAGTTCCTCCTTGCAGTGACGGGTGTATCTTCTGGAGTATGAGACTAGTAGTTTACCTCGATTTTGGGTTGTGAGCTGAAGTCAAAGTCCGTCAGCACCAGGGTCTGCAAATTTTTCGGCAGATTCTCGGCACCAAATGGAAAATCAACTTTGGACATGGAGCCCCAATAGAGATAACGCAGGTCGTTCTGACGCTTGACAGTGACTCCTTCGATTTCTTGAATGTTATGGAAAATAAGGTAATGGAGACCTTGGATCCGATCCAGCCATCGCAGCTGGAAAACTCCTTCACAGTTAAGCAGACACAAGCTCCGGAAATTTTTGCTTACCTGAAAACACTGACAGAGAGTCAAAAGTCTGCTTCATAAACCCGTCAGCAAAGTAACTTATGACCTCTAAGAGAGGACTATGCACGAGAAAATCACGGGCGAGGAGAAGGAATATGTTGCCCTTTCTTAACAGAAGGTAGAGTAGACAGAACCGATGCAACTTCACAATGAGCTTAAATGACAGGAATAAAGCCGAGGCCTTGTCACATGCTTCTGGCCCGTAGAAGGAGCTTTCTTACCCCTGTCTGGAGGTCCGAAAGCTGTTGTGGCATTGGAGAATTTACGGCACGTAGGTATTCATCCCCGTTGATATTCCGTGCAGTGAAACTGAACTCGGGGTAAGCGTGGATCACTTTCAACTGAAACGGTGATCTACGGTCACACTTATTGATAAGAGCTGCTAAGTCGGAGCTGTTACAGACTTGATAACCACCCTTTCCCAAGTCCCTGTAGAGATTCTGGAAGACGAAATAAGAGAAAACGAATTTATTGTCTTCGAGTTTCGTCAGAATGTCTCCTCCGAGAATAGCTTTTACTGTATTCCAACTCCAGCCATCAAATAAGTTGGAAATGTCGCTCATGGCGTCCTGACATTCTCCCAGCTTCACTCTGTAAGCAAGGCCCACCTTGGCGGTGAATCGAGCATACATCGTCCTTCGCTTCGCTGCTGCGCGTTTCAAAGCCCCGGACCTGTGCTCTTTCCACAACTCGTCCAGCTTCTCGTCACTGAAAGTGACATTCATGTCCTCCAGCTTCTGCAAGATTTCCTTCCAAAATGCTGGCGTCCTCGGCTGTGAACCAAAAAACTTCCCGAAAAGGACCAGAAGTTTCGGGTTTCCCTCGCATCGTTCAATAAGATCGGGAATGATGTTACTCCAGACCGACATCTCGTTTGTATCGAGAGGGCCTCTAGCATACTGCTGGAAAAGATTTCTGGCGTCAGGGCTCTCCAACCTTTTCACATCGTGCACTTTGTGCCTGCATGTAGGAGTGGGGAAGAGTGTTTGGATCCGCTCATAAACGCCGCTGCTCTTCCAATCACTGTCGTAGCCTCGCATGGAAAGTAAAACACAGCTTCCCGCTGGCAGGAGCTTTGAGATGTCATCAGGGAGAATCTCACTGAGAACTGATGTGTTTGTCGGAGCATTATCAAAGAACATCACGACCTTACGTCTGTGGCCAATGCTAGACTCCCTCCATGCTCTCAAGGCGTTTTGGATTTTAGTGTAGCCCGCATCCTTGTGGCTAAGTCCTTCGGCTGCTCGACCATCGGCCATTTGCTCCAACAGCTTCCGTTGGCACTCCACTGGTTCTAGTTGAGAGCCAGAAGTGCTGCTGCAATCTATTTGCAGAAGCTCAATCTTCAGGTCGGTTCCACCAGCTTTAGTACTATCTGCTTGCTCCGAGTATACTGCATGAATTATCTCTTTGGCGAGTCTACTTTTCCCAGCTCCTGGAGGTCCAGTTATGTGCACAACCGAAATCTGCGCTCCATGATCGCCCGCACTTACGAACTGCTTGAGCTCATCGATTGATCGACCGAAGTTAGTCCCCACTCGAGGATTCTCACCCAGATACGGAAGATCGTTGTTCACCGTCCTGGCTCGGTCTTCTTGAAGCAACTTCGAAGCGAACGTCAAAAGCATGCTTATGCACATGTCCAACACCTGCAAGTTGCCCGGAGCTGTCAACCCACGCTTGAATGGCCGGGCAACTTTGTCTCTGATCCCAAACACGTCCACAAAGACAGCATTGCCACCAGAAGTTTGATCATTTGTCAACACTCAAACAGAATGCAGATCAGAGGCCTTCTACATACCTTTTAAGTGCATATGCTTCGACCAACAAATCAACTTTTCAAGTTCTTCAAAACACAGTAACTTGTAGCCCTGATGACCAGTCACTTGGTTAAAGACTCAAGAGTTTCCGTTGTATAACTCGGCTAAGATCAACTTACTTACCTCCACATTCTGTGATCGGCGAGTTGCTCGTCCGAAGTTTTTGGAATAACGCTCCCGAGTACTCGAGCGCATTCAGCTAAGAGAAGAACGGCCTCCTCTTCCAGCGTTGTCAAGATACTCTTGTGCTTGTCTAGGAGGCTGCTGCTGCAAGCGTATCTCGGTTTCATCTTGTCGAAGCATTTGATAATGTGCTCCGCGAGCTCCTCCACTGACTTGGCCTTGCCATCTACCTCTTTCACTTTATCAGCTCGCTGCTTGATCAGGGCTAAAATCTTGAATAGTGCGCCGTAGATTCCAGCGTCTCCTGCTGCCATTACCAAATCGGTCACAACTGATCCCACGGCCCTTAGAAAGAAACCGCCCTTTCCATTCTGCTGATTGCCTGAAACTTCGTTCTGCTAGAAAGAAAGAACATTCGCGGGTCAAACACATTCGATCGCTTTAGAGATTTTCAAAGCAGAAGGTAAAACAAATTATAGAATAAACAGTCCTATCCATATCTATCCCCTGGAGTAGTGCCATTATCGACGGTCTCGAAAGTCACGGACCGAGAATAGAACTGACTGGTTACCTCTTCCCTCGTTACGCGCGAATGCAATGCGCACGATTTGTCGATTAGATCAGCTAAAGCTTGGCCGTCGTTCGTGGAGAGAGAGTGCTTCGGAGCAGTAGATAATTTATCCTTCCTCGAAACGCTCTTCATTCCCGGAGATGACTTACTTGTGATCGAAGCCGGACTCCCCAAGCTATCAAGCGGATGTTGAATATCCAACTCCTCGATCCCGACTTTGACTACCCTGAGTCAGTGAAGAAATCAAAAGAGCTTCTCGAGTAAGGGACTCAATATCGTTCCTGTGCGTATGCAAGATTAGGAATAACCTTGAGAGAACATGGAACGTGAACACGAGGTTGGTGAATGTTAGGATGGGATTACCGTCAGCCGACGAGAGGAACGACCTTGGCTAAACGTTAGCCCAATCGAGCTCCGGAACAAACAAGGCTGTGAAAGAACATCCACAACACGTTGTCCACGGAGCCAATTGTAGCGTACTCCAGCTCAAGCCTGACAACACTGCACAGAATATATTGGAGAAGTTCAACTCGTTATGAAGAGCAAAGAGCGAAACAGATTACGGCAGGATCCAAAGCCATTAATTCGGCTCAAGAGTAAACAGAGGATCGCCCTGTACGGAGCTCTGAAACAGGAAGGAGCTGACTGTCAAATCTAGAAAAGCCATCAACACCTAAGTCGGGCGTCCTTTACGAGCTTGTTTGGAGAAACAATTCAGATTCAGTGCAAAAAGACCCGCTTTCACAAGTGCTCGATGCTACTCCTACTTACACAGTCTCACAGTAACGAAAGCTCTGCTCAGACGACGCTCTGACCTTAGAACAAAACTCTGCACGAGAGTTACAGAGTGGCGCAACTTCACATGAGCCAAATGCAAAACAGAGAGTAGACAACAACCTAGATCCAAGCGTGTGACAGACTATTCTTGCATCAAGCCTGGCGGCTGATCGATAAGAAGAGCATGGCGGAATTCTGGAACTCAGCTTGTGCTCGAGTAACCATCGCAAAGCGACGACTTGAAAGGAACATCTAAACAGAGATCCCCCGGCAACAGACGATGAAGAAGGAGGTCCATTCACTCGCATGCCAGATGGAGCATGAAATCTCATGAATTCAGCGAATGGATCCTATGAGACAAATCTCTGTCGAAGGGACGGTAAGAAAGAGCAGAATTACTCAGCTTGTGCTCGAGTGAACGTTGCAAAGCGACGACTTGAAAGGAACATCTAAACAGAGTACAGAGATCCCCCGGCAACCGACAATGAAGGAGCAGGTCCATTCACTCGCATGCCAGACGGAGCATGAAATCTCATGAATTCAGCGAATGGATGCTACGAGACGAATCTCTGTCGAAGGGACAGTAAGAAAGAGCTGAATGACTCAGCTTGTGCTCGAGTGACCATCGCAAAGCGACGACTTGAAAGGAACATCTAACAGAGTACAGAGATCCCCCGGCAACAGACAATGAAGGAGCAGGTCCATTCACTCGCATGCCAGACGGAGCATGAAATCTCATGAATTCAGCGAATGGATGCTACGAGACGAATCTCTGTCGAAGGGACAGTAAGAGAGAGCTGAATGACTCAGCTTGTGCTCGAGTGACCATCGCAAAGCGACGACTTGAAAGGAACATCTAAACAGAGTACAGATATCCCCCGGCAACAGACAATGAAGGAGCAGGTCCATTCACTCGCATGCCAGACGGAGCATGAAATCTCATGAATTCAGCGAATGGATGCTACGAGACGAATCTCTGTCGAAGGGACAGTAAGAAAGAGCTGAATGACTCAGCTTGTGCTCGAGTGACCATCGCAAAGCGACGACTTGAAAGGAACATCTAAACAGAGTACAGAGATCCCCCGGCAACAGACAATGAAGGAGCAGGTCCATTCACTCGCATGCCAGACGGAGCATGAAATCTCATGAATTCAGCGAATGGATGCTACGAGACGAATCTCTGTCGAAGAGACAGTAAGAAAGAGCTGAATGACTCAGCTTGTGCTCAAGTGACCATCGCAAAGCGACGACTTGAAAGGAACATCTAAACAGAGTACAGATATCCCCCGGCAACAGACAATGAAGGAGCAGGTCCATTCACTCGCATGCCAGTCGGAGCATGAAATCTCATGAATTCAGCGAATGGATGCTACGAGACGAATCTCTGTCGAAGGGACAGTAAGAAAGAGCTGAATGACTCAGCTTGTGCTCGAGTGACCATCGCAAAGCGACGACTTGAAAGGAACATCTAAACAGAGTACAGAGATCCCCCCGGCAACAGACAATGAAGAAGCGGGTCCATTCATCGCATGCCAGACTGATCAGGCAATCTCATAAATTCAGCGAAAGGATGCGATGAGACGAACCTCTGAGGAACGGACGGTAAGAGAATTACTGCAATGGTACAGAGCTCCAGAAATCAGACCAGAAGGCGGAGTTCGAGGAGTCCACAGCAGCTGCAGTTCCGAAGGGCGATCGGGTTAATACGCTTATTCGAGGTGGATCGTTAGTTGTAGGATTTCGATTCTCGGACTGCCAAAACATTAATTTCAAGCTGCACTCAAAATTTCCGGACGAGAAATTCACTTACCTAGCTAGCACTCGAAATTTTACGACTCGGAATAAAAGGCCCCTCTAGAAAGAAGGAAGAAAGTCTGTCTATCGAACAGTCTGTACAAGTATCCACAAGTACCTGCCAGTGTCGAACTACCAGGCTCGTGGATCCTTGCCCTTCAACGGATGGGGAAGACTAAACGAAATTCGCTATCATGCTTCCCGTCAATTAAAGCATCGAGTCAAGAGTGAAGGATCGAACTGGACATGTCCTAGTTCATATAGAAGGTGGATTTTTAGAGAACTTTTACATATTAAAAAATGTATTATATATATATATTTGTTTCAAAAATAATAAAAGTGTTAAAATACCACCCAACTCGGAGGTGTTATTAAAAGAATAGAAAAAATTATCCCTCGAGCCGAACTCTAAAAACAAAGCATGACCTTTATCGGAATTTTTGCATTACGAAAGGTTTAGGAGAAACGGCGATAAAAAACGGACAATAAGCATCGTTATATCTTGAGAAACGTCGTAGAGGGCCGGAAGCGACGGTCGAGACTCCAGAGCAAGGGAAACGAATAACGAACAGCTAACGAGAAGGTCCAGAATTCTCATACTCGAGGGCTGGCGCAGTGTCAGTCAGATGCTCAGAGTATGTCGGCTACAAGGAAACTCCGAAGCGATGTTCTCATCCATGCACGCGGAGAGAGCCGACTTTGTTTTCCGTAACACCAGGTCAGATCGCCCAGCTGCGAGGATTGTGGCCGAGGTGGTCAAAACGGCATGGGCTACGTTAAGAGAATAATAAGCACGGAAGTCGTCGTTCCTGCCGGGTGAGAGAAAAAGACAAAAAAAATATAATCATTGAAAATAACGGAAGGTAATTGGTTTAGAGGTGGTTAGAGATGACAGTTTAATTCTGTCACTTCACTGTAAAACATGCGATGGAACACTGTTCACTTCAGAAAACTGCCGTGTACATGAGGTTCAGAAAACTAAATATAAACTGAAGCCATAGCTAAATTTAACATTCTATTTAAATATTAAAGTTAAAATCTATAAATAAAGTAGATTTTCTATCGTACACATTTCACTTTGACTCAAGAACCCATAAGTACTGGATGGGCAAAGATCTCCTTCCTCGTATAAAAGGACTGGCTCTAAGTCAATAGAAACATTATCTTTTATTACTGTTAATTTATACACTAACCCTTCCAACAGGAAGGGTTAGTGAATAAATTAACACATTATTAAATTAACACCTCTTCCGAACTCGGAAGAGGTGAATAAGCACAGAATAGACACATAGGGAAGACGCTAGTGAAGAAAGAAAACAGGTCTGGACCAGAGCGATGCAAACGTTAGCAGAAATCCAACGGCTCCTAAACCAAAGGACTAGAGAAGAGAGAAGCGAGAGCTTTTATCATACCTCATGACTGCATCGAGATCCAACCAACTCACCGAGCCCCAAAGCCACAGCCAACTGGACAACCGCGAAAAAAAGAGGCAAGAACAGGAAACCGGCCGCCAATTCGAAGCTCACACCTCGGGATCCTGCAGGTCAGCAGATGCCATCAACGTGAATTTTCAGGGGCAAGGGCCCCACCATCGGAGGCAAATCAGAAAACGAGGATCCACAGATGGCACACCATTAGCGCGCAGGAGAACAGTAAGCAGATCGATGACGACAAAAGGAAACAAAATGACAGTCAATGCGCGATGATTAAAGCCAGCAATCCTGACAAGAGATCCACGAGAGAAAGCAGGAGAGCTTTCACTCCCGTCAGAACCAATACGATCCTGATGGCCAACGTCAAGAGAACGGAGAATATTGCCAACACCACTGCCATCGCTCTTCACGGGAGCGCCTGTCACGACGGTAAGAAGCGGAGTCGCTCCGCCATCGCCAACCTCGACCTCCTCCAAAGCACGAACAAGGCGAAAACAACGGAGCTCGGTAGGTTAGAGATTAGGGAGCTCAAAATGTTAGTGGCCGCCCCGGCTAAGCCGGGTCCGATGACTTTCCGTCTCCCGGTAGCAAGATTAGCGGTTACGTGGCCGCCTCTGCTAGACGGGGCACGGTCGTCCCTTCGTTTCTCGTTAATGATGTTATTACTTGGGCCCAGGGAAGGCCTCTGATGTGTTTATCAGAAACGCGACCCAATGAATGATGTGTTTATCCACTTTTCAGTGACGAAATAAAGTTATCGCCGGGCGTACCGCCGCCCTTTTGTTGAAAAAAATAAAAATAAAAAATAAAAATAAAAAAATAAAAAAATCCATGCACGCGGAGATCCCGAAGTTGAAAATTTAGTTACAGTACTCGGAGAGGACAGAAAGGATTGGGACGCGCGCGGAGAGGGGGCGGAGGGGACTGCGGGAGTCTTAGAGGGAGAGGGGAGGGTGTTAGAGTGTGATAGGGGTACTTTTTATTATATATTAATTTTCATCTTGTCTTTCTCTTTCTTTTGATTCTAGAATTGGCACATTTGGTGGGAAGATGAGTGAGCATTAAATAGTTTCTGATTTTCTGAGAAGTTAGGGTTAGAGAGTGTTCTTTTTAGGGTTTTCTGTGAGATTTTTGACAGTTTTTGACAGTTTTTGTCACATTCACGTACTTGTTTCTCTCTATCTATACATATCAGAGTTCAAGGTTCTTCTTTCTTTCTTTTCTTTTCTTTCTCTTTTTCTCTTTTCTTTTTTTTCTTCGTTTTTTCTCTTTGTATTCTTGTTGTTTTTATTTTTCTATGTTATTTTTTATTTTTCGAGATGTTTTTGTTATGATTTTGATCGGATATCGTTTTTCTTTAGCTATGGGTACTCTCTCTCCCATGAGATCGAGACTGATTCGAGACACACCATGTCCGGTGTGCAATCAGTTATTTACTTCGCAAGGAGTAAAATCTCATGTGGGAAAGATGCACAAGAGCTATGATACGACCACATGGGATGCCCAGCCGAGATCGGAGGTCTACACGTGCAGTCACTATGGCACCATTAGTCCTTCTTCCTGGAGTTCCTCCAGAGTCGTGGGAGTGGTTGAGAGTCCACTCTGGCACTATTCTGAGTCTGTTCGAGACGAGTTTCCCTTGTCCGTGTTTGTTCCATCGGTTACCTCGTGCTCTTCATGACGAGATGAGACAAGCATTTCGTCTACCTCTCGACATGTTGGCACGGAACACCAAGGACGAGGCGGCGTGGTTACTATTCCTCCTACTTCCTCGTTGGTGTCTCCGTTATACTCGAGGTGGCAGAGGAGGACATCGGGAGGTGGCGGCCCGTCTTCGGAGATTCCGTGCTGGTGATTGGGCGGCCTTACATGAGGAATCAGTCCGTGCGGTACGAGGTAGGACTGAGTCTGCCTCTACACGTGATGTCTCATCTTCCGCTCGCATACGACGCTGTAGGATGTTAGGTCAGGCTGGAGAGTACAGTAGAGCTGCTAGAGCACTACATCCTTTGTCATTGGCAAGTCCTACTGAGGAGACGATCGCTGCGTTGCGTTCTCTTCATCCCTCACCGGGTGACCCCTCACCACCTGAGGTTCAGGACTATCAACCTGAGGAGCCATTATGTCTCGATAGATCTTTGTTTGCCCAGGCCTTGTGTACAGCTCCACGTCTATCTTCTGGAGGTCTGTCTGGGATGGTCTACGAGCACCTACGGGATTGTTTTCAGACAGACGACCCCTCTAGTGGTTTCACGGAGCTTTATCAGGTAGCGGCAGCAGTAGCTCAGGGACATATTCCTCAGTCTATAGCTCAGGTACTAGGGGCAGCTAGACTTTTGGCCATGACGAAGGATAGTGGAGGGATTCGACCGATTGCCATCGACGAGATTCTCTTACGACTTATCAGTCGTACCATTGTTCTCCAACTTCGAGATACTTTTCAGGACCACCTTTGTCCACATCAGTTTGGAGTTGCGACACCGGGAGGTTGTGAGTCTGTGTCCTTCGGCATTAGAGCTCTCTTGGACATCCATCCCGATTGGGTTGTCCTACAAGTGGACGTGGAAAACGCCTTCAATAGCGTTTCGCGCGCTTCCATCTTTAGGGAGCTCATGGATGGTGGGAGATCTCTGGCGGGTCTGATCTCTTTCGTGCGATCTTTCTATGGTTCTCCTTCTTCTCTTTACTACCAGCACGGTCCTACGATAGAGGGGGTTACAGTCATCAGCTCCGCTGCAGGTACTCGTCAGGGAGATCCTTTGGGTGGACCCCTCTTTGTCTTAGTTCACTACAGAGCTCTCTTGGCCACCGCCTTGGCTGCTCCAGGTTGTGTTTTCTCATCTCTAGCTGATGATACGCACATCGTAGGTCCGGCGGACCAAGTAGGTGTTGCCTTTGACCACCTTGTCTCTCAATTGGCCTTGGTAGGGCTGAGGGTGAAGGTGTCAAAGTGCAAGGCTTGGTCTCCCATAGGTATACCGTCGGACATACAGCTCCCGGAGGGATTTGTTATCCCTATTGATGGTTTACGCATCCTCGGAGTACCTGTGGGTACAGAAGACTTTGTCTCTCGATTCTTAGATGTTGTCTTAGCGGAGGACGTTTTGCATATTGAAGATCTCCTTATGTTGGAGGATCCTGAAGTTGCCTTTGGTATCCTTCACTCTTCCATTGCGCGACGTCCTTGTTACTTACTCCGCACAGTACCTCCATCTCCTATCTTCATCTCGCGCCTTAGAGAGTTTGATAGGAAGATCATGAGGGTGTTTGGCGACATCATAGGATCAGGGACTTTTGACTGTGTGGCAGGACCTCTCGCACGTAGGCAGACATCTTTGCCGATATCATGTGGCGGGGGGGGCTTATTATCCATGGAGGAGACCGCTCCGGCAGCCTTTTTGGGTAGTTGGGCCCTCTCAGCACCTTGGCTCTGTTGTCGTTTTCTCGTGCGAGATAGACCTATTCTAGAGAGCTACGTGACAGAGGTGGAGGATGGTTCTTACCCACTACAGATGTGTCTCCCTGAGGCAAGAGATGGCCTGACTCTTGAGGCACGTGAGGCACACCCTCGATTCGATACCCTAGCTACCGATGGATCTCACGGACTACAGTCTTCTCTGACGGAGCACCACTTCCAACAGGTTCTCCATGCTCTCTTAGTGGATCCTTCCATCTCACGGTGTCGGAGTGTAATCCGTCTACCTAGGAAAGCGCCGGGCTTCTGGCTGTGGTTGTTCACTCAAGAGGTTGGCTTTCAGGTTACAACAGGGCTATAAACACTCACACAGATGTGTAAGATCTAGTAATATACCCAGAAGGCGAAATTCAGGTCTAGCTGGCAGTAATAGGATCCGGCGGTGAACTTTGACACTCACGGAGAGGAAAACTATGAAGGTTTAGACCTCTAAACTTCCCCTACATGCAAATGAGGTACTACTGAACTCACAGACGAAATTTCAGCCTGAGATCGAATTCTGACACGGAGATATGAACAGAAAAGTTTTGAGCAAGAAAACTACGGCAATTTCTGGTACCTAGATGGCTATTTCGACCTATAACAGGAGTTTGGCTCGATCAATTTCGAAGTTTCTTACAGGATTTGCAGTTCACAGCTTGCTGAACACTCCTGTGAAGTTGGGACTCCTGATTGTTTGTAGAACTCCAGATCTCCTTCCTTGAAGTCGCTGCTCTAGATTAAGAGCTTTTCAGACCCCCTCGGCTTCAGCGGCCGCCCTGAATTACTCAGTCACTCAATCGGTATGAAACTTTTTGTGAAATCGTAGCCCTGCTGGCAGAGAACACAACCTCGAAGTTTTGAAGCAATTTCCTCAAATCTGCTGCGAGTGACACTGAAAACCCTAAATCCAACAAAAGTGACTCAATTCTAGCACAATTCGAACTTCAATTGGTCATAACTTCGTCTTTATTGCCTCAAATCGATCGAAAATTTCACTGGAAGTGCTTGGCATGACGAGCTCTCTCCCCCTTTGCTCTCAGATTTCGAAGATCCCTCACCAAATGCTCGAACTCCACACTAGAGCTCTGTTTCTAAATTTAGAGTTTAACAAAAGACAAAAACAGACCAATGGGAGTTCATAGCTCCACTTGGTTGTCCTTTAGTACCCTAAACCACGTGGCAACTTAGTTTTACTCATAGGCTACCACGTCAAGCCCCCTAGAGTGCCAACGTAAAACTTAAACTACCTAAAACGACACGCAGCCCCGAAAAATAACTTAAATCAGCTAGAAAGCGTGCATGGGCGACAAGTAAGTATAACCCATGAGCTCAAACCCCTATCAGCATGGAAACCCTAAGTTATGTACACGGAACGTCATGGACAAGTAAGAAGTCACTTGCACAAGCGCACAAATGCCTGAACAAGATAACTCACATACTATCAACCTACTAGGACTCAAAATAGTGTTAACACCGTATGCAAAGGTGTCACACATATACATAAAGGACTAGAAGTAATACGAGCTAACTTCTAGAACTACTAGACCTAAGCGTCGGAGTAGAAGTCAAGCATGTAGCCGCCAAGTAGCGCGACATCCACCCCCTCTGAACCTGCACATCCTCCGGTATGTGCCAGATCCAGATCAAGACTCTTCAGCTTCAGCTTCAAATTCATCTTCAACCTCCATTGAGTCTTCAGCTTCATCCTCAGTAAGCTCTGCAATGTTCTGGTCCTCCCCTCTCCTTCTAAAGAGCTTGATTCTCTTTCCTGCGACTGGTATCTTGAGCACTGCACCATCTAACTCTCTCAAATAGTATGTGGCATTATCATAAACTTCTAACATCACATAAGGTCCGAACCATCTCTTGGAAAACTTTCTAATAGCGCTATGCTGATTATCAAGACTACTATCATAGACTAACACCCAATCACCTTCCTTAACTGGTTTGGGTCGTAATCTATGCGTTCTATCAAATCTGCCTTTGTTTCTCTCTCTAGCAGTCTTTAACCTTTCCACAGCTTTGGCAACATCTTCAGGTCTTCGTTCTAACTGCTGGATCCTTAATGCAAGAAGATCCTCCGTACTTCTACCATCTTCTCATGACAAAACATTCCAAGTAGGCACAACCTCCTCAATCGGCATCACAGGTTTTTGCCCTAGTATCAACTCTGCTGGCATGTAACCTGTAACGGTACTATGAGTTGTACGATCTGCCCACAAAGCAAATGGTAGCAGTCTAGGCCATTCACGGATCTTACCCTTGCAAGCTTTTACCAAAGCTTTGATGATTGGCGGATGACCTCTTTCGCTCTTGCCATTCCCTTCAGGATTGTAAGCAGTGGTTAACGCCAACTTGATTCCCAATCGCTTGAAGAACTCAACTGCTTCTTGTGAATCCAGCTCACCCCTATCTGCAGTGATCTTTCCCACACACCCATACCTACAAATAACATCTTCAAGTAGAAAGCGGCAGACACTAGCAGTGGTCTTTGTCCTCAAGGCACGGCCTTCGACTTGGTTAGATAGATCTTCTCTAGCCAAGACTAGATACCTCATTTGTCCAAGTCCAAATGGCATAGTTACCAGATCAACTACCCATTTGTAATGAATGGCTAAAGGATAAGTAGGATGCAATCCATCACGATGACGTACGTTGGAATACATCTGACAAGGTATACAGGATGAAACAAACTGTACTACATCCTTATACATACCCTTCCACCAATACTTTTCCTTCATCTTGGCAAATGTAGCCCAAACTCCTCTATGACCGGCCCATAAACTCTCATGGAACTCCTTGATCAGCTTCTGCTGCAATTCCAAGTCACATACCACCCGCTGCGGTATACCTCCTTGTAGCTTAGGGCGCTTCCATAGATGTCCTCCATGTAAAAAGTAACCATAAGCTGTTCTACGGATCCTCTTGAAATCTGCATCAGACCAGCCTTCTTGCCTTTCCAATGAACTCAAATAGCGTCCAAGATCCAACCACTCGCCATCATACATAGTTTCCTCAAATAACTCCAATGGAGCTGCAAAACAGCTTCTGTCCTTTCTAGCAAGAACACTAGAATAGAACTCTGTTCCCACATCCTCTTGATCATCTATCATTTCCTTCTCACCATAATACCTAGCCCTTGATAACATATCTGCCACAGGATTATCTTTTCCTGCAATATGTCTAAACTCTGGGTTCAAGGACTTGATATATGCTATCCACCTCAACATAGCAATGTCTGGAGTTGTACAGCTAGTGATCATTCCCAAGAGAGGTAAACAATCTGTCTCTACAACCACAGGTGCTCCTATCAAGTATTCCTTGTCACTCTTCATCGCAGTAACTACTCCTCATAGCTCTCTCTTGACTTGAGGGTAGTCTCTCTGTCGTGAACTTAACACCTTAGCCCCAAAACGCACCACATATCTATTTCCATCCTCATCGTCTTGCCCTACAGCCCATCCAATGCCAATAGGACTTGTATCAACAGTAATGATAACAGATCTGCCCAATTCATATGTTACCTTCCGTAGAGTTGGTGGTGAAGACAACAGATCCTTCAACTTCTTCATAGACTCGCTTTGCTCCTCTTGCCACTGAAATCTTTGCCCCTTCCTCAGCAACTTGTACAACGGATCTGCTACATGTGCAAAGTGTGGAATCCATATATGGTAAAACACACATGCACCTAGAAACCTTCTCACCTCGGTAACTGATCCACATGTCTCCTTCATCCTTCGAATGGCATCAACCTTGTTTGGACAAGGTTTCCGACCATAAGATCCACATAGGTGCCCCACAATCAACACCTCTTGTTCTCCAAATACAGACTTTGCTCCTGATAAAGTCAAATGAACCTCCTCCAGTCGACTCAGTATCTTATCACAGTCAACTATGTGATCTGCAACAAACTTACGGCACCCCCTCTGATCCATTACCTCATTCTTCTCCTCCTCAGCACATCCTCTGATCGGGACATCATCAAGGAATGGCATAGTTTTTTCAGGAATGAAATCCCTCAAAACTTTATTCATGCCATTCATCATATGTGCTACAGAATTGGTAGCACCTTGTGACAAGGTGCACATCCTTAGTAACCCCAAAGGTGTCCTCATTGTAGTCAAGTCTCTACTCTTAGAGGATAACTGAAACTGATCGTATCCTGAATATAAGTCTCCCATTGAATAGATAGCACGACCAGCAAAAGCCTCTGCAAACTCGTCTACAATAGGTCCTATACCCATATTCCTGATAGTCACCTTGTTAACTGGCTGCATATCTTGGATAAATCTCAAAGCTCCACTCTTCTTCGGAACAGTAAACCATCTGCTAGAGTAGGGAGCTATAGATGGTTCCAAGATACCCATCCTAATCCTCTCATTGAGCAAGTCTATCAGCTTTGGTAGATGAGCTCTAGGTACAGGGATAGGACGTAGATTCCAAGGCACATGCGGTATAGTAAAGATTACCATAGGTGCAACTACACTTGGATCTACACATCCTACTTCATGTGACTCAAACGCAAACGCCTTACCATGCCTAGATAGCATCTCCCTGAAGCTCTTCTTCTCTTGCTCAGTAAGAAATCCATCACCTCCAATCCTCAGCTCCTTCAGTGTTGTTTCTGTGAACTGGTGTCCAATTCTTCTTGGTCCTCTGAGCGTCGGTTCTCGTGCAGCTTGCTCCATCTTCCGATTGTAATCGAGTGGTAAAGGCAAAGCCACTGGTTTGACTTTCTTTGCCACTGACTTGTACTTGGTCTCCACATACACCTCTTGCCGATCTATAAACTTATCAATTACATCATAAAGCTCCTTGGAGCTCACTCTCACCACTCTATCTACATCATCTATAGAACTTTCTACTATAGATTTCAACTCCCCTATAGTATCTACCAAATACTGTTCTTCAAACACTCCAGATATGTATTCATCTCCGGCTAACTCTCCACTATCTCTCAAAGACTGCTGTACATACTTCACATGTTGTCTCTCAAACCTCTTCAGATTCTCAACCTTCCTATAACACACTGATCCACATGATGTCAGTCCTAAGAAGCTAGTGGATAAAGCTTCCTGCTCTACTGGATCAGGCGAGAATCCTATCTCTACTGTACCGTTGAAGTCTCGCTCTTCAATGGTACTCTGCCAAAACCCCTAGACTCTCTAAACTCCTGAGTAATCTTAGGTAGTGGACGGTCCCTCAAGCTATCACGATTTCTCTCATATTCTGCAGCAACGATCAAAACTGAACAGCTCTTTTGCCGTCTCTACTACGTATCCTAGCATAAGCTGAACCATCATCCATAACTCGTGTCTCCATTCTAACAGCAGTAATGTAAGGCTGCCATAGAATGATAGGATAGGTTGACATGTCTTGCACAAAGAAATTCTGAACATCACTGATGTCACCCACAGTTACCTTGATGTTGGGACAAGCACCATAGAGCTCTCCCCTCTGGTTGTTGGCAGCACGAATAAGTCATCCATGGTCGGTGTCGATGGGCCACCTCCCACGCTTGTACAGCTCCTTAGACATCAGATTAATCTCTGAGCCGTGATCAATCAATGCCACCACAGGTTCCTCCAGATCTCCCAACTTCACCAAGGTCTCAGTGGTTGCTCTTGCCCAATGGTTGTGAGAGTAATGGCTCTTCTGCGATGCTTCCACCTCATCTTCAAACCTCACGTGCTGATAGGATCTCCCCTCTGATACTTGAGAGCAGTAACCAGCAATCTCATCTTCCTCATCCTCCGACAGTTTGGTCCCTAGAGCGTTAAGCGTAGTTGCTTCACCCAAAATCTGACGTTTCCTCTTGATGATATCTATGATAACCTCATGGAACTCACGCTTTGCTATCCCAAGAATCTCACCTAGAGTAAACTCAACCTTCCCATTCAAGATACGATTCTCTAACACCTGCTTCAAGTCTGTAGCAATCTCAATGTCAGACTGAAGTTTGTATGCAGGCATCTTACCCTTCTCCTTGCTTCTCTCCTTCTCCTTGGGTGTTGTAGGTGGTAGATCCTCCATATTCTCCTCCCGAGTAGGTGTTGTCTCCTGCCTTGCCTCTGGTCTAGCCCTTTCACTCCTTGTAGCAGGTCGTTTGGCTGTAGAAGCCTCACCTGCATCCTCCCTTCTGCGTTTTTCTTCTAGTACAGCTTCATGCTGACTTCTTGCAACATAAGCATGCACTGACATAGTATCCACAGGGTCATTCCATCCTGTAGTTTCTCTAATTGAGTTGCCAACCCTTCGTAGCACATCCTTGTCTAGCTCTGTTCTAGCTACGGATCGCACTACATCTGACCACAACCCAGTAGTCCCTTTTTCTCTCTCCATCTCCACTTTCACTCCACAAGTAGCAGCATTCACAAGAGAAACAGCATGTGATGCTGATATCTCATTCACAAGTCTCTTCATACCACCCTTGCCAAAGTTGGTTCCCAACATCATCCCAGTCTCTCTCAGATGGATCTTACCATCTTTGAAGAAGATCAGATCCTTCCTCAATGCATCTGAAAACTCCCCACAATCTCTTCTTACATGGTCTAGGCTATCACACCATATACAACGATGAACAAAGCCTTCTCTCATCTGAGGTCTCTGCATAGAAGGCTGTACATTCTGCTCCTTCTCTTCTAACCTAGTGACCTTAAGCTTAAGCTCCTTCATACCCTTAATCAACTCATCAAGCGGTGAGTCTTCCTCTCTAGCAATTACCAAAGCAGGCTTAGTAGACAACTGCTTGACAAGAATTATCAGAGGTGCTGCTTCACTTACCACTACCTTGTCCCTTCTTCTCTATCTCTTGGTCAGCAAAGAAACAGCCTCTTCAACCTCCTTCCAATCAGTCTTCAATCCTCTCTCCTCACTCTTGTCTTCTAGCAACAGCTCAAGCTTCTCCTGAATAGTCACGTCCGCTGCTTGTAGGAAAAGCTCGGTCTTCTCAACCTCTAGTGTAAGCTTCTCTGTCCTTGAAAGCTGAGCATATTGACGATCAAACTCCCTTAACAACTCATTTACAGACAAACCTTTGTTAGGCTTCACCACCCACTCCAAGAATGTTCTCTTGGTCACCCTCTCTGAATCTTCAGTGTAGTACTCCTCCTTCAAAGCGCGCATAAAGCTCTCCCAACTCTGTCCTTGCTGCAGCTTGAGCTCCCTCACACGTCCACGAATCTCAGGCACAACAGCAAGTTCAAAGTTCTCCACCATCTCCTTCTCAGGTACCTTGTTCACCTCCATCTCCCTAGCATAGTATCGCACGTACTTGGAAATATCTGTCCCCTTGAACTGGTCCATCTGATGCACCACAGATTGCAACGCCTTGGTTGCTAATACCTCCTTCCTCTCTGTGCTCTGCTGCTGCTGCATAAACATGGAAAAGGCTTGGAACATCTTCATCGTAGCAGCATCCAACTGAACAGGTTGCTGAGCAGCAGCAACACCTCCACTTGATGATCCTTGGTTGGCCATGATATCTGATCCTGCAACACTCTCAAGAAAACTCCCACCCTAGGTGTTTCACGTCGAGTTCACCAAAAAGAGAGTATGTCGGAGTGTAATCCGTCTACCTAGGAAAGCGCCGGGCTTCTGGCTGTGGTTGTTCACTCAAGAGGTTGGCTTTCAGGTTACAACAAGGCTATAAACACTCACACAGATGTGTAAGATCTAGTAATATACCCAGAAGGCGAAATTCAGGTCTAGCTGGCAGTAATAGGATCCGGCGGTGAACTTTGACACTCACGGAGAGGAAAACTATGAAGGTTTAGACCTCTAAACTTCCCCTACATGCAAATGAGGTACTACTGAACTCACAGACGAAATTTCAGCCTGAGATCGAATTCTGACACGGAGATATGAACAGAAAAGTTTTGAGCAAGAAAACTACGGCAATTTCTGGTACCTAGATGGCTATTTCGACCTATAACAGGAGTTTGGCTCGATCAATTTCGAAGTTTCTTACAGGATTTGCAGTTCACAGCTTGCTGAACACTCCTGTGAAGTTGGGACTCCTGATTGTTTGTAGAACTCCAGATCTCTTTCCTTGAAGTCGCTGCTCTAGATTAAGAGCTTTTCAGACCCCCTCGGCTTCAGCGGCCGCCCTGAATTACTCAGTCACTCAATCGATATGAAACTTTTTGTGAAATCGTAGCCCTGCTGGCATAGAACACAACCTCGAAGTTTTGAAGCAATTTCCTCAAATCTGCTGCGAGTGACACTGAAAACCCTAAATCCAACAAAAGTGACTCAATTCTAGCACAATTCGAACTTCAATTGGTCATAACTTCGTCTTTATTGCCTCAAATCTATCGAAAATTTCACTGGAAGTGCTTGGCATGACGAGCTCTCTCCCCCTGTGCTCTCAGATTTCGAAGATCCCTCACCAAATGCTCGAACTCCACTCTAGAGCTCTGTTTCTAAATTTAGAGTTTAACAAAAGACAAAAACAGACCAATGGGAGTTCATAGCTCCACTTGGTTGTCCTTTAGTACCCTAAACCACGTGGCAACTTAGTTTTACTCATAGGCTACCACGTCAAGCCCCCTAGAGTGCCAACGTAAAACTTAAACTACCTAAAACGACACGCAGCCCCGAAAAATAACTTAAATCAGCTAGAAAGCGTGCATGGACGACAAGTAAGTATAACCCATGAGCTCAAACCCCTATCAGCATGGAAACCCTAAGTTATGTACACGGAACGTCATGGACAAGTAAGAAGTCACTTGCACAAGCGCACAAATGCCTGAACAAGATAACTCACATACTATCAACCTACTAGGACTCAAAATAGTGTTAACACCGTATGCAAAGGTGTCACACATATACATAAAGGACTAGAAGTAATACGAGCTAACTTCTAGAACTACTAGACCTAAGCGTCGGAGTAGAAGTCAAGCATGTAGCCGCCAAGTAGCGCGACAACGGGATACTAGAGCTCGACTCCGCTCTTGTTCGGGCAAGGGCGCAGGCTCTTGGCTCATAGCTCGACCTTGCATTAGAGCGTTCCGACTCGCACCGACTATCTTCTCTACAGCGATGAGGTTCCGCCTAGGCTTGGTACAGCTTGTTGCTTCGGCACTATCCACTTGCGAGTGCGGTGTCTCGCTCGACACATCGGGTCGCCATCTTGCTCGATGTCCTCATGGTGGAGAGCGGATAGCTACCCACGATGCCATCAGAGACGTCGTGTTTGCCTTAGCACGAGAGAGCGGTCACATGACGTGGAGAGAGCGTTGGTATGCCCTTCAGACAGGATCAGTGAGAGCGGACTTGTACATGATGAGAGAGGATCAGGTCTCAGTGGCTGATGTGGTTGTCACGGATCCGACACGAGACTCAGTGGCGGCACAGGTGATCACCCATCCCCTAGGATGGATCGCAGGCGTGGCGGCAGCAGCGAAGGTGACCAAGTATAGGGGTATGCAAGTGGGACATCGCTTCATCTCTTTAGCTTTGGAGATATACGGATCGACAGGCTTGGAGTTCGACGTCTTTCTGAGAGACTGTGCTAGAGCCTATCATGAGAGGCGCCAGGGAGTACCACTTTCTCTTTCTTTCTGCACCATGTTTTTTAGGCAGCGAGTTTCCATTGCTCTACAGAGAGCTTTAGCAGGAGCTGTTCATAAGAGGGCAATCGCAGTAGG
Source organism: Asterella californica (assembly GCA_036924285.1). Lineage (NCBI taxonomy): Eukaryota > Viridiplantae > Streptophyta > Marchantiopsida > Marchantiales > Aytoniaceae > Asterella > Asterella californica. The sequence continues at coordinate 13,718,419 of JAYKYS010000012.1, forward strand.
TGATGTCTCTTCAGGTGCGCCAGTTATTTGTAGAGATACTGATTATTTGGTCTCCGACATTATAGGTGCGACAGGCGATTTTAGAGCTACTGATAGCGGGGCTTAGCCCCGAAGTTCTTCCCTTCAGGGTGGTTGTTGCTTGGCCCTTCGGGTCTTTCTTTCCCTTGTGAGGCTTGATGGGGTCTTCCCATCCGTTTGCTATTCATTGGGTCGCGTTTTGTACTCAGAGTACAGCCCAAGCCGGTCGTCCCAGTAATTGCTTTTATACCACACCTATAACAAAAGAGAAGAGATGTTTTAGTGTGAACGAAGCAAGGACCATCTTTCAGAGTGAGTGAAATGTCGTCACAGTTTGTGTGAACTGAATACGTATTGACCTCTTCCAAAGTTCGGAAGTTCGGAAAAGGGGAATATGCACAGGGGGTTTAATTATTATCTAACCCTTCTGTTTTAAAAGGTTAGGTAATAAATTAATCGGTTAATTAATTGATTATTTGAGTTGTGTAGGCTTTTGCACTTATATATTCCAAGTGTGCAACATATAACATATAAGTGCAAAAGCCTACACAACTTGGAATATATAAGTGCAAAAGTATACCCGTACATTTATAGGTTAAGTTTGGTTACTTTCGTACCGGTTGGTCTAACTAATATATATTAATCAAATAATAATAATTTTTTTGGTATCATTGAGAAAACAAAGTCCTCCAGAAGATCATCGAGCATGCATATTCAGTTTCCAAAATACTTTCATTAAGGAAAGGTATGTGCGAAGGGTTAATTTAGTTAGTATCGCATGTAAGACGCGGTAATCTAAGTTTATAACATTGAATTCACAGATACTTACAAGTTCTATAAGTTTGAAGGAATTTGATAATAAATTAGTGTAAAAGAGGTCTGATATGAATTTCCGACTTGAATTATTGAGAAACTAACGTCTAAATATTCTGTATTTAGATTTGGTTTTCTCTAGACGTTAAACTATTATTTCAAGCCTCCTCAGCGCTTGCAAGTTAACACCAAGAGCTCGACCTTGTCTTCCATCGCTTTGCTTTCTGTTTCATCTAGAAAGGCATGTGGAAAGAGAAAACAATGCATGTTCTCACCACTTTGAACTAAAGATAGGTCGAGAAGAGAGTTCATGAATCTCATTCAGATATTCTTTCAAGAAATTTCATCTAGACGGTGACATTGCTTATCTGTTACAAGCGTTCAAAAGTTTCGGCAATTGTTGGAAAATCATGAACTATTCGTTTTCCTTGCGATCTCTTGGAACAGACAACATATTTGTTTAGAGAAAAAGCAAACAATTTGCATGTCATTGAAAGCTCTGAAAAACGATGTAACGAAACGCAATAAAGGACTGTATTGCGCAACTGACTCCAAACTCGTTCTGGAGTTTTTCAGGTCACTTTGCTGCTCAGTTACAATGACAAGAGTAGAGACACACACGATTTTTCAGCTGTATGATTGCTGCTTTTATCAAGAATTATGGTGTATCATGCGAGCCACTCGAGGTGTGACAAGATAAATTTGAACACAGAAGTGTTGTGATCCGACGGTATTTGAACTCCAAGGTAACACATTTTTTGTCTCAAGAAAATGTTCTTAGCACAACACATAAGCAGTGACAATGTCAAGAAACCGAAGAAAATCATCTTCATCATATAGGTTGCTTCAAGATCGTGTTACTGAAAGGAAGTATATACTAAAGGAGTATTCTCGCTCTAAGTCTATTGTCATAGATCAAGAAGGATTGATGTCGACTAATCATGTAAAACTGGAGAACGGAAAAGTCTTGAATTTGATAGTATCGTTAGGAAGCTCTTGGTGATCAGCCAACAGTGAAGCAAACACTTCACATGTTAAACCATGCTTTCAGATACATGAATTTGTAAACTCTTGGTTCAGCAATAAAGATAAAGCTCATTGGGTTGCTTGTAAAAATCTGAGAGAAACCACAAACTCAATTTGAGATGAAATGGATAATTAGTCTACCCAGAGTAGTTCCGTTTAAACTCATTATTCGGAATTTTAATTCTATCCTAAATAAAATTCCAAAAATTATCCGAAGAGCTCAAATAATCTGGATCTACCCAGAAAAGTTAATCAACCAGGCTACTATTAATTGTGCTTGATGTACGTAAATAACTGATAACCGGCCACGGCACCTGCGATTACTGGACACCCCAACGTTCTCTCATTCAATCGGTCAGCTGCTACAGGGTTTGAGTTGGTAACTTTGCGGCGGCTTGAGTGAGTAAAAAGCTGACGAGGAGTGGGTGAGGAGACCGGAGATCTACAGTAGTGGTCCGGTTTACATGGGGTTCTCCAAGAATGTATGCATTCGGATAGTAAACTGGTGTTGCTCTGTTTGACGCCACCTCTTGATAGTTCCTCATGTGTCATTCCGCATGTATCTCTCGTCGATTGTCTAGAATCGAACCTTCTTATACTAAGCTAAAGTTGTCCACGACCAATTTCTCATCGAGATACACCTTCTCATCTTCGCATTCGAATGTAAAAGTCTTCAGGTCGTAGGTACTAGTGATCCGTAATACTTTTGCACCAAAAAAAAGTTGATGGTTTTGATCATGAACATAGATCCAAATTGTTCCACCCATGGTTCATGTGCATCATCTTCATCCCATTCATACTCCTTCTAGGTTCCAAGATTGATGAAGATGACTCGACTGCTCTCCACTAATTTCTCTCTTATCGCGTAATGAGCGTAGATTCCTAGGAGTTCTATCACCGTTCCTATCTTTACGTGTTTCGTAGGTCCCATTCTGCTTCTCTGTTCACACCGTTGGTACTTGCGTCTCAACTCTCGATTCAAATCACTCAAATATCTACGTTCTCACTGAAAATTTCTTTGTGTTCTCGCTCTAGGGTCCGCTCGTTCGTGTATTCGCTCTCCTCGAAGATTTTCAAAAAGCTCAGAGTTTTTTGAAACACCTTTCTTTAGTAGTTCGCGTCGTCTTTACTCTTTCTGTCATGATTTCTCTTACCACGTGTTCGTTGGTGATAGGATTTTTTTGAATTACTCCCCGTGCTCTCGTACCATTGACGTATTCCACTTCTTGTGAATGAATTTTCTTTGTATGTGAAGTGGAACATCCAAGTATATTCTTCTCTTCTCAAGATATGCGCGTAGTTCTTCTTACTAGTCTTTTCATTTTGGAGCTCATCAAAAATTATTTTTCTTCTTCGTCTATCTCTCCCTCGTCTCTATTGTTCCGGATGTGTTCATCCGATATCATATCAGATTTTACGTGAAGGTTGTCCAACAAAACATGAGGTTACTTGCTGTGAAAATATCTTTGTTGAACAGACACAAGAAAGAGGAAAACAACCACGAGAACAAGCTCCGCAAGATATACCAACTCCCACTTTATATACACTCCCATTTCTTTTTCTCTAAGAACACAAAACTGAGAAACAGATCTGAGTGGTCTGTAATCTGCACCCAACCTCCTAAAATAAGTCTTAAAATCTCAACCTACACCTAAAACTATTGAAGTGTAGCTCAAAGCAAAAGAAACATCTCTTTGCTAACAAAAAACTTTACATCAGTATCGCACGGATTTCGGAACAAAAAACACCTATGTACAAGCCGCTAGCTAAAACTAGCTACCACAAGCCTTACATAACCAACTACAACTCTAACGAATCCAAAAAAGATGAAACCGTAACAAAGAAAACAAAGAAGATCTATCTGAGAACTTTCTCTTTTCACCAAATGGTCTTCATATATCGATAGAGTTTTCCACCTTGACTTCGCTGGTTCCAAGAACGCTCAGACCCGTCTCTCGCCTTGTTGTGACTCATCCCATCGGCATCTAGATTTGCAACTCCAAGTCTATGCATTATCTTGAAATCATACTCTTGTAAGATCAGAGTCCATTCTGCAAGCTTTCTTGTAAGCTTGTCGTACTCCATCAGTCACTTGAACGGCTGATGATCAGTGATGAGAGTAAAAGAGTTCTCAAACAAATAACATCGAAGTGTGCAACAGCCCACACTACTGTCAAAAACTCTCTCTCATACGAACTATACCTCGCCTCCATCGAATTGTTGGAGCGACTGACATACATCACCACGAATTCCTTTTCATCATCATCATGTTGAGTCAACAGTGCTCCAAGTCCCAACATACTCCAATTAGTGTACAGTTGGAAGGGAAGCCCTCTAACGGATCTCCTCAAGATGGGAGCAGATGTCAACGTATCCTTGAGCTCCACAAAAGCTCGCTCTTGCTCATCTCTCCACTGCCACTCCTGGTCCACCTTCATCAACTTGATTAATGACTTTGCAATTGCTTAAACTCTTTCGCATATCGACGATATAAGTTCGTCAAACCAACAAATGTCCGAATTCGACTCACATCTGTGAAACTTTGTCATGTCATGGACCGACTCCTATCTAAAAATCTATTTTGATGCTTATCATTATCGCTCCAAAGACACTTATAAGATTAAAAATGAGCTTTTTGCACAACTTCGGATCTTCACTTTCATCGCATCAATGGGTAGAGCTCGTTGTCAGGGTCCCATGGACACTTCATCTACTTCATTTGGATGCCTAGTGGAGAAGTTACGAGACTCGAAAGATGGGAAAAACAAGCTAGGCTCCAGCTTACGGGCTTTTTGCACAACTTTGGATCTTTACTTTCATTACATCAATGGATAGAGCTCGTGGCAGCTTCCCATGAGCACTTCGTCTACTTCATTTGGACGCTTAGTGGTGAAGTTATGAGACTCGAAAGAAGAGAAAATCAAGCTAGATCCTAGTTTACTATTGCTGACTGGATATTTGCAGCTCTTGACGCTATACTAAGGACGCAAGGGGCCTGCTAGCTCATTATCTGAGAAAACTTGTACGTGCAGCTACTGACGTAAGGGGGCAGCTTAAGAGACTAGTTTGTTTCTGCGATTTGTCGAAGGACGGTTTGGAGAATTGAGAAGTCCAATGCATGTGCGCAAGGTGTCATTGGGTTCAGATCTGTGCAGGCTACGCGTTGGTTAAGACGGTTCGTGAAGCGGCGGATCGGAGAGTGTGTTCTGGGTGAAATTGAGACGCATGAGAGGTTTTTGGAGTGCTTCAATTACTTGTGAAGGAGAGTTGGACCGTTCGAGCCGTTCTGGAGTCTAAACTTGTTGTCATTGGATCCATCGGGATCAGAACGTCGAGTTCTTCAGGAAATTGAAGACGATACTAAATTTCATCGGGCGTTTGGGAGTTCTGAGTGAAGAAGTTAGAACAACATTCTCCTCCTCCATCTGATCTAAGAACTTTAATCTTCTTGCCACTTGATTTTCTACAAGAGCCTTGAACTTCTTGAAGTATTCAAATACTTCAGACTTCTGTTTTAGGAAGTAGATCCATGTCTTTCTGCTCACATCATCAATAAATGTCAGAAAATACTTACAGCCTCCAATAGAGCTTGTTTGCATAGGTCCACAAACATCTGAATGGACCAAGACCAACAACTCTTTTGTTCTTGCACCTCCCTCCTTTGGAAAACTCTTTCTGCTTTGTTTTCCAAATATACATCCTTCACATATATCTCCAGTAGTTGGTAGCTTCATCCTTGGTAGTCCTTCTACCATATGATTATCCATCATATGTTTCAGACTTCCAAAGTTCAAGTGTGCAAATCTCTGATGCCAAAGGCTTGCTTGATTATAAGAATCAACAACCATAGAGACTTCTTGGACTTGAGGTTCAACATTCAAGATATATAATCCTGACTTCTGATCTCTCCTTCCTGAAGCAATAACTCTCTGATTATGTGAACCATCCATTATCTGCACCTTTGTATCACCTTCATTCCATGGTCTGTGATTTTTCCAACAGAAAGCAAGTTCTTAGTGAGCTTTGGAATAAAGAGTACCTCTTGTATACTCTTCAGATCCCCTTCACTTGTTTTCACTGTCACAACTCCAGTACCTTGAACTTCACATCCTGTACCATCAGCTTGAGTAACCTTAGAGCCTGTTGTTGCTGAAAAGTCCTTCAAGAGTGATCTTTGGCTGGTCATGTGCTTAGAGGCACCAGAATCAATGTACCAATTCTTGTCTTCTGTTGTTGTAGATATCAAGCTGGTAATAAACATATTACCAACATCCTTCTCTTCTTGTGCTTGAGCAGCAACATTACTTGATGTAGAATTCTGACCTTCATTTGCCTTTCTAGCATAGCAATCTTCAATCTTGTGACCTTTCTTTCCACAGAAGAAACAAGTTCTCAACTTCTTTCTGCACTCTTCAATCTTGTGACCTTTCTTCTTACAGAATGAGCAGAAAGTTGTGCCTTGATTTCCTGAGTAGGAAGACCCATGTGTCTGAGACTGCTGCTCCTCTCTTCTGTAAGTCTTCACCATAAAAGCAGATCCTTGATTCTTCTGAGGGAAAAACTTTCTGATCAGCTGCTCTTCTTCATGTAGTAAACTGCACAACTCCTCATAAGTTGGCATACTCTTCCTTTTGTTGATATCAGAAACAAAATGAAAATATGGAGTACTAAGACTATTCAAAGTTATAGAAACTAGATCTTCATCATCATATGTCCCTCCTGCTCTGGTTAGCTGCACATAAATACCATCTATCTTCTCAAGGTGTTCATGAATATCTGCACTCTCATCCATCTTGATAGAGTGTACATCATTCTTCAACTTTGTTACTCTATTTTTGCTCACATTATCATATCTGCTAGCTAGCTTCTCCCAAGCTTCTCTTCCTGTATCACAAGTCACAAGCCTCAATAAACCTGATACTCTCCTTCACAGCAAGCAGAATATTGGCAAATGCTCTAGTTTGCTTCTTAATGAATCTTAGAGTTTCAGGAGAACTCTCATCATAAAATGGAGCAAGCTTCTCTTCTCCAGAAACCACACCCCATAAATCCTTCTCACTCAGAATGACTTTCATGATCAGTTTCCAGGAACTGTAATTATTAGGACCTGAAAGTCTAGTGCTATCATTCAAACCAAACTCACTGAAAGTAGCAGCCATGGATGCTATCTTGCTGAAAAGATGAGTCCAAAAAACCTCAGAAACTAAATACCAGATTATCAGAATCTTAAACCTTAACTTGAGCAACCTGAGCTCTGATATCATGTTACAAAAGTGAGAACTGTACTCCCAAGTCTCTCAGAATATAGAATTATCTCTCACAACAGAATGCTACCAGCCTATTAGAACTGATAACAGATCAGCCTGTTAAAACTAATCTGAAGGAGAACTGAACAGAAATATTCCGAGATGATATGTGCACAACTTTACTTAGACTTCAGAACTGGTACAGACAGAAAGGGCCTCCGACTCATACTACTCTACAGGGAATGTGAGTTAATATACTATTGGTACATAACTGCTGTCACCTCAAAGTGACTTACCTAACTGCTGTCCCAGTGCTTCCACGTCACAAGTCATGTCACAAGTCACCTCTTCCTTTTTTAACTTTTGTCTCTTTACCTTCCACATAGTTTTGATGTGACTCTCTAATGATATTTAACACTATTCAGATAAGGACGGCCGACTCTAGCTAGATATGCTTCGATGGAGAAATCTAGAAATGCGATTCTTGACGTTACTGTCAAGTCTAGGTCTATAAACTTTGACAGAATCTCCGGGAAGGACGGACGAAAAGGTGATGTCTGACTTAGCCTTCAACGCCTTTCGCTCTCGACTTTGCTCTGGTAATGTATCGTGAGCTCTAGCTCTATCTTTCCATACCTAGAAGACAAATGCATGATATGGTAGAGACCATGCCAAGACCAGGCTTCAACCCTCGATCCCAGTTCGTCGTGGTCAGAAACTGCTGTGGAACACCGTTCTCCCGGATCCTCTGCTAGCGGTAAGAATTGTAGCTGACGGGAACTGTCTGTAGTTTGAGTGCCAGAAGTTGTTTCCTGTTCTAAATGACAAGTTTGGTTTGTAGATTAGACTACTCACTGGGAATCAGCAGCAAGCAGAAGCGATCGATAACTAGTAAGAGTTGCTTGATGCCTAGACGTCAAACTTGAAGTTTGATGTTGTTGTGTATGAACTTAAACGAATTGAAGCATGAAAATTGTCGAAGATACTCAGGGTTCGAACAACAGCAGAGTCAATGCAGGCTAGCCGTGAATACATGGATGCTCACATCTGGGACGTGGAGAAAACGGGAACTGTCAAAGTGTCCAGCATCAGCGTTTTGCCGGCGATCCTGACTTTCTACTGCTTTTAGTGAATGATTCGGAGCAGTTTCATCGAAGCATATAGACCACAGATAGCAGTCTTTCGGAAGTAGGGTATGTGTGGTGAAATACAGGTTTCTCTGAAATGCCCGCACATGAATGCTCGAAGAAGGTCGCAAAAACCTTGTATATCGAACGAAGCATTATACACTGAAAGAAGGTCTCAGGAATTTATCAGCGCTCTGACCACGCCATTGTCGTGAGATCACTCGTCGTGAATCCTCATCTCTGTTTCTGCTTTGCACAATTACTTCAGGGCAGGAATTATGGTTCCTGTCTGCACCACCATCTACGTGTGGAAGTCCGAAGTCCGAAGTAGTCCGAAGTAGTCCGAAGTCCGAAGCACCACATGCACAGTGGTGTTTTCTGCTGTTTCGCGTAATGTGATACTAGAAACTTGAAAGCCTGGCACGCAGGCTTTCAAGTAACTAGTAACGAGTATTACTAGTAACTACTCGTTACTAGTAACTAGTTACTACTTCTACTAACTAGTAACTACTCGTTCTAGTTACTAACGAGTAGTAGAAGTTACTACTCGTTACTACTATCACGAGTAGTAGAAGTTAGAGCTCGTGATAGTAGTAACGAGTAGAAGTTACTACTATCACGTAGTAACTTCTACTCGTTAATTACTACGTGTAGAAGTTACTACTCGTGATAGTAGTAACTTCTACTACTATCACGAGTAGTAGAAGTTAGAGCTCGTGCACGTGGATGTTAGAACAAACTCCAGTCAGATACTTGTTGCTGAACAAGAAGTCCGAAGTAAGATTAAAACACAGAAACGAGATAACATTCCACGGAACAATTCGAACTGTTGCTGTTCATGATCAGAAGACTTGAAACTCTTCGTAGCACTCCGGAAATTAAGGGAAGAGTGACCAGTTCAGACTGTTCGGACCTCAGTTGAACTTCCTGCACTCTGATTGCGAAGCGTAATATCTTATACTTGAACTGCCTGACATTTCTATTAGATTATAGCAAGACACTTGAGTGCATTGGCATGACAGGCTGAAAAAGTCAGTTCTAGAAAACTTGGCAGTACTCGACTAGAGAACTTGGAAGTTAAAAATGGTGACTCCCAGGTGTGGAGGTGCAAAGGATCGAGCTGAGGGGAGTGGAGTGGGACGGTGACACTAAGCATTCGGTAAAGAAGAGAATGTGAGCATATATAATGAGAGTATTGAGTAAAAACGAGCATAAGATGGATTCGAGATGAGAGCAGAAAAGTTTAGTATATTTCTTTATTTATTCAAAATTGATTGAAAATAATCAAGGTGCCGCGTAATGGAATTGCGAAGCTAAGCGTTTGATAGAGGAAAGATAGTGAAATTGGAGTAAATATGAAAAAGTATGTGAATCAAATTCAGAAAATGATAAATTTTTTTGTTTTTGCTTTCTTTTTTAAATCCACAGTTAACTACACGAATGCATACTGTTTAGTGAACAAGGTGTTGCACAACGGAATTGCGAGGCTATCATACAACAAGGAAAATGAACATAGTCAATGACACGGAAATATATATGGAAAGTACATATACAAAGTTAAATGTTACATCGGTTGTCTCAAGATGAAGTTGAATCTGCTTTTGCAAATGCATAGCAAAAACAGATCTTTGTTCTGTTTTGGCTTCTGCTTAGAGAGGAGACACAATACCACAAGTTTTCTAGAGTATCGTGAAAGTGATCTACTTGTGATGTATCGAGCAAAACGGAAAGCAATAAAGTCGCACATGGCTAACTGTATTCTCGAATAGTGCACACTCTCCTTATCTACACGTCCAGTTGATGCACTGCAAAAAGAAAACACTCTGAAAATGAAATATTGTATTTGTTGCAAGTGCATTAAAAAATAATATTTTATTCAAATATAGCTTCAATAAGAGAACTCTTTATTTGCACACTTGGATATGTGAAGTGTTGCACATAATTCATATGTCCACTTACACTTGGTGAGAGGGTGAGACATGCAGATAATTATAAACAAGGTCAAAAATTAGATTTATTTTCAATTGAAAGTATAATAGTCAGGATTTTGTTTCATGTTTCATTTTAACACTCTTTGCTTAAACCACTCTCTTGATATTTAGGTTTTGGGTTATCCAGACTCTTCACTTTTGATGTTAGTGGACTTGAAAATACGAACCTCTGGGTTACCCAAAGCAAATTGCACTTCTCTATAACGTTAAAGTCTGACTTCCAAAAATTGACGTGGTAAGTAACACTGAAAAGTGACTAGAAACCGCTATATTTCTGGAGAAAATATGAATATTTCTGAATTTGATCCAGCATTATTAGAAACCAATTTGTTAAATTTCAGTCCCTTTTGTTCTCCAAAAAGGACTCTTTTTCCAGGGAGAGATTTTGAATAAAAATGAATATGAGAGGAATATTTTCATTAGGTCCCTTTTATACAAAGAGGGGGTTTATGTGCAAGATCGTACTTTCGTGCACTTATGGATGCATACAAGAATTTGCACTTATCGATTAGTGCAGGTCTTCTTTATTTGTACGCTGATAAGCTGCCCCGTGATCGTGCACTTAAAAGAGGATGAATTGTAACCAAGTATCTATCGTGAGTTCCATTCTGCGTTAGTTTCACAACCATCTCGTTGGCATACAAGGAAACTGGGAAATGTATACGATATGTTCAAAGCGCATATGAATTCTGTTCATTTTTTATTATAGCTTATTATACTATATTTTTATAACACCTATACGTTTTCTGATAAGAGAAAACGAAATTCACTGTACAAGGTCGTTGGGGATGCCTATGAACTCTTAGGAGTGCATTACTCTGCTTTATGTAATATTTAGCTTTTACAATAGAATTTATGTTGTTTTTATTTAGACTGCGATTACCGTTATGACTTTTAAGTAGTAGTTTCTATGCGATGATGTTTTCGATGTAATCATTCAAAGTCAAGCTCAAGTATGGCATTAATGCTTTTACAACCACTTCAAATAATCGTAGAAAAAGAACCTGAAAAACGGATAATGCTTACGATATGACTACACTACTAGGTCCAGTTTCCTCTCACTGCAGTCACTGGTCTCGAACAGCTTCTCCACCAACTTGGAAGTGGTTCACGTTTATCTACTGTTCAAATAGCTTTGAAGTTTGAAATGAATCTTCACTTTCAGATTACATTACTGAAGAAAACATTATGATCAAAAGCGTTTTAAGTGCTAACGTTTTTTCCCTGTGACCTACTCGAGAAAGAGACACTCTGGAAGGCCCGGAGCCCTTATACCGGTATTTGTGGTGCATAATCATCGACCTCAGTTCACTTCATGTATCACTGTGTCATTCTTGAAGATAGAATGATTTTTTTTCAGAACGAATCTGATGTGATCTTGATGTGTTTTATACACAATCTACTATTTTAAATATCCCTCTAAACTTTTAGATTACGAAGGATATATTTAATGGGTCAGTATTAGAAACTCATTATTATTCTAGAACGATAATTTTCATCGAGCTCAGTTCACTTCATGTATCGTATTATCATTTGATTATTAAAGATGAATTATTTTACTTCAGAACAAATCATTATTATTTCAAAACGATGATTTTCACCGAGTTCAGTTCACTTCATGTATCCCAGTGCCTTTTGATTAGTGAAAATAAATCATTTTATTTCAGTACAAATCAAATGTGATCTTGATGTGATTGGGACACAATTCACTATTCTAAATACCACTCTAAATTTTTAGGTTACTAATGATATCTCTAATGTCTCAATATTAGAAAATCATTTTTATTATAGAATGATAATTTTCTGCTCGTAGAGACCATTGACATAAAGCCATCTTTTTAATTCGTCTTGAGACGAGTATATTTTTGTAATTTTTGTCTTCTTTTGTATTTTTAAGATAGATCGTGGGATTGAATCCTGACGTCCGATTTCTAAACTAAGCATATTATCATTATGAGAAATTCATATATATATATATAAAAGTATAATTTATAGCTAAATATATTATTTTGGTCACACGGATCTTATCTGGAGGGTATCAGTATTTCTCAAGAGATCCACTCGGGCTACTCAGAACTCGGTCTATTCATTATCAATCTCAAACAATTAAATTTTTTAAAAACTTACAATTAATAGGCATCCCTAACTACCTTGTACAGTGAATTTCATTTTCTCTTATCAGAAAACGTATAGGTGTTATAAAAATATAGTATAATAAGCTATAATAAAAAATTAAAATTATTTATAAATATTATATGTTAACCTCTCCGGGAGTAGCGAATTGACCCAGATAGAACCCATAAGTGAAGAGCTAGCTGAGGCCTTCCTGGAGATATAAGTCCGGGAGTGAAATTGTCAATTAGCGTCATTTTATAGAGGCATTAATATAGTTTCTAACCCTTCCCGCCGGAAGGGTTAGAAACATATATAAACACCCATGTACACTTGAGTGTACATGGGTGAATAAGCCGCCTCGAACATGCAAATAAGCAGCCTCGTACATGGGTGAAAAAATGCATCCAAAGCGTACTTCCGGCCGGGAGCGGGAAAACGCCAACCGGCCGACACGAAGAGAAAAATACAAGAAGAAGATTCGTTCAAACAGACATTGTGTGGAGGTATTAAATATCAGTTCTCTAATTCTGGTATAGTTCTCTAATTCTGATATATCAGTATTCTGAGATGGGAAGTTGAGGCACCGACGCATTGTCTATAATATAGAATGAATGAAATGAAAAATTTAAAACAGTGGATAGCGCAGTATGAATGGGCTGTGCCTAGGGACCTAGTAGCCTCAGTTCGAATCTCCCTGTAGGCGAACTCATGAACGCGTACTTAGTGGGACGCTTAATCTGATTTGATTTAAATCTTTCGATGGGTGTGCTCAAATTTGATCTGATTTGATTAAAGTAAAGTGTGTAGAGGGGTGTCTTTAAGAAATCATTCTTCACTAAACCTTCCAATAGTTCTGATGATTGGTTCTCTCTGAAAATAACCTTAGAAAGAAAAACAAACACGTTGAAATACATAGAAATAACTCAGCAGCAACTATATTAATGCAAGGAAGTCAATAATATGTATGGGTGAATAGGAACTCCAAACGGCGGACTGCCAAGAAGCAGCACCGGAAGAAAATTTAAAAAAAAATGGTTGGCGGAGGCGCTGTTAAAGATAGACACCAAAATGGCGTGAGATGGTTGCCGCGAGTTGCGCGTGGCCCAAGACACCTTTTGTTTCGGCTTCGGTGATATTATCTGGGGTTAATGTAGGAGGCTTCGAACCCTAAGCTTTGCTCTCTTGCTCGTTCTTCGTTTCGCTTGCTGTCCTTCGCGTCTGTTTGTTTTGGCGCTGCTGTACATCGTCTGGAGGTTTACTTGCTTGCTTCGAGGTTCTCTATGTGCCTCTGGCGGATTCTTGCTTTCGCGGATGGGACCGTTCGACCTTGATGACGCTTGCTTCTTTGGCCGCTCGCTTCTCCTTTCCTCGCTGCTTTGGAGGTCTGACTTCTCTTGCCATATGATTGCCAACGAGTCAGTGGGACCAGTTTTGCGTCTATTTCTCATTAGCGGGTTTTGCTATTCATTTTTCTCGCACCTCGTTTCACGTCGTGACTGCTCCGGCTCGGGCTGTATGCCTCCGTTTCTTTTCCTTTCCTTTGTTTTTGTTGCAGTTGCTGCCTTTCTGACGTCGAACTAATCGTCTTTCTGCAGGATAGACCGGTCATTACGTTCTCGGGAAGTTGTCACTGCCGGACGATTATGTACATACGTTTTTCCTCTTTTCATTTCTTCTCCCCCTGCTGGCTGCGGTTTTGCGTCTTCGTGCTTACATTTTTCTTCCGCTTCCTGCCGTCGCGACGTGAGGACGATGAGATGGACGTGCTCTCCGAGTTCTCCTTTTTCTGACGGCAGGAGGATGAGATGGACCTGCTCTCCGAGTTCTCATTTTTCTGCAGGAGATATGCGGGAGTTGTCTGCGATACAGCTTTTGTCTTGGGACGTACAGCGGACTGTTGTTTGTCGACAACTGCCGTCTCCGCATATAGTTGCGGCATGGACAGTGATGGGGACATCTCCTTCGAAGGCCAGATGTCTGTGGTCTGCCAGTTTCTATGCATGGTAAATTTCATTTATTTGCCTCCTCTCACGCGCCACCTTCAGGTACATCTCGTTCTTTCTCCACGATGTCTACCGAAGTGAATGCTCAGAATCTTGTCACTCTGTCAGATGATGATGATTCTGACAGCCTCGATGTCGTTTCTTCTTCTCCTCCACGTAGTCCTCTCTGTGTACCAACCAGCCCCGTGCCGTAGTCATCTTCTGTATCTCATTCCGTTCATGTTTCTCCTTCGTCTCCTGCCTCCTCTTCTCTAGATGCCGCTGTGTCTCCGTCTCTAGTTGTTCCTTGCTTAGATTTCATTCAGCCTGTTTGCCTTCATGGTACTGAAGGGTACAAGTGTCAAGTCCTACAGTTCGCTCGTCCCACCACTTCTCCCCCCTATCCTTTGCTTCCTTCCCAATACCTATCTTTTTCTGAGACAGTACTGTACTTGACAGCAAACTATGTATACGTTGATTTTCGTTTCTGTTTGAAACCACCGGAATTCCTTCTTCCAGGCTTAGATTACGTTAAACTCTCGTATGCTTTCTCAAGAGCTTTTAACTGCTTTCAGTGCATAATTGGTCCTTTTCTGTATATAAAATCGGAAGGGCTGTGGCTGGTGTTAAAGGATAATAGGTCCACCATTTTCTGTTATCCAAAGTTTCTTCAGGACGAACAAAACCACAGCCTCCTTAAACCTGTCGTTATCTCTGTCTATAGGCAGCAGTGTTTGACTTGTGTTTGCAACTCTCTAAACACTAGAATTTACAGGATTGGTTGTCGACACTTCCTGTTCCCATCCGATGCAGATGAGACAGGCCGTTCACGTCAGACGTGCGAGCGAGCCGTCAGTTCCTCGCTCCAGAAGAGCGCTGTCCTTGAAGTCTCTTGAGGTGTCTGTCACTATCGCTCAAACGGGTGGCGATTTAGACCTTTCTTGTTGGGGCTGTTTATGTGCTTTTTTGCATCAAGAATGCCATAGTGGTTTGATATCAGTCGAAAGAGGGGGGCCTTATTCCATCTACATGTTCAGAGAGTTTTCTGTTTACAAGCTACGAGCCCTGTCGATGTTAAAAACAGGTTGCTTGTTTTGCTCGGTCGGAAAGGGGCGACTAGACCGCTTGGAGCTGAAGTCTGCGTCAAAAGGTTGAATAACAGGGGCCTTCATACTTTTGTAGGTATGATAGGCTATTGTATGAAGGATAAATCTGAGGAACATCACAAGTTTTGTATGAAGAATATTACAGAAGGTATGCTTGCCGATGGAGATGAGTTATTCAGTCTTTTGGGGGCTACTGACACAAAAAACAGGGTCGAGTTAAACTCTAACAATATTTTGCAGCGCGCTTTACAATATAACAAGTAAAAATGTCGACATCCTCGGCAGTACCCTTCGAACTTGCTTGCGATCTATGGTCCGTTGCTGGAAGTATGCATCTTCATGCAAATGCTTAATGGGCAATGGCATTCAGCGAGCCAGGAGCGAGGCGCTTTGGAAAGCAATCGTCCACCCGATGACAGTAACTATGGCTGATATTGACACTATTTTCTCCTCTCTCGCTACTTTACCACTGTCACTCCAGAAGAGGAGCAGCGATCGTTAGACCTCTCTTCCCCGCCTCCTCATCCCTGCCCACGGTTCTAAGATGTTGAAGTTTTTCCTGATTACATGCCTCTCTGCAGTGCTTTACAACGGGATACGACGGCCGAGCGAGCGCTGCAAGGTACAGTACCCGATTTTCTCTTGCTTCAACTCTTCATCTGTTTTGTGTCTGATGGAATGTACCGTCTTCCTTGCAGAGCATGCAGCTGACTAGAAGTGGACGGAATCTGATGTGGGTTTGCTCCGGTCGAACGCATCTGCTGTGGCTTGCGGAGCACTTTGTTCGGATGCTTGGACTGCCACGAGCTGGGTTCCCGCACACATTCTACACGCACCTTCAGACTCTGCTACTGCTCTATGCCTTTGTCTCTGTATAGTTTCTATACCCAGCTCGAGCGTGGCCTGACAGTACTTTCAGTTTCTACTGTAACGAGCATGTATATACCGGGTTTCTCAGTCTGCGAACTTTCTGTCTGTTTTCCCTCTGCGCACCAGCTTCACTGTGCCCTGACAGTACTTTCAGTTTCGACTGTAACGAGTTTTTATATACCGGCTTTCCCAGTCTGCGAACTTGGGCGGTTTTCTGCTTGCCTTGCAGTTACTTTGTTCTGTACACAGTATTTCCCTCGTCTCCCACTGCTATTCGGCTTGCCTTTTGCTGTAAGTTAGTTAGATGCAGCAGGAACAGTGTCAGAGCTGGCGACACAGTTACCTTTTCATGCCCGGAAGTTTCTGTACAGACTTGGTTTTATCGCCTACGATGAATATATGGACAGCTTTGTCTTATATAAATATTGTCTTCATTGTAGTAACACTTTTGGAAAGTAAAAATGCTGAGAAATCCACTTGTTTTGCATTTGTATTTGGCTCCAAATTTTGCCCAAGGGATGCAGTGGCCGAAAATTTAGAAGCGAAGCCGAAGGCAGTATGTAGAGTGTGGCACATATTTATGGACGCAACCCGAACAGCCTGATACAGCGACAGCACGAGCAGCTAAAGTAAAATAAGAGTAAAATAAAAATGGCTGTGAAATAATCATGGCCATCAAATTCGTACGCGCCAAAACGTCTTTTTTCTCGGACGCCAAGAGTACAGAGCGGAGAAGGAAGAGGAAGCATAGAATATAACCGGCTTCAGAAAATGCAATTCTCTAACAACAGTCTAACCGCTGTCCTGTTGTTAAATCAATCAGTATGTAAATTACGCGTATAAGTGTATTTTGCGCACAATTGTAGAAGTTGTGGTGTAATAGGGTCATAACTCTTGCTCTTATGAGCTTAGAATGCTCTATTATCTGCTGGAGGGCTCCATGGGGTACAAAAGGACAAGGTGGGGTCCTTTAACTTCTCATTTGGTCTTCCAAAAAGTGAAGATAACTTGTCCTCTACCTAAATGTGCGCTCTGGGGAGATCGGGGCACTTTGACGAGGGATTGTGGAGATCAGAGGGCATGGGCGGAGAGCTCTCGATGGGAGGAGCAACCAGAGCCCAAATTTCACTCGATTTGGAGGTCCAGGGCATACGTTATGGCGATTTGAAGTTCATAGAGTGATGGGAGTACATAGCTTTCTCTTCCGATTGTAAGATTAAGGAGTTTGAGCGATTGAGCCGTCAGATTGAGACCAGATTTCATGAGCTTGTAGTCTGTCAGTTGCTGAAGCTCTGACTCCAAATTTCACTACCTGATGTTATGCGGATTGAGCGCAATGGTGATTTGAAGGCGACGGGGTGCAGAAAGCTTTCAACCTGGAGCAGCAAGTTTGCTGATTTATGGAGGACGATCCGAACGGTCAAATCGGCTCAAATTTCCTGGGTAGTGAGTTTATCTTCTGAATTGATAGCACTGGAAGTTTGAGTGGGAGTGGACGGTTCATTTAGACGAAGAAGCTTCTGTCCTGAATCTGAGATTGGAAGTGCGTGTTAGTTTATGTGAATTTGTGTTAATTGTGGGAGAAGATCTAGCCGTCAGATCTTCCTGAAATTTGACCTGTAAGTAGAGATTCTAGTATCCTACGTAAGTGGCAAGTTTGAGAGGAGACTGAGATGTAGATCTGTACCTGTGATGTGTGAAAGTTCGCTGGTTTTCTGTCGAGTTGTATCGGCAACGGTATCTAGTCTAGGTCCCGAGTCTTGTTAGCGGCAGCTGGCAGAAAAGTATCTAGTGTGACGTTTGTATTGCTTGGGGGTGTATTCTAGGCGTAGATAAGACTTTAGCGACATACGTTGTAACCACGTCATGTGGTTGTCAAGTTCGCACTCAACGTGGCAAAGTGCGATCCTTGACCTGTAAAGTCGACTACCTGTCTAGCCTAGTCTCTTGTTTTGGGACACGTTACGGTGCATGCATTAGAACCTTTCACCCATAAGACCCACACGTGGATGAGTATGACGGCACCAAACATGCGATGTGCATGTGTGCCACCTCATCGGTCCGTGAGGCTTGGGTTGCTCGGTTAGGGAGCTTGCACCTATCCTTATTTTGTGTTGGAAACCTTTAAGAAAAGGGGAGTGACCTGTGTGGAGGCATTCGACCTTAAGGAAATTTGAGAGATTGTTCGTGGAGAGATCGTGGGGATCTTATGAGATTGTATCGGTGTTCTGTGGGTCGAGATACCTTTGTAGTTGACGTGCAAATGTTGTGAGGGATGGACGAAGGGCTCTACTTACCGCCCAGATTTCCGTTTCGAAACCCTTTCTAGATTAAACTGATGTACATGGAACGAGTTCATTTCCAACAATTTCTGATAGGATCCTTCGGACATAGCTTTACCGCGCAGATCATGCTCTCGCCTGTCCCTGTGATCTTACCTGTTGTCACTTACGGCCAAGAGTGAGATCTTACTGTCTTTATCCTCATCTAACGAAGGATGGATCTAAACCGGCTCCCTCTCGTAAACTTTAACACCGAGTGCGAGATAAGACACATCTGTCGACCCAAAGCCATGCACGAAGCCCTAGTAGTGTGAAACTTCGGAGAGGAATACTACCGAGAGATCATGTCATCGCATATCCCGTTTGTCGTGTCCATGATCATCCAACGTTTTCGTGTGGTTATCTTGACCCTTTACTGAGAGGAAGAAAGTGCTTAGATATCGAGGAAGTCAGAGAGAAATCTACGGGATACTAGTCGCTCTGTTGTGCATCGATCGCTAGCCACAGCCAGAAGGTACGCCCTTGCTCAAAGGAAAAGCTCTCGCTACGACATATTTGGTGCTTCCACTGAGAGCACGCTTTGAGGTGGTTGAGTGAGTTGTTGCCGAGGAGCATCAAGTATGAATCTTCCCGAAGCAATGGGGACGAGTGGAGGAGGAGCAGACGATCTACTTCGAGCATTGACGATGTTGTTGAGACAACAACAAGGAGGTGATGTTGGGGAGCAGAAGTCTACGAGAGCTCTACAGTCG
The DNA here is from genome assembly GCA_036924285.1 of Asterella californica. NCBI lineage: Eukaryota > Viridiplantae > Streptophyta > Marchantiopsida > Marchantiales > Aytoniaceae > Asterella > Asterella californica. Next base: position 13,737,747 of record JAYKYS010000012.1, read on the forward strand.
GTGGTGAAGAAGTTGGGGAGGTTTGATGGAAGGAACATCACGAAGTATGTTCGGGAGTATATTTGTGAGATGGAGGTAAATCGTGTGCCTGAGACTGAGATGATTTCTAGTTTCGAGTTGGCTGTAATACCTGAGATCCGTAGTCAAGTGATAAAGCTGAAGGATGCACGTACGAGTTCTTGGGAGGAGTATGAGCAGAGGTTGAAGAGTGAGTTTTTTGATGATGATGCGGATAGAGTAACCAAGAGAACTTTCTTGGAGTGGATAGAGCAGCGTCCGGGGAATGAGATGACACCAAATGAGTTGCTGTGTGAGTTTGAGAAACGATTCTGTCAATTGTCTCCATTCGAGAGGACGACGCTTGACTTAAGGAAGACAGAACTTTTTCTAGAAGCTGCTGATGAAAATCTAGAGGATAAGCTTTTCTTGATGCTAGCAGACAAGGGAGAAGAAGGAGGAGTGAGCACAGACTGGAGAAAGGTAGAAGAAGCTGTTACTATTCTCAAGAAACAGAAACATGGAAGAGGTAGAGCTGCAACCTTGAGGTCTGATGTCTCTTTAGCTCCATTGCCTAAGCCTGTCAATACCAAGATTGAAGATTCTGCAATCGATGAGTTGGTTAAAGGTCTGAGGGAGTTAAGGATAGAGATGGCAGAGCTAAAGCATAGTCGAAGTCCTGGTGATACCAATGCATCTTCAACTAGCAGAAATTTTGTTAGAAGATGTATATGGTGTGACAGTACTGAACACCAACGTCGGGATTGTGAGGAGTTTTCTGAGGCTCTCAGAACCGGAGTGGTGAATTTTAGAGATGGAAAGATTCATCTCGTCCAAACTGGTGCGCCGTTGAATACCAACTTTGGTAAAGGAGGAATGAAGAGCTTGGTGAGAGGTCAGGTTGGTATAGCTACGGCGATACGTACAATAGAGCCAGAAACATTTGCGGTTGAAGTAGATGTACTGGTTGTAGCAGTTGTTAAGAGCGATGTAGTTGAAGTTCCACGAGAAGTAATGTTACGAGGTGCGGAGGCAATTCGCCGCATTACTGGATGGGATGATCCTGTAGAGGCAGGGTGTGTCAAAGCTTACCTGGTACAAGAGAAGCGTGTAAGCTGACAGGATGCGATTGTGGAAGAGAAAGGAGACGTGATGATGATGTTGCTGATCCGGAGGAGGCTACAAAGAGAACCAGAGCCACTAAGAGGAGAGGGCAACAAGAGACATCACCTTCCGATATCCCTTCGACGTCTCAAGAGGCATCTACATCTGAACCTATGGTTGATGTTCCTATTCATGACACGGAGATGAGAGAGAAAGACAGAAGAGCTTCTTCAAAGGCAAAGGTAAAGCACCGACCTATAGACTACAGTCTGATATCGAGACCAGCATCAACTTGAAGGAGATTCTTGAAGAGAGAATTTTGGATGCGGAGATAGAATTTTCCTTGCGAGAGACCTTGGGAATAGCAAAACGTGACTTTCATGAGTTGATCATAGATGTGATCAAGAGGAAGAGGCAGATGACTGCAGATACAGTGATGGTGAAAGCATTGGATACTGACATCACTGGGGAAGAAGATGAAGAGTTAGGTCTCGTATTTGTCCAAAAGCATGTACTACAGGTGTCAAAAGGAAGAGAGGCAAGAGTTTCAGACTGTGCTGCATAACATGGTGATGAGAAGCAGCATGAGAGTCACTATTCTCGAGCATATTGGACTCGTGCAACTACAGAGACAAGGGTCCGACTAGGTAACTTGTCGGAGGCTATAGTGGCGTTGGTGGATCACGGTTCGAAGATTAATATCATGTCCAAAAACGTTTACGAGAAGGGAAAGTGGTCAATCGACACATGACATGGATGGGTTCTTCGTGCTGCTAACAACCAAAGAGGTGAACTTTTTGGTGCTTGTCCAGCTGTTAAGACTCGAATAGGAGATGTAGAGATAGAACAAAACTTTTTTGTTCAGAGTGTAGCTGCTTATCCTGTGATCCTTGGTCAACCGTACATTACTGCGTCTAGGATGGAGACGAAAGTAATGGACGATGGGTCTCATTATGCTCGTATCAGAAGTCAAGATGGTACGAGGGCGGTACAGTTTCTTACTGTACGTACGGGTCATGAAAGGAATAGAGAGAAGCTAAGGGACAGTCCCTTAAGGACTGACAAAGAGTTTTCGGATTTTTAGTTAGCACTCCTGTAGAGCGGGAGTATGGGAGTGTTGATAGGAGAAAGAGCCTTCCGCTAGTGTTAGAAGATGAAGGAGAGATGTTTAGATGTGGATTTGCTCAGTTTTCTGAAACATGTGTAAATAGATTTCGAGTGGTAGAAGAGATGGATAGTGTACAAAGACGATGTGTGAGGAAGCAGGAAGATCTCTTCAAGACTCAAGGAGTTTTGTTAGATCAGGAGTTCATTAACGGGGTGTATGAAGAAGAGGGCTTTGAAGATACTCTTGAGGAGGTTTTGTCGTTTATAAGCACCGACTCTTTGGTTAATGGATTAGTCGAGATCCGTTCACGTGAGTTACATGAGGAGATTACAAGATTCGTCGAGGATGACTACAAGGTTCAGCTTCAGATGAAAGGAGATCATGAGTTGGAGTTAGAAAGGAGTAGAGCCATGAAACACCAAGAAGCGCAAGTTCATACAAAATACAAGACTGTGGCGCGTAAAGTGAAGCTGGTGGCTACTCAACTACCTGAAGACTCTAACAAGCAAGTGGAACGGACATCGATTGAACCAGTTCTGTGGGATTCACAGAGAGTAGGGCACAGGTTCATAGAAGAGACACTCAAACGACTGCAAATTGGAGGGGGTGAGTTTCTCACTGAGGAAGAGAGAAAGCGTTTTCATGAGATGTTGAGAAGGCATGGAAAGGCTTTTGCTTCCAGTGCAGAAGAGATTGGATGTGCAGATACGAGTGTCGTAGCACCCATGGTGATCTTCACAGTACCACATGTGCCTTGGGACTTGGTACCACCAGTGCCACGAGCTATGTTGCCAAAGCTTGTTGAATTGTTGAAAGAGAAGATACGCATGGATATTTTAGAGCCATCTATGGGACCTTATTCGAGTCGATGGTTTACTGTACCTAAGAAGTCAGGGGCTCTTAGGTTCATCCAAGACATGCAACAAGCTAACAAGGTGACTATTCGGAACATGGGATCAGGACCCATAGTAGATGAAGTTGCAGAAGCTTTTGCTGGCCGTGCTATCTACTCAATTGGAGATTTATACTCTGGATATGATCAGTTCCAGTTGGCAATAGAGAGCAGAGATCTCACCACCATGCGTACTCCGCTTGGGCTTGTAAGGATGTGCACATTACCACAAGGAGCGACAAACTCTGTTGCTCATGTGCAAAATGCAATGAATAGGATTTTGAGAGAATTCATTCCGGAGAAGACCATACCTTTCATAGATGATATTCCTATGAAAGGGTGTGCAGTCGAAGACAAGGATGAGAAGCTGACTGAGGATGGATGTCGAAGATTTGTGATTGATCATATTCACGATGTGGAGATGATCTTAACAAGGCTTGAGGAGGTAAATCTCACTCTTTCAGCAGAGAAGTCGAGCTTTGGAGTACCAGAGATTGTTGTTGTTGGTCATCTTTGTGGAGCTTTTGGCCGACGTCCGAACCCATCAAAGGTTGATGCCATAGGGAGGATGAAAGATTGTGCCAACACCACAGAGGTTAGGAGATTCTTGGGAGCTTGTTTGTTTTATCGAGTGTGGATTCCTCATTTTGGTCACATGTCTGAACCGTTGTATGAATTGCTGAGGAAGCGAAGAAGATTCACTTGGGCTGAAGAGCAGAGGGTCGCTATGGTGCGACTGAAAGAAGCGTTGAAATCACCACCAGTTCTACGACAATTAAGCTATGATTGTGATAGACCCATAGTCATTACTGTTGATACTAGTCCTATCGCTATAGGTTGGGCAATAGGACAGGATGATGGTGAGGGGAAGAGGTTTGCAACAAGATTTGGTGCTCGCATACTCACGGATCGACAAAGAAGATACCCTCAAGTCAAACGAGAGCTCTGGGGTGTTGTAACCGCAATGAAAGCTGAGAAGGAGTATCTCATTGGAGCACATGTACTACTTGAAACTGATTGCTTACCTTTGTTGGGGATGATAGCAAATTGCACAACGCCTGATATTGCTATGTTACGTTGGATAGCTTACATTAGGTCGTTGAATCTAGAGTTGAAACACATAGCAGGGAAGATGAATTCGATGGCAGACATGTTGTCCAGAGCTAGGTACTCTCAGGAAGAAGGTATGGAGGCGGAAGATATGGATGAAGATGATGCTGAAGAGGGGCAAATTCTACAACTATCGAGCGAAGACCGGAGTCGCTTGGACGGTGTTCTTCCTTTCAAGGAAGAACTTTACGGTGGGAGGCTCAAGGAAATCGGACGCTATCTAAGCACTCTTCAGAAGTATGAAGAATGGACGGAGAAAGTCTTCAAGGAGATACGACATCAGGCCTATGGCTATCTATTACGAGATGGCTATCTGTGGAAGAGGCCAAAGAGGAGAGATGGAGTACCCTTGAGAGTAGTGGATGATGCAGAGACCAAAAAACAAGTACTCGAACAATTTCATGATACCTTATGGGCAGGACATCGAGGTACATGGGCAACCTTTACCAAGATCAAAGAGAGGTATTGGTGGAAAGGATTGTATCGAGATGTAGAGAAGTTTGTTGGGTCATGCATTGAATGTCAATTCCAATCCAAGATTCAGTATAGGGATGGATTGAGACCCACATATCCCTTGTCCATTCACTTCCAATGGGTTTTGGATTTGGTTGCCATGCCACCAGGAATTTGAGGCATGCGTCATTTAGTTTTGGCTCGGGAAGAGCTATCTAACTTTGTAGAAGGGAGGGCTCTACGCACCAAAGCTAATGAACATGTCTGTCGATTCATATTAGAAGATATAGTTTCTAGATATGGAAGCGTGGAGAGAATCCGTGCAGATAAAGGAGAGTTGAATGCAGATGAAGCACGTGAGTTCTTCAACAGATATGGAATACGATTGAAGTTGACCACTCGATGAACCCGGAAGCGAATGGGAAAAGTGAACGAGGGCACTCACCAATCATCCAAGCATTGGTGAAAGCGTGCAGGGGGCGTCATAGGGACTGGCCTAGACTTCTTCCTTTTGCGTTGTCGCGCTACATGGCGGCTACATGCTTGACTTCTACTCCGACGCTTAGATTTAGTAGTTCTAGAAGTTAGCTCATATTACTTCTAGTCCTTTATGTATATGTGTGACACCTTTGCATACGGTGTTAACACTATTTTGAGTCCTAGTAGGTTGATAGTATGTTAGTTATCTTGTTCAGGCATTTGTGCGCTTGTGCAAGTGACTTCTTACTTGTCCATGACGTTCCATGTACATAACTTAGGGTTTCCATGCTGATAGGGGTTTGAGCTCATGGGTTATACTTACTTGTCGCCCATGCACGCTTTCTAGCTGATTTAAGTTATTTTTCGGGGCTGCGTGTCGTTTTAGGTAGTTTAAGTTTTACGTTGGCACTCTAGGGAGCTTGACGTGGTAGCCTATGAGTAAAACTAAGTTGCCACGTGGTTTAGGGTACTAAAGGACAACCAAGTGGAGCTATGAACTCCCATTGGTCTGTTTTTGTCTTTAGTTTAACTCTAAATTTAGAAACAGAGCTCTAGAGGAGAGTTCGAGCATTTGGTGGGGGATCTTCGAAATCTGAGAGCACAGGGAGAGAGGTCTTGTCATGCAAAGCACTTCCAGTGAAAATTGCGATCGATTTGAGTCAATATAGACGGAGTTATGAGCAATTGAAGTTCGGATTGTGCTAGAATTGAATCATTTTGGTTGGATTTAGGGTTTTCAGTGTCAGTCGCAGCAGATTTGAGGAAATTGCTTCAAAACTTCGAGGTGGTGTTCTCCGCCAGCAGGGCTACGATTTCACAAAAAGTTTCATATCGATTGAGCAACTGAGTAATTCAGGGCGGCCGCTGAAGCCGAGGGGGTCTGAAAAGCTCTTAATCTAGAGCAGCGACTTCAAGGAAGGAGATCTGGAGTTCTACAAACAATCAGGAGTCCCAACTTCACAGGAGTGTTCAGCAAGCTGTGAACTGCAAATCCTGTAAGAAACTTTGAAATTGATCGAGCCAAACTCCTGTTATAGGTCGAAATAGCCATCTAGGTACCAGAAATTACCGTAGTTTTCTTGCTCAAAACTTTTCTGTTCATATCTCCGTGTCAGAATTTGATCTCAGGCTGAAATTTCGTCTGTGAGTTCAGTAGTACCTCATTTGCATGTAGGGGAAGTTTAGAGGTCTAAACCTTCATAGTTTTCCTCTCCGTGAGTGTCAAAGTTCACCGCCGGATCTTATTACTGCCAGCTAGACCTGAATTTCGCCTTCTGGGTATATTCAAGATCTTACACATCTGTGTGAGTGTTTATAGCCCCTGTTGTAACCTGAAAGCCAACCTCTTGAGTGAACAACCACAGCCAGAAGCCCGGCGCTTTCCTAGGTAGACGGATTACACTCCGACATACTCTCTTTTGGTGAACTCGACGTGAAACACCTAGGGTGGGAGTTTTCTTGAGAGTGTTACAGGATCAGATATCATGGCCAACCAAGGATCATCAAGTGGAGGTGCTGCTGCTGCTCAGCAACCTGCTCAGTTGGATGCTGCTACGATGAAGATGTTCCAAGCTTTTCACATGTTTATGCAGCAGCAGCAGAGCACAGAGAGGAAGGAGGTGTTAGCAACCAAGGCGTTGCAATCTGTGGTGCACCAGATGGACCAGTTCAAGGGTACAGATATTTCCAAGTATGTGAGATACTATGCTAGGGAGATGGAGGTGAACAAGGTACCTGAGAAGGAGATGGTGGAGAACTTTGAACTTGCTGTTGTTCCTGAGATTCGTGGGCGTGTGAAGGAGCTCAAGCAGCAGCAAGGACAGAGTTGGGAGAGCTTTATGCGAGCTTTGAAGGAGGAGTACTACACTGAAGATTCAGAGAGGGTGACCAAGAGAACGTTCTTGGAGTGGGTGGTTAAGCCTAACAAAGGTTTGTCTGTAAATGAGTTGTTAAGGGAGTTTGATCGTCAATATGCTCAGCTTTCTAAGACAGAGAAGCTTACACTAGAGGTGGAGAAGACCGAGCTTTTCCTACAAGCAGCGGACGTGACTATTCAGGAGAAGCTTGAGCTGTTGCTGGAAGACAAGAGTGAGGAGAGAGGATTGAAGACTGATTGGAAGGAGGTTGAAGAGGCTGTTTCTTTGCTGACCAAGAGACAGAGAAGAAGGGACAAGGTGGTGGTAAGTGAAGCAGCACCTCTGATAATTCCTGTCAAGCAGTTGCCTACTAAGCCTGCTTTGGTAATTGCTAGAGAGGAAGACTCACCGCTTGATGAGTTGATTAAGGGTATGAAGGAGCTTAAGCTTAAGCTCACTAGGTTAGAAGAGAAGGAGCAGAATGTACAACCTGCTATACAGAGACCTCAGATGAGAGAAGGCTTTGTTCATCGTTGTATATGGTGTGATAGCTTAGACCATGTAAGAAGAGATTGTGGAGAGTTTTCAGATGCCTTGAGGAAAGATCTGATCTTCTTCAAAGATGGTAAGATCCATCTGAGAGAGACTGGGATGATGTTGGGAACCAACTTTGGCAAGGGTGGTATGAAGAGACTTGTGAATGAGATATCAGCATCACATGCTGTTTCTCTTGTGAATGCTGCTACCTGTGGAGTGAAAGTGGAGATGGAGAGAGAGAAAGGGACTACTGGGTTGTGGTCAGATGTAGTGCGGTCCGTAGCTAGAACAGAGCTAGACAAGGATGTGCTACGAAGGGTTGGCAACTCAATTAGAGAAACTACAGGATGGAATGACCCTGTGGATACTATGTCAGTGCATGCTTATGTTGCAAGAAGTCAGCATGAAGCTGTACTAGAAGAAAAACGCAGAAGGGAGGATGCAGGTGAGGCTTCTACAGCCAAACGACCTGCTACAAGGAGTGAAAGGGCTAGATCAGAGGCAAGACAGGAGACAACACCTACTCGGGAGGAAACTATGGAGGATCTACCACCTACAACACCAAAGGAGAAGGAGAGAAGCAAGGAGAAGGGTAAGATGCCTGCATACAAACTTCAGTCTGACATTGAGATTGCTACAGACTTGAAGCAGGTGTTAGAGAACCGTATCTTGAATGGGAAAGTTGAGTTTACTTTGGGTGAGATTCTTGGGATTGCAAAGCGTGAGTTCCATGAGGTTATCATAGATATCATCAAGAGGAAACGTCAGATTTTGGGTGAAGCAGCTACGCTTAACGCTCTAGGGACCAAACTGTCGGATGATGAGGAAGATGAGATTGCTGGTTACTGCTCTCAAGTGTCAGAGGGGAGATCCTATCAGCACGTGAGGTTTGAAGATGAGGTGGAAGCATCACAGAAGAGCCATTACTCTCACAACCATTGGGCAAGAGCAACCACAGAGACCTTAGTGAAGCTGGAAGATCTAGAGGAACTTGTGGTGGCGTTGATTGATCATGGCTCAGAGATTAATCTGATGTCTAAGGAGCTGTACAAGCGTGGGAGATGGCCCATAGACACTGACCATGGATGGCTTATCCGTGCTGCCAACAATCAGCGAGGAGAACTCTATGGTGCTTGCCCCAACATCAAGGTAACTGTGGGTGACATCAGTGATGTTCAGAATTTCTTTGTGCAAGACATGTCAACCTATCCTATCATTCTAGGGCAGCCTTACATTACTGCTGTTAGAATGGAGACACGAGTTATGGATGATGGTTCAGCCTATGCTAGGATACGTAGTAGAGACGGCAAAAGAGCTGTTCAGTTTTTGACCGTTGCTGCAGAACATGAGAGGAATCGTGATAGCTTGAGAGACCGTCCACTACCTAAGATTACTCAGGAGTTTAGAGAGTCTAGGGGTTTTGGCAGAGTACCATTGAAGAGCGAGACTTCAACGGTACAATAGAGCTAGGATTCTCGCCTGATCCAGTAGAGCATGAAGCTTTATCCACTGGCTTCTTAGGATTGACGTCATGTGGATCAGTGTGTTATAGGAAGGTTGAGAATCTGAAGAGGTTTGAGAGACAACATGTGAAGTATGTACAGCAGTCTTTGTGGGATAGTGGAGAGTTAGCCGAAGATGAATACATATCTGGAGTGTTTGAAGAGCAGTATTTGGTAGATACCATAGGGGAGTTGAAATCTATAGTAGAAAGTTCTATAGATGATGTAGATAGAGTGGTGAGAGTGAGCTCCAAGGAGCTTTATGATGTAATTGATAAGTTTATAGATCGACAAGAGGTGTATGTGGAGACCAAGTACAAGTCAGTGGCAAAGAAAGTCAAACCAGTGGCTTTGCCTTTACCACCCGACTACAATCAGAAGATGGAGCAAGCTGCACGAGAACCGACGCTCAGAGGACCGAGAAGAATTGGGCACCAGTTCACAGAAACAACACTGAAGGAGCTGAGGATTGGAGGTGATGGATTTCTTACTGAGCAAGAGAAGAAGAGCTTCAGGGAGATGCTATCTAGGCATGGTAAGGCGTTTGCGTTTGAGTCACATGAAGTAGGATGTGTAGATCCAAGTGTAGTTGCACCTATGATAATCTTTACTATACCGCATGTGCCTTGGAATCTACGTCCTATCCCTGTACCTAGAGCTCATCTACCAAAGCTGATAGACTTGCTCAATGAGAGGATTAGGATGGGTATCTTGGAACCATCTATAGCTCCCTACTCTAGCAGATGGTTTACTGTTCCGAAGAAGAGTGGAGCTTTGAGATTCATCCAAGATATGCAACCAGTTAACAAGGTGACTATCAGGAATATGGGTATAGGACCTATTGTAGACGAGTTTGCAGAGGCTTTTGCTGGTCGTGCTATCTATTCAATGGGAGACTTATATTCAGGTTATGATCAGTTTCAGTTATCCTCTGAGAGTAGAGACTTGACAACAATGAGGACACCTTTGGGGTTACTAAGGATGTGCACCTTGCCACAAGGTGCTACCAATTCTGTAGCACATATGATGAACGGCATGAATAAAGTTTTGAGGGATTTCATTCTTGAAAAAACTATGCCATTCCTTGATGATGTGCCGATCAAAGGATGTGCTGAGGAGGAGAAGAATGAGGTAATGGATCAGAGGGGGTGCCGTAAGTTTGTTGCAGATCACATAGTTGACTGTGATAAGATACTAAGTCGACTGGAGGAGGTTCATTTGACTTTATCAGGAGCAAAGTCTGTATTTGGAGAACAAGAAGTGTTGATTGTGGGACACCTATGTGGATCTTATGGTCGGAAACCTTGTCCAAACAAGGTTGATGCCATTCGAAGGATGAAGGAGACATGTGGATCGGTTACTGAGGTGAGAAGATTTCTAGGTGCATGTGTGTTTTATCATATATGGATTCCACACTTTGCACATGTAGCAGATCCGTTGTACAAGTTGCTGAGGAAGGGGCAAAGATTTCAGTGGCAAGAGGAGCAAAGCGAGTCTATGAAGAAGTTGAAGGATCTGTTGTCTTCACCACCAACTCTACGAAAGGTAACATATGAGTTGGGGAGATCTGTTATCCTTACTGTTGATACTAGTCCTATTGGCATTGGATGGGCTGTAGGGCAAGACGATGAGGATGGAAATAGATATGTGGTGCGTTTTGGTGCTAAGGTATTAAGTTCACGACAGAGAGACTACCCTCAGGTCAAGAGAGAGCTATGGGGAGTAGTTACTGCGATGAAAAGTGACAAAGAATACTTGATAGGAGCACCTGTGGTTGTGGAGACAGATTGTTTACCTCTCTTGGGAATGATTACTAGCTGTACAACTCCAGACATTGCTATGTTGAGGTGGATAGCATATATCAAGTCCTTGAACCCAGAGTTTAGACATATTGCAGGAAAAGACAATCCTGTGGCAGATATGTTATCAAGGGCTAGGTATTACGGTGAGAAAGAAATGATAGATGATCAGGAGGATGTGGGAACAGAGTTCTATTCTAGTGCTCTTGCTAAAAGGGATAGAAGCTGTTTTGCAGCCTCGTTGGAGTTTTTTGAAGAAACTATGTATGATGGCGAGTGGTTGGATCTTGGGCGCTATTTGAGTTCATTGGAAAGGCAAGCAGGCTGGTCTGATGCAGATTTCAAGAGGATCCGTAGAATAGCTTATGGTTACTTTTTACATGGAGGACATCTATGGAAGCGCCCTAAGCTACAAGGAGGTGTACCACAGCGGGTGATATGTGACCTGGAATTGCAGCAGAAGCTAATCAAGGAGTTCCATGAGAGTTTATGGGCCGGTCATAGAGGAGTTTGGGCTACATTTGCCAAGATGAAGGAGAAGTATTGGTGGAAGGGTATGTATAAGGATGTAGTACAGTTTGTTTCATCCTGTATACCTTGCCAGATGTATTCCAACGTACGTCATCGTGATGGATTGCATCCTACTTATCCTTTAGCCATTCATTACAAATGGGTAGTTGATCTGGTAACTATGCCATTTGGACTTGGACAAATGAGGTATCTAGTCTTGGCTAGAGAAGATCTATCTAACCAAGTCGAAGGCCGTGCCTTGAGGACGAAGACCACTGCTAGTGTCTGCCGCTTTCTACTTGAAGATGTTATTTGTAGATATGGGTGTGTGGGAAAGATCACTGCAGATAGAAGTGAGCTGGATTCACAAAAAGCAGTTGAGTTCTTCAAGCGATTGGGAATCAAGTTGGCGTTAACTACTGCTTACAATCCTGAAGGGAATGGCAAGAGCGAAAGAGGTCATCCGCCAATCATCAAAGCTTTGGTAAAAGCTTGCAAGGGTAAGATCCGTGAATGGCCTAGACTGCTACCATTTGCTTTGTGGGCAGATCGTACAACTCATAGTACCGTTACAGGTTACATGCCAGCAGAGTTGATACTAGGGCAAAAACCTGTGATGCCGATTGAGGAGGTTGTGCCTACTTGGAATGTTTTGCCATGGGAAGATGGTAGAAGTACAGAGGATCTTCTTGCATTAAGGATCCAACAGTTAGAACGAAGACCTGAGGATGTTGCTAAAGCTGTGGAAAGGTTAAAGACTGCTAGAGAGAGAAACAAAGGCAGATTTGATAGAACGCATAGATTACGACCCAAACCAGTTAAGGAAGGTGATTGGGTGTTAGTCTATGATAGTAGTCTTGATAATCAGCATAGCACTATCAGAAAGTTTTCCAAGAGATGGTTCGGACCTTATGTGGTGTTAGAAGTTTATGATAATGCCACATACTCTTTGAGAGAGTTAGATGGTGCAGTGCTCAAGATACCAATCGCAGGGAAGAGAATCAAGCTCTTTAGAAGGAGAGGGGAGGACCAGAACATTGCAGAGCTTACTGAAGATGAAGCTGAAGACTCAATGGAGGTTGAAGATGAATTTGAAGCTGAAGCTGAAGAATCTTGATCTGGATATGGCACATACCGGAGGATGTGCAGGTTCAGAGGGGGTGGATGTCGCGCTACATGGCGGCTACATGCTTGACTTATACTCCGACGCTTAGATTTAGTAGTTCTAGAAGTTAGCTCATATTACTTCTAGTCCTTTATGTATATGTGTGACACCTTTGCATACGGTGTTAACACTATTTTGAGTCCTAGTAGGTTGATAGTATGTTAGTTATCTTGTTCAGGCATTTGTGCGCTTGTGCAAGTGACTTCTTACTTGTCCATGACGTTCCATGTACATAACTTAGGGTTTCCATGCTGATAGGGGTTTGAGCTCATGGGTTATACTTACTTGTCGCCCATGCACGCTTTCTAGCTGATTTAAGTTATTTTTCGGGGCTGCGTGTCGTTTTAGGTAGTTTAAGTTTTACGTTGGCACTCTAGGGAGCTTGACGTGGTAGCCTATGAGTAAAACTAAGTTGCCACGTGGTTTAGGGTACTAAAGGACAACCAAGTGGAGCTATGAACTCCCATTGGTCTGTTTTTGTCTTTAGTTTAACTCTAAATTTAGAAACAGAGCTCTAGAGGAGAGTTTGAGCATTTGGTGGAGGATCTTCGAAATCTGAGAGCACAGGGAGAGAGGTCTTGTCATGCAAAGCACTTCCAGTGAAAATTGCGATCGATTTGAGTCAATAAAGACGGAGTTATGAGCAATTGAAGTTCGGATTGTGCTAGAATTGAATCATTTTGGTTGGATTTAGGGTTTTCAGTGTCAGTCGCAGCAGATTTGAGGAAATTGCTTCAAAACTTCGAGGTGGTGTTCTCCGCCAGCAGGGCTACGATTTCACAAAAAGTTTCATATCGATTGAGCAACTGAGTAATTCAGGGCGGCCGCTGAAGCCGAGGGGGTCTGAAAAGCTCTTAATCTAGAGCAGCGACTTCAAGGAAGGAGATCTGGAGTTCTACAAACAATCAGGAGTCCCAACTTCACAGGAGTGTTCAGCAAGCTGTGAACTGCAAATCCTGTAAGAAACTTTGAAATTGATCGAGCCAAACTCCTGTTATAGGTCGAAATAGCCATCTAGGTACCAGAAATTGCCGTAGTTTTCTTGCTCAAAACTTTTCTGTTCATATCTCCGTGTCAGAATTTGATCTCAGGCTGAAATTTCGTCTTTGAGTTCAGTAGTACCTCATTTGCATGTAGGGGAAGTTTAGAGGTCTAAACCTTCATAGTTTTCCTCTCCGTGAGTGTCAAAGTTCACCGCCAGATCTTATTACTGCCAGCTAGACCTGAATTTCGCCTTCTGGGTATATTCAAGATCTTACACATCTGTGTGAGTGTTTATAGCCCCTGTTGTAACCTGAAAGCCAACCTCTTGAGTGAACAACCACAGCCAGAAGCCCGGCGCTTTCCTAGGTAGACGGATTACACTCCGACAGCGTTGTGGGCTGATAGAACTATTCATAGTACTGTCATTGGTTACATGCCTACAGAATTGATGACAGGTCAAAAACCTATCATGCCAGCGGATGGAGACGTTCTCGAGTCTGATTCTCATCTTTCCAGACCTTATGCGAGAGAAGATGATGATGAACCTTACAGTTCAGAGCATGATGAGGGATATGATAATGACTATGGATAACAAGTTGGCACATACCGGAGGATGTGCAGGTTTGGAGGGGGTGAATGTCCTGTTGTTAAATCAATCAGTATGTAAATCACGCGTATAAGTGTGTTTTGCGCATAATTGTAGAAGTTGTGGTGTAATAGGGTCATAACTCTTGCTCTTATGAGCTTAGAATGCTCTATTATCTGCCTAACTTGTCTTCTCATGAGTGTCTTTGGAGCGACAAGCATCGAAGTTTGAATTTCAGGTAAGAGCCGGTCCACGACACAATAACGTCGTGAAATTGAACAGCATCCAGATGTTCTTCATGAACATCTGGTATCGTTCTCATTATGACGAGTCTTTTTTCGTATCAAAAATCCTCTCCACTCTGATCTTATGTCGTTGATTAACCGCGTGATCGTATAGATTCAGTTGTTCGCGTATTGGTGCACCAACATGTGCTTCTTTCAAAGCGGATGTCATCTCGTTATGAATCCATGACGTCTGTAATTGCATGTTGTCTATCTCCTATGCTCTTCGAGCTCGCTTAGACATCCGGGTTAGATATTCATCTTCAGCTGTATTCAGTTCTACATCGTTTTTTGGTCTCCTCGTAACTCCGTATTCAAATTTTTGGAGAAGATTGATTACCTCTTCCGTCCTTAATTTTCAAGTATCCGATATACTTGTGTTTCTCTCCTAGCGCTTCTATATCGACCATCTGCTCGACGACGCTTTTCCTTTCGAGGGTCTTCCTTCTCTTTCTCCTTGATGTCGTACTTGTTTAGAAACTACTTCGACTCTTTTCTTCTCTTCTTGATATTGACTTTCGAGATAAGATCTTTCGATCTACGGACGGTTACACCTTTTTGAGATGTTTCTTCTTTTCGATTACCTTCTCTCCAAATCTCCTCAACTTTAGCCTTGATAAGATGCTCCTTTATTTGAATAGTCTGTGTTTTGAACTTCTTCTTACGTTTGTTGACATCAAATGGATTTATTGACTTCTTCATTGGTGTGACATTTGATGTTGATTCTCGTCTATGTTCTAGATCTCTTACATTTTCACTTCTGCTACAATCATCTTCTCTTCATATGCTTAATCTTTGGAAGAGCTGGTTGTGGTATCTATCGCTCAAATCGATCAATTGCTTTGTTGACATTGATAGACCTTCCCAAACTTGCTCCTAGTTCGACTGCTTTCTCAATTAACATCTCTTCTTGGAGCTTCAAGACCATCAGAGTAACCGCAAGTGTAGAGTGATCAATCTACACAGACGATTTCACACTTACCGGGACCCTTGGTCTTGTTGTTACTGATGGCGATTCTTGTTTCTTATGAGTCTCTTCTATTTGATCTTCTTCTGGAGTTTTCTCTTTGCTCCTTTTGATCATCGTAACGGATACTTTTGTCATCTTTCAGAATTCTGGTCCGGGTTGGTACTCGTGCTCCTCTTCCTCCTCATCTTCTTCCTACATCTAGAATTGGTTTCTGAGTCGACGAACAACTGCTCTTGCTGATGATACCTAGTAGCTTCTTCTTCTGATGATTCAACCTCGATATACCAGGTCTGTATCTTCTTCTGAAGGATGCTCCGAGTTTCTGGTTGTCACCTCATTGTTATAGCCTTTGCCTTTGTTTGACAAGTCGTTCTTGATGAAGTTCATGTATCTTCTCTAGCTCATTTTTGTCCTCTCTTTGGTGTAGACTTCTCTTCTTGTTGTGTTTTGAAGACTGTATCGGGATCCTCTCTTTGTCTCTTTCTTGCTTCCACTTGGTTTCTAGCTGTCTTTCACATCCAAGTAATATGTGCTCTTGCAAAGATTTGTGTCATCTTATCGACAAGAGTGGTGTGTAACTTCTTCAACTCCGTCCTTAATCGTTCTATCACGATTCTTGCTAAATTGCTGGTTTCTCTCTTGTAACTCGTTAATGACTACCAGTGTCAAGATATTCTTAGCTATTTCTCATCCTTCTTATTTTAAAAGTACGATCTGATTAATCTGAGATAATCACAATCTCTAAGCGAGGTCAAAGGAGCGTGTGCTGAAAGTCTTTCCGGAGGCTTCCGTGGACTTGAAACAACGCCCTATTATGATATATACATAATAGGGCGTGCATGTTCGAGGCTGCTTATTTGCTTATTGCAGTGGCTTCGGTATATATTTTTTTCCAGGTTGCGGTGTCGTAACGAGAGCCTTTCCTTTGAACAAGGGCGTACCTTCTGGCTGTGGCTAGCGATCGATGCACAACAGAACGACTAGTATCCCGTAGATTTCTCTCTGACATCCTCGATATCTAAGCACTTTCTTCCTCTCAGTAAAAGGTCAAGATAACCACACGAAAACGTTGGATGATCATGGGCACGACAAACGGGATATGCGATGACATGATCTCTCGGTAGTATTCCTCTCCGAAGTTTCTCACTACTAGGGCTTCGTGCATGACTTTGGGTCGACAAATGTGTCTTATCTCGCACTCGGTGTTAAAGTTTACGGGAGGGAGCCGATTTAGATCCATCCTTCGTTAGATGAGGATAAAGACAGTAAGATCCCACTCTTGGCCGTAAGTGACAACAGGTAAGATCACAAGGACAGGCGAGAGCATGATCTTTGCGGTAAAGCTATGTCCGAAGGATCCTATCAGAAATTGTTGAAAATGAACTCGTTCCATGTACATCAGTTTAATCTAGAAAGGGTTTCGAAACGGGAATCTGGGCGGTAAGTAGAGCCCTTCGTCCATCCCTCACAACATTTGCACGTCAACTACAAAGGTATCTCGACCCACAGAACACCGATACAATCTCATAAGATCCCCACGATCTCTCCACGAACAATCTCTCAAATTTCCTTAAGGTCGAATGCCTCCACACCGGTCACTCCCCTTTTCTTAAAGGTTTCCAACACAAAATAAGGATAGGTGCAAGCTCCCTAACCGAGCAACCCAAGCCTCACAGACCGATGAGGTGGCACACATGCACATCGCATGTTTGGTGCCGTCATACTCATCCACGTGTGGGTCTTATGGGTGAAAGGTTCTAATGCATGCACCGTAACGTGTCCCAAAACAAGAGACTAGGTTAGACAGGTAGTCGACTTTACAGGTCAAGGATCGCACTTTGCCACGTTGAGTGCGAACTTGACAACCACATGACGTGGTTACAACGTAGGTCGCTAAAGTCTTATCTACGCCTAGAATACACCCCCAAGCAATACAAACGTCACACTAGATACTTTTCTGCCAGCTGCCGCTAACAAGACTCGGGACCTAGACTAGATACCGTTGCCGATACAACTCGACCGAAAACCAGCGAACTTTCACACATCACAGGTACAGATCTACATCTCAATCTCCTCTCAAACTTGCCACGTAGGTAGGATACTAGAATCTCTACTTACAGGTCAAATTTCAGGAAGATCTGACGGCTGATCTTCTCCCACAATTAACACAAATTCACATAAACTAACACGCACTTCCAGTCTCAGATTCAGGACAGAAGCTTCTTCGTCTAAATGAACCGTCCACTCCCACTCAAACTTCCAGTGCTATCAATTCAGAAGATAAACTCACTACCCAGGAAATTTGAGCCGATTTGACCGTTCGGATCGTCCTCCATAAATCAGCAAACTTGCTGCTCCAGGTTGAAAGCTTTCTGCACCCCGTCGCCTTCAAATCACCATTGCGCTCAATCCGCATAACATCCGGTGGTGAAATTTGGGGTCAGAGCTTCAACTGACAGACTACAAGCTCATGAAATCTGGTCTCAATCTGACGGCTCAATCGCTCAAACTCCTTAATCTTACAATCGAAGAGAAAGCTATGTACTCCTGTGGTGCCCACAAATTGCAGGATTCACGAATTTTTAAAATTTTTGGGATTAATAACTTGTTTATATAACTGAAGAAGCATTGTTACTTAAGATTACTGCTTCCTTAGAAGGAAGATGATCTTATGAGCTTTTGTAATAAGAAGTTGACTTCTTCGGAAGACGACCGTCTTCCGAGAAGCGTCTTCTCAGTTGCGTCTTCGGAAGACAGAAGACGGTGGAAGATGAGAAGACGGTGGAAGACACCTGTCTTCCGGAAGACAGCGACCGCGAAGACCTAACCACGAGTTTTTGGGTAAAACAGTAGGTGTACCTACTGGATAACACACAGATGGCAGATAGGTCGAGGAAGACACCTAGGGTCGAAACCCCTAATCTGCGGGGAAGATGCGCAGGAAGCGCATTAGCGCATTCCAACTTCCCGCAGCACAGCGCGCTTGAGAAGATCGATTTCCGAGAGTGAGTCTTCGCAAGTGAGCTTGGAGAGAGGAATCAAGTGAGGACATCGAGGTAGGAGAGAACCAGTTGGCAGCAAGGCGAAGGGCGAGAGCAAATTGCTGGAGCGCAGGAGGCGGAAAGCAAGGTGTTTCTGTGAGCTCCCGAGAAGCTGACATTGGAGAGTAGTAAGTGGAATCGAAGGTGAAATCGAGGCGTGGCCAGAAATTGACAGCAGGCGCAGTCGTGTGGAGTCGCATTGGAGCTAGGACCAGAGCCAGAAACGCGCGGGAGGTCGAAGGCAACTCAGGAAGCAGAAAAAACTGTAGAGGTTCTTCTCCACGTTCTTTCCCCTTCCCACTTCTTCTCGTTCTTGTCTAGGATTCCCCGCGCTTCCCTAGTTGTGTGCAGGCAGCCTGATCGATTACCCCCACCCCCCATTTTTCCTATTGTAACATTGGGTGCGGAAGCGCTGCCCAATTTCCGACAGACATCTTCTTACTTCTTCCCAAAGTTCAATTCGAGCTTCCCTGCGCCTCGTTCCCAAAGTGACGATCCCAGCTACCAATTTCCCTATCCTACTACCCCTCTACCCTCAAAACCTGGAACAGAAGACGCTTCGGAAGATGGGAACATCTTCGGAAGACGCTTCTTGAACTTGACTGTCTTCGGAAGACTATCTTCGGAAGTCGACTGTGCACAATTCGTATCAAGAGCGGATTTGCTTTGCTTTTGTGTTAAGAGAGGCTTGGTACGAATCTTGAGTGGTGTGGTGAGTTTTGTTTGTTATTTCGAGAAGTTGGAAGTCGGGAACTAGGCCTGTGCCTCCCGGTCTTCCAAGCTTCTCAACTCCACATCTTCCTAGAGAGACTAAGAAGACTGAAAGGCTCGCAAAATGAGCGAGAAGACGTGAGGGTCCATTTCGGGTCTCTTCTGTCCGACCCATCACAGCCGTTTCTTCTTCTTCCCGAACTTAGAAGAGAGTCGTGAGAAGACTTGCTGGCAGAATCTGGAGAGAATGGTCGAGGGTCATGTCTTCCCACCGAGCAGCAAGCTTCTTCTGAGTGCGTATGAGAGGTGAGAAGTCAGAAGAACAGAGTGCAATTGTCTTGAGTCTGTTGTGAGGATAGATTGCGCGTAGGAAGACGAAGACAGGTGAGACCAGTGAAGGGAAGTCTGACTTCGGGAGGTCTTCCGAGTGAGACATAGGATCGGAAACTGTCCCGAGTGTCTTCTCAGAGACCACTGTCATCGCAGGAGTCCGAAACCATCTTCCGAGCCTGTTGTGCACTTCATGCTTCACGAATCTTGTATCTTCTGATAGGAAGTAGGATGTAATGCAAGGTGGGTTGTCTTCTTGGTAATCCATGCGAGGCCTTGCTTAGTTAGGATTGTTTAGATATAGCTCGGAAGACGAGAGCTATTTAGGAAGTACTGTTAGAATCCCGGAAGACGGAGTAGCTGTCTTCTGGAAGACTAGTTTCGTCTTCTGAAAAGTAGAAGCTAGACTGTGGGCACTTGGGAGGGACTGAGCCTTCTGCTCATAGTGAGTGCTTGTGGGTTAGTGCAACAGATCTTTCGGCATGACGATGCATCCGCGAGGCTTGGTGTTACCAGCGGCAGAATTAGCCGAGGCCACTCCTTTCCTTAAGGAGTTGGGTCTCGACTTCTTCCTGTGGGATTGGAACCTCGCCGACCAGGGACTTCTGGAGGAAGTGTGGGCAGCGTGACCCCCTCGTAATGTGTACTTGCGAAGGCAGGAGTAGCTCGAGGAAGACCATCTTCCTGGACTTAAGATTGGTGGCGCAAGGCTTTCCACAGGCCAGAATCCGAGAACCGAGGATATTGGTTCGAGAAGAAGATTTTGCCTAGGATCGTGAGCTCGTGGCATGTGCCTGGGAGCACCACCTGCCTTTTCGTGGAAGACAGGCAGGGGAGGAACGTTTGGAAGATCGAAATCTTACCGGGAGCCGAAGAAGTGACTTCTGGCGAAGCTGTTTCTGCATCTCTTTCCCAAGGGGAAAGCGTAGAAGACGAGGTACTTGGGAGATCAGGACGTGGAGTTCCTGGAATCAGTGTGGGATGGCAGCATGCCCATCTACTAGGGCGCGTACATCCACAACTATGTACAGGCGGAGCTAGCGTACTTGGGTACCCCGGCGGGAGGACACTTGACACCCTTCCTCTGCTACTTGTATGTAGCCATGGGGGATCTTAGGGAAGATCAGCTGGCAGCGTACGGACCAACGGAGCGATAGGAGGTGAAGGAGGAGACCTCGGAAGACGATGACCGAGCGGCAGCCGCAACGCCCCCTCTCACCCTGATGCCACAGCTGAGGCCCGGTTCTCACCAGAAGACGCTTCTGGTGAGGGAAGACGAGTCTAGTGGATCGGAAGACGCCACGCCACCGAGGAAGATGGGTCCCAGAAGTGTACCGAGGACACCCATCTCCCTCATTCATTCAGGATCGGAGACAGACTCAGAGGAAGAACTGCTGAGTACTCGATCGGAGCAGAAGACCGCTTCTGCAGCACCTGGGAGTCTTCCGAAGACTCCAGAAGACAAGAGAAGAAGGGATGCTCCTACTGCGATGCGAGGAAGCGTAGTGAAGAGACCCGCTTCTGCCATGAGGGATCTTCCACCTCGGAAGATGAGAAGAGTAGCTTCTTCTCGGGCGCAGAAGATGAAGACCATTGTGGTAGAAGAGGCTCCCTTGCATCAGGAAGACGAGCCGTCTTCCCAGGTATTCCGCGTGGAGGAAGCGACTTCCCCGAGCATCTATGAGGTCGCCATGGTCCTTAGTCCCGCACCAGTGCTTCAGAAGATGGAGAAGACACCGGTCGACTCCGCTTCCCAGAAGACACTTCTGTCTTCCGAAGCAGAAGTCGAAGCCGAGGAAGACGCAACAGCAACGACAGCAGAGCCAGCAAAGAACGAGGAGGAAGCTACCTCAGTGATCCCCGAGGTAATCGCATGGCTTTCTAGCTTATCAGAAGGCGTGTTAGGAGCTCCGATAGGGGCAGATCAGGTAGAGATTGTCACCGAGCAATCCGAGTAGGCAGTAACCAAACTGATTATTCCAGATTTAGTAAAGATTGAACATGCTATCTTAAGGGTGGCAGTTTTCCATGTAAAGATAGTTAGGACACCATGTGGCAGCATAGGTAGCGTAGGAGCAACGCAGTGGAGGGCTAATTAGGAACGAGGAACCGCTTGCATGTGGGGTGACAACCTCCTGTCAGCGCCTCTCTCTTCCTGGTGGTCGTCTCCCCTGGTTCTCATGGCAGCGACATAAGTAGGATCGAAGAGTAAGAGAGAAGGGTCTGCCCGCTCTGTAGCGACTGCACCCCCACATCGATTCTATGGTGCAGGCAGACGAGACACATTAGAGCAGGGACACAGGATAGACAGTCTTCGCACACTACTCCCGTTGTTGGAAACATACGAATAGTCTGGGAATACACAGGAGGGGTCTGCATGCTCGTACCAGGAGTGGTCCGAAGATGTAGATAGAAGTAGTGGACATGCTAGGAACAGGGAACGGCATCCTCATGCAGTTCTGTTAGCTAGACTGGTGTGTCAGAGGAGTAGACGCCGGAAGTAGAGGGAGTGAGCTTCCCAATGCCATTGTGACTTCTTCTCGGGGAATGGATTGTGGATTTGAGTGCAGCAGCTTTGCTCATGTATTCGGGATGGTGGATTGTTATTGAATTCGCTCCCAATTGTGCATGAGAAGTGTTCTCCTTGAGTGGCGGTGAATGTCAACAGTTGTGGAGTGTAGCTTGACTCGTTCAGTACGAACGGTCTTCTGGGTAAGGGATCCCAGAAGACAGAGCAGTCAGAGCAGCGAAGTGAAGAAGAAAGAAGCCTTCTTCCCGCAACAGAAGACGACATCCTCGAGTAGAAGACGGTGCAACAGTACTCATGTTTGTTGTCTTCCTCCCCAAACTATTACAAGCAGGGATGGCTTGTTAGTCAGGATCCGGACTAGAAGCCTGTCGGAATCTTAATTGTCTCTTTTCATCTTGTTTTCTCTTGTTTGGATTTCCTCATCTTCCCTATCTTCTCTCATCTTCCCCATCTTCTTACCTTCTTCTAGTGAGTTTCCGAGACTTCTATTGAGCTTCCGTGAAGGTGAATGTCGTTGTAGTGCTGCAGGAAGACCATTTCCGTAGACAGAAGCCTGGGAAGGCTACAGGGGGCATACACCCTGTGATTTATCTAACCCGTTGGAATGTGAGTGTGAGAATAAGGTGTAACGACCGTTGCTAGTCGACTTCTGTGGAGCAGGGCAATCTTCTGAAGGTGTGAGAAGACGAGCTAAACCCCCAGAAGACGAGAATCACTTCGGGAAGACGGTATCAAGAAGACCGGAAGAAGTAGCCTGGAAGCAGGAAGCTTGTCTTCCCGAGCTTCTCTGTGAATAGTTGTGTGATATTTTAGTTGGTAGTTGTTTATTTAGATCCAGAGTACATTTTTGCGTATCTGGAAGACGCGTGGTTTTGTGAGAAGACGGGATTTCTAGACAAAACTCGTGTGTTTGTGTGTTTGAACAGATCTTAGAACTTAGAGCAGCGTTACTTGTGCAAATCCTCTGTGGGAACGATATCTTGTATACTAAATGGGCAAAAGGAGTAATCCTGCGTCACTACAACTCCCATCACTCTATGAACTTCAAATCGCCATAACGTATGCCCTGGACCTCCAAATCGAGTGAAATTTGGACTCAGGTTGCTCCTCCCATCTAGAGCTCTCCGCCCATGTCCTCTGATCTCCACAATCCCTCGTCAAAGTGCCCCGATCTCCCCAGAGTGCACACTTAGGTAGAGTACAAGTTATCTTCACTTTTTGGAAGACCAATGAGAAGTTAAAGGATCCCACCTTGTCCTTTTGCACCCCATGGAGCCCTCCAGCTTTTGGCACCATTTCGGATCTTCGTTTTCATCGCATCGGTGGATAGAGCTCCTTGTCAGCATTCCACAGGCACTTTGTCTACTTCGTTTGGACGCCTAGTGGAGAAGTTACAAGACTCGAAAGATGGAGAAAATAAGCTAAGCCCCAGCTTACGGGCTTTTGGCACGACTTTGGATCTTCACTTTTATCGCATAGATGGGTAGAGCTCATTGTCAATTTTCCATGGGCATCGTGTTTATTTCGTTTGGACATCTAGTGAAGAAGTTATGCGACTCGAAAGAAGGCAAAATTAAGCTAGGTTCTAGTTTATTTGCTGACTGGGTATTTGAGGCTTCAGGCGTTATATCAAAGACGCAAGGGGCCTGCTTCATTATTCTAGGAGAACTTCGTACGTACAGAGATTGTGAAAGGGGGCTGCTTAAGAGGCTTGCTTGTTCCTACGATCTGTCGGTGGACATTTTGGAGAATTGGGAAGTCCAATACACGCACGCAAGGTGTCAACGGGTTCAGATCTGTGCAGGCTACGCACAGGTTAAGACAGTTTGGGAAGAGACGGATCGGAGGATGTGTACGGAGAGAAATTGAGACGTAGAGAGGAGATTTGAAGATTTCAGTTATCTGTGAAGGAGAGTTGGACCGTTCGGGCCGTTCCGGAGTCCAGACTTGTTGTTTTTGGATCCATCAGGATCAGAACACCGAGTTCTACAGAAAATTGAAGACGATACCAAGTTTCATCGGGCGGTTTAGGAGTTCTGAGTGAAATTGGCTCGCAGGGAAGCACTTGCGTCGGATTTTTCATCGCCTGCGATCTAAAATTGGGTTGTTCTTCGTGATCGGTGTACCAAGCTCTTCGTTCTTGGTGCCTACGTGATCAAGTCTTCATCTACGCATAAGAGAAGACCGTACGTGAATTGGATTGTTGGTTTGGACGAGGCGAGCGAGTTTGAGTCGCAGGGAGTCTATTTACGTCAGTTTTTTGCAACCTGCGACCAAATTTCTTGCGTGGTTTTGCAAGAGGAACTCCAAACAACTTGTTTAGAGTCTCGTTGGGTTCGTGATAGCTAGATCTACCTGTCAGGGAAGACGGATATCAGTTTAGACGATCCGTTTGTGCGGTGTGTGCGGTTTTTAGCCGCAGGGAGGAGTTTTTGAAGGTTCGGTCACCTGCGACCGAAAATCGATGATATCTCGGCTGTTGGAAGTCAGATCTGAAGGTTTCTTGAGTTAACGGAGTCAGCGGAGGAGACCCTATCGACATCTGAAGTTCGATCGGCGAAAAGAGAAAGTTCACAGATAGACCTTTTTCTGTTTCTTCGCTACGGGTTTTGCTCTTTTGAGTTCGTTAGAGTTCTGGTTGGCTATATACAGCTTGTGATAGCTAGCTTTAGCTAAGAACTTGTACATGGATGTAGTTTGGACTTGGGTTTGGATCGCGTGATACTGTTGTGGCTCTGCTTGTTAGCAAAGGGAAATTTCTCTTACTTTGAGCTACGCTTCGGTGTTTTTGGGTCGGGGTAGTGATACAGGGGTTGTTTTTAGGGGCTTTTGAAGCAGATTACAAACTACTCTGGTCTGGTTCTCAATTCTGTGCTCTTAGGAGAAAGAACCGGCAGTGTACATACATTTGGAGTGTATATATCGCAGCGTTCGTTTTCGTGGTTGTTTTTCTCTCTCTTGTCTCTGTTCCAGCACACAACATCTCCACAGCCAGGAACCTCGCATTTTTCTGGACATCCTTCACGCAATATCCGACACGACATCGGTGGTGAACTCGACGTGAAGGTCTGGGGTGGAGAGTTTTGTGTGTTGGAACTTGGAAGAAGAGATCAACAATCATGAACGAGGTTGAAGATGGATACGGTTGTTCTGGAGGATGCTGCGGACCTGGGATGATGGATTTGTAGACGGTTGGGATCATGAGAGGATGGGAGGATGAGACGAGCCATGACTATGGACGGGATGGAAGGATCAGAGGGTATACCAGGGATGCAGTTGGATGCAGCAACTGCACGATTGTTTCAAGCCTTCACTTTGTTTATGCGACAAGAGTAAGAGAACCAACAAAAAGAGGCTTTGGGGACGAAGGTGCTTCGGAAGGTGATCGATAAGCTCGATCTATTTGATGAGAGAGACATCTCAGACTACTTGAGATGTTACAAGACGGAGATGGATTTGGATCAGGTATCGGAGAAGGAGATGATCGAGACATTCGAACTCGCTGCGGTACCTAAGATAAGGGAGCATGTGCAGGATCTAGCAAAGCGTTTTGGGAGGAATTGGGATACATTTTCACATGCGCTGATGGAGGAGTATTTCTTGGGGAACTCAGATCGAGTAACCAAGAAATCATTTCTGGAATGGGTCAACGGATCCAGCAAGGGTTTACAGCCTGTAGAGTTGTTGAAGGAGTTCGAGAGACAATTCTCTCAACTATCTCGGGTGGAGAAGCTAACCTTGGAGAGCTACAAGACGGAGTTGTTTCTTCAAGCTGTAGATGAACCATGGCAAGAACAGTTGGAGCTACTTCTGGAGGATGGGGAGGAAGAAGAAGGGTTGACAAGGAATTGAGAGGTTGTGCATGGAACGGTTGAGCTTCTTGTTTGGAGACAGACAAGAGAAAGGGTTACAAGGTTGATACCTGCAGCGCTGACTACATCAGTTCGGGTAGTATCTGAGGTTCAACCTCCAGTTGTGGTTGTAGAGGAGAAAGATCCAACCATCGAGGACCTACAGCAAGAGATGCAAGATCTACAAGCTAAGGTTACTAGGTTGGAGGATAAGGGATCATCGACTGAGACGGTGCTTGTACCCAAATCAGCTTGGGTACATCAGTGCATGTGGTGTGATGGTACTGACCATCAACAAGATGATTGCATCGACTTTGCAGAGTCTTTGCAACGTGAGGTTATTTCTAGGGAGGATGGAAAGGTAGCATTCACAAGTACGAGTACTCTTTTTCAAGCCAACGTTGGTAAAGGAGGGATGAAGAAGTTTGTGGATGACTATCTTGCGGCACATGCAGTTGTAGCTACCGAAGCTACAAGTTATGGTGCTAGGGTGAAAGAGATTGAACATGATCTCCATATGGATGATTCAGATGAACATGTGGATCTAAACGAGCTCAGGTTGGATACTGCATCCACGATGCAAAGCGAGAAGAAGGGACAAGAAGAGACTTCTTCAGAGAAGCAAGCTGGAGAGGATAAGGTTCAACAGGAAACTATTCTTCCTGAATTGACAATGGAGGACGATCCTTCACAACCGGAGGAGATAGTTGAGGTGCAGATAGCGGACATGGTTGATCTGGTTGTAAACATACAACAACCGGATATTGATACAGTGATGGATGTGAAGAGAGGTTGGGAGGAGCACATTCGAGATGCACAGATTGGGTTCATATCACGGGAGGTCTTGGGTGCAGCTACAAGAGAAATCCATGATGTCACTATTGACATCATCAAGGACGGACATGTTGAGGGTGAAGGAGAGTGGATGAATGCTCTGGAGGCTACGGATATAGGATGATGGATAAGGATGGCTTACAGGGAAGAAGCCATTGCTGAAGATGATTTGGGCTGAGAGAGTGATGCTTGGGAGGTTGTGAGGATTTTCAAAAGAAGAGATCAGGGAGGATGATGATTGCAGAGGATATCATTGTACAACGAGACAATGATGGTTGCGATTGAGGATTTTGGTTGCAGCAGTGTGGTTCTTTTTTTCAGAAAACAAAAAAGAAGAGTTGGATACGTACAATGACATTGAGGTTGATGGTTACATTCAAGATACGGGTGATGATTGGTAGGATGAGGGCTGTCTACTACGACACTAGGGTCACAAACCTCGACGGTGAGGTTCTACAGGACGGATGGAAGATATTTCTATGGTATGATGGATTATTCTTGCTATGTCTTCACATATTGAAGATGTGTAGATTTAGAGGGCGTGATTGGATGAGAGGTTCGAGGTGAAGGTTGATGAGCATGGATCTATGGAGGGTAGCAACTTCAAGATGACGATCAAGTTACGGACTTGAGGATGAGATTGACTGAGATGAGAGAGACAATGACAAGTTGGAATGATGAAGTGCGTGTCAGTCCACTCCTTGGTTGATATCTCTGGTGCATACCGGAGGATGCACAGGTTTAGAAGGGGTGGATGTCGTGTCGTGGACCGGCTCCTATCTGAAATTCAAACTTCGATGCTTGTCGCTCCAAAGACACTCATGAGAAGACAAGCTAGGCCCCAGCTTACGGACTTTTGGCACCATTTTGGATCTTCTTTTTCATCGCATCAGTGGATAGAGCTCCTTGTCAGCATTCCATAGGCACTTTGTCTACTTCGTTTGGACGCCTAGTGGAGAAGTTACAAGACTCGAAAGATGGAGAAAACAAGCTAAACCCCAGCTTACGGACTTTTGGCACGACTTTGGATCTTCACTTTTATCGCATAGATGGGTAGAGCTCATTGTCAGCTTTCCATGGGCATCTTGTTTATTTCGTTTGGACATCTAGTGAAGAAGTTAGGCGACTCGAAAGAAGGCAAAATTAAGCTAGGCCCTAATTTATTTGCTGACTGGGTATTTGAGGCTTCAGGCGTTATATCAAAGACGCAAAGGGCCTGCTTCATTATTCTAGGAGAACTTCGTACGTACAGAGACTGTGAAAGGGGGCTGCTTAAGGAGCTTGCTTGTTCTTGCGATCTGTCGGTGGACGTTTTAGAGAATTGAGAAGTCCAATACACGCGCGCAAGGTGTCAACGGGTTCAGATCTGTGCAGGCTACGCACAGGTTAAGACAGTTTGGGAAGAGACGGATCGGGAGATGTGTACGGAGAGAAATTGAGACGTAGAGAGGAGATTTGAAGATTTCAGTTACCTGTGAAGAAGAGTTGGACCGTTCGGGCTGTTCCGGAGTCCAGACTTGCTGTCCTTGGATCCATCGGGATCAGAACACCGAGTTCTACAGAAAATTGAAGACGATACCAAGTTTCATCGGACGGTTTAGGAGTTCTGAGTGAAATTGACTCGCAGGGAAGCGCTTGCGTCGGATTTTTCATCGCCTGCGATCTAAAATTGGGTTCTTCTTCGCGATCGGTGTGCCAAGCTCTTCGTTCTTGGTGCCTACGTGATCAGGGAGTCTTCATCTACGCATAAGAGAAGACCGTACGTGAATTGGATTGTTGGTTTGGGCGAGGCGAGCGAGTTTGAGTCGCAGGGAGTCTATTTACGTCAGTTTTTTGCAACCTGCGACCAAATTTCTTGCGTGGTTTTGCAAGAGGAACTCCAAACGACTTGTTTGGAGTCTCGTTGGGTTCGTGATAGCTAGATCTACCTGTCAGGGAAGACGGATATCAGTTTAGACGATCCGTTTGTGCGGTGTGTGCGGTTTTTAGCCGCAGGGAGGAGTTTTTGAAGGTTCGGTCACCTGCGATCGAAAATCGACGATATCTCGGCTGTTGGAAGTCGGATCTGAAGGTTTCTTGAGTTAATGGAGTCAGCGGAGGAGACCCTATCGACATCTGAAGTCCGATCGGCGATAGAAGAAAGTTCACAGATAGATCTTTTTCTGTTTCTTCGCTACGGGTTTTGCTCTTTTGAGTTCGTTAGAGTTCTGGTTGGCTATACACAGCTTGTGATAGCTAGCTTTAGCTAAGAACTTGTACATGGATGTAGTTTGGACTTGGGTTTGGATCGCGTGATACTGTTGTGGCTCTGCTTGTTAGCAAAGAGAAATTTCTCTTACTTTGAGCTACGCTTCGGTGTTTTTGGGTCGGGGTAGTGATACAGGGGTTGTTTTTAGGGGCTTTTGAAGCAGATTACAAACTACTCTGGTCTGGTTCTCAATTCTGTGCTCTTAGGAGAAAGAACCGGCAGTGTACATACATTTGGAGTGTATATATCGCAGCGTTCGTTTTCGTGGTTGTTTTTCTCTCTCTTGTCTCTGTTTCAGCACACAACATCTCCACAGTCAGGAACCTCGCGTTTTCCTGGACATCCTTCACGCAATATCCGACACGATAACGTGTATGTTCAATCTGATGCAGGAGTTGTTCATGATGTACCTGCATATCAATGAACAAGACGAAGCCCTCAACCTATTACGAGAAGAATTAGTACTTGCAGTCGGAACAATCACGCATCTAACCAATATGGTGGCAGATATCAGAACTTGTGTCCGAGCATTGTAAGAGTTGATGGATTGAATGGATCCAAAGGGGGATCACAAGAAAGAGCTATGAGAGATCATCCAATAGATCATCTGAAGACAAAGCGGAAGAAATGATACAGAAGCCGAACCCTCTGAACGATCAAAAACCCAGACGGATTTAGACGATTTGATAGGTAAGAAGACGAATGACTGAGAAAAGTCATCAAGCAGAGAAGAGGATAAATGTTACTTTAGTCTTCATCTACAGATTTAAAGGACAATCCAGATAAGATTACAGTTTAATCCGGAAAATAGACATGATAGACACGCTAGGAATGTCTGGATCCACATTGTATACAGATGAATAGTGTACCGGATACAGATTAGTCCGGTGTCGGAGTGTGATCCGTCTACCTAGGAAAGCGCCGGGCTTCTGGCTGTGGTTGTTTACTCAAGAGGTTGGCTTTCATGTTACAACAGGGGCTATAAACACTCATACAAGTGTGTAAGATCTTGTAATATGCTCAGAAAGCGAAATTCAGGTCTAACTAGCAGTAATAAGATCAGACGGTGAACTTTAACACTCACGGAGAGGAAAACTATGAAGGTTTAGACCCCTAAACTTCTCCTACATGTAAATGAGGTCCTACTGAACACACACACGAAGTTTCGGCCTGAGATCAAATTCCAGCACCGAGATGTGGACAGAAAAGTTATGAGTAAGAAAATTACGGCAATTTCTGATACCTAGATGGCTATTTCGACCTATAACAGAAAATTGGCTCGATCACTTTCAAAGATTCTTACAGAATTTGGATTCTACAGGATGCTGAACACCCCTGTGAAGTTGTGACTCTTGATTGTACACAGAACCCCAGATCTCGTTCTCTGAAGTTGCTGCTCTAGATTAAGAGATTTTCAGACCCCCTCTGCTTCAGCGGCCACCCTGAATTACTCAGTCTCTCAATCGATATGAAACTTTTTGTGAAATCGTAGCCCTGCTGGCAGAGAACACAACCACAAATTTTTGAAGCGATTGTCTCAAATCGGCTGCAAGTGACACTGAAAATCCTAAATCCAACAAAAGTTATTCAATTCTATCACAATCCAAACTTCAATTGATCATAACTCCGTCTTTATTGCCTCAAATTGATCAAGAATTTCACTGAAAGTGCTTGGCATGACGAGCTCTACCCTCCTGTGCTCTCAGATTTTGAAGTCCCCTCCACCAGATGTTCGAACTCCCCTTTAGACCCCTGCTTCAAAGTTTAGGATTTTACAAAAGACAAAAAATGGACCAATGGGAGTTCATAGCTCCACTTCTTGTCTTTTTGTGCTCTAATCCATGTGGTAACTTAACTTCACTCATAGGCTAACACGTCAGCCTCCTACAGTGCCAACGTAAATCTTAAACTTCACGCGAAGGTATGTAAAATAACACGTAATCCTAAAAGATAACTTAAACAATCTAGAAAGCATGCATGGGCGACATGTAAATACAAGCCATGAGCTTAAACCCTTATCAGCATGGAAACCCTAAGTTATGTACTTTCACAACATAGATAAGCATGATATCATTTGCACAAGCTTACGAGTGTTTGATCAAAATAGATAATATACTATCAACCTACTAGGACCCCAAATACATAACATAATAGTGTTAACACCGTATGCAAAGGTGTCAAACATATGTATAAAGGACTAGAAGTAATATGAGATAACTTCTAGAACTACTAAACTTAAGTATCGGAGTAGAAGTCAAGCATGTAGCTGCCAAGTAGCGCGACACCAGTTAGTTAGTCTTACAAAATATTATCCAGATATATCCGGCCGTTAGACAGTTAGGCAGTTCTTGATCTTGGTCTAACTATCTATCTACGTGTGCTAGACGACTAGTATATAAGAGATTTTGTCTATGGAGATCGTACTCTTTGATCGATTAATCAAACGTATAAAAGAATTATGTATAAAAGAGATTTATAATTTTATGAAAAACTTGTGCACTGTATCTGAATATATATTTGATGATGAATCAATGTTCGGATCCAGTTACAAGGGACTCTAACATACTGGTGTATATCACGAGTAACATGGACTGATAGCATGAGCTAATAACATTGACGAAAAATCCAATGCACCATGCTAGACAAAGCACATTGAAATGCAAGTCCATTTCATCAAAGAAAAAATAGTTCAGGAGAAGTTATTACTCAATGGGTAACAATTGATTACCAGACTGCTTATATATTCATCAAGCTTTTGTCTTCTAGTAGATTTAAAAAATTGAGAGTTGAACTTGATGTATGTTCAGTACCACTGACATTAAAGAGTGTTAAAGATACTATTCAGGTTCAGACTTCAGTCACTCTTAGTACTACCAAGTTCAGTCCCTTCTAGTATATCAGACTTTCTCTATGATTGATCACTGAACTCTTCGGTAACCTTCCTGTAGTCTGATCTCTCTATGATTGATCACTTACCTCTTCTGTGACCTTCTTGTACTATAGGTTGAGAGTATATAACAACCTCTTTTAGGGAGATTACAGAGTTCTTATCCCTTTACTGATATATATATCTTATCTAGGAGGAAGTAGCCGCTGCCTTTGGTTCTCAAACATACCTTCCCTCCTTTAGTCAGCAGGCCGAACGTCAAATCTTACAGCAGGTATTGATGCCAAAAAGCTACATCTGCAGTACTGAAGGAGGCTGATCTTCGGTATTCCTGGCGTTCTCCATCGAGAAAGTTACGTAGCAAGCAGCTTGATGAAGTGCAGTTCATGAAGTGAGTAACGCACACGGTTCTCTTGGCTCCAGTGATCCGAATCAGTGACAACTCCTGTTTCCATCGCTTTGCAGATTACTCTGAGATGATCTCACTTCGCTAGTGCTGTGCGAACGTATGGACATAAAAGATGTTGGCCGACCTCATCTTCATCTGCTCGCGATCCTAGTTCCGAGTACAATCCTATATTCACATCTTCGAGGGTGTTAACATCGCTCTGACTGTGCGAAGGCCTTCACGAAGTCTTTCTAATCACTTGTTGTGAGTAACTAACTTACTCACAACAATCAGCGATCGACTAATCAGTAACTACCACAAGGTAGATAATAAGCGTAATATCGCATAGGATTCTCTCAATAAATAGCTAGCGCAGCAGAGTGCCTTTCCTGAGACTTCCATAATCTTCCATTATGCTCGTAGGACAAAGAGATCCAGTGGTTACCATAGATTTCAAAGGAATATGAGTTTATCGTGTGCTCTGCTTCTGCTCATGAAGATGTCACTGATTATGCATTCGACCGTTCATCTTGTAGATTTGCAAAGAACTATTTACACTCGCAAGTTCCGTGGATTATCTAATACTTGCTTGTGTGATGAAGCAAGCGTAAAAAAGGTAAATCATGAAAGTTTTACGAGCTACTGTACGTTCGCAAGATCATCTTTTATACGGATCATTATCCTGGCAGAATACAGCTTCGAATCCCTTCGGAAGGAAGGGAACTCTTGGGATTTGTCGTGTGACTGGTCTTCTGTTGTTGGGGGCGTGAACCTTTCTTCTTTCGTGGCTTCTTTCTCCGTGTAAACCTCGTGCACTACTGACCAAACCACTCTGGGCATGGGGACGTGAGACAGCTTTTACTTCTGGAAGGGGAGGTTTCCACCAAAAGCAAAAAGTCCACCGTCCTTTTCAAGGACGTAACTTGACTGGAAAGATCCAGTGGTTGAAGAAGCGAGCTCAACAATCTCAGCTCAACTGGTAGAGCAGGAGCGAAGCAGTGGGTCTGCAGGATAGGTCAGAAATTTACTTCCTCAGTCCCCCGTATGAACATCTGGTCTTCCTCAGTCCCTCGAAGTTCAAAATTTCTTCCTCAGTCCTCATACCGGCTACTGAACGTTTTGTGCACTGATACCTTCGGTGAATAAAGATTCGTAGTATGAGACTACTTCGCAAGCACGGGTCTAGGTTGAACTGTGAAAGATGATGCATTAACCGGGATCTAACGTCAAACTCACTGGACATGCAGTCAAACTCACTGATCTGTCCGCTGAAGCTGTTCTTACTTGATCAGATCCACGACTGCTTACAGTCTCTCTTCCGGAAAACCTGACGATCAGGTGATGTGCATAGAAGACGTGGCAATCGGCTGAAATGCATCAAGCGGGTATTCGGTGCCGGCGAATCCACTGCGTTTGAGTTCCTTTCAAGATTAATGAAGTGTCAACATGAAGATTTACTTCTCTTCAGTTCAGGAGCGAGACTGCAAGCAGCCGCTAATTTAACATCACTATAGCTAAAGCTCAGTTCACGGTGAAAGAACTCTTCTGTTCGAAGCTTGGCTGTTTCTTTTCTAGAAACAGCAAAATACAAGGGAGGTTCAGATTATAAATTTCTTCTGTAGTCTTGAATAGTAGTTCATATGAAGCTGAAGATTATCGTTTCATATGCAATTTGCAGTTTGATTGCTCCGCTATACTTGTATAATATATGAACCTTCATTGTTTAGTCATCATTATTTTATGGAATAAATTTGAGGCTGAAGTGGATTCGTGGTCACTCCAAAAATCTCACGGCTATGATTCTGCTGTCACTAGTCCACTTCAAACAGTCATTTCATATCATCCAGATTCTGGGTCTGTGCCGGAAGATAAGCTTTCCTCTAAGTCGTTCTAGAATGTGAACACTGTGCGATGAGCCAGTCCTTTCAGTCTCATTCGCGATCGGAGGACGTGCGCGCGCACGTCCTCCGATCATACTACGAGTGACATAGAAGATAATCTGTCCATCACGGCCGCTTTCTTGTCAGTAATTTGAATTAACTAAATATTACAATCTTGGACTATACGTAATGTAGTGTATTCGAACTGCAGAGTCAAACTCTCAATCATAGTTCTTAACACAGTTAGGTTCCAACCACAGTCGATACCGGACTCCTAGCCGGTTGAGGACTGAGGAAGAAAGTTTGAACTTCGAGGGACTGAGGAAGACCAGATGTTCATACGGGGGACTGAGGAAGTAAATTTCTGCAGGACAGGTAGATGCTGATATAGGTCAAAATTGATTACAACTCACTTTTCAACCATCCCACATTTAGTTGAACAGTCCCAACGGTAACCACTGTATGACAGCATATATATATCCAGCAAGAATGTGCTGCCGTCAAGTCACAATTAGCCTTTACTCCTTAGAACCTAGTCTTTTGCATATTTCACCCCTTCTCATCTCCATATCTCAGACTTCACAGTTGCTCGATTTTTTTGTTTGGTTTTTTTTAGGCCTCTCTTCGCTGTGGGGCTTTCTGCAGCCGTATGCTGCTGCCCTTGCACAGCATGAGTCCCCCCCGCCAGGAGGGCTCGACCCCACGGCGCCCGGGCTACAGGCGGATGGGGTAGCCAACAAGCAATTGCTTGTTGGCTTTCACCGTCGCTCGATGATGTTTAGAGCATATAAGTGCAATATAGTATGTCTCCTGATTGCGTCAAGGCCACGAGATTACTCGTTTTGAAGAACCATTTCGTCTCCCACTTTGGTGTTCCTTCTGCTTCCCAGTGACACTTGCCCGAATCTTCCAACAAGAAGTGTAATTCAAGGGTCATTTGTGATGTAGGAATCTTAACATCTCATAACAGCAGTTGGGAATCCAACACTGCTAAGCTCTCGCTTAAACAAGCTTCCACTTCCTCAGAATCCTTGACAGCCCTGACGGCTTGAGCTGGAGAGACGAACTTGATAAGTTCCATGAAACTCCGTAGATTGACGACCAATACGAACCCTAATACGAGCAAAGTCCTGTATTTGGACGAGTGCATCAAGTTGAACAGCCAGAAGTGGGGCAGTGAACAGTAAGCTAATCCAGATAACGTCCAGAAGAACTCAAACTGTTTTCTGGTTTGGCACGTGACAGCTTTTCAATAGTAGAGACAGAACAAGTTTTGCATAGCCCATAAGGAGATGAGAGAAATACAAGGGAAAACATCCCCACGTTTTAACATAACGTAAAACCAAATGAACTGTCCATTGGAGGACAAAGTGGATTTGATGTCCAAATGCAGACATAGTACCGCGTTGTACAGAGTAGCTATAGAAATGAACAGTGGATGAGGTCGTTTTCCTGCAATCTTTCTACTTTGAAACTTTTACCTTCTAGTAACAGTCGTTACTGACAGTGCTTGCTGTCAACATCGTAAAGGACACTTCCTTCAGTCTGGTTGATGTGAAGAAAATCAAACTCTCTGTCACGAGCGGAGCAAGTGACAAGGACAAGTGGGGCACAAGTCATGAATGAAAGAAATCTGTTGGTACTGAATTTTGAAACAAAGCGATCCATTTGCAACAGCAGGACTGCAACGTATATCTGGGCGGGAGTAAGATCATGGAGAGAACTGACACATATGGGATCCAGATCACTGGACACTCATATTTGGACTAATTGCAGGTGTGCAATCGAATGGGATTACTACGTCGCTTCTTTTCCCGATGAATGGAAATGTAGGAAGCAAAATCCTTCAGGGGTTGGCAAGCGCTTGGCATAAGCCGCTATTGTTTGTCAAGAAGCTCCTCTCCTCGACTTTTCTCTATGAACCTGTTAACTGTATCTTGTAAGATGCGCATGCTGCGAAGAGACCTCTCTGCTTGGTACGTGAGGATCGACAGGTGAAGTGACAGTACGCAGCTATCATTCTATCAGCTTACCCTTCAAAGCGGTGAGTTCATCTCCTTCAAGGAACTTGCAGGGTAGAGCCTGAGAATTCTGCTGAAGTTGCCGATTCATGTCCATACTCGTGAAACTGACATGTGTATGCTTTCGCCAGACGTGGTATGTTCCCAATAGCTTACGCATATATTTTGCTGCTCCACCATATCTTGGGAAACATCGCAGAAAGCATTACAGGCCTTTTGTAATGCTTTCTGCGGATTCCTCCATTCCGATTCCGGAACGAAGGCACTACTGCTTCTTACCTATTCTTATGTACAAACTAGTTTGAACGAATACTACCCTTCGGTCATGCACGTATGACTAATAAGATTTGGCTGATAGTCGAAAGAGCGAATATGCAGGGGGAAGACAGCAAGAATCAATTATGGGGCTCCTGCTATTTGTTACAAAACTGAGAACTGTACTCCCAAGTCTCTCAGAATATAGAATTATCTCTCACAACAGAATGCTACCAGCCTATTAGAACTGATAACAGATCAGCCTGTTAAAACTAATCTGAAGGAGAACTGAACAGAAATATTCCGAGATGATATGTGCACAGCTTTACTTAGACTTCAGAACTGGTACAGACAGAAAGGGCCTCCGACTCATACTACTCTACAGGGAATGTGAGTTAATATAGTATTGGTACATAACTGCTGTCACCTCAAAGTGACTTACCTAACTGCTGTCCCAGTGCTTCTCACGTCACAAGTCATGTCACAAGTCACCTCTTCCTTTTTTAACTTTTGTCTTTTTACCTTCCGTAGAGTTTTGATGTGACTCTCTAATGATATTTAACACCCTCCTTCATTAGAGCATCACTTCTTTCATACCTAGTAAATCTCTAATATGTATAAACCTTAGCTTTGGTAAAACTTTGGTAAAAATATCAGCTAACTGATCTTCCGATGGACAATATTCCAGCTTGACTATTTGGCTTGTAGGGAAGCACTTACGTCAGTTTTTCATCGTCTACGATCTGAGATTGGATTGTTCTTTGCGATCGGTGAGCCAAGCTCTTCGTTCTTGGTGTCTACATTATCAGGGAGTCTTCATCTACGCATAGGAGAAGACCGTACGTAGACTGGATTGTTGGTTTGCGTGTAGCGAGCAAGTTTGAGCCGTAAGGAGTCGATTTACGTCAGTTTTTTGTGTTCTACGACCAATTGCATGGTTTTGCGAAAGGAACTCCAAACGGCTTGTTTGGAGTCTCGTTGGGTTCTAGGTAGCTAGATCTATCTATCAGAGAAGACGGATATCAAATCAAGCGATCCGTCTGGACGATGTGTCCCATTTTAAGCCGTAAGGAGAAGTTTTTGCAAGTTCGATCACCTACGATCGAAACCTGACGATATCTCGACTGTCGGGAGTCGGATCTGATAGTTCTTGAGGTCAACAGAGTCAAGAAGGAAGTCCTTATCGACATCGGTAGACCGTTTGACGAAAGGATAAAGTTCTCATATAGGTTTTTTTCAGTTCCTCCGTTACGGTTTTTACTCTTTTTGAGTTTGTTAGAGATCTAGTTGGTTATGTACAGCTTGTGGTAGCTAGCTTTAGTTAAAGGCTTGTACATGGACGTTGTTTGGACTTGGGTTTGAATCGTGTGACATTGGTGCAGCTCTTTTTGTTAGCAAAGGGATGTTTCTCTTGCTTTGAGCTATGCTTCGATAGTTTTGGGTCCAGGTCGAGATTCGGAGACTCGTTTTAGGAGGGTTTTGAAACAGATTACAGACCGCTCTGGTTTGTTTCTCAGTTTTGTGTTCTTAGGGAGAAAGAACCGGCGGTGTATATACATTGGGAGTTGGTATATATTGCGACGTTTGTTTTAGTGCTTATTTCTCTCTTTCTTGTCTTTGTTGAGCATACTACATCTCCACAGCCAGGAACCTCTTGTTTTCTTGGACATCTTTCACGTAAAATCCGACACGATTACGTGAGATACGTGCAATAGCTTCAACCTTCGTCTATTGAACACCCAACCCACCTGGGTAGACGGTGTGACCTAGATATTCTACCAACTCCTGGAAGAACTTGTAGAAAGATCGATACTTCTAAGACACTCCAAGAAGAGAGAGCGAGTAGACAAAGAAGTAAAATAAGAATAAGATTAGAGAGGCTTTGTCTCTCCATGTATATATAGTGGAGGAGAATACAAGAGAAACCCTAATGATGAGTTAACCCTCTAACTAACTATACGTAACTAGTCTAACCACTCCGGCTTATATTAATCGTCGATCTACTAGAGCTTAGGACTATATCAACACTCCTCTTCAAGCTCGACTCTACATCCTGTACTCCTAGACAATGTCTGAAACATCAAAATTATCTCTAGGTAATGCATTAGTGAAGATATCGGCAACCTGATCTCTTGTGCTCACATAATTGAGCTCAATCTCTCCTGCAAGGACCTTCTTTCTAATGAAATGATAGTGCATCTCAATGTGCTTCGTCCTAGCATGGAAAACAGGATTACTAGCTAACTTCATGTTGCTAATAATACAACAATATCAGATAGCAAACATTGAAGCCAAATTGATTCGCATGTTGCGTTCGTTGCTCTCCGATACTCTGCTTATGTGGATGACAAAGCAACTGTATGTTGCTTCTTCGAAGCCTAGTTTATAGCAACGCTTCCAAGTCCAAAAGCGTAATTTGACGTGGATCTCCTGTCGACACTCCTTGTCCAATCAGCATCAGTGTAGCCATGTAATAATAATGGTCCACCGTGTCGATAGTGAAGTCTGTACTGCATTGAGAACTTCAAATAGCGGAAGATCCGCTTGACAGCCTCCAAATGTGATCTCCGTGGTGATTGCACAAACTGATTAATCAAACCGACGGCATAGCTCAAGTCTGATCTGATGATGGTCAGGTAGATAAGACTCCCAATCATATGTTTGTACACGCGTGGATCATCAAGTAACTCACCATCCTCTGATCCTAGCTTTACCCCTTGCTCTAATGGCATAGCAATGGGTTTGCAGTCAAGCATGTCAAACCTCTCAAGCATACTGGGAGCATATTGTTGATGTACAAGCCAAACATCCTTCCCATCTCTAATGAACTCCATAGCAAAGAAGTACTTGAGTTCTCCTAAGCCCGTCATCTCCAACTCGGATTTCAAGTGATCCTTGATCTGAGAAATAAGCTCCTCATAGTTACAAGTCATCAACATAGATGGTGATCCCAACAATCGGTCTTGTATTCTTAATGAATACAAGGTAGAGTCTGAACTACAAAGATGGAAACCAAGAGACTGCAAGTAAAAATTGATCTTTGCATACCATCTCTTGGTGCTTGTTTCATACCATAGAGGGCCTTCCGTAACTTACACACAAGAAGAGAACTTAAGATCCTCATAACCTAGAGGTTGCTGCATGTAGACCTCCTCCTCAAGATCATCGTTGGAAAGACGTTCTTGAAGTCCATCTGGTGCATCTTCTAACATTTTTGAGTTGCAATTGTAATTGCGATTCAAATAGTCACCATCTTTGCAACTGGAGCAAAGATCTCCTCAAATCCACTCCATGTTGCTGATCTTGTATCGACACACGATATCATCCAAGATGCGCTTGACCTTGAAGATCCACCTGCAATCATTCTCTTTCTTACCCTCATGTAAGTCCATCAACTCCCAAGTCTGTTGATGGTGGAGCGCATCAAGTTCAGCTTCCATAGCATTTACCCATTGGGCTTTGTGCATCGTCTCCTTAAGTGAACTCGATTCTTGTTCTTGAAGAACATTGGTCATATATGCATAGTGTGCAGCAAGAAAACTTTCATGCATATACCTACTCACTGGATGTTTTACCCGTTCAGATCTCCGAGAGATAATCAGTGCACTAGTCACTTCTCCTTGCAACTGATCTAACATAGACGTTAAGGTCTGAGACAAAGTATCTAATGGATGTGGAAGATCCACATATCTAGACGAGTCAAACATACGCTGCAATAGCACTCGCTCGTGTTGTGTAGAAACTACACTAGTTCCACTAGGCTGTGTTACATGGACTACAGCGTTAACACCAGCTCTATGTGAAATTGACTCTGATCTGGAATCAGTGATTTCTCCAAGTCCTCCACTCAACGTACTACTATGAGGTACTACAGTGGACTGACTCCTTGGTTCTACAATAGGTACAAGAATGACTACGACAAGTGCAGGAGCAAACCAAGACTGTAGCTCATCAAAGACAACGTTCTATTGATGTAAAACTGCTTGGACGAAAGATTGTAACATCTATATCTTTTCATATTAGAAGCATAGCCACATAAGATACGTCTATCTGTTTTTGGATCTAATTTCTTACGTCTCTCATCATGTATGTGCACATAACAGATACATCCAAAACTTCAAGAAAAGAGTAATCAGACTTATTGCTTGTGAAGAACTCCATCGATGTCTGGCTGTAGACTGCCGCTGTAGACTTCTGATCATC
Source organism: Asterella californica (assembly GCA_036924285.1). NCBI lineage: Eukaryota > Viridiplantae > Streptophyta > Marchantiopsida > Marchantiales > Aytoniaceae > Asterella > Asterella californica. The sequence goes on from JAYKYS010000012.1 coordinate 13,778,263, forward strand.
AAATACATCACACATGGAGCAACTTCTGCCTAGTAAGGTCTAGGCATGGTCTTTTCATTCAACATCGCACGAGCAGCTTCTGCTATGTGTAATTCTTGCACTCCGCAACCCCACTGATGTGGACTGTACCTACAGATCTTTTGGCGTTGGATGTCATGCTCACGCAGATATGCATCAAACTCTCCAGAAAGAAACTCGTCTCCTCCATCAGCTCTCAAACAGATGATAGATTCTCCAGACTATTTCTCCACCAACTTGCGGAAAGTCTAGATGCTGATAGTACTTCGGCAAAGGACTTGTTTCTCAGCAAATAGATCCAAATATAACACGAATGATCATCAATGAACGACATAAAGTACTAAAATCCCAGTCACATTTGGTTGAGAAGCAATCCATACATCAATGTGAACAAGCTTTAGAAGCTTATTCGCTTTGCTACCTGATCCGTTAAAGGGATGTCTAGCTTGCTTGCCAAAAAGACATGCTGCACAGACTCCAGTGAGCTCATTGGATTCAAATTTGGATAGACCTGTAACCAGGTCAGAACTCGGAAGACTTTTCAGCCTCTGAAAGTTCATGTGCTCAATTTGCTTGTGTCAAATGTCAATATCAGACACTATTGGACTATTCTGTCTATACATGATAGCTTGTAATTTAGGTGCATAGGCATCTAGTTTAAACAGCATATCACTCTTGCTATCTCGAGCTATGCCAGTGGTATTAGAATCTTCAATAAAGCATCCATCTTTATTGAAGCGCACTTGCACACCCTGCTCTATCAACTATCTCTACGGATAGTAGATTTCTAGTCAAAGTGGGTACATGTAAGACATTCCATATATCAATAAACGTTGAAGCAAGAATGTGAAGCAGAATATTATCCTTGTGCTGGATCTGGTGCTTGGTGTCACCGCTTGTCATCATAAATTGAGGAGTCTCCACATGCTCGAGTGAACTGAACCACTCCTAATGAGATGTCATGCGACTGATGACGTTGAAGTCGATCACCAAGTCAATCTGTGACTCGAAAGCCGCATAACTCTGATGCGTTGTAATCAGCATCTGCTCTGAATAGACTTGCTCAATTATTGCATAGCCTTGCTGGTTGCTATTATCTTGCTGGGAGTTGTTGTCGTATTGTCTTTGATTATTTTGTCGCTTGTAGCACTTATTTTCATTGTGGCCTTGCTTCTTGCAGTAGTTGCAGGAATCAGGCGCACGTCTCTGATTGTAGGTGCGCTAGTTCTCAACTGCCTACCATGTCTGATCTAGAATCAATGCACTTCCCAAGGTGTAACTTCAACCCATGAGCTCTCAACCGCTCAAACACAACCCGTAAGTGTCTCTCGTGCTCCTCCACTAATAGACTAAGATTTCATCAATATAACATCGAACAAAATCCAGTCCTGCTAAGATCATGTCCATCACCCTTTGGAACTCAGCAATGACGTTCTTCAATCCAAATGGTAAGAACCGCCACTAATATAAACAATCCTTGCCACGAGAGTCAATTCTCCAGAATGTTATCTTGGACTTGTCTTCTTCTCTCATTGACAACTGATGATACCTTACTCGAAGGTCCAAAGTACTGAAGACATCACATGTCCTACTACATCAAAGATCTCCTCAGGTGTTGGCATGGTATATTTATCAGACTTCGTCTGCCGATTAATAAGACGATAATCTCCACACATCCACCTATCCGTGTAGTTGCCATCCATATCTTTCTTTGTTGGCATAATTGTGACAAATGCGTACTCTTCATACGACATCTCTATCAATCCAACCTCTAACAAGTCTTGAGTCCTACTCTGGATCAAGGCTCTCTCCATGTCACTGTACTTGTAGAGAGGTTGAAAGATTGATGTGTCACTAGTCAACTCTATCCGTATACCTGGTCTCTTCAAGATATCCAAATCCTTCATACTAAAGGTAAAAATAATTCACGTAACTCTTCAGGAATCTCTGAACTCTTCGTCTCTTTTCTCTTATAAGATTGGGTCCAATCTCTGAGATCTTCGAGTAGGGTATCATTAGTTGCCGATGAGAGAAGAAGATAAGTCCAAGATAGCATTCTGGAGAATTGACTCTCATGGCAAGGATTGTTTATATCAATGGCGGTCCTTATCATTTGGATTGAAAAACGCCCATGTTGAGTTCTAAAAGGTGATGGACATGATCCTAGTAAGATTCTTAGTCTATAATATTACAGTGGAGGAGCACGAGAGACACTTGCAGGATGTGTTCGAGCGGTTGAGATCGTCAAGTTTTTTCAACCATTCAAAAAATGTTCTAGAGAGCTCATGGGTTGAAGTTACACCTTGAGAAGTGCACTGATTTCATATCAGACCTGGTAGGTACTTGAGAACAGACGCTCAGAAGTGTCCAATCAGTAACACTTGTTGATCGCATATGACGCTACTCAGCCAATCCAAGGCTAACAATCCACGTCAAGCTCAAGTCCTTTGCTTGATCCAACACATGCCGACGTGAAGCCTCCGACATCAAAGCTACTACCATCGTATCTGTAGAGAAATCCATCGCTCGCTCTCTCTCATTGGTATCGGGCTCCACGAACTGCAGTAATTGAGCATCCATACAAGTCTAGGTCCTCCATCTTTGTAAGCATGTGACGCTAGAAAGCCCACCAAAGTGAGCAATGCTGTCTTAGGTCGTCCCACTAGGTTCATCATTGCCATGGGTGACCTATCGACGACTCTCACTACTTGATATCGTCGTCTTGCGTCCAAGATGTCATCAACTGTGAGATGCGCTAGTCGTCTCACTACATCGAATGCGCGCTTGAGCATCTCTCTCGGTAACAAGTTTGTCCATCACAACCATGGACGATATGCACAAGATCCAACTCTCGCTGCATCCAACAACATTACCGGTCCAACCCAAGACCGTACTTGGTGCACACTCGTCATCATCTGTGTATGAGCATCAACCAACAAAGGAACATTCTCCAAGAATTCACATGATGCATCTGGAGATGTCGTAAGATCCGTAACTATTTCTCAAAACATACTAGATCGTGAGTCAAGTAAACCCTGACCTCTCTCAGCATGCATGTGATCTTGACATGATCACCCGACTATCACCAAGTGAATGATGTCAACAAACGTGAGATCTTGCACCCCTAGCAGCAAAATACTCGACGGTAATGCTTGATCATATCCTCTAACGGCTGATATGAACAACAACTCAAGATATATCTACACGAAGCATGCCATATGACACAATGAGATGCGTCTCGTAATCTCATCTCTCTTCATATACAAGTATCGCTATACTCGTATACCTGCTTGCAATATCGCAGTCAAACTTGTGCTGATCTCTCCAAACAGTTCCAGCACACACATACACACACACTCTCTCTTAGTATTTCTACCGTCGGTCTCTTGGACTAGGAGTCAAGATCAGCAAGTGTTCTTATCCTCAATCCACATAAAACTTCGTAGCACGTAACAGAAAGTCCAGCTCTCAAACGTTAACCCACGTCTGCTGCTCACAATCCGACTGAATCAAGAGCACAAAGACCTAACGATTGAAGTAGAATTCGTCACCTTCGCGTATTGCAAATATCACAAAGAGAAAACAAGTAGAGCCTACTTCAGATCCACAAATCCACGACCTTTGCGAGTTGTAAATATTCACGATAAGAAAACAAGCAAAGCCCGTTGTCGCGCTACTTGGCGACTACATGCTTGACTTCTACTCCGATGCTTGAGTTTAGTAGTTCTAGAAGTTAGCTCATATTACTTCTAGTCCTTTATACATATGTTTCACACCTTTGCATATGTTGTTGACACTATTGTGTTATATATTTTGAGTCCTAGTAGGTTGATAGTATGTTATCTATCTTGTTCAAGCACTCTTGCGCTTGTGCAAATGATATCATGCTTATCTATGTTGTGAAAGTACATAACTTAGGGTTTCCATGCTGATAAGGATTTAAGCTCATGGGTGGTACTTACATGTCGCTCATGCATGCTTTCTAGATTGTTTAAGTTATCTTTTAGGGTTACGTGTTATTTAACATGTCTTCGCGTGAAGTTTAAGATTTACGCTGGCACTTTAGGAGGCTGACGTGGTAGCCTTTGAGTGAAGTTGAGTTATCACGTGGATTAGGGCACTAAAGGACAGCCAAGTGGAGCTATGAATTCCCATTGGTCCATTTTTGTCTTTTGTAAAATCCTAAATTTAGAAACAGAGGTCTAAAGGGGAGTTCGAGCATTTGGTAAGGGGACTTCGAAATCTGAGAGCACAAGAGGGTAGAGCTCGTCGTGCCAAGCACTTTCAGTGAAATTCTTGATCAATTTGAGGCAATAAAGACGGAGTTATGATCAATTGAAGTTTGGATTGTGTTAGAATTGAATAACTTTTGTTGGATTTAGGATTTTCAGTGTCACTTGCAGCCGATTTGAGACAATCGCTTCTAAACTTTGTGGTTGTGTTCTCTGCCAGCAGGGCTGCGATTTCACAAAAAGTTTCATATCGATTGAGAGACTGAGTAATTCAGGGTGGCCGCTGAAGCAGAGGGGGTCTGAAAATCTCTTAATCTAGAGCAGCAACTTCAGAGAACGAGATCTGGGGTTCTGTGTACAATCAAGAGTCACAACTTCACAGGGGTGTTCAGCATCCTGTAGAATCCAAATTCTGTAAGAATCTTTGAAAGTGATCGAGCCAATTTTCTGTTATAGGTCGAAATAGCCATCTAGGTATCAGAAATTGCCGTAATTTTCTTACTCATAACTTTTCTGTCCACATCTCGGTGCTGGAATTTGATCTCAGGCCGAAACTTCGTGTGTGTGTTCAGTAGGACCTCGTTTACATGTAGGAGAAGTTTAGGGGTCTAAACCTTCATAGTTTTCCTCTCTGTGAGTGTTAAAGTTCACCGTCCGATCCTATTACTGCTAGTTAGACCAGAATTTCACTTTTTGAGCATATTACATGAGCTTACACACATGTGTGAGTGTTTATAGCCCCTGTTATAACTTGAAAGCCAACCTCTTGAATAAACATCCACAGCCAGAAGCCCGGCGCTTTCCTAGGTAGACGGATCACACTCCGACACCGTGCTGACATGTGCATGCTCTTAACCCCGCAGTGAATCTATTTGCACAAGCTGCAAAGAGTAAAGTTATGAGTTCTGACTCCTAATTCTTGAGAACTTTTGACTCTCGAGTCTCAATTCTTGACGAACGGCTCCTATGTACATCTCAAGTCGGTCCACTCCTCAGTTTCTAAACTCCTCAACAATAGACTAACGTTGAGTCCATAATAGACAATGCAGATTTTAGCTAGAGCACTATCCAACGATCTAGAACAAAACAATTTCTGCTGCGCTATTACACCTTTGAAAACCTAAAATCCAAACTTTTGTCCTAGGTGTCAAAGCAGTAAATAACCACATAGCAATGTAGTTGATGTCTTCTGATCTAGTATACCACATCAGCAAGCGACTGATGTGGTATTTTTTATGATCGAATATAATATTAAGATTTTTTTGACCACTCAAGATTTAGTTTAGTATTTTTCTGAATTTTCCCTAAAATTCTTGGTTCTACTAACCTACATCCTCAAGGTTTCTGAAATTTTGCTTACCAACTCGGTACCATTTTGACACAATTTTGAATTCTCTCGGAGAGGGTTGAGTCGAATAGATAATTACTACTCATAGTGCCAGATCTTCTCGAACATTGCTCTTCACTAGTTGTCGAGTTTGTCATTCTATCATGTTAACAAGCTGCTGAAGATGAGAGAGTGCTTCAGACTTTTTGAACAAGAAGAAAATCCAAATATACCTCTAGAAATCATCAACAACCAGCATGAAATACTTAGTACCTCCAAGCAAAATAGTCTCAATAGGTCCACAGAGATTTGTATGTAGCAGTTAAAGGATTTTTGTTGCTCGTGTTGTAGTAGATTTGGAGAACTTCTTTCGGATCTGCTTGGATTTGAGACAAACTTCACATGCGGTGTTCAAAAGGACCAGTTTGCAAATACCATGGACCAAGTCCTCATGGAACAACTTCCACATTTTTTGATGATGTAAGTGTCCAAGTCGAAGATGTCATAATTGACTCATATCTTGTACAATAGCTAGAACTGGAGCAACCAAGGATAGGGCTTGTAATTCATACAAGTGATCAACCTTCAGTCCTCGAGCTATCACAAATCTTGGTCGAGAATGGAACAGCCTTGTACATCAAACGAGAGTGAAATCATTATTTGCAGCAAGCTTATCAACACTTAATAAATTGTGCACCACACTAGGTACAAACCAAACATCTCTAATGGTTCTGATTTGATTTGAAGGAAGCTTGATACAAATGTTCCCTTCCCCCTTGATTTGGTATCTCTTATCATCATCCAATCGTATCTCTAGTCCATTCAGAGGATAGAAATTTTGAAATCACTCCTTCGATGTTATATGATTTGATGCACCAGAATCAACCCACCAAATGAACATCTTTATACATGACAATAAAGAAAAGCTTCTCGTCATGATCATATGTATGTACGAAGTTACCTCTGTTGGTGTTTGAACGTTGATCTTTCGTCACTCATATGCGAAGTAACCACGTTTCTTATAGTAGTTGTTGTTCCTTAGTTTTCGTTCGTTGGAATTGTTGAACTTGTTCTCTGAATCTCGTGTAGAACTTCCTCATATGTTCTCTCAATTCTCCTTGTGTCTAGATCGCAGATCTGATGCCTATCACGTTTTTTATCACTCCTCCTCGAGAAGAAAGCAACATCAGTGGCAATTGCTTGAGTGGACTTGGTCTGGATGTTCATAGCTTCTTGCAAAGCTAGTATCTGCAGTTCTTTGAATGTGACAGACTCCTTATGTACATCCACAACTTTGACAAAATGCTCAGGTTCTGATAAACTCTGGATCACTATCAATACCAAGTCATCATTGTCTATAGTCCCACTCAGATTCTTCAGTTGTTGTACAAGACCCTTTCACTGTATTCAAATGTTCTTCTAGTGAAATCCTTGTAACCATTTGCAAAGTATTGCAAAGTATTCAAAGCAGTATTTTTTCAAAGCATTCTTTTCCTCCCACGAGCTGCTCCTTTGTGCTTTTGGTGAAAGTATCCCAAGTCTCCTTGGAAGTTTTAGCCTCCGAGATATCTAAGACTTCATAGTGTTTGAGGGTCATCTTGATGATGGCAAGTGCTTGTTGACCTCGCTTAATCCAAGATTTGATAACGACTGATGATCCAAGAGGTTTCTCCTCATCACTTAGCACAATATCCCACAAGTCATAATTTTTGAAGCATCATACTTTATAGTTTATATTGTCCAGCTTATGATGATCATGAAGCAAGTTATCACTAACGTTAGTCATCGAAAGAATATCAAGTAGTTAAGAAAAATCTGAAACTTTCTAGAGTGATAGTGGAAGTGGAAGTAGTGTCTATATTATTATCTCTTGCAATCCAGTTGAGCGTGGCACAAATCTCATTAATGTCAAATTTGATCGGTAAGGTCCTCAAACACACAGTCAAAGTTGTGTTGACCGAAACTTTACCAAAGTGTAACTTGCTTATACGAGCTCTGTTTGGATCAAAAGTTGAAGTTTTGGAAGAGAAACTCCTTCCGAAATCGTTAGAGAGGTGAAGCATTTTAGAACTCTCAGAATTGCCAAATTATATCTCCTGCCCTTCCAAAATTGCACTAAATCGTGTTGTGACTCAAAAACCTCACCTTTTTCTCTCTTTTTTGGTGAGAGCGGTATGCACAAACTATGTCTCTTTCACTCTCTGGTTCCTCAATCACCTTGCTAATGCTCTCACTTGAACTATGATACCATGTTTAGGAACCAAAAGCAGCTAGTACTTCCTCTTAGATGAGATATATCAATAAAGGATGAGAAGACTCATCATCTCCTTAGAGGGGGTTGTTACATACTCTAACCTATAAAAGAAGGATACATACGAGGTAAGTGATCAGTAATAGATATCTGATATACTAAAAGAGACTGAAGTTGATAGTACTAAGAGTGACTGAAATCTGAACGGAGACATTATCTTTAACAACTGAACTGATACTTCTAATCTGGAAGCGAGAAGAGCCAGCAGCAGAAAGTTTGAATCTCGAGTTGCAGACGGATGAATCAGTTGATGTCTCTCTAGTACTCACATCGTAGTTTTGACGAGGCATTAAGTGCTGCACATGGTCGGCCCACTTCTATGGCGTTCTCTCGATATACTGTAATACATGCTCTCTGGCCTACACTGTAGCCTGTAGCACAAGAGGACTATGTACAAACACCCTCGTTTCCAGGCGATGGACTTGTACTCTTGATGAGAGAAAATCACCGAACGCCGAGTTTCAGTTCCAGTGCTACAGACGATCTTGATCATTGGTTGCTACCATGAGCTCAAATCCGTTTCCATTTTCAGATTTAGTGCTCAATAACTTCTTCAGCGAGTTATCAGTGACGGGATTTGCAGCTTTCGCTTTAACGAGGAGTATGAAGTGTGCAATACACACACCGTTGTCCCGCACAAACTATTACTTTTCTTAACTATAAGCAGCAATCTGAGTGCGGTATGATAAAGGGTAACCTGAACCATGTATGGATGTTACGAGGAAATGATAACGGTAGTGAGAGAACTGATCAGTTCGAGACTCGAGTCGTTCGCTACAACCTGCACTCTCAGTCTCTTGCAATCTAGCGTTGACAAGGTTTGAACTCGTTATCTTTGAGCCTGCCTGCACGAGGTGTTTGATCAGGGGTCTAATTATGAATGCTCGGAAATATCGATGATTAGCCCAGACTCCAGAGAATCAGGATTCAGGATGTACAATGGGAATGGACAAGCATCCTACAAAGTATGTTCACATGTACACGAGATTTGCTTGGGACTACCGTAGGAGGGCTGACTCTGAGCAGTACCCTCAGCCTGAGGAAAGTAGGTGGAGTTCAGTTCAGTATTGTTTGCAGAGACCGATTCCCCTGTCGTCACCAGGAGGCATCATGTGTACGGGTTATAACAACCGAGTCCAGACAGAAATGCCGCAACTGTTGTTACCTGAAAGAGGACCACTCAGGAATTAGACTAAACACTACTGCTGCTGGTAGTCCTCCTGCAAACCGGTGTAGGAGAGTTGTCTCTCCAGGGATCCTCTTCTCAAGACGACAGGATGTACTCATTTCAAGCACAGCTCGAGTGATGGACAGCCATCATGAGATCTAAGACCCGGGTTCCGTAAGATGTGAAAACATCATTACTTCCACCGTTTCAGGCGGCCAAAGGTACTTCAGACGCCCACAGACTGGATACACGGTGGGACCCTAATAGAAGCGCCTTACCGTCGAGTCGGCGATGAATATACTCATATCCAGTCGTGACCTTCTGTGCTTGACAGGTGAATGTTTGTTGAATTTTGTCGTTTCCATTCACTTAGGCGATTTTTAAATGGGAGCAGTTTCTGATCAAGCGCCATAAGGAGCTCCTCTCGTAAGGGGAGGAGAATGTTTCATCAGCTCCAAGATTTCTGTTAGTTTACTTCTTGGTCTTTGGATCAAGCCGAAGTGGTGCACATGACCTGCATGGAGATTTGCGGACGATTGCAGTGTGTCTGATTACAGTACACGTAGTTGTGTCACAATGTGGCGATGTGTCAAAGTCATGACATACCTATTAGTACTCCAAAACCGCTCAAATATCAATCGCCACGAGCTTCGACCCTTCACTATTGCTCAAACCTTCTGTCTGGACCGTCGGTTGGGCGTGAAGAGCCTTAGGCAAGACTCCTCACCCGAGATCCCACTGTAGCTACCACAAGCACTGAAGTTAGGAATGGGACTTTAACACATTGAACTCATCTTTCATTACTTTCGCACTCAACTCTCATCGGCAACAGTTGAACGGTGATAGTCAAGTACTAGGGGGTGTCAAAGTTGAAATCTTTGCTAAATATGCTTGGCTTGCGAGGGAGTTACGACTTCGGCGAGAGTCCCAAGAGTCGGAGCTGCTCGTAGACAATGTTTTGGCGGTAAGTAAGTTTAAGACTCAAAAGAATGATTCTAAGTTTTAGAAGCATAAAGAATCTCGAGAAGAAATAGTTGTTAACTCATAATGGTGCACGTCAACGATCCAGGGTTCACAGAAAATTACTCTCTGATAAACTACGGCTTTCTCTCTCTTCCCGTTAAAGGATCTTCTTTTTTAATTTTGACATCCCCAATACAGTAAAATCTGCGAAGGGAATTGGGAACGGTGAACATGAGAAGTTTACGGATATCGGTACTTACGGTTGAACCTGTAAGTACATTTATATATTCAAATCTTACCGTAAAGTTTGAAGTTCTTTTACTTAATAGGGTATATTTAACATTAAGTAGGATATGTTTAATAAACGATAGATTTCTCGGGTTACTTCCGTAAACCCGAGAAGTAACCTCCAAAGACATAAAAAATATACGTACCAACTAATGCAGAAAAGGCTAGGGCCTAGTATAAATTAATACGTCGTTTGGGGCTTTACCAGGTCTAGATCGAATATAGAAGTCTACGATAGCATAAAAGAATATTTTCCCCAGGTAAAAGAATGGCGATCTAATCCTGAAAGCAGCAAAAACAAAATATAATAAAATATATAAGCTAAAGTAGAATTGCAAAATAAATAAATTGAAATAAATTTCATAAAATCACCGAAAAAGTTCCAGGAGGTCTGTTCCTAATAACACTCACCGCTTTTACCTTCCACAGTTGCTACTTTACCGATCTGAGTGAGTGAATGCATATCAAATAGCTCTCAGACTGGTTTAGTTCTTGTGCACATGTTGTATGCACGAGTTTTGATTTACCTTTACCAGTGTGATATCTTAGGGGCGATTTACGACCTTAGAACTACTGATAGAGGTGATTAGCCCGGTGTTCTTCCTCCCTTCGGATCCTTCTTTCCCTTGTAAAGCTTGATGGGGTCTTTCTATCCGTTGGTTATTCATTGCGTCGCCTGCTCTCTGTTTAGCTCTTGTCGTTCGATCATATATATATATGAGAAGACCGTTTCGGTTATTGAATAACAAAGAATAGAATGGGAACTTCAGATAATCTCTTGACACTCTGAAGTTGGTGTCAGTTGTGCTCAAATTCTACTCTACTGCAACTCCAACTGCTTATGAAGCACACATGTACCTTACAAACTTGGAACGGATTCTGACTTTTATTTTATTCGATCACAATCGGTTTTCTATACCTCCATATCAGGTACGCATTATACATTCTAGCTTGGCAGGACGGTGACCACGTACTATCTGGACTTTGCATGTTTATTCCAGCATGATGAACATCTCTCACAGCCTCACATCTCATGTGCACATATGATACAGTGGATAATGCTGTTCATTCAGAAAAGCACACGTAGTGCTTATACTACGATAGCGGTGAGAAAAGCTTCCCCTGTTTGACATTAATTTAAGGCCGGCTATCATAATGTGATATCTAGCTGGATGACACCGGAACTTCTTACAAATGAGCAACTATCAAACCTCTCCCGTAAAGCATTTTTGTCACTTTGTAAAAGGTTTTATGGGAGTTTCTTCATAAAACGTTAACGAACGGGGCAGTAGGAATTTACGGGAATTCCAGTAATCGATCTCTTCCGATAGGTCTCGTTTTCCATGGTCGCTCGAGATTTTTAAATCGAACTTTTTCAGATATGATAAAATGCTTTTGTTTCTAAAAAGTCTCTTGTGTAATGTTATTTAGTTTCATAATTCCTTGAAAATGTTAGTACCAACATGAAGGATTGGTTTGAGGCATACATGTTCTTACTGTCTGGAAGGCATAGTAAGTTCTCATACCTCTCTTTGAATGCGACTGTTTTGATGAAGTTTGAGAGCATTGGACTGTCTTGTTGCTCATTTCGGTTGGTATATCAGGTTCTATCTCCAATCCTCTTCTGAAAAGTGAATTCTGGTCCTGAAAAACACCAAACATCACACCATAGTCCATCAAACCATGATTTGTAACCTCTTACCTCGGATTATGAAAAATCACACCAGAATTTATTTTAGAATGGACAAAAAGAAAAATAAACAAAAGATTATGGTAGAGCATCCTTTTTTGGTCGTTTTGGAATAAAACATGACTTTTATTGACCTCAAATAAGAAAGTATGACCCAACAAAAGCATGATGGAAAGGCGACCTTCTGGCACTCCAAGCACATTTGTGTCACCTCGAGCTAGTCACCATAAAAGAAGTGCGGGGCTATGGATGCGTTAGAGATTTATCCTTCCTCTCTTTTCCATGGGTTTTATAGTGACTCCATCCGTCCCTCCCTCTTCTTAACGGTCTGATAAACAACGAATTACGTGACCAAAATGTACAGAAGTTTACTTGATCACACTTCTAATAGGTTTGTTGTGGTTCATCACCTCCTTCTTAACAGTATATTACTTCAACACACTCTTCACTGAATATCGAAAGTCAAATTAGCTATTTTATTATGTTGTTCATCATTTTACAACCTTGACATTAACTAAATATTTCTGCTAATTAACGATAAAGTGCATGTTATATGATACATCTTCATAAAACAAATATTAACATGTCAGTGACATGGCAAAGTGACTGGTTTTATAGTCGATAGTCGATCAGAAGTACAATCAAGCAATACATCATTAAAAGAGGTGTGATAAAACAAAATAAAGTTATTGTGTTTCTTTTGCAAATTTCTAAAAAAAATCATTTTTATTTTTATTTTCACAATCAAAATATAATTATACTACCGCATATCAAAATACTATCGCATATCATGCTATTCCCATCCGTTTGCTATTCATTGGTTCGCGTTTCACCATATCAAAAGAGGTATATACAATGTGTCCTTCCAACAGATAGAAAAGTTTCATGCCGGAAAAGCACCCGAGCAAAGACCTTTTCGCTACACATGGCTGCTCTGACATGTGAGGCATATAGGTTCATAGTTCAAACCTTGATCCCGTTACGAGGCTACGCATTTGGTACAGTAGAGAAAGCGAAAGTGAACATAATGACTGACATGAGAATAAATGATTATAGTACACAAGAAGTTATAGCTGAAAAGGACATTTGAACTACTTCATGTTTTGTCATCTTTCGGGTTCTTCTCCACTCGGCGGTTAACGAAGCAAATGCATAGCAAAAACATTAGGAAAATATTATCAGAAAGCTTTAGTCCCCGGTAGAAGATGGATTACTGCGTGATTTACAATAACATTTAACAGAATAAGCGTACCACTAAAACTCCAATTCAGGATCAATTTGTAGCTTCTGTCTATCCTTCTGGGGTAATTTATAGACAAAAGAGTTCGAAGAAAGGATGAACCACTCAGAGCATCTCCACCGTAGGTCTTTAAAGGTTCCCCTAACAAAAACATGCGTGCTCGATAAACTTCTGGGAACTCTTGCTCGCTAGCTGTTATCGGGGATATATGTAAGTGTTAGATGAAAATCATATACCAAATGGATAAAAATAATAAAAATATTTAGAAATATTAATGATTAATCCATATCTAAAAATGAGAGAAGACCCAGATATTAACCATAATGCATGAGTAGATTACTTCACTGCTAAATAAAATAAAATAATAAAATAAAATAATGTATACATTAATTTACTCTGAGTTTAATTTATTATCTAACCCTTCTTGCTGGAAGGTTTAGGTAATAAATTAAACCCCTGCATATTTGTCTCACGGGTGCTCACTTTTGAATTAGGAGGACAGTTAAGGGAAAACCTTTCACCATTTATTTTTATACTATTCTTAATTTTATAGTATTTTTAAAAAAAATTCGCACTTTTTTAACTTAAGAATTCTCATAATGACTTTTTTACCCCATATCAGACCGTTTTAGGAACAGTTTGGGATACTTTTGAACAGGTTTGAGTTTCTGATATTCTCTAGACATTTACTGCGGTGGTAAATTTTCTCTATCACAAAATAAAGATCCTCCACTCTTGATCTGTAAACTAGAGATAACAAAGTTTTTATCGCTATACGAGTGGAGATGCTCTCAAGAGTATCAAACTCTTGCTGAATTCACGAAAAGGTCTAATATGCGATTCAGTCTATGTCATACTCGATAAACTATACGGATTAAAGCTTACAGCTTGCTCCCATCGTCGAGAATGTGATGATCTAAAACTTTAATAACCATCTCACAGATCGTGTAACTCAACAAACCATAGAACTCTTTTGTCATCAAAAGAAATTCATTGGTCAACGCACTGTTTAAACAGACTATGTTTGTTGTGTCAACTGATTTTGTTATATGACATGGATGCTTGTAAAGTGTCAACGGTAGCATGAATTATTGTGAAAGAGATGGTATCTTCTATTTCACAGCTCTCGGTCAGCAGCTAATATATACTCCAGACTTTACTGCTTGTTAAAATAACAAATAATAAAAAACTAAATGAGAATGGAATGCATAGCATTCACAGTACACACTCCCTTCAAGTGTGCCATATGGTGTTTACGGTAGTACATATCAGATTATGTTATACGTGACGACTGTGCGAAGCATCAGTTATTCACGCTTTGCATCAAAAACATTATTGTATTCTAACATAATGATATGTCTGTGATACAAAAACCACTATATGATTACAAGGACGAGGTACTCACAGCAACCTCTGTGAAAACCCTTGTAAAATTGGGTACTCTGTTTTGTTGGTCACGATTAGTGTACCAATACAGTAAGTAGCAGGTTATCATGCTCTACAATCTGACTGTCTGATTGAGTATCCTCGTTACAATCATTGTCTTGAGAGTACTGTATGGCCTAAGTGACTTCCATTATCTCATCTGGATTATAATCACCATCCCACTCAAGGGTCGTCTGATCTGCAAGACTTTCTGGTTCTTCTGCAGCCTAGGCTAAAGCCATAACCGCACCAGGTTTTTTCCAGTTAGTTTAATCCGAGATTAACGCGACAAACTATTGGGCACTGAAGCTAACAACACGGGCTATTGAAGGGGGTCTTTTCGCATGAGAATTTGTCATCGCACCAAAGAGCCATCTCCACCATTAACTGTGAGATTTCTCATTTTATGACAGAGTGGAGAGAGTGGACTCGTGCGAACTATCCAAAACCTTCCCGTCTGCCAGACCCCTGCCTTTTAGATCCCGTATCGTAAGCGGTAGATTGTGGGTACGGCACTGCTTAAACCAGCTGCCAAACTCAAAACTGGTCACTGTGCAATGAAAATATTTATTCCTAACCGTAAACTTTTCACGCTTCTTGTGAAATACCTGCTTTGAAAAACCGGTTTCGATTACAACCTAATTCTTCACCGGCAGAGTTTGCTTGAAGAACTTCCTCTTGTACTCTTGGCAGCCAATCACGTACTACTGTAGAAGGTTGCATCTTTTTTTCTCCCATCCTCTTAACTCTCAAGCACCTCTCGTTTAGCCTCGACGTGCTTAAAGGCTTTGAAAAAGAACTCTCATGATTTGTGAGTTCCGCAACATGTTGATGGAGAGTTAAATCCATCGGAGTCACTCGAACTCGTGTTCTGACCGACATTTGCTCTGTTAAACTCTAACCGACTCAAGCAATGTATTCGTGAGGAAATGTGCATCTTAACTATAATTGAGGAGACTTTTGTGATGGAGGATGAGCACGATTTGGATGATTGTTCTTTGTAGTTCTTAACCTTGACACACATTGAAACAAGGACATGTAACTACGAGTATTTCAACCAAGGAAACTATCGATAAAATTCATTGGTGACGAAAATGATGACTCAAGAAGAATAAAGATCTAGATCAAAAACGTCAAAACAAGGAAGCAAGTGTGTACGAGTTATAACAAGAAAGTGGTCTAAGAAGAAAACCACATCGAGTAAAAGCTCCACTTAGAAGTTTCAAGGGTTACTTTTTCTCAAAGGACAAGAGGGCAGGTATTTCAATCCCTAAATGCCTACGGTTTACAAATGGCGAGAAAATCACACTCATCCTAATCCAGATCATTCTCGGGCACATCATCCAACGACGACACATGTAATCAGTTCTATATAGTACTGATTACAGTTCTGACTCTTCTGTTATCATTTCATGTTGACTATCGTACTCCTATGAGTGAAGTCACATTCACATCTAAATAATGTAAGGTCAATCCGTATAACTAGACAAAGATTGTAATGGACTTGTCAATCCCACATCTTCAAAGCATAAACACATTTCATGTTGTGAGGACAAGGAATTGACATGACTGTCCGTGATATTGATATGTAACATCTTCAGAATCACCGAGGTTAGAACTTCAACAAGAGTTGTTAGTCCAATGCTACCGAATTCTGCCAACATATGTACTCAGCCATCACGAGACATCGTGCTACTTTTATCTACTCAGATTAACTATCCGGCTGTCTAACTGGAGGAGTTCACTCGTTAATTTTGTTAAACATAGGTGCAAGTAAAACAGAATATTTTTATTTAAAAAGACTTTAAAGGTTATTTCTATAAAATGAATTATATATATATTTTAAACTTTTTTAAAGTAAAAGAAGATTCTAGAGAATTCAAAAATGTTATTTTTACTTTAAAATATATTTTTTATATTCAATTGGGAAAAATATAAAAAAAGCATTTGAGTTTTGGTTTAACTGGCATGTTGTATGGACAAATAGGTGGAAGTGAACCCCGGGTTGTCTAACAAGATTAGTTGTGAAAATCAAAACTCTGTTGATGAACTAGAAAAAATCCTCAAGAATATTATGGCAGTCTTGATGTACAACGAGGTCTAGAGCACGTCAATCAACTAGATGAGCAGTCTTAGATATATTTTGGTCAGAGTTAAGAAGAATTCATAGCACCAAGAGGGACAATATGTATGCAAAATTCCAACTCACTTTGATCTACTATACGACAAATCGTGAAATAAGTGGATGAAATGTGCATCCAATATCTCAAGAATTGAGAGAGATCTAACCTAGGGAAGGAAACACTCATTGTAAAAAATCAAGAAATACTCCAAAGGAAGACTATATGCATGCATCGTGAACTCTTGCAATAGCGAAGAAATAGGAAAAGCGCTGATATAACAAAGGAAAATTGTCAAATTTGTTTGCTTATCTTACCACATGGATATTCACCTCCTCCATTTGCTTGCTTATCTTACCGCATTTAATTTAATACCTAACCTTTTAGGCAGGAAGGGTTAGGTATTAAATTAAACTCACATCAAATTAATGTATTAATGATTACAGCTTCTCGGACTTGTACTTTTTGAAGTGTAACATCCTACTCATGACTTATAGTTTATCTCCTGTTCTCCCCGTGTTTCCAGACATGGACTAATTAATTATTTACACTTGATATATATTTTTTGCTTAATATTTATATTTTCCCGATAATAATAAGCGAGCAAAAGTTCTCAAAAGTTCATCTAGAATACATAATCACATTCAGTTGGTTAGCATTGGATTTCTGAAGATTCTAGAAAATGTTTTTGGATGCACTAGGCAGATCTGCAGAAAACAGTTTAGCATAGAAGAATTATCGACAATTGAAGATAATGAAATCCGTGCTAACTAAACCGAGGGTTAGATTCCTAAAGTTATCTATGTTTCAGATTTGTGTGCTCTCAAGACGCTGATATCATATTAGTTTATCGTCTATAATTCTATTCTATCTTCAGTTCATGTATCCATCTTCTTAGTGTAATAAAATTGAAAAGAAATACCAAAACAACAAACTATTTCGAAGAAAAAATGAACCTAATGGTAAGGAAAACATGTCTCATTTCTCATAACAAAACAAGGTCGTCAAAGATACCAGCACTCACAAAGAAGTAGCTTAGTTGATAGACCTTCTGACATGAGATATATCTCGCCATTGCCACCCACCCACAGAGAGTGCAAAGTTATATTAAATCACAGGTGGCAATATCCAGCCACTAATAGTTTACTCAATGCTTAAGAAAAATAGACCCCGGCGGGCTCTCCCACCCGAACTACGCCAGCTGATTTGTGCTCATTTGTTGTTGTATGCTTTTGATCTACGTATCAAAATGAGCATCGTTCCCAGTCCTTCAAAATGAATCACAAATCTCTGTAATCTGACGTAGGACGGTGCATAGCAATCATTCAAAGGTGAAAACAAGGAGAACCTCAGAAAAAAATTCATAAATTCAAGATTTGAATAGTTCTCCTAACGAGACCCTGTTTGCTAGAGGAACAAACATTTCCACAGAAGAACATGGCTCCCATAACATGTTAGCCAGCCGTGCAATTCCTGAACCCACCAGTCATTTCAGAGTGGCGGGTCCTGACAGATATACATTTCCGGCTTGACAGCCGGCCGACAGCCATAACCTCCTGTCAGTTGACAAGCTGATGGGAGGAGCGATCCTCTCAACCTAAGCTCATGGCTGGAGAGAGTGCGGAGGGGTAAAGCCTCCTTCTTCCTTTTTCCCTTGGTCTTTTTTTCATCCCACTTGCTTACTCTCCCCACTCTCGTCGTTTCCTCTTGGCACTTTTCACACTTGGTTTTATTCTCTGTTAGACAGTTTGGGTATTTTTAATTTATTAGTTGTTGCTTATATTGACTCGTATTTTTCTGTTTTGTTTTTTATTTTTTCTCTCTTGTTCTTTCCAAGACTTTTAGAGATTTTCTTATTTTTTTTTATTTTTTTCTCTCATTTAGTTTTTTTTTGTAGTAGAAAGGTGTAGGTCAGATTTATTTTCTCCACTATTGTTTACTTTTAGTAACAGACAGTGTTTGGTTACCACTGCTGATTTTGGACGGACCTCCGGACGGATAGGCATGTGGACGGTTTTAGGACATATTTGTTATATCCATGCCACCTAGAGTGTATCCTAAGCGTCATGGAGACTGTCATGCACCTAGAGGATGTCCAGAGGTCCCGATGGATATGATGAGAGTCTCGGAGAGTTTGCTCTCACAGTATGTCCAAATGATGAGGCTCTTGGGACTCGGAGCAGGTCATGCTGCAGTGTTTAGGTTTCTTTTTGCCACTGCTGATGCCAGAATTGATGGAATGGCGAGGGAGGCTGAGCAGATTTCAATGGATCCATATGTAATCCCAGAGGAGGGTGTTCAAGATGCATCAGCGACTATTCTTATTGTGAAAGAATTCTTTGCTGATGCAGATGTCTTACGAGCTCTTGGAATCACGGTGTCAGACCCTCATGTACTTCATATTTGTCGCAACAAGTCATGTTGTAGGTGAATTAATTAGATTGATTTTTGAGATCATATGTACTTTGAGCGTTGATTGTGTTGTTTGACTGATGTACTAGAATTCTGATGTTTGCAGTTTTAAGATGTCCATGCGCATGGCACAAGAGATGCTCATGTTCTAGATTAGCAAGTTCCCAGAGATCTAGTTCTAGATTCTCAAATTCTTGATTTAGGACCAGCTGGAGCGGGTGAGTTCCAAGTGATCCAGTCGACGATCTTCTTTTATATGGATTTGTCTCACATCCTAGATTGAGAGAGTTCTTCCATATCTTTAGAGTGAGATGCCCTCACCATAGATGCGAACATTTTTTCTTGCCTTCCATAGTATCATCTATCCATCTGAGTTGGTCTTTGAAGTTGATTTGCTCAGACCGTCACACATATGGGTGGTGATCTACTGAGATAGAGATTTATAACAATGTCCCAGACGTCACGCATCGCATGTGTAATGTTGCGTTATGTGCTAGTTTAAGATATACTCAGCTGGATAGTGTATATAGAGAGGGAGGGTTGGCTCTTGTGTGTAGGCATCACTTTTTTGCTTTCCAGAGTGGTAAGCATCACGAGATTGGATGGATTGAAGCGACCTTGGACAGATGGACTAGGGTGAAGGATGAGGTGCAGTCCGCAGTTTTTGCTAGACATTTTCTCGATTTGAATGAGGCACCTGTTGGTGGTAAGATATCCCTTTTCGTCTAGTATAATTTGCTGTAATGTCACGTTCATGATATGAGAGAGGAATGATTTTTGACATATGTATACTGAAATCTTGTTATTTTTAATTTGTCCCTAATACTCTCCAATGTACCGTGGATTTAACTTATGGATAGGTAATTTTATCTTGTATGCTGATCTTCGATACGATTCCACAAGGAATGATTACAATGACACTTGTGCATTCATTGCGGCACATGATGATCGTGTGATCGAGTTGGTGAACATGACTCGCGTAGAGATGGTAAAAACTCGTGGTTGATAGCGGATCGTGTCTTCGAGGTTGGTATTCATCGACTGGTCGTTTGTAGTATCATCCTTGACGAGGTGGTGCATGATGACAAGTCTTCAGTGGATGTCATATTAGCGCGTCATGGGATTGTTTCACAAAAAGACTTGTGACACAAGTGCAAGAATATGATCAAGAAGTTTTTGATCGAGTTGCAGACCAAGAAGCGGGCTCCACGTGACGTCGAGGATGCCGAGGTGCCAGCTGACTTGGAGCTTCTTACAAAGTGACATTTGGTAACTTGGCTGAGGTCGCAAGGGGCTCCTATCACTAAGAACAAGCATGTGCTTGTTTAACGAGTAGCTGAGTTGAGAGGTTTGGAGGAGAGAAATCTCATATGGTCAAGACGGTTCATGTATCTTGAGCTTCAGGAACATGATATTGCAGATAAGTTGAAGAGTTGGACATGTGTGTGAGCTGAATGCTAAGAGAACGGTTGGTGCCGATGGTCAATATGGACAAGAGGAGGATGAGGTCTCTATCTTATGTCTAGATATCAAGAATGCGGCAGACCATTGGGCAGGAGAGCATATATATTGTCTTATACTCCAGCGGATGACAAAGGTACCTAGATCTTGCTGCGGTGTTCTCGATTCAAACAGGCCAGCCTCAGACAAGTATTATGAGAAGGGTAAGTGGGGAGTTGATGCAACACTTTATCTGGTTTAGTTTTTTGTGTCAACCAAGTTCTGAATAATTCTAACGATAGAAGATATTCTCTCTGACATGCAAGCTCTCTTACGCATCTAGTCATGGTTGATTCCTTGACACAGCCATTACTCCAGCAAAAATGCAGTTTTATACACGCACTAGGGAGAACTATATGTCGAAGACTTTCAACTCAGTCATAAACAAGTTTACGACAAAACGGATCCACTTCTTACGAATGCATGAGGTTCGTTTAGCGACATGTGGGATGGATTGAAACGAGAACATAGTTAGAGAGCCGATAAAGATTTATCAGCGTCGTCCACAACACATCTCGATGCGTCATAGGATAATAACTTCACGTGTACTATCACCTCGGACGTCAATATGGAAAGTAGAGTTGAGGGAGCACTTGTTCGGCATACGTACTTAGTATACAACGTGATGACAAGTGAGTACTTTTTCTTTGAACTGCATTTATTTATTCAGAGAATTAATGTCATCAGAATATATCCACTATTTTCTAATTTTTTTCTAGTTGTCGTACAAATTTTATATCTCTAACAGTTTACTCTAATCTTGCATAGGTTATGACATGCATGTTGTCACTGTCGCAAATATGTGTTAACTTGGTTATAAACTTCATTTTTTGCTCGAGCTGTTGTAAAAATTGCAGTTCAAAGACTTCTCAAAATTTGTTTACTTACTTTTTCACTCGATAGATGACATTATTTTCTGTGACATCTCTTTGCTTGAATTCATGTTCTACTCCTTGGTGGATATATCAGGGGGCGCATGAGATTCAGAAATTCTTCGCTTTGATTCTCTAGATCCTGTTGCCAAGGCTTTTACCTATCAACAGATAGCCTTGCTTGTAAGTGTTGTTTTGGACACCAAGACTAGGCTGCATTTCAATATCCTTCTGCCACAGTCAAAACATATACTATAAAAAACATGAGATGCGATGTCTATATATTAGGAGTAGCCAGTTGGAACCATCTGTGCTTTCAAGGAGGTTGGAAGATCATGAGTCACCTAGATGTACGTTTAGAGCTACAGTAAAACATGAATTTGGATTTCCGAATCTCCTTCGCCTCCTATCTATGTGTGAGTCCTTGATCTTTGGTTTGTGCAGTGGGACTCCGGACTTACGAACCCGGGCGCATGAACTTTACCTCAAATGAAAAGATCAACTTTTTATATTGCGCATACAGTAACGAAGGTTGCCGAACAAGTATGAAAAACGTGTCACAAGTAGACAATGCGGGAAATGCAGTACGAAAAGAATCAATTTACTTCTCCGGTTCTTTTTTGACAAACGACTCAAACTGCAGCATGTCACTCATTCGATAAGAAGATGCTACTCACTGTGATATAGTGTACGGTTTGAACGGATGGACCTGCTAATTCAAGACTCAATGTCTAACTAGAACACTGTGCGGTAGCGTGCAGCTTGCGGTACAACCGTATGGAGAATAGCAATGCTAGGACATATACCATGCGTCTAATGAATACCATCCGTGCTTTCCTTCCTAAATTTCTTCGAGAATACTTATGGGAGGAGTTGAATCCCCTAAATTGGAACTGGTTCCAGCAGAAGTTCATTCCTCTCTCATCATTGACACCTACTGTCAATGGGTCCTTGGAGGAGGAGGTCTATTGTCCACAAAAACACAAAACACATAGGGAACTATTGCCGCAAAAAAACTGAGATAAATACAAAGAACTATGATACAAAACCTATGTGTGATTCTCCTGGAGACTCCCAAGTGGTCTGAACCACTGACTGGAGATAATATGAAAAGACAGTATGCTCGACATAACCAATTGTTTTAGCAGTTGCTTATAAACAGAAAAACGTTTTTGTTTCATTTCAGTCTCTGCAAACGACTATGTTGCACAAAGTATTAGCTCATTCACATTGATGTCTTGCTTTACAACAAACTTATTACAAGCTGTACAGAACTCAAGAAACTTCACTCGCAACTTATCCACAGAGATAAATTTTCACTTTCTGATCCTCTCGTCATCCTCTGTACTGGGTCACGAGAACTTCCACATGTCCTCGAGAACAACTTCGAGACATGGAGGATTCCAAGTGTCTGTGATGTGACTCTATGTGACCCTGGTTGAGCTCGACTATGGCTGGTCATGGTGAAATGACAAAAATGACAAAAACAATTCGCAGTACAACCAGATGCAAACATGAAAAATAGAAAAGCTAGGCACACAAAATAAGAGCAGCCAAGAACATGAGCTCTCTTATCGCTAGCGAAGGTTTCGTATCCAAAAGCGACTCCAGATGACCAAAGAAAGCCTCTGCACCAATGTCTTCTCAAAACGAGAGAAAAGCTAGGCACACGATTACGAGCAGTCAAGAACACCAGCTCTCAGTTTGCTAGCAAAGGGTTGTATCCAAAAACGACTTCAGAAGGAAAATGTAGTCAAAGAAAACTCCCACACCATTGTCTTCTCACAACGAGAAAAAAGCTAAGCACACAAAATACGAGCAGTCAAGAATATGAGCTCTCATTTCCCTAGCTCAGGATCCGTGTCCAAAAACGACTCCAGAAGAAAAACGTAGCCAAAGAAAGCTCTCGCACCAGTGTCTTCTCACTTTTTGAGAAGACACTGGTGAAAAACGAGAAAAAACGGCACCGCCAAATAGAACCTCTTGGCACACTGTGAAAAAACCGTGCGCAAAATGACTTGAATCAGAACGAAAGAACTTGGTCGTTGAGGTCAAAATGACTGGTCGGATGATCAAGAAGTGCACCTCTGCCAAATAGAATGAGTCAGCAAGAAAGCACCGCCAAATAGAACCTCTCGCACACTGTGATGGAGGAAGAACCGGGCGTAAAATGATCTGAACCAGAAGTTACGAACTTGATCGTCGAGACCAATGTCACGTCAGTTTGGCACCCCGGCTAGATTGACCGAGTGCGAAGTGACGCATCCCGGTAAGGGGTACACTTGTGTATGTGTATGACATCGTCCATGTGTTATGTGTATGTGTGGTGTACCTCTGACAGCGATGTATGTTGTGTAGCGATGTGTATGCGCACGACACCAAAATGACTGACCAGATGATCAAGAAGTGCACCTATGTCAAATAGAATGAGTCCGTCAGAAGATGCAAGAGGGCACAAAATGCAGCGGCAGAAAAGAACAATATGTGTCTCTGTCAACCTTTTTAGCAGTAGAGTGAAATCAACAGTACGCTCTGCACTGATTCGCAACCAAAGTCACCATCTGCAGTGAAAAGCCCCGGCCCAGCAACCCACCGATGTGCACAAAGTCACGACAATGAGAAAAATAGCATATAGTGAACGGAAGATGAAATTGAATGAGCGGGTCTCAGTCGTCAACTTGCAGCAGAAACGAGACTAAATCTGCGACGGGTGGCAGTCTGTAGCTAGAAATCGAAGTGTAACTTGAAGCATTTCTGAAACATGAAAAGTCTAAAGGTCAGAGACCGGAAAGAGTTACCGAAATCCAGTAAAGAAACGCCAATGAATACATACTCATCTCTACAATAAATTTCTAAATACGAATACTCGACACTTCCGTAAGAAGTTAATAACTGATTTTCTGTCTAGAACCATTTGCCAATTTCGTCCTCCTGTGAAGTTCAATGGGCTAAGAGCATCCCGTGGGCGCACCAATATCCAAGTCTATTTTGAAGTTGGTGTTTTCTCACGGTTGCATTAGTTAGGCAAGCTTGCATAATAATCACCTTTTTCATCTTCAGATGGAAGAGGTGGTATGCTTAATGTATTATCTAACCCCTCTGTTGGGAAGGTGGTATGTTTAATTTATTATTCAAAATATTAGATAATAAAGTATTATCATTATAAGTTTATGATTATTTCAAAGCTTTGATTTTATAGTTTTGGCAGCATGTGCTATGATGCTGTATTTATGGATTTTCTCCAGACTCACACACAGTTTGTGGTTTAATAATATTTAAAATTTATAAGTAATTAAAATTAAAATTTTAACGTACTATAAAATTATTATCTACCACAGATTTTTTTCTATGAACTAAACATAAACATCACAACACAAATGAAAGAAAATTTTCAAAAAATATCAAAATACTCTCAGAGTCCATCTTGCCCTGAGAAACCAATCCACTCTCTTTATTTTCTCCCTCGGACCCGGCTTATTCGTTTCTCGGCTAGTGCGCTTGGGATGCATATATGTTTTCATGGTTTTAGAATGTATCGTCATTTCCACCGAAAGAGGTTTACGGTATTAACAACATACCCCTTCTGTAAATGATGCCGTTGGTAATGTTTGACCCGAAGTTAAGCTTCATGCCCTCATCAGTCCAAACATTTGAGCGCGTGAGCTTTTAGCGAGCGCAGCATATATTCCTACTGAAAAATTCGTGAAATAATGTTTCTATTGTATATACATCAACATGTAAATATTTTAATTTATGACTAAACCTTTTCGAACATAAGAGTTTAGTTATAAATTAAACTAGGGATAATAAAACCACCATTTGTTCACAGCCAAAGCACTGCGTTTCTTCTTTTATTCTCGATCAAGTGAAAGGTTTTGTAAAGAGAACGAGAACAAGATGAATTCGAGTTTTAATTAATACAGAATTATTAATAATATTTACATACAGAATTTTCTCTTAGAATACTTTGACATGAATATATATACTTAAAATCGTGAGTTAATAAGAAATTATTCTTTATAAAATAATGCTTTTTCTACCGATTCGGCTTTCGCGGGCTACCTCTCCGCTTCTCTCTCAAATAAACAATGAGATACGCTTGCAATGTAATTACAGGTCTATGCATTAAAGATATATCCAAATCTAACTTAATTTCTTTTCGATATCCAGAGCCGTTTAGTCGGTCACTTCACCGTTCGCTAATATGATAAAATATACTATATGACAAAAAATCCTCTATTCTTTTTCGTTTTTAGAATCAACGTGTAGTTATACTAACGCATAGCAAAACTACAAATACAAATAAATCAAAAATCAGTTCTGCTCTAGCCGAACTGCAAGCTAAAAAGTTTTCATCCAGAGTAAATTGCAACCAATAATAACGTCAAACTTTTACCCTAACTACGTATTTTTGTTTCTTTGTTACTGCTTTTTACAGAGGTAGCGTTGGATGCATATTTTCGCCTCGCTTCTTTCCAAGCTATATTTTTATTTAATTTATCGCCTCCGGTAATGTAGCGCTCCCCGGTATAGTAGACAAAACGATAAAAGAAGTGCGGGTGGGTCCCCACGCTTTTCTCTCTCAATCGGATCAGATGACTCAAATGACTTGACAGCCTACTTCGAAATTCAAGCCCTAACACGAGACACACCCTGGAGCTCCAACTAAAGCCTGACCCAACTCCAACGCACCAGGATATCTTTATATAAGGACTCTCCTTTAGAAATCCCAAGGACAGAGGACGGTCCTTATAAACATCCGAAACACCATCCTTTACGCGCGTGACAGCTCCAGTCCACAGTCAGGATGAGTCTTAGTAAAACACGACACGTGGCAACCAAAGGAGACGAGAAGTCAGCAATGGATCTGGGAGAGGGAAAGCTGAGCGCATGCAGCCGGAACTCAGACTCAGAGTTAACTCAGAGGGTTGGATTTTAATCTGCCTTAATGTGAAGTCTTATTTAATTATGATTGTCTTAGTTCCCGCTGCTTCCCGCTTCGAGTCCATTTGATCAAATTTAAAACCAAGTGGTCAGAAACTTTTAAATGTTATGCGGCCCGCGAAATTCCTGGGGCACACTGATTTATGGTTGGACAGACAGTGCTTACCTGTGAGTGGCTTTGTGTTTTACCGGCAACAGTAGGTAGAAGCTGCTCAGAATACAACGGTACTGTACATAAGTTACAGGATTACTGTACTATACTGTCCACTGTATTGTACAAAATTCATGCATTGCTTGGGCCACGTGACCTAGCCACTTCCGTTATCCCGTTAGAGAAGGCATGTCTAAACTTGACGTTATAACGGCTCAAGACTCCCGTCGACCTTCTAACCTGAATGAATTTCGGATATGAGGATATTTTAACCTCATTTGTAAGGCATGCATAGTAGTCACCTCACTTTCATTAGATCATTGTATTTCAAAGTAATTTTTTCATCAGACTAAGTATTTTTCAATCAACCAATAGTAGATTATTTTTGCTTGGTCTGGTCAAGACTTTTTAATATATACATCCCTCTAAATTCATTCTATATTTTATTTTTTTCACAACCTCATTGAAATAATCATTATGAATTTTTCTCCTAGACATCTCTCAGAAGTTTATTTTCTCGAGGACACCCCTGGAAAAACAGACGAGACTCGATCTCACACACTCACACGTCCAGATTAGAGTTAAATCCACTGTTCCAGATTGCTGTATGTGTAATCAGTGGATGGTTTTATAAATAATTCTATTGCAATGTGAGATGTGGTCCTGTTCCCTGTAACATGCTTCTCTTCTTCATATCAATATATACTGAATTTAATCTTTTCGATTACTTACAAGTATTAATACAACTTCAAATAAGTTTACACCGTACTTAATTTAATCGGTAGATTCTGTCCTGTTCACTTATCTTCATCAATCAGACTGAAAAAATTCTCTCTCATTCTTCTGCTTGTCTTTTTCTCTCTTCATTCCAGAAGTTCATGCTGCATGCATATTCATCCGAAGTTACTAACTTGTTCAATTCTGTCAGTAAGCATACTGAAAACTCTAGGGGGAGTATTTTCTCACCGAAGTGGTATTTCGTTTCTATGTAGTAGAGTGTCAGTATTGTGCTAAAAAGACACTAGGGGAGGGTTTACATAAAAGAGTAGAAGCTATTTCTTCATGTTAAGCGAGATGGTACATCTGGGAGGTGCGGTAGCTTGTTAGACATAACTTGTGTTCCAAGGGTTTCTTCTCTCTACCCTTGGTTTGGTGGTCCTTGCAATGTATCTCACGGTGAATCTTTTCACTTGTTTGTTATGTTATTTTCTGTTCATCACATATGATGTCTAATAGTTGACGCTACAACACACCAAGCTTTCATACTGACATGGTTCTTTGCACCATTCTTATGAAGCATGGATTACATCTATCGGATCATATCTAAGAGAAAATAGAGGGTGTCAATGTTAGAAGACTTTTTTTAAAGATTTTTGACCTACAAAAGGAAGTTACGATTTCGACCGTGAAAACTGAGTGAGAAACCGCTCGTGATATTTTCTCACTCAATTGTTGCTCGTTCTGTCAGTTTGTTTTTGCAGTAGCAAAATCTACTACACAGGGTAATCACTCCTGGTGTCAAAAGTGTAAAATAATAAATGAAGAGAGTAATGTATGCTCATAAGACGACCCAAGACGATCCGTAATTGTATACCAAGGTAGTCGTTGAGAAGTTCTGGGATTTTCCCTTTCAGTATGTGTTGAATTATTCTGTTTAACTTTCACACCCCTCATACCTCACGAAAGAAAGGGAAGACTGATGAGCTACGGGTCGTTCAAGCTCCCATGCATGCATGGCGTCGTCCTGGAGTTCGTTTCGGGAAAAATCTCCATAACTTACATTTCATACATACGATGGTTCTCATGTGGGAAGCATCTTGGTACAGCACGAGATCTTTGAATGAATGGAGATCAAAAAGCTGATAGTCAGTAACATGACGCACTGTGGACTCGTAAGAATTGTTCACAGTAAAAGGGGATCAGACTCGTCGTTCTTTGCGGTCAGTACGATACTACACGACCATCACTCTCATTGTACTGCGCAGTCTTGTAGCTGAGGAACAGTTGTCCTCTTTCTGACTACAAATATATGTTGGGCCAACGGTAAGCTTATCTCAGGTTGTCTCTATAGCCTAAGCGCAAGGGAAGGAGTCAGTTGAGAGACGCGGAAGTAAAGCAAATGCGATAACCGTGGTTATGGATTATTAGAACCACCGTTGTACCACGGTTGCAGTGTTGGCCCTGCTGTCCGTGAACCCATCTGCTTCGAGTACGGAGTTCTAACTCATTAACTTCGCAGCTGAGAAAGAATGTCCTGGAGGTGTACATTATACTGAAGGGAAAGCGGGGAAATAGTCTCAGTTGGTGAATAACTGTAGACATAATATTTTTTATGTCGTAACAGTTCTCTCTGCCTAGCTTTTGAGACTTGAATGCGTGAACTTTGTTACACTATTTCAGCAATTCTTCATTTGAAAAAAGGCAAACGGGAGATGATGACGTAACTTCTGAAGTTGATTTTTGTTGGCATCTGACTTTTCAGCAGTTTGTAACCGGGACCTGTTGGCTTGTCTTGTAGGCTTCCAGTAAGACAAGCCTCTTCTTTGTCGCTATTACAACAAATCACGTTTCTCTTAACCCTCGGTATGGGTATAAAACCATGAAAATATGTTCTCGCTTGTACTTGAGGTTGACGAAATTATTTTCTTTTGTCCTCATAAACGCTATAAAGTATTTTATCAATATTAAATATTTGCTAAAACTAAATTACAAAGTGTAGTTAGTGGATAGCTTTGACTTAAGTCCATGTTTCATAGATGGTATGCTCGTGTGAAAGTTTTATCACGAGAAAAACAGTTTGTGTTTAACGGTATAATTTACTACTCGTCTGAACGCAAACTCGCAAAATGAGGTCTTATAGTCATACCGGGGGTTTATCAAATCACTCTTTGCTGGATTTGGTGGGCTTCCAAATAAGGGTTTTTTTCTCGATTTTCTCGTTTGTGATCAGAAAAATGACCACACTTCTACTCCTATACTATGAATCATCTCTTATCTGAAGCACCCTTCATATTATAAATCATATACAATACAAGTTACTCTATGATGCATCAAAATGCGGGTTATTTGACATCGGATACTCTATTTGTTTCGTCATAGTATTATATTTGAGGTAGCTTGAACAAGGAGGCTTGCAGGTATATATACTTGGTGAGTCACAGACAAGCATATGGTGTGTAGGCTTTATTGGAACCCACTGAACGTGTAATTTGTATATCTGTGAGTGTAATACGCACGGTGTTTTACATTGTTCTAGAGTGATTGTAACTTGTAGGTATAAGTATGCAAGTGCATTATGCTGTTAAAGTGTAAGTCCATAAAGTAGTATTAGACCCTCGGACAAAGTGTAAGCATCGAAAATAGTTATATATGTACACGCTTGAAATATTTAACAATGGCAATTTAAATAAGTTTAGATGGATCCAGCGAATATAGAATGCAGGAGAAAATGGAAGAGGGAACAAGTAGAGAATCAGGAAAGGAAGAAAAGAAACATTTGCAGTTCACGTAATCCAAATATGCATGTAACATGAACTTATGGGAACGGTTGCTAGCTTGTTGTTATTAGAAAATGCATAAGTGTTAAGTGGAAAGTCTATACTAAACTGAAAAGAAAAATAGAGATATTTCTAAATATTAATTGTTAGATAGACTTGGAGATACAAGAAAATCTCAGTATCATATCATATTGTGCGTGAAGGTTTTTTAAGAAAACAGATGTTCTTGGTTGTGGAGAGATCGTGTTTGAACAAAGCTGAGAAATAACCAGGAGAATAAGCTTTGTAAGATATTCTAATCTTCACTTTATATACACTCCTGCTTTATTTTCAAGTATCTCTCCGACCTCTCAAGTATCTCTTCTGACCTTTCTGTATCTCTCCAACCTCTCAATATCTCTCCTGGCTTCCATATATCTTCTCTAATCTTTCAGATATTTATTTCGATTATCTCCTCCAACCTCTCAAGTATCTCTACATCCCTTAAGGTACTTTTTCTGACACTTAGATAACTCCTCCAACTTTCAACTTCCGGTCTTGAGTATCTCTTTCAGTATCTCCTCAACATTTTCTCCTTTCTGTCTCTCTCAACATTTTCAGGTATTTGTCCAGCCTTCTCACATATCTCTTCAGGTATCTCTTCAAGTAGAGCTTGCTTCCCACTCCTCGATGATCTTTTTATCATATAAGGCAAGTTGTATCACGACACTGTAACCATATACGATGCATCTCATTCCAATTTCAAGTGCTTTATGTATGTTAACATAACTCCGTAGCAAATTTTACAATTGTGGGTATAGTCGCATTAAGATGTAGGAGAGGAGAAAGATGTTTTAAACTTGGCGTTAAAAATCATCATGATTTTTAACATGAAAAATCACTTATTACATGAGCAAGTATACTATTTAACGCCAAGAAAAAATTAGTTCCAATGCTAATCAGAAACGATATTATGTTCACTGGATTTTACTAACCCTTGAACAGTTTTTCTACTGTACTGACGAGAGACCACCGTGCGTAGTTTTGGACGCGACCCTACAACGCTTGCGAGTGGGACCGGAGGTCCGCGACAAAGTCGCTGGACATATCGGCTGCTGTGTCGTGGGGCAGGCCCGCGGGGGCACGGTTCCGGATTACCGAAGGTTACATGGACAAGGCAGCGTACGGTGGTATAGTAGTTACGGTATCCGACCGGTAACAACCAGTGGGATCATACTAGAGAAGACGGGATGGCTTCCAGTGCAGAGAGGATTGGCTGAAGATGAAGCGCAAATGAGCGGCCTCTCGCCAGACCGGGGCCGGGCCGGGCCGGGCTGCCTGCTGACTGCCAGGAGAAATCCTGGACGGATGATACGGACACAAAATCGAGGCAGTTACGACGAAATCTGCCTGCAGAATTCGACAGCATGCGCAATTGCTGTCCTCCAGGGGGACGCACGAGACGTGTGATCCTTCTCTTCTCTACTTCAAAGTTCAAACCTCCTTTCTCTCTCGCTACATCACACGCAATGTATTTCTTAAAGGGGCGAAAACGACGATGTTGCAGTTTTCTAACACCTCCTCAAATGGAAAGCATGCCGCACTCATCACTCGCCTGACTCCCCCCCCCCCCCCACCACCATTGGAGCGGAAGCTGGGCAGGCGTAGACTTGGAAATCAGCTCTCTGGCCGGACTCCTCTTCACCCTCTGACTGCACTCGACGGAAGATCGAGAGGCAACTCTACGAGCTGGGCTCAGTAGCCGTCCATAATCACCGACTCAGGTACACTTCCATGATGCCTTCGATGACTGATCATGCGAGCAGCAGCAGATGTCCCGAACTTGCGTTCTCTGAGTTCCCTGCAGCACTTGGAATGCTAGATTAGCCGAGCAGTTCTGGAGAAGGAAAATGACACAGACGTGTTTTACTCAATCCCCTTCCCAGTTTCGTGAGTAAGCTAAGGGGTTCGTATGCTCTTGAGATTCTGCACTGTGCCCACGAAACTTCGCCGCTGAGATATACGGTTTAGAGCTCCCTTCGCTCTTACCTTCAAATTAGCGCGATTTCTGTGAAAATTCGACGTTGACCCTCTGCTCTTCTTTTCGTCACTCGAGCATTAGGTGAGTGACGTGCAAATTCAATTGTCTGTGCGTCGGTCTGCACTTGTGTCTCGCCTCTCAAGTTTTATCTTGCCTGGAAGTGAGGCTCTAATTTACAACTTCTCCAGTATCCCTGTCATGTGACTTCCGCAATTTGACTTGTTTCTGGTCTCATTTGGGGACAATTTTGTCCTTGCCGATCCCACCTCGGCTCGGTTCAGCTGAGCTCAGTTCCGTCCCAGGAGCATTGTATGTGGCCAACGATTTTTGTTCGCAGAAAAGCAACACTAACTTGGGGTTCGAGACATCTCTGTACGACAGGGTATGCATGCATCACACGACTGGCGACCTGACAGATGTGTGACTCTCGGTCCACTGAGCAATTGGCAGTAGCGAGGTCCGTTGTAACCTTATTCGACAGGACCTGCCTGAATGGTTTGATTCACTTTGTCCGCATTTCAGATTTCTGTGCGTTTCGGTACATAAATTTGTAATCAAGTAGACAGGTTGGGAATATTCCACCGTCGGATTTCGAATAACCGCAAATCTATTCTCGAGGAAACACTATGTCTTTGTTCCACCGTTACCTTCCAGCTGTGTGGATTTCACCGTACTCCAGACATCCTTGAGCGCAGGGCTTTAGTCGGGTAGAAAGCACGCATTCTTTCACTTCTAGCCGCGCAGAGTGTGATGACGTGATCCACTTGACTTTGTCCAATTATGCTGTGACTTATGTAGACAGTAAGGGTGACTCTGGCTGTTTGAAGTCCGCGCGGTGATCGACTGTTTGCACGAGGGTTTTACTCTGGCTGGGAACGAAGACATCAGTTTAAGAATAATCCCTCGCTTTGGTGTCCATCTGGGGGAGCTCACGAGCTAACGACAACCTCGAATGTCTATGGCAAGCGCTGGATATGCGGGGTCGTCGCCGTTTTCGGGTTGGCGTATTGTCTATATGTACATGTGTTTGACTAAAGCCGTCATAATCGTCACACCGTCCTCTTTTCTAGTCCTTATGGATTTCAGCTGCTGTGCTTCAGCCATCGTCAGCCTCCTTCAGCGGGATGTGTTCGTATCTTCTATTCTGAGCAAAGTGGAATCCAAGTCGGTGTGCCCTGCCACCTGAATGGCCATTTCTGCCTAGTGCACGGCGCATCACTTATTGTCGGGCCGCATGGGCAAGCCTTTTCACCCGCAAGCTTTTCCTTCAATTGTGTGAGTTTCGTAGACAGCAAATTCATTCGCTGTTTTACCGCGCCCAACGGTCTGCACACTTGTCTCTCGACAGAGAGGGCATATGTCGAGAGTTTCTCACGTCCACTACGAGTTTGCTAGACTTACTCTAACCGTGCACTCAGTGAATGGTTTCACTAAGCCTAGGATAAGAGACGAACTGACACTGAAAGGTTTGTTCACTGACTTCAAGGTTTGGTGTGTGCGTTAGCTAGACTGACTTTAAGAAGAGCGTTAGATTCTTACGATTCCGCCGATTGCTGCTCGCATACCTTCGTCTTCCACTCCGATCGTGGAGGAAGGTTTTGTGGCTCCGGGGCGCTAATTGTTCAGACCCGGGACTGTCAGCAACCGTAAGAGTGGGATCTTTGTTAGAATCTAGCGAGGAGAGCTCAGTCGACCAGTCTCTTCGACCAGTCAGTCAGTGCATTCGGAGTGAAGGATTAAGGCGGTGGAGAATTTCAAGTCGCTGATTTGGTGATTTGTTCTGCTTTGGCCTCAGGATTCCTGCCGTACCTATCGTCTCTTCATTTTCTGGCGGCGTCCTCAGAGAGCAGCCAGCCATGTTGAACAGGTTCGCCCTCTCCAGACAAACTTTCCGTTCGTTCCAGTCAAGGTTGTGTTTTCTCACGTGGGGAAGAGATCACAGCGTGAAGGCTCGCACTCCGCAGGGTTTATTAGTTTGCAAGCGTTTGGCGCGTGAACGTGGAGCATGATATGAGGTCGGAATTGATTGATGAGTGCAGTGCCGATTGATAGACGAACTTGAGCAGAATGGAAGTCGGAAGCTGATGAGAACACACACGCGTGGGAACTGAGATTGCTGGACCTCACCTGTTCGGCTGACATGTCACGTCGTGCTGTGTCGATAGGAATTTCAAGGGCCTCAGCTACGCGTGGTTGAATAGTTCACAAACCAGCAGCATGGTCGTGCAACGAGTGACGTTCTCGGTTTTTGGGCTGTCTTCATCAACTCGTGGAAATTGGCGCGACGTTGCAGTACGAAATTTTCCTCTGATTATCGGAGCCATGGCGCTGACAGCGACTCTGCTGTTCGGGTCATTTCTCTGGGGATACAGTAAGCGAATTTAATCCTTCTACCATGAATTTTCTTGATAGTCTTTGCGCACCGGTCAATGTTCGTGTTGAATTCGTTCCAGATTCAGACCTCGTGATACTCGTCTAGGTAGTCTATCTGATTGTCAGAATCGAGCACCCTGTGATTTTAAAGTCGGTTGGTGTGATTGATTTCCTCAGTCTCGAGGAAAACCAAGAACTCGCGTGAGAAGCCTCAAGGGTTGAAAGACCTCTTTCCCCATGCCAGCCACAAGTAAGCTTCAGCCTGTTCGTTTTACCTTCAGCTCTTCATTTCACTTTCGCAACTCCCCGTTTGCTATCTAGGCCTCCGCCCGGTTTTGTTCTAAGGCTTGGAGATCTGCTTTTCGGAACTCGTCAGATCTTTGCAGCTTTCCCTAATCTCATTACAATGTTTTGCCTTGATTTCAGGCCGAATACTGTTGTGACAGTTCATGACTTTAGCAACGGTGGACCGGCCAAGTCGTTGGTGCAACCACCGTCTCCTGTCGTCAAACAGTATGACAACACCACCTACTTCGACGCTCTGGTGTTCGATCCGGAACAGGACTACGCACAGGTCTGCTCTCATGGGTCTTACGAAACTATCGATGCTCAAGAACCTGGATGCAAGGATTTCGTTTCTCTTTGCCCTTTTCTCTGTGCAGTAAATCTTGTCTTCTGACTGTTTCTCTCACTCTGATCTTGCTAGTAGTGAAGGACGAAGATGTTGAAGGTCCACGTGCACGGCCATCTTTTCTCTTGAGACGTTTAGGCCAAACTCATTCTGTTACATCGACCTCTCGTGCTTTTGACGCAGGTCCTTGCAGAGGCACGGTCACATGCTGCCACTCAGATGACGAAACCAGTAGCAAACTCCGTCTCTCGTAGCTCCAAGTCTCCTCGTGTACCTCGCTCGCACAGTGCCCGTCATCACAACCCGTTTCTGGAAGATCTGGAAGCCATGTTCCCGCAGCACAGGGACTCACGAAGCCATGACAGGTTCAAAGGACCCAAGTCGTGGAAGAAGTGGATGTTCTGGAAGAAAGCGAAAAAAGACAACGATATGGAGTTTGAGTTCAGCAACGGTATACTGAGTAGCTGCACGACACCGTTGCATCACGCTTTCAAGTCCAAGACGAGGGCCACTGTGACACCCACCACGACCAATGGATCTCATCACAGTCAGCGAACCAAGAGATCAGTTTCTGGGCCCGTTTACAGCGATGGGATCCCGTACATTCCTGCCAGCCGAGCCGGTCGTCCATGTTCGGGTCCTCTTAGTGGTTCCTCCACTCCATCCCGTGAGGGTCTGTACGAGTCCCCCTACTTGCCCTTGAAGAAGCCTGGCACTGGCCATGGAAACGGCATGGGCATCCATGGTTCCCACAAAAGCCCGTCTGGCCCACTGTATGTAACTTGAGAGAATGAGTGTCTATACATACCTTGTACAGCATGCTCGACAACAGAAAGTAGCAGATCCGAGTCAAGGGGCATGAGACATTCATTAGCTACCATAGCTGCTCGTCTCTCGTACAAAAGCATGAGAGCAAACTCTGTAGCAGCTGCAGCTGTAGTTTCTTGTCATCATTTTTTCTGCATCCCTAACGAGAGTCGGGTTGTGGGGAGCATGTGTTCCAAGCCCACCAGTCACTCTCTCCGTATAGGTTTTCTTAGTGATTGAGAACTACAGTGATGTCACCGATGCAAGCTCTGCAAGTGGAGCCTGTGATTCTTTCTCGAGTTTCGAGTTTAGGACCTAAAGCTGCATCCAGAGTCTGTCAGTTTAGTTCATGGTATCCTCATGGCTGGTGTTGAAAGTGGTCTCGGTATTCTTCCATCATCGCCGGTTTACATTTTCATGTGGGTTTTAGCCCATACCACAATTTTGTAGTTTCAGAAGTTGAGAGTATCTTAAACTAGTTCCAGTCAAGTTAGCATCATCTCATTGACTAAAGGACGAGGGAAGTGTAAGCTCTCGAAAGGTAGTGTGCTCATGAGCTTACTTTAGGCTGGTCTGTACTCAAAAGTTTCAGAGTGATTTTATGCTCGTAACGAGCTCTCAGGTTTTACTCGTTCAATCTTTTACCTGTTCGCAAACAGTACATACTTCTCTCCAAGCAGGTCAGAAACTTTTACATGTAAAGACTGATGCTACAGGACATCATATACATCAGTCAGGCTGTTGGGTCGTTACCGTATGAGCGCCGTTACGATTCTAACCTAAAAAGTGAGAGTTAACGAACTACCAAAGACAAGGAGAAGCTAATGTTAGAAGTTCACTCGGGCAATCCACGATCAAGGGACAGACGAACATCATGGTCCAGGGCTCAGCTCCTCCTTCGCTCAAGGTAGGATAGTGTATGATACCGTGAGCGATACGGCCTGAAGGCTCTGAGGTGAGCAGGCAGGAGATATAAGTGACAGCAAGTCAAGACTGCCTACAGGACCCTTAAAAAAACCGGCTGAGAACAACTCCTCTTTTAGAGCCCGTGGAAGTGCCTAGTCTATGCATGCTACTCGTAACGTACATGTGACAGGAGATGGTTGGCTGCGTCAGCTTTTTGCTTGATCAGCTCTTCAATTCGAAAGTCGAGCTTGATCGGAACTCTCTTACTAAATCTTGTCTTCATCTGATCCTTGGCTGGAAGTAGACGGTTTTTGCAGTCATCCTACCGTCAGTTTGTGTCTTTGAGTTTGTATTTCTGAAGTGTATCAGAGATTAGCGATACAAATTAGAATGGGTCATGTTTTTTTCCTCCAGTTCGGATGAGAGGATGACTTGTAAGAAAGGCTGCTTCCAGTCAGAGGACTGATCAAGACATGAATTGATAAGAGGTGGTTAAGACATGAATTCACAAGAAGGGTCCTATCAAGCTCGACTTTCGTACTCGAGGACTGATCAAGCAAAAAGCTGTGGCTGCGTAAATCATTCAAGAGGAGTTACAGTATGATGTCAAAACCCTGTGGTATGTGTGTACCTGTGAGTCGGTCTTCTGTATATCTTCTTCGTCAGATAATTCAGTTACCTGAATGCTTTCACTGTTTCTTCATCGAGAGTACACGCTTCGTGTTTTCTTTCTTGAGATGATACCTACAACCTTTCCCTGTCAACCACTACTTTGCAGCTTGTTTGGATAACGTAGCAAGTACATTTACCCGACTCTTTAGAGAAGGGTTTTAATGATGAGGAGTACATGGAACTCAAGGACTGGCTGCTTGATCTCAATGTTGTCCCCATTTGTCGTGATCGACGCACCAACATCAAAGCATGTTGGTCCACTGAGTAACCGCACATGCAAATGTGTACCTGGAAGTACTTCCCAAGCCCAAGTCCGACGCGTGTATCAAGCACGGTCACAGCTGGAACAGTGGAGCAATGATTGCTCAAAAGCTTCAAAGATCAACCGAGTACGCGGATGGTACATGTCGTTGACCTGCAATATGGATGTATCGCTGCCCATGTTATGAGTCAAAACGAATGACCAGAAGTGACAATCCTCTAGGAAAATTTGTTCTTCTGGTTCAAAAGTCGGTCAGAAAGACCAATCAGGTGTTTGGACTTGAGCACAAAGCTACTAAGTTCACATTAAGTTAGAGCGCTGCAAAACCCTAAACAGGGTGCTTCCACATCTGACCCTTTCAGATGGCGACAGTAAAACCACCCACGCAGTGATCGGACCCCTGCAGACCTGCCCTTCGAGATTCGTACACTAGCCATTTCGACAGAGCGAGACTGTCATCATGAATTATTTTCTGTGCTCAAGATCTCATCAGCAGAGTGACTTTCGTTGCCTCTTGGGAAGATTTCTAGTACACAGGAGAATCTGGGTTTTCACACGTCTCTGTGGAGATCGAAACGAGAACACCAGCACTAATCTATCAGCGACAGTTTCTCCCTGAAGAAAGAGAACGCAAGATCGGAAGGTCAAGAAACAAAATAATTTATATTAATCCCTGGGGAACTAATAAGTAGTAACTAATAAGTTGACCGATTTCACTCAAAAGAACTATGCGAATACGATACCAGGGAATACCTAAAAGTATCCCCCTTTCTCAAGCAAATTAGAACGTCACTGTGGGGATCCTTAAGATGGATCTTCAAAGAACTAGGAGGCAAGTATGACCTCAAACCCTTGATGGTCAACCGAAACAAGCGAAAGAGAGGGAAGATGCAAATCATGCTGTGGTAGAAGCTGGATGTTGCTCTGAAATCCGAAACTTTTGCTGTGACTGACAGGCCCAACCACATTCCTGCCTGGGATAATCCTTGTCTAAACGGGGAAAAAGTATAGCTTCTTACTGGTATGAGGGTGTATTCAACACGAGCTCCGCTTATATTTCACTCATGAATCACTACGAGAATCAGATTCAGAATGTAGAAGCGATCACGTAGATTAGGTAGGAACAGGGGAGGTGGTGGGGAGTGACAGCATTCACAGGACATGATGAAAAACGAAGTGTAGCGCAAGGCATGACCACCGACTTTCAGAGTTTCAAAGGTTCACAGTAGTAAACTTTAAAGGAGTTTCCTGGGCGTACTTTAGTTACCAGAATGTAATGCCAAATAAGCTGTTCATAGTATGCAGCCTCGGGAGATATCCCATTGCATCGGAAGCAGATCTTTCATCATAAGTTTCCATGATGGGCCCATGAGATAACAGCAAAAAGAAGCAATCATTCATCATCCATAAACATTCTACATCGGAGTGTCTACTCTGGAGGGGTCATGTACAAGAGAAAATTGTTCTTTTACTTCCCGTGAAATGAAGGACAATAAGGAAAAGCCCCCGGTCGTTTTCCTTTTCCAGTCTACATGCAAAATCCTACAAATCTTTTCAAGTCTGCGAATTATAAGTTTGATCAAGGTCCAGTTAAGGTTGAGAGACTGAAGATCGGTAAGTTTCTGGTCCTTCCTGCTTGTGCTGTGCTCACGTTAGATATTATCATCCGTCTTATGTACAATGCAGTAACTCAAGAGACTGTCTGCAAGAGAGGTCCAGACATCCATAACTTGTTTCACGTGGATGGAGGAAGGAGTACAGAGGATGCAAAGTGCGATGTACCATTGTTGACTGCGGTGTTTTTTAGCCCCAGAATAGCTGTCATGATGTTGTAAATCTCAACGTTGATGAAGGATGGGACGACACGACCCTGTGCAAACTGAGGTCCGCAGCCTATGAAGATGGTTCTCATCGACAGCAGCCGATTATCATAGCCATGCTGCCCACCACACTGAGCTCCACATCTACTCGACCTACTCAAGCTAACTTTGAAACCTTCAGCTGGAAGTCCAATAATTGGCTGAATTCTGTCATTGAGGGAGTAGAGGAACCGTGCTGGTAAGTCTTCCTTCAAGTAAAGCTCTAAATACTGACTGTTGTCCACTTTGCCAGAGGCCAATGCCGAAGCCATTTTGGTATACAAAGCCTTGACGTCCACTTCGGGAGGAGGTCGAATGGCAAGGAGAGCACCGTAAGAGTCAACCCAGTCGAAATCGAGATCGGAACCGAGTCCCAAATCCTCCAAGTAAATCATCTTCGAATCGCAGTTGGAAGCCATTCCATGATCACCCAGCAGAATGATCGTCACATCGTCAAAAACTTCCCTCTTTTCCAACCCGGTGATCAACCGCCCAATCAACGAGTCGATTCCTTCGACTGCGGTTGCAACCTGCGGAGAGTCCGGGCCTGCTCCATGACCTTCGTGATCCGGAGACTCAAAGTAGAGAGATATAAAGCTCGGAATCTGCTCGAGGGGAAGATCCATGTAGCTCAGCACCGTATCAATCCTGTCCTCGTATGGCACCGACCCATTGTACTGTTGACAGAACTGAGGCTCACATGTCCAGGGACCATGGGGAACCTCCGACCCAGGCCAGAAGTAAGTGGCTGCTCGCAACCCATTCTTGGTGGCGGTGACCCAGATGGGTTCACCTCCCCACCACTTGGGATCGATGTTTCCCTGGTAAAAGCCCTTGGGATCCTTAAAATCTGGATCACTGAAGCTGTTGGAGATCACTCCATGCCAAGCTGGGTACAGCCCTGTGGCTATGGAGTAGTGGTTGGGGAAGGTCAGAGAAGGGTAGACGGGAATCAACCCTGTGGCCGCTTCCGTTCCATTCAAGCGCAGGCGGTCGATGTTGGGGGTCAAAACTTTGAAGTTGTAGGTCCATCGAAATCCATCGGCAGAAATCAAAATCAGTGTCGGCTTCTTCAGTTTACGCAGAGGCCTCCCTGGTCCCCACCCGTCGGCGTCGTTCTCCTCGTCCTCCTCGTCCTCTGCATTTCGTTGCTGCCTCTGTCCTGCGGTGAAACTCACACAAGCAATGACCAGAATCAACAAAACGAAGGCCACTAGACGCTTGGCCGCCGTCCTATACATTCTACTCGTGCCCAATGCTGCTGCTCCTCCTGCTCCTCCTGCTCCTCCTCTTTCAGAATAGTCACTGCTCCCATCTCCTCGGCCTAGTAGCGCTTCGTTCACTGCCCTGTTGTTCTCCATCTCGTCTTCGGCCCCGTCCCCGTCCCTCTCTGCCTGATGATGCAGGGAAGGAGGTGGTAATGTGGTAGTCGTAGGGGTTGTCTTGTGCTCCACAGCTTCATCCGCCATCGAGTTTTATACCCTTCTCTTCTCTTCTCTTCTCTTCTCTTCGTCTTCGCTAGGTACCTTTCTCTTCCTCTTCCTCTTCGCCAATTGCTACGATTACTACTCCTGCCTCGATTGCTTTCCATACTCCACCAATCCTGTGCGCGCGTCCTGTTCTGGGTTCATTATTCACGCTCCCCGTTCAGGGCCCTTGCTTTTTTTCGCTTCTCACCCAGCCTCTCCGCGAAATTGGGTAATTTGTCTGTCAGCCAGTCCGGATCGTCCCTCTCCGACCGTTTATGTAGTGATTATATTACTAGCCGGTCAGTGAGTCAGTTGGTCGGTCCAACGTTCGAGCTGGGCTCTCTGTCGGCCAAGGACTCTGGAGTTTCGGGTGCGGACTCTGGAGTCTGGAGTTCTTAAGGGCTTGCTGGGACAAAACCCTGCTTCGGTGCGGGAATTCGGCTGGAAAGAAGTGTGTCGCCCAAGCACTTTATGTCGTCCGTTCGCTCCTCCTCCTCCTCCCACTGCACACGCAAGAGAGAATTTTACGGAAGGCATCAAAATGGGTACTAATTCTTTGCCTCGTTGAACCTTCCTTGGAAAAGTTTCTCCATTTCGTTCGGTCTTTTGGTTGGCGGTTTCATTCCTTTGTATGAAATGCTTTCATGCTGCTAGAAACTTTTCACTCCTAAATTCCGGATGCAGGTATCGTGCGCGTCTATAGAATCTAGATCTAGACTTGTACTTACTTCGCATTTATCCGTTCTTGCTATGAGCGGTCAAGTCGTTCTCCATTCACTTACTCTAGCATATGATCGGCTTTAGGGTGTTGTATGGGCCGGATCACTCCATACCTCATCCGTTTCCGAGCACGATAGGCATAAAAAACACAACCCTCTGTCGAGAAGCCTGTTGCAATTATTGCATCACATGCTGATGAGAACTCTTCGGCACTTTGCGGACTAGTCGAATGTCTTTCGTGTTCGGGGGGATCGCTTGTAACCACGTGCAAGTTTCAAAAGAGCTATTTAATTTTTCAGAAAATGTTTAAAATCTCATTGGAAAAATGCTATTCTTTTTTGCTTTTTGGCTTTTAAAACTAAAATTATTAGTTTAAAATATTTTCAAATGAAACAGAGTTGAATAATCTAAAAGTAACAAAATAATATTTTAATTAAACCCCTAGTATGACTACAAGTGCTACTGGTAACATAGTAGATAACAATTTTATGGGTTATTTTCATAAACTTGAGAAATTTAACTTTTATGCAGAAAATAATTATCATGACTATTTCATCATCATAAAATAAGATTTATAAAAATAAAAATAAAAATAAAAACTATTCATTAGCTTTACAAGTTATGATTGATTTCAAAACAAATCACTTAATACTAATTGAGAAATGTGAATCTGAAAGTTTTAAAGTTCTTGGAGCTGAAGAGAATTCTTTTTGCGGACTGGAAGTACGCTGCGAGAAAAAAAGTATATTCGCTTTTCATGCTTTTATACTCAAACCGGAGGTTTAAGGTATGATTCGCACGTCATTTGACAAAGAAGTCGAGGTGACCTGCGATGTGCCTAACGAGCCCATCGTCAAAAATAATATTTCCTTTTTACCTAAAAGCTTGGAATGGAAAACCATCTGCATACTGTTGGAACAAGTTTCCATACTCTTACAGTTGTTTGCATCATTATCCACAATGCATATCCCAATTGGATACTTATATTCTATCTTACATACCTCTTTACACGTGTTATTGTGCAGCAAAGACTCGAAGAACGACTTTTCGAAAAGGTTTCGACTTTTAGTTGAAGAGAAACACGCAATGAATAGCCAACGGATGGAAAGACCCATCAAGCCTTACAAGGGAAAGAAAGACACGAATGGCCAAGCAACAAACTCCCCGAAGGGAAGAACACCGGTTTAGTTGAAGCAATGAAGCCTCTAGCTTGTCAAGAAAAAGTTAAACGGTAATCCGTATGCTAACTTGCACGGGGCTTACCAGAACAAGTTATTACCGACCTCCTTCTTCCGTAATGCGTGGACCAATTAGCAGCTAGACCATCCCAGTGTCCTGGCCAACGTCACATTGTTTTCAAATTTGGATTTCTGGGTAGTTTCATAATATACATAGAATTTTTCCAAGAGAGACAATATATAAGCAAATAATATATCATTAAATGGTGAGTTATATCTGATACATCATTTAGCTATTTGATTCAAAATTTAATTAGGACTTAAACAGGCTTCTCACTCTATTTGAATGTGTTAGCTTTGGAAGAGAATAAAAGTCTTTGAAAAGTTTATCTCAAACAGCTTCTAGCGTTCATAGTAAATATGCTCGGTGGAAACCCTTTTCGCTGAGCTATTTCTTACACTATATCCAAATTTGGCGAGGGAATTGGGAATATTCGCGAGGCAGGTGGGAATGGTGATGGGACCCACACAATCCTATCCTATGCAGATGGTCGTGGGTATCCAGCTATCAATCAGTTTAATAATGTCTCAGGCGCAGATACATTTTTGTACTGAAAACTTGTCACCTTCTTAGGTTTGGTAATAAGAGAGTCAAGTGCGCATATCATATTCTCTCCAATAAAGAGAAAGTCCAAAAGTCCACGAACATTAGTGATTCCTAAAAGATACCCCAAGTACTCTCTCCAAGAAATTTTGAAATAAATATTTGAATATATTTACACGTATATTGTATTTTGGTGACATGGATTTCTCTCATCACATGAGTTCAGTTCAGAGTCCGAAGAACTGATGACTGTGTACTTAAGAGCCAAAAGGTGATGATGGTGTACACACGTGTTACAAAACAAACACCGTACATAAAAACTTAAGTTCACATGTAGGCTGAAGTCCAATTTCCAAGTTCCTTGGAGATAAAATTTATCATAAAATTCAAACTTGACTTAAGAGTTGAAGTTTGTAATAAGTTTTTACTCCCAATGCCTTGGGAATTTAACGTACGTGGACATGTGAATCTAGTTTTCTTTTCTTTTCTTTTATCTAAAGTGCTTTTCCAGAAACAAATAAGCAGATAATCATCACTTTTTGGAGTTCATAGCACCCAGTCATCAGTTCTTTGGAGTCTGAGTCACAGGTTCCAACGCTGCGAGAGAAAGTGGTATTGGGAGACAACATGAAGCCTGCACACGTGTTAAAATTTTCAAATTCTGAACTCCTGATCTATTGGATAGGTCACAAAATACTTGGAGAGGGTACCCCTAGAAATCAATAAGGTGCGTGGACTTTTGAACTCCAGTT
Organism: Asterella californica; assembly: GCA_036924285.1. Lineage (NCBI taxonomy): Eukaryota > Viridiplantae > Streptophyta > Marchantiopsida > Marchantiales > Aytoniaceae > Asterella > Asterella californica. Next base: position 13,822,674 of record JAYKYS010000012.1, read on the forward strand.
TTACTGGAAAAACTAAAACTGCTGTGTGCGCTTGTTTCCTTTATTACTGAAACTAGAAAGGCAATATATTTCCACTACAAAAACCATGTGCGCCTGGGGCCTAAGAGCCGTTCCTCTCGGCCGGGAAAAGGTTAAAACTTCAAGCACTAAATTCCTTTCAGTAAATGACATTTCCATTTCAAGACAAAAGTAAATTACTGTATACCGTAGACGAAAGTCAGTAAACAGCGGCGGTTTCTCGGCCGTGTAATAAAGTTGGCCGTTTAACTCGTGGAAGAAAAGAAAGAAAGTCAGGAAACATATCTATTGAGTTCCGTATCCAGCAATTATTTGCTTTGTCAGTCCGCAAATCTTTTAACTTGACATGGCTCTTACGCAAAAGACGTTTCTTGATCAGGTAAATGAATGACTATTGTATGTAGTCGATCACACGTCACAATTTATGTATATGTGGTAAGTTCACGTGGTTATGACAGGGTGATGTGGAATGAGTGACATGATCTGAGCGTAATGTACAAATTGTAGAGAGTTGTCGCGAATTCTTTTGTATTCAACGTGAACGCGAGAAACATGAACACTGACTGAACTCTGCGACTGTGATGCTTTTTTGCAGGCTGTGAGTCCACCGACGCGATGCATACGTTGATACAGTTCGAGCAGCAACTCGTACATGAGGTGTTGGTGGCATATTAGATCGAATGCTATGTGGTTGTGTTACATCCAAACAGTAGCGGGTTAGTGACAGTGGATGTATATAAATGCGGTCTGAAACATGAACACTGTGTGAACTCTGCGACTGTGATGCTTTTTTGCAGGCTGTGAGTCCACCGACGCGATGCATACGTTGATACAGTTCGAGCAGCAACTCGCACATGAGGTGTTGGTGGGATATTAGATCGAATGCTATGTGGTTGTGTTACATCCAAACAGTAGCGGGTTAGTGACAGTGGATGTATATAAATGCGACCTAGATGTCGACATCGATTCTAAGTCGAAGAGAATCATCAATGTAGGTCACGTTTGCGGGTGCCTCAAACTTGTCACAAAAGGAATGATGATTTGATGTGTCCTTGTACGATATATCTCGTGTTGGGACAACATTCGAGAAACTACCTCAGTTTAACGTAGCCAACATTGAAGGCAAGCGTTTTATGCAATTGGAGGCTGATCAGTTTAGCTTGTTCACGCGACCTGAACAGATATTACACCTGGAGGGATTTCAGCAAGGAGGATGACTTGTGCGGGTGTCTTGGAATCCAGGATCAAAGACGAGGCAGATTATAGATGTGTGGCGACCTTACACTTACACTGCAAGGTACAATGCGAGCTGCTTGATGGAGCAAGTTTCTATTTCAGAGCTAACAGTGCCAGAGCACTGTTTAATAGGCACGGACTCTGCTGTTTCGACTGAACTGGAATCTGCAAAAGAGGAGTGTTTGAATGCTGAGATGAGTTTGAGAAGAATTACACGAAGCGAAGTGAGCCTTGAATGGTGCTTTGGAGAATGTGCGCATTGCAGAAACGACGATAGAGTCAGTGCTTGCTCTGATTGCTCGGCTACAGTCAGTATAGTAGAGACAAGAAGGTAGTTTATCAATATTAAGATTTTCTTCGAGTCAGAGGTCGATTGAAGCGATTGTAGAATGTCGGCTGATTGTTTGCAATCATCCAATGTAGTCTTGTGTGAAAGGAGAAGTGGATTAGACCGATCACATGTCATGTAGTTAATCACTTAGCGAGAGAAGCGTTTTCTTGGAGATATGTCTATGAAGGATGTTCTTATCGCTTCTCCAGTGGAAGGCGTTGCTTGGTTAGTAGACGGAAGTCGATAACGTGTCATCGCGCATCGACTTCTGTAACAGTTGTCAGGTTTGAGATATTTGTCAATGAAGGGTCTTTGGACGGTCTACTATTGCACCTGACTGTTTTCGATGAGACACAAGAATTGATGGGGATGACAGCGACAGATTTTCAGATCATGTCTGAGAGCCGTCAGGTGACAATCGTTACGGATCAAATTTTGACCTTTTCTTGTGTGCGTTTATGGATTCGAGCCAATGGTAGCAAGTTGACAGTTTCTCAACTCAGATGGTAGACTGTATTCCATGATTAACCCAGACTGCCACTGTCATATGCAAGTCTAGTGAAGTTTCAGAGGTAAGACCGTCTAATTCTTCTCGATGTGAGAAGAAAATTTCCAAAGAGGAGTTTGAGGATTTCTGTCGAACCTTGACAGAAGTGAAACTTAGTGTTGACGAATTGAGTGACATACGGAAGACACTTGCAGGAGTACATTCAAAACCGACGAAGTGAAGACAAACATGCTATGGTATAGCAGAGTTTAGTTGTTACGCTGATTCGAAACATTTATGAAAAAGGAATTTTATCTCTGAGACTCATTTTTCTCGACTCCGCTGTACCGTTTATATCAGAACTCTTTTGTGATACAAATGAACATGTGTTGGGACGTTTGTTATCTTGTATTCAATTTTGATTGCTCTAGCACCACCATCGTGTTGCTGTACTCATGCATCTGTATTGTGTACATGTTGGTAAAATTAAGTTGTGCATCCACAAGCTCTAAGCTTGAAGATTGCTTACTTGAGAGGGAGCTGCAGTAGCAGTCTGTTTCTGTGGCAGCTTCTCCCAGTTCTGGAACCGAGCAACGAAAAAAAGAGGCATCCTAAGTTTCTGTAACGTCGAATAGTTATCAGGATAAACGGACAAAAGTTTCTAGATCTATCTAACAGTTATGTCTACGGTGGTGCTAATTTGTCCATCCTTGGAGCTCTTCTCATCTACATGCCGTTCTAATCGCACTTAGTGAAATGGTTATTCTACGTAACTCTGAGTTACTCTGGGTAACTGGATGAAGGCTATTCAAACGAGAAATAGCTACATTCTCAAAACCTCACACATTTTCCAAGCATGCATTGACATGCATTCATCCTGAAGGAGTGCACATTAACAAGCAATCGTGATTACACGAACATGATCGTGAAAATGAACTGTACTACTTTATACATGGTGCTACATGGGCACAGTGCAAACAAACTCTATGCTTATCAATAGACAGTAGATCTCTGGATGTAAACCAGTCTGAATTCTCGTCACGTGTAAAGCATATAATAATATCTGTTGGTCAATGAGGTTACTTTTCAACCTGATGAAAGTGAAAATCAGCTCTCACTGAGTCAGCCGGAGACTCTTTGCCTTTTCCAGTTCATGGAGATTTGATTGTGTCAATGCACTGGTTCTAGCTTTCCTTAGTACAGACAGTTCATCTTATGTTTTAGAATGGATATCTTCTACCTGCAAAATTAAACCAAGTATATCAACCAAATGAAAGTTTCATATTTTCTGTTTCCACGAGATATAGGCACATCACCCCACTTTACAATACCCAGGAGGACCGTTCAGTGACACATTAAACAATAAGAAAATCTGTGAACTGAGTTTTTCCATCGCTGAGATGTTAATTTGCGAGTACAATACAAGCTTCTAGTGCTATTGAGTATTGTATCTATATACACTGTGAGAGTTAATATTATCTCTTGACTGTAGTCACTTAGAGCACAGTCGGGTCTTGGGACCAAACCTCTAATGTATGTTCTTCTCTATTTATCGACAATGATCGCTGCCACTAGGTTAGTTCTTTTTGTTCTTGCCGTTGAAAGGTAAATGAACCAATTCATGAGATAAACAGACACCACGTTGTCGTGTGACGTGCTTTCTTATCTGAGAATACACCGGGTATCTAGTTGTGGAGAGTTCGTGTTGCACTCCTTGACTCAGAACCAACGATCACCCAAACTTCTCTCTGACCTCCAAGTACACTCTGAACCTATCTCGCTACGATATCATCACGTCCTCTCGATAAATCTCTCTCTTACTCGACTAGGGATAGAACAGAGATAACAAGCACGGACAACCTGTTCCTGCCATCACCGCAAGCACTCTTGGGTCTGCTGATGATCACTCCAGGCTCACCACAAGAGAAATACCAGCACTCCTAATAGAAAAGAAACATAAGCGCAACGCTCGCACAAAAATCCAATCAAACCAACTGGGCGTACAAACAAGCATGCGAGTATAGAGAGGATCCAAACACATGTAATACTGTCAACAACTCTCCATACTCATGATAAAGTGCATTGAAGCACTAGCAAAACCTCTAGGTTGACCTGTTCTTCAAAGAATCTTAACTCTTGCGTCTTTTGGAGCAAGAACCTCTCAACTTTACCCCGCTGTCACTCCTCAACCACAGCTCAGAATGAGATGAAACCAAGGTCAGTAGGTAGCCTGTAGAATAATCTCTCTATTAAGGTATTACATGCAGAGAGATCATCTTTGAGTTGTCATCTATGTCCTTCCAAAGTTCGCTGTTTTTATAACATTCATGATACTATTTCGACAAAACTTTGCTGCTCGATTCCTCACAAACCACTTGAACGGCTCAAACTTCTCAGGAAGCTAATGTGTCACCATCACTACCACTCTGTAAAATTTCACCAGTAGATCCTCAACCAAACTCTCGGAATGATCCAAGCTCTTACTGTCAATGACACAAGACGATATGCAGACCCTTGTGCACAAAAATAGCGATACCTTTCTACCCAATAACCCAAATGGTCTGAATTTTCACAGGTAGGTAGCTGACTGTATCTTCTCATATCTTGGAAGGTTTCATAGCGAAATATGATCCCAAACTCTCCATATCACTCTCAATGCCTCCTTATTACAATCGCTTATTCTCATAACTTCCGATTTGAGACACCCAACTTCAGCCGACCATAACTCTTTCACTCCAGCTTGAAATCAATTGATCTCAGAGCCCATCATTAATCCCATCTCAAGAGCTTTCCAGCAACAGTCTCCAACAACCGCACAGAACTCCTAGAAAGTGAGAAATACTTCTCGGAACAAAAATTGATCACGAATTTGACCCCCTCAGCTTCAATTGATCAAAGTGTTATCATCTGTGCTTCAAATCGAGCAACCATTGTGTCCGTGGGCATCTTCGTCTCCCAAGCTTTCCAGCCATATCCAACACTCAACGAATGGTCTACGGAAAGTACCTCTAACCCTCGAAAACATGAAAGGAACTTGGTGGAAGATGATTGATCAAACTTCTGACCAATAAAAAACAACTTGACAAAAAGTTTTTGTCATCACTCACATGACAAACACACAAGGAACGAATTTTTATCCAAGAGTATCATTTGGACCTCAAAGCTTATATTGAATAAACTACAAACATGTGCGTTGACGATACCTTTGACCAAGAAGCACGTAGACATGAAAGACAAACTACCCTCAATATAGAGTCAGAATTCCGACCCTAAAATGGTTGACAATAAACGGAACTACAAAAGGAACGGATGAAGCTATTATCTGGTTGTAGTAATCCTCTCGGAAATTCCTCACAACAAACTCTCGATGCGTCACCTTTGATCGACTGTAACAACGTATTTCGACCCAACTGTTGAATGAAACTCTCGCTGGAAAGTTTAGATCCAATCGAGGATCCATACCACATCAGAGCAAGATGTAGACAGTAAGATTCCAAACAGCGTCGTAAGTGACAATGGGAAGAATGATAGGATCTGGAGTAGCCATCCCCGCAGCCATAAATGACTCTCCTGAATGAGCCACCATAAATACTCGAAAGTGATCCCGCTGTAGACAAATGGATCTTAATGACGAATGGATGCGCAAGTGAAAGATCAAGAGCACGAAAAGACTCTCCGTTCATACCTACTACTCGTACTGCCTCTTATTTCATCCGACGATACTGATCACACTCATACTCCATATCCAAAGCTCGGCGCACCTCCCTTCTTATACAGCAACTTCGCATATGACGACAAGAGTACTAACCCTTATCTCTACTCAGCGAAGAGTACACGGATCATCCACGTGGAGCCTTATCTTTTTACACGATAAGGTCTCAGTGCCTCCACAACATCAAAACACGTATGATAAGGATATGTGCTAGTTTCACACCCTAGCTAATCCACAACACGACAACGTGTACTCCTCCTCCAAACTATAACCATTTACAAGCAGTCTGTAATTACGATCTGAGTGTACTAGTAAAAGGAGTGTAGATCAAGAATCTACCACACACAAATATCTCGATGGATGTTCGGTGGAAGAGAAGGTGTAAAAGAGGCACATCCACGTTTCTTGCCTTCGTGTTCTTTGGTTTAACCAGGTTCGAAGTGTCAATCTCCATGACACCTTGTGCTGCTTCTCTTCTGCAAGAAATCCATCAAGCACAAAACAAAAAGAATGTCAGGAGTTAAAGACAAATATCAACTTTTTCTCTGAACACAATATCAGTATCGCACGATACAACAAAGAATCTTAGTAATCCATGTCGCACGTCGGACCCAACTGACGGACTCTTGTTCTCAGTTGTCTTCACCTCCTCCTTTTCCTCTTCTATCGCATCCTGCCTATTTCCAGTTGCAGCAATAAAATCGAGTTCTCATGTCACGAGGACGAACCAATGAGGAATTTTTGAGCTCATACAAAAAGCTTGTATGAAGATTGAACGCAAAAGTGAACTTATGTACACAAGTAGTGAGTTAAGTTTTACTCTGTTTCCAAACTTCATGGCTTCAAAAAAAAAGCCTTGTCACTGAGAGCTAGTCCAAAGCGAATGCTTTATTTATTATCTGGTATATGTGTAATCGGATCGATACACACCTAAGTACATTCGCTTACCGATATCAAGGCTAGAGTGTAAAGCGATTAGACCCAAGGAAGCTCACAGTCCTTGCAGTCACCAAGACATGAAAATTCAAAATCTACAGCTTCGCACAAACAAAAATCGATCTTGTAGAGTTTCTCACCGCAAAAAGTTGCATAATCAAGTCTTTCACAACAAGCCTTTGCTCTACATGACCCACCACAGCAAAGCTTCCAATGATACACATGGACAACTCAAAAATAGAAGAAAAGGGCACATCTTCATCGATATCATCTGCATCGATATGCCAATGCATGCAAACTCGATGCCACTCAGGGAACTGTTCCTCCAACTCCTTCAGCAAAATTCGCTTCGGCGTTGAGAGATTCTCATCTGCAATCTGCCTGTCTTCTGATTCCAAGACGGACATGAGTCTTACTGATCTCCGAACTGATTTCTGAACCGAGGACTCGGAATCAGAGTCCAACGTCCACATCGGTCGACCTACATGACAATCAGAGGTCCGAATCAGATGTGAGTACCTCACAACCAACAAGGAGTCAGTTGAAAAGTTCTAAAACTCAAAAGTTCAATGAAAAGTCTTTATAACGAGAAGTATGTATACACACCCATCTTTCAGCAGCAAACTTCAAAGCAAAGTTAGTAGTCCCGTTCGTACTGTCTATAATTTCGCAGCGTACTCGGCAGCTTAAGTGAGTGATATCAACCGATATTCAGTCACGATAATCTCAAATGAAGACAACTGACGGACGAAGCGAGCGGAGACCTGATGAATGTACCTGCTCTCTTTCACTGTAAAATCATCGACCGTAGTTAGTGGTCTCACATTGTCATGACGCTGCACTAGAAGGAGAAATTAAACTTTTCTTCGTGGTCAGTCAGTGCTAAATGTGAAGGATTCCAAACACGTACGTAGTATGTACAAACGATGCTAAGTAGCAGTGGTAGCACAATACTATCACAATCGTCGTGGTGAATGCTCATGTTTTGAATTTCATGTATGCATTTTATATGTTCGGACCGTGAGCTAGGAGTAGACTCTGGCGATTACTTCGATTCAATATGGCACTCGGAATCACTATTTAACATTTATGGTCAGCACGCCCTTCCAGCATTTACAGTACAGTATCTAGATCCAGTGTTTGGATGCAAAGCACCTCTAGTTGTTGTGAAGAAAGGGTGACACCGCGTTGTCCGACTTGTATCTGGATAAGGTCAACGTCGACAAGCTGCTATGGCTGATGAAGTTTCATCAGTGGTGGTCGAAAATCCTTCATCTGGTCTCACATATGTTACGGTGCAGTTTCCAACATCAGATAAGAACACACAATTTTGTCCTATGCCACGAGAAGAGAATGAAGAATTGTTGAGTCAAGAACAGAAAGGAGCATCGTGTAATCGTAAGACAAGAGATACAAGCATTCGTTCACGAGGACAACGGTCTTATTCACTACGGTGCTTAGTTTGTCAACAACCAGGTCACAATAAACGCAGATGCCAAGCATTGCACACAGAGGAGGTGAGAGTTACACAAAGTACTGCATCAAATATGAAGGTTCTTAATCTGCATGAAGTTCGTCCGTCTGAAACTGTTAACAACATACCCGTAACCAACTACGCAATAAGACATGACAGTCAAACCCGATTTTTTCATGATATACTTGATTCTGGAGAGCTGCTATATTCGAATTCTGATGGAGACTCTAGATCAGATGACGATCTATTAGACGATCATATCTAGGAGGGGAAAGCCTACGAGCATGGTAACTTTCAGAAATGGCTGTTTCAGTAGTACACTAGAACGAAGTTTCGTGTTTTAGTGGCATGCAAATTCAGTACCTGCTTTTCTCGCAGCATTAAGACGTTACCAATCTACCTCGATTGGCAAGTCTGTGCAGACCTTTACTTTTCAACCAGTAAATTGCAAAATTATTGTTTTGTGTAGGCCGTTTCGACAATCTTTGATCTATACAAATGTCGTTCACTCTCTTCCTTCTATGTATGTACTGGTAGTTACATCGGCTCTTTTGAGATATATCATTTTTTTCCGTTAGTTCATTATTCTGTCCCAGCTGAAAGCGAATTCACTACCGCTTTCATGTCTCGCCTTCGGAACTTGGATGGGAAATTCAAAAAACTTCTCGAGAAAGTGGTAAGTGATGATCCACGGTCAGGCTGCTGCATGGATATACTTTATCATGACCAGACCAACCCACAATCTGAATCTCCCTCATTCACTCTATCCTTAGCTCCTCGTTGACTGATCTCCTCCAGGTCCTCCTCCTCAAAGTGCAGTGTTCATTCGATGCTGGACATACTTTTGGCATGATGGCCGGTGCTGTAGCTGTTGTATTACTGTGTTTTCAGTGCTTCTTTCACTGATGAAGGTTTTGAAGTTCACCTCTAACTGATAAATCTTCTTGATTCCTCGGATGCTGATGAAATAGAGAAGGCAATTGCGAAGTTAGAGAAGGAAGTGAGAAGCCTGGAAGAAGGGTCTTGCATGGATGCTATCATATTACAGTGTATGGTTCACTACCACCAGAAATGCAGGCAAGTTTCTGACATCAACTGTTGGATCCATGTTGAAGATCACACATGCTTCCTTGTCTAGGACGATAAGATGTTATCGTCTCTATCCTGAAGCTGCATATGACCACGAGCTAATTCACGCAATTGTTCTTGAAATTCAACGCTCCTCAGGCCTTCCTGATATTCATATTCTCAACTTTGACTTCCAGCATCAACCGTCGCATAAGTTCACTTACTACTCTTAAGCGACCGTGGAAAATCTTTGTGCATAGTTGTGTGTTCGATGTACCTCATCGATGAAAGATCTTATCTTGTTTTTCCTTACCTTGCTTCTCTCATTTTGTCTTGGATCTTTAACTTCTTCTTTAACCTTCTTTAACCTGCTTCAGAAGTAAGGTATCGGGCATGGTTCACTCGTTTTTTAACCTGCTTTGGAATTAAGCTATCTTACATGGTTCACTCGTTTCTTAACCGGCTTCGGAGTTAAGCTATCTGACATGGTTCATTTGTTTCTTAACCGGCTTTGGAGTTAAGCTATCTGACATGGTTCACTCGTTTCTTAACATGCTCTGGTGTTAGACGATATGTTGTCCGAATTCCTGAAAACGACGGTATGTTGTCCGAATTCTTAAAACTCGTGGTGCAATGCATGTTCGACTTATTACCTGTTCTGAGTTCATGGTCGTGTTTAGACTTTTGGGATGAAGAACAGAGTACAGTGACTTACGTGTACATGCACATTGCTTTGTATGAACACATGTGAGCAGCATTGACGAGGTTGAGACAGAGAAACTTGTTTGAGCTCGTGGAACGGTGGGTCTTGCAGCATCGCTAACAAGGAAGCTGCCGTCTACGCTGATAAGTTAGCAGCGAACAGGTTAGCTTCGAACTTCAAATTTTTTGAAATCGTTCTCTATCGAATGGATCGTGGTTCGAATATAATCGCGATCCACCAACGTTTGAATTTTGTGTAGTCTGTGAACTACGGAGATCTTTTATCCATTGCTAAAGAATGAAGTTGCTCCGATGCAATTTCATTCTCTAGCAATGGAGATGTGACATATGGAGTTAAAGACTCTTTGTGAAGTAATACGGCAACCCTCCGTTTTGAAAATTTCTCCATAGTATAGAACCACAAGTCCAAAAGAATTTGAAACGGAGCATGTAAACGTATTGATCTCAATGCGTTATTCATTGATTCCGTCAGATTGGATGTAACTTGACCATATTGAGGTAATGGAAACCATGCTCGACTGTACCGTTGTCGTGATGTGAATTATTTCACATAGTGAATAATTCATCTCTCAGTTAGAAGTTAGTCTCTCTGAGGGAAGTTAAGACCTCAGAGAAGTCAATTCTGGAGGAAGTGAGCATTCGAAAATCTGAAAACACCATGGCATACGTCTTGTCGCGCTGATCACCGTGGTATGTTCAAAAGTTGCAAACAGAGTTGCAGGCAAAAAGTTACTTGGAGTTCTTCTACAAGATTTCTAATACCGGGAAATTTACCATAAATCTGAATGAGTTCGAAAAACATTTTTTAGATTTTTCTCATGTAGATTGTAGTATTTAGTATTTGTTTAAAATTCGAAATGTACAAAAAGAGCATGTCTAGAGAAAGTTAAGGCACTTCGTGTTAGCAAAGGAAAGACGAAATACCGCAGCTTTCTAGCATATTAGCTTAGAAACTGGTCTTCAAAACCAGTTGTGAGATCAGCTTCTGTGGTGTAGTTGAGAAACTTGTAGGGAGGAGGTCTCCGGATCAAATCCCTTCAGACTCACAACCGGCTTGGAGTAGGTTGGCCCCTTCGGGGGAATATGAGAGGCACCAAGTTGCCTAGGGACGGGACACTAGATGTCCCTTAAACGTACCGTGAATGCGGGACGCCTCAGTCTACCCCTGCACTAGTGCACACCTCCAAGTTGGTACCAATTCTTTTGTAGAAAAATGTAAAGTTCGAAATATTATTCACTTGGGTCGAAAAATCAAGTGAAATTGATACTTACGGCACTTCAAAATTTAAGGGGGCGGAAAACGACAATGGTGATAACTCGGGCTCCACGTGTCAGAACGAGGTGATTCCGCTGGTCAGAGGTAGCCGTGGTGGAGTTACTTCGGGTGGAGGTGGCAGATGCTAACTGTACAGCCGAGACGGTGGCCGTCCGTACATATGAACCTGTGAAGCTTAGTGAATTAATCTTCTTACGTGTAGATTTATTATCAGTGATTTAATTTTGTGCTGTCATCTGTTTAGGGCGTCTTTTACCCCTGCCAGGTGACACTGAAGGTTACGTAGGGTGAAGGAAAACCCAGAGGGGTGTACTCCAGAGAGAGAGAATTCTCAGTCGCATTATCGCATTATCGTAGTTTGTCGATCATCGAGCAGTGTAGGTTTTTACCGTGTGGAGACTATCGAGTAGGGAGAACAGTAGAGCTGAGGAGAAGATTTTACAGAGACTACATCTGAAGATTTTTTTTCTGTCTGATCAGAGTTTTGATATCGAGGGATTGAGAGTAGAGAGCAGAATCGAGTAGAGAGGAGATCAAGAACTTGTACGTGTATCTTTCTGAATAGAAAACGGGAAGCTTCTAGGTGAACGTGCTGGTGCTTCACAGGGGCAGTTTTCTGATATTCTGAGTTACTGAACGTAAACTTTGCAATCTGAATGATCTGGAGTTGAAGATCTACTTGCACGCCGTGTGTTTTATCTTGGCCAGATCGAGAACGTGGTGGTGTGGTTTCTTGCGGTCCGTATTTTGTGTGTGATTTTTGTCCTCCTCTTCACGATCGTATCACAGCTAGAAGGTTCGCCCTTCTCAAGAAACTCTCGCCTCGACATACAATCTGGTGCTTCCACTGAGAGGCTTCTTGGGATGATTGACCGTGAAGTTGAGTTCCAAGACGAAGAGGAAGATGGATCGGAAGAGCGGAAGCGCTGCTGGTGCTACCTCTACAGTTGCTGCATCTACATCTGCTGTAGCACCTACTGTAGCCCCTGCGATGGCAGCGACATCTGCATCTGGTCTCGACACAACTGAGATTCTGAGGACGCTTGCGGCCCTGGTCCAACAGCATCCGATCGTTGGAGGGGGTGAGTTAAAATCCACAAAAGCTTTGCAAGCGATAGTGAATAGATGTGGCAGATTTGAGAGTAGAGATATTTCTAGTTATCTGCGTGAATACAGAGGAGAGATGGAACTGGTTAGAGTTACGGATATAGAGATGATAACCAGTTTCGAGTTAGCTGTAATCCCTGAGTTGCGGGACCAAGTTAGGAATGTACAGAGAAGAAATCTAGGTGTGTGGATGAGTTTTGAGCGATCTCTTCGAGAGGAGTTTCTCGAAGAAGATTCAGAGAGAGTCACGAGAAGAACGTTTCTAGACTGGGTTGAGCAGCAACCTGGTCGTATGATGGGTCTGAATGAGATGTTGAGAGAGTTTGATCGGAGATACCGACAACTCTCAACTCTTGAGAGGATAACCTTAGATGCTAGGAGAACCGAGCTTTTCCTGCAAGCTACTGATGATGCTACGGCAGATCGGTTATGTTTTATGTTGGCCGATCGATCTGCTGAAGGAGGAGTTACTACTGACTGGGGAAGAGTCGAGGACGCTGTTGCTGTACTAACAAGGCAGAGGAGGGGAAGAGTGGCTGTGGGAGGACGTCCGCTTGCAGAAGTGACCGCTCAACCTCGCACTGCTCCTCAAGTACAGCAACCCCCGGCTCCAGCTCCTAGATCTGTTGTCCCGCTGCAGTACCTTTGATGCCAGTTGTGTCAGTTCCTGCACAAAGGGCACCGGTTCAGAGACCTGAAAAGAACCATGGACAGCAGAACCAGATCGAAGACTTGATTCGGCAGATGAGAGAACTAAAGGTGGAGCTAGCTGGCCTGTAGAGAGAGCAGCCACCGGCGCCTGCTGCTGCACGTCCAGGAGGTGCTCCTGTTCGTAGATGTAACTGGTGTAACAGTCCTGATCATTTTCGTGGAGACTGTCAAGAGCTTACGGCTGCTTTGCGAGATGGTGTGGTTCGCTACCAGAACGGTAGGCTACACCTTTCCTCGACTGGGGAGCCGTTGAACACGCAGTTTGGACGAGGAGGCATGAGAAGTCTACCTCAGATTACTACGGCTACAATTGTACATGCATTGATGGCACCATCGATAAATCTTGATGTATATGCCGGACATATTGAGGTTTCTTCTAGTCCTACGTTGCTAGATAGGACTGTTGAGAAGAGTATTGCTCCAGTTCCTTCTGAAATACTGAAGAGAGGAGCAGAGACTATACGTAAGGTCACACGGTGGAGAGATCCTGTTGACGATGCGTCTATCAAAGTATTCTTGGACGTGGATAGACACGTTCATTGGCAGGATGCTTCTGTGGAGGAGAAGAGGCGGCGAGAAGCTTTTGAACTTGATACTGGAGTTCCAGAGGAGACTAGGGACAGGCGAAGAGTCACAAGGAGGCGAGCAGCCCCTCAAGAATACGTCTCATCTACTTCTGCAGCTCCTCCACCTGCACCAGGTCCGATGGAGGACGTGCAGAGATCCCAGCAAGAGCCAACGACTACTGGTAGACGGTTTACTGCCCAAGAGAAAGGGAAAGGACCGGCTTATAAGTTGGTGGCTGATATCGAGACTTCAACTGATCTCAAGAGCATCTTGGAGCAGAGAATACTTGACGCGCGAATCGAGTTTTCTCTTCGAGAAGTTCTTGGTATTGCGAAGAGGGAGTTTCACGAGCTGATTATCGACATCATCAAGCGGAAGAGACAGGTGATGTCCGAGCAAGTAGAAAGTCAGATGATAGATGTTATAGGAGCTTCTGTGAATGATGCGGAGTTCGGAAGGTGCATTTTCAGGAGGCTGATGATACAGAGTACCAGCAAGAAGTGTTGGTTGCTGGTACCAACACTGCTGAATTTGAGGATGAAGAAGCTGGCGACGAGAGTCCAGCTATTGATAGTGACTTCAGGAAGAGACACTGGGCTCGTGCTACGACTGCTACACGAGTTCGCCTTGGAAGTCTTGAACCTGTTGCTGCGTTAGTTGATCACGGTTCAGAGATCAACATCATGTCACGAGAAGTGAATGAGAGAGGTCAGTGGTCTATCGAACTGAACCATGGTTGGGTGCTACGAGCTGCAAACAACCAGAAGGGTGAGTTATACGGCGCTTGTCCTAACGTGAGAGTGAAGTTGGGTGATGTGGAGGTAGATCAGCACTTCTTCGTGCAATCTTCTGCTTCTTATCCTGTGATTCTTGGTCAGCCTTATATCACTGCAGTTCGAATGGAGACGAAGGTGATGGATGACGGATCTCACTATGCTATGATCCGTAGTCCAGATGATAGACGTTCTGTGCAGTTTCTGACCATTCGTATGAACCACGAACGAAACAGACAGACTTTGAGAGATTCTCCTATCTGTAGGAGTAAGGGTTTTCTGAAACCACTCTTGTAGGACGGGATACCAAGAGTGACGGATCTGCTACTACTATGATCCCGCTTGAGCAGCCTGTGGGATCATAAGAAGCTGATGAAGAGGCTGCTCAAGATTCAGAAAGTAGTTGCACTGTACATAGTTGGAAATTTGGTTTGATGACTTTCAGTTCTGATGATTGGAGTAGAGGATTTGACTAAGAAGAGTAGAAGGCAGATGGAGAAGTGTGCAGCAAATCTGTGCTGTACAGGAGTTCTGGGCGAAGATGAGATGATTTCTGGTGTTTACGAGGAGTTTGTAGGTGTACAGTCTTTTGTTCGTTGGCTGGATGATGTAGATAAGTCGATGGAACAGATGGGAGGAAGGGTGGTGATCCCTATCCACTCTCGTAAGGTCTATGAGGAGATTACCTCGTCCTTGCAATCTCGTCCTCATCCGAGAGTGGATGAAAGGATGCAATCTGCTGGTGTGGCTCTCGTGAAGAAGCAGAGGTTCACACCAAATACAAAACAGTAGCGAAGAAGGTGAAACCAATGGCGACCCAGTTACCTGTTGATTCATAGCAGCAGATGGAGTTAGCGGCCACTGAGCCTGTACTGAGAGATCTTAAATAAATAAGACACGAGTTTACTCAAGAGACACTCGAGCAGCTCTAGATAGGAGGGGGTGGCTTCTTGACTGAAGTGGAGAAACGAGCTTTTGAGCAGATGATAGTTAGCCATGGTAAGGCATTTTTTTTCTCAGCTGGAGAGATTGGTTGTGTGGATCCTAGTGTGATAGCTCCGATGGTTATCTTCACTGTTCCTCACGTACCTTGGGACTTGAAGCCGATTCCAGTCTCTCGTGCCTTGCTATCGAAGGTTATTGAGTTACTAAAGGAGAGGATGCGAATGGGTATTCTTGAACCATCTATGGCTCCGTACTCTAGCCGATGGTTCACAGTACCTAAGAAGACAGGAGCCTTACACTTCATCCAAGACTTGCAGCCTGCCAACAACATCACGATTCGAAACGTGGGGACAGGACCTGTGGTTGATAAAGTAGCCGAGGCATTTGCTGGAAGATCTATCTACTCTATTGGAGATCTGTTTTCAGGTTACGATCAGTTTCAGCTTGCTTTGGAGAGTAGAGACTTGACTACCATGCGTACATCTTTAGGATTGATGCGGATGTGTACTCTTCCTCAGGGTGCGACAAACTCAGTAGCCCATATGCAAAACGTGATGCATAAGGTGTTACGAGAGTTTGTACCTGAGGTTACTATTCCATTTCTGGATGATATTCCCATGAAAGGCTGTCCGGTGGAGGACAAGGACGAAGCTGTGACTGCTGATGGTTGCAGAAAGTTTGTTGCAGACCACATCCGAGATGTGGAGAAGATTCTGATGCGCTTGAAAGAAGTACACCTTACTCGGTCAAGTACCAAATCTCGTTTTGGAATGTCAGAGATTGTGGTGGTTGGTCACTTATGCGGTACTTTTGGGAGACGACCGAACCTAGAAAAGGTAGATGCTATAGCAAGGATAGCAGACTGTACCAACATCACTGAGGTTCGACGATTCTTAGGAGCTTGTGTGTTCTTTCGTGTGAGTATTCCTCATTATGCACACATTGCCGAGCCTCTGTATGCACTTCTGAGAAAAAGGGAAGAGGTTTACTTGACGGCGAGAACATCACGAGACAATGGAGCAGCTGAAAGAGATTCTGAAGTCTCCACCTGTACTAAGGAGACTTAGCTACGAGAGCGGAAGACCTATCATACTGACTGTTGACACGAGTCCAAAGGCGATTAGATGGGCAGTCGGTCAAGAAGATGCAGAAGGCGTGCGGTTTGTTTCAAGATTTGGAGCTCGGATCTTAACGGATAGACAACGTAACTATCCTCAAGTGAAACATGAGTTGTGAGGAGCTGTTACTACTACGAAGGTAGACCGAGAGTTCTTGATAGGTGCCCGTGTGATAGTAGAAACAGATTGTTTGTCTTTGCTAGGTATGATAGCAAACTGTAATACTCCAGACATAGCAATGCCACGATGGATTGTTTATATCCGGAGTATGAACCCTGAGCTGAAACATATAGCAGGAAAGGATAATCCTGTTGCAGACATGTTATCTAGAGCTTGTTATACAGATGAAGAAGAGATGATTACAGAAGTCGAAGATGAAGAAAAGAGAGAAGTTTGGTGCCAAGTTGGTCAGCAGACTTCAGACTTGGAACCACTGCCGTTCAACGAGGAGTTCTACACGGAGAAGTTCCGTGACATTGGATTCTATCTGAGTTCATTATGCAGACGAGAAGGCTGGAGTGATGCAAAGTTCAAGGAGATCAGACGAAAGGCGTACAGTTATCTTCTACGTGAAGGTTATCTGTGGAAACGTCCGAAGAGAAGAGATGGGATGCTTGCTAGAGTGGTGGATGATCAATCAACAAAGCTGAATCTGCTTAAGGAGTTTCATGACACCTTGTGGGCTGGACACCGTGGAGTCTGGGCTACATACACGAAGATGAAGGAGTGATACTGGTGGAAGGGTTTGTATCAAGACGTAGTGGATTTTGTTGGGTCGTGTCTGCACTGTCAGTTCTACTCTAAAGTCCGTTACAGAGATGGACTTGTACCTACCTACCCACCTAGTATTCATTTTTCGTGGGTCCTTGATCTTGTGATGATGCCGCCGGGGCTATGAGAAATGCGTTACTTGGTGTTGGCTCGAGAAGATTTCTCCAACTATGTGGAGGGACGAGCACTACGCACGAAGACTACAGAGAACATATGTAGATTCGTGCTTGAAGATATCATCTGTCGTTACGAATCTGTTGGAAGACTACGAGCAGATAGGGGTGAGTTGAGAGGTGCAGAAACGAAGGAGTTCTTTGCTCGTTATGGAGTAAAGCTTCGGCTTACTACTGCCATGAATCCAAAAGGCATCGATAAGAGTGAACGAGGCCATCCTTCTATTGTTCACGCTTTAGTAAAAGCATGTGATGGTAGGTCTAGAGAATGGCCGAGACTACTTCCATTTTCTTTATGGGCTGATAGAACTACACACTGCACCACAATTGGCTATATGCCAGTTGAGCTTATGATGGGGCAGAAGCTGATCATGCCTGCTGAAGAAGACTTTCCTACGTGGACTACGCTACCGTGGGAAGATCGTATAGATCATACGTCATCCCTTGTTTTACGAACTAGGCAGTTGGAGCGAAGGGAGGAGGATCTTGCTGAGGCGCAAGAAAAGCTGAAGGTGGCTCGAGTTAGAAATAAAGAGCGTTTCGACAAGACTCACCGACTACGACCAAAGCCAATACGTGTTGGTGATTGGGTTCTGGTGTATGATAGCACGCTGGAGAATCAACATTCTACACTTCGTAAGTTCTCGCGAAGATGGTTCGGGCCTTATGTTGTGTTAGATGTTTATGAGAATGTCACTTATAGTTTACGTGAGCTGGATGGTACTCCTTTGAAACTATCTGTGGCTGGCAAACGAGTGAAGTTGTTCAAACAACGTGGAGGATCAGTAGATTTGTTCAACTTTCTGGAGTCTGAACAGAAGGTGACAAGACATGAAGACGCCTCGGCTACTGAAGAGATTGAGACGGACGAGAGCGATGATGATGAAGAGCAGACAGAAGGATGAAGAGGTTGGCACATGTCAGAGGATGTGCAGGTTTGGAGGGGGTGGATGTCGTGATATGAATTATTCCACATAGTGAATAATTCATCTCTCAGTTAGAAGTTAGTCTCTTTGAGGGAAGTTAAGACCTCAGAGAAGTCGATTCTGGAGGAAGTGAGCATTCAAAAATCTGAAAACACCACGGCATAGGTCTCGTCGCGCTGATCACCGTGGTATGTTCAAAAGTTGCAAACAAAGTTGCAGGCGAAAAGTTACTTGGAGTTCTTCTACAAGATTTCTGATACCGGGAAATTTACCATAAATCTGAGTGAGTTCGAAAAACATCTTTTAGATTTTTCTCATGTATATTGTAGTATGAAGTATTTGTTTAAAATTCGAAATGTACAAAAAGAGCATGTTTAGAGAAAGTTATGGCACTTCGTGTTAGCAAAGAAAAGACAAAATACCGTAGCTTTCTAGCATATTAGCTTAGAAACTGATCTTCAAAACCAGTTGTGAGATCAGCTTCCGTGGTGTAGCTGAGAAACTTGTAGGGAGGAGGTCTCCGGATCAAATCCCTTCAAACTCACAACCGGCTTGGAGTAGGTTGGCCCCTTCGGGAGAATATGAGGGGCACCAAGTTGCCTAGGGGCGGGACACTAGATGTCCCTTAAACGTACCGTGAAGGGACATCTAGATGCTCTACACTACCCTTCCTGAGTTCAACTCTCAGTAGAAGCACCAGATTGTATGTCGAGGTGAGAGTTTCCTGGGAAGGACGAACCTTCTAGCTGTGATACGATCGTGAAGAGGAGGACAAAAATCACACACGAAATACGGACCGCAAGAAACCACCACCACGTTCTCGATCTGGCCAAGATAAAACACACGGCGTGCAAGTAGATCCACACCACCACGTTCTCGATCTGGCCAAGATAAAACACACGGCGTGCAAGTAGATCTTCAACTCCAGATCATTCAGATTGCAAAGCTCACGTTCAGTAACTCAGAATATCAGAAAACTGCCCCTGTGAAGCACCAGCGCGTTCACCTAGAAGCTTTCCGTTTTCTATTCAGAAAGATACACGTACAAGTTCTTGGTCTCCTCTCTACTCGATTCTGCTCTCTACTCTCAATCCCTCGATATCAAAACTCTGATCAGACAAAAAATCTCTTCGGACGTAACCTCTGTGTAAATCTTCTCCTCAGCTCTATTGTTTCTTTCTACCCGATAGTCTCCGTACGGTAAACTCTACACTGCTCGATGATTGACAAACTACGATAATGCGATAATGCGATTCTGCGACTGAGAATTCTCTCTCTCTGGAGTACACCCCTCTGGGTTTTCCTTCACCCTACGTAACCTTCAGTGTCACCTGGCAGGGGTAAAAGACGCCCTAAACATATGACAGCATAAAATTAAATCACTGATAATAAATCTACACGTAAGAAGACTAATTCACTAAGCTTCGTAAGTTCATATGTACGGACGGCCACCGTCTCGGCAGTACAGTCAGCATCTGCCACCTCCACCCGAAGTAACTCCACCACGGCTACCTCTGACCAGCGGAATCACCTCGTTCTGACATGTGGAGCCCGAGTTATCACCATTGTCGTTTTCCGCCCCTTTAAACTTTGAAGTGCCGTAAGTATGGCCTCAGGTATCAGTTTCACTTGATTTTTTGATCCAAGTGAATAATATTTCGAACTCTACATTTTTCTACAAAAGAATTGGTACCGACTTGGAGTATCTTTGATGCCATCTCGCTACCACAGGACTTAGAGGGCCGCAACCGAATTCGTACTAATTACCCCGCCAACCCCGAAGGTGAGAGGCCCATTTCGAAACCCGGTGGTAATCTCCCTCTAGCATCCACACTAGGTGACTGCACTAGTGCATGGGTAGACGGAGGCGTCCCGCATTCACGGTACGTTTAAGGGACATCTAGTGTCCCGCCCCTAGGCAACTTTGTGCCCCTCATATTCCCTCGAAGGGGCCAACCTACTCCAAGCCGGTTGTGAGTCTGAAGGGATTTGATCCGGAGACCTCGTCCCTACAAGTTTCTTAGCTACACCACGGAAGCTGATCTCACAACTGGTTTTGAAGACCAGTTTCTAAGCTAATATGCTAGAAAGCTGCGGTATTTTGTCTTTCCTTTGCTAACACGAAGTGCCATAACTTTCTCTAGACATGCTCTTTTTGTACATTTCGAATTTTAAACAAATACTACATACTACAATATACATGAGAAAAATCTAAAAAATGTTTTTTCGAACTCACTCAAATTTATGGTAAATTTCCCGGTATCAGAAATCTTGTAGAAGAACTCCAAGTAACTTTTTGCCTGCAACTCTATTTGCAACTTTTGAACATACCACAGTGATCAACGCGACGAGACCTACGCCGTGGTGTTTTCAGATTTTCAAATGCTCACTTCCTCCAGAATGGACTTCTCTGAGGTCTTAACTTCCCTCAGAGAGACTAACTTCTAACTGAGAGATGAATTATTCACTATGTGGAATAATTCAAGACCGAATGATCTTCAAATATGTTGGTAGAGCTAGACCTTTCTCCCTTTGGTCATCGACTCGCTTCATCACCTGCTCGAAACTGCCACAAACAACATCGAACAAACAAATTACTAGAATATTCACAAATGCTTTCAATCGTGTGCAAAGCAAATGTCGCAGGAACTGCAAACAACAAACAAGCAACTGCCAAAGAAACTATAAAAGAAACTACAAACATCTCTTCTTCTGAACTTATTGTTCAATGTTTCGAGCGTAAAGAAGAGCCAAGAAAGGTTTCTCGACTTCTCGTCCAAACCGAGACTGAATGTTCATACGTATATGTTGGGTGTAATGACCGTGGATAGCTCTAGGAAATACAACAGCGACAGCAGTTTCTAATCCTTTTTGATGATCGGACACAAACACTATCTCCACTGAATTTTCTCATCGATCGATTCTCTCAGCAGCCGAAAGAACCAAGTCCAAGTTTGAGTATACTCTTCTTGAGCCACTGCGTATGTCAAAATGATGGCCTCATTGTTCCCATCCGACACGGTAGCAAGAAAAATTTGACAAAGATATTTTCTGCTCTTAGAATGACAAGCATCCAATGCTACCACTTTTTGTGAGAAGTGCAAAACACCGCGTGTGGTCCTTGGACAAATGAAAGCATGACGAAAAACATACAGATTGTTATCCCAAGTTACCCAGTCAACTATCGCTTCCTCATCTATACTCTCGATACGTCTACACAGACCAGGAATGAAGTGGAATGACGTGCACTGATTGCCATGTAAACAATCGCGTGAAAGTTTATGCATTCGTCACATTTGATGATACGACGTTTTCCTACTATATACAATTTTTGAATTCCTCGATCAAATCCCTCACAAGAATGTTCTGATTTACTATAACTCGATTGCCAAGGATCGATCCTAGCCATCGTGTGTTCTTTGCAAGGCCACACCAACCATGCACGATAGTTGGAGAGGAATGTGTTACATTACAAACAATAATCTTTATGACTCCACTCAACCTACTCTTCTGTGCTCTGATCCTGAAAGGACACATTGCTAATCCGTCGTCTTCTTCTGACGGCACTCCATTCGCAAGATAAGTATGACGACCACCACTTAGATAACGTGCGTGTTCTCTGCATGCTCCCATTTCATCGATTTTCTTTGGTGGTCTAGCTCCTGACTGACCACTGGTGTGAACTGACTCACTCAGTGTAGCATTGCTCGTCTCAAGAACTCTTCTTCGTGTATAACGTTATGTGAAATCATGAAACGAACGCATGTCGTAAAATGGATCACTAAATGCACGTCGAGGATCTACGTTCTCATTGGTCTGAGTACAGATTGATATTTTGTGAACTCGGATCGGAGCTCCATACCAACATAGACGCACTCTGCAATCCGCCTTCGATTTTATCTTATGACAAGCTCGACCTAAAACCACGTTCAGACATGACAGAGAATAATCAAATTCATCAAAAGATGTAAAAACCTCATCTATTTTAATTCTCGCTGCTGCCTTGCGCACTTCCTTCCAAGAATGACCTCTGATGTTCATTAGAGGGTATGCTTCCTCATTGTTGAACTCTTGCCTCCACCGATGGAAAGTATTGTCTTGCCACGGTTCTCAAACTCCATGACCCCATGATAGCATGAAAGATATGTCCTCCGTAGGAAAATGCAATGCATCAACTCACTCTTGCTGGACAACCGATTCTATCTTCTGATTCTCACGACTCGCAACACAATCTACAATCAATTGGTTGATTTACGTCAAGACAGCGTGCCGAACGCAAGCCACTATCTTTCATTTTCCTTCACTTTGCCACTGTCTTCCATTCTCTCATTCGGCACTGCTCATTCGGGCTGTGTCAGTCTTCGACTATACGTAAGATCCACTGCTATCATGGACGATCACCATCCATGTTGGATCGAAAAACCATCTAGTCAGCTATCTACCGACTGCAGCTAGTCATGGGCCTGACCAAGTTACGTCTTCGGCGCAAGAGTCCGACCAAGATTCAAGTTCTGCACATGGGCCTGACCAAGCAAATAACTGCCGTATCCAGTGGGTCAGCCCGCGCGGAGGCTGTAGTTACGAACAATGGCCATTTCAGTCGTGGGTAGCTCCGGAGGTACCTACAGAAATGACCCGCGGCTCGCGTCCTACTGATCGTAGCAGTTTTGTCCGTGAATTAAATGCAAACATTCACATGTACTTTAATAATGATAATAAAAACAGTACATGGTTACATGGCAGTACCTTGCGAATAATCTCACGGTCAATAACTTTGACACCCCCTACTATAACAATTAGAAGCTTTAGTACCCACAGGTAGAGCAACGGTTTCTCTTCCACGAAAGGCAACCGAATCTTGGACCTCAAGCACCTATCGTCACGGAAGTTTCTTGTCTAAGCATTGTCACTGTGTGCAGAGAGTTGTGCAGCCCCGAGTCAACTGTCAGGGCGGTCGCGGAGCATGATGACTGGGACTCTAGGAGACCTCGACTAGAGATCCCTAAGATTTTATTTAGTGGAAGTTGTAGTTGAATGGAGATAATTACTTGGTCATACTCTCTGAAATCTAGTTTTTTTATCACGCTAATGACTATTTGAAATACTGCTGATCACACCGTATGACGGTCTTCTGAACGTAAAGTTCGACGTGAAACAGGTCATAATTGTTGGACCATCATGCAGATTCGGGTCATTAAGAAATTAAAATCGATTTTCAGAACACCAAAACTCATAAAGGACAGTATTCAATTATTCTGTTAAGAAGGATTCACAAATGACGCGTCAGGCGTTGTAGCTGCGATTTAGCTCTCAAGCATTTCGAGCTCTCACATTGGATTCACTTCGTTCTAGATCCAGCATTCTACACGTTTGCTTTGGACGTCTCTATTCACTAGTTCTATGGATTCACGTTCACGTACTCTTGTTTACACTCAATTTTACCCCGAATTACTTGCTATGGCATTCCATAGTCAATCTTCCCGTGAGCTCGTTCTATTCCGCAGCTTTCTGGACATCTCGCTCTTTCTCCTCACCACTTGCCTCATAGGGATAATTATTTGGTCATACCCGTGAAAGCTATTTTTGTTTTGATCACGCTAATAATTTTTTGAAGTTCTCTTGATCACATCGCATCGCGGTCTCTCGAGCGAATCCGACTTGAAATACGACGAAGAACTCTTCATATGTGATGGATTATCACGAATGATACCTCATTAAAAAATTAAAATTGATTTTGAAAACACCAATCATAAATGACAATATTCAATCATTGTTAACACCGATTCAACAAACGAATCGTCGAACATGTGGACCGACATGAATGACTGTTTGGAGTAATCAATCATATTCAAATCTTGGATTTACCTTAAACAATGAATTATCAGATCTTGTTTTTCAAGATTACACGCATCCAGTCAGACCACCATGCACGATATCATCTCCATGTCGATTTCCAGATCGGATTTACAATAGAAAAACCGTCCTCCAACATGATCAAGAGAACTTCAAAAAGTCACCAGGTGAAAAAAAAAAAAAATTGGGGAATGTGACCAAATAATTATCCTAATTCTGGTCTGTAAAAGCCCCATCGTGGGAAACAAAATGAAGACCACCAAACACACACAAACATAAAAGACTAACTATATATAACTAACTGCAAAATCTTCTCATGGAACTAGACTCGAAACATAAAAGAAAACATAAAACACTAGCTATTTCAAAGAAATAAAGAAGTACAAATGAAAGCCCAAACCTCCATTTATGCTCCTGTACTCCATTTATAGTCCTGTAGCTGGCTAGACGGAACCCCATCCCGCTAGTGTAAAAGATGAATACGCAGAATGCCTAGAAAGCTCAAAGAATCCTCCACATAGGTTGGACTAGGTCCGGGTAAAAGGCGGGTTGATTTGGCCAGATTATTTCGAAGTATGAAATCTGGAAGAACGAAAGAAAGGAATGACAGCCCTTTACGCACATAAATAAAAAAGTTTTGTCACTGCACGAATCCAAACAAGGTTTATTTCTGGGATTAGTGAAACTTTGATAAAGTGTCAGAGTGGTATTGACTGAATACCGAATTAATTTATTTCTCCTACGCGAACTGGTGAAACAAGACACTTCCAGTGCAACAAAACACTTCGAATGAAAACCTTAACTTACAGTGCGCCAATCGTCAAAAGAGACCAAAAGATACCAAAGTGTGGAAAAGAAAACTCTGGATGGTACGAACTGGCGAGAGAAATTTAACCTCGCGAATACTCTACATAACTCAAGTGGACCCGCACGGAAAAAGCCATCTATAGTCCACGTGGAGCGAAAACCCGATGACAAGTGCGCGCGTTCGCGCGACCTCCTTGCGTTAAGGGCTGTCTGCCACTACGGTAGTAACCAAATATCAGGCCGGTTCACTATCTTCCGCTGTCCAGGTCCGAAGGCATACTGCTGCAACTAAATGCTAGAGGACTTTCTTCTCCGGAAAGTAGTGTCAGAATACAACACAACTTTGTGCCAAATACAGGTGATGTCCCACAATCCTGGACGTGCTAACTCCTTCAAGTGTTACCTGCGAAAGTCGTTGTCCACAGCAGCAGTTTACGTTCAAATACACACACGATTATTAGTCCATCCGTGCAGAACGGATATTAATTCAACCAGACGAGGGTAAGATCCCCGCTTGAAACGGAGAAACTCGCAATCCTAGTGAGGAGGATATTCAAGACTAGTTCAAAGATACAATTTCTTTTCGTGGGATAAGCCATCGTCTTCAGCATGAGAACTGGCCAGCCGCGCCTCTCACCTCTAAAACTTTCCCTTTGCTTTCCAACGTGCTTAAGTGCAACCGCCATTAAGTTCAGCAAGCATTGTACCATGAAACTGAAAACAACTCGAAGCATTCGAAGTTCTACACATTAGAAACGCTAACAAGTGTGAAAACAGTACAGTGATCTGTTGAATCTCAATTGTCACTTGAAACAATTCATCACAGTTCCCTGGTAATAGTGACGTCCAACCCTTAAGTACATAATAACTACGGGTTTTTCCCGGGAGATCAATATGATTCTACCATACTCGTGCACTATGGTTACCTGGACGTCTGAAGAGTCAAACAACTCTTAAGGTGAAACTCAGCAAGCGAACTGACGATGGCAAAGAGAAGTTAAAACCAGCCAGGACAATAGAATCAGTGGACCTGGTATAGAGTTAAAGCATTCATCCACAGCAGACAGGTTCACTGTTTCCATCGACGAACATCAAGGTCTCAGTCAGTCCATGTGGATAGCAGCGCACTGCAAGAACTGCCCACAAATGCCTTATAAAGTGACCAGTGAATGTTGAATATCAGTGAGAATGAGGATTAACGTTCCTACAAAGTACTCGGCTCACTGGTTATTCACGATGTTGAACAGCACTTTATTCCTTTATACGCAGGACTGTACTGATGAAAAGGGCGTGTGTAACCTCACCAAGCTCAGGCACTGTTGCTAGTACGAGCTGCAACAACACATATCGGGAGTCAACCCTATAACTGGAGCCTAGGGGGTGCCCAATTCTACTGATTACAGAACACCACCACTGAACAAAATTCTTTAGCTCTTCTTCCCGTCGCCCACAAACCTCAACTACTCCAATAACTGGATGACTGGTTTACGTTAATTCTAATAAAAGGTCAAAGCAGAAACTAATGGGATGGGATGGGATGGGCTGCTATGGAATGAGATACTACTACATGGGATCGGCACCAAAGATGAAGAAACTTCTCCAGTACGTGTAAGCTCACACAAAGAATAACAAACTCTGCAAGGGAAAAGAATGTACCTGGTGGGCAACGTAAAAGACGTGAAACTCTACTCCCCACCTCAACCCTTCCAAGACCTACGCTACATGCTCTTTGGATCTTCTAACTAAAAGTTGGACCAACTACAAAAAGGTTGAGAATCTAAAATCTCTCTCCAAATCTTACAAACAAGGAGCCGGTACCAGCGTTACAATCTTGGGCCCACTCCGCCCTGATAGAACCTAACTTTACCCCAGCTCCGTAAGATGCCCCAGCACCAGCCCGTCTGAAGAATTCAGTCGGATTCCCTCTCACATCTTTAGAGCTTCCGAGGTCAGTTCCGTACTCCAAAAATCCATATGCATGAGTCTTGTTGATTGGTATGCGCAACTCTGCAGCCAACTCCAAAAACTTCCGACATGCAGCGAGCTCCCCGATGCTGTACCCTCTTACCGAGTAAGGACCACCTAATGTGTATGCATCGTAAGTAGCAAGGTCTCCCAGGCATCCGCCATATCGGCCGTGGAGTACGAAAACAGGAGGTGGTTTAAGTTGGTCCTTGGTATCTTCAGGCTGGAGTTGTATGAACTGAGTAAGAGTGATCTGGTGGCGATTGAAGAAAGGAAACTTGCTGCCTACTCCTAGTCCTTGGTCCCACTGAAAGATATTGCGCGATCCAACGGGAGTTCCATTCACAAAACGAGTGTTATCGTGGGTCAGGTTACCTTGCAGGAAGGCAACTCGGTCAATACCCGTATCACTATGAGTAGTTGGAGGGCCTTCCAACGAGAGCGCCCCACTAGGCAAAGTTCGAGCCCCATTGGTACAAATAGCACTTGTTTCATCCCTTGTGGTAACCTCCTCCACCACTAGACCATAAGTTAACTTGCTCTGCCGTGTGAAGTTCTCAGTGAGATTGACTTTGACCCCGGCTCTGTCAACCCAAATAGCAGGTACCTCTTCCTGTCCGGTGCTACCAGTAAACACAGCACTCAACTTTCGACTATTGAAGCAGCTGGCCTTGAATGTGCGGTTACGAGGATCATCTACTCCATCAACGTAAGGATGTACGTATTCTGCCTTAAATCCTAGGTCATCCTGAGGGTTGAAAAGGTTACTAGATGTCACACAACCCAGAATGGAACGGTTTAAGCCATACAAATTCCGATGCTCAAATGTCACACTTCCACCCGGTCGAATAGATGCTAGTGTAGGTCGACCAGAGCTCCCTGGAACAACACTCCACTCAGTGCTGACTTCAGCAGTCTTCTGCTCAAGTTCCTTCAACTTTACCTCCACTACGATTCCACCATCAGTCTCCTCGTCTGGTCGCGGGTTCACCTCGATGTTGGAGAACAGAGCCAGCCCATTCACATTCCTAAGGGCCTTCTTACCGGCTTCAATGTTGAAAACCTGTCCAGGCCTAAGCTGGTCAGGGAGCTCCCGCCCAATGATCTGCAGCTTAGTGACACCCTCGCAGGGAGTGCCCATCTTATCCAGAAACTGAATTTGGAGTTTAGTTATGTCCCCCTCTACTACCTCGCATACAACCTCGTTGGTGTTCAAATTTCCAAAATTCACCACCTGAGCACATGCATAACCCTCTTCATGATACCACCTTTGAACCCTGTCCCTAATCCTCTGTAGCATGCGAGCAGTGACCCTGGTCTCGGTACGCAACCATCCTGAAATTTCTCTCTCGACCGTTTTAGGGAGCATGCATGGCCTAGCACGTCGTAACCTGGTCTTGTATTCCTCCTCCTGAACCTTCGCCATCTCCTCTCTTTGCTGGTCGGTCATAGTGGCTTCGCTATCAGGCATCCGGCTCTGTGAAAGCAGACCAACATTCACACACCTGAAAGAATCCGCAGGTTGCCACTGACTCTCCACAAATGAAATCTGCATCTTCAAACTCCCATCCGCTTGAGTAACTCCTTCCATCTCCACAGTCTGAAACATCCCACAATTCAGCAAATTTTCGACCTCTGATTCCAGCTGTGCTTTCGTTGCAATGCTTCCAGGGCGCAAGGTAACCAATTCGTAAAATGGGTCCTTCCCACTCACAGCCTGCTTCGTCCGCTTGTCAACCAACTCTACCCCAGAAATCTTGTACTTTTTGCTGGGGTTTAGCTTGGTCACGTGCACCCTCATGTCTACTCGCAGACCGTGAGAATCGAACTGGTCAGAATCCTCGTTTCTTCCATCAGCAAATGCCATTCCATTGTCGAAGATATTCTGCCATCCATTTCCTCCGTTGCCATCACCACCGCCCCCATTGCCCCCACCACCCTCTCCACCCCAACCGCCACCGTTTCCACCACCGAGAATTGACAAGGCGGATACTGAACCAAACCCTGAGGCAACTCCAGCCACACATGAGACAACCTTACGCCAAGGAAACGAACTAAACACCTTGTTTTGTGACGAGGCTCTCTGCCTCCTTGGTCCGGAAGCAGATCCTCTCAGCGAGTGCATGCTGAGAACTCTCCCGCCAGGCTGAGCGGAGGACTGCATCCATGGATCTGAGGATAGGAGAACATCGGCACACTGAGCCAGAAACCCGCTCCTCGTGTTGAGTCCGGTGGTTGTGTAAGAGAGTCCAGCCATGGCGGACTCTGGGAGTGTCGATGGCACCAACTATTTTGAACCGGCAACGGAATGGACGAGTCGACACTAGTCAGATCTTACAGACTCTTGTCTGAAACAGGGTACTGGGGCGCCCAAACTTCCTGCATCTGAGAGCAACGACAGAAGAAAAGTTCGTCTGAATCAAAACCTAAACGAATAGCGTGAAAAACAACTTCTAGGTCCTCAATCAAATAAAAAGATCTACCACGTTTGCATCGGCAGAAACACGCAGTGACGTGGGAGCAACAAGCGCACGTCACAGACTCCATAAACTAAGACGAACATTACCAGATGGCTAAGTCGAGCAATTATATCTCGTCTGATTCCAACTCAGCCTTCTCTCACGGGTTCTTACAAACCCTAAATGATTCTCGAAGCCCGGCACTTCTTCACTATCTGCATTTTCTCTATGCTCTTCCCGATCCCATTTGATTCGGCAATTCCTTTTTTCCAGTCACAGCCGCCCGCCTCTACAGCAATCTACAATCACTTAAAATAAATTCCCAAGCAAAGCACTTCAAACCAGAGACAAACCGAATACCATCACATACATGTTTTCATACACTAACCCACAAACCACAGAAGATCCACAAGTTCAAGTGTACTAAGATAACACAACAGTTGCCGAAACTATAGGCGGAAATACTGAGCTCAATGTCACAGAATGGATAGGGGCCGGAAACCGAGCAGAAATGTACCTGGAGAGGACAAGGCTGTCGTCCAGTGTGCGTACGTAGCCTCGAGAAAGTATTGAAGCTGATTAAGGTGGTCTATCTTCTTCTTCTGCTTGCTTGAGATTGCTGCGGATTGACAGACGGACAGCAATCCTGCCAGTAGGGGTTTAGGGTTCGGTTTAGTTGGTTCCCGTTCTATCCATTCCCTCCACATTTGGCAGGGTCTCGGAGACGTGGCAATGAGCTTCCATCGAGTGGACTGTTCGCTGTGAATTCATTATATCCTTCGGACGCCCTAAGCGCTCTTCCGTTCGACATGAGCTCAAGCACGAGAACCTTTGTACAGAAGCAGAAGCTTTGTTTCATACGTAGTTTCTCCACCAGCGCACTGCAGTCTAACTTGTAAGTTCCGTACATGGTGACAAATTGCTAACTCAGATATAAACAAACTGTTTGAATTTCTTTTTACGGTACTTGCGATAATGTATTAATATGTTAAACTGTAGTCAGTAGTACACACTCCAACATCCTCTATAATCACACTCGAGGTAAGTACTTGTACAGGTCCAAATCCTTAACGTTGAACAGGCCCAAAATAATTATCAGAGTTAACTCTACTCACATTATTGATGTCGTGACAGTCTGCATGAATCTTAATCGTCCGATCAACTACAAATTACGATTATATGATTATTTCCATGCACGGCAGAGTGTTGTGTAAAAAAACGTGTTGCATTACTGAAATAAAAGGAATAGTCATTGCGTCGCGTGTTTTCTTCCTTTTTACTTGTACAGGCCCTAATGACCATGGCACCAGTTACATGGTAACGGGTAGCCATGTGTCCTACTGCTTGACCGAGGGACGGACTTCGACCAGGTTCCGGAAAACTTGTTTACGGGACGACACCATTTCTGACCGTGAGAGAAAATCGCCAATTGTTATCCGTTTTAGTTTCGATGCAGTGCTGAGAGCACGCATCAGCCAATCACAGTTCCACCAGAATGATACGAAATGTTTCCTTCTAAAATACAGAAGCTACCGAACGTTGGCTGTGCAAGTGCAAGAAGAACGCCACCCAATGAATAGCAAACGGATGGGAACATCCCATCAAGCCTTACAAGTGCAAGTAGTCTTACATACGTGAAAGAAGAAAACTGTTACCGGGAGGATAAGTTTACTTCTTACTGACATGTCACGATTGATAGGGTCCCCAACACGAGGCCGGTACAAGTAAAAGGTTTCGTTTCGGGCATGTTCGAGGTTTGTCGGTGAGAGGCACGTAGAAGTCTTTACGAAAACATGTGTCATGTGAAATACGACAACTTAAAGGAGGAAACAAATACATGAGATGGAACCTGGATAGGTTAGATCTGTCCCATTGTCACGGAGTTCGAACTCGTAGAACTGGTTCACGATCACGGGAATGAATACTGTTCCTCTTGATCTGTTCTCAATGATTAACGTAAATTAGCATTACATTATCATTTCTGCCTTTTTCCCTTTTGTATTTGTCAGTATCTTATACCATCGATCTTTTCCATGCACCACTGTCTAGATTCGGAAACTGATAAACTAATATGTTATTATTTAGTTTCGGTTCACGTTCAGAAACTGATAAACCATGTTTAAGCTCGAGAAACTGATACGCCACTGTGTTTAGGATCGATTTAAGTATGCCAAAATGACAATTCACTGTTTAGGCTCTATTTAGACTCGGAAATTAATATGCCATTGGTTGGTTCATTAAAAGAATAAATTAAATGAAAAGACACGTTATGCAATGGTCGTTACCCTACGAGTCGAAAAACACTAGGTGAAACCGTTGCTCTAACCCACATCCAAAAAGTGATTAATGGTTCAAAAGGGAATATATGGTTCATGTAACATGAAACTCAGAAGCATTGTGGTTTATCAATATTTCTCAAAGGTTTATATATAGTATAAGCAAAGGGAGAAAGTGCTTTCTCAATTCTAAACCATTTCCCAAGATTGTACTGAGGGGAGTGGAATGTTTAGGAATGAGAAGCTACGATTCCGATCGATATTTTTAAAATATAAAAGATATATAAAATCTTGATTATTTTATGATGAAATCTAAAAATTAAATTATATATTATTTAAAGATTATAATTTATCGAATTAATATATAAAGATCATAATTATCAACCAATCATAGTTTATCAATATCTTACCTGATAATCCACTACGGGGATGATCTATTTTACATAAAGAGGAAAAAAAAATTTATATTTTCCAGAATCCTTTACATAGTACATCAACCATTTCTTTGCTGTACTTCAGAGGTTATGTGACTGCTCACTTTAAGATATTGTTGTCCCTCTTGGTTTTACTTTGGACAAAAAATGCATTTGCGTAGCAATTTCTACTGTCATAGGCCTGAAGCACGTTTTCCAAATATTGAAATTCTTAATGTCGTCGTCGGGGTTGTCTGAGGTGTCATATAGTTTACCGCTGTGGTTTGAACTTCTCTCTGCTTCTAGTCCGTTAGGCTTTGGCACATCCGCCCGTCTCATCGTTCTGTTCCCAAGTGCTCGGGGGGATACGACACTTAGTGTCTGATCTGCTGGTCATGTTTCGAAATCTCTGAAATTTAATTAAATCTGTCGGAATGTTTTTGAGAAGAAAATCTACCGCGGAGAGTAAATGTCATACATTTCCTGAGCAAAATAAGCTTTTTGTCGATTTATTTCTTCTTCCACAAGAAATCTTTCCGAGCACTATGAGAATCCTACCACGATGTTTCTTCGCGGATGTCATTTTCACTAGGTTGCTTATTTATTCACTAGGTTCAACCTTAATTTATTACCTAACTTTTTTGACGAGAAGGGTTAGGTAATAAATCATAGATATTTATGAATGATTCGATTTAGTGCAGCACCTTCTCGCAATTGTATCCTCTGGAGCGCAAAGTCCCATACGTCATTTATGGGTTTTCTAACAAGGTTTCTAATGTTTCTGAAATAATTAGCAACTAATATTTTAATATATTATTTTGATTTTGATTTTATTTATTCTATTTCTGATATCTTAAAGAGAGTAGAAGTACCGAAGTTGATCTAGCATGCTTATTCACCATTCGAGATTAGATGCGTATATCAATTGAAGTTTATCAGTTTTTGTAGAAATAAACGTGGGATCTGTTCTGACCATCGATTCGATTCACACTGTCAGGTGGTAAAAGAGTTATATTAAAAGTTGTTTAATCGAGCCAGAGACAAAAGAACGACATATGACTCTAATAGCAAAACTATCTCGATAGCTTTGCATGTTATGATAACAAAGAGTTTAGTACTTCGCAAGAGAGCTTCTTTCAGTTTCCTCTCTCTCCGCTCTTTCTGTGTGCTCTTTGTTCTTGTATTACATCATCAGAGGAAGAAGTTTGAAGTCAGTAAAAAAGTGACAATTTATAAATGACCAACCACCTACTCCAACTAACTGGAGTCAGCAAAATGCCTCCCTTAGATCTATACCTGAGTTTACTTTTACACCGAGGCTTAGCCGATTACACGCGTCATGTCTTTAAAGAGAGTTTGCTCATTAAGTTTGGCTCTGAAGCCCAAGCCCGCAGCTGTGGCACAGTTCCGCTAATTACTTCTCGTCTTATACGTGCGAATTTATTAGTGATCCGATCACAGATTCGTGGTCGCGGGGAAACGCTTGTAACCGGGTTCCCGCTTATTACCGCAGTCACCGAGGCTCGAACTGCGACTGCGAGCCTCGAACTGCAATCGTGATCTTAACTACAGTCAGTGTCACAGTTGTGAACTGCAGTCCCAATGAGGTGAAAGCCGTTCCGTCCGTTGGTTGTCCGTTGATTGTAAGTCCGTTGTCCATAATTATACTCAGACGGCGGCATAGATCACTCCAGGCGTCCTCACTGCTGAATTGTGCGACTCCATGCGTCTGAGCGACTCCAGGCGTCCTCAAAAGCCAAGCAATTATGCGGCGTCCTCGCTACTGAATTGTGACACGACTGATCTATGGGCTGAATCAAATTCGGCTTGGTGACAGAGAGCTGAGAGAGAGAGCTGAGTCTTCGTTGTGCTTGTACTGGTGTCTGCTTTAGCGTGCTTATCATGGAGATGGTTTACTGTAATCGATGCAATCAGACATTGTCAATCAGCGCATTCACGCGTGCTCACAAAAGACATAATCCTCTTGATTTAGCTGTGTTCAAACAATGTAACCAGTGTTACAACAAAACTAACTTCGGTACTACTACATGCGAAGCTGACTTGGAGAATGAGATTGATGATGATAACGCTTTCATAGTGACATTGGAGTGTGACCATTCGGAAATGATTGATGTTGTGAAAGAGTGCTTCGGAGATGAGGATGGCAAAGACGGGTTTGTGTTTTTCCGACTGAAAGTTCATCTTTCAGACGAGAGTTGCAGACTTTAAACTCTGGTAACTTGTCAGTGTGTTTGACGTCTTGGCTGAAGACAAACATCATTCCGAATATGGAAGTAGCCTCTGGATACTATTGGGAAGTACGTAACCCGCGTGTGTCTGTGAAAGACTGTTCGATCTTAAGGGCCACATTATGGTGTACCTCACGATCTGACCGGACAAAATTCAGAGATAAAGGTGAAGGATCCACATCACAGGTAAGACAACCAGAAAAGAAACGGAAGATTGATAGATCTGAGTGCAATGGAACTTTACGCATAACAGTGGACGTACAGCAGAAGTTAATATATTTAACTTGTCAACATTTGCTGTCACATGAGAAGCCTACGCATAAGTTGCATTGTTTTCCTGCTGATGCTATCACGTTTCTGGAGTCGATATCTGGATTAAATCTTCGGAAGCCTGAGGTATATCGTATATTATGTGAAAAAGAGATCATTAGTCCTTTGACTATAACTCGGGCGCAGGTGAATTTTTGGATTGCTGAAGTTCAGTCTAGACAGTATCTGCGTGAGATAGATGATCAAGTGAAGTCTGCATCTTTGTTGATACGCAGTGAAGCTTTAGCCGAGAAAGGTTTTGTTGAGGTATTGTATGAACAGACTGACGAATACATTGCTTTTGCAATATGCACCCCATTTTTTGAACATATAGATAGTGTGAGAGAAATCATTATCGACAGTACTTTTAAAACTAACTCTATGCGTTTTGAGCTGTTTGTTATTGCTGCAAACTTCGGAGGTTTTGGTATGCCTCTATTCTACATGTTCTACTTGAGACAAGGTGATGCAAAAAAGAGTTCTAGATCAGTCACGAAACAATATAGAAAGAAGGTTCTTATGATGTGGTTCGAGAAGTTAAGAGAGAGAGGACTACGTCCTGTGTTCGCACTCACAGACAAAGACATTGGTCAAATATCTGCATTACGATCGGTTTTTACAGCTATGTATATTCAGCTTTGTTTGAAGCATGCTCAATCAGCGGTCGAAGTGAGATGTATGTACACAGGACGAGCCACTGGATCATACAACAGTGTGGAGGCAAGTACATTTTTCTCTTTTATTGATGTAAATTGATTCTCAGAGAGCGTGGAAGGTGTTGGTCAATTGTGTAATGCTGAACAACGAAAGGTTGTGGTTGAAATGTTTACCAAACATTTCAACTTGCATTCACTTATACCATCAACAGAAGGTACATTTTTTACTCCTGATGTATTACATTGTAAGGCTGTTCGTGAGATTTATGAATTCTGTAAAAGTTCTAACCTGATGTCTTTGTGGATACAGTCCAGACAAATGGGAAATTTTCAGTAGAGCATCAAAGCCTCTTCTTTGTTTGTCACGCACTACAAATATTGTAGAGAGTCACTGGAGAAAATTGAAGCATGATTATAAACATGCTCTTAACCGTCCTCATTTAGATAAGTTGACGCTAATCATTTGTGAAAGTCTGGTGGCAGATATGCAAGTGTCCTTACACCAAATCATTCACGGACGTTTATTTCCCAGCTGGTGGGAACAGTTTCGTGTCACTTGGAGGAAATATCTGAGTAAAGATGTGTCTGTTCCGAGTATTCATTTCACTGACCTGGACAGATGGATATGTTCTTGCTACTCATTTATAAATAGCCCGTACTTGTTATGCAAGCATTTGGTCAGAGCTTATGCTCAGACCTCTACGATACAACCCGTGTTCTCATCCACATTCCGGCGTTGCAGTTATCCATTTTATGTTTTCAGTAGTCAGGAAAGCTTTTTCAACAGAGAAGTTGTACCAAATGATATGAACCCATGGTTTGAACGAAGCCATGTAGATGAAGAAATGTCAGGACATCCTACTCACTTCGATTTTACAGAGGAAGGAGAAGATGTTTATGTAGGGGAGCAAGGAGCATCTGAAGAAGGAGCAGCTGAAGACACAGAAAGATTCAATCTGGTCGAGCGATGTGAAGAGATTCTAGATTTTCTTAGAACTCTTTACAATCACGAACATGACAATCCTCTCTTTCTGAAGTCACTTGACAAGGCGTTTCAACCTTTTGAGAGAAAAGTTTGTCATTGTATAACTGTTCTTAGATCTCGTGGACAACAACATACCTGGGCATCTAATGGTCCCTCATTGTATTTGCGATAATTCGTTTCTTTTTGCTTGTGGCTTTTGTGTTATATGTTTTGTTTTGTGCACGATACCCTGTCGGACCAAGCCGATTTGGACTGTCAGGGTTCAACTCCCTGGAGGGTGACTCTAATTTGTGGATGATATAAACCTCTAAAAAGTAATCCAATATCATACTAAACCTTCGTACCGAAATGAATCTACTTAGGAAAGAATGAAATGAAGAAAAAGAAGAAAAAATAAGAAAAAACCTTAAAGAAATGAAGCAGAGCAGCACGGTCAGTGCGATAAGTGGTCGGTCGCACTGACCGATCAGTGCGGTATATTGTCAGTCGCACTGATCGGCGACTGCTTTTACCTTCCGCTCTTAGTGCGACAGTACACTTGTCGCACTGAGTACAATACGAGAAGTGCTCTCAGTGCGACTAGTGAATAGTCGCATTGAGAGCAATGCGACGTACTCTCGGTCGCACTGTGCGCGTTTACCTTGCGCGCTCAGTGCGACTGAAAACGTGTCGCACTGTGTGCGCAGTTAGAAAAATAGCCTCAGTGTGACCACTCTTTGGTCGCACTGATCGCGGTATGAGGTCTACTGTTTAGCCTCAGTGTGACCTAAGAGTGGTCGCACTGATCGCGGTTTGGGGTCTAGGGTTTAGCAAGGGGTTTAGGGCCGCAATTTACTATTTCTTTAAACGCGCTGAGAGCCCAGTCGCATTATCTTCGCACTCAACGCGCTTCCGCGCACCGTCGCACTAATTCCTGATTGAACGCGCTTCCTCCCACCATCGCACTAAACGTGCTTCCTCCACCATCGCACTAGTTCCTGATTCAACGCGCTTCCTCCCACCATCGCACTACCGCACTCGCACTGAGCGATACTCGATTTTCTCTATCGTTAATGTACACATGAAGTATTGATTGATTTTACGGGACAACGATCGATCGACCACTTGGAGTACTCGCGATCCTAAACTTGGAGTTTTCTTGCCTTATGCTGTTCGCTTTCTCATTCGTGTCTAAACTCGCTTTTTTCTAAACTGACATACTCGCTTACTCGCTTAGAGTTTGGACAGACTTGCTTATGTTTTCCTTATCTCTTCGAGTAAGTGCAAAGACTCGCTTTGAATAGAGTTTTGACAGACTTGCTTATGTTTTTCTTATCAGGGTGCGAAGCAAGCTTGAAGCCAAGTGAAGAAGCACAAGTATGGCACCGCGAGAAGAAGGACCTTTTTTAATTGCGTTTACTTCACAACACGATGTCCCTCGACGTATCGTCTGACAATGGATGGATAAAGAAGCTATCGGTCAAGCTTTGAGCGGAATAGACGAGGAAGAGCTAGAGAAGCTGGGATTATTGATCGCGTTCTCGTTCGAGTTTGCGAGACCTGACGTAAGTACTCTGTCATTAGTCCCTCCTTTACAGTTGAAGCTCATTAGTCCCTCCTATTCAGTTTAAGCTCAAGTGAAGTAAACTCAAGTTTAGTGTTTACTCTATGTTAATTGTAATGTTTGTTTCTGTCAGATCGACCTTTGCATGGCTTTCATCCAATCCTATAATGCAGCCACAAGAATGGTCAAAATTGGAGATCGAGAGTTCAAGTTGACCCTTGACTTCATACGGGAAGCCTTTGTTATTCCTGAAGGATCTGTGATGTTACCCCCCTTCGTAAGACATGTTCGAATAGACGATTGGTTTCCTGAGTATGATAAAGTGAGGAAAAGATACTTCGCAAGAGAATGTGCTATCGAAGGATGGAGATCTGCTTTCCAGTGCTTGAATGCGGTTCTCCTGACGAGAAGAAGGCCTAAAGCTGTTACAGGTCAACTCGCTTTGTACGTGAAATCTAAAGTAGAAGGAGAAGATATGGATTATGATTGGTCACTGTTCATGTTCGAGAATCTGGAGGTAGAAGTGTTACATCTGCAGAAGCACATACGCGAACAGAGGAAAGGAGTATCCGTCGAAACTTTCTGCGGGATGGCTTTAACTCATCTCATGCGACACTTGGATATCTTGAGCGAGGAGGCGTTAGTATTCTCCATTGAACACGGACTACAACAAGAGGGTACATCGCATCCAAATATCCAGTAGGATCAGCTTGGTGTTGAGCTTGGAGTAGTCCACGATGATAGAGGTACATGTATTCTCTTTACTTGTGTTTGTGTATTATTTGTATTCTTTTTACTTGTGTTTATGTATTATTTGTGAATAAGTTAATCTTTGTTTAGTGCTCTCTGTGTAGTGTTGAGTGAAATCTCTATTTATTGCTAGCTGGATGTAGTGTTCTCGTGAAATCTCTGTTCGACTGTCTTGATAGTACAGTGCGACGGGCCTATCGGTCGCACTGTACTGCACGGCCATTGCGACGGGCCTATACAGTCGCACTGAGATCTGCTTTAATTTTAGTGCGGCCTTCAGGTGTTTAGTCGCACGTCGCACTGAGCGTGCGGCCCTATGTAAGCAAGCGCGCTCAGTGCGACTGTATATTAGTCGCACTGAGCGCGCAAGGTTCACGCGGCGCTTAGTGTGACTGCATCGCACGTCGCACTGAGCGTCACGTTAACCTCACGTGCTCAGTGCGACGGGCCTATCAGTCGCACTGAGCGCGTGAAGTTAACGCGGCGCTCAGTGCGACTGTATCGTACTCGCACTGAGCACGGGAGCTTAACGCGGCGTCGCACTGTGCACGGCCTCTACACAGCGCAGAGCGACGGGTCTGTTTAGTCTCACTGAGGTCTTTTTTACACTTGTACTTGTAGGAGAACCAGAGACGGAGACTGTTTTGAACAAGAGGAAAGAGGAGGAAGATTTAGATGCTCGTCTGGAGATGAAAAGAGAAGAAGAAGAGACTTTAAACCTCCGAATAACAAAAGCGAGCCAGAGAAAAGAAGACATGTACGCACGAATTCAACTACAGGAAGAGGAGTTGGAGAGGTTAAAGAACGATGTCACTCGCCTTCGTTCTTCTAAACTCTTCTATCCCAGATTGACAGATCCTGGTGTGATCAAAAGGAAAACACTGATTCTAGATCTGAACGGTTTATTGATAAGAACGGGACGTAATGACTTGGAGCTTCAAGGAGCTAAAGAGAGAGGTTACCAAGTTCAGAGTGCCAAAAAGGATTTATTCTATGTGGCACAAAAAGGAGTTAAAGAGTTCATGGAGGTATGCTGTCATGATTTTCAAGTGCTAATATGGACATCCAAAACTCTTAACAACTGCAACGCCTTCCTTCGATCCATGGAGACCAAAAATTACTTGCCTACAGGGATCGCTTCAGGCCAGGTAACTGCAAACAAACTCATTGCTATTAAGATTATTCTTCAGTTTCTTTGTTGTAGGATACATATCTTCACTTTTTCCATTTCCTTTCCACTTTGTTTCTGTTAACGGTAATTTGATCTTCACTTTATTTCTATTTACCTTGTCTCATTATTGTATAATGCAGATATGTAGAATCTTCGGACAACCTATGTGTAATCATTTCAAGACTACCAGAGAAGCTGCTAGTGGTAATTACTTGTATTTGAAGGATTTTTCTCGACTGTTCGCGTTTAACTTGTGTACACGAGATGTGTTGTTGATAGATGATTCTCCTGAGAAGAATAGTACTAATCATCCATACAACGCAATCCATCCCCCTCCTTTCATGCTTGAGTCAGGTGACATGGACAGAGATGATTATCTCATGAATGTACTCTACCCATGGTTGAAATCATGGGCAAACAGCACCCAAGATACCCTAGGTTATGTTGCTGTCAAGTATAGACAAGCTTTTGGTAGAGATCCTTATCCTGCTCTGAAGAATTACTGTGACGCTATGTCAGAAGAGGACTGCAACTTGATTTGGCGTTCTTGCACTATCGTTCAAGCGATTGAATTTATGAAGAAACTGAAATCAATTGAATAAAGTGTGTTGTTTTCTGATATGGTTAATCTATGTAGGAAAAAACTGGAATAAGTTAATAAAGTGGGTTCTTTTATCATTTGGTTAACTATGTTTTTACTAAAACTCTTCTCCCCACCCCAACACCTCAAAGTACCCTTACGCAGTTAACCTCGCTCGCTCAGTGCGACCGGTCCAAGATCGCACTGAGTGCGAATCTATCACTGGTCGCACTTAGCCTACAACCCAACAGCTCAATGCGACCGTCAATGTATCGTACTGAGCTCAGTGCGAAATATTGAAAAAGTAGTCGCACTGCGCACTGAGTACAGTGCGACCGACAGTATATCGCACTGAGGGCTTAGTGCGACGAAACACAAGTCGCACTGAGATACTACACTTGTCGCGCGCAATGTATCGCACTGAGCACAGTGCGAAATATTGTAAAGGCAGTCGCACTGCGCACTGAGTACAGTGCGACCGACAGTATATCGCACTGAGGGCTCAGTGCGACGAAACACTTGTCGCACTGCGACACTACACTTGTAGCGCGCGACTAGATGCGCTCAGTGCGACCGACCATTTGGCGCACTGAGCGCGCTGCTCCAATCTCTCTCTCGTTTTAGATTCATTTCTATAGTTTCGGTAAACACTAGAGGGAGATAACATGACCCAGAATATACACAATAGACGAAGAAGTGTGTATACGCGAAGACTGCCATCTATTCATTCAAAATGTAACGATACATTTTGACTGTATGCGTAATGCATATTACAGTCCATCACGAACGGTCACCGCCACCACTTCAATATAGCAAAAGCAAACATAACCATCGATAATAACACGGCCATAGATCCCACTGAAAACCCCACAAAAAAACCACTCTTATAATCATGAGAATTCGCTACTTTATTTCCCCGTCTCTCTTCTGCAGGTAATTGATGTGTCTCGTCTCCACGAAAGTTGATGTCTGGCTCCGGTGTGGTGCTTGTGCTCGACCCTGGTACACACCGGGTAGGAATGACAATTCGAGTAGTAGACATTCGTCTTTCTGAATCTGGAAGAGACGAAGAAACACCGAATAACTGCCGTTTTCCACAAGGTTGTGCTTGGTCGATCCGAATATATTTTCCTCCAACAACTTTACTTGTCACAATGGTGAAATGACAGTACCAATGCTGACCAACGATCCGGTCCATCAAAACATTGTCATCTCCGCGTAATTCCAGTAGACTATAAGCCGAAGCACTTATGCCTAGAAAATCTCTCCCAGCTTCCCATGCTATGGCCCACGCGTTGGCACTTTCATCCGCTACCAGAAGCTGTAATCTGAAACATTTTATCGACGACAGGCGCTCACTTTTACATCTCGAACAAAACAACCCACATAACTTTTTGCTGCATCTGTCGCATCCGTCATATGTCCTGAATCCACTTTCTGCATACGCTAAGACTGAAACCTTCAGTAACAGATGAGAGCAACACATATTAGTTTCCAAGCAGTCCACCAAGTACTGTAAATTACGTCTCCCGTAGCTGCTCACTATCGCAAAAGAACAAAACATCACTGATGATCAGACTGCAAAACTGAAAATCAGACTTCAAAACGCAATATCAAGCGATCAGATGCAATATCAAGCTGTATTAACGAAAGCTCGAGGTTAACGAACACTGCGAGTGTGTTCTGAAATTTCACATTTCGCGCATTGTGAGACTATTGACCACCACGTTTCTGAGCACATATGAGAAACCTGAGAAACCTGACAATTTCTTGTTAAACTGTGCCTAATTCAAAATGAACGGAGAACGGACGAATTTCTTGTAAAACTGTGCCTAATTCAAAATGAACAAAAAACGGACGGAGAACCCCATTACTGTGCTTTGAGCTCGGTGACTCTGTAGT
Source organism: Asterella californica (assembly GCA_036924285.1). Taxonomy (NCBI): domain Eukaryota; kingdom Viridiplantae; phylum Streptophyta; class Marchantiopsida; order Marchantiales; family Aytoniaceae; genus Asterella; species Asterella californica. Next base: position 13,864,944 of record JAYKYS010000012.1, read on the forward strand.
TGAGACCGTGACCGTGACTGCCGTTTGAACCGTGCAGTTGATACCATAACCATGATCACAGTCGTAGTTCGAGCCTCGGTGACTGCGGTAATAAGCGGGAACCCGGTTACAAGCGTTTCCCCGCGATCACGAATCTGTGGTCGGATCACTAATAAATTCGCACGTATAAGACGAGAAGTAATTAGCGGAACTGTGCCACAGCTGCGGGCTTGCTGAAGCCGACGGCTGGCAACCCATGTGTCTCCCAAAGCGGATGTAGGAACCGAACTCTGAATGTCACACTAGTGAGGGTCATACTGATCTTTGCGCAGTGCGCTAACCTCCAAGGGACTATCTACAGCTGAGTTGAGATCATTTGCTTCTACTACAAGGAAGTGATTGGCTTGATCGTGTCTTTCCATCCGTTGGCTATTTATTGCGTCGTGTGTTTATCCTTATTATTATACAAGGAAGTGGACACAAGACTCAAGGAGACACCATATCCTCGCCCAACAAGAAAAGAACTCTATGAGAGAAGGTAATCACCACAGATCCGAAGCGGAACCGTATAAATATTAACCGAAGTAACTAGTCGAGTTTATATTGAGAGAGCTATGTGATTCGAAGTTTTAAGATCTTTATATGCCACGAATGTTGACGTGATAGGTGTTGACATGTCATAAAAAATCTGATGTGAGAACATTTCTAACTTGGCATTTGTTGCTGATTGAAAAAATTTCTAAAGTGGAAACAACACATCACATCTTCCAATTTTAATGTATTATCTAATCTTTCCCAAAAAATGAGTCAGGTAATAAATTAAACTCTTGCATACTTTCTTCCTCTATCGGACAATGAAGGGAGTGAATATGCAAGGAAGAAGTCCAAACGAATATTCCTACACCTAGATTTAATGTGAGAATGTTAAATATATTTCTGAATGAGTCCTCCATGTATATGATCACCTTTCCTTCCGTACATACAAACCTGGGATCAACTTTTGCAACAGACACTTTCACTCTATAAATCGCTAATGGATTTCTTTGATCAAATCCTCACATTAAATATATGATCAAAGGTCAATTAACTTTTTAAAATTATGATTTTTAAAATTATGATTGTCAACAAATTATAAAATCTCGCACTTGTATCCTTCACTAAGTTATGAGATTACTACACACCCAAAAATCTGACAATTGTATAAGATGTTAAATCTATAACAGACAGGAAAACATACGACATTAATCTTATCACTGGTGAATCAGAAAACGTTGCATCAGATCAGCATCTGGTATGGATGTAAAGCCCATAATTCTACCAGTGCTTCATGCACTTCAAGCCCAGAGTCCCCCCACGTGACATGAAGTTCCCCTAGTATATTATACAAAAGTATAGATCTGTCCATCAGATTAACTCGATGGTGTTGTATGACATTATGGATAATGCAACATGCGTGTACGATCTTTGCAGCCCATGTCACAGAGGAATTTATCTCCACATTCAGGATTTGGAAGCGTCCTTCAGAATTCCAAATGCTTGCTCTATTGAAATTCGACCTCTAGTATGCCGTTTAGAATACAGTACATGTAGAGGTGTAGAATGAGGTGTGATGCTCAAGGGAACCATCAACCAAGGGTGTATCATGTACCCTTGGTTGTCTAAAATGGAAGGTTTCAAGGCAAACTTAGTGTTGATGTTCAACAAAGGCTCTGTAAGATCAGTCTATCCTGCACCTCCTGATAAATTTTAGACACGCGAATCTCCTCGGGATAGATAGACACAGACTAGACATCATAGAAGGAAAACTTCTAAACGAACAGATTTGACCAAGTTTCATGTGAGGAGGCTGCAGTTGCCATCTTTCTTTACATTCTCCTCCAAACTTCTAACTTATTTCTCATGCTGCCATTTCTCTAGATCTCTTAAGAGTCTGCAGTAGCTAACATCCCCACTTCATCAACGACGTATGGAAGAACATGAAAGATTGATTATAATTCATTTCACTAGAATAAGTGACCGTTTTCACAATCTTGGGAAGTCTTAGAAGTTCCACCTGAAATCGAACTAGGTACAGAAAACCTTTTCATGCATAATGACATGTGAAGTACAATTGTGTCATTCATCCAAACCCAATCTCAAATACTTAGAACTGCATTCATGGAAAAAGACTCTAAGTTGTTAAGGTTTCATACATGGGATACTTTCTCTCTCTCTCTTTATCTTTAAACGAGAATCATTCCGGTCAAGAATGTGATGTGACCGCTTTCCAACGAGAAATTTTATCGCGTTCTGGTGAGTTCTACTTCTTTTACCAGGTAAAGTTTACCTCAACTGGTTGAATATGCATGCTCGAGTAACTTCTGGGAATTTTTGTTCGCTGCCTGTTATCGGAAAAATATACAAATATTAAATAAAAATTATATATCGAGTGGATAAAAATAATAAAATAATAATTGTTAATCTATTCCTGAAAACATGAGAAAACTAAAATATAAACTATAAGGTATGAGTAGACTGTAGCACTACTAAAAGTATAAATTTTAGAATCAGAAATGATTTATATATTAATTTATTACCTAACCCTTCCGACAGGAAGGGTTAGGTAATAAATTAAACCCCCAGTGGAGGAGGATGAATATGCACAGGTGCCTCACTGGTTGAATGTCGGAAGGGTTAGGTAATAAATTAAACCCCCAGTGGAGGAGGATGAATATGCACAGGTGCCTCACTGGTTGAATGAGCAAGTTGAGATAAATTTAGAATAGAATAACTATGCATGTGGATATTTACGGTTTAACACAAGTAGCTACGCTTGCAATGTAATTGCGGGCTAAGCGTTAGGGGTTTTAACCCAATTTCTTTTCAAGTTTAACAGCTGATCCGTACGTTTTGTCGACACTTTCCTTGAGTTAACCGTGTGCTAATGCAATAAAATACTTTTTCAGACAAGAAAATCCTCACCTTCCTTTCCTTTTTTCACAATCGACATATAACCATGCGGATCGGGGTAGTGATGCTCTAAGAACTGAAATGAGAGAAACAAGTTCCTTCCCTTTGGAAGATGTCATCGTCGTGCATACCTCTGCTTTTACCATATAAAGTTGAGATTGCTTGATCCATAACTTAATAGTCAAAGAATTATTGTCATAGTTGCTTATCAGCTTATAAATAAATAATATGCATCCCAAATGACATAGTCAAGGATAACCAGGAAAGAGACAAGCGAAGGATGAGGATAAAAATAGAGGAAATGGATTGGTTACGGAGGATGAGATGGATCATTGACTATTTTAATATTTTTTGAATTTTTCCTTTATGTATGTTAGTGATGTTTTCCTTTAGATTATAGATTAGAACGGTATGTTAAATATATATTTTAAAATAAATATAAATGTAAATATTTTATATTTTATAACTATTAAACGTCATCATAATCACAAGCTGCGATGAGTGAGGAAAGAACCCATAAGTAGTACGTGCTGTTCAAACTATAAGACACGGAACATATTCTCAAATAATCATTAAGTTATAAGTGATTTAATTTATAACCTAACCCTTCCCATTGGAAGGGTTAGGTAATAAAGCCTACCATTATTATGCAGGCTTGCCGGCAGGTGCTCGACTCAGTCAATATGCATGCTGGGCGAACTTTAGGCAAGCAGAAAGAAGAAGACAACCGTTAAGTACGCATTTTAGAACAAAATATATTCTAGACCTTTCTTATATAAGAACGTCTAGAAAACCTACGTCTAAATTATGAGAATGGTAAGAATACAATAGTAAGAATAGACAGGAAAAAGACAAATAAGAAAAGAACAAAAGTACTATTTACAGGAAATTTCTAATCACACGGACGAAATCAGATCTTGTTATTTGAACACTTGGTCATTTGAGAAGTAAACCCATAAACCATACAGTACTACGCACTCAGTCTGGATAATAAAGCTCCGGCTTGTCAAGGAAAGAAATCAATTTGTCTTCTTTTGTTCACTTAGCACTAAACTATGAACAGTGTGATCATATTTAAAAATAAAATCCGGACAAGTTTAGGGTGGTCTGGAGAAACAACCGGCGTGACAAAGACATGTATAAGGTTCTCTCATTGGACAAGGTAAAGTCAAAGCACACTAATAATGTTTAATTTTCTCCTCTAACAGTGATCGAACTAGTTCTAGGCGCATATGCAGGTGCTATGGAGCGTGGAATATAAAACAAGCTCCTGTTCTCTACAAACGTTCTCTCTTTTACGAGGAAAGGTATAACCGCACTACTCCTTATTGCTTGTCAAATCCTTCAGATTCTATGAAAAGAATAGGGTTGGTAATAAGAGATCGAACCGTATTAGCTATAAGATTTTCTACCAACGTCTTAAATATTAAAAATAATAAAAATAGAAACAGTGCTCTTTTCTACAACAAGGGATGAGAATAGTATCTCCAGAGGTCATTGTGTCAGGGCTTTGTGTATGGAGCACGGGAGCGCACAACATGAACGCATCAAGAGCGATACAAAAATTTGGTTTTCTAGCAGGAATGCGGTATCACGCTTGATCGATCTTGTACATATGACAAGTGACTTTGATCTTGCATTAGATCTTGTACTATCATGGACTACATTGACATTTTGCTATCATTTCATCCAAGTGATTGACTTCACGAATGTGGTTGGAATGGAGGCTCGTCGGTAGTCTTTAGAGCAGAGATATGAGTTGATGATCGATGTCCGTCGTCAATCTTTGGAACGGAGATCCGAGTTGATACTCGATGTTTGTCGTGAATCTTTCGAATGATGATCCGGTTGATGTTTGGCTCTGTTCCTCTCGAAAGAAGTTATTTTTTCTTTCAAACACATTGAGACGAATCGAATCCAGATAGAGGAGACCTAGTCGTGTCTTCAGACACGTTGATGATTCTCAACCTGCCGAAAGTTGTACCATACATAAGCAGTTTGAATTTAATTCTCACAATGTGAATCTCTCGCAGTTCGTAGTTTCATCCATGCTTACGTCATCTTTCGTCTCTATTCTCAATTGCAAGACGGTGGAGCGGAAAATGAACGAACGAGAGTTCGAGATCGAGATTCCATTGGAGAACAGATGCGATCTACACAAATACATTGTCTGTCGATGTCGTTGTACTAGATAACGGGGGAAGTCGAGTCGAATATCATGAGATGACTTGCAAGTGACTACTTTTATTGAATGTAAGAAGGTAGAATGAGATATATATGACTCCCAAACAAACCGTGAGCATGTCGTTTCAGCTGACTTGCGATAGAATCAAATTCAAGATGCTATGCGTGAGAGAGAGATCTTTGCTGATATTTCTCAGATTCGAGAGAAGTGGGAATCCACCATCATATTCTACAAAAAAATTAAAGACTTGGACCATAGTTCAGGCAATGCGCCATACAATAGTTTGAGTAAGACAGAATGGAAGATTAAGAAACTACTGCTCAATTTTCTACAACTTAGGGAAGATATACCAGACTCTTTCTGTGCAACGAGCTTGCATTTCTCCGCCGTGTATGGCAGAGTCCTTTGAACCTACTGCAATTGTTGAATCTCCAAATATCTTTATAACCAAACCTCAAACTAGGATAGATGATAGATCCATCTCGTCCACCACTTCAGAACTAGATGACCGAGAGAACTCTGAGTTGGGTGCCCGAGGGAATTCAAGAATGAAACACAAGAAAGATGTATCTCATTTTTTCAATGCTATCGTTGATGTGATGTGTGGATTCTCATCGTCTTTTGAACGAGTTGAAGAAGCACAGACTGAGTATAGATTAAGACATTAGCAGTGGATAGAGGACTCTGAAACGAGACGAGAATTTGGAGCTGATCGTTGATATGATAAGTTGTGCAATGCATTAGGAATGATGACAGAAGTATTTGTTAATATCGCTGGAAACTTCCATGCTCGACGTGCACCGACCGAATGATTAGACAATGTTCCTATTGCATAGAGTGGACTACTTAATTAAAATGTGTGCAAGAGAAATGTGCCCTTGGAGAGAGATTTTTTTCTTTGGTTTGAATGCTTCATTTTTTCCATGTCTTTTATCGTTCGACGTGCTTATATATAGCATATAAATTGTTGAGCGTTCATCATCTACAAGATCGTGGTGGGTTTGAAACTGTATGTGAATGGGTTTATGCTTATGACTAAGACTATATGGATGCATCCTTATGTGCGTGTAGTGAACCAGTCATTACACCAAAAACTTATTAACTTCAAACTGAATGATTCAGTTCGCCTTCTTGTTGTACTTTGATGTTTACTAACAGATGACGATGAGTCCGTTCTGGTCACTATGATGGCTGCCATGCTGATCATTCTTCACGTCCTGCGGTTGATATGTATATTTTGATTCAAATGAACACTATGGACTAGAAGGAACTGCGAGGGTGGACAACATTCTACATGGGTTCAAGACGTGCAACTGGCTACATCGCTATTGACAACAAGATCCTTCCGAGAGGATGAATGATGGATCAAAGAATGAAGTTTAGTCTGATTTGATTTTTTTCTCTAGCATAGTTTTGAAACTGATAGGTGGATTAAGTGCATGAGTTTAGAGTTTAGGTGTTTTTGGATATAAGCTGCGGGTTACCTGGTAATATTAATGACAAATGCATGCTACGATGTTTTACTTTCTTTCAGAAAGTTAAGAATGGAGAAGTTCTTCAAAAGCCAACCCAGACAATTAATGCAAATGGTCACTAAAATCATACATTCTTGGCGACAGTGGATACATGATGCATGAGTGGCTCATGATGTCTTTTAATCTTGAACCTTCATTCAACTCAAATTCAAATACTGTGTATTGAGTGTCACATTCAGGATAGATTATGTATTGAGAGGACTTTCGGCAGGTTTCATATTCTATCGGTAGAGATATCTTCTTCTGTCAAATGGACAGCTAAGGTAGTTCACGCTTGTTGTATACTACATAATATGTTGTTGAAGAACTGCATGGGGATCCTAGATCGAGAACTTGTTGATTCTACTATGCATTCTATGAGAGCTAGCGTGTCGGATGTGAATGCACTTCGTGACGAAGATACAGGTTCTGAGGTGAGAATGCAGCTTGCTGAGTAATTGGCCTTGAGCAACTGAATAAAGTGTATTTGTTTTTCTTTCCAGCAATGTCTTCTTAGACTTTGAGATCATGTTAGTATTCTCCTTTCCTTATATTGCATTGTGTATCTTATTTATGATGTTACTCTATCATTGTTTCTAATTATGGTGTTGAAGTGACCAAGCCCGAGCTTTGCTGGGGTTCAAACTCCCTACTTGGTCTTTCATGTTTAGAGTAGAGAAAATACTCGCGAGTTCTATATTCTATCGTTCGTACAAATAGACAGATGAGAAAAATTGTCCACGGTCTACCACGTGGATTTCTTTGCGAGCGTGACATTTAAGACTGACACCCTAGAAACACCTAAACGGATAGCAGTGCGGTTCAATCGTTTCACTAAACTTTCTATTCTCTAAAATGACATGAACGAGTTTTGCTTCGCTGAACACCAACGACAATGAGAAATGAACGGTAAACCCGCTTATGAAAAGGGTGGTTTGGTATCCACCAAAGTTCAGCTTACCGTCTAAGATTCGCTCTTCAGTCAGTCAGATGAAATCATAGCTCCATTCCAAGTTCGAAGCGGTGATAGTTTGGCGCTTGTCCCCGCCCACCGATCGAATACGAGGTAGGTCCTGACCAAGTCCACGATTAATTATCCAGTACACCGAGCAAGAGCGGCCTCACAGAGATTAGAATCCTCCTTGATCTGTCACTGTTTCTCACTCGTGCTGGCAAGCAGGCAGTGAGGGGCATCTGAAGAACAATTTATCGAGCGAAAAGGAATCATGAGGCTTCGAGAGCCAAGAACCGTTAAATCGTCAGCAACCGATCGAACCTCAGAATCCCCGAGGTCGATAGACTGAATGGGTGGCTAGGTAGTCTGCCAGTCTTCCCTGCATCTTCATCATTTGAGTATTCGGATCTAGTTTTCACCCAGTGCTCCGAAACCTCCGTGGGTGAAAGTCCCTACATCACCAGCACAAAGTTTCAGAGCCTGGAAACTGTCCGAAACTTATACAAGGGGTTCGGTTGTGTTCCGGAGAAAGTCATTTCGGATACGGATAAGAAAATACGGATCATTTTGTTCGAATCATTCTAGTGAACGTGTCGGAAGTTTTCCGAAGAGGAGTGCGGACTGGTATCGGGGAATAAGGCAAAACAGTAACTCCTCTTCCAACGCTTCGATCGACTGTAGTTTCTAGCTCACGCATGTGGGCCCTGTCAAGAAGACTTAGTCTTCTTTGTTGATAGCTTCAACACTTCCGAACGGGCTCATCATTATCTTCACAACGATTGCGCGGACCTCCGGGATTCTGAGGTTCGACTATTTCATGACTGACAAGAAGTCGGCCGCTTGAACACGACTGTACATAGTCCCGAAACTTCGAAAGGCTACCCGAATCAGCTGCCAATGAGAATTAGTTGTCTTGTCTCCATGAATCCGAATATCAGTCCAAGACTCGTAAAAGAACACTCCTGGAATCTCACAATACGAGATCTGAAGTGCCGAATTATTTCTGATAGCTTGACCAGAGATCATGCGGGACTGTTCGAAGCCTAATCCGGCGGTGCTGGGCTGAAAGTCGAGAAGATGGTTGCGTCTCGGATATCGAAACAGTGGTACCGTATCCACCACAGAATCACCAGCCCGCCGGTTTTCATGAGCAAGCTACAAGATCCGTAAGGCAGATACTTTAGATGGTTACCGTATTCATGCGAAAGCACGGTTGTAGATGTCCATCCGTTCGGCAGGGAAGAAATTTGCTTGATCACACCCCTTTTAAAGATGTATGGTTTGATAGCAGCCAGGATTAGTTATAGACTGTGAAACCGGTCACTTTGTTATGTTAATGATATTGAAACTTCACACATCAGTTCTCTTAGCATGTATCGTTTTACGTGTAGCTAAGTATTAGGGGTGTCAAAGTTAATAACCTTCTTAAAGATTTGAGATCCACGGGCGTGAGTTACGGCTTCGTCCAGACTTCTGCCAGTGTTTCATGCGAGCACCTCCGGGAGTACCAGCAGGAAAACGCCACGGGTTTTTTTTAACGACTCTTCATTCATTTTGCACGTTTTTCTTTGCAATAGATTTTTCACTGTTCTGAGTAATTATCCTGAGTGTACAAACTGAAAAGAATTCAATGATAAAATAGTAATGTTTAATTACAGACGCGATCTGGAATGAGTCTCGCCTATATACAAAGCTATCTGTGATAATTTTACGATCAGTTGTCTCTCCTCCGTTGAAGAATATTTCTTCTGAACTTTGACACCTCCTATTATGAGATGTGTAATTAATTATTATAGTTAATTGTTAGATTATTTGGATTATAGAGATACTTAATCATAACTAAAAATAATAAACTAAAATAATAATAATAAAATAATAATAAATTTTATTATCAATAACCCATCAAAGGTGTTATCAAACAATATATCGTTACGAGGAGTGTGATCAAACTCAGAAAACCCATAGAGGATGGGTAATGCAAATTTCTGCGAGGAGTGCGTCATATATGTGTTCCAGACTTCACACCGTAACTAGAACGGGCAAAGATAGTGCCACCGAAATCTAGTTGGCAGTAATACTTGTCGTGCTGGATTACGTCGAATTTTCTTTGTTTTGTTAAGTTAATTTTCGGTTTTTAGCTCGTGCTGTGCCGAACCGGTGAAGACCCCACGCCGAAAATGTCCGTCGAGGCGGTGAGTCCACGGAGGGAAAGGCTTACGGAGGGAAAGGCTTATGTATAGGCTTCTGCCACTTCAAGGTCTGTCTGTTTTATTCGTTTGTTACGAAATTTGAACGGTTAAGCAACGTTAATTAAGCGTGTGCTGGGTGGAGCGAACTTGATCAGTCACACTAGGTTTGATAAGCAACACTTGAACCATAATAACGACATCGAAATAAGCTTTATTTTCAACAGTAGCTTATGTCATTTAAGCCACTATTGAATAATAAAGAAAAGTCCATTCAAACCTTTAAGCACTACAGAAAGCTATGAACTTAACGGTTGTGAAGCATCGATAATAATCATTTTCTCCGTCTTCAGATACAGAATGCTCACTAATTTATTACTTAAATCTTTTCGTAGAGAAAACTTTAGTAATAAGTTAATTTCTATTATAAATTAATGTCAATTCTACACCAAGCTCCTTGTAGTTTCGGAAGTGCATGTTTGCACACTGTGGTTATGGGTTATGTCTTGATCTTCACGTAATTCATAGTTTGTCTATCATTTAATATTTAAAAATAAATTAAAATTAAATATTAGTTTTAGTATAAAATCTTAATAAAGAATTCTATATTTATTTATAACAAAAAGAGAACCAAAGTTCTTCAAAGTTTAATGTTGACGTGGAAGTCATCGCAATCAAAAAATACTTGTACCCTAGGTATTTACCTATAGTCGAGTCTCCAAGGAACCCCTCGATAACTCCAATGAGACCCTCTTGTCTAACAATCACTTTTTCATTCACAATTTTTATTAATCTTATACCTTGCTCTTAAATTTTAGAAAGAAGTGATAAAGATTCTTTTAAGAACTCGCACGTAGTATTGTATCAAATTCTACATGAAAGTTGTCCAAGAAAACACGAGGTACATGGCTGTGGAGATATCGTGTGCTGAACAGAGACAAGAAAGAGAGAAACAACCATGAGAACAAACTTTGCAAGATATACCAACCCTCACTTTATATACACTCTCCTTTCTTTTCTCTATGAACATAAAACTGAGAAACATACATGAGTGATCTGTAATCTGCACCAACATCTCGAAACAATTCTATGACAACCAATCCTTTGTTGGGTTTATTCACTCACTCCGTGAATGACTTCTTAATCACTCTATCTGCATCCTTTAGAGAGTACTCTTCCTTCAGTTGAAGAGTAAACTTCTCCCAAGTAGCTCCATGAGCTCGAATGATCTCTCTCATATACTCCCGTAACTCAACTACAACGACAAGCTCAAACATTTGTACCTCTTCTGCAGTTTTGAAACTGAGAATGCAGAATACTTCTAACTCATAGCAAACAATCATCTGATACTTGTATATCTATTTCTGCTATGTGTTAGCATAGTTATATATTGATTGTGAAAACCAAAAAAGAAGAGAGGATTTTTTGTCTCATAGTATATCTTGTCCTAATAGACAACGATTATGAAGAAAGCAAGATGGAGAGAGTCGCTATAAAAGCTGGAAAGGAGAGAAAGGATGGAATTTAGGTCTGAATAAATCACTAATGCATAGCCTCTCAATTCGGCTGCAAGCGCTAGTTCTTTGTTAATAACAGAATGTTAATCTGGCAGGCAAGTTGCAAGTGCAGTTATTAATCCCTTGTCGATCCTAGCTGATCAAAAACCTTGAAGTCTGAAAGAAGGAATCAACCAATGCGATGGACCACTAAGAGCTCAAGCACACTACAACGTTTATCACTTAAGGTTTGTGATTTTTTTGTCAAGTCTACATCTCTCGCACGTGTGAGTTTTTGGAGGATTGAAGGACGTTTTTTCTCCAAAAACTTGAGCTCACTTATACGGACGCATTTACCTTAGTTTTTCAAGGCACCTTTTTACCTATTTGTGCGTGTGGGCCATCTCATGAGATTACACATCAAGAAGGAAGCCACCAGCCAGTCAGTCATTAGTCACTTCACTTGATAGTGAGTCCATGCGTTCATTTCGCATGCTTGAACCTAGTAAAAATATTGATACATGCTACCTTGATGAAGTGTTCAGGAATCAGTTGAAATTTGTTGAGTTCTGACCATCCGCTTGTTGGGAAAAACAAAACCAATAGATGCACTGATCTTTCTTATTACAGAAACTGGAAAACTTTAGACAACAAAACATAGTGCGCTTGAGCGCTAAGCAATGAATATGCATGTTGATGAAGTGCGGAGCCAACCCAAAGAAACAGACATTTGTGAGATTTAAATTTATCTTGTCATTGGTTTCGGTGGAGGTAAAAGACAGTTATAGAAAATACTGATTTTACATTAAACAGCTTGATGTCCTCATTCAATCGGCGATCATTCTTCATTTCCTCCATGTGGCTTGCTGACTGAGCAAAAACTTTTGATTTCGGTGTCGCTCCGTCGCTCCGTCGCTTTGCTAAAGACTGCTTCAGCTTTTGCTATTAGTTACGTCGCTGCCGACTAGTTTCTCTTCTCGTTCTAATCTTTGTCTAGCTCGTTGTCACTGCGTGACGGCACTACGCTTGTCGCACGACCTTTGGCTACCCCGCTGTCGTTGTGCTCATTTCGTCTTCCGAGTTCCGATCTGCTCTCATTCTTGCTGCTTCGACTGTGGGCTATGGACATGATTGGGCTAGGTCTTGTCTTGTTATCAGTGATCGCTCCTGACTGCAGATTTTGGCTTCCTACTGTTTTGGCAGTCTTTGACGTTGGATTTCTTCACTGCCGCCGCTCGTTTCGTCTTGCAGCTGCTTCCGACTTACAATCTGCTCTCGTTATTGTTTCTTCGGCTGTGAGCTATGGGCGCGATTGGACTAAGTCTTATCTTCTTATCGGCAATCGCTCTCGACTGCAGATTGCTAGCTATGTGTTATCGTTATCATTAGTTTGATGCAGCTCGTTCAGTCGGTGATCATTCTTCATTTCGATCTTGCGCCTCGCTCAGTCCTTTGCTTCATTTTTTATGACTGCTTTAGCTTTGGCTACTGGCTGGGTCGCTGTCCACTGCTACTCAGTTTTTGGTTTTGTCTCTCGTTCTTGCTGCTTGGGCTTTGGCTACCTTGCTTGGTCCGTTGCATCGTTCACTCTTGACGGTGGGTTTGCTTTTTGACAAGGTCGCTATCACTTGCTCACCCGCTGCCGCTCATGCACAAAACGAGCATGTGCACGCACAACTGCTTCGACTGTGGGTTCGGGGTACGACTGGACTACGTCTTGTCTTCTTCTAAACCTGTTATTTTTTGATGTGGAGATTGGATCGCTCTTGTCTATCGCTACTTGCTATCGTTACCTACTATCATATGTTGCATCATCTTCCATCACGTTGTATAACTTTCGTTTGAGCTTTTCGTAGAAGTAACACCTAACCTCAAGTAAGTCAAAGGCCGGCGCCATATCTTCCGCATCTTGTCTGTACATGTTAACATCGATTACTTACTGATTGCCATCCAGCAAAAATGAGATCCGACTTCTATCATTCTCTACTTTCAGTGTTTGTATTGTTCCTTTGTTTTGTCTCGATGATAAAAATGTTCGAGACGATCGGTAGCAATTTTCCATGGATCCTACCTCTTCTACTCCTCAACCAACTCCTCTTCTTGAAACCCTTGAAGCAAATACTCTTCTTGCTTCCACTCTAGAACCAACTCCTATTCTTTCTTCGAGCCGTGAATCTCAACTTCATGCTCTCAGTCCTCACATTTCTGTTATTGATTCTTCCCAGTTTGACAAATTCTTCTCAGTTCTGTATATACCTTTAGGTTTCCCTCACATCGTTCTTATCTTGGACAAGGTCTGCCATCAAGACTTTAACGATCACAGATTGGAAGCACATCGTTTCTCTATCTACTTGGATCTGGATTTTGTTAGCATATATTACAGTTTTTGCTTGATACAGATTTTGTTAAAGTAGCTCGTGTCTTTTCAAATCTATTCGGGTCTTTTATGTACTTGGGCATCACAGACATTACCTATTGACTCGTACTACAAGATTGGCAGTATTTATAGACAAGCACTGTATTTCGGGTTTGTTTTTTGTAGAGCGTGGGGGCACTCTACTTCAGTTGCACTTTCAAGGAGTCGTCTGCATCCATGCAAAGAATTTACCCGCAGATTAAGAAATGACTTATCAGTGTTTTGGTGTCACGACCCTCATTCTCAAGATCGGACGCAGATGCGAACAACAGAACCCTAACGGACTTGCGATAGGTTGTGAACGCTGCGAGTAGGACTTAACAGCTTGGCCGGGAAGTCGGGATCAGATGAACCCTAAGTGGTTCTCTAAACCAAGGTTGGAACCTTGGGTTAGGACATAAGGGCGTACCCAAGAGGGCCCCAGACGAACGCTGACTTAAGGGGGCGAGTCTGGGAACGGGCTGAAACATGAGTCTCAGACCTAGGTCTGAGACGTGGGTCCGAGACGCAGACGAACCACAGGGTTCGAGTCTGGGTCTAGACCACAGATTCTCAGAAAAATGGCTAAGTGTTGGAGCTCCAGCGACGTTTTAGGTCGTGGACGGAGCTCTACATAAGATCTCGAGGCGAGTGAGGTATCATTGGAAAAGTCTCGTCAAGAGCTTTCCAGTGATATATAACACTCCTCGATCTGACCTCCGAGATGGAAGTTATGGCCGAACCACAATCGGGTTGTGGTATAATTTTCAGGGACCAAAGAGGAGGATGGGACCGCCGATCTCCAGAAGTATATATGAGGGGGGCTCGATGCCTGGGTGAGCCAGGACGAGCCACCCGACCCCAAGGTTCGGCAGGCGGACTCTGAGGGCATGAGGTGATGGCTGGGCCGGTTCCAAAGCACGTTCTCGTCCAGACTTGGACGTCTGGACTTAGGAACGCTGTAAGGGCTAGGACAAGACTAGGGAATGAGTCGGCGGGTTAGATCATCGTTCGGGAGCTTAGACCCAGACGGACATCACGGGCGGTTGGGCCGCTAGGTGTGCTGGAGGTATCGTTTAGGACCCTGGACTTTATGGGAAGTCCGCCTCAAGTCATCTTGTGACTTGCTCATGTTTTGGGACCGACCTAGGCGGGTCTAGGTCGGGACTTAGGGAATGCGGAGCTTGATGAATAAGGAGACGGTCCGGTTCCGATCCGGAAAAAACTGAGATAAGATAAGTGGTGCATAGACGCTAACGTGTGATTGTGTTTGCAGGTTAGCAGTGTAAAGTTTACGACCTACTGAGCAAGTGCTTCCGCTGACGCAACAAGGTGGTAGGTGCACGAAAAGTGGTATCAGAGCCGACGCTTCGGTGAGCGAGAACGTGGGGTAGTGGCTGAAGGCTGGACGCTTGAGGAAGGACGCGAGACGAAGACAAAGCGGATCACCGTTTCTAGGTGAACACTTGGAGCGATGGCCGACGTAGGACAGAGTTCCAAGAGGAGACCAAGAAATGGGGAGCGGCTGACACCAGGACCAGATCGACTCGAGCTAGCCCCGAGGCACAGTCAGAGGACGACAACCGACAACTTTCATCCCAACGTCAAGGGAGCCCTGTACCAGCTGCGGCACCAGTGCAGCAAGATGGAGTCTTGCCAACGGTGCCCAACGATTCAGGCGCGGGAAGTCAAGGAGCCTTGTATGCGGAACTCATCAAGATGATGAAGACCATGCAGGAAGGCATGGTCTCCATGGATAAACGTATCGCTGAGCTTGAGGCAGACCAAGGGAGTTCCTCGTCTACCAGAAAGCTTTGTAAGACGAATTTGCCGACCCCGTTTACAGGTATAGGACGAGCTCGCAAGGTTAAGGATTTCTTAACTGAGTTGGACCTATACTTTGAAGCGCATCAGGCTCAGGAGTCAGACAAAGTGAGAGCGGCGGTTACGTTCCTGAAGGATCATGCGCTTCTCTAGTGGACTGCATACACGGATGAGCATGTCTTGACCATCTCGGCGCTTGGTTGGAAGGAGTTCAAGGAGTTGCTCGCAAGACGATTCACTCCGGAATATCAAAGGATTCGGGATGGTGTTGAGTTAGTTCGGCTGAAGCAGACAGGGACCTTAAGTGCTTATGTGCGCGAGTTCAGTGCTAAGCTAGATTCGTTCTCCAAGTGGACTGAGGAGATCAAGATATGTATATTCATTGAGGGACTCAAGTCAAGCTCGGAGAAGGCTCTCTTTCGGATGTCGGAGCTACATGCGACAAGTGCCGAACTTTTGAAGTTAGCGGAGCGAATTGGGGACGACGAAGTCCGGCAACAGAAACCCTTTGAACCACGCAGCACGGACAAGTTCCATAGGAAGAACAAGAGCTTCAAGCGACAGTGGGATGGAGATGAGAAGGATCGAAAGGATACTTCTGTCCCGGCAGCAAAGCGGCAGCAAACAGGAGTAAAACCTAAGGGGCAAACACCTCAGAAGGGCAATGGCGCTAAGTTTACTTACTACAACTGTGGCGAGGCGGGCCATATTGCTAAGGGGTGTACGAAACCTAAGGTTACTAACTGTAGCATGAATGCGTTTGTTGCAAAGGACTTGTTGGAGGACCAGATGACTGTGACCTTGAGAACCACGAAGAAGACGTCGGGATTGATGTTTCTACAAGCCAAGGTTGCTAACCGTGATGTTACTTTTCTTGTGGACACAGGAACGACTCACTCCTTCATAAGTCCAAAGTTGGTGAAGAAGTTGGGCTTGTCTACCTCCAAGGCAGACAAGCCTATTCAGGTACGCTTTGCTAAGGGCAAGACGTACCAAACTTCTGAAGTGGCCTTGGACGTACGATTTGCGTGTGAGAAGTTGGAGTTCACAGAGAACTTCACGGTGTGCGAGATGGATGATATCCATGCGGTTTTGGAGAACACTTTCTTAGATAGGTTCAACGTGGAACTTATACGGAGACCTTTGAGGTTGAATGTCAAAGTTAAAGGGCGGAAGCTAGGAGTGAGGCTGATCCGGAAGGCGCGGAAAATTGACGACTTTGTAGTGAATTTGATCAAAGGTAAACAGATGGACTTCAACGACGGAGTCATGTGTTTGATGCGGGTTACAGATTTGATGACGGGTGACAGACAAGAGGAAACATCAGGAGACGCAACTAAACTCCCGAAGGTGCTTCGCGAAGTGATTAAGGAGTTTGAGGATGTCTTGACGGATGAGTTACCTGCTGAGTTATCTCCAAGGCGGGTGGTGGATCACAAGATCGAAGTCTTGCCAGGATCAGAACCACCTTCCAAAGCCCCTTATCGACTCAATCAGGTGGAACTCTTTGAGTTGAAAAGACAACTCGGTGAGCTATTAGCGCGGGGATATATTCGAACCAGCAAGTCACCTTATGGAGCCCCTGTTTTTTTTGCAAAGAAGAAGGATGGGAAGTTACGACTCTGTGTAGATTATCGTGCACTCAATAAGATGACGGTAAAGAATAATTATCCCTTGTCAAGGATAGATGACCTCTTTGATAGGCTAGCGGGCGCAAAGTACTTCAGCAGGATAGACTTGAAGTCAGGATATTACCAGATCCAGATAGCTGACCCAGATGTTGAGAAGACCGCTTGTCGAACCAGATACGGATCGTTTGAATTCGTGGTGATGTCATTTGGACTCTACAACGCCCCTTCGACGTTCACTACATTGATGAACACAATTTTTTGCGAGGAGATGGATGAGTTTGTCATCGTTTACATCGACGACATCTTGATCTATTCCAAAACCTTGGAGTCGCACGCGGAGCAGCTAAGGGTGGTGTTGACGAAGCTGTGGGAGCATAAGCTGTTTGCCAACATTGACAAGAGTGAGTTTGGTTTGGAGCGCATTAACTTCTTGGGACATGCCATTAGTGCAGAAGGAGTCGGCCCGGATATGCAGAAGGTGGACGCGATTGTGACTTGGGAGCCTCCGACTACAATGAAGAGGATGCGGTGATTCTTAGGATTGGCGCAGTTCTACCGCAAGTATGTGAAGGGGTTTTCGAAGATCGCAAAGCCGCTGACGGACTGGACGGGCAAAGACGCACAGGTAAGTTGGACCAAGGAGGTGGATGATGCGTTTCAGACGATCAAAACTATTTTGTCAAGGGCGTCAGTTTTGAAGCTGCCGGAGTTCGACAAACCATTCGAGGTGCACACGGACGCGAGCGACTATGCGATTGACGGAGTGTTGGTGCAGGATGGAAAACCTGTAGCGTACGAAAGCGAGAAGCTATCTGGGACAGAGAGTCGATGGCCGACTCACGAGAAGGAACTATTTGCGGTGGTTCATTGTTTGAGAAAATGGCGGCATTACTTGGGACTTCATAAAACCCAAGTATATACTGATAATATTTCGCTCAATACTTTGAGACACAAGATCGGGTGACGTCAAAGCAACTACGATTGCATGATACCTTGGCGCTCATGAACGTGGAATTAATCCACAAAGCGAGAAAGGACAATGTGGTTCTTGACGCCTTGAGTCGCAAGGAGGAATATCTTCCATCGTCAACACATATTTTACGAGCTATGTATCCTAAGGAGTCAGACTTGGAGAGGTGAATACGTGAAGGTTACATGGGCGACGATCAAGCGAAGGAGTATCTGGAACGGCTCAAGCGAGAAGTGAAGTTGCAGAACATGCAGCTAAGACATGGTTTACTCATGTTTAAGCAAAGTCGGGTTTATGTGGGACAAGGAAAACTTAAGACCAAGTTGTTAAAAGAATGTCATGATGCGCCCTTATCAGGCCATAAAGGCGAAAGGTCCACTTTAGCAGTGATAGCTAAAAAATTTTATTGGGGCCCACATGAAAGACGATGTTGCCCACTTTGTAAAAACATGTATAACATGTCAAGCGAACCGCGTTTCTTATGAGAAGAAACAAGGGTTGCTTCATCCTCTGCCGATTCCAGCAAGACCTTGGGAAAGCATTAGCATGGACTTCATTACCTCTCTGCCTGACTCGAATGGATACAACGCGATTTTTATGATAGTTGATCGGTTTAACAAACTCGTGAAGTTTGCTCCGACCTTGGACACTGCAACAGCGTTCACGACTTCTCGGTTGTTCCTAGATACTTGGTGGCGTTCACATGGATTACCTCGGAGTATTATTTCAGATAGAGACTCTAAGTTCACAAGTGCCTTTTGGAAACACTTGTTTCACAAATTGGGGACTAAATTAAAATTTAGTACCGCCTTTCATCCGGAAACAAATGGACAAACAGAACGAGTTAACTCGGTTCTGAATCAATACTTGAGGAATTATGTGAGCGCAGACTAGAGTGATTGGGCAGATTGGCTCAGTCTTGCGGAGTATTGCTACAATTCCACGAAGCATTCGGCAACCGATGAATCGCCTTTCTTGCTGGCTTACGGACGTGAGCCAGAAGGGCCTCTTGACTTGACTCTTGCAGGGAGTTCTACATCGACACGACCAAGAACACGGCAAACATCAGCTGAAGAGTTGGTGGCGGCAATGCAGCGGCGCGAGGAGCAAGTAAAGAAGAACCTCGAGAAGGCGCAGCAACGATACACGAAGCAGATAAACAAGCATCGGCGGCAAGTGAAGTTTCAAGTGGGCGAAGAAGTATGGATAAGTACGAAAAACTTCACACTCCCGAAGGAAATATCGGTGAAGTTTTCATCGAAGTTCGCGGGACCTTTTGTCATTGTCAAGAATCTGCATGAAGATGTCTATACATTAGACCTTCCTCGCGAGTGGCAGTTGCATTCGACTTTCCATGTTTCTTTATTAAAGAAATACTTCAAGGATGATTTGCGTCCGGAGCGCAAACAAGTACTCAGACCTCAACCTGATGTCGTGGAAGGCGAAGCAGAATATGAGGTGGAGTCCATTTTGCGGTCTCGGCGCAAATCAAACCGGATGGAGTACTTGGTCAAATGGCGTGGTTACCATTTGAAGGAAGCAACTTGGGTGCCAGAGGAAGATCTCGCACATGCGAGCGAAGTATTGGACCTATTCAAATAGAGACAAGGACAACAAGGACGTTAGCAAGATGAGGACATCTCCTTCCAGCGAGGGGTGAAGAAACGACGAATCATACGAGTAGCAACTTGAGACGATTTGTGCCGATGGACTTTGTAGCTTTGACTTGTGTTTGGAAATAAAGATTTTGTTTCTTGAAATTTTGTCTAAGTGTATTGGTAGTGCATGGCTATGACTAGTTCTGATCAGATGTCTAGGATGTTTTCAAGAGGAGGAACGAAGCACACTCAAAGGAAGCGAGCTGGTTTGGATAAGCATCTAAATCAAGACTAAGTCTTGATGTCAAGACTTAGGTTTGCCGTAGCGTTGGCAAAGCAAGTATGAACTTTCATACTTGTCTTGGGGCTTGGGGTGATCTTGCTTGGCAGTTTTCTAACTGCAAAGTAAACTTAGTCACGCGTCTAAGTCAAATCAGATTGCGATCGGAAAGTGAGTTTCGGGGGACCTCGTAAGTAGGTGTGAATACTTATAGTTAGCAAGTTAGAGTCTTAAGTAGAATGTTTAGAAATTGTCAACTAGTTTTGTTTAGGATAAGCCAAAAAGGTAAAGCTTTCCCGAGACTAGTTGAAATTTTCTAAGTGTTCTAGCGACAACTTAAGACTCAAGCCAAGAAGAGAATTGCGGGTTAGCTACCAGAACGCAATTCTAACGCCAAGGGGTTGACTACCCATTTTGAACTTGGTGTTAACTTAAAGGATCATTGTTGATGAGGGCATCAACCTCCAAAGTGAGGGTGAGTGTCGTGACCCTCATTCTCAAGATCGGGCGCAGACGCGAACAACAGAATCCTAGCGGACTTGCACTAGGTTGTGAACGTTGCGAGTAGGACTTAACGGCTTGGCCGGGAAGTCGGGATCAGATGAACCCTAAGTGGATCTCTGAACCAAGGTTGGAACCTTGGGTTAAGACATAAGGGCGTACCCAAGAGGACCCCAGACGAACGCTGACCTAAGGGGGCGAGTCTGGGAACGGGCTGAAACATGAGTCTCAGACATAGGTCCGAGACGTGAGTCCGAGACGCAAACGAACCACAGGGTTCGAGTCTGGGTCTGGACCACAGATTCTCAGAAAAATGGCTAAGTGTTGGAGCTCCAGCGACGTTTTAGGTCGTGGACGGAGCTCTACATAAGATCTCGAGGCTAGTGAGGTATCATTGGAAAAGTCTCGTCGAGAGCTTTCCAGTGATATATAACACTCCTCGATCTGACCTCCGAGCTGGAAGTTGTGGCCGAACCACAATCGAGTTGTGGTATAATTTTTAGGGACCAAAGAGGAGGGCGGGACCGCCGATCTCCAGAAGTATATATGAGGGGGGCTCGATGCCTGGGTGGGCCAGGACGAGTCACCCGACCCCAGGGTTCGGCGGGCAGACTCTAGGGGCATGAGGTGATGGCTGGGCCGGTTCCAAGGCACGTTCTCGTCCAGACTTGGACGTTTGGACTTAGGAACGCTGTAAGGGATGGGGCAAGACTAGGGAACGAGTCGGCGGGTTAGACCATCGTTCTAGAGCCTAGACCCAGACAGACATCACGGGCGGTTGGGCCGCTAGGTGTGCTGGAGGTACCGTTTAGGACCCTAGACTTTATGGGAAGTCCGCCCCAAGTCATCTTGTGACTTGCTCATGTTTTGAGACCGATCTAGGCGGGTCTAGGTCGGGACTTAGGGAATGCGGAGCTTGATGAATAGGGAGACGGTCCGGCTCCGGTCCGGACCAAACTGAGATAAGGTAAGTGGTGCATGGACGCTAACGTGTGATTGTGTTTGCAGGTTAGCGGTGTAAAGTTTGCGATCTACTGAGCAAGTGCTTCAGCTGGCGCAACAAGGCGGTAGGTGCGTGAAATTTGGGTTGGCAACATCAGAAACCTTTAGGCGCTGAGGTTTGTGTCAAGTCTTTGACAAATCATGGCTTGCACACTTATGTTGGTATTCTCAGTTACTGTATGAAGGATCAGAAAGAGGACTATCACCATGTGACAAAAATGTTTCTGAGAGCATGCTGACGGGAAAGATATGTATGTTTTTCTAGGTGTTGCAGACATCAAAAATAGTGTTGAGCTTACTTATGCAAATGTACTAGCTCGAGCACTGCAGTTTAATAAGTACAAGAACTCTCATCTGTTGTCTACTACCATCCGCACGTCTTTGAGAACCATGCTAACCTCTGGAAAATACAGCGCTTCTCCCTCGTGGATCATCCAAGGTGGAATGCAGGAATGAAGACTAGACTCTCTTTGGAAATCTTTTTTGCATCCTGCTGAAGTAACCGCATAAGATGTTCAGAACATATTCTTTTGGCAGGACAATAGACGGTGTGGTCAGTGCAGGAGGAGATATATCGAAGAAGATGGATCAACATGGACCGATCCGTCCGTGGTAGCTGCTGACCTGCAGCCAAAAGTACCTGTATCACTGGTAGACTGATGCGAACGCTGCTGTTGGGAAGACGCATGAAGAAGCAGCAGAATATATTCCACTCTTGGATGTGTTTCTGAGACGGGATGCCGGATGAGCTTTTGAAATCCACAACACCATTTCTATTTGATATTTATGGACAGTCATAATAGAATAGACTACTTGCAGTATCACATACACTACATACAATATGCAGGTGCTCTTGAACAGTTATGTTCCACTATGGAACACTAGTTGCAGTAACTAGTCTCTTTTCTACGTAGTGTAGAGAGACGTAATATGCATGTGCTCTGATCACAGTTTTTCTTTTAGTTTTTCAATAATAAGTACGAATAAGGAGCGTAGCAAACAGAAGTACGTGAAGCGCTTTTCTCTGCGCAGTTGGACGGCCTTTGTGTCCACAGTATTTGTTGACGATGTTGTAAATATTTTTCAGTAATGATAAGATAGACGGTGGTCTTTTTATTACACGCATGTGCTCCATTTATGGACAGGGTCCGAAAGAGACAAGTATTTCAGCTGGTGACCTTGCACCTCCTTTTCTGCTTCTCAAGGAAACTTCAACTTTAATGTAAGCGAAGGAAGAATAGAAGGAAATAGAATGTAATATGGTAATATTTAATTATTATCGTTTAGAAACAGCAGAAACGAACACCTGTACTCAGCAGAAACGAAACATAAATCTGGAGTGGACTGCCTCGCTTGAGAAGGTAATACACTTATTTACGCAGACTATGATTTAGTACCTAACCCTTCCTGGTGAAAGGGTTAGGTATTAAATTACACGCCTAGATATTTGCCTCTTCCAGCGAAAGATGGAGGAGGTGAATATGCAGGTGCTCAAGAGTAATGAATAAACAGTAGTGTCTCCTTGTACAATAACAGTCTTCACGTTCAAAGGTCGGAGGATATCGTACCCTAAGGGAGTCACGTGTGCGAGTGGTTCTCCGTAACCGGAGATCCACGATTACTACAGTAGTGGCTCCGGAATCAAACATATGTGACTTTTCCGGAACCACGTCACGGACCGGATATGAACTGGAAGTAGTTACGATCTCTCGGATATTGCTTACGCTCCCTCGATCATGGTTCAACACTTTCTTTCACTGGGTTTCGCGATTTAAAGAGACAAGAAGAATGCAAAGGAAGTGGTGAAGAAAAAGGTCAAAATGCTTTATGTATAGTCCATCGTCATAAAACATGTGAAGCTTTTTTCTGACCACGTTAATAATGTTAGAGCTTAATTGTAGACTCAGTGAAAGATTATTCAAGCGAGGCGCGTTTGGGACATCTTGCTCTTCATGTTCAGCTCTTGATGACCACAAGCTCCTAGAAAGTTCTCATGTTCGAGAAAATCGAAAGTTACTTACATGACCCAAAAGTGGCTTACGAGATCGAAAGTGGCTTATATCCTGAAAGTGGGAAAGAAAGTTGATTACAAGACCCAAAAGTGCTTTACGTTTTCGTAAAATATTGGCAAAAGTTTCGTCTGCGACGGGCAGCGAATGTAACGTCACGGACAATGAGCATATAGCAACGGGCACGGGCTTGAATAAACTCTTTTGTACGTGATTTACAGTGTAATGCACTATCCGGCGTGAGGTTATGCAGTATAACCCCACTCTTTCCGGCAGTGGCTTACATGCATAACCCAATCTCGGGTAGTGGGTTACGTTGCGTAATCCCATTGCAGGAAATGCATTCTCCAATACAAAGTTTACTTATGGTTTACCGAGGATAGGTTACCTTTGACCAGAAGTCAGTTCAATGAATGCCTTTGTAAGAACTATGATATAAACCACCGCAAATATAAGAAAAGAAGTGGTCAAAGAAAACCTGAGAATGTTATATGTACAGTGGGAGACGAGAGGTAGTGGTTTTTCAGTCTTAAATAATTCACCACAACTATCATCGTGGCTTCTGCAGCGTAAAGATAAAAAAATGTAAAATCTTGATTATTTTGGGAAAAGATCTAACGATTTAGTTATATATATATAAATATTATTGATCATATTAATATATAAAATCATAGTTTATCAACTACTCCTTTGATAAACTGTGATCTCAAAT
This sequence comes from Asterella californica, assembly GCA_036924285.1. NCBI lineage: Eukaryota > Viridiplantae > Streptophyta > Marchantiopsida > Marchantiales > Aytoniaceae > Asterella > Asterella californica. Next base: position 13,889,130 of record JAYKYS010000012.1, read on the forward strand.
ATGAAAATGAAAACTCTCAAATATGAAAATGAAAACTCTCAAATATGAAAGAAGAGAGATTTTATATTTCTAAAATTCTTTAGGGTTGTAAAGGAAGGATATAACTTTTTGTCGTGTAGTGAAACGGACGGATAGAGTAGTGGAACCGAGAAAGCAAAAGAAAATAGCAAGAAAAGACGAATGGAGTCGTTTTGAAAATCAAAAAACTGAAAAAAAAGTAAAAGATCCGAATAAATTGATAACGCATAGCCTCGCAATTGCATAGCAAGCAGAACTACTTGTCGTAAACTCCACATACTGTTGCAGGAGGTTAGGCTAAGCTCTCAAAGCCCGAGAGGGGAACCTTGAGGCTGACTGTTGGAAATGGACTGCTAATAGAATAGACTAAGGCAAAACTCTAAGTCACGGCATTAGGACAATATGTGAGTGTGGGGAGAGCTCCTCAAGAGAGTGTAGGCAAAACCAAGTAAGTAGATACTCAATCATGTACAATGGCCTTGGGCCAGAATAATATACCTTGGGGTCTTGGTCTTGGTGACCTTACGAAAGGTCACCATCCTAAAAGCCTGAACTGCTTACTGCTAAGAGGAGTATTCACACTGCGTACGGTATTCTAACACTCCCACTCAGTAACAGTTCGGATAAAAATATTACTTAGCTAGAAAACATTCCTAGCTTCGGTAGTAGATAATCCAACTTGGGAGCTGGTAAGCTCTTCGTCAGAACATCTGCAACCATGTCCTCAGTAGGACAATATCTAACTTCTATAACTTTTCCAGCGACGTTATCGTGGGCACCAAGAACGAAGAGCTTGGCTCATCGATCGCGAAGAACAATCCAATCTCAGGTCGCATGCGATGAAAAACCTGACGCAAGCGCTTCCCTGCGAACCAATTTCACTCACAACTCCCAAACCGCCCGATGAAAACTGGTATCGTCTTCAGTTTCCTGAAGAACTCGTTGTTCTGATCCCGATGGATCCAAGGACAGCAAGTTTGGACTCCGGAACGGTCCGAACGGTCCAACTCTCCTCCACAGGTAACTGAAAATCCCAAATCTACTTCCTGCGTCTCAATTTCTTCCAGAACACAACCCGCGATCCGTCTCTTCAAGAACCGTCTTAACCTGTGCGTAGCCTGCACAGATCTGAACCCGATGACACCTTGCGCGCGTGTATTGGACTTCCCAATTCTCCAAAACATCCACCGACAAGTCACAGGAACAAGCAAGCCCCTTAAGCAGCCCCCTTGCAACAGTCTGTACGTACGAAGTTCAACCCTCAATAATAAGAAGCAGGCCCCTTGCGTCTTTGATATAACGCCTGAAGCCCTAAATACCCAGTCAGCAAGTAACTAGGGGCCTAGCTTGATTTTACCTTTTTTTCGAATCGCATAACTTCTTCTCTGGATGTCCAAACGAAATAAACAAGATGCCCATGGAAAGCTGACAATGAGCTCTATCCATCTATGCGATAAAAGTAAAGATCCGAAGTTGCGCCAAAAGCTCGTAAGCTGGGGCCTAGCTTGTTTTCTCCATCTTTCGAGTCTTGTAACTTCTTCACTATGCGTCCAAACGAAGTAGACAAAGTGCCTATGGAATGCTGACAAGGAGCTCTATCCACTGGTGCGATAAAAATGAAGATCCGAAGTGGTGCCAAAAACCCGTAAGCTGGGGCCTGCTTATTTTCTCCATCTTTCGAGTCCTGTAACTTCTCTACTAGGCGCCTAAACGAAGTAGACAAGATGCCTATGAAAAGCTGATAAGGAGCTCTACCCATCTATGCGATGAAAATGGAGATCTGAGATTGTGCCAAAATTTGTAAGCTGGGGCCTAGCTTGTCTTCTCATGAGTGTCTTTGGAGCGACAAACATCGAAGTTTGTATTTCAGGTAGGAGCCGGTCCACGACACGACATCCACCCCCTCTGAACCTGTGCATCCTCCGGTATGCACCAGAGATACCAACCAAGGAGTGGACCGGCTTATCGTCCTACTTCCCATCGTAACCAACCTCACCTTCAAGATCTTCTGCATAATCCTCATCCTCAAACTGAAACTCCGTCAAGATATCTGCTAGATCGACCTCCTCCTCTCTCTTTTTGAAAATCTTGACACGTTTACCTGCCACTGGTATCTTCAAGCTCGTTCCATCCAACTCTTGCAGGGCGTAAGTTGCGTTGTCATGAACCTTCTTCACCACATACGGACCAAACCATCTTCTGGAAAACTTCCGGAGTGCACTATGCTGGTTGTCTAGACTGTTGTCATAGACTAACACCCAATCACCTTCTTTGATGTCCATGGGTCTCAAACGATGTCGCTGATCAAATCTGACCTTGTTCTTCAACCGTGCTTCTCGCAGCCTATCCAAAGCAATTTGGATATCCTCTGGTCTTCTCTCTAACTGCCTAATTCGAATAGCAAGAAGCTCTTCTCTAGTCAAATTGTCCTCCCAAGGTAACACACTCCATGTCAGAACGTGTTCTTCAATCGGCATGATAGGCTTCTGACCTGTGATGAGTTCCATCGGCATGTAACCTGTCACCGAGCTGTGCGTCGTTCTATCTGCCCAAAACGCAAATGGTAAGAGTCGAGGCCACTCGCGCACCCTTCCGTTGCAAGCCTTCACCAAAGCCTTCACAATGGGTGGATGACCACGTTCACTCTTGGCATTCCCTTCGGGGTTGTAAGCAGTTGTCAGTGACAACCTCACCCCACACCTTGCAAAGAATTCACGAGCCTCGTGTGCATCTAACTCTCCCCGATCTGTAGTGATCTTTCCCACACATCCATACCGACAAACAACCTCTTCCAAGAGAAATTTACATACCCTTTCAGTTGTCTTCGTCCGAAGCGCCCTACCCTCGACTTGATTTGATAGATCTTCTCTAGCAAGTACCAAGTATCTCATCTGCCACAACCCAACCGGCATAATCACCAAGTCTACCACCCACTTGAAATGTATTGCCAGCGGATAAGTTGGATGTAATCCGTCACGATGTCGGATGTTCGAATACATCTGACATGTCAAACAAGACTCTACAAAAGATACAACATCTCTGTACATGTTTTTCCACCAATACCGCTCTTTCATCTTGGTAAAAGTGACCCAAATCCCTCGATGTCCAGCCCAAAGACTCTCATGGAATGCCTTGAGCAACTTTTGCTGATCTTCCTTGTTGCAAATCACCCGTAGCGGTACCCCACCTTTCTGCTTCGGTCGTTTCCAAAGAAACCCATCCTGCAACATGAAGTTGTAGGCCTTCCTTCGAACTCTCCGAAACCTCTCATCCGTCCAACCTGTCTGCTTAACCATCGTACTAAGGTACCTCCCGATATCAAGCAAATCACCATCATACAACCCTTCAACAAACAACTCTTCTTCCCTTCCTGTCTGTGCAATCGAATAGAACTCTGTACCCACGTCGTCAATGTCTTCTACCATCTCATCTTCCCCATCATATCGAGCCCGAGATAACATATCCGCCATCAGATTATCCTTCCCTGCAATATGTCTAAACTCCGGGTTCAACGACTTGATATATGCGATCCATCGTAACATCGCAATATCAGAGGTTGAACAATTCACGATCATCCCTAACAACGGCAAGCAATCAGTTTCAACCACCACTACTGCTCCAATCAAATACTCTTTCTCAATTTTCATAGCTGAAACAATATCCCACAGTTCTCTCTTCACTTGCGGGTAAGCACGTTGTCGAGGACTTAACACCTTCGCTCCGAACCTAACCGCAAACCTGTCTCCATCCTCGTCATCTTGTCCGACTGCCCATCCAATTGCAACTGGGCTTGTATCCATAGTAAGAATCACCGGCCTAGCACCCTTGTAATCAATCCTTCCCAGGACTGGGGGAGATGATAGTAAAGACTTCAGCTTCTTTACCGCATCAGTATGCTCTTCCTCCCATCTGAACTTATGACCCTTACGCAACAATCCATACAACGGATCCGCCACATGCGCATAATGAGGAATCCAAATGTGGTAGAATACACAAGCACCCAAAAATCTTCTCACTTCTGTTAGCGAGTTGCAAACCTCCTTCATTCTTCCAATCGCATCCACCTTGTTCGGATCTGGCTTCCGACCAAACGATCCACACAAATGATCAACGATCAAAACCTCTCTAACCCCAAATGTAGACTTCGCATCTGACAGCGTAAGATGAACTTCCTCAAGTCGAGATAAGATCTTCTCACAGTCTGCGATGTGATCAGTGACGTATCGCCGACACCCCCTCTGATCTAATGCTTCATCCTTCTCATCTTTCACACATCCTTTGATGGGGATGTCATCCAAGAACGGCATCGTCTTTTCAGGGATGAAGTCCCTTAGAACTCGATTCATCCCGTTCATCATGTGTGCTACCGAGTTGGTAGCTCTTTGTGGTAAAGTACACATCCAAACCAACCCCAAAGGTGTCCTCATTGTCGTGAAGCTTCTGCTCTCCTCCGCTAGTTGAAACTGATCATACCCCGAGTAAAGATCTCCCATTGAGTAAATCGCTCTTCCTGCAAACGCTTCTGCAAACTCATCCACAATCGGTCCCACCCCAGCATTTCTGATTGTTACTGCATTCACCGGCTGCATGTCTTGGATGAACCGCAGCGACCCATTCTTCTTTGGTACTGTAAACCATCTGCTTGAATATGGTGCAAACGACGGCTCCAAGATCTTCATCCGCATCTTCTCCTTCAGCAACTCCACTAGTTTGGGCAAGTGAGCCCGCGGTACTGGAATTGGTCTCAGGTTCCATGGCACATGCGGTACCGTGAAGATAACCATCGGGGTAACAACGTACGGATCTACACATCCAATCTCAAGTGGCTCAAAAGCAAATGCTTTCCCATGTCTTGAAAGCATCTCCTTGAAGCACATCCTCTCTTCTGGTAGAAGAGACCCATCAGATCCAATCTTCAGCTCTTCAAGGGTCTTCTCCGTGAACTTGTGTCCTATCATTGCAGGATCTCTCAAACTCTTCTCCTCTGAAGCTCGATCCATCTGTTGGTTGGTGTCTTCCGGCAAAGGACCAGCAACTAGCTTTACTTTCCTATCCACTATCTTGTACCTTGTCTCAACTCGAACCTCTGGTGCACAGAATGATTCGATCACCGAATAGACCTCCCTTGAATGAATCTGCACGACCTTATCCATATCCTCCCATCCAATAGACATGATCTCTCGCAAGGGATCTTCCAACCCATCCTCTTCATAAACACCAGAAATCCATTCATCCCCTTCTAGCTCACCCAACTCTTTCAACATCAACTCAACACCACGCAAATGTTTTTGTTCTTTTCTTCTCAGCTCTTCTATCTTCTTGTAGACAGCAATCCCACACTCTGAAAATCCAATAAACCCTGTACAAAAGACACTATCTCCATCAAGCGAGAGTACCTTCTCTTGCGCACCACCACAATCCCGCTCTATAGTGGTACTCAACGAAAATCCTTGAACTCTTCACTCACCCTTGGAAGCGGCTTCTCCCTCAAACGATCTCGGTTGCGCTCGTGGTTGGACGGTACAGTCAGGAACTGTACCGCTCTCTTCCCATCTTGACTTCGGACCCTAGCATACGCAGATCCGTCGTCCAGTACCTTTGTCTCCATCCGGGTTGCTATGATGAAAGGTTGACCTAGAATGAGTGGGTATGATGTTGCTTCCTGAACAAAGAAGTTTTGCTCGATAGCAACATCACCTACGCGCACTCTGATGTCTGGACAAGCTCCATACAAGTCTCCTCTCGTGTTGTTGGCTGCTCTTATGATCCATGCTCTGTGTCGATCGGCCACTTCTTCCTCTTGTACAGCTCCTTCGACATGATGTTGATTTCTGATCCATGATCGATCAGAGCAACCACCGGCTCATCCAAGTCCTCGATCCTCACCAACGTCTCCGTCGTAGCTCGAGCCCAGTGATTGTGGCTGTAATGACTTGAGCTCCGCTTCCCATCCTCCTCTTCATCCTCGAAATGCACCCTGCGCCTTCTATCTCTTTCTTCCTCTGGAGAATAGACACTGCACCTTGCAAGCTCTCTCTCCTCATCCACTGACATCCTAGTATCCAAAGCATGTGATAAACCAGTCTCACCCGTAATTTGTCGTTTCCGTTTGATGACATCGATGATGACATCATGAAACTCACGCTTGGCGATGCCTAACACTTCTCTCAAAGTAAACTCCACCTTCGCATTCAGAATGTGATCTTCCAAGACTCCCTTCAAGTCTGTTGAAGCCTCGATATCCTACTGTAGTTTGTACGCAGCCGGCTTACCCTTCTCCTTCTGAGATTTCTCCTTCGATGAAGAAGGACCATCGTCCATCGGTAGGTCTTGAGCTCCTGCATCCCGAAGCTCTTGGCGAACCTTCTCCCCTCGAGTCTGTCTCTTTGAAGAAGTCCCTTCTCTTAAATCCTCTGAATCTCACCTTCTCTTCTCTTCCAACAACGCTTCGTGTTGGTTCTTGGCGATGTACGCATGCACCGATAGAGCTTCTATCGGATCCTCCCATCCAGTATCCCTTCTGATCGTAGCAGCTGTCCTCTGCAACGTCTCACGTGCCATCTTCCCTTTCTGTTTCATGGAGATGGCAGATGACCACAACTCACTTGGCTCAACTTGCTTGTTGAAACTCCTCTCAGCCTGATCCTCTACCCTTGTGCCATAAGTTCCAGCTTCCACGATTGCGACTGCTTGTGCTGATAGGTGGTCCTCAACCAACTTCTTCATCCCTCCTCTACCAAAGTTGGTCTGAAGAAGTGCACCAGTATCCTTCAACGCTACTTTCCCATCCTTCCAAAAGATCACCCCTTGCTGCAAGGTATCACTGAACTCCTTGCAATCTCTGCGCGGATGATCGGTACCATCGCACCAGATACACCGCTGGATCCAGCCTTGCTTCTCAACAGATTTCGCTCCGCTTGTAGACCCTTGTTCCTCCAATCTGGTGAGCTTGATCTGCAAGTCTCGCATTCCACGCATGATCTCCTCAAGACTTGAGTCCTTCTTCGGAGATACTATCGGTGTCTGAACAACTGGAACAGCAGGAGCAACCGGCACTACCTGTCTAGCAACAAGAACAACTGGTCGAACTACAGGAACAGGTGTTACAGCAGTTGGTGCTGGTGTCAGTCTCCTAACAGGAACCTTCTCTCGCCTCCGCTCCCTCTTGGTGAGTAGACCAACAGCTTCTTCAACCTTCTTCCAGCTGCTAGTCAATCCATCGTCCTCCTCCCGGTCTTCCAGAAGTACCTCTAGCTTCTCCTGCAACTTCTCATCTGCAGCCCGAAGAAATAGCTCTGTCTTGTTGGACTACAACGTCAGCTTCTCCATCCTAGTCAATCGTGAAAACTGCTTCTCAAACTCCCTAAGCAACTCTGTAGCTTGTAAACCCTTCCTTGGTTGCTCAACCCACTCCAAGAATGACTTCTTGGTGACTCGATCAGAGTCCTCCAAGAAGTACTCATCCATCAAGGCACGAGCAAAAGTCTCCCAATCCTTGTTAAAATGCTTCGTTAGCATTTTAACATGATCCCTAATCTCTGGAGCTGCTGCCAACTCAAACGTCTCAATCATCTCATCTTCTGAGACCCGGTTCAGCTCCATCTCTTTCACATAATGTCTCAAATACCTTGAGACATCTCTTCCATCAAACTGGTCAATCCTGCTGACCACCGCTTGTAGCGCCTTTGTTGCCAAAGCTTCCTTCCGCTCATCAGACTGTTGCTGCCGTAAGAACATAGTGAAAGCTTGGAACATCGATGCAGTCGCCGGATCCAACTGCACCTTCGGTAACCCACTTGAACCACTAGCTCCATCTCCATCACCTTTCCCATCCCCACTCATGACTGCCAATCTCTTCTTCAAAGTTCACACACAGAAGAAATCTCCACCCCAGACCTTCACGTCGAGTTCACCACCGTATCGTGTCAGATATTTTGTGCGTGAAGGATGTCCAGGAAAACGCGAGGTTCCTGGCTGTGGAGATGTTGTGTGCCAAACAGAGACAAGACAGAGAAGAACAACCACGAAAAGGAATGCTGCGATATATACCACTCTGAAAGTATGTACACTTCCGATTCTTTCTCCTAACAGCACAAAACTGAGGAACAGACCAGAGCGGTCTGTAACCTACTTCAGAAGCCCTAAAACAAACCCCTGAATCGCAACCTTAGCCTGAAATCGCCAAAGCGTAGCTCAAAGCAAGAAAAACTTCTCTTTGCTAACAAACAGAGCCACAACAATATCACGCGATCCAAAACCCAAGTCCAAACCACATCCACGCACTAACTCTTGGCTAAAGCTAGCTACCACAAGCCGTACACAACCAATTAAGTCCCTAACGAACTCAAAAAGACAAAATCCGTAGCAAAGGAACCGAAAAAGATCTATCTGAGAACTTTCTCCTTTCTCCAAACGATCTTCAAATGTCGATAGGGTCTCCTTCCCTGACTCCTTTGGCTCAAGAAACCTTCATATCCGACTCCCGATAGTCGAGATATCGCCGATTTTTGGTCGCAGGTGACCGAACTTCCAGAAGCTCCTCCCTGCGGCTTAAAACCGCTCACACCGCACAAACGGATCGTCTAAACTGATATCCGTCCTCGCTGATAGGTAGATCTGGCTACCCTGAACCCAACAAGACTCCAAACAAGCCGTTTGGAGTTCCCCTTGCAAAACCACTCGAGAAATTTGGTCGCAGGTTGCAAAAAACTGACGTAAATCGGCTCCCTGCGGCTCAAATTCGCTCACCACACCCAAACCAACAATCCAATTCACTTACAGTCTTCTCCTATGCGTACATGAGGACTCCCTGATCGCGTAGGCACCAAGAACGAAGAGCTTGGCTCATCGCTCGCGAAGAACAATCCAATCTCAGGTCGCAGGCGATGAAAAACCTGACGCAAGCGCTTCCCTGCGAACCAATTTCACTCACAACTCCCAAACCGTCCGATGAAAACTGGTATCGTCTTCAATTTCCTGAAGAACTCGTTGTTCTGATCCCGATAGATCCAAGGACAGCAAGTTTGGATTCCAGAACGGCCCGAACGGTCCAACTCTCCTTCACAGGTAACTGAAAACCTCAAATCTACTTCCTGCGTCTCAATTTCTTCCAGAACACAACCCCCGATCCGTCTCTTCAAGAACCGTCTTAACCTGTGCGTAGCCTGCACAGATCTGAACCCGATGACACCTTGCGCGCGTGTATTGGACTTCCCAATTCTCCAAAACATCCACCGACAGATCGCAGGAACAAGCAAGCCCCTTAAGCAGCCCCCTTGCAACAGTCTGTACGTACGAAGTTCAACCCTCAATAATAAGAAGCAGGCCCCTTGCGTCTTTGATATAACGCCTGAAGCCCTAAATACCCAGTCAGCAAGTAACTAGGGGCCTAGCTTGATTTTGCCTTTTTTTCGAATCGCATAACTTCTTCTCTGGACGTCCAAACGAAATAAACAAGATGCCCATGGAAAGCTGACAATGAGCTCTATCCATCTATGCGATAAAAGTAAAGATCCGAAGTTGCGCCAAAAGCTCGTAAGCTGGGGCCTAGCTTGTTTTCTCCATCTTTCGAGTCCTGTAACTTCTTCACTATGCGTCCAAACGAAGTAGACAAAGTGCCTATGGAATGCTGACAAGGAGCTCTATCCACTGGTGCGATAAAAATGAAGATCCGAAGTGGTGCCAAAAACCCGTAAGCTGGGGCCTAACTTATTTTCTCCATCTTTCGAGTCCTGTAACTTCTCCACTAGGCGCCTAAATGAAGTAGACAAGATGCCTATGAAAAGCTGATAAGGAGCTCTACCCATCTATGCGATGAAAATAGAGATCTGAGATTGTGCCAAAATCTGTAAGTTGGGGCCTAGCTTGTCTTCTCATGAGTATCTTTGGAGCGACAAGCATCGAAGTTTGTATTTCAGGTAGGAGCCGGTCCACGACACGACAACGTGATCTTTGATGAAGTGATATCGGATGTCGATGTGCTTCGTACGGTCGTGGAACTTGCTGGTGTCGACAAGGGCCATATCACTTTGGTTGTCACAATATGTAACGGTCGGCTCCTTGTCATGCAATCCGATGTCGGTCAGGAGCTGACGTAACCAGATTGTCTCTGAGCAGCTCGTGCTAAGAGCTACATATTCTGCCTCTGTACTTGACAAGGCTACTGATTTCTGTCTCTTGGAGGACCAGCTGATGGCTCCTCCAGAGTAGATGAAGCAATGTCTTGATGTGGATCGTCTTGTCTCCACGTGTCCTTCCCAATCAGCATCGGTGTAACCGAACAAAGAGTAGGGCTGGGGTGAGTGAGCATACTCGAGGTACAAATTTAAAGTTCCCTTGATGTAACGGAAATCCCGCTTCATAGCGGCAATGTGCTTAGGTCCAGGACTACTCATGAACTGGGAGAGTACACTAATGGGATAAGACAAATCAGGACGAGTACATACTGCAGCCCAATTAATAGAGCCGGCTGCACTCTGGTAAGGATAACTATTACATAGCTTCTTTTCATCCTCGGTGACAGGGGGGTCATCCGAAGAAAGTTTCTCACTTGTAACTAGAGGGGTGCTTACAGGTTTGCAGTCCTGTAAGCCAAACTGAAATAGTTTCTGCATCAAATACAAAGTTTGACTAAGTCTGATAGTGCCAGAGGACGGGTCACGATTAATCTCAATGCTAAGGCAATGATGGACTGGACCGATGTCAGTCATGCTGAACCGTGAGCTCAATTTCTCTTTTACGTGAGACAGTAGAGCCTCACTGCTGCTGGCAATCACAATGTCATCCACGTAGAGGGCAAGGATGACGAAGTGCTGTTTCTGGTGCAAGTAGTAAACATTTCCGTCTACACCGGACTTAGCAAATCCAAGAGAAAGCAAGAAGTTGTCGATGATCAAGTACCATTCTCTTGATGATTGCTTAAGACCGTAGAGAGTCTTGAGCAATCTGCATACTTGACTGCGCCTTGCTGTAGTCACGTCTTCCGGAACACTCATGTATATTTCCTCGTTAAGTGTTCCATTCAGAAATGCAGTTTTAACATCCATTTGATGTACATGTAGATTATACTACGCTGAGATGGCAAGGATGAGCCGTATTGACTGAATGCGGACTACAGGGAAAAAGGTTTCTGTGTAGTCCAACCCGTAGATCTGGGTGAAACCACGAGCCACTAGTCTCGCCTTATAACGAGCAATGGACCCATCGGTATTAAGTTTTAACTTGAAGGTCCACTTACATGTTATCGGTCGGCGTCCTTGTGGCAAGTCGGTGAGCTTCCAGGTGCCGTTAGATTCGTGGGAATCTAGCTCCTCCTCTATTGCTCTTCTCCACTGATCGGCATCAGGAGAAGATACTGCTTTTGTGTAAGAAACAAGTTCCATTGGCACTGGTTTAAGAGTTATCATCAATGCACGCTTGGTGTTCTTCCGAGACTTCGGGATCAGCGATGAAGGGTCGTAGCCTTCATCTGGGTTCCGTTGTGGAGGAACTAAATGTCGAGCTGATCGTCTCAATGGAGGCGGTGCTGGGAAATCCAATGGAGGGAGAGAGGACTCGTTGTGGGTGGAGCCGGAAACTCGTGGTGAGCGTGGTGATGTGCGCCGAAGGTACGGATGGCGCGGACTCAAGTTCTCTGCAGGGGGAGAGTGAGTGCTTGAGGAGTGAGAACGTGGGGGGCGACTGCTCCCACTGGACTGTGTACTGCTGGTGACTCCTCCGCCAAGGTCATGACTGCTAGGGACTCCTCCTCTAGATCCAAGACCAACAGATGGGGTTGGAGCTGGATTGGCAGGAGATGGCAGAGGAACTCCCACTGAAGGGAAACCGGGAGAGACGGACGGGAAATGAGCTGGGCCAGCTGAAGGGGCAGGCACAGTATGATAAAAATGGACGTCGGTCTCATGAGATGCTTGAGTGAGTGGGGGATCACCAGAGGGGGTGGATGTGGGTGGGAGAGTCGGGGAGGACTCATCGAAGATAACATCACGAGAAGTGAAGGTATGACCGTCAGATTTTCTTTGGAGACGGTAACTCTTACTCTGGCCACTATAGCCAAGAAAGATACACTCGTGAGAGCGATCATCGAGCTTTGTGCGCTCAACCTCGAGGACCTGGGAAAAAGTGCGACATCCAAAGACGCGCAGAAAGGAGAGATCGGGTCGACGAGGTGTTGTGGAGGCATAGGAGTGCCAGAGTTCATAAGGTGTGGTCATAGACGGGATAGCCTTAGACGGACACCGGTTCTGGAGGAAGGTGGCGCAAGTGATTGCTTCACCCCAGAAGGGCTTGATGAGCTTGGAAGTGTAAAGCATAGAACGGACAGCATCAAGCAAGCTGCGGTTCTTACGTTCAGCAACGCCATTCTGCTGAGGAGAGTAAGGGACTGTGAATTGGCGCTGGATGCCACGCTCGCGACAGAAAACGTCAAAAGCAGCTGAACGATATTCCCCGCCATTGTCAGATCGCAAAGTGACGAGAGATTGACCAGTGACGCGCTCAGCAAATGCTAGATAGTCCCGGAAAGCAGCAAAACAATCACTCTTATAGTAGAGAAGACGAGTGACAATGTAGCGCGAGTAATCATCAATAAAGGTGATGAAATACTCATAGCCAGAAAAGGTGCAAGGAGAGATACGACCACTAATATCAGAATGGACCAGTGCTAGAGGACGAGTGGATCGAGTGGAGCTAGCACGTGAGAATTTAGTGCGTGCATGCTTGCCGTGTGCACAAGCTGGACAAATATCCTCAGAGAGCGGGAAGGAAGGGAGGCCGGTAACATACCTGCGGTGGCTCAGCTCATGAACTCGATGATGGTTGATATGACCGAGTCGTTGATGCCACAGGGTAGAGAGATCGCCCGTCGTAGTAACAAGGGCACAGGGTCTAGGTGGCGTCGGTGGAGGGGTCCGACTGCCAGATGTGAAACCCTGAATACCGTCTAGTAGGAGCGGAGGAGATCGCGATCTAAAGAACTCGGAATTTGCAGGATGTAAATCGGGAAAATTCAGAGCTGGATCGAGATGGATGAGAGAAACCGGATAAGGAATGTAAGGACCATGGCCAAGAAGGCCCTGCGTCCCTCTTCGGAGGACTATGTCCCTGTGGGAAGGACCGTCCCCCTGGTCCCCTGGCAGACTGCCACCATCGGCCCCGTCGCGCGGGGATATTGTATATCCCCGCTTGGGGATAATGCATGGGGCCGGGGTCCCCGGTGCGGATCTCCAACGCTCGGGGATCCATGCCGACCTCGTACTCCCAGGTCAGCGGGGGTCGCGGCGACCTCCCGCGACCTGGGAGATGGACTGCCTCCGTGCGGAGGCAGTCCGTGGGGATGAGTCATCACCCCATCTCTTTGGAGCATGAGGATGGGGTTATGCCCCATCTCCAGGTGCATTGGGATGGAGAACGGATGGGGATGAGGATCCCATCCCATCCTCGTCGTCCCATTCTCGTCCCGCCTCGGGGGGTGCGTTGCCCCCGGCGCGAGACCCGGAGGCGAGGGGCTTCCGGGAAGGGGCACCAATGCCAGGAGGCGCGCGTGGGAGTCCCCACTGGCTGCGGGATCCGTGTGTGTACTCAAAGGGTGTGTGGCCCCTGCAGTGATAATTTGGCTTAGAGGTGCGGGGCTTTCAAGAGGTGTGCCAATTGAGTTGATCCGTGTGAAAGGAAGAAGTGTGCTGCCAGTGGACGCGCGCGGAAGAGGTGGTGTCCTCACAGGAAATTGACCAAGGGGTGTCATTGTGAGGGGGGTAGATCGCACGCGGACTGAATTTGAGCCTTCATTTTTCAAGTGGGACAATTCCGAATTTTGTGGAGTGATAGGGACTTCTCTAGTGAGAGAGTGCTCCGAATTAGGGATTTGAAAATTCCGTGAGTGACTTGGGTGATTTGGGTGAATTTCAGCTTGGGTGTGCGTATTCAGTGAGGCGGGGCTGGGCCTGGACCGTGGGAAGCGGATCCTGTGCATGTTGCGGTTGAATAGTGAGGTGCTAGTCCGTTGATTAGATTGCGGTCTAGCTCGCAAGCGCGGTCCTGATCTCTGGCTAGGTGGTAGTGTGTGGACTACTGAAGTCCGACCAGCTGTAGCTACAAGCGCGGTTTGGTCAGCGACCAAAATTGAATTCCCGAGCATGTAGAGATCGTCCACGGTGGGGCAGGGAGCTAGCACTTGACCAAATCTGTCTTCAAGGTGACAGAATCCGTTGTCAATTAGGCACCAGCCGTCATTGGCATCAAATTGCCGAGCTGAGAATAAATTCTTTTGCAAGGCGGGCACGTGAAGAACGTCACGTATGTACACGTGCTCACCGTTGAGCAGGCGCACTTCCACCATGCCAGAACCAACAACGTGAATAGTGGTGTTGTCACCGAGTAGAATCGCGTCATTTTCGGTGTTCTCAGCAGAGACGGGTGTGTATTCGACGAATTGTCGTCGATTGTGTGCCATGTGGTGTGTGGCACCCGTGTCCACATACCAGTTAGGATCAGCTGTCTGCACGATTGCAGACGAACATTGTGCCACCAGAATCCGACGAGTGTTGTCGTTGTTGTTCTGGGAACGGCGATTCTTGTTCTTATTCTTGTTACCAGCAGTCGAGTTTTCGTTACTGCTGCTGGGCTTGTCTGGGCACTTAGCGATGCGGTGCCCGGATTTGTTGCATTGGAAACATTTCTCGTTAGGATCTGACGGTCTCTTCGGTGGCTGGTTACCGTCTTGTCGGTTGCCACCATTGTTGCGCCGGTTGTTGCCATTGCGACCTCCTTGCCGGCGACCTGCAAACAAGGCAGTGGATGGTTCCATCGATAGCTTGCGCCCGATCGTTTCCTCCTGAATGAAGAAGGTGATGAGGTCTTGTAGCGAGAGATTTGGGTTCGTTCTCATCGCCTGCAAGAATAGATGGTAGTTGTTGGGCATGCTGCCCATCAACGCGAGGACTTGCTCCTCGTTGGCAATTATCAATCCAGCTGAAGTCATCTGCTGGATGAGAGACTTGAAGTTGTTGACATGTTGAGTAACAGTCTCGTTGGGTTTCATCTTTAAAACCCGCAACTTCTCTCTCAAGTGCATCTTGGTCACCATGTCTTGACCTGCAAAGTGTCTGGTCAAGGTAGACCATGCATCGTTCGACGTGGTGCAAGACATTAGATGTCCTGCCACACTGTTCTCGCAGCATTCATTGATCGCTGCGAGCGCGTTAACGTCACGCTGATCCCAATCTGCGATGCTACCGGGTCCAGTAGCAGGGGGAAGGACGGGTACCGCAGTACCTCCGGGTGTCGTGGCACGTGGTCTCTGCACGTTCCCTTCCATGATATCAAGAACACCATGGGCCCTGAGCCGCAAGGTTGTCTTGTGCTTCCACAGCGTGAAGTATGTGCCGTCGAACTTGGCCCAGCCTTTGGTGTCAAAGGGGGCAGACATTCTGTATCAGATTGATCGCTGGAACGGTGAAATTCTGTTAGCGAAGGTACAGAATATGGGTGCGTGAAGCGTCCTTCTCGCAGCAGCTGAAGCGTCCTCCAACTGCTCTCACCTAAGGGCCGAAGGCCTACCTAGTGCTTATGCTATTGTGCTAGTGCATCAACAATGCAAAGCTCTGATACCATGTTGAAAATGGACTGCTAATAGAATAGACTAAGGCAAAACTATAAGTCACGGCATTAGGACAATATGAGAGTGTGGGGAGAGCTCCTCAAGAGAGTGTAGGCAAAACCAAGTAAGTAGATACTCAATAATGTACAATGGCCTTGGGCCAGAATAATATACCTTGGGGTCTTGGCCTTGGTGACCTTACGAAAGATCACCATCCTAAAAGCCTGAACTGCTTACTGCTAAGAGGAGTATTCACACTGCGTACGGTATTCTAACACTGACACCTACATGTACAGCTCGGGAAGTGGAAAGAAGAAGAGGCGGAAGCGGTAGAAATATCCCGGCTGTGGAAGCTGATGGCCTCTGACGTTCGCCGTAGTCCAGCAGCGGGAGGCTGGAAACCATCGGAATCCAGTCCAGTTTCTAGAGAGAAAGCTTGCACCGTCTGCTTGAGAAGTAAGAAGCAGCATGTTGATTCCCTCCCTGCTTCGTGTCCCGCTTTAGACGGCGGAAACACAAAAGTACTGAATCAGGGAAGGTCTCCTGAGCTTGTGAACCCGTTACCATTACGGCATCTTCTGTACGTAGCTACCAGTCAGAGCGTACAGTACCATGTTTACGGGAACCAGCAATCTTCTCGTGCGTTTGATTCTGATCCTGTCGATTCCTCCTTAGATCCTAAGCCACTTTTGTTTCTGTACCGAGTACGAGAGGCTTGGTTTGGCGGGTCTGTCTGAATCCCCGATTCCCATGCACCGGTGAAGGACGAAGAACGTCAACCATACAATGAGAATCGAGTAGAGTGAGGACCACTACAGAAACTGCGGTGTGCGAAATTCACCTCAAATCTATATATATCGGCAGTGTCGTCGGAGCCGTAATGTGCTGCGACTCTCGTAGGCATGCAAGTTGCCCGGGCAGTCGACGAGCAACTTGTTTATGTACATATATTCTTTGCAGATTTGGTCAGAGCTTTTGCGGCTGCTATGGCCATGAACGACATTACATATGGCGTGAATCGTCCCAAGGAGCGTACGAGGTTTGTATTGCGGATGCGGCACCGTTTCTTGTTGTTCACTGTCGTCACTCTTACGTCTCTCGCGTATTCCATTTCCTTGTGAAGAGTTCCTATGAATAATATATAACCTTTTTCGTATTTACTTTTCCTTATTGTAATCATTATTAAGTTGTGTTGCTGTGTATAAATTGTGATTACTTTTCTGTACTGGATGGAGTTGCTGTGAACCGTGTGTATTTCCTTTTCTTTTGTTTATTTTCACAAGGAATAAATCATTTTGCTGTGAATTATTCTGCTGTGAATCGTTTTTTCCTCCTATCCTTGACGTTTTGACTTTTTCTTCAGGTGGTAGCTTCTCCTTTCGTTGGGGATGATATTAATAAATATTTTTATGATTTTTATATTTTCTTTTACAAGTTTGTTGTTTAAGCTGGTTATGGAAGGTCAGAGTAAACACGCCAGTCTCACCTCACTTCAGTCAGGCGCTATTGGTCAGTGAAGTTTGGACTTTTCTACGGCAATCGTCTAGTGGAAGAATTTTCGGCTGTCGACTGGATGTTGTTTCGGAAATTTAGTCCTCGTCCTGGTTCAAGTCTTCTCTCTCGGTGGTCACATTCTCATTTTCTGGAACGGGTTTTCCAAGGACAGCAAAAAGAGTAACGACCGAGAGGAAACAGGGTAGGAGTAATCCGGATTGGATGGTGGACGGCGGAAGGAAAAGGTGAGCGAGGGAGAGCAAGAGAGAGGAAATGAGTAGTTCCCCTATCAGTCATCAAAATCCTTGTGACACAGCCTGCAGTGGAACAATTCAACAAGGATAGTGAGGGCGTTCAAGATTCTTGGGGAGAGGTAGACAGAGGACAAGGTAATGTCAGAAATGAGAACGAGTGGATTCAAGGGGTACAGCAAGGCAGATGCTTGCCGTATTCAGTGCGTAGTCTGCACTGTCCACATTTGTCTAGGCGAGCTGAGCTAGAGGAAGGTGGCTACTAAGATATAGTTACAAACAAATGTTCCAGAGTACCACCATCAGGAGGTAGATCTATATCTGCAATGCCTCGAATAAATGACGAGACACAGAAAGAATGATGAAGAGAAGAACAACACAACCCTTCACCAGTGGTCACACAAGCTTATTTTGACCGACTGACCTGACATTTACAATTGAGACTGTCAAACTACTTGCGGTGCTACCGTCGATGAAATGGTGCTGAATGCTACCGACTCACACATCGGATAACATCCTCCTTATCGAAGACTTACTAATCTACTCGACTCTAGTCATGGCGTATGAGTTCGTGCCTGGCTTATTGGTTGAAAAGGGTTTAGGGAAGGCAATAATAGAACGCCTCAGCAACCAGTGAAAGAAATTGCTGCTCTTGACTGACCCAAGAGTGAGTAGTGATTTGGCGGAGGAGCGAGTAGACAAGATATAGCGTGAATATCATCTAAGCAAAAAAAGTGAGGAATGTGAATGTGAGTTGAGATCAATATGATCGAGGTTTGTTGGTTGGATGGAGAAATGTCTAGTGTCTAGACAGCGCCTGAGATTGACCAGATCCTGGTGCCGCCTGTTCAAGGTCTAACGATCCAAGCAAGGTACATGGCTGCCGTCCAGGAGAAGTAGCTGCCACCGGCACCTGCTCCGGTCATAGGGTCAAAATACTCGTAGATACCGTGCTGCTCGACGAGTTCTAGAGTATGACGTTCCACGGTTTCGGCAAGTGAATTGAAGCCGTAAGCCCTTAGACCATCGGTGATCATCCAGTTGACGATGGCCCACACGGGGCCCCTCCAATACCTCAGGGGCTCAAAGCGAGGATCCGTCGGGTCGCAGGAGGGAACGCCGTACTTAACTTTCTCCAGCCAGCGCTCGAGAGTTTCGGCGAGTGCGGCAGCTTGATTTTGGTCAGCTACACGCGCGAAGAGGGGCAAGAATCCGCCAGATGTATTGGCGTTGATCATCTCTCCCGTGAGTTGGTCTCTGCACTTGTAGATCTGGGCCGCAGGATCGTAAAGCGAGTTGAAGGCAACTTGAGTCTTGCTAATCCAGCTTCCAATCTCCTCTGCGGCATCATCTCTTCCGATATGTCTTGCAAGCCACTGCAAGTCCAGGTTGGCTCTGTGTAGTATACTGTTGGTGCACAGATCGGTCACTCGGAACGTGGAGAGATTGTAGAGCTTCTGCAAGTCGTAGTCAGCATCACGGAACAAGTAGACCAAAGTGAGGTAGCGATCGTACTCTTCCTTTCGAGGACGCATGGCAGAATTGACGTGGCCGAGATCCCTTCTCTCATACGGAGGGAGTTTTGCAACGGGAACGCGCTGCAAAGCTTCATCCCATGCAGGGCTGTTATCCATTCCACTCTCCCAGGGGTGGAGAGTTGCAACGAGGCCGGTTCCTTCTGGATCTCTGGCCTTGTAAAACCACCGGTGCCATGCCAGCAGCTTTGGGAAGAGTTCTGCGGCTGTTGTCAGAGCTAATTCCTTGTCTTGCGCGTTCTCGAACAATTGTCTCACAGAGATGGCTGCCACTGGTGGCTGCGTAATGCCCGTGCTTCTTCTGGGACTCTCCTCCGTCCCCCATATCTCGGGTCCTGGAAAGTAAGTTGGACTCGGCTGGTGGAACACAATGTGCGGCACCATGCCGTCGTTCCATTGCGCCGACAGCAATTTCTCCAGCTCCTCCCATGCACGAGTCTCATCTAGACTCGCCCAGCCTAGAGCCACGAGAGCTGAGTCCCAGTTCCACTGATATGGGTAGAGTCCCTTGGCAGGAATGGTGTAGCCGCCTCTGTCGTTCTGAAGAAGAATCTCCTTGGACGCCTCGATTATAGCAGAATGTTTCAAAGTAGCATCAGTGCATGTTCTAAAGCCGTTGTTGAGCGGCTCAGTCTTGAGAAACATGGACTGCTCGGAAACTTTAGACGCCACATCGATACTTTCTTTCGGAGCCATAACATTCAAAGGAGTCGCTGACGCAAAGCTCTTTGACTTGAAGTCATCCACGTCGCCTGCAATATTTGTGCTGACGAAGCTCGAGGCCAAGAGACCTTGCATGGAGGTTGCAGAAGCGACTGTTGGAATCACCATTGTGGGAGTGGTGTTGATTGACAAACTCGTAAGTTTATCGACGCTTGAGAACAATTCCAAAGATGGACCAGTGGCTAAAGTTCCATCAAGTGCCGATCGAGAAAGTGTAAGAGACTGAAGTTGCATAGGCATCGACAGCTCCTCTCGTCCGAAGAACTCCGAACGCGCTCCTAGAAAGCTGTAAAAACCGGACACCACAACAAAGACATCAGAAAACTGTAAATACAACGAACTAATCTCACATGATATCATACACAACAGCTTCTCCTTTTACCTGCAAATAGGGGAGTAACAAGTCAGTAGTAACGGAAGAGACGTCGAACCGCAGGAACCACCCAATTAGTTAATCTAACTATCACCCAATCGTCCTCAATCAAGAATTAGCGTACTGGCAGTCAATATGAGGATGCCTGCTCCTGAGCAACGTGTTGTCCGTTTACAGCACAAACAGCCGTAAGCCAGGCCAGTTACTCCACCAGAAAGTGTCTGGAGATTTTGATGCATGATTTGGTGGAGCCATCACCAAAACCAAGATCCGGCCATCAGCAATCAAGAAGCGAAATAGTCCTTCACAACTGTATTCACCTCTAAGGAGAAGATATGCCAAACTAGATGGTTAATCACGCTAGAAGACAAGCTCAGCTCGACGAGTAAGAACGGGCTCGTGAGTGAAAGGTTCACCCGAAAATCACTGTCAGTCCCTCCGTTTCCCGGAGAACAACTCCAAGAACTGATCAGGAAAAAGTCCGCGAAAAAATGGCTACTGTAAAGTGTGCAGAAATTAAATGGGAGTCCCGACGGCAAGGAATGTAGGAGTATGAGGGACGAGCTGAATAGCAATGGACAGCTCCCTTAATTGACAAATCTTGGATCGTCCAAAGGAGACTCGGCACTGCCAGCATTCTCCATGAGATTTCGTCCGCAGCGTTGATATGACCGAGGGACTACTTGTCGTGCAAGGTGAGCACAATCCCAGGCCTTATCAACGCCTTAAAACAGAGGAAACGGCTTGAAGCGCAGTAACGGACGCAGTCTCGCGCTGGCAGCATTTCGGAAAAAAATCCGAAAATGTTAAATGTGCAGGAATTGAATCGAGAGCAGGCCTGAGAGAGGAAACAACGTTCAGCCAGCCCGCCGGCCGAAATTCCGATCTCCGCAGGTTCAAAGCGAGGCAGGGACTATAATGTGGGTCAAAGATCCAGAGATCGGTCGAGAGCAAGAAGCGCAGAACGCACCAGAACAGCCGTGTCGAAAACGCTGAATGAACGTATCGAACGCAACGCACGAACGAACGAACGAACGAACAAACGCAACGCACGTTCCACCTCGCCGATACTTCCGTTTCTCGCTAGCGCACCGGGTGCACAGTGGAGAATTGAGAAAACTTGTGAATGATGTTGCAATTCTGGAAACTCGCTTTATAGCAGCTGCGCAACAGATCTACCTGCCGCTTGTCCTCATCCCCAATCGCTTGCAGATGATTGCGCCAACCTACTTTTGCTACTCAGTGCAGTTCCTCCCACATTCCCATTCATTCCTCCTTTTCTCCCAAAACAAGAAGAATCATTTCTCTATTCCCGTCTTTTCATTCTCTCCTGCCGGGATTCATCTCCCACTCTGCAACACTCTTCTCTCCCTTGCTTCCGTTTCTTGCGAACCTTCGCTTCCGTCCCGAAAACGCTCCCCCTTCGTCTGTCTCAAACCAGTCGCGATCCTACCTTTGGGAAGGACCACCTTCTTCCTTCCGCTCGGCTCCGCTCCTTCCCTTGCAGAAGGACCACGTCACCGGGATTCCCCGGCGACGGAATCCGACGGACGGATGTTCGCTATGTTGATCTGGAGCCAGTGGAAGTCCTATCCTTAGAGGGGAAATTCGCGACTTACGTCAGTCTGTCGGTTAGTCCCAGTCTTTTCTCCCTCAGATCCACCTTCCGTTCCTTCACTCTTTCCTTGAAACTATCAGTTCTCCTTGTTGGTCCTCCTTCCCAGGAATGTTCATGAGTCGAAAAGTTGCTTTTTGTTTCTTCTAGATTCTTGAAAGGTTGGAAAAATGATAGTCTTTTATCCCATTTAGGGATTTTCTCTTTACCTCTTACTGTTTGACCCTTTGGATTTGAAAAGTTCTCTACTGTTGTTGTGTCTTCGTCAAGAAGATAATATTTTTATATAATTCATTAATTTGTGATTTAATATGATTTGTGCATTCTTAGTACCATCCTTGTAGAGAGCTGCCTAATCATTTGAGTTGACCAAAGTAAAATGTTGTCAGAATGGACGTAGTGTTGTCATTCATTCCCCGTTTTATAGATATTTTTTTATTGTATGAAAATAAATGAGATGGATTTATAGGTTAAACAAGCCTATGCAAGTTTGGTAAATATATTTCATATCCAGATTAATACTCCACACCCGATGGTTGATCTATTGTTGCCAACGTGGTAAGACATGTACTACCGTAGTAGAGCCCACCAAGCTCGGAAACCGTTTTTGATCCGGCTTGCTGTATCATATCAAGATAACATAAACCATTTTTGCAAATTTTCCTTTGTATTTTTCAGTGACTTATATCCCGGAGAGGCAACTGGTATGTAATCTCAAAAACATGATAGAACATATGAATATTATTAAAAATTCATTTTATATTAACAATTTTACTGAAACTAAAATAAATATTTATGTTAATGGTATTATATATCAGATATACTGGATCTATAAGTACTTATATGGTTAAATATATATATATATAATATATAGAGAGAGAAAAATAGAAAAATATCATAAAATAATCATACTTTTTTGTTTAAAAGATGAACTTAAAACTTTAGGAGATTAGGAGATTGTGTGTTGTTACTTTGAGTCCATTGATAGTTGTTTACACTTCTATATTCTAGTAGTGTGCATTTTACCTCTTGATCATAAAACTTATTACTTCAAGATGTTAACTAAAATAATTAAGATTAACCTAAACTAGTTCTGTCTATGAAAAATAAAAATTTAGCTTATAAACAAATCATACATTCAAAACCATATACAAAAACATCTTCATAAAATAATTAATTAATTTAAATCGAAATCAAACTCATAGAAATAATTATATTTAATAATGTCAAAAACTTTAAAAAGATAAGGGTGTTTAATAAGACAACACTAGTGACGTGTTACTTGATTTTTTTGAAGAGTTACCTCCTCGATCTTATATCTTATAAACCATCTATTTTTCCCATGCACAACTGCCTAGGTTCTTAAATTGATAAACCATAATTTCGGTTGGGTTCAGATTCTAAAATTGGTAGGCCACTTTAGGTTGGGTTCAACTCTAAAAAGTTTATAAAACACTATTTAGGCTCGATTTAGGTTCAACAAATTGATATACCATTGTCTAGACTCGGTTTAGGTTGATTGACTCGCCAAATTGATAATCCACTGTTTAGGCTCGAGATAATGATATACCACTGTTTAGGTTTGTTAAGAGAATATGTTAAACGGAAAAGACTTTAAGTGGAGTTCGTTATCGAAGGTACAAAAGCAATACATGAATAATATGCATGAACTTCTGGTAATTTTTAATCATTATTTGTTATCAGAGAAATATATAAATGTAAAATATAAAATATACACTAAGTGAATATAAATAATTAAAATATTCTATAAACATTATTTAGACGTCCCCTCTTCAGAACTCGGAAAAGGGTGACTATGTATGCTTTCCATGAATCTGCGGTTTCAATCTACTCTCAAACAGATATACATTGTACAAAAAACATGTACGCTCTATGTAACATGCTTTATTTGATAAACCACACTCCACGGCAAAACCTCGGGGAGAATGGTTTATCAAGATAAAATCACTCCTTTCAGAGCTTTATGCTATATTAAAAGACTTTAGAAATATAAAGTCTTTTTTTTATATTTTAGAGTGGATTTATCTACAATATATCATCCTCCGCAATGGATTATCAGGTAAAAATTTTAATAAACGATTATTACTTGATAAATCGCAACTTCTATATGTTAGATTAATAAGCTGTGATCTTTAAATAATACTTATAGAAATTCAATTCAACCGTTAGATCTCTTCGCAAAACCGTCAAAATTGTATATTTATTTCTTTTCTTTATACTGCTGAAGCCAAGATTATAGTCATGGTTTCACAGTCCTAAACACTCGAGGAGGGGTTTAGGAATGAGAAAGCAGTCCCTCTTATGCTATACATAAAGGCTTGATGAATCTTCACAAGTTCACTAGTTGAAAGATTTTCACTCATTTCATTCTTTATGATAGAAGATATTCACTCATGTACACTTCGCTGGAAAGGTTAGAATATTAATTAATATTTTCTGGAAACAGCAGGATTTGAGAATTAATGCTCCGGATTTATCCTCCCAGTAACACATCAGCACGGACAATACTTATGGTTATATCCTGATGAGTTGGCTACTCCAAGACAGGTTAACATATATCAGTTAATAATTTATTTAAATTTTTTAAATAATTTATTATGACATATTTGAAAATATATAAGGTAAAAAGAAATGCTATATGCTCCAGGGAATGAATACCAATCGTAGAATACTACTCGTAGTTACAATTATGAACTTTTGTTATAAGATACACAATACAAAAATCGGTTAACATGTAGGAAAAGTCTCCTATTTCTTCCTTACTGTTGTCATATTGATTACGGAAAAGAAGGTTTTAAAGAAACTCACGGAAACGAGATTCATCATAATTCACTAGCTTATGAGGAATATAATATCATACATATCTAGCATAATATCATACATATCATAATATCATACCATACATAACCTAAAACATCATACATACACACAGCTATACTATAAAACACTTGTGAATATCTAACAAATTTTATTTTTTTTAAACCCCACTAATAACTTATATGGCTGAGATTTCTACCGTTTAATACAAATAATGGATCATTGTTAATATACCAAGACAATCCCATCCATGTTTAAATTTTCCAGTCCGTGTATATTTGTACTTTGTTCTGTTTCTTTCTACATTGGCATAATTTTACAAGAAGGGCTTTTTTTGCAAATGCTTTGTTTGAACTTGGAACTAAGAGGGAGAAGCTTTTAACTAGTTGCTTTCAGTACTTGAGGTCCGATTAACCTGCAGGGGAAGGTAGTTTAGAAGTAAAATTACCGACTTATATACTCTGTATATTATCTTTATGTTGGACTTTTGTGGCTAAATCGGAATGCAGGAAAATATTTGTCTTAAATACTTTTCTTGCCTTCTACAGTTAGATCTTCCTTCGTGCTATAAAGATCATCATATATATACATTATAGTTTGGAATTATGATCAGGCTTTTGTTTGTGTACAACAAAATTAAGAGAAGATATTAATGGTATCCGAAATGTTGTAAAACACAAAAGATAAGCAGAAATCCAAACCTTCCTATCAAACTGGAAATTCAGGTAGACTTTCCATTCTCTTGTTGTTGAAAAAATCATGCTATATTTGCATATATTCTGAGTACAACTATCATGAAATATAAAATAATTAATGATAAATATTATTACTTGTCCCTTAGGGTTTTAGTGGACCATGGGATTGTCCATGTGAGTTCATCATAGAGAGATTCTAATCAGAAACTTCATTAATAGTTTGCAGTGAATACACTTCCAATCCTACTCGGAAGAGATAGAACCCACTACCTTTCTCTTGGAGGATGATAGGCTAAACCACTTGGTACCTCCATCTTCCGAACTAGAGATCTTAGGGACCCACTACTCTCTTTATTTTGTTTCGCGACTGAAGAAGGAAATGATCATTTCAGAATGAAAAACTTTAGTTGTTCTTCTTGTAAGTATGTGCAAGAACTTTCGACTTCGCATTGGTGATGGTTTTCGTCCGCGTTGTTCGCAGAAAGCGTGAGATCAAAGCATGACAATGTCAGTTTCTCGAACCTTGAGCCAGCGCAGAAGCAAATATTCGCTGTACTGAACCCTACAGTGATGTCACGATTTCTCTAATAAATTCTACTAAACTCGTGCGAGATTAAAGACGACTTAGGTGACCAGCACAGTCACCACGAGGCCGTTTAGAGCCATTGACTGTGACGTGGCACCACGTAGACAGACGACTACGACCACGTTGAGTTTTACCACACCGTGAGGGATGACGGCGTCAGGGTGTTCGCCCGCAGTTTCTTTGTTCGCCCGCCAGTAGCCCGCGCCCGTGCTGTGCCACTCGTAGCCGAGGGGGATTCAAATCATAGTTCAAACGAAGCCGCAAATCCTCCGCACGTTCAAACCGCCACTTGCTCGTTCGCTCGTTCGTCCTCCGCGTCGCCTTTTCGTGCTATCAAATCGAGCGAGGCAAGAAGAGTGTTGGACAGAGCACATATTGGAGTGTTCGTAGACATCACATTCTTTGAACTTGACGTTTGAAAGTGTATAGTAAGTCAGAGCTCGTGATGCAAGAGGAAGGAGCTCGTGGTCAGAGGTCTGACACGGAGCGCGGACGAGAGAATTACACGAGTTCAGAGTGACAGAACCTTCAAGCTGCAATCGAGTGGCTAGAAATTAGAACTCACAGCAGAGCTTATCGATTAAGAGTCCAAGTTGCACAATATGACACGGATGGGTTCCGCACGTATAATGGATGTTTTACTTGCTGTAAAAAACTCGATGCTGTACTTGATTATTGCTCGAAATGCAAACGAATTAGTCATAGTATGAAACGTTGTTTCAGGTTGCAGGTGCTACTGGCGGACGACTCTACAGAGGCATGGGCGGTGGCATGGAACGCTGCAAGAGATTTCGTCGGACTATCTGCTGACGAGTTCAGTGTTTTGGTGTTGAAGCGAGAGGACTCTGCTGTCTTGGATAAATTAGTGAGACATTTTTGTATGGTGAGGCTAACTGCGGTGTAGAACAAGACACCTGAGTCACGCTACCTCCGAATTGAACGTGCATATCGATGTGCACAATGAGAACTTGTTCCATCACTATCTCCTACTATAAGTTCAACATCGACTTCTACTACAGAGCACAATGTAGACATTCATTTAGAGAGTCGACGGACAACTGTAGCATCGTCACAGTTATGCTCGAGTCGTTCAGAGAGCTTCACTTCGAAGAGAAATTTGACAGAGTTTTATCACGGATATTTCCTAGGATCAATGAGTACTATCATTTTATGTATTATATTAGGTATCGTTGTATGGCTGTTTAGGCATTGATGCGAAAGCCCTTATAAAACGATAAAGTCTTCATTGCCTTCTGATCTTATTGCCTTCGTGGGCAGCAGCTGTGGACGTACTTGGACAAGGTTAATATTGAGGACCACTCCACGGTCCTCATGGGTTCGAAATCGTTTAACATTCAGAAGTCTGGTCCTCATCGACAGAGTATGGAATGGTGTTATTTGGTGGTATTTAGGTGTTATTTGGTCGGCAGTTTATTGTAGAGAGCCAAGCATTGCACTGTAGGTATTCACGACTTCTCATGATCATCTTTCTCCGCAGTAAGGATCTCCTTAGTTTGACCCAAAATGAATGAATCTAGCGCAGTTGTGTGCTCTAGTGACCCTGTAGTGACCTTATAATCATGAGTAGAGAAATATAGTCGGATCGGATCTATAGTCGGATCAACAGACTTCATGGTCTCGATCTTACCTTTGAGTAAAGATCTTACCTTCGAGGAAACCGATATGAACCGCTTTCTCCAGTTCAAGTTTGTCCTTCACGTGGACGTGTAAAGACATTATCATAAAGGTTATCAAGAAACCTTAACCTTATAGGAACACGACGTAATTCTTCATCAATCTCCTCTCTCTTCTTTTCGTTCCAAGAACGATCGCCGATACATGATTGGTGATCCTTTCACTTTAGGATGAGAAAGAAACTTGAGTGCATTTTCCACTTGATCCTCCCTGATTGCTTGCTGTTCTATAAACCGCCAACTGTGGTCGGAGCGGTCGTGGATCGCGATCTCTGTACGACCGCAACATCGAAGATCTAGCATATTAGCCACTCTTGTCGTACTCATAATTTCCATACGTAAGCTTAACAACCAATAACCAGTTCAGACAGTTAAGTTATAGATTGGACCATAATGAACTTTACCAGGTGATGTTGCTGTTGCAAGCGGCGTTGTAGTTGCAGCAGGAGGCGGAAAATGCTCGCTCACGGTGGCGGTCATCGCTTCTCAGCTTACCACTTTCAGTTACTTCCCCAACTCCACCATTTGCTCAACGCGATTGCTATAGCAATGGCAATAAGACCATCCTGTCAAATGAAGTCTCACACTCGACTTAAAGCCTTCTCGTATTATAAAGGTTATCCTTGTTGTTTGTTTACCCTTGTTCAGTCTTCAAGACCGATCAATTCCCGGTTCGGTTCAAATCAGTATGATACGAGAACAGTTTGGTTTAGATGTTTAGAATTTGTATTCTTAGCACCTTACTGCTAGGCGACTACTAAGCAAGTACTACTTGAGCACCCCCTTGAGAGTTGAACTCAAGCAGACCAATATGATCTGGACCGTATGGGTTATCTGAGTAACAAGCGATAAATTAAACGGAAGAAGCAAGCTTGACCTCATCGAGAATTATACTGATATCAAACAATATTATCTAATACAACAATATCAACTACAACACTATCTACCCTAAACTGCATCGACAACACCTGCTGAAACAAAGTAATTTCGACGAAGTAATAAATGATGAATCAGCTACACCTCGATATACAAGTAAAGAGTGGAGGTAAGCATACACATAAAATAAAGAACTGATAGTAGCATTCATCGCATATACAGTGAGGGACCGGTAGACTCCCAAGTAGGCTGTTGTCGTCGTGACCGTAGTCGCACCACACAATCTCAGATTTTCCGCTCGAAGATAAAAAAGGCTCGGTCGAGTTCCATCAAAAACAAAATATTGTCTCCTTCGATCTCTAGAAGATCTCTTACATGACGAACAGTGGTATTGACTCGTCGTAAAAACTCCTCTTTTGTTGGAACGTTGTCTCTTTGATGTCTATGCTCTTCGGAGAATACCTCCTCCTGAGCAGACATGACTGATGATGAGAGGTCCTGGTTGTAAGTAACATCATTAGGCTGTGATGATACCTGCACGTATTCAGTCCAAGGAGATAACATGGGACGACCTCTCGTTCAAAGAACTGACTCTCATTGTCAAAGCAATAGAAAGGGTGTGCACACTCCTGTAAGTAGATAGGAATCGAGGTGCGGATGAAAATCTTTGACCATACGTGCTAACTAGATGCTTGCACCGAAGATAAAGCGAGTTCAAGTATTGTGGACACGAGCAAGTCCATCGCTGAACCGAGGTGTGATGTATGATGCCGCTCAAAGATGACAAGGTCTCCAATTTACGCCAAGTCACTCTAAACGTCTCCCACCATGATGGATGAGAGCACCCGTTAAGTACATGTTGCAACGCTTTTAACATGTCCCCAACTAGACTCTCTGCAATTACCAATGTCAAACGGTCTAGACGAGGTCTATTTAATGCGTATTTATAAGCATGTTTCAGTTTTCTACAATGACTCTCAACTATGTTAGTAGTTCTCGACAAGCACAAAATCGGTTTAGATGATCGACTAAACAGCTGGAACTTAGACGGAGTGTACCGTTCTCTCCACATGTACCCCCACAAGAGTGGCAAGTTGTGAGTTCTACAGAGCTCTACATCTCAAGCACGACCTTGGAATGAAGAGCTTCAGAAGTTTTGAACTCACTTGCAGAATTTGGAATGAGAGTATGCAAGTTATAATGCCAAGTCAGCAAGGTCAAAATCTCCTTTCTAATAGTGATCGAAGGTGAGATATTACGACCCTACGTAGAACTTGAGCCCTGCGTAGAACCTTGCGTAGAACTTGAACCCCACTCTGGATCGATGAAAGGAAAACGATTATATTTGTCTCGATATCCGTATAAGAACTAGTGGCCTTCCCTAAGCACATACACTTAACCTCAACAGCAGCCTATGCATGCTTCATGCATAGTTGAACGTACATAGGAACAAAAGCAGCTTGCAAAGCACTTATTTGCCCACTGTCCTTATCAGTGAGCGCGAAGATAGGCTTTAGACCTCAGTTTCGGAGTGCAACAAACCAAGCAGTCAACACACCCTTTCGATGTTGTTCAATCTCCACCCCACTGTCCTTCTTACTTTCGCCTATCCTCAGATAAAAGAGATAGGAGAGTGGTACACCAAAAGCTCCGAAGTTGACAACCACGACAAACAACTCGAACCGTACAGAATTGGTCTTAAACGTGGAATCCACAACAATCTCAACGATAGAGCTAACACGCTCAGAAAAAGGGGTGCAAAAACCGAATGTCATGAAGTTGTCTGTGTGTTCATACAGAACTTGAGAGAACTTTCTGTCAGCAAAGGTTGAGCTCCTTATCAACAAAGACGCGCTCCTCACTTGGTCATCGATATCTCGTAATTACTGTCTCGACTGAATTTCGCTTATCCAAAAGTTTACTTGGGCCCTAGTGATGCTCAAAGGACTAATCATACCTCTATCGCAAAGCATTTGATATACCTCAAGCTTTCAGACATTCATGTTAGCAATCCCCTCTAAGAACGTAATAGCCTCACCTGGGAAGATGTTCAATTTATACGTAGGTTTCTCGTGCACCAATAAATATTGACAAATTAGTATAACCACTTTCTGAACCGTGTACTGTGATGCGGACATTATCCCCACATTCAAAATGATTGATCATACGTTTCTTCTCTTGCACTCGCTGATTATCTACTGATACTTCACGTTACGAGTATGTAATTCTATCGCTCTGTGATGCACACCAACACATAGTTCTATACAATGAGGTCTGCTTCATTGAAACTCGTGGGTTCCGTATATCTCAGTAATACCCACTGGTCATCTCAAACTCCGGAATCACATACTGCTTCAACCAGTACGATAACGCAGAAGCAGCATTATGCGGGTTCCAACTCCTAAATTCTCCAGTCATACTATCGTCCGTCAGAGAAACAGTCAAGCGGAAGAAGATAACTGAGTCCTCGATGTCCTCAGCCACGAAAAGCTCTCTCAGTACATCAACAAGTTCTGTGTATTGACACTCGACAGACACCAAGAAACTTGCATCTTCTTCATCATCCGTTTCTACACTATCAGACGTACCATCGGCTCTTCTATAACAGTCGTTACACGTTTTGAAGATATTCAAGTCTAGAAGGTTGTGCCTTTTGCGAGCACGAGTAAACGCGGATAGAGCGAGCTCTCGAGAACATCAATAACAAGTCTGATTATCCATTACGAACTACAGCAGGACGACTCACAGATTGTGGCTAAAGAGATCGACTTCACTTCACTTCGCGAGCAAACGGTTTTCATTCACAAGAGGAAAAGCTAGAACCACTCACAAATACCGCTGATCGCTCTCTCTTTCGCTGATCGTCCGCTGATCGCTCTCTCTTTCGCTGATCTTCCTCTGATCGTCCTCTCTCGCTGATCCCCTTCAAACTTCGCTTCCGCAAGTTTGAACACAAAGGCACCGGCTCAGCTCGTCACATTGTTTATGTTCATCACGAATGAACCGTGTCGAAATTCAGAAACATCTCGCACGAGTTGTCGATTCGAGGACGCTTACTCACGATGAACCTAAACACTGCAAGATCGTTTCGTTCCTAACGCAGAACAGACATGGATTTGATAGCACGGAAAGCACGGAAGAAACGAGCGATGAGCGAGCAAATTCAAATGAAAGACGAGCGAGCGGATTCAATAACGTCAAGAATCGAAAGCACGGAAGAAACGAGCGATGAGCGAGCGGATTCAAATAAAAGACTCGCGAGCGGAATCAAAGACATCAAGACCTCAACCCTAACCGCACGAAACAGACGACCGACGAGCAAACGGATTGTAATTGAAGCGACGAGAACGAGCAACGAGACCTAAACACCTAATGTGTTTTCCAAAACTGCGTACGAGCGAGCTCATGGTTAATGAAAGATGAGTGAGACCTAAATTGAAGCACACAATAGACTCGTGATGAGACCTAATCACCTAAACAGTCCAAACGCGATACAGATTTGATAGCCGGAACAACGTACGAGCGAGCTCGCGGGTAATGAAAGATGAGCGAGACCTAAATTGAAGCACACAACACACTCGCGACGAGATCTAAACACCTATACAGTACCGATACAAAATTGACGTGAACGAGCGAATGAGTATGAACGAATTGAAGCAAACGAGTATGAACGAATCGAAGCGAACGAGTACGCGAACGAGCGAACGAGCGAATTGAACAATGAATGAAAGAACCCGCCATACGCAAAAGTGAACTGCGAGCGAGTACAAGCGAACGAGCGAACAAACGCGCAGTAGAGCGGAGCTACTGGCATACGGAGCGGGCTACTGACATCACTTGCAGGCTACTGACACTCGCGGGATGGGGAAACTGCACCGTCATCCCTCATGGCGTGGTAAAACTCAACGCGGTCGCGATTGTGATAATCTGTCTATGTGGTGCCACGTCGCAGTCAACGGCTCTAAACGGCCTCGCGGTAACTGTGCTGGTCACCTAAGTCATCTTTAATCTCACACGAGTTTAGTAGAATTTATTAGAGAAACCGTGACATCACTGTAGGGTTCAGGTGGGCATTTTGAAGATGGTTCATTCACATTCTCGTTCACGTACAAGTTTTTGGTACCATTTTTCCTCCAAAAGCTTGGAGAGTATCTCTAGACAACAGAAATTGACTTGATCACACCCCTAGTAGGTTCCTTCAGTTTGATCATACCCCTCTTCACGATGTATGACTTGATCATACCCCTGACTGGCTATTGCCTAAAACCAGTCACTTTGTGATGTTACTCACATGTGAGACTTCACATATTAAAAGAATGAGAATATAGATAGCTTAACATGTCTTTGTTAAATATTTTGACTTACAGTGATTTTTAGTCAAGGTTGAAAGTACTAAATTGATGAACCAAAAGATAAAATAACTGATTCTACTGTCAAGAACCCGTCAAAGGTATGATCAAGCAACCAAACGTTAAAAAGGGTATGATCAATCGCAACGATCATATTGGGGGTATGATCAAGCCAATTTCTACCTAGAAAACCCTTACTCCAGAACTCAAGAGATTCAAATATTCTCTAAAGACGCCAAAAAACTAGTTGCTTAGTGGCAGTGGGAAGTAGGTGATTATAACCGACCCTCTTCTTACTCGCACGCGGAGACTTTCCAGTTGAAATAAAGGCCGCAGAAGAGGCATCTACATGTTCCTCTAAAGAGATCTCTCTGTATCATGGAATGAGAAAGAGAAGCCTTGTGGCTCAGAAACTCCTATAAAGTGAAATGAATCCAAGATTCATCAGGCAATGAACGAGATTGCACTCTCTAAGTATATATGCAAGATCAACATTTCAGGAATTTTGGTTTACTTTTTGTTATAGAAAAAGAAGTTAAGTATTATGTAAAAGTCCTATATTAAAATATAAGAACATTTTAATTTATTTGTAAGTATTAAATGATAATCGCACCTAGAGTTACAAGACGGGCAAGACATATCCAACAAATGTGCTTCCAAAAGTACAGTGAAACACACACTGATTAAAATCAGGTAATAAATTTCCATATTTACTTCCGATGGAGGTATTTAAATTCACGCCTAACATAGAGTGTTTTTTCGATATGAATATATATGAAGACATCTTAATAAAACGAAATAAAAATCAAACTAATCATGATTAAGAACCAAATTATTTGAAATCAAACCAATTTGAAACCAACCACGGCCAAATGCACTGGGATTATTCAAAACTATCTTCTTTCATGAAAATTTAAACAGCTTAGCTTTGAAGAAGAATGGATCGATTGGATTGGCTGGACATGCCTATCACACTCCATTCGGTTTGCTTTCGATCAAGTCACTCAAGGCGAATCTAACTGAAGGCCGAATCAAGGCCGAATCAAGGCCGAATCTAACTGAAGTTAACTTAACCATCTAGAAACAGAAAATGTTACAACCAAATTTACTTTCAGAACTGGAAACCAAATGAAAAGATTTGAAACCGGACTGACTTCAAAGTAGCCATCTGAAACAAGCCATTGCTAGGAGTCTCGTCAACTTGAAGATATTCTTATCCAAATCGACCTTGCAAATGATCTTCCCAACTGTCCTTTACGCCACTTGATCATGAATTCAAACTCTTTATGAACCGCTTCTGAGTCTCAACGACAACAGAACCACAGCCTTATTCGAGTCTGTCTCGCTATCTATCTCTATGTTTCCTACGAGCCAAACTGGTGACTGCATGTGACAGTAGATTATCTACTCGGGTTATGAGCCCCAAAAAGGCTCATAACCCGAGTAGGCAAACGCTTATATCACCTTATTGAACACTCCAAGACTCATATAAGTTCTGGTGATGTGTCAAGCTGACGTTCTAAACTGATTACTGATTCTCACCCAAAACTTTAGGAAGATGGCAAGGGAGAACTGAAACCTATATATTCTCTAGGACGAAACTGACTCATCAAGCATACCGTTAAGAACCTTGGAACTGTATTACATTGTTACTTCAAGCAACACATGGTTTCCACTGCATAACATAATATGGTGTGACCGCACTTCGTTTATTGAGATCAGCTTTTTGAGTCTTTTGCGTGTGGTTACGAGGATTGGTAATAATATTGTTCTCCCGACCGCATGAGTTTTTCTTTTTCAAGATGGATTAGCTGTAAGTCATACTGAACCTTGAATTATCGAAGGCAAGTTAGTGAAGGGAATATTTGGTTTTTGACTTGCTGTTTTCTTACGCAACAAGAGAAACACGAACACCTCATCTTCTTTCTATGTCCCAAATGGTTTAGCCTACAGTACTTTAAGAGAAAGATAGTGGGTTCAATCTTTTGCGGGTACGGTTGGAGGTGCATGCGCTGCAAACTGCTAACGGAGCTTCTGGTCCGAGTCTCTCGTTGTGATAGAATCACATGGACAGTCTCATGATCAGTGAAGATCTCAAACGAAAGATAATAACATTTATCATTTATAATATTTTATGAGTTTCTGGTCGAACATGTTTTTGTTTTCTTACAGCTGAGACAATCTACCATTCTAAACTGTAATTTATTTTGAAAGACCAAAACAAATCAGTTGCGGTCACACTCCTTCTATGCCTTGGGGGGAAGCTAGGACTCAAAGGCACAAGCCTCCGTGATGAAGTGAGAGAACGGATAGCGTTATCAGACTTCTATTTTGGTTTTATGAGCACCCTCTCATATTCACTCTTCCAAAGTTTGAAAGAAGGGAATATATATAGTCTGTTTAACTGATTATTTGAGCTGAACATGCTCTGCAGCAATTATATCCTCCAAGGTGCATCTAGACCCTCTACACTTATGGGTTAAGTCAGGTTGGTTTAGCTAATATATAACCATTATGGAATAATTTAATTATTTTTATCTATTTAGAATACAATTAGTATCTAACATTACTACAAGGCTTTGACGATGCCTCCGTCAGGTAGTTCGTTTCACTATGATGTCCCCTAGTTAGTTCACCTTGCTATCGTTATATATTTCATTCTCTTACAAGCTTACTTTTTGAATAATCTGTCATCTACGTTATATACTCAGAATTAGACTGTTGACTTGTAATTTAGCAGTTATCAATCTTAATCACTGCTAGAACGGAAGAGAAGACTTTTATAATGTCTTGAACCATTCCTCATAAGTGGAATGATCGAGGGACTATTCTTCACCAACCACACAGCAATACATAGTGTCAAAGTTAAAACAAAAGATTCTCTGATATCCAGAAGGAAAATGGCCGTAGTAATTTGTCAAAGGGAAGCTTTGTCTAGAGTTGTGCATCTCTAAGAGGGGTATTTTTGAATCACTATAAGATTTTGATTTTTGATTTTTTGATAATTCTAATAAAGTTTCTAGATTCTAAATTTACTTACGACTGAAACTCATACTCAATTTGAGAAAAACACAAGTTAGAGAGGGTCGTGATGATTTCTTACGAAAATAGTCATAAAAAACGTATGTGACCTCTTGGCCGCAGCCGTAACACTCGCCAACATAAAACAAATATTTTCCAAAAGTTACTAATAGATTATGCATGCAAAGTGCAGTTATAGCTAACACTAAGAAAAGGACAAACATTCATGTAGTTACTGAAAATAATCGATTTGGAGCTGGTTAGAGGTGACAAGTTTAAAAATAATAATCTGTTCAAAAAACACTATAAAATAGAGAGGTGCGAAAAAACTGCTGAATTACTTTGAAGCGAACCGTTTCGCTTCAAATACAGATCCAGCCATAGATGCCGTCCACAGCAGCTTCAGATTATCGAATATGAACTGGTATCATAGGTACTTTCAAGAGAATATTAGTTAAATTTAACATCCTATTTAAACAGTTAAAGTTGAATTGCTAAAGTTAAAATCTATAAATAAAATAGATTTCTTATTGTACACATGGTCACGTTGAAGATAGATATCAAATTTGATAACTATAAAATGATAAATACTGAAGTCAATATTTATGTTTTTATATCAGTAAAGGAATTTTGACATCAAAATTTGATGTCAAAATTCCTTAGATTTTTCTTAATATCACTTGTTGATTAGTGATAGCGTTCCGATTCCCGACGGAGAAAATTTTAAAATTCCTTCGCTATGATTTAATCTTAGGTTATGTTTGCATGTTTCATTTCCCTGTTGTTCTGCCTCTCGATGAAATACAAGACCGATAGGGATATAGGAGATCCTTTTGGTCCGAGGACCCACACATTTTCTGACTGTCACTTTTGTCATAGCAAGATCAACAAACCATCTATATGATAAAATGGTAAATGTTCTTATCTGTCCCTTGGGGTCTTCGCGGACTATGGGACTGTCCATGTGTGTCCATTACAGCGGGACTCGGACCAAAAGCTTATTTAACATTTGCAGTGCATGCATCATCAATCGTACCCACAAGAGATTGAACTCACGATCTTTCTCTCAGAGGAGGGTAGGCTAAACCACCTCAGACACTGATCTTCGATAAGTCTCTTATAAGTCTATTATCGATCTATATCATTCGTAAATTTACAACCATGCGAAACTTTTGTTTTAACTGCAGCTTCTTTTGTATCATGAAACTAAGTCACATTAATGTATAGGGTCACATAGGTCCAAGTCAAAGTTTAGACTTTAGTTCCAAAGGATTATCATATTTTGAGTTGCATGATTCTCTGGTGAATCCATAGATAATCCTCAAATTGGGAAATCATATCTTCTTGTTGATATGAACAAAATCATATTAATTGAGACTAACGGCTTCGTAAGATTCACCAGGGAGAGAAAATGATATCAGATATTGATCAAGACTTGAAGGTCCATTAAAAGATTTTGTTGTAAAATGTGCGAGTAAAAAGATATTTTAATAAATAAATAAATAATCAAAATGAAATAGTTGTATAAAATTAATATAAAATATAAAAATACATCTTGACTCACACATGTTATCATATCATAATTATCTATCAGATATGAAAAGAATCTAAAATTTATTATAAAAATAATCAATCTAAATGTACCTAAAATTACCATAAAAATAAACAAAACTATTACGACATACCATCAATCCGAAACGAGTTGTGTCCCCATGAGAGTTAATTGTAGAAAAAAGTGCTGGTTTAAAATAAGAAGTTTGTTGGGATGTTGACTAGAGGTTCTGGCGTAGATGGTAACTAATTAGCACAACAAAACAAAGGATTTCAGTCCGAGTCTAAAGAACAGCACCGGGTTACATGAAGTTGTGGAAGTGGCAGTAGTACCTTATAGATGGAGCATGCATAATCACCTCTTCCAAGTTAGGAAGAGGGGAAATATGCAAACGTGTTAATTTATTCACTAACCCTTCTTCTTGGAAGGGTTAGTGCATAAATTAACATTAATAAAAAACAATATTTTTATTCACTTACCGCCAGCAGTTTTATACGACGAAAGAGATATATTTCCGTACTCTACTTATGGGTTTTTGATTCAAGATTGCCGATAGACTATTCTTTTTCTCGTAAGTCTTGTTCATTCAAGAGAAAACATCTCACACTATTCATTTTCAGTCATCTACATGGAAATATATTATTCAATCCTTTGAATGTCTTGAAAAAGTTCCAATGAAAATTTTCTGTTTTCTGAATCTTGGAGATCTTTTAAGCCAAATCTGCATGACATTGTACTCTCTTTGCTGTAACTCCCAAGATGTTGCATGAAATGAATACAGATATTGTTAGAAAGTCAAAGTTGAATTACATAACAAGGTAATAATTGTTTACAGTGCAGAAATCAGAACTAAATAACGAACAAGTGGAATTATTCCATCAAATTCCAAAAAGGATTTTATTTTCAAAGTGGGAGTACAGCAACATGCAGTTTGTGAATCTCTTCTACTGTTTTTTTTTCTTCCCGTTATAGGTGTCTCTACATTTGTTATTGTCATCTCTTAGAATATGAATTACATCTAGAATATAGAGCATGGAGAAGAATAAATGCTACTATTGCAGTAACACGTGTTAAAAAGAAGTGCACATTTGTAGAAGCAGGAAACCGACTGAAAAGAAAGAAATAAGAAATATAATTAAAAAAACTCTGATTATATCTCTGATAATATAAACAGATTGTTACTATAATTATTCATAAACCATTGAAAATGTCAAACTTTATAATGAACATGTGTAACATTACAAAAAGATAGGAGAAAGTAAATAATATATATATGAGATAATATAACTTACCCAGTGTTTGGATACTGCTTAGTATACCCTATGCAATATCAACGGTGATCATTCACTCATCAAAGTGCGATCACCGTCGATTAAAACAAAATCAAAATAGTTTTTTTATTTCTAATTATTAGATATATCAAATCTACTCCATTCTGAAATCTACCCAATCTACTTGATTGATATATCACCATCGATTTCAGCACTGGATATTATAAACAGTAATCTCACTCAGGTACGTTAATAAATCCATATATATATATTAGATGGTTGGTTGAGAACCGAAGCAGGCTGAGTGCTATGATGGAATAGACATCCAGAAGTGCTTATAAGCGGGACAACTCTGACCTGTAACTCACAGCTGTCCATGTTAAGATTGTTGACAACCAGCTCGGAACCATCTCATTTCTTAGTGTTCTCCTTCATATAACTATGACACGAAGGAGAACACTTCCCATCTTCGGATGGGAGAGTTCAAGTTGCATGCATATTCAATAGAAAATGCTTACGGAGCTTTGTTTTTCTGTAAATCCCATATGAAAAGAAATGGTCCTAAAGGAGCACTGGTATGAAATCTAATATACTGGTCCTAAAGCACAGGCTAACAGCATATTCCAGGAAAAAATACATCCCCCAGTCCCTTTTATACCCCAGCAGGGGTTTAATCACAACCCATGGTCAACAGTAGCTTGGACTGGAGAAACATAATTTGCAAGTGAATTACTTGTGTATAAGATGTAGCTTGAAAAGCACTCTTGCTATTCCCTTCTATGCAGGCAATTGTCATACAACTGAGCAAATCGATGGGTAAATATTCTAATAACTAATAATCATCTAATGATTTGATAGATCAGTTAATGTAAACTAAAATTTTAAAAACTAACATCACAAACAAGTGAGAAAACCACACCAAGGGTATGCAAAGAAAAGAATATCAAACCAAAGATGAAAAAAAGAAAAACCTCTCAAAATACTAGCTAAATATAGTAAACTACACATGTTAAAAGATACCATCATTGATAAGCACAAGTGGAAACCTACACGATGCAAAGAAGTGAACTGCGAAGGGTTACATCCCCGGCAAGCTCAGTTCATCTTGCAAAA
This sequence comes from Asterella californica, assembly GCA_036924285.1. Classification (NCBI taxonomy): domain Eukaryota; kingdom Viridiplantae; phylum Streptophyta; class Marchantiopsida; order Marchantiales; family Aytoniaceae; genus Asterella; species Asterella californica. The sequence goes on from JAYKYS010000012.1 coordinate 13,928,729, forward strand.
AGACGGCTAGATTACGTGACGCGAAACGTGAAGTGCAATCCGCAGTTTTCTTAGCCAGCGAAGTGAATGAGATTTGCGGCAAGGCTGTTCTTGTTGCGTAGTTTCCAGTACTTGTCCAGTCAAGAAGTAGTATGCTTCAAGCCACATGCTGGAACCGCCGTGAATGCTGCAAACAAACCTCTTCCGGCTCAGGTTTGGATATCTCGGTCCTCTAGAAAGATCTTCATTCCTCCTGAGTCGCGCTGAGTAATCCAGCTGGTAAGGCGGCGGACGAAATTCATTCCCCTCCTCTTTCTTTCTCCGCGATGATTCGCTGCCTATTCAAACATGATGTTTGGCGCGTACGAGCGTGTTCCTGTGACTGCTCTGTTTTGTATCTTCTGTATCTCCATTGGATGTTTGGCAACCGGGGTTAACTCCTGGGTGACCGGGTGAGAAGGGATTTCCCCAGTGATGAATTGGAATGAGGGACAGGAAACATACTGAAAGTTTACACACTGAACTTGGTCAGTCTAGTAAGAGGAGTCAAACTTAGAATGTTTTCCAGTTACGATTTACGTTATCAGACTTCCACAGGAAATTTGGATTATCAGACCCCTCTTATAATTTTCTGTTTGATCAGATCCATTACCTGGACTTTCCAGTCATATAAGTCATATTGTTTAATCACATCCAAAACTGAGATTTGTCTGACTTTCCGACAAGAGCAGTGACTCAGGAAGAGACACTGAAGAAAATCATTTTAGTTTGCTGGTTGACTTGTCTCTATGTATACATAGCTTTTTTTTTTGCTAATACGTGTTGCTGACTAGACAAAGTGACTTGTATGACTGACAAACTCCAGGTGAAAGGTCTGATCAAGTAAGGCTGGATGGGCTCTTTTCATCCGTTGGCTATTCATTGCATCGCTTGTTTTTATTTTTATGGATATTTCTGAAAGTACTTGTAGATAAACGCTTTGGACTTTATCATACTCGTCTTTCGTTCATTTCGATCATGAGTTGTTGCACTGGCAAATTGGAAACTGAAGTTATGAGTTCTAATAATCAGAGACAGAAAACAATGTGTGACGAAATCATTTTATCAATTCAAAATGATAAATTTTAATGAATCATTGTCTTTTTCGAAGTATCCTGTTTAATATCTAAGATTTGAGAATCTTTTTGCTTTACTTTGACTTCCGTTAGTAGACCGCCTACCGATTTATCTTACGGAAGTCTTCACCTCACAAGTGGTGAAATCCTGCCGCAGCCAGCGACCAGCGAGAAGGAACTGGACATCAGCCTGCCACGTGGCAGTCAGACCGGAGCCGCCACAGGGTACGTGATGCTCTTGTCTTTTCTAGTTGATACGTGTGATCCTCTCGGAATACTGAAAGGGGAAGACGTGTGAAGGACATGAAAAGGAGACTCCCTATCTGCTCTTTCGTTCAAACGGATGTCAGAGGAGTAGTTGACCTGGTGTCCAGTGCCTGGTTCTTCCGGTTACCCTCTGCGTCCTACCTAGTCATTCAGCAAGTAGGGACCGAGACGGACGGTCCGTCAAGGGTCCGTCTCGGTTGAGTCGGTTCCTACTTAGGCGGCCCCGTGAAGGAACCCATCATTGTCCTGTCGTTTACCAGTATTAAAATTACTAGCAATCATTTATTTAAGTTATAATAATAATAATTAATATTATTATACTGCGAATGTCCAGGTCGGCTCCGACTTGCCCTCTTATTTATCCTATCCAGGAGGGCACGACGAAAACTCTTACTGTTTGCGGCGTTTTTGTGAGTGGTATGGTGAGTGTTTTCCAAAATTCTAATAATTAAATATTACCATTGTGTTATCCAGTTTGCTCCGGAGCAGTGCTATACAGTTTGACGATATGTGTGTCATTTTCTGTCATTGACTGTAGCACATAACTTCGGGGCATTGCCACGTGTTTAGAAGTTTTCTATTTTTGCCTTTAAATATAGAACTGGAACTAACGTAAAACTTTCTGTAAGTTCCAGCGTAAAATGTTGAGGTGGTATGTAAATATTATGAAGTTTGCAGTCTATGCCGTAAAGGTAATCTCTTGTTCACCGATGCAAACGGTTGAGTCGGTCTTGTCTACACGGTCTGCCATTAATGAGTTACTCCCTTTTGTATTCAAAATACGTATTATCTTTTTGGTTTTGACTAACTGATGGAAGTTGTACTCTCTTTTATATCCTAAAGTGAATAGAATTAAATAATCAAGGTTCATGTGAATATATATGAAAGCATGCTCTTTCTACTTTGTCATTTTTAGAGCGTTTCTGCAGTTACAGTTTCAAAATATTTTCATCGTAGTTTTTTGCATTTCTGGTACAGTTGGTTTCATTGAGCCTATTGTAGTTTCACCATCTAAGCAACACTTTTTACATTTGTCTCTACACTGGACTCTGCAGTTTTCTCAAATAAGTTAACGTGGCAGAACTGGCTCGTGCCATGCTGAAAACTGCGAAAACTGAACTGAAAAATTCCGTTGTGAAATCATTTCTTAAACTGAAAAGAACTGTACGACTCCGTTTCAACCCTATTCATGAAACGGTACACAGTCTGTACATCCTGTTATTATCAACCCTCATTCACACAAGTGAAAACCAGTTCCGCAGTTTCAAAACTGTAAGTGTAGAGCAGCTCCCATTCCCTTAAAAATCGACTGTATATTATGCAAATGCATAACGGAAACTACCCGTAGTGGTAGTTTCCTTTTCCAGTGATCCGAGATTATCCCAGCTGGCCGGGAGCACCCTGGTTTACCAGAGTTTCCGATAGGCTAACAAGACAAAAGATTATATAATTTAGTTTTTCTTCTATGCCACTTGTTTATGCCTCTTACGCTGCTTTCTGCAGCCGGGAGCTTCTGGCCTCTCACAAACAGAGCCCTCCAGGCAAGAAGATTCGACCCCACGCCGCCACTAATGCTTGTTTGGCTACGAGCGCGAAGACCCGAAAACCACTCTACCCGCTAAAGTTAGCTGCTCCCCTTCAAGAATCCAGTTTCCAGGCGCCAATCTCAGAGCTAAGACAGCTCCAATTTCCAGGAGCGGCTACGATACGTCGTTAGCAACGAGACAGCTCGTCAAGCTTCCTCACTGTTCTTCTTCTTCTTCACCATTTGCGCTCCTGCCTCGTGCTTCTCTGGCTCTTGGAGCGCTTGAACGGTGATCGCGATTCGGGACGTACTGCTTGCTCGAATGCTACCTCAGGATCGGAAGGGTCTAAAGCCGTTGCTGCACTCAAACGTACAGTATGAGCAACCCCACTGAAGTAGATGACGAAAGCAAAGAATACGTGCAGAAATGTGCAGAAAACGCGTAGACACGAAGAGTGGAAGCACCATCGGAAGCAGCGAGTAATACACTTAAGAAGCAGAGAGGTAATTCACCGAGAGCTGGTTGTAGTTACGTAGTAGCAATGAGAAGGGCGGTCAATGAAGTCACGAGAAGGAACCGAGAACAGAACGGTGGAGTACGTACAGAGATGACTGGACGATCGTGAAGGTTGGTGCTTTCTTTCATTACAGTCGACTGCACTCTTAGGAGTGCATTGCAGGTAACAGCCGAGACGTAAGCAGAAGCGGAGGCCTGAGAAAGACGTAATGCACGACTAATAGTGCATTAGACATCGTAATGCACAAAGACTTTTTAAACAAGTCTGGTTTAAATAGTTAGACGTTAGTCACTGAGAATTTGATTTTTCTAACGTTCACACTGTCGAGATCTACTTAGGTTTACAGGATCTACTTATGAATAGAGTTGGATATTTATTTCATAGTTTAATTTCTAATCTTCTCAATATGGTGAGATTATGTTATATAATCTCACTATCTCATGGACATATTATTATATTTAAATTGATTGGTGTTATATGAATTTTGACTTCACTATAACTACTCTAAAACAGAGAACTCTAAAAGCCGATAGTGTTTTACGATCCACTGTAGAGAAGAAGCTTGACTTTAAGAGCATTTCGTGGTATACTCTACCGTACCTCGAGGTAAGATTCAGCAGTTGTCTGCTGAATTAGATTTAGATTTAGATAATTAAATTAAAAGTATTGAATTAAAACCTAGCTGAACTTGGTTACACATTGCCTCTTCGAGATCTAAAACCTATCAGTCAGGTGAATAGAATGAGATTATTTTTCTCATCGATGAATAAAATATTTTAATATTACATAATAAATTTATGACCAAACCTTTTCAAGAAGCAATGTTCTTTCATAAATAAAACATGCAATAATACTTCCTCTATCAGATCATGGAGGAGGTAAAGCATATGCTTCACGAAATATGCATGCAACCTTAACTTTCTCCGGAAAAAGAAAAAAAGAAAAACGAAAATCCAAGCATGGAAAGAGAGAATCAAATCTGAAGGCAAAATTGGCCCCAACATGTCATGGGCTGACTGAGTCGGACTTAGTTCCACTGATAAACGCTAAAGAAAAAGATAATAAGCTAATTACTGTCCATGAACTGTAAGTGATCATTCTAAAAGTGTTAAACTACAAATACAAAGTTTCTCTTGTTTGATTAATCTCAAGAGATAAATATATTTTATAGTTTACTATTAAATGTTCTATGCACATGCCACGCATGTCGAAAGTGGTGGAGAAAACATGTAAGTAATAAACGTAAAACCAGGCTTAAGAGACGTAACACCGTAGCCTATTTATTCAGAGAAAATATTTGTTGTAGGTTTAATTTATCACCATAAATTTTCCATTGAAAATTAGTTGATAAATTAAACCACCATGCATATTCTTCCGTTCCATCCTAATACGGAAAAGGTAAATATGCATGCAAAGTGCACTTCTTGCCAGAAGAGAAAAAGAAAAAATTTAACATAGGTCAGAAAATTATCATAAACCATTGGCTAGCAACTGGGTTAGTGTTTACTGAAAAATAAGTTACTGAAATAAAAACACAGATTTCAGAATAAGTAACAACCAAAGCTCAATGCAGATTTTAGAGCAAATTGACAATAAAGCTAAAACTGATGTTTTTAAATTTAAACTCCTAAGTAAAATATATAAAAATATTTATGTGTTACGTGCAGTATTACACATGTTACCGATAAGAAAAAAAGCCATAAGTTTGATACCCACAAGCATTCTCATGTTTCCATAAAATATAATAAAAATTATTTTTCAAATAATTTAATTTATTACCTAACCCTTCCAAGAAAATAATTTATAAAAAAAATAAAAAATTTGCATACTGCAATCTTCTAAACTTGAAAGAAGGTAAATATGCGTAGCAGTGGCGGTTCCGGTCAGGGAGCGCAAACGGACAAGCGGGAACATCGGGATGTTAATAAACATCCCCCGATTATCTCTGGGAACCTTGAGAACTTTATTCGTTTAGTGTTATTTAGAAAATGTATACACGTTAAAATGAAAAAATTAAAAATTATATAATTGTTATATGTTAACTCATGCCTGGAAAGACGGAGAAGTCAAGAGAAAACCATAAGTACTGCGTGGGCTGCCGCGCTTCAGGAAGTACAAGACCGGAAGACTGTAGTGATAGTTACATTAACCAGGCGTGACAATTTAATTTACACCTAACTCTTCCTTCCGGAAGGGTTAGGTATAAATTAAATAATTCCCCCTCTTCCGAACTCGGAAGAGGGTGAATATGCAGGCTTGCCTGAAGGTAAATATGCATGCAACATGGGCTTGAATACGAATACTTGTTCCCATTCGATGATACTTCTTCGTGCTTTCAGTGAACTAGTAGAGTTGACCGCTAGAGACTAACAACATTACTATCGTTGGATATTTTATATAAATGATACCGTCGGACGCGAATTATCTACCTGTCTAGAAACTAAACTAGACAAGCAGATATGATGTAATTGCGTGACTATGCGTTGAGATTAATCAGGTTCTAACTCAATTCCGTTTCGATTTTCACAGCCGCTCCCTTCACCCTTCCGTCACTTAACCGTATACCAATACGATAAAACACGCTACATGACGAAAACTATCCTCTTCCTTTCAGTTCTTTACCGTACGTTGAGGTCAGGTACTGCAGAAATAACTATAAGAAAATCATGTAACAATTTTTAAATGATGAATTAATTATGCGAGCAAAGTGCTGAAATCTCAAAAAGATAAAAACTATTATTATTCTACTATATTTTGTATGAATCAGTGAATAAAATATAAAGAACTGTGTCTTTTCTTTTCTCACGTGTATTTTCCAGCGCTTCCCATTTTTGTTAATTATTTTGGGATGCATATTCGATGCTTTAATATCATACGAACATATCACTAAACTCTAGAACAGAGATTTAGATAGCGATTAACGTTTTAGGATTGTATTATTGTTTCGTATATAGTCTAACTGCAAGTATTCTACTTCAAAATGAAGTTAAAGTATGACATAGAGATGTCGTTGGAGATGCTCTACGCACGACTAGCTAAGAAGCGAGTGTTCGCGATACGGACTTACCGTAGTTATATTAATCACCCCTGGGTATGGGAGGGGTTAAGAATACAGTTGGGAATCGACATGGACTGTCGGAGGCTTGGAGCGTAACTCTTCATAAAACTGCAAAACTATTAATAATATCTACATGTCGCATGTATATATTATTCAAAATTATGTGCGGGAATCAGCATATATACAAATAGAATATTCTTCTAAAAGAATTTCATATTTCAAAATGGATTTCATGAAAAGAATTTGTTACTCAATACTGTAAAGAGGTATAGTTTTTAGGAAAAAAAACGAAAACAAAACAAGTGAAGTAAAGCTCTTGAAGTGACGTTCACATAGAAATCAAGTTTTGAATAATATCTACATGCGACATGCTTATACTAAATGCAGTGCTCAACTACACATCACCACTATAGTTTAATCACTACTCAAATCTTATTATTTAATAACATGTTGGAGGATTAAGAAAATCTTTGCCGAATTCAATGAAAAATTAACTCTTTCCCTTTCATTTATGTTTACTAACAAAATTTAAGTTGCAACCTTGAGGTCGAAAGGAGCTGTAACGTTAATCTCCTTTGTAGGCATTATGTTAGGTCAAGTTGAAATACCTTATATAAGGATTAGGTAATAAATTAATCGGTTGATTAATTTATTATTTAAACTGAACAAGCTGCCGCACTTATATCCTCCAAGTCACGTCTGCACCCTCTGCACTTTTGGGTTAAGTCTGGCTCCTTGAGCATCTGTTGTTCCAATTAACATATAATATTTAAAAAAATTTAATTATTTTACCTACTTAGTATACAATTATTGTCTAGCATTTATATCTTTTCCTATATCATTAAAGAAACAAAAGTTCCCCATACCATCGAGCATGCATTTTTGGGTAAAAAATGTGTTTGCCTTGTTCCAAAAATGTTGTTTGCCTTGTTGCCTTGCCTTGCAGCGACATTTTTATGCACAATTTTTTAATTTGGTATATCCTGTCTTTCAGTAAAAACATGATTTGACGAACTATCGTACGCAGTTTTGATCGATGTACTCCAAATCCAAAGTCTTGTCAGTCTGCATATGGTCTGAATATTACTGTAGTTACCGAAGCGTCAACTCTATTAGCGCATCCTTGTGAGCGATGAGTCTACATAAATGGTCAGAAATGTCATTATTCATTGTAAAGATGCCATGCAACGAACGCCATCTCTTCTTATTTTTCATGCGGTTGAAATTAATTTAATTTAATTTTCACTCATTATTACGCAGCGCTGGGGCTAACATGCATTCTTTGTATTCTCAACCGGTTAGAATTCTGAAAAGTCGGGTTGAAATTATATCTAGCCGGATTTCTTGGAAGTTAAAATTTTACAAAACTACAAGATATTCATTAAGAAAACCGGGAAGACTAATAAATAACTGAAAAAGAACCGGTTCTCGTTCGTTGCCGTCGGATAATTTCTGGTTTAAAACATTTTACCCCGAGCACTGCTATTATGGTTAGAATAATACATATAAATAGTTTCATTAACTATGATGTACATTACTGTACATTGGTAACTGAAACGTGAGCTTGTTGAATTTAATGAAAATCGTCACTGCAACAACACTTCGTAAGAAACTCAAAGATGAAAAGCTAAATCTTGTTATTTTATACAAATCATGCACTATCCAGACGTAAGTTTCTGGAAACATTTCGCTTACAATACACGTTCTATGTAAAGTTTTCACTCATCGATGTTTACTTCTCTTATGTTTCCGTTTAGTGTAATGCGCGAATAGTTGGATGCGAGAATAGAGTTGAGGCTACGGTAACTACGTGACATGCTCAGTACCATGACCACCAAACTTAAATTTGCACTCGTTTACAGCTAAGGTGATACTCATGACATGACCAGACTCAAGATGATGTATTACTCACAATGAAATTTTGTTGTAAACATTAGATGATAACCTTAAAGTATTTCTTTAATTATTAATTAGGGTTATTCTCTAACCTAGCAGAAATTTTCTTGACTTATATTTGGGTGCGGTCGAAGTAAATTTCTGTGCTTTGAGCCATAGTACAAATATTGTATTGATTATGTCGTGGAGGACATGTATTCTAATTATTCATAACAGATACAAGAAGAGATATTGCTCGTTAAGAAGCTCATCTTCACTAAGCGGTTGGAAGTAATCAGTATAGATAACGTCTTAAGATAAGATAAATCTTTCATGAATTCGGATATATATATATATATATAGGATATTAAGCTATCATAAATCCGTAAGTATTATGTGACTAGAGGTTCATTAGTTACTTTAACTGCGAGTATTAGTGATCCGGGATGTATCTTACTTAGGATAAGAGAATGTTCTAGAAATACTAATTGAATATAGTTTGTAATTATATATCAAGAGTGAATCCATTATAGAATAACTTTCGGTGGTTATAAGCTTCCGCATTCAGATAACATTACATCACATTTTTGCCATGGGTGACATGGAATTGGACATGCTAGTTAAGAGAGCATGGTTATAAAAATAAACTTTTCATCAATCAACTATCATAAAGCTAGAACCGACATAATTCACAAACTATTTGAAAAAATTCCATGAATAAGTAAATACAAAATCAAGGTATGGAATTGAATTATCACATGAGAAAATCTCAACAAAAGTTGATGAGATTAGAGAAGTAATATAATCATGATATACGTACGTGGTTAAATAATAATCATTTAAATATCTCATATCAATGCTTGAATTTTCACGATTAGAAAGCAACTAGAATTTGTAGTTTACTATCGTAGAATCTGGTAGTTCTTTTCCACTTTATCACGTACCAAAATTCAAATTGAGGGCATAATTTATGCCGAATAATAACTGAATACCAATTTCAGTTATGGTATATATTAAGATATGTAAAACAAAGTTATATAATAATACATATATCTCCATATAGAAAGTAATACAAATCCAGAATGGGCAACTGATAACACGAGTTAAGCAGGATAAACCTATGAAGGAGTTGTAACAGTTATATTACACATAAGTAAGGTATAATGGTATAACAAATATAAACATTTCTAAAATAAGTTATATATGTGAATAGAATAAATTTTCCGACAAAAATTTTACTAGGACATGATTAAATTCCAACAATAAAATAAATAGTCTAAGGGTAATTAAGAAAAAGCCCCTATGTTATGCATAAGTGAAGTGGAGTGGAATTCAAAGTTATAGTTTGTTGCGTGCATGGATAAAACACGTGGCAACTATTTCCACTTCTTTCGGATCCTGTTTGTAGGAGATGTTATGGAGAAACGAGACTGTAACGTCCAGTCGGACCTGTATAGCAAAGGAGTTTCCTCGGACGCGGTGAAGGCGACCATCCTTCCCACTACAGTAGATGTGCAAGCCGGCAGTGAAGAAACCCTCCGAGAGCGAGCTGCTTCACCTTACACAGAACTGCAGCTAGCTTAGAGCAGATCCGCACTACCCTGCAGCACGTCCCTTACATCTACGTTTCCTACTTGTTCGTTCAGTTCCGAGACAGACCGTGAGGGTGAGAAAGAGCCCTGTCAGTTTTGAAAACAGACTAGTACCATCACATATCTCCGACGTCTTCTGAGCTAGCCGGTTCCTGTTTTGTCTTGGAGCACTGACGTGACTAACGACCTGCAGTGCGTTCCCGGGAACAAACTTGAGCTAAAACTAACGAACAGTTGTACATACGAATGAACTTGAGAGATGAAAGGATGAGGTTTCATGAGTTGACTCTTCTGTGCAGTAGTTTTCTGCACTTTCCGACGGCTGAGCTCCAACTCTCCACTTCAAGATGTCTTTAAAATTTATAACCAATTTCCTCTGAAAGTGCAAAATGGAATTAGAGATAACAGATAAAACTGCATAGATGAAGAGTCAACTCTGAAGAGCGAAAAAAGAAGTACACACGAACATCAGCCAAGAGGGGGATTGAACCCCTCTAGTAGCATCCATGCTTGGCCTCTGGGTCCTGGAAAGTGACCCATGAATTTTTTAATGGTTATGAAAACTGAACTGAACAGCAACAGAAACAACCATATGCAATGATCTAGATTTCAGTGAAGATACTACCTCACAAATGCAGAAACTCCTGACCCACTCTATCAGCTGAAGGCAACGTATTCAGCTAGCGCTGTCCTGACATCATGGCCGGCATCCACCACGGATCGAAGGACTGTCAGCAGTATGTGAAATCACCGCACCTCTATCTAACATGACTACTCGACTACGTACTAGAAAATTATGCAATACACAACAGCTGTAAATAATTTTGGTACTCCAAAGAATACTACTATTAATGCCAGTGTTGAGAATTTGCCATCAGCCTTTTAAGACTCCAAAGGCCTGTTCGATGACGATACGCCCTCTCACATGCCGTTCTGTATACAACACCTGGAGCTCGGACGAAGATGGTTGCAAGGAATACGGCATCATCAACCAGGGTGCCATTGTGTATCCTGAATCGCCAAGGATATACGGTGATAATCTGAAACTAGAAGGTAATTCCACCACAGGCTCAACCAACATAGATCTATCAAGCACTGCTTGATAAAAAAAAGACATGCGTAAAACTCTTCTGTCGTTCATAGAACCCAGTCTTCCACAGCTCACATTCAGGAAGAGACCATCGGCGTCACAAATACCCTGCAATATCATAGAATGATATTGCTTCCGATTATAATAATCTACAGACGTTTGGTGTTGTTGGGGTGTCCGAATGCGAATCTGGGTGTCATCAATTACACCGTGGTAATTTGGCATGCCACATTTTCGCTTAAACTCTGCAGACACTGACTGCATCTCAGAAACAGAAGGTCACCGTAAGTTGGATCGTCCCATCACTCGGTTGATAGCTTCTACCACTTCCAGCATTATTTCTTGGCATGTAGACTTGCCTATCCCAAAACGTTCGCCCACCAGAAAGTAATTAGAGCCAATAGCCAGACGAAAAAGAGTGCACCCTACTCTCACCTCAACAGGAACAGCTTTCCGGAACTTAGTATCTACTCTTGAAATATGAGGTCTTAACTGCTGCACTATCTCCATAAAACATATTTTCGGCATTCGTAAGATACGAACCCATCTTGATCCTTCGTAGCTATGCCATAGGAAATAATCGAACCATATTAAAGATCTCTTCATAACCCACCATTCAGCTGCATCAGTGTCAGCTCATAAACTACATAATAGAAGTTGAGTCATGGAACAAATACGTGAAAGCGGTGTATCCAACTGCAGCAATAGGTGATGCACATCCTCTGAACTATCAACTAACTCTAAGTATTCCATCAGAACTTGTAGAACCAAGTTCATGATTGAAACCACAATCAGAAGCATAGATCATATAGATCGACCAGCCGTACCTGCAAAATAGTTGACACGAGTCACTCCATACATAAACAAAATGTTCACCAAAAAGGACAGTAAACATACAAGCAAGTATCATAAAATACTTAAACAACATCTACAGATCGATACTATCTGCAGTCGGGCTCTACTGTTGGGATTCCCACTTGCTAGAAATCTCGGCCAATGCATCAGCCATCTTTTCTAGAACTCTAACCATGGCATCTGATCTATCTTTGGCTGCAGAGCGGTTAGCAACCAACTCTTCTTGTAGAAATTTGAGTTTCTTATCCTCAGAACCACAAAACTTTCACTAAATTCTGACATGCAATCCACAATAGCTGTAGCACTACGAGACATGTCTTTCTTTCATTTTACACCTGAATTCTGTCTTGGAAGTGCATCAGTTCTACTAAATCCACCTCCAGCGAGTTCTTCCTCGGTAGTTTGATCAAGAGGAGTTGACAATTCAGAATCAGATTCTCTCTCGGATATGGATTCAGTCATACAGACAGGAGTCATACTCGGCCTCTGACCATAGAAAGATTCAAGACACTCAACCCATGATTCAGGAAATTCGACTGGAAGCTTGTTTTGCTTCCTCTCGGCTCTGCTCAGAGATTGGTATGGCTCATTCCCAGATCGTGAATTCCAATCTTTTACATGTTTGTAACCTCCCAAGGTGGACTCTCATTTCTCACGCAGTTGGGAGATGTCGACAATGATGTTTTTTCTCTCAATATCTCCTGTATGCGTCTCCACTTGGTATCCACAGACATCATACGCTCCCGACTGCTCTGCCCTTCTTCTGCAGCAGCTTCTAGTTTTTTGGTCTCTAGAATAGCGAGCACTTGCCAATGATCCCAGGATGCTATCGATCGAGTGAAAGGATTACATGGAGCCGGTGAAACTGATTCCACAGCGGGTCTGGGTCGAGGAGATATACTGCTGTGAGGAAGAGACCGACCTGAGGTACTAGGAACATCACTCTATTGTAGATTTTTGACCCTTCCAAATTCTTCAGGAAGAACTTCCATAGGGACAGCACTAGCCATACTCGAGTCAAAAATATGAGAGAACTGACTGAAAGATGAATGTTGAGAATCAAAATGTGGCTGTGAGTCAGGCTGTACACTCCTAGGAACTTCACTACCCTCAATGCTTTCAAGACCATCGACTCTCATAAAATTTAAAGCACCTCTACGCATTTCCATCGTTTCTTGCTCTAACAACGAAAATCGGTACACCAAGATGGCAGCTGCACAGCAACAAGCTAGAACTACCACTGCGAGCACAAATTCAGAGGAAGCTACTTGCACAAAAAGCACAGCGATAACTGGAGCAACACACATCATATACATCGTCGATCGCAGGTCATTCACAAAGAAATTGAACTTCTTTCTCAATCGTTCCCTCGGTTCGTCTTGAACTCCCGCATTCTCTCTCAATTTCGTAGTTTCACCATGGAGTCTCCCGCCCTCAAGTCTTGGCTGCTAGTGCTCACTTTCGGCATCAATGTGGATCCACAACACACCCCGTACTCCAAGAAGTGCTTGAGCGATATTCTTTATGTCGCACTTCGTGAAGGTCTGACAGCGCTCTATTTCTGGTCTTCAAACGATAACATGAAGAGCTCGTAGCATAGTGTGGTGACGTTGTGTTTTCCCGAGCCTAGTCATCCCGTGATATGCGCGCCGACTGTCAATCTCGACAGGGTGGTGCGGAAGAGCTCTTACATTTTAGGTTTTCCTTTGAGCGTGTTGGACCTGCCGATACCTACCGTACATCTAGAGTAAAGTCCTTACTGAGCAGACGGTCAACAGGCGGCCTCGATCGAACTGCGGTAAGGATAGAACTGAAGTACGCTGCTGATCTTGCATTTGCAGTTTGCTTACTCTCACGTAAAACATTGGCGAAAGTTCTGTATGCAAGCGTAATGTCACGGGAAGCAAGTAGAACGCAACGGGTAGCGAACGTAATATCACGGGCTTCAGTGAAAAATTTAGAAACATGATTTACGCTGTGTATTCCACTGTCCGGAGTGGGGTTACGCAGCCTAACCCATTGCCCAAAGGTGACTTACGCATGTAGTGAATTATCCTATACATAGCCTGAAGACCTTGCTCAGAAACTTTTTCATGATCGGATAACCATGATTACAATCATCGCGAGTCTTTGATTTGTAGAGTATAACACATTACATCTGTATTTGCTAAGATATTTACTTGATTGCACCCCTAATACTCAGAGATTTACTTGACTGCAGCCCTAATACGTTTGTGGGACTTGACTCATCATCTTTACTTTGAGTATCTTGATCTACCCTTGATTGGCAATAGTAAGTTCATCAGGTTTACTCCTATGTAAGGAGATTACACGGATACAATTAAGATATAATCTGAGGTGATAATCTGATGTAAAAGTGTACAACATGGCTGATGGCTAAAATGCATTTCTTACCTTCTGATGAAATGGAATCTTTACTTACTGAACTGCTCTAGCCAGTCAAAGGTGTAGTCAGGTTAAGTTGTAAGAGAGGTGAGGTCAAGTACGACAAATAAATTAGACAAACATACACCACCTCTAATACGTTTTCAAGTAAATTTTTATAAAAATTTACTTTACTCCATCCCTAATACGTTTTTTGGACTTGACGTCATCCTCTTAACTTTGCATTATTTGACCGTACCTCTGACTGGAAATAGTAGGTTTAACAGATTTACCGTTATATAAAGACATTGTATTAAGACAAACAAGAGAACGTATGAGTTAATCATTTATTGTAAAAATATTTTAAGTTTAACTCTCCGTGTAGATATATGATTGATCACTAATATGCAGGTTTTGCATTCTGATGATGTGACATTTTCACCCACTGAACCTGCTATAGCCCGCCAAGATGTGATCAAGTAATGCAAGTTAAGAGGGGTGAGGTAAAGTTCGAAAAAAGTATTAAGGGTGTGGTCAAGTAAATTTCTATAAATTTTTGAACTTAACTAGATCGACAAGAGTAAAATACTTTTTACTGCAGTTTTCCATTGTATTCTCTCTCAGTCACCCTAATGTTCAAGCCCTGGGAATGAGCTGATTTCGTGAAATTTTAGAAAATGTTTCCCTCTCATTTTCTAAATTTTCAGCGCAACTCTCTTTTGTAACAAGATAAATAAGGTTAATATTTTTCGAATTGTTAATATTATAATAGTTTCTAAATAAAGTCGATCCTGGATAAGTGCAAAGAATCTGTCGTGCGCATACACATCGCTAGGTTAGATTATGTTGTTTATGACACTCCCGACGCACTTCTGCTGACCTAAAACCATCACAAAACCCGTCACCAGAAATTTCGACTTCTCATAACTCAAAAACGGCTCGACCAAACTTCGTGAATCTTCCTGCACTAGGACCGTCTTCCCAGCGCGCTTCCAACGAGCCCACATCAGCCTGACATTGTCGACTATTTCGTCTGCCACGCCCAAATGCGCACTTCAGCCCGAAAATGATCACTTCAACACATTCCATGAAATTTCAGCAGCGCTTCCGCACTACCTCACTACCAAATCGACTGCGACCGAGTTCAAACGACACCCATGCACACAGCGATCGATCACAACACCAAACAAGCCACTCCACGCACGCGTGCACCCGCAAATCGAAGATACCAACGATCTGCCAACTCCGGAGATACCACCGGTAGCAATCTGCGACATGAAATCCCTACCCCAGGCCTTGCAATCTGAGTTCTTCAAGTGATAACAAGGTATGTACTCACTCCACCTGCCAACAGGCACTAGACAATCACTACAGTCGAGCCAAATCCACTCTGTGCTCGCAGAGAATCCAGATCTCACTCTCAAGACTACCCACCATAGCCAGGAGCTTGAAGGCTCAACTTGAAGAACTGAGGTCTCCAAGCCCCTACATGCAAAGTATACCCCTTGTGGGCACTCTCACCAACTTGCCCTAACGGTCTTACCGAGGTCCGTCACTTTGCACTCGGTCAACCTAGCCGAGTTACCAAACTGACGTGACAAATCCGGATACAAATACCTTCGCTATTTGTATTCATCGGGGTTTCTCATATATATATTACCACAAACTTGTACATTTTGATGCTTTTCCATAACATCGTACTTTCTGTATAAATAAGAACTTGTAATTATCAATATTCTGGAATTTTGAAATTTAAACTTCGTCGACAATTCATACAACCCACAAGTGCAATGTTACAGTTATCGAGTGTATGCAGTTACACAGGTTTTCCGTAACGCCTCTGGTAATAAAAACGCTTGTAGTTTACCAGAAGTGAAAAGTATATATTACATTTGTGTCGAGTTAATAGCACCAGAGTACCGGATATTCTCAAGGTTGCGAGGTGCGACTGTAGTTCCCTGTGACTCATCGTACTAAAGTTTCCATGCAAAGGTTCTCGCTTTCCGATCCGCGCTCCCTTCCGATCTTGCTTTCCTCGCGTTCCCTAGAGTCGTCGAGTCTCCGTCGAGTATCTATCTTATTCAGCCTTCACGTGATTCTACTTCTCAACTTTCCATGCTTTCTTCGGATC
Organism: Asterella californica; assembly: GCA_036924285.1. Taxonomy (NCBI): domain Eukaryota; kingdom Viridiplantae; phylum Streptophyta; class Marchantiopsida; order Marchantiales; family Aytoniaceae; genus Asterella; species Asterella californica. Next base: position 13,945,119 of record JAYKYS010000012.1, read on the forward strand.
TATCTCTCCTCCTCCTCCTGTTTCCTTGAGAACGAGGGTTCGTGTAGCGGGAACCGATGAATCCAACGGCGACGTGAAACGAGCAAAAGTAGAACTCTCTTGACAGTGGTATCTACAGTTACTCCCTGCAGCCATCTGAGGCGCAGCAGCATTCTCGATTGTATTCATAGAGCACGTCTTCATACTCTTGGACCAGAACAACACAAGAAGAAGGAAAAGATTGATCCAGTCTAATCAGGTAAGCTTTGCTTGTTCCACCTAGAGTCGCTAAGACGACTACGCATATAGACGACTAGTGCGATTGTTGAGCTCCGTGGGTTGAAACGTTCATCTTCCTCCAAACCTCGCGATCCCGTGCTCATTCGTATTCGTAGTACTTCTTGCTGTATGACTTTGACCGTCCAGTAGGAGTGAAGCTTACGACTGGCTGCAGGTAAACTTGTACTAGACGTGGATCGAGGAGAATTGGAGACGTACTTATACGTTTAGATCAAGATCTAAACGAAGACTTCGGCGAGAGGAGTGCAGATTTAACTTTAACTCGTCCAAGTACTGTCTTCAGAGCTGAGTGGTGAATATTATTTTAAACGCGACCCAATGAATAGCAAACGGATGGGAAGACCCCATCAAGCCTCACAAGGGAATGAAGGACCCGAAGGGCCAAGCAACAACCACCCCGAAGGGAAGAACATCGGGGCTAAGCCCCGCTAGCGTGAATATTATTATAAGTGTGTGTGTGTGTGTTTTTCTTTCATACAGCGCTTCAGCCCGAGGTTATGAAGCTGTGACTGAGTATTATAAGGCTGAAAGGAGAATTTTCTAACATCGTTCTTCCGCGTTCAGCTAAGCCACGTGCGAGTTTTGGCGTGAACAAGGAGCTCGAGGAGATTAGTGCGTCTCAAACCTCATCCCATACAAATAAAACAGAGATCGAAGTTTGAACCTGTATGTCAGAATGTCAGAGAATGTCAGACCGAACAATTTAGACCAACCTTGAAGAAGAGGAGGATATTTACTAGAAAAACTCCTACAGGTTATCTCCGGGGGTGCCTATCTATATCTTTTTCGGCCTTCTGGCTAAGATCAAGTGCAGTATCTCTGGAGGTGCCCCGTTCGTTTCACGGAGAAAACCCATGAATTCTTTTACAGGGGTGACAGTAATGCTTTACAGGATGAGACGCCCCATTGGATCAACCAAACCTTTCCCTGTTCCAAAGATTTTCACAATCGCTCGAAAAGTTTCAAATCCAAATCGAAGTTTTTGCACATTCTGCATTCTCTGACAGGAGAGGCTTACCTTAATCCCGTTCTTATTTTCACAGGGTCATCTTTGACACGCCCCGATGTTTCCAGTTGATGAGGATATCATAAGTACGTCTCCAGAGTCCAGAGTGCAGACTCTTCACGCGGTTCCTGGACCGTGGAGCTCAGCCTGTTGGCGATGGCCGCGGTGTGTCTATCCAGAAACTTTCCGCTGCTAGCTAGATCTTATCCATCATCCAACTTGAGTCTTGCCAGGCGCTTGTGGACTTGAAAATTTAAATTCTTCTCTTTCAAAAAGGTGATATACTCAAACTTTATTACCGGGAGGGGCGATACAATTCAACCTGCAGGACCTGGAAGAAAATAATATTTAAGAATGCTATAACTCCTGCCTCACCCACTGCTGGCTTGAGGCCGATCAGAGAGATCAAGGCGTCAACCCATATCCAGTATGGTGGACTATTAGGGGTGTAAAAGTTGCGAGGTAAATATTTTTCAACGACGAAGAGAGGAAGAGCCATAGTTAATTTTGTATGGAAGCGCAACTCAGTCTGAGTCACGCTTTTGACTCGACACCACAATCTTTTTAACTATTTTTTTTTAGTTTTGACACTCAGGATAATTTCTCAGCGTAATAAATATTCCACTGTCAAAAGAAACAGAATAAATAATCATTAAAAAATCACCTGCGAGCATTTTTTTACGGATAGCTCTGAAAGTGCCGGCACAAAACACCTGCCAAGATTTGGCTGAAGTAGTAACTCCATACCGCGGGTGTAGAACTTTTGACATCCCCTATTTACACACTTCGAAACAGAAGTCTAACAGACTACGTGACAAATATTACTTGTTAAAATAGACAAATGATGTTCTATTTTGTGAATAAATCACCTCGGTATACCGTATGCAATTCTTCTTTAGTTCTGAAGAAAACGTACATCATGCATGTCATGCGCATACACATCGCTACACAACATATATCATTGTCAGAGATACACCACACATAAACATAACACATGGACGATGACATACACATACACAAGTGTATCACAATGAATAAATGATATGTACTCAACCATCATGCCAACGAGCACTAAACAATCACTAAAGTAGAGCCAAATCCACTCTGTGGTCTTAGAGAATCCAGATTGCACTCATCAAGACTACCCATCATAGCCAAGAGCTTGAAGACTCAACTCGAAGAACTAAGGCCTCCAAGCCTTACATGCGAAGTATACCCCTAGTGGGCTATCCCAGCAACTCGCCCTAACGGCACTAACGGCCCTACCGAGATTCATCACTCTACACTCGGTCAACCTAACCGAGGTGCCAAACTGACGTGACAGCTGTCGTGCGCATACACATCGCTACAGAATATACATTGTTGTCAGATATACACTACACATACACATAACACACGGACGATGTCATACACATACACAAGTGTATCACAATCCCCCCTAACTGACGGTTAGGTCCTTCTAACTCCAGATAACCTCATATTTCAACTACGTGGTATATACCTTCATAGGTGCAAGGATCAGGAGACCGGGTCCTACATCATCTCATCGTTAGTCGCTTGTTTGCAATCCATACCACGCAAAGATCTAATCGGCTATCTCTGTTATATCAATCGAGGACAAACCCACCGTCCAACAGGAATGACATTGAGAGGTGGAGTCAAACATGACATGTGTCAACTTCTCGACCAACCATCACACACCAACTATAGACTGCTCCACCAGCAGATCCACACAACATACACCTGAAGCCCATGCGTACAACTGCTAAGCTTAGGTCAACGGTACCATCGATGTTGAGAATATCACATGGTGCGTAATTACGCACATGATCTTTTCAAACAACACCATCACGGCCCTCTAACATGAGTACTCCAGAAGGTAACACCTCACGCACTCGTAAAATAGTGCACCCTGCGGTCACATCCAATGTCGTTGGTGCAGTCTGCTGCAAACAGATATAATCGCCAGGATGAAACTTACGAATCGATGAGCGATAACCTCCTCCTCGAATAGTCGCATATCGCAACGTGTCTCTATGCTGAGCAATCGCTAGGTTCTCAAAAGCCATGGGCATAACTCTCGAAAATATCTCTACTCGTTGAGAACGTACTCTCATCCACATATCCGAGTCATCAAGGTTCAGCACCTCAGCAGAATCACAACGAATGACCGAAGATAAATCTGGATCTCGGTCATACAATAAAAAGTACGATGAGAAAGAAGCCAAAGACGCTTGTCGGCTAAAATGGTAACCCATAGCCAACCATAGTAACTACACATCTCAATCTCCCAAGTGGTCTTTTTGCAAGCCATACTTACGCAATCCTCTCTTCACCATCTGAACTATCCTCTCCATCAAACCATCCGTTTTAGGATGATCTCGAGATGTAGTCCGGTGATCAATCAGCGCATGATCACACAAGACCTGAAACTCACCAAGGAACTTTTTACCTTGATCTGTCAGCACTTCAGCTGATGCTTCAATACGACTCAGCACTTGATCTAAGAACGCATACGCTGTCCCTTCATTCGTCTTGTCCGGTAATGCCACCAACTCAATCCACTTGGAGAAGTGTTCCACCATCACCAACACATACTGGTGGTGAAGTATAGTCGATGATAAAGATCTCATAAAATCCAAACTCCAACGATAACCTAACCCCATCGGTCAGGGGTGTAACTGTGGAGTAGGAGCATTAAATGATGCTCGTACTCGATCACAAATCACACATCATGCGATAAACTGCTACACATCGATGTGCATACCACGCCACCAATACTGTTCTTGGAGCAAACTATGCGTACGCTTCACTCTAAAATGTCTCAATTCCTCATGGGCATGTGTATTAACTGTGCTCTTTGAGATGGATGTGGCACTATCCATACTCTCCTATCATCCCATACTCGAAGTACATGTCGTCTTTCTCATCGAAATCTCTTTGCTCATTGAAGGACATGATCTCGCTCCTTGGCACTTACTGTGCCTACCACCATGTCAATACGTAGATACTCCATTATAGTCACATCGCCGTGGATATCTCGCTGGTCTGGAACACCATCTCTACCCTCAGGATCTGGAGACTCATCATCTACTCTCTGATCAGAGAAAGATACGACCTGGTACTCCATACTAAAGTCATGGTCAACACACAAAGAAAGGTAGATGCATGCCACTATGGTACTATCTCCTCATCAACCTCGTCATGCCATCGAGCCACATTCTGATCTTGCTAACTCGTGCATGAGTTGTGACTCAAACCCATCGACATCTAGGTTTGCAACTCCAGGTCTATGCATTACCTAGAAGTCATACTCTTGTAAGATCAGAGCTCATCATGCAAGCTTTTCTGTAAGCTTGTCGGACTTCATCAACCACTTGAGCGACTGGTGGTCAGTGATGAGAATAAAAGAGTTCTTAAACAGATAACACCGGAAGTGTGCAACAACCCACGCTGCAGTTAAACGCTCCCCTTGTATAAATTATACCTCACCTCCGTCAAATTGTTGGAGCGACTGACATACGTCATCACAAACTCTTTTTTTCATCATCATGCTGAGTCAGCACTGCTCCAAGTCCCAACATACTCCTATCAGTTGGAAAGGATGCCCCCTAACGAGTCTTCTCAAGACGAGAGCAGATGTCAATCTATCCTTGAGCTCTACAAAAGTTCGCTCCTGCTCATCTCCTCACTGTCACTCCTGATCCACCTTCATCAACTTGGTCAATGATTTCGTAATTGCACTAAACTTTTCCACGACGATAGAAGTTCACCAAACCAACAAATCCGAACTCGACTCACATCTGTGGAGCGTGGAATATGTGCAATAGCCTCAACCTTCGTCTGTTGAACACTCAACCCACCTGGGTAGATGGTGTGACCAAGATACTCTACCAACTCCTGGAAGAACTCACACTTTCCAATGTGTAACTTCAACCCATGAGCTCTCTACCGCTCGAATACATCCCGTAAGTGTCTCTCGTGCTTCTCCATTGTAGCACTATAGACTAAGATGTCGTCAATACAACATCTGACAAAATCTAATCCTGCTAGGATCTTGTTCATAACCCTTTGGAACTCAGCAGGGGCGTTCTTAAATCCAAATGGTAAGAACCGTCACTGATACAAACAATCCTTGCCGTGAGAGTCAATTCTCCATAATGTTGTCTTGGACTTATCTTCTTCTCTCACCGACAACTGATGATACCCTGCTCGAAGATCCAACGTACTGAAGACTTTGACATGTCCCACTGCATCAAAGATCTCCTCATGTGTTAGCATGGCATACTTATCAGACTTCGTCTGCCGATTGATAAGACTGTAGTCTACACACATCCGTCTGTTCGTGCAGTTGCCATACATATCCTTTTGCCATACATATTCTTCTGCACCTGATGCATCTCGAGATGTCATAAGATTAGTAACATATCTCAAAACATCCTAGATCACGCTTCATATAAATCATGACCTCTCTCAGCACGCGTGTGACCTTGACATGACCACCCGGCTATCACCAAGTGAATGGTGTCAACAAATGTAAGATCATGCGCCCTTAGCAGCGAAATATCTGATAGTAATGCTTGTTGGTATTCTCTAATGGTTGATATGGACAACAACTCATGATATCTCTGCACCAAACATGTCACATAAGCAATGAGATGCGTCTTGCAACTCCATCTCTCTCCACATACAAGTATCGCTATATTTGTATGTCTATCTACAATACCACAACCAAACTTGTGCTGATCTCTCCAAACAGCTCTAGCACACACACCTTTCTCTGGATACTGCCATACAATGAGAGTCGTATCCAACAGTGATAAGGTCATAAGACCGATAGCAGGAACAACGCACTGTTCCTCTATTGACGATACAAAGACTTCACTCCAAACCTACTGCACCAATCGATCAGCATATTGCTGCAACTCTCCACTCAAACTCCAAAGTGGAACATCCAAGACAGATGGTACTACCGTAGTCATGCTAGGCATGTCTCCCATCTCCTCAAAGACCGGAGTATCTTCCGCATGGGTATTGTCTTCTAACAACTCGCCCCGTCAAGTGATGACCGAACTGAATCCTGCAACGGATGCCATCGTCCTTGGTGTAGGCTCGGTTGTCCCAACTCTAGCACTGAATCGCACTGATAAGCGGCTCACTCGTCCTTCACCGGACTGCCAACTTGGTCTATAAGATGCTGTCTCCACCCAATAGTCGATCACGAACCTCATAAGGTATAACACAGCACCTCCAACCAACACATCATATGACTCTACGGCCGTAACGATGACCTTGGTCTTCACCATGGTCTCATCCGTGGATGATTAGATCAAACTCTCACTGTCAGCATCTCGCATGTCATGTGTAGAGATGTACGTCCTTATCCTCTTAGAGATGTCAATAGCTGGAATGGACATCTCTCCACCTCGGACTTCCTCAAACCCAAACCAATGCACGCCGTCTTCCTCAACATCAACGGCTGGGCTCTAGAGTCCAACAAGACTTTCTGTGATCGATACACCTTCTCCAAAATAATTTGTTTCAAATCATACTTGAAATTTAAGTTCCATTTTACTTTTATTTAAGTAACACATATAAAATAGAGATATCATCTGACTTGACCATTGTTTCACCTTTAAGCACAAGAATATCGAAAAATAATTTGGTTGATTCCTAGAAGTGAACTTCAAGTATGATCTATTTTTTGTGTTTTTTATTTGAGTTTTTTGTCTGCTTGTGAAAGATACTTGGAAACGAACTTAGAATATGCACGATTTGAATATTCCTAGCACATCCTAGATTGATCCTTGAACCTTTTGGTTGTGAAGAGAATCAAGTCGTTACAAGAACCATCTTTGATAGAAGAAGATCTAAAAACGTGGATGGACAATGTATCCATTCAGCAGCAAGACCTAGACGGTCATATTTTAGAGCAAGTTCAAGAAGCTAGTAGTATATATTGAGATTAGGTGAAGAGTTTGATTCATTTGCTGAGTTTGATTTGTCAAGTGAATGTTGATCATTTCTACACAATATAACTTTTCAGCAGACAAAATCTGGAGATAATTCTAGAGTCCAAGTATGATAGTATAGCTCAACAAGGAAATGTAGAATAGATCTAGAGATATGATAATTGACAAATTTGAATCTCATTGGATCTTTCAAGAGTCGATCCATGAACCCCGAAGGTTTATGATTTTACCTAGATATGTAATGCTAGAAGTATTGGGATCAACATACTTGAACACAAGACATGAAAAAGAGATTGGATAAACTTCAAGGTGTGATGTGTTCTATAGAAGACAAAATGGATGAGTTGGTGAAAAGATGGGATTCTTAAAACAAAGAACATGGTTTTTTGCCATGAGGAGTGACACAACCCACAATAATCTCGAATCAGTGTTCATGGCAGATGAGAATTCAACGTTTGGAGTATAGCATAGCTGTGGCAATGTGGGACAGAGGCACACTTGTCCTCCTCATATTGCAATTGCATAAGATAGCTTCCCACTTGAAATTCTTTGACACGATGTTTAACAACATGATATCTATTCATCATAACGTATCAATATCGCACTTGAAGGCAAAAATAAGAAGTAGTTATCAGATGCACACTACTTATATGTTCGTGTGACATGCAGTAGAACATGCGAGGGGTGGCTGCAATGTTCAAATGATATTTTTCTTCTTTACATACCATCCTTGTGTAGACACATTTCTATATTCCGATGGTCATTGTTCAATGAGAATATTTGTAAAGTAACCCAACTCGTATTTTGAAGGGCGTTCATTGCACCTACGACTTGCAGATTTGTATTTATTTTTTGTCATAAAAGCATAGCACATATGTGTGTCACAACAAGAACCAAAACTTTCCATGTGAGATATTTCTGGCATTTCATGGATAGAGAGAACTGCGTGATCACTTTAGTTTATGTTGTAGCTCTTGTTAATGATTCATTCTGATTCATGAAACTCATTTCGTCATTTACTTTGGTAAGAAATTTAGAATGTTGTGACATAGGAGATTTTCATCATAACAAATAGACAAAAAGATCCGGACAATACCATCAGGTCTTCCTTGATACAATTCAAGGTCACTACATCATCACACAAAAATGAATATTAAACTAGTAAGAGAAGCAAGCTGAATGGATGTTCAAAGAGTTAATATGTGTTTGTACTTTATCCCACAATTAAGTTTTGAATCCTCTTTCTAGGACTTTCTTGTTCTTGTGTTTAGAACATGGTTTTCTTAAAGTTATTTACGTGTATGTTCAGCAAGAAATAATTGTTTTGTGACCTATAGTCTGCTACAAAATATGGAGGGATTAGGAGAAAGTGAGAAGACCCTTGGCAGAAACTATTTGCAAACCTGAACGGTGTAAAAAGTGTCTTTTTGTTGCTTCAGTAGAGAAAACTAAATTGAATGCTAACCTGAAGCGTATTAGATTTAATTATCCTTTCTGGATATGTATGAATTTGGTATTACATCATGACAAATTTTTTTGCAACATACAACCAAGGTGAAAACTCTGATTAACTTGCTTTTTCTTGCATAGATGCGCTTAGAAGAGAACAAGAGGTTGACCAAGAGATCTTAATGCATATAAATATGTAATACAACAATATAGAGAATGACAATTCTGTAGAAAGATCGATACTTCTAGGAGGTCGTCCAGTCGACATGTAAAATGTAAGCATATAACATGTAGAGTCTTGATTAGTACATGGAACTCTTAAAATACTCTCGATATCGACAATTAGAGTTTGATTTCAAACTCTCGGTAATATGAGAACTAATGATGTCTCAGTTTTTATGGACAAATTTTATTTGAAGTAAAATTACTTGTTCGTTTTCTTATTATTGTCCTCGGAAGAGACTAGTATAGAGAAGATTATTTAGAGCTTCAACCACTTATGGTAATCTTGGATTTTCTTTGAAAGACAAAGTGTAGACCATCGACAACAATCATCTAATAGTTTGATGGTGATGACTTAGAGACAAAATCTTTGACCTAAATTAAATATTGGGGGTGAGCTTGTGAATCATGTATGATGCAATTGTGGTGAAAGATGAAAGAGTAGATGGATACTTATCTATAATGTATGAAGGCATCATCGATGAAACAATTTCTTTACCGCATTAAGCTTTCAATCAAGAAAAATACTAGTTTTTCATAATATTCGCAGAACTCTTGAGGAACGAGAGTTTTATTCTACTCTCGATGATTGAGAGAAGATTATTTCCTCCAACTCCACAACTATTGAAGTTACTTTTATGAGAAAAGAAAGAAATTGCATACATCTATTGTCAAATAATTAAATTTTTTCATTGCCGGAAAACTTTTTAATGTCGAAGATAATTCTTTCATGCTTGAACTTCAGAAAGCAGAAGTTAATATCTTCAAGCATTGGAAAAACTTATTTCAACTTGAGAATACATCAATCGTCAGATTTCATCTACTCTCGGATTTGAGAGTTTGCTTATTTCCTCTAACCACTTACTCATCCATAAAGGGTGTAGTAAACATCAGCCATTTAACCTATTTCAGATTCGACCAGCTCTCCAACAATACTCCAAGGCCTCTAATCTCTCGATGAGCAAGAGATGGAATACCCTTCCAACTAAGATTTTGTTTTATTGTCCATTTTTGTTTTACATCCATGGATATTTTGATCATCGACTATAGAGCACATACAAAAATAACACTCATACTCTCGATATCAAGAGTTAATACTGTCAAGATTGAGACTTCGAATATTCAAATATTTTTACATCGACACTTACATGCTACATGATAGCGAGACGCTGTTGTGAAGCTAAGATGTCAGCAAATGGGTGTTTTCCTTGCTTCTAGTTATGCTTCGACTGTTCTTGTCTCAATATTAAATTTAAGGACTTGAGACAAGACTAGAGACTATTCTAGTCTGCTCACCTCATTTTTGTAATACATAACGAAAGTGTATATAAAGTGAAGTTTGGATATATCTCGTCTTGTTCTTTTTCTCTTTCTTTCTTTTTCTCTCTCTCGCTCTCGCTCTCTCTTGCACACGATATCTCCACATCCATATACTCGTGTATTCTTGGATAACTTTCACGCACAAAACTCATGATGATATGATATCAGAGTGAAAGTTACCTTTGTGTGGATGTCTTGACTCCATCTTCAACTTGTGGTCATGGTAGAAAACTGATCCTTCCACGTTGTCGTGCTACCTGGCGGCTACATGTTATATTTCTACTCCGACGCTTGGGTTTAGTAGTTCTAGAAGTTAGCTCTTATTACTTCTAGTCGTTTATGTATATGTTTGACACCTTTGCATACGGTGTTAACACTATTTTGAGTATTAGTAGGTTGATTACCATGTTGATAGGGCTTAAGCTCATGGGTTGTATTTGCGTGTCGCCCATGCACGCTTTCTAGCTGATTTAAGTTATTTTTCGGGGCTGCGTGTCATTTTAGGTAGTTTAAGTTTTACGCTGGCACTCCAGGGGCTTGCCGTGGTAGCCTATGAGTAAAACTAAGTTTCCACGTGGTTTAGGGTACTAAAGGACAACCAAGTGGAGCTATGAACTCCCATTGGTCTGTTTTTGTCTTTTGTTAAACTCTAAATTTAGAAACAGAGCTCTAGAGTGGAGTTCGAGCATTTGGTGGGGGATCTTCAAAATCTGAGAGCGCAAGGAGAGAGGTCTCGTCATGCCAAGCACTTCCAGTGAAAATTTCGATCGATTTGAGTCAATAAAGACGGAGTTATGAGCAATTGAAGTTAGGATTGTGCTAGAATTGAATCATTTTGGTTGGATTTAGGGTTTTCAGTGTCACTCGCAGCAGATTTGAGGAAATTGCTTCAAAACTTCGAGGTTGTGTTCTCCGCCAGCAGGGCTACGATTTCACAAAAAGTTTCATATCGATTGAGCAACTGAGTAATTCAGGGCGGCCGCTGAAGCTGAGGGGGTCTGAAAAGCTCTTAATCTAGAGCAGCGACTTCAGAGGAGGAGATCTACAGTTCTGTGTACATTCAGGAGTCCCAACTTCACAGGGATGTTCAACACCCTGTAGACTGCAAATCCTGTAAGAAACTTCGAAATTGATCGAGCCAAACTCCTGTTATAGGTTGAAATAGCCAGCTAGGTACCAGAAATTGCCGTAGTTTTCTTGCTCAAAACTTTTCTGTTCATATCTCCGTGTCAGAATTTGATCTCAGGCTGAAATTTCGTCTGTGAGTTCAGTAGTACCTCATTTGCATGTAGGGGAAGTTTAGAGGTCTAAACCTTCATAGTTTTCCTCTCCGTGAGTGTCAAAGTTCACCGCCGAATCCTATTACTGCCAGCTAGACCTGAATTTCGCCTTCTGGGTATATTACTAGATCTTACACATCTGTGTGAGTGTTTATAGCCCTATTGTGACCTGAAAGCCAACCTCTTGAGTGAACAACCACAGCCAGAAGCCCGGCGCTTTCCTAGGTAGACGGATTACACTCCGACATACTCTCTTTTTGGTGAACTCGACGTGAAACACCTAGGGTGGGAGTTTTCTTAAGAGTGTTACAGGATCAGATATCATGGCCAACCAAGGATCATCAAGTGGAGGTGTTGCTGCTGCTCAGCAACCTGTTCAGCTTGATGCTGCTACGATGAAGATGTTCCAAGCTTTTTCCATGTTTATGCAGCAGCAGCAGAGCACAGAGAGGAAAGAGGTATTAGCAACCAAGGCGTTGCAATCTGTGGTGCATCAGATGGACCAGTTCAAGGGTACAGATATTTCCAAGTATGTGCGATACTATGCTAGGGAGATGGAGGTGAACAAGGTGCCTGAGAAGGAGATGGTGGAGAACTTTGAGCTTGCTGTTGTCCCTGAGATTCGTGGGCGTGTGAAGGAGCTCAAGCAGCAGCAAGGACAGAGTTGGGAGAGCTTTATGCGAGCTTTGAAGGAGGAGTACTACACTGAAGATTCAGAGAGGGTGACCAAGAGAACGTTCTTGGAGTGGGTGGTTAAGCCCAACAAAGGTTTGTCTGTAAATGAGTTGTTAAGGGAATTTGATCGTCAGTATGCTCAGCTTTCTAGGACAGAAAAGCTTACATTAGAGGTGGAGAAGATCGAGCTTTTCCTACAAGCAGCGGACGTGACTATTCAGGAGAAGCTTGAGCTGTTGCTGGAAGACAAGAGTGAGGAGAGAGGATTGAAGACTGACTGGAAGGAGGTTGAAGAGGCTGTCTCTTTGCTGACCAAGAGACAGAGAAGAAGGGACAAGGTGGTGGTAAGTGAAGCAGCACCTCTGATAATTCCTGTCAAGCAGTTGCCTGCTAAGCCCGCTTTGGTAATTGCTAGAGAGGAAGACTCACCGCTTGATGAGTTGATTAAGGGTATGAAGGAGCTTAAGCTTAAGCTCACTAGGTTAGAAGAGAAGGAGCAGAATGTACAGCCTGCTATGCAGAGACCTCAGATGAGAGAAGGCTTTGTTCATCGTTGTATATGGTGTGAGAGCCTAGACCATGTAAGAAGAGATTGTGGGGAGTTTTCAGATGCATTGAGGAAGGATCTTATCTTCTTCAAAGATGGTAAGATCCATTTGAGAGAGACTGGGATGATGCTGGGAACCAACTTTGGCAAGGGTGGTATGAAGAGACTTGTGAATGATATATCAGCATCACATGTTGTTTCTCTTGTGAATGCTGCTACATGTGGAGTGAAAGTGGAAAGGGAGAGAGAGAAATGGACTACTGGGTTGTGGTCAGATGTAGTGCGGTCCGTAGCTAGAACAGAGCTAGACAAGGATGTGCTACGAAGGGTTGGCAACTCAATTAGAGAAACTACAGGATGGAATGACCCTGTGGATACTATGTCAGTGCATGCTTATGTTGCAAGAAGTCAGCATGAAGCTCTACTAGAAGAAAAACGCAGGAGGGAGGATGCAGGTGAGGCTTCTACAGCCAAACGACCTGCTACAAGGAGTGAAAGGGCTAGACCAGATGCAAGGCAGGAGACAACACCTACTCGGAAGGAGACTATGGAGGATCTACCATCTACAACACCAAAGGAGAAGGAGAGAAGCAAGGAGAAGGGTAAGATGCCTGCATACAAACTTCAGTCTGACATTGAGATTGCTACAGACTTGAAGCAGGTGTTAGAGAACCGTATCTTGAATGGGAAAGTTGAGTTTACTTTGGGTGAGATTCTTGAGATTGCAAAGCGTGAGTTCCATGAGGTTATTATAAATATCATCAAGAGGAAACGTCAGATTTTGGGTGAAGCAGCTACGCTTAACGCTCTAGGGACCAAACTGTCGGAAGATGAGATTCCTGGTTATTGCTCTCAAGTATCAGAGGGAAGATCAGATCAGCACGTGAGGTTTGAAGATGAGGTGGAAGCATCGCAGAAGAGCCATTATTCTCACAACCATTGGGCGAGAGCAACCACAGAGACCTTAGTGAAGCTGGGAGATCTAGAGGAACCTGTGGTGGCATTGATTGATCATGGCTCAGAGATTAATCTGATGTCTAAGGAGCTGTACAAGCGTGGGAGATGGCCCATAGACACCGACCACGGATGGCTTATCCGCGCTACCAACAACCAGAGGAGAGAACTCTATGGTGCTTGTCCCAACATCAAGGTAACTGTGGGTGACATCAGTGATGTTCAGAATTTCTTTGTGCAAGACATGTCAACCTATCCTATCATTCTAGGGCAGCCTTACATTACTGCTGTTAGAATGGAGACACGAGTTATGGATGATGGTTCAGCCTATGCTAGGATACGTAGTAGAGACGACAAAAGAGCTGTTCAATTTTTGACTGTTGCTGCAGAACATGAGAGGAATCGTGATAGCTTGAGAGACCGTCCACTGCCTAAGATTACTCAGGAGTTTAGAGAGTCTAGGGGTTTTGGCAGAGTACCATTGAAGAACGAGACTTCAACGATACAATAGAGCTAGGATTCTCGTCTGATCCAGTAAAGCAGGAAGCTTTATCCACTAGCTTCTTGGGATTGACGTCATGTGGATCAGTGTGTTATAGGAAGGTTGAGAATCTGAAGAGGTTTGAGAGGCAACATGTGAAGTATGTACAACAGTCTTTGAGAGATAGTGGAGAGTTAGCCGGAGATGAATACATATCTGGAGTGTTTGAAGAGCAGTATTTGGTAGATACTATAGGGGAGTTGAAATCTATAGTAGAAAGTTCTATAGATGATGTAGATAGAGTGGTGAGAGTGAGCTCCAAGGAGCTTTATGATGTAATTGATAAGTTTATAGATCGGCAAGAGGTGTATGTGGAGACCAAGTACAAGTTAGTGGCAAAGAAAGTCAAACCAGTGGCTTTGCCTTTATCACTCGATTACAATCAGAAGATGGAGCAAGCTGCACGAGAACCGACGCTTAGAGGACCGAGAAGAATTGGGCACCAGTTTACAGAAACAACACTGAAGGACCTGAGGATTGGAGGTGATGGATTTCTTACTGAGCAAGAGAAGAAGAGCTTCAGGGAGATGCTATCTATGCATGGTAAGGCGTTTGCGTTTGAGTCACATGAAGTAGGATGTGTAGATCCAAGTGTAGTTGCACCTATGGTAATCTTTACTATACCGCATGTGCCTTGGAATCTACGTCCTATCCCTGTACCTAGAGCTCATCTACCAAAGTTGATAGACTTGCTCAATGAGAGGATTAGGATGGGTATCTTGGAACCATCTATAGCTCCCTACTCTAGCAGATGGTTTACTGTTCCGAAGAAGAGTGGAGCTTTGAGATTCATTCAAGATATGCAGCCAGTTAACAAGGTGACTATCAGGAATATGGGTATAGGACCTATTGTAGACGAGTTTGCAGAGGCTTTTGCTGGTCGTGCTATCTATTCAATGGGAGACTTATATTAAGGTTACGATCAGTTTTAGTTATCCTCTGAGAGTAGAGACTTGACTACAATGAGGACACCTTTGGGGTTACTAAGGATGTGCACCTTGCCACAAGGTGCTACCAATTCTGTAGCACATATGATGAATGGCATGAATAAAGTTTTGAGGGATTTCATTCCTGAAAAAACTATGCCATTCCTTGATGATGTGCCGATCAAAGGGTGTGCTGAGGAGGAGAAGAATGAGGTAATGGATCAGAGGGGGTGCCGTAAGTTTGTTGCAGATCACATAGCCGACTGTGATAAGATATTGAGTCGACTGGAGCAGGTTCATTTGACTTTATCAGGAGCAAAGTCTGTATTTGGAGAACATGAGGTGTTAATAGTGGGACATGTGTGGATCTTATGGTCGGAAACCTTATCCAAACAAGGTTGATGCCATCCGAAGAATGAAGGAGACATGTGGATCGGTTACTGAGGTGAGAAGGTTTCTAGGTGCATGTGTGTTTTATCATATATGGATTCCACACTTTGCACATGTAGCAGATCCGTTGTACAAGTTGCTGAGGAAGGGGCAGAGATTTCAGTGGCAAGAGGAGCAAAGCGAGTCTATGAAGAAGTTGAAGGATCTGTTGTCTTCACCACCAACTCTACGGAAGGTAACATATGAGTTGGGCAGACTTGTTATCCTTACTGTTGATACTAGTCCTATTGGCATTGGGTGGGCTATAGGACAAGATGATAAGGATGGAAATAGATATGTGGTGCGTTTTGGTGCTAAGGTCTTAAGTTCACGGCAGAGAGACTACCCTCAGGTCAAGAGAGAGCTATGGGGAGTAGTTACTGCGATGAAGAGTGATAAGGAATACTTGATAGGAGCACCTGTGGTTGTGGAGACAGATTGCTTACCTCTCTTGGGAATGATCACTAGCTGTACAACTCCAGATATTGCTATGTTGAGGTGGATAGCATATATCAAGTCCTTGAACCCAGAGTTTAGACATATTGCAGGAAAAGACAATCCTGTGGCAGATATGTTATCAAGGGCTAGATATTACGATGAGAAAGAAATGATAGATGATCAGGAGGATGTGGGAACAGAGTTCTATTCTAGTGCTCTTGCTAGAAGGGATAGAAGCTATTTTGCAGCCTCGTTGGAGTTTTTTGAGGAAACTGTGTATGATGGCGAGTGGTTGGATCTTGGGCGCTATTTGAGTTCACTGGAAAGGCAAGAAGGCTGGTCTGATGCAGATTTCAAGAGGATCCGTAGAATAGCTTATGGTTACTTTTTACATGGAGGACATCTATGGAAGCGCCCTAAGCTACAAGGAGGTATACCGCAACAGGTGGTATGTGACTTGGGATTGCAGCAGCAGCTGATCAAGGAGTTTCATGAGAGTCTATGGGCCGGTCATAGAGGAGTTTGGGCAACATTTGCCAAGATGAAGGAGAAGTATTGGTGGAAGGGTATGTATAAGGATGTAGTATAGTTTGTTTCATCCTGTATACCCTGCCAGATGTATTCCAACGTACGTCATCGTGATGGATTGCATCCTACTTATCCTTTAGTCATTCATTACAAATGGGTAGTTGATCTGGTAACTATGCCGTTTGGACTTGGACAAATGAGGTATCTAGTCTTGGCTAGAGAAGATCTATCTAACCAAGTCGAAGGTCGTGCCCTGAGGACGAAGACCACTGCTAGTGTCTGCCGCTTTCTACTTGAAGATGTCATTTGTAGGTATGGGTGTGTGGGAAAGATCACTGCAGATAGGGGTGAGCTGGATTCACAAGAAGCAGTTGAGTTCTTCAAGCGATTGGGAATCAAGCTGGCATTAACCACTGCTTACAATCCTGAAGGGAATGGCAAGAGCGAACGAGGTCATCCGCCAATCATCAAAGCTTTGGTAAAAGCTTGCAAGGGTAAGATCCGTGAATGGCCTAGACTGCTACCATTTGCTTTATGGACAGATCGTACAACTCATAGTACCGTTACAGGTTACATGCCAGCAGAGTTGATACTAGGACAAAAACCTGTGATGCCGATTGAGGAGGTTGTGCCTACTTGGAATGTTTTGCCATGGGAAGATGGTAGAAGTACGGAGGATCTTCTTGCATTAAGGATCCAACAGTTAGAACGGAGACCTGAGGATGTTGCCAAAGCTGTGGAAAGATTCAAGATTGCTAGAGAGAGAAACAAAGGCAGATTTGATAGAACGCATAGATTACGACCCAAACCAGTTAAAGAAGGTGATTGGGTATTAGTCTATGATAGTAGTCTTGATAATCAGCATAGCACTATCAGGAAGTTCTCCAAGAGATGGTTTGGACCTTATGTGGTGTTAGAAGTTTATGATAATGCCACATACTCCTTGAGAGAGTTAGATGGTGCAGTGCTCAAGATACCAATCACAGGAAAGAGAATCAAGCTCTTTAGGAGGAGAGGGGAGGACCAGAACGTTGCAGAGTTTACAGAGGATGAAGCTGAAGACTCAATGCAGGTTGAAGATGAGTTTGAAGTCGAAGCTGAAGAGTCTTGATCTGGATGGCACATACCGGAGGATGTGCAGGTTCAGAGGGGGTGGATGTCGTGCTACCTGGCGGCTACATGTTATATTTCTACTCCGACGCTTGGGTTTAGTAGTTCTAGAAGTTAGCTCTTATTACTTCTAGTCGTTTATGTATATGTTTGACACCTTTGCATACGGTGTTAACACTATTTTGAGTCTTAGTAGGTTGATTACCATGTTGATAGGGCTTAAGCTCATGGGTTGTATTTGCGTGTCGCTCATGCACGCTTTCTAGCTGATTTAAGTTATTTTTCGGGGCTGCGTGTCGTTTTAGGTAGTTTAAGTTTTACGCTGGCACTCCAGGGGCTTGCCGTGGTAGCCTATGAGTAAAACTAAGTTTCCACGTGGTTTAGGGTACTAAAGGACAACCAAGTGGAGCTATGAACTCCCATTGGTCTGTTTTTGTCTTTTGTTAAACTCTAAATTTAGAAACAGAGCTCTAGAGTGGAGTTCGAGCATTTGGTGGGGGATCTTCGAAATCTGAGAGCACAGGGAGAGAGGTCTCGTCATGCCAAGCACTTCCAGTGAAAATTTCGATCGATTTGAGTCAATAAAGACGGAGTTATGAGCAATTGAAGTTCGGATTGTGCTAGAATTGAATCATTTTGGTTGGATTTAGGGTTTTCAGTGTCACTCGCAGCAGATTTGAGGAAATTGCTTCAAAACTTCGAGGTTGTGTTCTCCGCCAGCAAGGCTACGATTTCACAAAAAGTTTCATATCGACTGAGCAACTGAGTAATTCAGGGCGGCCGCTGAAGCTGAGGGGGTCTGAAAAGCTCTTAATCTAGAGCAGTGACTTCAGAGGAGGAGATCTACAGTTCTGTGTACATTCAGGAGTCCCAACTTCACAGGGATGTTCAACACCCTGTAGACTGCAAATCCTGTAAGAAACTTCGAAATTGATCGAGCCAAACTCCTGTTATAGGTTGAAATAGCCAGCTAGGTACCAGAAATTGCCGTAGTTTTCTTGCTCAAAACTTTTCTGTTCATATCTCCGTGTCAGAATTTGATCTCAGGCTGAAATTTCGTCTGTGAGTTCAGTAGTACCTCATTTGCATGTAGGGGAAGTTTAGAGGTCTAAACCTTCATAGTTTTCCTCTCCGTGAGTGTCAAAGTTCACCGCCGAATCCTATTACTGCCAGCTAGACCTGAATTTCGCCTTCTGGGTATATTACTAGATCTTACACATCTGTGTGAGTGTTTATAGCCCTATTGTGACCTGAAAGCCAACCTCTTGAGTGAACAACCACAGCCAGAAGCCCGGCGCTTTCCTAGGTAGACGGATTACACTCCGACAACGTTATAGCTCAAGGTTGATAGTTCTTCCAGAGAAAATCTGTCTGAGACACGTAGTAGAAGAGATCTAGAGTCTCGTGCCCTTTGGGCCAACATGTTATAATGTTTATAATGGAGCAAAAGTTACTGGTTGCTATTCTGCATCCTTCATCTGGTCTATATATGTTCTATACGGATTACTTAAACTCTGTTTTATATAGTTTGAAGAAGAGTTAAATTTAAGGACTTGAGTCAAGACTAGAGACTATTCTAGTCTGCTCACCTCATTTTTGTAATACATAACGAAAGTGTATATAAAGTGAATTTTGGATATATCTCGTCTTGTTCTTTTTCTCTTTCTTTCTTTTTCTCTCTCTCGCTCTCGCTCTCTCTTGCACACGATTTCTCCACATCCATATACTCGTGTATTCTTGGATAACTTTCACGCACAAAACTCACGATGATATGATATCAGAGTGAAAGTTACCTTTGTGTGGATGTCTTGACTCCATCTTCAACTTGTGGTCATGGTAGAAAACTGATCCTTCCACGTTATAGCTCAAGGTTGATAGTTCTTCCAGAGAAAACCTGTCTGAGACACGTAGTGGAAGAGATCTAGAGTCTCGTGCCCTTTGGGCCAACATGTTATAATGTTTATAATGGAGCAAAAGTTACTGGTTGCTATTCTGCATCCTTCATCTGGTCTATATATGTTCTATACGGATTACTTAAACTCTGTTTTATATAGTTTGAAGAAGAGTGGTTTCATGCGGACGGTCAAAAGTAATGTAAGAGATTTACAATAAATTAAAAGAGACAGTCATCACATAAGCGATATATGAGGTTTATAATAAATTAAACAAGCATTCATTACATGTTTCGTTGCATTCACAAGCAATCAAAATATTTCCATATGTACATTCAATAAAGTATACTTGTGAAAACCTTAGTTTTTTGTAACGTAACTTTCATTCTTTGAGTTTTATTTTTCAACTCATGTATGTGAACCAATGCTTGATAACATCCCAGTCAAATATCTGACCGTCTGTACTTGTTATAGATGGTCAAGTTCTCAGGTTGGTTGAATATTGTGTGATGCTAGTGTGGTTTTGGATAACTTGTCTCATGTAACCGCTATGTAGATAGTTCTGACGACTCTGGAGCAGTTTAGGAATGTCATAACTGGTTTTACAATTGGTGTTGCAACCAGATCCTCAATAAAAATATTAAAAGTATTTCTATTTCAAAAAGAACTTATTCAATTAATTCTGATACACTCGTGTTCTGCTCATATCAATCGAAGACAATGTAATTTTCGTACTGATCGGATTGGCTGACAAGAAATACGTCATGGAAATATAATATTCTTATGCACATGATCTGTTAGAATATCATGTTTAGCAGCTAATATATTATGAGTAAAATTTTATTCACAGTCATTCTGGCTAAACGATCTATAATTCTAAAACATAAATAGGTTATGAAAGTTTTGTCCACTAGTTGAAGCACTTATGTGCATATGATCCACCAGCGTGCATGTCACGTCAGTTTGGCACCTTGGCTAAGTTGACCGAGTGCGGAGTGACGAATCTCGATACGACCATTAGTGTTGTTAGGACGAGTTGGTGGGATAGCCCACTAGGGGGTATACTTCACAGGTAGGGCTTAGAAACCTTAATTCTTTGAGTTGAGCCTTCAAGGTCCTGGCTATGGTGGGTAGTCTTGGTGAGTGTAATCTGGATTCTCTGCGAGCACAAAGTGGATTTGGCTCGACTTTAGTGATTGTTTAGTGCATGTTGGTATGATAGAGTGAGTACATATTGTTTATCACTCGAAGAACTCGAATTGCGAGGTCTGATTAAGAGATTTCATGTCATGGATTTCAGCCGGTGGAATCTCCGGAGTTTACAGATCGTTGATATCTTCAATTTGTGAGGGTGCGTGTGCACGAAGTGGTTCTTTTTTATGTTGTGGTTGATTGTTGTGTGGATTAATGGTGGTTGGACCAGTACTTGATGAAAATTGGTGGTGAGATAGTACGGAATTGCTGCTGGAATTTCCTGTGACAGGTTTTGAGACCAATTTGAGGTCGGCAGAAGTACGTCAGCGGACGTCGGGTTGGCATGGGTCAGCAATTTCTGGTGCTGAAGAGTGCACTAGGTGTGTGCTGGAAAGGCGATTCCAATGCATCAAAAATTGTTCGATTTGATGAAGATTCGAAAGAGTTACAAGCAGAAGAAGGTCGAGGATGATCCAAAATCAGACGTAATCCCGCCTGCAAGTGTCAACTTGACAGATTTCGACATTGTGGAGTGTGTTTTTGACCTCGAAGTTGTTGTTTTGGGTGTGTTCTCTTCATGCGCATTCTTCATCCATCGATCCTAAACCCTAAACACTTCTGGCTCGAGTTTCTACTCTATTCCAAGCGAAGCGGAGAGTGAGCGGGAGTGTCAATGTGGATGACATAATCGATGACAAAGAGATTCATTTTATGTTGGTAAAGTTGGACAAAATCGATATAAGAAAATAGAACTTCCAATCAAACTGATTTGGATATGTGAAGAAACATTATGTTTGAAGTTTAGTTTTACAGACTGGGTGTAAACCACTCAGAAGTTTGGGTTAGGAAAGATGGTTTTTTGTTATTTAACACTTTCCCTCCTATCATCTACCATGTGATCTCTCTCTTAAGAGTCCGATGGCTTTCGAAACAAATACTTTGTGAAGCTAGATATACTGACATGTGTGTTTTACGCAGAAGAAACATCAGCAACCTATCAAATATTGGAATATTAATCTGGAAATAAAATAAGAAAGCTTGGATCAGTGGTCTTTTGTTGGTAAATATGTTCTTAGCTTCCTCAAGTATAATCACATATACCTTGCTCCGGTGAAGTCTATATCATAAAATCCTCTAAGACTTTTCAACTTTTTTTTCAAACTTATTATCTCTTCCTTTTTCTTAAGGATTCAAGATTCGAACTGAGATGGATGGGTTTCCAAACCCAAGCTCTTGCCACCGCGAAAGTCATTGGGTATAAACCGTACTTCTTCACTTGTGTTTATAATAGAACATTTCATTCATAGCTCGAAGGTTCTTATTGTTTGATGGTCGAAGATTCTCACTACCACATAATACTTCGAGAACAGATCTATCTGCTCCAGATAATACTGAAAAAAAATGGTCGATATTTTTTCTAGTTCTAACATTTGACTCTGTTACAACCAATTATGATCCAAAATTTATCCCTCATTTTAGATGCTTGTCATCTTCCTCCCCTCTACTGAAAGTGAATGTTACATGCATATTTGGATAATGCTACTGGTCATAGAGCATGAGATGTGGAGAACTGATTTGTACTACATCATACACGCAATCCATAGATGCAAGACTGTAGGAGCTTCAAAGTGCACTAAAGAAGCAACTCATCTCGTACCAAGTAATTTGTTGAAAATAAATAAATAAAAGAAGCTGCACTTTTCAATGAACATTATTCAGAGTCTAAAATACAAACTGATTTAATTCTCCTATCATTTTCGCTCAGTGCAGAAAGCTACGATAATTCTAAGCCGAGTACTTGCAAGAAAAGGAATAAATATAGACATTGGTATAAAAAGCATTATCAAATATTAAGATGGAACTTGAATTAGATAATTCAAGATGTGCATATAACATAGCATTACTGAATCTTTTTACTTGGTAGTGAATAGTTGCATCTAGTTAGTGAATGAGATTCTTATCAAATGTAAACCTTGCCATTATAATGTGTTTCTAGTGTTGTCTTTTTAGTTTATATGTGTTCATTATGTAAGATCTTTTTTGAGCTTCCTTTTTCATATTCACTATTTGTTACTAACCTAATACTCCCAAACTAAATAGTAACAATAAAAGAAGTGCCAACCGTAGGTTGCATTGCATCTTAAAGGGGTCACTGGACTGGACACCACATTCGATCAAATAATTACATGTATGTTTATAAAATTAAAAACTATTTTATTATACAATTCTATTATGTTTACATATATAATATCTTCATCAGTGAGCTTGCGCATTTGTCACTTTATTGTTTATTTATTAATGTGCAAATCTATTGACCATTAAATTACATCATAATTTAAACTAAAATTCAAGTTATTATATGTAACGCTGAATGAAAAATTCCAGATTTTGAATATTAACGGGAAAGTTGGTCAGAAAATACGCGAATATCTAGTTGATTATTGGATGTAAAAGTCTGCAAGTGGAACACCTATAAGTTCAAGGTGGAACTATAGCATGGGTTGCAGTTAAATTTGACTCTCGTTAAAACTTGTAAACTGACAATGGTTACAATTTGGAGGACCTGGTAGTTGGGGCTCGTTCGAGTCTTTAGTCTTGGGATTCGGTCGCACAAAAGAACCATGAATGCTATGCACGGACTCGACTTGACTCTAGTATAAAACTATAGTTCAAAGATAAATAATAAAATTTTTAATGTACTTTAATTTATGATTAAATCAAAGAGATAATTTAATTATTAATCAAAGATAAATCATAAATCATAAAGTTTCAATTTGGTAAAAGGATTTAATCATGAATTGAAATATATATATATTTTTCCTCATTCCATCTGAAGATAAAAAGATGAATTACAATATACAAACTAAAGCTGTATCCACATGGCACACCTCTGCGTTCACGTTTATGTCACAAATTAAACGTACTTTGCGTTACGCAAAACGTAAAACGGAAATTCTCACATCCACGTGATCACATTCACGTTTCCTTACAAGTCCTTACCGGTTATCTTCACCTGCTACCAGAGATATCCGGCAAATGAAACCGACTGAAGGATCATTTACGAAAGTATTTTTCACTATTCAGGAAAAATAGAAGCAGCACGTATCTCAACCATGTTGGTTTCTTTAACCATAAATGGTCTAAAATATATTATGATTTATCTCGAAATGACAGACAGTAATCATATATCACCTTCGCACGTTATTTACCCAAAAAATCAGTTATCTGTATAGACGGTCCTAATGCCCCCTCTCTTGAAGTTGAGGTTACTGATGTTGTATAGCAGAACCAGTTTTACATATAACCATTCGCTAGTGTAAATGATGAAAAAAATATATAGCACGAAGGTAAGAAAAACCATCACCATGGTACACAAAGTTGTATGTAAGACTTTTGAATACATTAGTATATTTGAGAAGCGCTTGGAGACTTTATAGTTAAGGATTGTGGAGCTTGCGAAGTTTAGCCTTGATTTTTCTCTTCACTTTCTGGGTGTTCAGTCGTTTGGGTCTCTTTTTCTTTATGCAAGAGTTTAATTTATAACCTAATCTTTCTCGCTGGGAGGAGTTAGGTAGAATCAATGTTTCTTTGCTAGTTAGGTCTCGGTTTCATTTCGGTTCGAGCCGAACCGATTCACGAAACTGTGGTTTAAAGCGATTTAGGTTCAATAAACCATGGTTTGGTTCAAATTCAACATAATTTACATGGTTTGATTTATAACGCTCTAGGTTTAAACAGTTTAGTTTAAAATCGGTTCGGTTCAACATCCATTAAAAACTGTTCAGTTCAGGTTCAGATATGTTAACTGCAGTTTAAACAGCTCAAACCGGCGTTCAAATAATTTATACTTTCGAAACACTATGTGTAACTTTAAACCCGAGATCTCTTGTATTACAGATTATGAATTATTTTTTACTAATTTAAAAGGTTCAGACTATGGTTTATACAGTTCGGTTCAAAATGGTTTAAGTTAAAATTTTCTCAAATCGATTCGAGCTGAACCGAACTGGTGCCCATACCTATTGCTAGTAAACTCCGGCACATATACTCTCTGAAGCGCATCTATTTGCGTTTCTCTTATGGGTTATGTCGATATTTTCTCATATCTCCAAGTCCAGGTTAGCCTTTAATATTTAGAGAGAACTTTGATTTTTCTTGTATACTTACTTTGTCTTTTCGAGCAAGAGTTCCTCTGAAGTTAAATAACTCTTTTGCATGCATATTTTTTCCTCTTATTCTCATCCGTTTGTTATTCATCGCGTAGTTTTCATGAAAGAGAAAAAAGAAAAGAAAGAAAAACACGTTTAATCATTCACTAGCGTAAATGGTCTTTTGGAGATGTTTTCGCTTTGACGTCAGGCGCCCGAGGTTTCTACCCGAAGCGATCATGTTTCTGTAAATGGAAACGCGAACGCAAAGTAAAAGCACGGAGCATTCTTTGTACTGGATGGAATTATGGAACTGCAGGAGTTGAGTCACGTCGCACTGCCTGAATTTTTGATAGGCTAAAAGGACTGACTGAAGCTACACTCACATGGTCTTTTATCGGTGGAACTTTTACGGAATGCGGATACCTACGGTGAGTTCCGTAACCGAAAGTGTCCGGAGAACCAATCACATGTCTCCGTAAAAACGATTTTATCTCTGTAGAGAAAACTGGAGAAATTCTGCAGACTGTGACAACATGGCAAAAATACCAGTTCATCTCTCGGTATGCAGAGTCGCGAATGCGCAATTGCATGCAAATCGATCCTCTCTTGAATTTATGTACCTGTTAAATCCGGTTCATAACAAAATATTAACCGATATAATCCGATAATTCTAAAAATACTACCGTTCTACGGACATCCATCATCATTTTCCGGAAAACTATTATCATTATTACTCTCTGAATTCCGGAAAACGTACACCATGTGACTGCAGCCTGATGATCCCGCGCTCGAGTCCCCTTTACTGTGATGGATAAGTCAAAGTCAAACATGTACTGTATAGATCCTCATAAGCTCAGCCACTGAATCCAGGCTGTTTCCTGTTTATCCCTTATGAGATAAGGACCCTGCGCGGACAGAACAGGACATATCTCCGGAATATTCCCGGATCTCCACGGAGGAAGTGCATATCCGGGAACAAACTACAGTATGTACCGTAGTTCTAACCACCTCCACACCGGCTCGCACGCTCCAACTCAAGTAAAGCCGTTCACATGGCTCGAGCAATCTGCGTCTATACCAACCCTGAACTTTGTCCTCTGACTGACTGAATCCAGATAACCAAAACCACTATCCCAACCACCACCAAGCCTTGTCCTCGGGGGTCGAACCAGCGCCAGCCTAGATCCGGCATCCCGTGTAATGTGCCCCGGCAACCTTTCTAAAAGTGCACGAGAAGTAGAGAATGCGTCGGATAATTTCTTTCTCAAACCACCAAAAAAGAAAAAAACTACTCGAAATTTGTTAAAAATCGTCGGTGAATTAACACAGTAATCTCTCAATTGTCAAAAATCACCGGTAAATTACAGATAAGCAGGGAAAACCTGGACTGGGTCTGGTTCGAACCACTCTTAGAGCTAGGTAGCACCTGCAGTTTCGAGATAACATTTTCAGTTTTTCAATCTGTTGAAGAAAGTTGATAATAAGTGAATAATCTATATTAATATATAATTTTAGTTTTGAATGATATAGACCGTTTTTCGTACATAATCTGACATTTCTTGAGATGGATATCTAGAGAGAATAGTTTCGGTTTGAGTCTAACATTTTTGGAATTTCGTGTGTGAGAGCAAGGTCCACCAAAGATCGGTAGTTGAGATGGTTGAGTCCCATACCTCTAAGCGAAAGGTCTGGGGTTCAAACACTCCTGCTCTCGGTTGGAAGTGCAACAAAATCACTGTCGTGTGAAACTGATCCAGGTACGCTGTGGTTACCCACAAAGGACAGTCTGATGCCTCTTGAAAAGAAAAACGGACAAGATAAAACATTTACATTTACATTTACATGTAAACTGACGATATGAATGAAACTGAAAAGTTGCAAGTGCGACGCAAACACAGTTCGAGGACAAAAAAACTGAGCTAAACGGTTACAGTTTCGTAGGTTCGGAGACCTCTAGTATTACATTAATCTACGTTAATCTAAACTGAAAATGCAGATGCAGTCTAGCTCTTAGTTTACGAGTGGGGTTAGATTTTTAAGGGTTATTTTATTTATTTACTTGTGGATATTATTATGTCAAGTAGGTTGGGTAATAAGCTTGTTTCTTCACTTGCTTGTCGAATAGTGAATTTCAGAATGTAGAGCATGATAAAGAAATGTTATAATTCAGAGTGTGAGAAAGTATTTTTTACAGATCGAGATACTTGAAAGTTCAACAATACAATACGGAGTAGGAGAAAATAAATATCAGCTGACAGTCAAAAGTCTGAGTAAGAAGAATTTTTTAATTTTTTAATTTTTTAATTTTTTTATGAGCCAGAGCAGTCTAACTTCATGTAAAGACTCGACAATGCCTTTAATTTCTTTCCTTAATTCCCAATCAGTTGTGATTATTAGTGAAACTCTAATTTTCATCAACCGAAATTTGATGATTCATGCTTCTGAAATATGGGTATATACATGGAAAGGACATTGCATTTGGAAACTCTTTTATATTGGACCGTTTAATCTTACCAATGGTGCAACAATTTATTTCAATCTTCTACACTTGTATATGCGATTCTCTCTCATTACTCCTGTCGAGGAAAGTTGACATGTTCTTGTACGGTATTCACTAGAATCATTCAGAAAATCTTTAGTTCTAGTAAAAAAGGTAAAGTTTTTACCTTGTCCATTTTTATCTCTTAAAAGACATCGGACTGTCTTTTGTGGGTAACCACAGCGTACGCGGACCAGACTCACACGACAGCGGTTTTTGCACCTCCAACCGAGAGCAGGAGGGTTAGAACTCCAGACTTTTCGCCTAGAGGCCTGAGATGTATCGTTTGTTTTTTAACTCACAGACATCCTTGTCGTTTACAAATTCCAAAATATGTGAAAACATAGTTTTGTGTAAAGGAAATGAAAATTCAAGATATACAAGAATATATATATATAAAGGAGATATTTCTTTTCTAACGATACTCGAGTATCTCTATATGAGACTTTTCCTGAGAAGATGCACAAAATCTATTTGGAGATGTCCATAACGTTCTTAGAGGGTGAAAGTTGATTCCCCTACTGTATTACCTTCAAGGTGTCCATAAGAATTAATCCTCAAGCCAACATCAGATTCCCAAAATTGGAATAGTGTGCTTTTACTAACCGTGTTCTCTTTTATTCTTTATTTATTTTGCATGGATACACAAATTTACATATTTGAAGAAAACTTAAAGTATTTATGCGAAGAGGGTAGAGGAACACAATAGTTGAATGAATATATGCATGCAATATCAACTTCTGGGAATTTTTATTCACTTGTTGTTATCTGAAAAAATATAAATATTATGTAAAAAATCTATAGCAAGTTCACCAGAAAAACTCAAGTCTATCACTAAATGTTGAGTGATAGTTAGACCGGAGATACAGAAAGATCCAAACATGAGTGAGAACCGTCATAATATATATAAAACTATATATAAAAAAACTAATTATCTTTAATTTAATTAAATAATAAATAATAAATTAAACCTTTGCATATTTACCACCTCCATCAGAAGATGGAGGAGGAAGTTAGATTAGACGTAGATATCATGAACGTCTTCCAATAAGTATTGGAGAGGAGATAATCGGAAAGATAAGCCAAGAGACTGGTAAGGTTCAGACGACAGAAATGGAACGAGTTAATGAAGGAAATAATTGGGGACAAATTCCACCAATGAAGCACATTTTCTCTCTTGTCTTCCGTTTCTTTGCTTGTTGGGAAGACGGAGGACACGGGAAAGAGAACCCATAAGCGTCGAGTAGCAAACCAAGAGAGATTAAGCATATATAGATGATTAATATTTATAATCAAACTATGTTTTTTAAAACTAAAATCTTCATGAGAAAATATTTAATCGTAAATTTAACCGTAGGGGAATATTCCTCCTCTCCATTTTGAGTGAGAGAGGTGATATATATAGACCCCAATAATGATACTAGTTGTTATTTATTATTTGCAGCAAGGTCAGTTATTTATTCATGAATCCAGCCCATAGCTGCCGCAAAGCAAACCAAATTATATTACATCATATTTCTTTCTCTTGCCGCTTTCTTGCGGAAACTGTTTTGGCTTCTCTCTGAGGAAGCCAGGAAGAAACTCTCTTGCCGGTGACTTACAGAACCGTTTCCGAAGTCTCCAAACCCAAACGAAGGTGAAGTCTGACTCCATCGACCCCATTTCCCGGCTGGCTAACCTCCCTACCCTCTCGATTTAGCCGATAACCTTTTCACGTTTGCGGAAGTTTCGAAAGACGAGACAAAGCTTTTCCACGTCCCACGACGTATCGATGACCTGTTTCCAGCGGCTGCCCACATGGAAAAAGGAGCGACTTTAATAACAAGTTAAAATGTCTAGAAAAAATTGTTGAAATGAAATAAAGAAAAGCAAAAACACATGGCTCGCCTGAACTTCCATCTGAAAACCATGTGTTTCCAGTCTCTGTTTTTATTATAAATTAAAATAAATGTTGTATTTTGATTTGTGATTACTCGTCAAGACTGGGTTAGAACAAATGGAGATCACCAGCTTGGGCTTGTTAATTAGGGCTTGAACGCACCGGGCATTTCGGATAGGGTTGTTTTACTCACATCCGGGATAGTTTTACTGTCGATAATTTATTAACATATCACACAAACAACTGGTTGTATTTTCGTAGCGAGTTTGAGAGTTCCGTATCCCTTTTTGAGGTTTAGCAGAAATTTGCTTGGTCATACCCACAGTACGTTCCGTGAGCTTGATCATACTCCTCTTAACGTTGGTTGCTTGATCATACCCCTGACGAATTATTGACAGTCGAACCAGTCATCTTATTTTTTGGTTCATCATTTTATTACTTTCAACCTCGACTAAATATCACTGCAATTCAAAATATTTGACATTAAGTACACATTAGACTATCCATATTTTCATTAGTCTAATATGTGCAGTCTCACATTTGAATAACATCACAAAGTGACTGGTTTGACAGGCAATAGCCCGTCAAGGGTGTGATCAAACCAGAAAACGTTAAGAGACGTATGATCAAGCTCACAGAACCTATTGGGGGTATGATCAAGCAATTTTCTGGAGGTTTAGTTGCAGAGTACTTTTACAAGACGTTAACTCTACTCATCGTAACTGTCTTGTCGTGCATAGAGATAATAGCATATCGTTATTTTCTACGTCATTGATGATTTGGAATCATCCGAGTCGTCCAACATCAGTTAATATCCTTCCCCACGGCCTTGTACATTAAAATTCGTTTTCTTTTATCGGAATACGTATAAGTGTTATAAATATTTATTTTTATAAGCTATTATAAAACATTAAATTATTTTATAAATATTAAACGTTAATCTCTCCCGGAGTAGCCAACTCATCCGGAGAGAACCCATAAGTGCAGAGTGGACTGCTGCGTTCCTGGGGGTATAACTGCGGAACCCTGATTTTCATACCGTGCCGTTTGTCGAGGAAGTTAATTATTATTCTAACCCTTCTCATCGGAAGAGTTAGAATAATAATTAACTGTATGCCTCATGTACACTTCAGTGTACATGAGGCTCATATCCTCCGTGGGTTAATATGAATAGAGTTAACTCTGGATGTCTTTTTGTCGAAATGGGTGATCGTTTTGACAAATCTCAATCTCTGGCGAACTGAACACAACATCGAACTGCATTAACCAACTTATATGATGATTACAGAAGCCACCCATTACTGCCGTCTCTAGGCGGTGTAAAGCGTTTACTCAGCGAAAAAAAGCTCAATGCTCTACAATCCGCGAGGAGAACGGGACCCAATGAATAGCAAACGGATGGGAAGACCCCATCAAGCCTAACAAGGGAAAGTCAAGCAACTAACACCCCGAAGGGAATCCGCGTAGAGGATTGAGTGTAGTGACGCTCAGGGTGAATAGTTTTCTCAAAACACTAGCGAAAAGCCAAGGCGATATAAACTCTGTGCGGTCCTGCCATTTGTCATGTTATTCTCATGATATGCTTGTTTAGCGCAAGTTTCAGTTACTGTGAAAGGTGAACTCATACAGAAACTACCGGAGCCGAGAAAGGAGAACGGAGAATGGGAATGGGAGGCAACGAGTAGGAATTTGATTTCCCACTCGTCTGGCTGTGCGAAACATGACGAATCTCGTGACCGTTGAGTGGACTCACGAGTCCTTATCCCATCCAAAGACGAGGGGATAGCGCCGACGGCGCAGACTTGCGTTGCATGGGAAGTTGGGAACGAACAAGCAAACGAGGAGAACGTGTAACAGCTGCCTCCGACAGTGACCACGACAGCAAACGTAATAGGCAACGTCACGACGTTTTTCTTACGCTCGATGAGATGCGTTCCATGACCGTAGATTTCGATTCGTTCTGTGCATACCAATGACTGGCACCAGTTACGTGCAGTACATGTATGTGGCGTTGACAACGGTGGTGGTAAACTGTGAATGCAGAAACTCGTAACCGCGTCACGACTCTCCTATAGAGCCGTCCATAGTTATGAGTCTTCTGCCTGCGGTCTTTCGCGCAGTCCTCCAGTGAGTCCACACCCATCCTTTTGGGCCCGGAAGGCGGGAACGCACTAGAGACGGTCCACAGAGACACGAAGAGTGCATGCATGCATGGGAAGTGCGGAAACGCATGCAATCATGGATGTACGGAACGCGGCAGCCAGCTAAGAAACCACGAAGCTTTGGTTGGTTCTGCCAGCCCGATTTGGCGAAATGCCGCGCTTTTTTGTATCGTGAAGAATATCAACTGATCTCAATCTCCACTTGCCCTCGATACTTTTGTCTGGGATTCTTGCGACGATAGAGCTCCTGGACCCGCTCAGCTTCGCGGGTCCCATCTGCCGTCAAGGACTGTCGCGCAACAGGCTGGGAATGTGTTCCGCCAGCCACGTAACAGTATAAATACGTTGTTATGGTTGTTGTGTTGATTAAAGCCCAGTTTCATTTGCTAATCCTAAGTTCATGTGAAGTTATTTGTAGTGGTTTATTCACTAAGAGCTAATCTGCACCTGCAGTTTTAAAATTATACTTGGTGTAGTTTCTATCACTTTAGGTACAATTTTTGAGTTCTTATTGTCTCTCACAATTTATGCAGTATCGAAAGTACTCCCAGCACTACAATCATAGTGTTGAGATATTGAGCTGAAGAGACATGCTGCGCCAAAAAACTGCACATATGAAACTGAAAATCATCTATCTAAAACTACTCTCCAAAGATATGAAAAACTGTACGGCACACCTCCAAAATTTACGAAACTAAAACTATCTGTAATCTAAGCTGCTGCTTATTACCACCTGTACCGCATATTTGAGAATTTCCTTTCTCAGTTTTAAAACTGCTGATGCAGATTAGCTCTAAATTGTTTCATAGCATTAGGAAACTGAGGTGAATTTGCAACTGAAGATAGTGACCTTATTGATTGGAGTTTCATGCAAATTTCTTTCCTCTTCAATACTGATATTGTGGATTAGAAATAAAACACAAAACACAAAGCTCTTGAAGAGCTTTCAATTCAACTCTTACTTTTAAGATCTTTTACCAAATGAATAGGCATGCTTCTGGAACCTTCAGCTGAAGGTAAGGATTAAAAACATTTATCATTTATGTAATTCACTAGGGGACAAACAAGCTGATGTGACATTCTACCCAATGAGCCAGAAGAAGTAAGCTGTAAATTTCAAAGAAATTTAGGTA
Source organism: Asterella californica (assembly GCA_036924285.1). Taxonomy (NCBI): domain Eukaryota; kingdom Viridiplantae; phylum Streptophyta; class Marchantiopsida; order Marchantiales; family Aytoniaceae; genus Asterella; species Asterella californica. The sequence continues at coordinate 13,977,745 of JAYKYS010000012.1, forward strand.
TTGCTGTATTTTGAAACGTCAAGTTTTCCTTTGCCTGGACTCAGTATTGACACATGGGTTATCTCAAAATCAATTATAAAATATATATTTTTATACGAAAATTACAAACGATATATCTCTGAAGGTGTAAGTTATACTCAAGTGTAAATTCTCAGACTCGTTCCAGTTTTTCTTTGCGAGTAAAAATATTGCAAAAGAATAACTACTAAAAGCATTAGTTTGTTGGTAGCTCCATTTTCCCATAGAGTCATTTCCTCTTGCCGAGAGAACTCAGCCTGTGCAAAAGCAACGAAATTCGACTGCATGAACTGAGTTAAAAATAAATTGGATGGAAAGGTTCTTTGTCAATGAATGAGTAGCTATTTCGAGCTTGTGATCCTTAAAAGTTAAGAAGTTCATTGTGTCAACCAGTTAATGTCTTTTATGTGATAATACAATCTGAGCATCGAGTACGAGTTAGAATAGCCTATGGCATGTGTCAACAGTGATCATTTACTCATGGATATGAGATCACCACTGATTATAAAAAAGAATTGAAATTAAAACTTAATTACCGATTTACCCTAGTTTAAAATCTACCCGATCCCTTTGGTTGATTGGTACATCACCGTAGATTTCAATCAACTGGTACCGGAGAGTGGATAGGTTAATAGATCCCCTATCTATCTATAACTGCACTAGAGGTTTAATTAGGAAATACTTTGCTAGGTATGAAACGCACCAGTACGTTGCTTGCTACGGCTCATCGGCTCACATTCACATGGACCTGCGGGAACAAGACGAGGATGACTCTACTCTCACTTGCGTTCTGTAGCGTCACCTCGACTTTGACACGCTCGAATATGCATTTAATTTTTCTTTTAGGGAAAAGAAAGAAAAATATAAATCTTTAAACAGAAAACTAAAATAATCATGAACAAATTGACTGAAAATAATTTATAAATAATTTAAGAAAAAATTACAGTGTACTAAAATGCACAGCCATGGGAAGATAATTCTCGACGAGATTTACAAATTGTGATGTGTGTCAAAGTTCTCTAAACTAGCTCCACTAAATTTAAAGTGATAAACTGAAATGACTAATTTAGAATCCACTCCGTAACTTGATTACACTTGCTCACTTGAGTTGTACAAAACCTATAAGTGACTCATGTAAACAGAATCTTTCTCTGGTGTAAAGATATGTGAGTCTCATGAGTAAAAATAATTTTAATTTGTAAGTTTTTTTAAAACTTACAAATACTTAAATTAAAGCTCTTTGTATATTCTTCTCTTCGAACTTGGAAGAGGAGAATATGCAAGAAAGTACACTCTTCATACAAGTTTTTGATCGAATCGTCGATGCAAATGTATGTTATCGTATAGGAACAAGCAACGACATATCACCAATCCCAAGAGAAATCTGCAGCCAAGGCCAAAACCAGCACAATTTATTCAGCAATCAAATATACATGCAACATGCACTACCCGAGCGAAGAAAAAGACAAGCGGAGAAACAAAAACAAAATTTAAAACCTACATTGGACCAGACAGTACAGTAGAGGATTACCAGTTAGATAGAGAAATCAAGATATATTATCAATCTCAAGTTTTTGTTATTTTTATATGTTAATAATAATTTTATAAATATTGAAATAAAAATATATTTTTGATAAAAATATTATATTAGATATGAAGTGTATGTCGAAAAGTCGAAACAAAACCTACAAGTGAAGTCACTGAAATCGCACTCCAAAAACGATAAGAGCTAAATATAATCTAAATATCTTATCCAAATATACATTTTAATCAAGTTTACTTTATCACCTGACCCTTCTCGCAGTAAAAGTTAAGTAATAAATTAAACCACCTTGCATTATCCCCTTCTCCCAACTTGGAAGAGGTGATAATGTATAATGCAAGGAAGTCAGAATACGGGACCACCACCGGCTGCTACCTGCTGCTTCCCTCACCACCGCTCTACTCCTTTAGTTAGTGCTTCGCTTCGTTTCAACCTCACAACTCCTGCAGGCTGCAACTCTTTTCACCTTTTTCCCTCCTCATCTCTCTCTACTAACGAACCGCCGACTCAACTCAAGTCCACTACATGGATTCCAGACTACGCGACGGAGTCCTTCTACCAGTGAAGATCATCATTTTGCGACAATTGTGCTTCCACGACGCGTTTCGTCAGCTTTCGTCGCAAGCATAAAAGCGGGAAGATGGAGTAACCTCCTCTTATGCCGTTAATATGGTTTTTATTTTATTTATTTTATTTATTCTGTATTTTGTCAGGATTGGAACTAATCCGAAAGTGTCTTCCTTGCATGTTCACTTCATGGTTCTCTCATGTTACAACCGTCAGTTTATAGAGAGTAACCGTGACTTCTTGGTCTCTGATTTGTTTTCTCAAATAATAAATAATTATTTAGTATGATTTATATATTGCAGTAGTAGATCCGACGGTCCAAAGAGCAATCGATAGAATGTTACTTTTAGATTTTCTTCTGTTTTTTATATTTTTTGGAGCATACATAGTCACTCTCTTCTGAGTTCTAAAGAAAGGAAATGCATGTCTGTTTAATTTAATAATTAACCCTACCGAAAAGATTAGGTATTAAATTAAACGTCTGATTTTAAACTATATATTCATGAGTACATTGTTCTGGACTTGTACATTCTGAAGTGCGAGGATACCGTCTACACTTATGAGTTTTTGTCTGTTCTCTTCGTGTTTCCAGGCATGAGCTAACAAATAACGTCTATAAAATATTTTAATTATTTATATCTACTTAGTATATATATATAATATATAATATTTATATAATTCTCTGATAACAAAAGGAGAACACAAGTTCAGATTGCATGCATATTGGATGCTAAGTCTCTTACTCGTTCTATCATGGAAGCGGTTAGATTTGACTCTCTTGTTCTAATTTTTTAATTTTATTTTTTAAGAGTTATTTTTGCTACACCACTCTTTGCAGTATCCCCTCACAAGTACTCCGGTAGTCTATGAGAACCATAAGGTCGTGATTTTTCTTTTCAATTTATTTTTTAGAGTTATTTTCACCACAAAAATTAGGATTACACCACCCCCACTGCAGTACCTTGTGAAGATTACAACTAACACCGACACCCACAAAACAATCTCAGCCACCAGTCGGAGTCAAACCCCCGACCTGGACTTGCCAAGCCGAGGGCTGAACCAGCACGCTAGGTTTGAACCTTGAAACTCATTGCATTGAGATGAACATTCTTAGCATTATGATACTTCCAAACTATTGCATATAGTTATTCTCATTCGCAAAGTGGTACATCTTTGTATATTATTAATTCACTTCTTTTCTATCTTCGGAAGGAGTGGAATGTGCAAGGTAGTTTAATTCCATAACTTTTTTAACTGGAAGAGTTAACCTCCAAATATGGGGTATAGGGGTTATTTCCTTACCAATAAGGAAATAACCAGAACTAATGATTCCAAGTTGTAGATTTAGAAACAACGAAAATTAGGAGATGAAACCATATTTTCAATGATCCGGATTTTAATAAATGATAAAATAATAAATAATATTACTTGTCCCTTAAGATATTCACTGACCATGAGACTGTACATGTGAGTTTACCACAGCGAGACTCGGACCAGAAACTGTACAAAGTTATACTTGAACTTTGATAAACTATAGTTTCTTTTCTTCTCCGTGTGAAAGAAACCTTTTTCTTAATTTGGATACTGAGGTTTCCTATTCAGCATATTATTCACCTCCACTTCCATCTTCGGCAGAGGAGAATAATGCAAAGCGGTTAAATTTATCACCTAACCTTTCTAGAGAAGAGTTAGGTGATAAATTTAAAATATAAAAGAATATTTTTTTCTGAAAGACAAGAAGATTCTTTTGTGGTTCTTGGAAGGCGATTCAACCTACAAGGTTTTTGGATTTCTTCCGGAAATTCCAGCATGCACTAGGTATATAATATATAATCTATATTTTTAAAATTTATTTGGATTTTAAGATGAATTTTATATCTCTCGTTTACCACTTATAGAATTACAACTAAGACCTTTTGAAAAAAATCATAATCTAACACTTATTAATAAGTCTAGAAGTTTGATAAGATCTCATTGTACTATCCAGTCCACTTACGTTACTAGATTTTGCTACTCTAGTAACGTAAGTGGACTGGATTTCTCTTTTCTCATAGAAAAAGTTCATGTTACATGCATATTATTTAGTAAGAATATGTGTTCTACCAAACGTTCCAACAATCGAACAACTTTTAGAGTTGCTGTTGGTTATATGAACGATTTTCCAAAAGTGATGGAACCTTACCTTTTAAACTCCTCCAATATTTCTTCCCTCGCTCGCTGGCTTTCCAAAACTTTACATTTTGTTCACGAAATCATTTCCTTTACTCTAGGTGACAAGCAAAAGTACTACATCGTTAAAAACCATTATTTTATAGGTATGAAGTATGGCATAATGCTGTGCAAGGAGAGCTTTATGGGATTTAAGAGACCCTTGCATCCCATAAAGCTCTCGTCCAGACACTAAATAGAGAGGAGTTATCTTGCACATTTTATACAACTTGATCGATATAGCCTTGTAAAGCATAAATGATTGTTGAGAGAATTTGAACAGGAACATATTAGTCTTACATGATGATACGTGTCACAGCAGATAACTTATGTGTCATCATGTCTACTCATTTTCTTACGCTGCTTTGTATCATAAGCTTGTCAAATGTACAAAGACATAGAAGAGAATATCCCCTAACTGTGGTTTATGTGTAGGGGGAAGCTCTGAGGAGAGAAGAGTTAACCGTGTACTAATACGACAAAATATGGTACACCACCAAAAATTTCCTCCCTTGCCTTTCTTGTTTTCACCATTACATATAACTATGATAACCACATCGTAAAAACTCTTTCCTTATAGAATATGTCTTACATCTACATATAACCATGCTAAACACATGGCAAAAACTCTTTTTTTTCGAACTAGTTTTATTAAGGATTTATTTGGTTTTATTCTGTTCTTTTATTTTTAGACCTCTCTCGCTGTGAAGAGTTCTGCGTAACATGAGTCCCCTCGGCTGGAAGATTCGACCCCACGCTGCCCGGGTTACAGGCGGATGGGGTTGCCAACAAGCTACTTCCTGCCAACCTTCGTCGTACTAATACTGTAAGAGTACCATATGGAATCCACTCTTTCTCTCCATAAAAGACTCTATAAAATCCTAACAGAGCTTTACGTACCGCTTATACATTTTCCGGTGAAGATTCTGTTCGAGCACCAGTTGCCGTTATAGTTCTTCCCCATACGCGCCGGCAACCGAAGAAGACCGAAGAAGACCGAAGAAAGAAAGAGCCTTGAAAATACGAAAAGAAACCTTTTGGCGTTCTGAGGTGGGAATCGCTTTTCACGCAAAGGGAATACGGGAAGCCAGTAGCACTGACGGAAACGGATGATGACCTCAGCGCAGAACAGCACGGCACATATCTCTCAACGGTATTATGTGCTTTTACAGACACGGAAAAGAAAAAGCCTGGACGTTGACTAGGAATTGACTTGATAATTGTTCATCGTTAGGTTCTGTTGGAGATTGACATGTCGGCGCCTACGTAGACCTCACACCAGCAGGTCATGACTCATGAGAACCGTGAGTTATGGCTGGATTGGGTTGATTAACCACGTCAGAAAGTGATCAGTCTGGATAAAGCTGATGTGGCTTTATGAAGCCAGCTTGGCAAGGGAGAAGAAGTTCAGTTCTCCTTCTGCTTCTCCCCTGGCAAGTTATCCTCGATCATGATTGAGCGTACCTTTTGCAGAAAGTTTGACGTGTACCGGAGCTATCCGCCGTGTTAATAGCAGAACTGGGATTTTCTTCTATTTATTTATACTGGAACTTGAAGTGGAACTTTAATCTTTTTCTTTTTGGAGCTACTTTTTGTGTGGACACGATGTCCTCGTCTGGGTCGAGGGATCGAGAATCCAGATATCTGTCTGAAGGCACGGCCCTTTAAAGTACCGCTTTGTCATCTCTCTGTACACGGCTTGAGTGAGTTGGATCTAAAGTATTTCTTTGGTATTTATCTGCTTTTCCCCCTTTTCCCTTTTCCGTTTTATTAGGGAAGGGCGATGGTGTTCCTCGGGTATTTGTTACGTTTCGATGAGTTGAACGTTCAACTGTTAGGATGGGACTTTTTAAGGATTTAAGATTTAGGAATTATTTTTGGGAAAACTTTTCTTATGTAATAAAACCAAATAGACTGTTAATACAAATAGACTATTAATACAAGTAGAGTAGTTCATATAGAAGGTGGATCTTTTAGAGAACTTTTACATATTAAAAAATGTATTATATATATATTTGTTTAAAAAATAATAAAAGTGTTAAAATACCACCCAACTCGGAGGTGTTATTAAAAAAATGGAAAAAATTATCCCTCGAGCCGAACTCAAAAAACAAACCATGACCTTTATCTTTCCATTTTCAGTCAGACGAGGAGTACAATCAACTCTAAACGCTATGTCTTCTCTTTCCATTGATAATTACGTACCCCTTGTGGAAGTCGCGGAGGGAGAGCGAGCACTGTTCTCATATGTAAAGGTTTTCAAGATCGACAGGTCTAGGATTTGAATTCTCTTGTTTTCTTTTTCTCTCATGCCGTTTGCTTAATATCCTTCCCCACGGCCTTGTATAGTGGATTTCGTTTTCTCTTATCAGAATACGTGTAAGTGTTATAAAAGTTTATTTTATTAAGTTTTTATAAAAAATTAAATTAATTCTTAAATATTATACGTTACTCAATCACGGAGTAGCCAACTCGTCTGGACAGAACCCATAAGTGAAGGGCGGCCTGTTGCGATCCCTGAGGTATAAATCCGGAGCCCTCCTTGTTATATCGTGCTGTTTGCCGGAGGACGTTAATTAATATGATGGGAAAGGTTAGAATATTAATTAACGAACCTCATGTACACTTCAGTCTACATGAGGTGAATATGCATAGCACTGGCCGTTCTGACCAAGGAGGGGAAACGGACGAACGCGGAAGGCGGGGTTTAAATTCGCGTCGACGGTAGGACGCGGGGGGTTGTCGAGAGCAGAAACGGAAAGCCGCGAAAGGTGGGGTTGAAATTTATGTCGTGGCTAGGGCAATGGGGGTTACGTTCGCGGGGCCAGGCTGTGGATATGCAGTATCGTGCTGCCGAGATGGCGGATTTTCTAGTCTTCTTCTCGCGTATTGGTTTTTGTCGGTGCCGCGTTGTTCGTGCTTTTGGAGCTTCTGCTGTACTGTTTCGCTCTCCGTTCTTTCGTGCTTGGTGGTTTTGGAGGTTGCTCTTGCTATGGCGGTCTTCGGCTATCGTTGCGACGGACACCTGAAGACACTGGCGGTATCGCGTGCGGTCAGATGTGCTTTTGGAGCTTCTGTTGTATTTCGCTCTCGTTTGTTGCGCACTTCCTCGTTTTGGAGGTTGTGTTGTTTTCCTCTCCGTTCTTTCGTGCTTGCTTGTTTTGGAGGTTGGTGTTGTTATGGCGGCTATCGGAGCGACGGACACCTGAAGACAGTGGAGATATCGCGTGCTTGGTTTCTTGTGTCGGTTCTTTCATTTATTGCTGTCAGGTAGCAGTGGCGGTATGGCACGGTTTTGACTGACAGTTTCTTGCTTTCGTCCTATTCCTTCTTCGGTTCTGTCAGATAACGTTTTCTGCCTTATCCTCTATTTCTGTTCGTCGTTGCTGCGCTTGACAACTGCCGTCCTCTGAGTCCGCTTCGGCCACTGCTGCCGACGATCGCTGATGAGCCATCTCGGTTTACTTCTGCTGACATTGCTCGGGCGGAGTCATTGTCCATGCTTCTGCTACTTTTAGGTACGTTCGCTTCTCTACACATTGTACTCCTTTCCACACCGCTTCTGCTCGATGATGAATTTATTACTCCGGCCATGTTTTCAGACGATGACCTATTGCTGCTGGCTGCCTCCTTTGAGGGTGAACATACTTCTAGGATAGAAAACACTTCAGCCAACTCCTTGTTAGAGGTTCTACTGATTCCTGATACCGCTCCAAAGTTTCTTTTCCTTTCTACTAAGCTTTCGATGATCGCTTTCGATGAGCGTAGGTTGCAGCTCACACGTTCTTACTCTTACCTGGACCTAGCGTATTCTACTACTCTTGTACAGTTCCTGCTCAAGTTCGACTATGTCTTCATAGGGAAAACATGTTATCCGTGTCTCATCCACGTTGTGCCTCTGGCGAGTTTAGCTGCCCCCTACCGTTTTTTTTCTTTTTCAGAGGACGGCATTTCTCTGTATTTACAAGACAAGCACTTTCATATGTTCAGCTACCCTGCGTTTTTTGTCCGGGAAGGTGGTTGGAAACGTTCCACTGTGCATGGTATTTACAGGCTTTTTGGTTTACCATGCATCTGTAGCCAGCTACAGCCGTGGAGGTACCGGTTTGTTTGCCGGCACCATACGAGTTTGGATCGAGACTATGTTTCTCCGGAAAGCAGCGAGGGCGAGGACACCGACCCTGGAGTTGTCAGTGACAGTGTGTCGGACGGGAACTGACCTTGAGCTCTCTTTGTTTCCACTCCTCTCTACTTTCTTGCAGAAGCAGTGCGTCTCGGGAATGTTTTCCATTGAGAGGGGGTAGTCTCCTGCACCTGTATTTCCAGGACGTTATTTGTATCCATGCTAAATCTTATGTCGAGGTCAAGAAGAAACTACTACAGGCTGTTGGGTGGGAACAGCAGCGTCCAATTGGTGCAGAGATATGCGTGAAGCAACTCTCCAACAAAAGATTGCACACATTTGCGGGCATGATTGGCTACTGTTTGAAGGACGAGAAATTGCAGCATCATCACGCTGTGATGAAAATTATAACTGAGAGCATGGTCGCGGATGGTAGGGAGTTGTTTGTGTTGCTAAGAACCGCTGATACAAAAAATCGTGTCGAGTTGAATTACATGAATATTTTGCCTAGGGCGCTTCAGTTTAACAGGTATAAAAGCTCCCACCCGCTCTCCAGTACATTATCTCAGTGCTTGCGACCAATGTTGGTTTCTGGGAAGTACTCATCTTCGCCTAGGTGGGTCATGCAGACTGGTATCCAAAAAAGACGGTCAGACTCACTCTGGAACTCGTTTATTAGGCCTGAGCAGGTAACCCCGGAAGACGTGAACAATATATTCTTTCACCTTGACAATCGATGATGTCCCACTGCAGTCGCAGGTACTTCGAGCAGGAGGTACAGCATGAGGACGCGCCAGTCACGAGTAGGCAAGAGAGCGGGCAGGGGAGCATTAGGAGGCAGGCGACTCAGAGCAAACAGCGTTTCAACATCCAGACCAACATCTCCCAGAGTTCATATCTCTGGCGGATGTGCTCGTCAGATGCTGCCAGACTGCTCCCATCCTAGTCGAGTAGTGCTTGTACAGTTCGCAGTTTTATTTATAGTCTCGAGACTTTGTCCGGGCTTTTGTAATCGCCACTGTGGACTCTTATCTGCGAGTTTCTTATGTAATTGTTAGGGTCTGTTATACCCTTGAAGGACAGTTTTTTTCTGTTTGGACGGTTATGTCCATGCTTATGCAATCGGTACTATGGCTTCTTACTTAAGGGACCGATGTCAAACTCTCTGCTGTGGAGAGAATAAAGCTGCACTGCAGCTGTGATGTTTACGAAAAGGTATTGGCAATAAACGTATTACTAAACATATTGTTTACCGTCCGTAGTGTAGAAGAAAATGTGTTTACCGGACCACTGTGTGGAATATGAGTATGACAAGACGGCCGAGGAGAAGTCACCACTGGCCCATCCGGAAAATAATCGTCGCATGCAAAAAATAAACATTCACAAAACTGCCTCCAACTCTCCTTGGGTGAATATGCATTCCTTTCAACGAACCTCATGTACACGTCTTTCAACGAACCTCATGTACACTTCAGTGTACATGAGGTGAATATCCTCCTTAATGTGCTTCACTCCCTTCTGTGTGCAGCTGCAGACCGCAGACTTAAGGTATTTTGGTGGAATGCTTCTGGAGTTTAGGAATTAGCAGAAGATGAAAATCGGACAGTGATGTCGGGCAGTGATCACTCATGTGTGTTAACTCGGCATTAAAAGTACTTAGAGGAGAACTAACAAAGAGATAATTAGCAGATTCGCCTTTCTTTAAAAGATGGGTAGGTCAAAGACTTTAATTGATGACTGAATCCTTCTTTTGTAATAACTTAAGTTGAACTTGAAAGAATTTATGTTGGATTGGGGTTTCTCTCCATTTTATTCATAGACTTTTTCCACTTTTTATTGATAAAATTATGAACGCAGTGCAGAGAAACCCATTGCTGCACAACTATAAAAAATGGAAAATATTTTGGTCGTTATACTTTTAGTATTAATTCTACAATTTAATTTTTAATTAATTTTATAAAAATAAATATTCAAATTAGACTTCCCTATGTTTAGAAAGATTTTAACATGAATATAACCAGTTCCTATATCAAGGAAAAATTAACTGAAAAAGATATAATTCTTTTTATACTGGATACATACCTTGATTTTATCCACAATAAAAGTCGATGAATTATCTCGTTTCACAAAGAAACAATTATGAATGCTCCTCAGTCGTCCATGCTTATAGTCTTCTCCATAATGTGCATACCAAGGAGAGTTGGGATGCATATTATGGTTAAACCACGGACAGTTACATCCGTGAGCTCATGGATCTAAATGCTCACTCTACAAACAAACACAAGCGAGGCTTGGCGGATAAACTCATGTAGAGATAAGTAACTAGAGAGATCAAACTTCAAACCAAGAGGGGTTCATTTTCTTTCATTGCAGTCGAGGGAAGATCTTTTATCAGGTACGCGACAAATAGTTCTCTTCAGAGGTTTATAAAATAAAATGATAAATATTATTATCTTTCCCTTGGGGTCTTCGCGGACCATGGGACTGTCCATGTGAATCCATCACGTCCAGACTCGGACCAGAAGCTTCATTAATAATTTGCAAGCGCATGTAGCTCCAACCGTACCCGTAAAAGATTGAACTCACGATATTTCTCTTAGAGGACCGTAGGTTAAACCACTTGGGACACCGATCTTATGTAGAGGATAATGCACTTTTAAAAATACATTACGTCTTTTGAAGGTCACAGCATAGGCGGGGACATGAGACAGACATAATGGACGACTAAGAGTGCATTAGACAACGGGTTGTAAGCCTTGTTAAACATTTGCATGTTTAGTAACTCAGAATTTGATTTCTGTAACGTTCAGTTTTTCAGTATCTACTAATATCATGAGATTACATCACGATTTCGTAGAAATATTATTACATTCAAATTAAATAGTGTTATACAGGTTTTGTCTTCACGATTATTACTATAAGCAAGAGAGCCAATTCAAACCTGATAGTGCTTTCAGTAGCACAGTCAAACCTTGTTACATGCACATTTTTCATGGGGATGATCATTTCTTTGTAGATGTCGCTAATTATGATGAATATCACATAATCTATAAGCATATTATTTTCATGAAAAATAAAAAGACGCTAGTATAATGAAACAATATTTTACTTTGAAATAACAAAAACCTTTTTTCTCTTAGTACACTTCCATTTCTCCTTATTTTTTCTTTATTTTTTCTTCCTGAAACACACCAACTTTACGGTAAGATCACAAATAACATCATCCATCGAGGAGGACTTCTTTCCGCGAAAAAACAAAAAATCTAAAAAGTTGTTGAAACTAGTAAAACTTATAGTTCTATATAACAATACACACGTTTGTTAATATTCTAACTCTGTTTACATAGTCATATTTCTATTTTATAATGATTATATAATATATAATCACAGTTTAATATTTTCATTTAATAATATAATTATACATCAATCACGAAGCGTTATAGTCACACATATAAGGTCACCACGTGCATGATTATAACGCGGTTTGACCAACCTAACTCTCACTGGAGGACCGCTACGTGGCATGTTGTCAGTTGTAGGAATGTTAGTGATATATGTCCGTGCAGTCCAGTCTACCGGACTGCCTGTCTCCCGCCTGCTGAGGAGCTGGGGACCGTAGATAGAGAAAATAAGTGTCCATCAGCCCATCCTTCGGCTACGGTCGTCTGTGAACTTCAGTCCAGGTCACAAGTCCAGAGGTTTGCAGTTCGATCTGGACCAGTCCAGATTCCCGCCGGTCACTTCTTGACCGGCGTGAACGTGGACGTAGTTTATGGTTCTTGGTGTGGAAAATTCTTGCGTGGTCGACTGTGGCATTAGTCACAGTAGACGGCAGCAGCCGCCGCCTCGTGCACAGAACAAAATGAAAGGCTTGTTCTCTTGCCCGTTCATTGACTGCCGGCCTCCGGCTCTGGAGCAGTGCTCGGGAAGTTTCTGATGAAAATCGGGACATTTCTGGCGGAGGAAAAGAAATAGAAAATTCTACAATTTATCAAAAGTTGTATATAAAACATTAAAATTATCATATAAGTTTCCCGCAAATTTGACTCAAGACAGGAAATTCTAAAAAGAGACAGTGAGACACAACAGTCTGGACTCTGGCGATGCCGATCTGAGAAAGGTTGAAGAAAGGGTTACAGACGTGTAAAGCTAAAGAGGACAAGTGCATATAATAAGAAAAGAAAAGGAAAATAAAAGGAAGAAAAGAGAAAAAGACTCTCATGTAAAGAGGTCGAATATGAATGGCAAAAGCACCATGTACAACAACAAGTCACGCCACAGTCTGTGCGAGCCGCCACAACGTGCCATTGTACAAATCATGTGCATAAGAATATCAAATTTTCCATGACAGATTTCCTGTCAGTCAATCTCATCAGTATGAGAATTATATCATTTTCTGATTAGGATGAGTGGGAGAGTCCTCTCACTCATCGTTATATATCGTTATATAGTTGTATCTTTTCTATCGAGCATCTATTTGCAGTTCCAATCATATAACCATTTCAGACATAAAATTTCCATGTATCAGATGTACGTAGAATTTACATAAGAAAAGTTGTGCAAAAGCACACGAACATCACACACTGCTCAACCAACTTGACAAATTATCTGTAACAAGTACATACGGTCAGATATGTGAATGAGAGGTGATTCCACATACATTAGTTGAGATTGATACTCAAAGAATGAAAATACAGTTATAGGAAATACAGTTTACTGAATAAACGTACATATGAGAACATTTGGTTGCTTGTGGGCGCAACGGAACATCATATGAAAGCAACAATAAACTTCTTTACTTTTGTCGTTTCGTTAGTCTTCCACAGCTAAGAGTTGTGACCACTCTTCTCTATAATATATAAGACAAGTTTAAATAACATGGAGAGAACATGTATAGATCATACAAGAGTATATGAAGAATGTAGAATAGCAATCAGTATATTTTGCTCCATTGTCTACCTTGAGCTATCATGTGGAAGGATCAGTCGTCTCTCGCATGTTGAAGATGTAGCCAACTTTCACTTCGATGGTGTTTTTGCTGAAGAATTCCTCATCTGTAATAAATTTGTTGAGAGAATGAAATTGCGCAAAATTCATTTTAGACACTATACTTTCTAGGTCTGTCTGAATCGTTGTACTAGTGGAGTCGTACTCCAAACATTCAATGAACTCGAATGTCTGTAAAAGTGCACCCAATCCTTCTATTTCTAAGTCTTTGAAAATTTTGTCTATAATCTTAGACATATAACTTTTCAAGAGCTATCTGAATAGATTCTAGAAGAGAACTGAACTCCAATCTCAAAATGTTCCCTATCTTTTGACATTTTACACTGAAGAAAATATCATAGATGTATTGTGAAAAACACATGAATACCTGACACTATCATGTTTCAGTATCAGCATCACATTATACATGACGAAAGTGCAAGAACACGTTGCTAGTGTTTGCAGAATCCATGCGCGTGGTCAAAACCTCTCCACTTGTTTCCATTTGACAGCCTAGAAGAGTTTTATATGCTTGGTACTTTACGGGTTTAATTTCATGAAATCTTTCAGAATATCCGTCATTTCCAAACATACGTCATCTGCTGTTGGATTTTTTTTCCAAGATGTATGCTAAAGTAGCATACGTGAACGATCGATTGACCACAAGTTTGATCAAGAAAAGCAACAGACAGAAACACAACACCTAGTAGTTTGCAACAATGCAAATGTCAATCCGTTGTGTTGGATATGATGTTTGATGTTATTGCATGTTATCATAGACCAAGAGTCTCTACAGATCGAGTGAATCGACGAGATGTCATGTGATTGGTGGCACTCAAGTCCATCACCCAGTCAATCTGTGATTTGAAAGTCGCATAGCTCTGATGTGTTGTAATCAGCAACTGTTCAGAGTAGACTTACTCAGTTGTTGCATAGCCTTGTTGGTTATCATTTTATTGGTTACTGTAGTACTGTTGTTGATTGTTCTGTCGCTTGTAGCACTGACTCACATTGTGACCTTGCTTCTTGCAGTAGTTGTAGGAACTAGGTGCACATCTCCGATTGTTGGAAGAACCAACATGTTGCTGGTTCTACTGATTCTGGTTCTGATTCTGCTGTTGTTGTCCTCGACCTCGTCCACATCCAACATTTTTTCCACGACCCCTAACTCCATATCGTCCAGAACTTGCAAAATAGAAAAATTCTTGCTGACTCGTCGAAGTTTGACTCTGCATCATGCGCACTTCCTCTCTTAGCATCACAAGAACTAACTCATCAAATCTTGAAAGGGTTTCTCTAGTCTAAATCGAAGTGATGAATTGCTTGTACTCAGCAGACAGTCCTTACTATGTGACCTTGATCAAGACAGTAGGATCAATCTCGACTTTGACAGAAGACAATTGATTTATGAGCTCTTTGAGGTGGTTCATATATGTCCTTTATACCATCGATATTTTCTTCATAGTGTTGAACTATTTCAACAATTGCAACTTCCGTGCCTTTGTTGTTGATTGAAACAGACGTGCGAGTGCATCCTAAGCTTTCTTGGGTGCATCATAGTCTTGGATATGACTGATCTTTGATGTTGAAATTGTAAGCATGATGTAGTGAATCGCTTGGTATGATCGTTTCTTCCACTCTTTGAATTTCATGTCGGAAATGGATACGTTATGCACTTTCTCCTCCTCATTGATAAGATCTTGTCACTGCAAGAAAGTCATCATCTTGAACTTCCACACTTGGTAGTTATTCTTGTCAAGATTCTCTCCAATGATCAAAGATATAGACTCTGTCATAGTTGCAATTGAGAAATTGCAATATTCAGTACGTGAAAAACCTCTCAGAACCTCTATGAAACTCGTCCACTCACACCTCGTGATCAAGAGTTGGTCACAAATCACAAGTCACAAAAAAATAACTCTGTGCACTCCTCCTACAACGAGAATGAAGTGAAAACTATCCACGAACTGTAAATGTATAAAATAGAATGAAAATTTTGAAAGAACAAACCAAGATAAGCCAAAACTAGACCAAATGAGATAAAAAAGGAACGCACAATACTTCAAAATTTATATTTTTTTTCAAAGTGGTCACTCATCCTAATTGGACCAATATTTGTTTTGGACCTAAGTCTTAAAATTTCCATTTGATCAAAAATGATTCGTTCGGGAAAGCTCCAAAATCACCTGAAACTTGACTGAGTACAAAATTCACACTTTCGAAATAGATTTCAGCGAGAAAACATCGTCTAGGTCTCCGAAATTGCATTCATAGTTTTTGGTGGTGAAAACATAGTGTTGTTTCATCCGAACGCATCAGCAAGATAGTGCTCGACATCAAGCACAACTCTAGCTGCTCTACTTGTACTTCTTCGTGCACAAACTCCATCTTGCTCATAAGCAAGAGACACACGCCCTCTATTGCTCTGATATCATGTAGAAAGATCGATACTTCTAAGAAGACACTCCAAGAAGAAAGAGCAAAGTAGAAAAGGAAGTAAATTGGAATGATATGAGAGGTTTCACCTTTCTATGTATATATAGTGGGGTGAGTACAAGAGAAACCTTAATGGTGGTTTAGCCCTCTAACTAACTGTACGTAACTATAATAAATAGAGTTCTACTTATTGATCAAAGATGAAAATTAGTTTGGTAAAACTCTTTGGTATAATAGTCAGTTAAGTCTAAATCATCTTGATAACAGATGTAGCAAAAGAGTACTTCTAGTAATAGACGAGAGCGTCGAAAGATCACCGGAACTTTTTAGAGGAATTTTGAAGATCGAAATGATGTTTTTTGATCCAACAATTGACCATAATGGATAGGATCTAAGGCATGCTTTAAATGGTATGTTCGTACTCTTTGAGAGCATTTCAACGAGCCCTTAGTTGTCTCATTCTGAGACACCTAGATTGTGTTTTGAGATTTTGAATCTAAGGCAACATGTAAACCGCGTTAATGATCCATGTACTCATTTTGGGTAATAAACATGGGCTGCACTTTATCTTCTATTCCTTCTCTCACTGTATAAAGTATGAGAATGCATCTCCAATGACATTTGAGTTTGAGTTCACTCTTGAGCCTCGTCTTACAACTGCCATCTCTCTCAACAACACCGATCTCTCTCATGCATTGTACCACATAAAAGCTTTTCATTCAAGTATCTACATGCAAACACTCTCTCTATGTGATTAGTTATTTGCGTACTAAAGAGTCACAAGTACGATTCATCTGAGAAATCCAATTCCTGACTATTCCTATAAGTCATAACCTTGTAGGTTCAATGTTACAAGTTTTCTTCATCCGTAGTACTAATCGATCATGATGAGAGTACTAATTGATCTTGGTGCAACAGAGAATTTTTTGTCTCGATCGACTACCATGAAGTTAGAAATGGAATTAGAAAATGATGAGAGTGAAGAAGTAAACTACCTAATGATTGAGTCTTTATCTCAAAATATAAAATTTACTTTAGGTGAATATCAAGAAGAGATTGAGTGACGGTTAATCAAATTAACTTGTTATGTTGTCATATTGGGTATGTCATGGATGGAGTAGTACAATCCTGAAGTAGATTAGAGAAGAAAAGTGTTAAAAATGCAACATTGGAAAATATTCGAAGATAGAGTGAGATCTCGAAGATAAAACTTGTCTTTGTATGTCATAGGTATGAGTGCTATACGCAATATGGATGTCTATTTTTTGCGTTTAATAAGAGAGGTCATGAGTGCAAAACTCGACAGAGGAGCACACCTCCTTGTAAAGCTCCATACAAACTACACTACATAAATTGAAAGAATGCAATGCACAAATTGAGAAGATGTTGCAGAAAGAGTTGACACAGCTCAGTATGTTATCATATGAAGCTCTAGTCCTTTTCGTGAAGAAAAAGGATAATAGTCTATAAATGTGCATCAATTATCGAGCACTCAACCAACAGAATGTGAAGAATAAATACCCATTATCTCAGATGGATGACTTGTTTGACTAAATCAAAAGAGCAAAGTACTTCACCAGATTGTCGATGAAGATGTGGAGAAAATTGTCTTTCGAACAAGGTATGACCACTTGGAATATTTAGTGATGTCGTTCGGTCTCACAAATGTATCTACCACCTTCATGGATATGATGAATGACATATTTTGTCCTTATTTAGATAGATCACATGTGGTGTTTCTTGATGACATTCTAGTCTATAGCAAAACTATGAAAGAACATAGGCAATATTTGAGAGAGATCCTCCAAGTACTCTACAACAATAAATTGTACACAAAAATTTCAAAGTGTGAATTTGACATGACAGAGATAGATTATTTGAGACACACAGTGAGTGCAGAAGACATAAAGTCATGATAGATTAAATAGCATCATTCAATAATGGAAAGTTCTAGAAGATCATACTCAACTTAAGAGCTTCTTGGGATTGACAAGATTCTATCATAGATTTGTTAAGAATTTTGTCAAGACTGTACAACCACTAATCATTTTGTTAGACAAAGAAAAGAAATGGATGTGGGGAGCAGCACAAGAAATATGTTTTCAAGCACTATTACATGCTATGATTCTCAAGTGGTATGATCTGCAGAGACCTATGAAGTTGACAATGGATGCATCAATCACGACAGTGGAGGCTGTGTTGCAGCAAGAATGAGTGGATGATTGACATCCAATTGCACATTTTTCATGAAAGTTGCTATCAGCAAAACAAAACTATCATACTATCGAAAGAGAAGAGTTGATCATTATCCTCGCCACGAAGCATTAGAAGCACTATTTAAGAGAGAAGGCTTGTGATCGAGACAGACCACAAACCTTTAATGTATTTGAAGACGCAAAAAGATCTCTCAAAGAGATAAAATCCATTGCGCTAAATAGAGGCATTGGACCATCACATATGCTGAGGACAAATAGTTGATGCATTAACTCGCATGCATGGCTTGCATAACATGATCTCTTATCATTGATATATAAGTGACAGGCAATAGAAATGACAAGTTTAGTTTTGAACAAAAGAAAAAGAGTTCTCCAAAATTGACTAATAAACTGAGAACTCTATCTGTTATGATCACGCGAGACAGACCATGCTGAGCAAAAATAGTGTTCAAGTATAATTGAGCAAGTTGAAGAGATGAGACGTCTTTCGTGATTGATCGAATGTGAATCATTTTGCTAAGCTTATCTACAAAGACCGCTATGGAATCAAAACCTGAACTATGAAGGGTAGTTCACACAACAAGTCCATACTAACATGTCTCCACCGTTTAGAAAGAATATGAAAGGGTTAAAAAAGACTGACATGTATTTGATTTGTAGCTTTATTTTGTTGACGTAGTGCTCAGCTCTTAGTGTATGCTGCAACATCCTCCGTCATCTTGAGACAATAGAAAACTCGTTCGACTGCTTCTAGTGTCATGCAATTGCTAAATTGTGACATTCAATTAATATGGTGTACGTAATTATAGATCATCTGAGATGCATAACTTCCCTTCATGGAATGTTAATCCATGATTATGAGTTGTGGTTTTTGAGGTTGGTTGCTACAATATGTGCATCAAACCTTGTCCATTCGCTCAGTTTTATCCAGAAGTCAGAGCCAATCGAACCATCGAGGACTTATTACGAGCTTTTATCTTAGAGGAGTAAGAGAAGTGAAATATCTTACTTCCTTTGGTAGAATTTACCTACAACAACTCACTCAATGCTTCTACTCATGAAACTTTTTTTTATCTCATGTGCGAAGAACACCCTCTCACACCAACAAGCTTGACACGATTAGATCTTTTATCATCAATCAATAGAAAAGTGGATGTTCTCATTGAATTCGTTATAGAATTTAGAAGGAGTGGAAAAAGCCAAGGTGAAATTGCAAGTTGCTCAGAATCGACAGAATAGACAGTTTCGATAGACACCAGTGGCATGAAGATTTCACGGTTGGTGATCAAGTGTGGTTATCCACAACTAACATTATGTTGATTGGAAAATTCAACCCTCATTTCATCGGATCTTTTTCGGTTGTTCGTAGAGTAAAGGTAGTTGCATATCAATTCAAACTTCTAGCTCATATGAAGGTTCAACTGGTGTTTCATGTATCTTTATTATGACAATATGCACCACATCCTAAAACTTCAAAACTTTACAAGAATCTCGACCTCTTTCTCAAATCATTGATGATCAAGAAGAGTTTGAAATAGAACGCATCTTGAAGAAACGAATACGAGAGCCTCGTCATCAACGAGTAGATTATTTGATAAAATGAAAAAAATATCCATTACATGAAGCAACATGGGAACCCGTAACAAATCTTGTAAATGTATCATTCTTAGTGAAAATCTTCGAACAACACTTGTTCAACAGAGACATTGCTTCTTATAATGAGAAGGTTTGTAATAAATAGAGTTTTACTTATTGATTAGAGATGAATAATTTGATAAAACTCTTTGATATAATAGTCAATTATGTCTAAGTCGATCTAAAAATAAATATAGAAAAAGAGTACTTCTACTAATAAGCGAGAACTTCGAAAGATCGTTGAAACTTTCCATAGAGATTTTAAGAATTAAAATGATGCTTTTTTTACCCAAAAAACTGGCTGCTAGGGACAAGGTTTGAGACATGCTTTAAATGCACTTGTTCATATTCTTTGAGAGTTTTTCAACGAGCTCTTGTTTGTCTCATTCTGAGACCCTTAGATATTATTTTGGAATTTCAGATCTAAGGCTCCATGTAAACCACGTCAACGATCGATGTACTCACTTTGGGTGGTCAACAATGGGTTTCACTTTATCTTGTATTCATTCTCTCATAATATCAAGTATGAAAATGTACCTCCAAGAGCATTCAAACTGAACATTCGAGTTTGAGTTCACTCTTGAGCCTCGTCTTACAGTAACAATCTTAACTATTTCGACTGATATCAACCGTCTATCTACTAGAGCTTGAGAGTATATCAACAAATTTTACACTTTATTTGCATTCGCAAATGACGTGTAAAAAAATCATATGTAAAATAATAATTTACATATTCAACTCGTCATTGTCAACTGCAGGCGATTTTAGAGCTACTGATAGCGGGGTTCTTCTCTTCGTGGTGGTAGCTGCTTGGTCCTTCGAGTCCTTCTTTCCCTTGTAAGGCTTGATGGGGTCTTCCCATCCGTTGCTATTCATTGGGTCGCGTTCATACAATGATGAGCGCACTCAATTAGATTACGGTGATGACAACGACTCTTCTGGCTTAGCTTTGTTTGACTCTGAGGACGATGGTGATGAGGAAAATGATAGTCAAATGGAACGAGGTCACAGTTCAGAAACTACAGTACATGGGGAGGTCGATCCTATGGAAGTAGACAACGATGACTTCACACCGGAACTTATAGTTACCTAGTAGGGAAGCACAGGTGATTTTAAAACCGAGAAATGGTTCCAGAATTTGAGGAGTACGAGGAATCTGACTCGCCATCAGAATTCGATCCTCTGGTCGCTACGAGGTTTGTCATATACTATACACAACCTTCGTTTCAACCACTCTGTAGAAAATGGTTTTTCATCTAGCGGCTTTGGAAGTATCAAACCTCACCATAGTCTTCACGGAGAGCTGTAATTCACAGCCAGATAATCCCAAGTCTGGATGGAGTTGTCACCTGGAGCAAGAATGCTCGTGGAGATGAGTAGAGGATGCGAATCTAAAAACAAAATATAGACTTATCATTTGGATTTGTGAAGTCGAACTGGAAATTTACAGCTATCTGCACATTAATGACGACTTATTTGTTTTCAGCTCTCCTAAGTGTGCAAGACTAAACGTTTAAACGTATAGTCTTGTACACAAAGCCCAATCTCCGAGTGTAATGTATTGGATCAATATCTATTACATGCAAGATGATATACTCTATATTGCATTTGTCATTGCTATTACTTTACTCATTGCATCGATACTACATTATTCACTGCCACTACATAGTCAACTGGCATATAGTACATCGACAATTTGAATCAACATCGTTCTCTTCGTTCTTGCGTAAAAGTCATATTGGATATGATGAAAGCTTTCCATACCTGCAAGTCTGGATAAACACAAGATGAACTAGTTCTCGTATGGTTCTTGAGCTCGGCGATGTGTTATTTTCAAACTCTGCTCCAAGTCGTCCATGTGCACCTGATTATATCTCATAACATCGAAAAACATCAAAATTCTTTACCTTCGAATTTATGCTTTCCGAAGTAGGACTCCATTTTTCTCATTTTATCCATTTTAAGAAGCAAAACGCTTGACGAGAACATCAAACTGTGAATCATAGGCACGTCAAATATCGACACCACCCACATACATCATTATGCTCCAAATCAAACATCATTATGCGATGTTCGATGGCCACTTGACCTTCGGCTGGTAGACTTGACACTTGACACTACACCCGGAGGACAAGTGATTTCAGTAGTCTTCAAGTAGAAACTTAATTTCTGATCATTACTAATAATATTATTATTTCAACAACCAGGAAAAGAATGAAACACTATGTCCTTCACTAAATCCATACTCGTTCGCATATCACGATGTCACTAACATTATCTCCAATCGATGTGTATATTCCATAGCTTGGGTATTTCTTGCCGTTAAAATGGGTTTTCCAATGGACTTTCAAACTCATTCATTAGCTCTTACTGTTATAGTCTCTTAATAGCAAATGACAAGACTCATGATTATGTTAGCCATTAATCCTGGATTACTCTAAATTTAACTGGCGGTCCTCCGGCTGTTTCATACCTGCGCGCTTGTATACTTACAGTAACTCGTGACGATGGCAGCTATTTCAAGCGATGCACACCCAGAGCCTACGGTAGCATGCGTCACTCGGATAGCAAACAGCGCAATAGCACCCAAACCGGTACTTAAAATTGGAGGTGTGAAGGTGGGGTTTACGCTAACGACCAGAGAAAGTTAACATTGTGCTCGTACTTGGTTACGTCAAGTGGGCTTTCTTTGGACCGACAACTACAGAAAACTCTCTTGCTCTCTTACTAACTGTGGATTCACAAGCAGCCCCGGCAGTTCTCCAGGTTCCTAACGAGTAGCATTCCGACGGAACAAAATTGCTATACTTCCATTCAGTGTCGAACCCTTGAATGATTCACCCGAATTTCAGGGAGTTCGGATCCGATACGATCAAAATTTTGAAGTAGAACATCAAGGATGCGTCAAAACTTGTCCATTACGGCGGACTGGAACCGATAAGCTAGCCTGTAACGGGAACACCTATGTAACCTGTAAAGGAATTCAGACTAGATGCTCAATTTCATGAGGTAGCTTAGTGAGTGACTATTCCACACTGCGACTTCGATCGACACCGCTCGCAACAGTACATGAGATCTCCGACAGCTGTGTTTAGCGACTCACTCATTTCGTTGTCATACCCGTTCCGATCTCGGAACCTCAAACAAACGTTACCTTTCGTGTCTGTCACTTACGTTGTGGACAATCAGTGTTGTTCTTGTTGGTTATGATCCTCTTCGTTAGGATCCGAGGCTGAATCATCATCCTCATATTCCTCGTTCTCGTCCTGGTCCTGGTCCTCTTCAGTATCCCCGATCACAGCCTTTAACTCCTCCTGAATTTTTCTATCTAGCCGAGCAACTTCGACGTCGCTAGTACTTGGCTCCTCGATATCCGTCCACTCAAAATACTTCAACGGCTTCTCAGGATACTCTAGCAGAAACTGATTATTAACGAAGAAACGGAAAGCCTGCAACAAGTGGCTCTTCTCTCGTCTTATCTCGGGCTCCAGAAGTTTGTACAGAAGGGAAGGTTGGCGTTTGGTGTTGGCACCGGCCGCAGCATCCTTTCTCGGCTTCTTTGGGCGCTCTGGGCGAGGCTCATGTAGAAACTCACATCTGTTACCCTTCCGGCAACGTCCACGCCTAAAGAAGTAACACCATTGTTTTGAGTTCTTACCAGAACTTGGACCTTTTCCACCAGTACTGGGAGCCACAGCTTCTGTGCCAGCTTCTCCGCTTTGCTCTGGCTTCTCAGCCTGAGTTCCAGGCAAGCCTTCAGCTTCGGCTGCAAGAGTACTGGCTGCAGGCTCCTCTGAGAGCGAAACATTCGATTCGTCGGTTCTGGCCTGCTTGACAGGTGGTTCACTTCCCTCTTCTTTGAGGGCATCACTGGCAGCATGCGCCTGCTCAACGCTATGCCGCCTCTTACCACTTCTGTTGTTATCTTTCCTACCAACACTCGCGGTATCACCCTTTCCCTTCGGTGCACCATACCGATCGGACAAGTAGAAGGCAGGCAATTCTGCAACAGGAACACCAAGCTCCGCTTGTCGAGCTAAAATCTCCTTCAGCCTCTGCCACCGAGAACATACCAAAACACCCCTTATCAGTCCCCAACTTTTAAAACATAACCTTGCAATTCTACATTCAAACGTAAGCAACTCCGCGAAGTAAAATTAGGGTTCACGGTAACGTACCTCTCGGCGTTTCCTGGCATCCTCGTCAACGAGTTCTCCTCTAGCCTTTCTTGCCTGCATCTCTTCAGCCTGCATCACGGCAATTAAATTCAAAACTAGCAAGAAAATCTGTCTTCAACAAAGCTTCTGACTTTATCCGTCAGAAGCTTCGGGAACAGAAACTTCGAAGTGTACACGGCGACTAGTACCCTCCATTCTAAGGAGACATGAGATAAGGTCCATAATGTTCCTAGTCTGTGATGCAAGGTCCCCGAGCGTCCTGCTCACAATGCTTAAATGCCATACATGACAGCACACTTCCATTCCCCACGTCCCTCAGTCCCTCCTCCCAAAAGTTCGGGAGACGGGGAACAGCGGAGTCACCAGCCAACATCCCTCCTTTCGAACGAGAGAGAGGGCGGAAAAACGAACCAGCCAACACCCCTCTATCTTGAACATCAGAGAGGAGGGAAATGGGCGATTATCGAGCCAACATCCTTCTTTCGAATGAGAGAGCAGGGACAAAGGAGCAACCACAAGTCGGCGTTCGTCCATCCGAACATAAGAGAAGAGGAAATATGCATTAAAGAGCCAAGGCCACTCCCCGACACATTTTAGAGAAGGGACCAGGAGAAGTCACTGGCAAACGGCCCCCATCCATACGAGGAAGGAAGGAGGGAGAAGGAAGGAATCAAGCGGCGAACAACTCTCCCTCTCGAATATGAGGACGGAAACGGGGCATTAAAGAGCCAACATCCCTACGAGAACGAGAAAGGAGGCAAGGAGGCAAGGAGATGCTCACCGGCCAACGTTCCTCTCAAACCTAGAGAGCAGGGATGTTAGCTAGTACAAATACGGCACATCAGCAGGACCCGGAAAATTGGGGCTATGGAACTTCCACAGCTGAAACAAACAATGGTTATCGTCATCCGCGCTATCAAGACGTGCACATGTGGTAACTAGCATGCTTGTCACCTAGTAATAGCGTAATATCAGCGAGGGAGATCCATTTCCAATCTCAACACGATTGCTTTACTGTAGATCCCAAGTCTCTGCGTCTAACTGGTAACGCCAGAATGATCACAGTGCGCATGTAATTTCCAGCTGGGTATGGACCTTCTCAAGCATATCGATACCGAACCTTACAAATTAACTCGCCGTTTAATTTGAGGGATGCAAAAGGTAGAGATCACTGAGAGGAAGTAAGAAGAGAGGCGAAGTGTACCTTGTGCTTAATGTTCGCTGTTGTAGGGTAGTTCCGCTTGCGTTCGTCACGCCATCGCAAAATTTCTTCTTCACTTTCTTTGGACTTGAACAATCCAGGCCTACAGATAACGAGTTAATGCTCACTTTAAAAAGGATTAAGTCACGTTACGAGAAGTAACGTGACTTAACGAAAGCACTCTTCTGAGCCCTGGATGATAAAGTTACACAGGATAAATTTTTCTACCCTTAAGAACAAAAAAGGGACGGCCCAGAACTCCATCGGGACGTACGATATGCCCAACCTTACCAAAGAAGTTTAATCCTACTGTGTATTTGTGTAAAAATATATGACAAGTGCCCTGGGTGCAATACCTCGAAGGTGCGGATGAGGAGGAGCTGTCATGGGAGGTTTGCTTGTGCTCCTTCACTACCCTCCCTGCAGAGTAACCACTCAACTCAGTAACATGACAGCCTACACGGCAGAGTAAAGGTCTATCCGAGATCTTCTTTCTCTAGAATATAAACTTTCAACATCTCTTGATTGTGATGAGTTACGAGAAGCTTCTGAAGTGACCACCGAACCAGTCCGTTCTTCTAGCTGTCAGACTACAAAAGACGAACGTCCATTGAACACAACCATAAAAAATCGCCTTTTAACACTAGACCACCTCCCGTGTACGTATAACTATGATGGAGGTCTCATTTTAGCCATCACAACTAACGGCAGAAAACAAGTTCCAAAGAAGCTTCTCCGGCTCGTTTCTCTGACCTGATGCTTCAAATGAACAGCCTTTCACATCACACTTGACATGCGTGCTTTTGTGTGCTGCAAATTGTTGAGCGTTCGTCAAAGTGCGATCGCATGGCTCACATCGCAAAGAGACAGCCTGCGATCTGCAGCAATCAAATCAGAGAGCGAATTCTACCTTTACCTAGTCCATTACACGCTCTCTTGTGACTGACTCCGATGCTTGACTCTTGACTTTACCCTAGCTGAAGTTCGAAACATATTTAGTTTACGCTATAATGGAAACAGAAACCCTTCCACAGACCGCTCAACTGACATTCCCTTCAAATTGATAGCCTTGTGAAACAGAGGAAGGAGGAAAAGGTGAGGTCACACACCTCACTGACTCCCTATCCATGCCCCCAGTTCCACCTCTCCCTTTCGCATTCCTTCCCCCAGACATATTTCGAGAATTACTGGAACCAGAGCCATTTGACCAGCTTCCAGATCTATTGTCGTCATGAGACTTGTCCCTAGAAGAACCACGAGAGCCTCTCTCATGGGGTTGATGCTCCATATGGCGCATCCCATCGGCAGGACGTCGTAACTCTTGATGCATGGGATTTCTATCGAACCGCCCATTGGGTCCATCGTGCCCGTAGCACCAAGACGGACCCCGCACGCCGTCTCCTCCGTGATGCTGTGGAGGAATGAAGGCAACATTCGGCTCATGATGCGCAAACTGTTGCCCATGGAAAGGAGGACTCAAACCCTGTAAGAATGCACAAAACGGGAGGATCGTGCAAAGTGAGAACTCTGTTACTTCTACAATACACACCCCAACTCGGTAACGGGCACAAATTAGTAGAACGAAAACTACAATTCTCTAGACCGAGACGAGGTTCGGAAGAAGACTTATTCTCTAGGAACAAGCTATCCGAAAGGTCTGGTTTTCTAATGAGAAACCATACGAAATATTTAGCATTCGTAAATTCCGAACTCACAGACAGTGACGAGACTCTGCAGCCATCAATTTGGCGAACTCACCAGTATTATTCTTGCATACAACGTATTCAAACGATGAGTATACTCCTATTCCATCTCCAAAGGCTCCGAGCACGATCTACGTAGTGCTTTCTTATCAAGAAAGCGGGCTAGGTCAAATAATCAACGTGGACAACACTGGTCCTCAAGGCTAGCCTCAGCTCGAGAGAAACAACGTCTATAGTCAGACAGGAAGGATCGGTTCGAATGACTGTGTAGGTTAAAGACTGAATCGAGTATTTGCTCCAGAGTACTCAAAGTCACTCCTTAAGCATCAGTCTCCTGGCCCTTGTGTGGCGCCCACATTACAAATGGTATCACAGTTGAACCCAACCCTCACCCGTCCAGTAAATCGTCCATGCCATTAACCACATGGAGATTCTCAAAGCTGAAACGAACTATTCAGAATCGCAGATGAAAGAAGAACTTCCTGCTATTAGTCCTCACCACAGTGATGTGGGGGTACAAAGCTAACACGGCCACAGTTAACCCAGTGGTCTCGATGAACAACAAAAACGTCCGATACCGATCGGTTAGGATGATAACGAGACACTGGCGTTATACAGGAATAACATTAGATGTAATGACCTCTCAGTATCTGGAAATAAGAGAAGAAAGATAAGTGTGAGATTGAGCCCTGCGAGGCCACCTTTTCCCTCTTATCTGGTGTACAAAAACGAGGAGACAGTACCTGCGATGGAAAGACACCACTGCCCCATCCCTGAGACTCACGGCGGTGCCCCCACTGCTGCGGCGGTGGTATCGGCGTTACCGCATATTGTTGGGCCACAGCACCTATGGGTAATGTCACAACTTGCACTCCACTGTGCAAATCGTGAGGCCCGGCATACAAGGGAGAAAGAAACGCGGGATTTTGCTGCGGCTGCTGGCCAGGTCGAAAACCTGAATTGCCCTGCGCAGCCTGCTGCTGATGCTGTGCGTAGTAAAAGTTCTGTCCAGGTCTCATTGAGACTTTTGCTGTCAAGTCAGACCTCAGCTTTCCTCTTCAGAATGCATCCACCCTTCTTCTTCAGATACCACCGCCAAAACCCCACCAAACCCCAAAGCCCTCAAAATCTGGAAACCAAAAGACCCCCCAATCAAAAAGATCTAACGACCGTAAAGAACTTCAAGCCCTCAACAATCCTTTCATTCGCAAAATCAAGTTCATCTCCACTGGGCAATGTCTTCTTACAATCTCTCACGCTTCAGGCGTCCAACAAAACCGCGTCAAAAAACGAGGGTCGTTTCGAAGACAGCTCGAGCTCACATATGGGGCTCCTCCTACGCAGGGAAGCTGAAGGAAGCTCGAACAGGCCCGCACAAAGTCGATGCAAAGTGAAATGATGATGTGAATATACAAATCTTCAGTGGAATCAGCAATCTGAACTGGACAGAGCTTAGTTCCCGAGGCGCTGGGTTCGAACAGGAGGCAGGGCAAGGCGGTGCGCTGCTGGATGATGCTGCAGATTTGCGCTGCCCGATATTCGATTGTTCTATCCTGGAACTCTATTTCTCCACGATTTACGGTAGGTCTTGGCCGCCGAAGATTCAATATTGGGCGACTCCGAAAGCTACTCCCATCATTGAAGCGCTTCTCCCGGCCCGTCATTTTGAGACCTCTTCATTACGCCCGCTCTCCTCGGTAGGCCATTCTTCTGCCTTTCTTACCACGGCACTAGCTATTCTTTACTCGCCCTGGAATATCTTGCATAATGAAAACTTGAAATTTTACACGGTTCCTCTTCAACATGTATCATGTACTCTCTTGTGGCTTGTACGTTAAAGCTTCACTCTGTTGTGGTTGGATAGAGTAGGATGCAATGGAGAAAGTTATATTAGGATGCATTGATAGAATATGCATAGAGTGCACATCTTTTTGGTAGAATATGCATAGAGTGCACATCTTTTTGGTGGGTCTGGAGATAAGAAATAGTCTTAATAATAATAATATGTAAGTGGTACATACTTTCTATTGTTTTTTATGGTTTGTTTGACATAGAGCAGATTGACATAACAAATGTTTACCATGAGTTGGTAATAACACATCTTGATATAGTATGAGAAGTTTAGTGTTTCAAGACATATTTATATAACTTTTAGCTTAAGTTACGTTAATAATTCAACTTGTTCATTTTTTGTGACCTTTGATATTGTCAAAGACTTCACTTTGTATAGTTGGTGTCATCCATGCACCTTATATTATTTTAGGTTATAATTTTATCTTGTAGTTGCATCTTAATGGTGATATTTTTTTGTTTTTTGTCTGTAGTTGTCTTTGAGAGCTCAATTAACAACCACCATTTTCACTATTGAGATTTCTTGTGTACGATGTCTCTCAGTCTCCAAGTATATTATAGTACATTTTCAAGCTTTGGTTATACTTAGTAAGTAGTCTTGAGATCCAATTAGGTGAGAGTGTGGTCATACAAGAAACTGTAACTTCTTGATCAATAGAATATAGAGTTGTTTCTACTCAAGAAATTTGACATTATTGTATTGTGTGTCATTGTTAAAATCAAATTATTTGTTGTAGAAGTGGTTCATTGTCGTAAAATTGGACTCTATTGTAGATTTTTATTGCATCTTGACACCCATATGTATTTCAATATCTCGATGTGATATTTGTATCTTACATGTTGATGTGCTATGGAGAATAGAACTCGTTTAGTCCTTATATTTTCATTCTCTAATTAGTTTTTCATTCGTATTCTTTGTGTATTGTAGATAAACACTCCTTTATTCGATATTTGGTGCTTCACTTTGTTGTCAAGTTTATGACTTAATTAATAAACTCTCCAATCTTTATTACCTTTTGACTGTTACATATGCCCAAACTTAAGATTATACTTTATACATACTACTGTAAGATGTATTCTTTACAGGTTTCATTCGTTTCTTAACACTTATGCACTTACTTATATGCTCATTATATGCATGCTACTCCATTTATCTATTGCACGTCTCGAGATGAATGTTGTCAAAGAGATTCTGATATCTAGATATGTCTGATTCTTACAACATTTGACCTTGAAAGATTTGAGATATTTGTAACAGCCTTAGAGACCATACGATGCGAGAGTATCGACACATCTCTTAAAACTAACAACAATGTCATATGTAGTCTATTCCTCTTGTTGACCTCTTTGTGTACTCACCTTCATGACATGCTCTCTTAGCTAGACGGCATCACAACTTGTTGGAGAAAAGCTATAATAATTTGTTTCTTTATTTAACATTGTTGAAAATGTGCATGATGCAATTGCATACGCATATAGTAGAGCATGATCTATTTTGTAATTGAAAGATTTATATTTAATTTCTTCAAGGTACTGATAGCTTTTCATCTCTATAACTTTAAAAATTAATTATATTTACATTCAAATTCAATATAAATAAACCTCAAATTTATATATTTATAATAATAACATGATATAATGCATAAATTTCTCCAAGAATTACTTACATTCTTTTTTTGATAACCAAAAAATTCTTGAAAACTTTCATCTAATAATTTTGAATTACATTTTTGTCGAAACGGACAAACCTCTACTGTATTAGGGTCATGCTATACAGAACTAAATACTAGTATTGATCTTTAGATGTTTTGTATCAAATCAGAATCAATACTTGGTTCATAAGTTTAAACTTCTAACTTTCTAGACTTGAGATTCATATGTACTTAATCAGTAGGACTTTATAAAACATTTTCCAAATTCAGATGTTGATCCAAGAAGATCTAACAATTCTTTTGATCAACGATATCCTGCAATTTGACTTTAGAATTAAAATCAGGAAACTAACCCGAGCACATGTGGTTTGCTTCATGGTACCGACCTTGTACATCTATATCATTCCAACTCATTTTGGGAGGGTATGCATTTGCTCGAGAATCGTAATAACCATCACACTATTCTTTTAGACAGAAAAAGATGTGCTTGGCATTTGGTACAAGAAAACATAGTGAATAATTATTGAGGGACATGGGAGTGAACATCCAAGCAGAAGATCACAATATATTTTCATTTTTATAAATGTAATAATTAGCTAAATATGCATGCAAAATCGACTTTAGAGAACTCTTGTTCGCTTGCTGTTAAACTCAAAAATCATATATATTAAAAGAAAATCTTATACCTATAGTTAGCTAAGCTTCTGCATAGCAGAAACTTTTCGCCTTTCTCAAGCTTTTCTCAAGAAACTACGCAAATCGATAGAAGAGAGAACGGTGACGTGTCTAACAGCAACACTGTGCTGGCCGGGCAGCTACCGTATAGGCCCTTTTTCATGCGAACAGTTGCCGAAGCTGGTGAAACAAAATGACAAAACTAGTCAAAGAAACAATCCAAGGAAATATGATTCACTTGCAGAGCCTGGAGCGCCCATCTTCCAGGCTCCCGACTGTCCTGACTCCTGGGTGAGTCAGACTAGTGTAGGGTAGGTTCGTGGTTCGGTTCCCCGTAAATTGATAGGGCTCAAGGGCGGGTTTAAATTTTAAGATGTAAGCAGGTGCAGCGTTCGTAGTACACTCCCATTCGAATGACTGATAGGCATCCTGTTGCAGCGACCGCGGGCCGAGGGCCACAGGCTACACGTCGTTTTCTTGTAGGCAACGGATGTCGGGCGTGTAGTGGCAGCTTGAATGATTATCGGAGGTTGATGGGATGGAACGACGTCATACTGATGCGGTCACGCTGGATGATTCCGGTTAGAAACCGCCGAACATTTCGAGATACCGTCAGCCACTGAAATTCCACACTCGGGGATAATTCAAAGAATCGGATAAAGTTGGGCGAGAAGTGCGATTTCATGCACAAAACTTCTCAGAGTAGTAATTGGAATACGTGGTTCGTCGATCATCTCGTCTCTGAGGTATGGCTATGCTCAAATGAACCACGTTGTTGGAGATTACAGAGGATATACTACGGACTCCTCGTCCGTGGTCACACATGTGAAGAGACTGCTCTCTACATACAATCTCGACCTCATCTGACAAAGAAGTACGAGTGAAGGACCATGTGATGTGAAATGAGAGATGTGAAATGTTATTAAACTTGACCATCGGCAGAAGGTCGGTAAGAGTTTCGCATATTCACTTCTGAAGATCACTGCGTAGGTCCAGTTCAAACAACATAAATTTTGTGCTGTAGATCAGCAATAATCTCCTTGCCAGTGCCTTCGAGTTTTGTGGGAAACAAGCAGAGAAGGTTCAGAACAGTACCTGATATTCGTACCTATGTCGGACGTTTGTAGAGAACATAAATATTCACATGCACGCGTCTCTCTCTGAGAATTACTTCCATGTGCAGTTCTACAGTGATCAAGCAGAAGCGCTTGACGAGCTTTTCTGTAGTCTTTCCGTGGAACGAACCGATGACTCAACGGACAACGGAGGAAGAAGCACTGACATGTTGGCTACTTATCTCTATATAAAATTGGCCTCCATACTGGAAACGAAAGAGATATCAGGATAATACGAAACCTGATCACCGAGCTGAAGACTGGCAGTAGCATTCATTCTTTACTGGTACCCTGAGGGAATGTGGAAAGAATCGACACACCAGTATGCAATCTTCAATGTCCGTAGGCTGAACCGCATCTGAACAGAGTAACGAATGTATTGGAGTATTTCCGGTAATTGGAGTATTGCCGTTACCGGAGCATTACATCGATTCTCAGCGTGCAATGAAGGAATCCCACTACGGAGTCCGTACAGCAAGAGGATCCGCAATTCCCTTGCATCGTATAGGACTTTTAACGTAAGGCCTGGATACCGGCTGTAATACTGTTTCAAGATTCATCTTGACGGCAGGAAGTATGACAAAGGTGGACACTGGAGGGTACACGAACGGAGAAAGCAAAATACTGGACGTTCAGTTCTGGAGAGTGGTGGAGTAAGATGGAAACAGAAAACTGCAGAAGTAGTGAAGTGTTAACCCTACCTTTCGCCAGAAAAGAACTTGCAGAAGTTTGTAAACTTTAAACCTAGTTGGTACATGACAAAAGATCAAGACATAACGTGCAAAGTTTCGCATTCTTATGTTCACTGGACATGGACGGCATCATCAGTGTAACGTGCCGCGTACAGTGAATGCAATCACAGTCAGAGTGACATTCTGTGCAACAATGTCTTCTACGGTGATATCAAAGATGCGACCTACAAAATAGTAAATAGACGATGTTCCACCAAACGCGTACGGTGGACAAAAAGCAGGAGAGATAGCATGCCCTTCCAGTAACGTTCATGACGCATGAACGGGAGCACGAATGCAGCTAAGGGAAAACTTTTACGTTTAGTCGTGCGCCTGCGACAACACTAGAAGGGGTGTCTAAGAAGCAGTAATCTGGCAAGGCTCTCCCATATGCACTTTTCAAGGTCCTGTAGATACTTTCGACATGATCAAGTAAAGGAAAAACACCGTTTCTTTCACTTTCAGGGCCCTTGGACCTTGCCATCAGACGGACCGATCATAGTTAACCCGAATAGTGACTTGCTCTCATGCTCCCTCGCATGGAGCCCTCATTCTATGCATCACTTCTTCAGGATGGGGGTTTATCCGAGGATGAAAACTCGAGCAACGGTTCAACTCCTCAGTCTCAATCATCTTCATCTCGATCATCTTCTGCTTCCTCACAGGTTTGCATAGTCAGACGTTGCATCAAACTTCAAATAATGATTGTCAGATCGCAATTTAAATACCAGATATATTGGGTGCACACAACCAGTTTTGACTAATCTTTGGATTGCTTCTGTTTCCAACATTGGACCCCATGACTGCAGCAAGAACTGGGGTCAGATTTTAAGATCCTGGTTAGAAGATTCTATAATGTGGCTATCCCGTATTGGTATTCTGAGGATAAAGTGCAAGCAAGGCTGCGTCTGGCCGTTGTATTTATTCTCACACTTGCTACCACGGGGATCAGCGTTGGCTTCAGTTTCTTGAGCAGAGACTTCTATAACGCCCTTGCCAGTAAGTAGTTGTAGACCTCCCGTAACACGAGTTTACAAGGAGTATTCACGTCGTTATCCTAAGAGTTGCGCTGCAATTCATCACAAAATTTAGCTCTGCTTCCGTCAATCTTTGTAACATCGAGAACAAGGGCCGTCTATTTGGTCAGCAGGATGTAACCGGAAATGAACTTGAAAAGTTTAGGATTTAGGGTGAAGAATCCTCAGAGTCCAAGCTTTTGTGTTACCAGCAGTAACCACCGTGATTTCATCCGGATCCAGACAAGGAACAACGCCAGTTCAAAACGCAGCTGATCTACTACATGGTAGCATTTGTCGCAGGGATACCGGTAATAACTCACAGACCTCTCGAACCGATTTCTGAACTTTTGCAGTCACTTGCTCATCATGTGTCAGGGGTTTCGTACCTCCCCACAAATCTGTAGCTCTCAGTCACAAGGTCTTTGCCAAGTCACAGTAACATCCAGTACTTGGTTGACGTAAAGGAGGATCATGAGGGAATTGTTTGCCAGCCTTCTCCATAAAGAGATACTGATGGCTTTTGACAGGTGTTTGTTATTAGAGATTACATGAAGGAGTTGCTCGCAGTCCGCTGGCGGTCATGGATGACGAAATATTATCTCAATTCCTACTTCGAAGATCGTAAATTTTACAGTATAGAGGCACAATCTTTAATCGACAATCCGGACCAGCGTATCGTTCATGATGTCACTTTATTCACATCAACTGCGTTGGCTTTTGCTTTAGCTGTATTCAACGCTGTAGTGGATCTCCTATCTTTCGCCGGCATTCTCTACAGCATATATCCCCCTTTGTTTATGGTGCTCATTGCATACTCCCTGGTTGGCACAATCATGAGTGTGTTGTTGGGAAAGGTACCAGTTTTCTCATCTTTATCGGAACTAATTGAACTGTAGCTCTACATAGACTGTCGTTAATATGTGCATTTTACCATATATCACGTCTGAAGCTTCAGGTTTCAAGAACCTCTATATAACGTTGCTCAGAGAGGAGTTGTTCTTTGCTTCTGTAACATCAAGTCTACTTACATCAAGTCTGTTACCCTGTACAAGTCACCGTGGTGGCATTGTGAGAGATCTCCCGAAGTATAGATACTTGAGCATAAACGTTGGTGTTGATCAGAATGTTGGTCCGTGATCGGATGCAGAGTTTGGTTGGCCTCAACTTCATTCAGGAAAAACGAGATGCAGACTTCCGCTATCATCTAGTACGTGTGAGAGAGAATGCAGAATCTATTGCTTTCTATGGAGGGGAGCAGAGTGAGATCCGCCTTCTACTGCGTTGTTTCGAGCAGTCCCTGGACAACTTATATGTACGGATCTTTCTTTGTTGGTAATTGAGCCCTTCAGAACTTTAACTCGAGCATGTTGTCATTTGTGGTTTTGTCTACGAATAGAATATGGTTTTAGTACGGTTGAATAAGAGCTGAGCGTTTATTAACGTATTCTGAAGGGCCTGAAAAAACCCTTGTAGTTGTGTCTACCACCATCCCCATATCTTGACCTGAAAATACTTAACTATATGACAGACCTCTTCTGAAGGCTTAAGTCGAACATGTGATGCCTCTCTCTCTGCTCCTGCGTCCAGGCAGTTCTGTGAAGTATCCACTAGAGAGCTTCTCCTTTTCAAATCAACTGCCTTTGCTGACATGAGAAGGACAGGACTAACTGAACATGAACCGCTCCAATATGGAACCATCTGTGGGACGAAGAAAAAGAGGTCAGGGAGATGTGATGATTTCCAGTCTTCGTCCCCTCAGATAAACGTTTCCTGTCATAGCTATCACCAGGTCGGATTCTGATATAAATCCTTGTCCTCGCTGGCCAGAAACTGATCAAAGTGTCGAGAAACTTGAACTTCTTCACAAGTGGATATCGATATTTCATCCAGCTTCTACCGGCCGCAGTAGTTGCACCTTTGTACTTCAGAGGAGAGATTGATTTTGGCATCATCAATCAGTCCTTTTCGGCATTTGATCATATATTGGGGGATCTGTCATTGATCGTTTATCAGTTCCAATCAATTACTGCTTTCTCGGCCGTTGTTGATCGTTTAGGCAAGTATCCCATTATTTAAGTCTCTATCAGTCAAGACCTGCAGTTGGCTATATAAATCCTGTTTGTCATACTGCTACATGTGATGTCGGTTTTGAATACCTTTTGCGATGATGCTTGTACGTTATAATGGACTAAGAGTTCTTCTCACGCGCCATGTGACAGGCGAGTTCAATGGCGTCCTGAACAGACTGCACAGGGACTATGTAGGACCAGACCATACCGAAAGTTTGATGGCTGGAACTCGCCCAAAAATAAACAAGATTAACGTCAAGCGTTCTGATGGTCAGAGTATACCATTACTTGCCATTGAGCACTTGACCTTGCTCACTCCAAGCTACACTATGACCTTGGTGGAAGATCTAACTTTCGTCCTGCACGAAGGAGAACATATGCTGGTAAGGGATTTGGTTGTGGTACTGATATGAGTCGAAACCAATATTCACTGCTTCTGGACATACTGCTAGCACACTCAAAAGTGCTCCCTGACATGATCTAAGTTAGATCGTCACTCTGAAAACATTGTTTACAATGCAAACCAATTTCCATCAAACTTTGTCATGTAACTGCCATGCTCGATGCTGTCTCGGAGAGTTTCCCTCTGACTAGTTCGAAGTTTCGATCGCTGACAGATAATGGGGCCAAGTGGGAGCGGTAAGACATCTCTTCTTCGGGCAATTGCAGGACTCTGGGAGTCAGGCAGAGGGACAATTAAAACGTTTTTCAGAAGTGAGATCGAAGAGGATGTCGAGTCCAGTACAGTCGGTGAAACCCCTCGAGTATACGGGGAGATTGAAGAGGTGACAAACGTCGAAGGGCCGATTCGCAGGAGTGGCATGATATTTTTACCTCAAAAGCCGTACATGGTCGTTGGCTCCCTGCGCCATCAGCTCCTTTACCCAACTTGGATCAGGGATACAGGCGGCGATGGTAAGCTAAAGCATCATTTGTACACCATGAATAATGTAAGAACCTTCATTCATTTGAGGTTTACGTAGGTTCTTAGTACTTCTGGAATTGACTAGTGCTTCGGTCTACCTATGGAACGTGCAGTTATGGAGGCATCAGGGCGAGACCTGACGGACGCTGCAAGATCGCCACCAACTGATTCCGAGCTGGTAGACGTACTAGAGCGTGTGAGACTGGGTTATTTACTACGTGGATCTGAAGATCTGGACGGACACAGAGAGTGGGCCACTACGCTTTCTCAGGGCGAACAGCAACGCATTGCCTTCGCCCGATTGCTACTTTCTAGGCCGAGCGTGGCTATGATGGACGAGTCTACCAGTGCTGTGGACGAAGAGAACGAGGTAACTGCATGCCCTTCTCGTTACCTTCTTCCAAGACTGACTACTTCGATATGGCGCAAATTATTAAGAGGACTGTTGTTGTTGAAACTGAAACTCTCAATAACACTCCGCATGCCTTCTAAACAGTCACTGTCTATGGAAGTGGCTGCACTATTAATCAGTTCTACTAGTTATTTTGAAGATCATTCTATCCAGTCTACCTACTGAGACGTCTAGTGAAAAGACTGTATCTTTCACGAAAACTGTAGTTGTGTCATGTTCTACAAGATGCTAGTCGTTGCAATAGTACGAAAACTGATAAGTCTCTGTCTTTACAGGCTCACCTATATCGGGAGATCGATGCAGCCGGAATTACTTACATTAGTGTTGCACACAGAGCAAGTTTGAAGTGCTTTCACGCTAACATGCTCACCTTACACAAGAACACAGATATTGATAGAGGTTGTCGATGGACCTTCCAATGCAGTAGTGACGCGAACAGCGATGACTCGCTGGACTCTTAGACTTAAACAGTAAGCCTCACACAGGAAGGATTCCTAGGTAGCAAGCTCATACGACTCGAGATGTTACAGTACAGGTGTGTACAACAATGCGTTGGTGCTTCTTCGCCAACGTACTGACAATCTAAATTACACAGACTGAGGATGAATGTGGAATGAATATCTCGAAACTATACAAGGCTTAGAGTCGAATTCGAAATTGACTGGCCTCCGGCTTCGTGATGTGCCACGGATGATCACCTATACCAGGAGATCTATCATGCACTAATTTTCCTGTCTGTCAATCTAGGTTGTTAAAAGAGCCTACATGTACAAGATGATCTAACAATGTAGAAACACATGCGCCATGAGGCTCCAACAAGTGTCAACGCTTGTGAAAGAACTACAGCTTCACTGTCATTTTTCACTGGAAGCTCGTAAAGCTTGCTGCAGAATTCTTGACGTAGGCCTTACAACCTCCGAGTGACTCTCGCGAGCACTTCTGGAGGAACTGGAGGGGCCCCATCTGACTTCTGAAGGATCGGTGATGGAAGAGACGAGGAAGAATCTGTGGACTGACCAGGTGACTTGTTCCTTTTTACCCGCTTTTGTTCCTCCAGGGTCTGCTTCTCCTTGAGGTTCTGAATCTCTTGTCTCCTGAATTGTGTGGCCGCTTGTCGTGCTCCAGCAATTGAGGCTTCTAATGCAGCCGACTTCTGAACCCTTGGCTTCCCATCATATCCTTTCCTCGTACCCTTCGGTTCGACAGGAGGAGGCTTAAGAGGTTCCAACGAGGGAAACTTGATGGGGGCTGGTCCGCTAACTGGCTTTAGAGCCCTCAAAGCACCTTCCAGAATCTGCAGTCATCCGAAGCAGGTATTCGAAATAGCCAACACTACAGACGGAGGTACAGGTAGTACTGACGGCGTACCTTATGTGGAAACAGCTAAATTAATCAGGCAGTACATGAATGAGGAAAACACACCGATTTCTGTAAGCTGTATATTCCTTGACGACCGCGCATCTGCAATGGGACGACCAGCTTCTGTCGAAGCTCACAAACAATCAGCCAGACGAGTGAGCAAGAACGTCTCCGAGAACTAGAGATCAAGATTTCAAATATATATGTTACGCAGGTGGGTTAAGTCCTTCTTAGTGACCCCTTAGTCCTTTGTTTGATGGGTGTATCCGTTTGAGTGTGGCTGACGTGACTCCGACAGCACCTAGACATCCAACAGAGGTGCGTCTTATTCGTCCATCTCACCGCCATGTATTCAGATTATTAGCTCAAACATGAACCAGCTGAAGGTTTTCACCATCGCGGACGCACAGTCCAGTCTTCAGTGAGGCTGCGACTTTAATAACTGCGTCCGTGGTGAAACTGTTGAATATCTACTGGTTACTAATATACTTACAAACTGCAGAAAAGAATGGCAGCTGGCAAGAAAAGATACATCATTCTCACTCCTTATAAGTTTCAAGGTAGAGAAGCACCAACCTGTGGTGATTCACATAGCCAACAAAATTCAGTTTGCCCCTCCAGACGCACCTACACAGCAAGCACATACAAGGACGACTCACACGAAGCCCCATCTCGGAGTTTCTATACAAATTTCTATACAATGATCGGATTCGTGGCTCAGGTGCAAAAAGATGACTTCAACCATATTCGATAAGATAAATCTACTATTGAAATCCACTAACCCCCATGGAAAGGTCCTCCCAGCTGTTCAACTCGTCCAGCTTTAAACAGCCAACAACCTCCACACTCCCTGCGTACGAGCCAAACATCATAAAACTCCACCTCATAGTACTACTTGTGTAAGATACTGGATTAGAGTAATGGTGGTTTCAGGAATCCTTCTCTTTGAGTACCCTACTGCCGTGAATGGGAAATTCTTGCGAGTGAAACCAGTAAGGAGCAGTCCACTTGGGGTGGAAGCACTGACCTAGAAGTACAGAAGTAGGATAGAATTCTGGGAACTTTATGTCGGTTACGCCATCCAGTGCATATAGTTCACGATAGAAGGTTTCCATCGCCTCGATAGTTTCCGGCTCCGGCACCTTGGACGCAGCATGTATCCAAAGTTGACCTGTAAATTATCAACAGATATCGCGCGTGAAACTGCCAGTAAGTACCAAGAACTGCGCCACAAACGTTAGACAAAGCGGTTTTTTAATCGATTCATTCTTCTTCCGCATTGTACTCTTGGATTGCACAGGTCTCCAAAAAATATGATAAATTCTTCTTACATGGAAAGAACAATCATACAAGAAGGTTCCGATACGAAAGACTCAATGATACAGACCCTTCAAGGTAGAACGTAGATCAGCTTGGACTGCCAACAGTCTGTCCATTCCTAACCAAGAAACGGGCTCGATTTTCTATGGGCCTAAAACCATGTACTTATTTGGGTGGTTTTCGGGGTTGTTCGACCCAAAACAGAAAAGAAAGAAAAACCCATCCGGTCCGAAGCACAGAGAAGAAAAAAGAAGGTACATTTTCTGCCTTCTCAATTCTTCGACTCTAGTTATCTGTCCGTCGGTTGCGCAGGCTGAGGGCGAGGGCACTGGTGCATACGGGGTTTAGGTGCCAGCAAAAGTTGATGATTCAAGTCATGTCTCAAAGAACAGTGGTAGATTCCTCCGATTGATATTAAAGGCTGGTCGCAAGGAAAGAAAAACTCACCGCGCATCGGAGAGGGCCAAGAACGGCCCTCAATGCGCTTGATTCCATGGACAAGCAACGACGCCCAGGG
The DNA here is from genome assembly GCA_036924285.1 of Asterella californica. Taxonomy (NCBI): domain Eukaryota; kingdom Viridiplantae; phylum Streptophyta; class Marchantiopsida; order Marchantiales; family Aytoniaceae; genus Asterella; species Asterella californica. The sequence continues at coordinate 14,018,204 of JAYKYS010000012.1, forward strand.
CTGATGCAGCGTCAAGCAAGCTTTCCCGCCTTCCACCATATCTTCAACCTTTAGCGCTCCCCTAGGACCCTGATCGTCCTCGCGATGTAAATTACACACTCCTTTCCCGCACCTATTTCCGAGTTCAACAATTCAGCTGGGCTCCCCCCGAACAGGAGAAAGACAAGCATCATTCACATTCTCAAGCGGAAACGCATCGAACAACAAACGTTACCAGCAGCAGCAGCACCTTCAAGAAGCAAGCGAGCGCATGTCCTGTCCACGTCTGTACATGCACCTTCACTCGCCAATCCCATAACGCGAGGCGAATTCTCACGTTGTTGTCTCACAAAACAAGAAACTCTCCGACTGATCAGTTCAGACTCCCCTCGGAACAATCAGCACTCGTTCGCGCTCGCACCTCCTTTCGTTGCTGGCTCCGTGGTTCGTTTTCGTTTTCTCCACCAAGACTCGAAGGCCCATATGTCTCTCCGTGTCCATCGTGGAACGCTTCTCCAGCTTCGTTTCCTCTCCGTCGATCAACAAGGAGCTACGCTTGCAGTGGAATTGAGGCGTTATGCGATCAGGATTTATCCGGATCTCAACTCCTTCCTCTCTCTCTCCTTCTCGCGTTTCACGGCGACTCTCTTTTTCCGTTTTTGTTTTAACTCTACTGTAATACGAAAGAAACACTACACGGTAAAAAAGGTCCTCTCTTCTTTTCCCGTTTTTACATTCGACGTATAACTATGCTAACGAATAACGACAACCTTCTCTCCTTTGGTAGTTGCGGTATCTGATACGCAGCCGCAACGTTGTCGTCTTGTATTACACGCAAATGAAACGGATGGATGACCGGAAAGGGAAAAAGGGAAGTGTTACGGCCGAGTTCGTTTTGAATGATTTATGTTTTAGAGTTCTCTTTTTTCCTCATCCTTCTACAATATTCCCTTCCTTCGCTCTCACTATTATTATTTCACGAATTAATGAGTTCAATATATATATATATATATATATGATTATTTCATGAAGTTTAGAAAGTTGTTTGTGATCTTTACAATTGTATCAAATAAGAATTAATCAAATTGTGTTTCAATTAATTTCAAAAATCAGGTTAAAGAGTCCTTTTACAGAAGGGGAAAAATAGATGGGGAGAGTAGTGAGATATGCAAGATAAATAGAATGAGAGGATGGTTTCAGAATAAATGAGAAGTTTGAGCTCAGTTTTGATTTAATCAAAAGTTGCCATACTAGTAAGATAATAATGAAAAAATATGTTTTTATGTTGCTCAAGTAGTTGGACAGTTTCCTAGTTACGGTGTTTTTCTTTATATGCCAGAAAGTTGATTTTTGTATATTCATAGGGCCACTCAACCCTTGGCTGGTAAAGATGGATAACCCCGTAAAACATTTTACAAACTTCTGTCGTAAATTTTATAGTCACTAGATGTTCGTAGTCTATGCTCGTAAAACTAATCTCCTTAAAACCATTGAAATGTTTTAAAAAGAACATATATATATGTTTTGCAATCCTTCACACGACATGACACTTCATAATTACTTCATTTCATCTAAACTTTTACAGTGGACTCTCTCTAATTAAATCATGTTTGTTGAATCAAAAGTTATCAATTTAAAGTGATATGCAAATAAAGAATTTGACTCATAAATTATCTTAATTATTGTTCAAGTACAGATGGTGCGAAGACGTGTGTAATTGCAGTCTGTTTACGCTGATTCAGTAATTTCTTTCTAAGTTTATGCTAATGCTTATTAAGAATCAGTAGATCATCAGAGGATATCTTCTAAACTTGTGCTTGCAAAACATTATAGAAGAGTATAGTATAAAAGATACCTAGAAAAAAAGAACATGTGCTTATATGATCATAATCAACGGTTGAGATCGTTCTGAGATCTCCTTTAACTACATAATTAACCTAAAATCTTATGCAATATGCAGCTAAAGGTTATGCAGTTATCATCATTTAACTTTCATCGTGTATGTCTATTTTAATATAATTAAATAGTTAACCAAATAAAAAATATACATTAAGAGAGAGCCGACTGTAACGGGAAGAGGTATGAGTGGCCCTAATAATTAAACCCACTCAATTCTTAGCTGTAAAAAATCCATAACTCCCGTATAACTTTTTACAGGTTTTTGCTAGAGGTCATACGAAAATCTTACAATCGTTAGGAGAAAAGAAGATGTATATAGAAAGACGTCTTCAACTTTGGAAAGAACGTCTATTAATGATCGATTTAGTAAAAGGAGCATGAAGATATGTTCGGTTGGAATTATAGTGATATATACCACGAAGTGACTAGCTGGCTGTAGGAGAAAAAAAATTTAAAACATACTTAGAGAAATACAAGTTGTATGCAGGATTTTTGATTTATCGATGTATGATAGTTTAAGAGCAATAGAAGACTTTAGAACTACTGATAGCGAGGCTTATCCTCGATGTTCTTCTTTCCTTCGAGGCATTGGTTGCTTGGCCTTTGGGTCCTTCTTTCCCTTGTAAGGATTGATGGGGTCTTTCCATCCATAGGTTATTTATTGCGTCGGGTTCTTCTTCGTAGAAAAATGAAATGAGGGTGGATAAGGTTCATCAAACACGTCAGTTTAGGAGAAGTGAATCTTGTTCAAATGCATTCTAATTATGATATGCTTATGATATATGTTCAAATTCTATGAAGGTAGCGAATATAGGTTGAAATCTTTCTCTTGCATGGTAACTTAACTTGAGTTAGTTAGTTCAACCTCACACATGGTTAAACAAATCTGAGGGCGCTTTCCCGTCAAGATTCTAGTTTGTCATAGATTCATGTTCATCCCACACATTGTTGAACAAGTTGTTTTGTTGAACTAATATCCACAAAACAACTTTTCTAACCATGTAATACTATCACGAATCCTCATGCTGAACCTGTCAATCCTATCAAAAAGTCAGGTACGCTCTGCATTTCATGATATTAGTTTTTCTTGATCTGATTTTACATGTGTTTACGTAAAATTAAACTCATTTTTCATATTTTATCCTTCAGAGAATGTAGCATGCTTGTTTTTATTATGAATCCACAAGAGTATATATTTCATCGAATGATGAACATAATATGCATCCAAACTGCACTTCTAAGAAAACGGAGGAAAAATATAAACATTTAAACATGAAATCAAAATAATCATGAATGGACAACAAAGCTGAAGGCTGACAACAGCCTTCAAAAAGAATTTAGTGAAAAATATAGTGTATCAAAATGCACAGTCACAGAGAAATGTACTGCTCAACAGAGTTCGTAAATTGTGACTTGTTTCAAAGTTCTCTAAATTAGCTTCACTTTAAAATGATGTATTTAAATTAAATAACTAAATTTAAAATCCACTTGTTAACTTGATTATGCATGCTCGCTTCAGTTATATATACAATATATATGCTCAAGTTCATCTCAAAATGAGATGAATTTGAGCACAAAGGAAAAGGATGCATGAACATAGAGAGCTGACAAGATATCTTCCAGTGAAAAGTGAATTCCGTGAGAGATAGAACGAGTATGATGGATCTAAACCTTTTGAGCAAATCAGTTTGTGTTTGATTAAGTTGATTGTTTGATCAAGTTTCTCAGGAGATGAGAGATAGTCCTAATATTGTCTTTTGTCTTTTCATGAATGAATTCAATCTCATTTCATGTCATGTCATTTCATTTCAGATTTCAGAACATAATGTATATCTCAAAACTCAGATAACCTCTCGAGTCTCTACCGTGATCAAGAGTGACCGTTGCCGTCTATATTACCATAGAAAGTTGTATTAAACACTATATTCTCATAGTGTAGATGGTTACTTTAGAAGAATCGTCTGTGCAATTAAACATTCAATGTTAATGTTAGACTTTTTAACTCGAGTCCGTTCTTTATGTGATGGCCTTACATTAATGGCCTTACTTTAAACTAGAACTCGCTGCATTTTCTGAGTAATTCTTTTGTGTAGTGAACCTTTTAGGGTGCACTTAGTGCCGGCTTAAAGCACTATAATTCTAGATTATTTAATATAATCACCTTTGTTTATTGTCTAGTCATTGTATTCCATCATTATTCCACGAAATGGGGTGGTCCTTCTTTATACCGAGACTCTGTTAAGTTTTCTAGGTACTTTTCTGTAGTGACTCTTTTGTATAGTGGAGGTTCAAAATTGTATGCAAGATCAACTTCTGGGAACTTTGCTCGCTTGCAGTCATGGGGACAACATATATGTGTTAAGAGATAAAACTATAATAAATTTATAAAAAATTCATAATATTTTATAAATATTAAATGTTAGCCAAACATGAAGATGCAAGAAGATTCAGATATAAACCATGAAGAGACTGTTGACAAACACGTTCTCCAACATACATATGTGGGATGTTAATCGCCACCAGATCACATTTTATTAAAGTTTTAATTTATTACTTAACTATTCATTAAAAATGGAAAAGATAAACATACAAAGAAATTAAAAGAGTAGTACATGTTGTCTCTACAAGAGATTATGAACTCGTATTATCTATTACTTATCTTGTAAAATGTCTTCACATCACAATGAACCCTGTTGTTCAAGTGAAGCAATCCTAACTAGAGTGGGGGCCCCACCATAGTTAAGGTTAATGGAAACGTAAAATGGGTGCGGTAAAGTAAATTTCTGAGGAAACTCCATTTTTGCTATTAGTGCGTGTAAAAACTAAAGCGAAAGATTCTCTAACGGTCAAAGGAAAATGAGCGTAGTTTATCCAGTCGTATATCGCTCAAGGGATGTTTTTGAATCGCTCTAATTTTTTTATTTTTTTATCTTTTGATTTTTTGATAATTTAGTAAATTATTAAAATTCTAAATTTACTTACGACTGAAACCAACATACGATTTGGAAAAAATGAGTTAGAGCCGGTCGTAGTAATTTCCTGTTGCTGCTTCCAGAGATAACCATAAACTTCCAGACCTCTTGGTTGTAACCGTAACACTTACCCACGGTAGACTAATATTTCCCAAAGGTTCCAGCTTTGAAATGCACTAATATCTTCTATAGTCAGAGATGAAAGAGAAAATACGAAAAGGGGGAGTATAAGTATAAGAACTTGACCAATGGATGATTGTGGCACCCTCGAGAATGACCAATTATTTGTACCACTGTAATGTAAACTACGATATAATAATAATGGGAGAGAGCCCCAGCAATCATTTGACTTAGATAGCACTCGAACTGCACATGACAACCATATTCCACTATATATCCTATTCACTAGACCTAAAGTTAGAAGGGAAGAAAGCTGTTGATTAATTTAGTCACTAATCTTCTCTGGCCGGAAGGTTAGGGGATGAATTAACGTCTGAATTAAACTGATGTAGTTTTTGTTAGCAAACTCTTGCCTTTATAGTTTCAACCGCGCATGAGATCGCGATTACTTTATGGGTTATTTACGAACTCACCATTTGTTTATGGGTTATGTATGGATTTACTTTTAACTTAGTTATTATTTACCAGTTAAATTTGTATGAATTTACTTAAAATACTGATATAAAATTTCTAAATAATAATCTTTATCTACATCCTCCCGGATAACAGAAACGCACAACAGTTAAATGTACAAGGCTTGGGGGACGATCATTATTAAGCCTGATGGTATATAAAACTTACGACTCGTGCACGATCTGATCTGCGCTGGAGTGGAATCTTCTCCTTACAGTGGAGAAGATTCCACTGTAAGGAGTTTACTGCGTCACTGAAGAGAAGAAGTAGCTACTGTACAAGAGAGAGTTGATTGCATCCGCCCTTGTTGTTGTTATTCATCGTACGTCGTGAGACACAGTTGCCCCTCCTGTTTACAGCGTTGGATCAACAGTCCATCAACAGTCGCGCAGTTCCAACTTGTCAGAGGATATATACAGTAGATATAGGTCTATGCTCGAACCTAAACGGTTTCCAAGGGCCGACATAAAGGAACGTATTTCTGGATGACGTCGACCCTCCCAAGTTCCCGAGCATAGTGTCATCAACCGCGTAAACAGTACAGGCCCTCGGCCTGGATCGTACAAAAGGTACGCACTGTAGTTGTCCCCCAGGTAGCGACTGTAGTAGCCAAATAAGTTCTCGCTTTCCATTCTCCACATCCGGGATGAGGGATGGACGGGACGGACGAGACGGGACGGGACTAACCGTCTCAACTGGGAATCCGTTCACAGAATGGAGAAACCTTGACGTTCTTTCCGATACAAGACTACAGCGTAAATTAGTTGTGGCAGTTGGAGGTGGTTGGAGGCACAGAGCGCGCCCCTTCACTTCGTCACATGGGCGGGTTGACAAGGCAAGCGCAAGGAGAACAATGACAATGTGTACTTGCATGTCTCTTAGTATCTAGAACCACGATGGACAGCGAGACGTCGCGAACAACAGTTGATCACACCGCGACCATGGTAGAAACTGGCTGGTCAGAACTGCGTGTTCAGGCGTGTTCAGGAACAGAGCATTAACTCCAAGAGTTCGAGTTACATGTGAGTCAGTCAGTGATCATAAACCAAATTTAGGGCACTGAGAGGAGTGTAAACTGCAAACGCTCTGTGATTACGATGCCTGCCTGACTACTCCTCATCTTCACGTCAGACGGACACCCGACAAACCACAAGCAGGCAGAATGCGCGCAGCCAGAGCGCGATAGGAATGCTCGCGTCCACCGGGTCTGTGAATCGAGATAGGTCTGATAGGGTCCACAGCACAAGATGAAGGATCTCGAAGGGATAGGGGAATGATACTTCGCTCCTCGTTTTCTTCAACCAGAAGCAAGAAGATGCAAGCCCCTCAAGAAGCTCAGCTATGGACACACTGTAATAGTGTCTCGCGCGCCCCTTGGAACTTGGGCGCAAGAACCTTCTAACGAGTCTCGTCGAGGAAGTTCCATCCTCACGTATCACGCGTCTCTAGCCATCAATCCGGGTGAGGTCGGGGCCGAGGTCCGTGTACACCCCTGACGGCTCAAGGTACAGGATACAGCCAATTTGAGCCAATGCCACTACCTCTCCTACTTCTTACTTCCTGCTAGGTATGGCTCACTCCAGCAAACGGCACGCTATACACCTCGACTCGGCTGTCTAGATCGCTTGCAGAAGTTGAAGTCACCAACAACTTGTAGGCCCACATCTACTACAAGACTTCCATTACGTCAGCATAGCCTGAAAATGCTGCGGTCCATCGCGACGGGTTCTCTCGGAGTGAAGGAAGGTGCTCGAGACCCATGCTGACATACCGAGCGAGAGCTGATGGATCCGAAGAGGGAGAAGTGAGACACACACGAGAGCGCATCAACTTCTAGACGGGTTGAATCTCGCACTCTGTACTCGAGTGGACAACACGACCACCACCAGCAGTGGCCCGTTGGGAGGTCCTACGACAAACAAAGCCCCCTGCTGACTAACACGTGAACACCCAAACACGAAGGATTCGAACTCCAAACTTACGACACGCAGCTGTACCATGACAAGTTCAAGCCTCGAATAAACCATGACGGTTCCAGACTCCACAGCGTATCAAATCTGAGACATTATACGGCAGCCAAAGCACTCGACAAAACGGAACACAAGAGTAAGATCTGATCATTGTCAACTCGTCTTGCTGAAGAACACTAGGAGAGGCGACGACACGTACAACGAAGCTTATACTCGGTGCATCGTTTGGAATCCGAGCGTATGAAATTGCTCGAAGGAAAACAAATGTTACTGAAGAATAAGGTTACACCAGTCACGGTAAATTATGATTTGCACTAGCTGTCAAATGAGTTTAAAAATTTGAACATGACTAAGCTCTACGAGTCTATGATAGAATGATTACACCGCAAAGGGGCTAAATCGGAGTCATACCACCCATGCGGGAGGTGAAGCGAATAGAATACTGAATGAAGTGAATCGTTCTCGCCTTTTGGTAGTAGCTAACACCGAATCTCAGCCCACCGAAAACTCACAATCCTGTACCTGGCAGTATGTCCATCAACTATCCGAAACTCATCCAACACCATTATAATCAAGATGTAGCCAGCTTAACTAACGAACTCTACTACCTGCTTGCTCCTCTGAAACACGAGATTTTAAAATTAACACCACCTCTCCGACGGCTTGCATGTGATAGTTATAGCAACCACCATCTCATCTCAACATCATTCCACACGAGCGGGATTCGCAAACTCCCCTACCTCCCGCCATGTGCTTCAAGTTACTCAGACGCGTCTGCCTATATTTCTATCAGTAGGCGGTCGTGTTGAAATTCCCCGAGGAAAACTCAAACTAAGCCGCCACCGCCGCCACTTTCCATTCTCCTTCTCCTTCCTCCTCCTCTTCTTCCTCATCCTCTGCCTTCCTCCAGTAATGTGAAGAGGTTCACCTTGGTCCTCTCGCAGGACTCGACTATCTGTACGGTGGTGGTCATGTGGGACGGGGGCAGGCTTTCACAAAGACACTCTCTCTACTGTAGTAGTAACGCTCTACTGCCTAGCAGTTGGGAGGAGGTGGAGCCGGATTTGCATGATGATAACCAGTACCTGGAGATACGCCCACGGTTGGAGGAGGTGGGGGACTGTAAACATAGGATGGTGTTTGAGGAGCTTCATAGTAGGGAGACGGGGGAGGTGGTGGTGAAGATGGGGGGTTGTAGACCGGAGGTGGGTACGAGTAGACAGGTGATGGTGGTGGAGGCGATGGGGTGGAGTAGTAAGGAGAAGGAGGAGGTGGAGGGAGAGATGGAGACGGTGGGGGAGGAGAGTAAACTGGAGGGGGAGGAGATGGAGGTGGGGGTGGAGGAGAGTACACTGGAGGGGGAGGAGATGGAGGTGGGGGTGGAGGAGAGTACACTGGAGGGGGAGGAAAGACGGGGGTGACGGGCGCGGGAGGAGAAGGCGAGGCACCTGTTCCCAAGAAGGCGCTGCAAACGGAAGGAGGCTTTTGGTCATCCAGCCCCGCGATACAATTGCCGCTATCGTCCACGATCACATTGCGAGGGGGGTAAGTGATTTCGAAACATAGTCGAGCTTCGCCAGTGAAGAAATTATCCCTGAACGTCAGATTCTGAACCTCTGACCGACCGCAGATGTTCTCGGTGATGTTGCCGGTGAGCTGGTTCTCGCCGACGTTGAACACCTCCAGGCTCGTCATATTCTGCAGAGTGGAGGGCAATGTCCCGGTCAAATTGTTCACGCTGATATCGAAAAGGTCGACATTGTACAATACACCAACCTCCGGAGGAAGAATTCCATTTATCGAGTTGTTCAAAAATACCAGTTGATTCAATGTCCTCGACATGTTCCCCACGCTCCTGGGAATCTCTCCCACGAGCTTGTTGTTGGCCAGGACCACGACCGAGACTGGCGAGTTTCCTAGATTTGAAGGAATCTGACAGTCAAATTCGTTGTTGTTGACGAACAGTGCATCAAGCTTTAAGTCGAACACCTGTGGGGGTAGCGGACCGTAGAACTTGTTGAAACGAATGTCCAAAAAGATGAGCTCTGGCAGCTCGAAGACCACGGAGGGAAAGTAACCGTAGAAGAAGTTGTTGCTAATATCCAGCTCCGACAGCTTCCGAAGCTTGCTGAAAGACATGGGTAAAGTTCCTGTGAAGTAATTAGAGTTGATGTGGAACAGTGCAAGATCGGTGAGGTATCCAAGCTCTTCTACCAGTCTTCCACTCAGCTCTCCGTGATTCAGATCAATGCCAGCTACAACCTTGCTCCACGGATCGTTGGGATCTAATTGCTCACAAAACACACCCCGGTAAGAGCACACATCCGTTCCGACCCACGTCGCTGTAATCCCCTGCGGATCGCTAGTGATCGCCTGCTTCCATGCTTGTAACGCCGCAAAGGCGCCCGCCAGAGGGTCGTATTGCCTTTGGCCCCAGTCATCCTTCACCGGACGTCGATAACCCTCTGTGTCGATAAAACCAAAATCGTTAAAATGTTAGAACAGACGTCACTACGATGTGTAGAACAACTAGCCAAGACACTTCCTTGTTTCTCGTCCTCAAAAGTGAAAACAGCTCTACTAGATACACGTGATGCTACTACACATTCACTTCCTCAGTACTGACAGAATCAGTCAGGGGGCAGCAGGATAGTGCTGCCATTCTTTTTTGTTGGACTCCATTCGAACCGCCAAGATTCTCGTCTCACTGGCTCACTTTTCAGTGCAGCTGCTTTGATCTAGCGGCATTGTCTCGCGTGGAGTCCCAGAGCCGGAAATGACTATCATCAGAGCTCTAAGGACGCCATGGTACGAAGGGTGACCAAGAGCTGCTGCTGATAAGGAAAGCCAAAGTGACGGCACTAAGAGCTAGAGGTTACAAGTAGACGAAATTTGAGGTTTACAAGGTTGAGCATTCTCGTTTTGGTGAAGACAGTGTTAAACATCCACCTAAAGTCCACACTGGTGCTTCACTGTACCACATTCAACCATAAAAATGCTGGAATGGTCTCCTCACGAGCTTACCATTTTCCAACCCTTACCATTTTCCCGCGAACGCCAGGATGCTCCAGCCTGCAGTACCAAAGTGGCGAAAACGAACGCAAGCAGGGGTAGACAGTGGACATCTCCAGCATCTCCCCTCATCGGTAAAACTTTTTTCTCGCACCAAGTTCGTTTACGAACACTAGCTCCTCCTTTCAATCCAGCGCCTGTACCAAAAGTCAATCAGTCCAAATCCCCAGATCCTTCAAGCTCCCTCGATATTAGAGATGCGCTCCTCCTCTCTACGCTTCTCTTCTCAACTTCCGCTTCTCCTCTCTTCTCTGCTTCTGTTTCATTCACTCTGCGCTCCGCTTTTCTTCTTTCTTCCGCTCGCCCCTAATTGATGTTGATGAGCTGCTGTGCCTCGCTCGAGTGGGATGAGGGAGCTGTAGTTCCCGCATGGCCAGCTCCAGTGGGCAGGGCCGCAGCGTCTAGCAACAGTGCTCCTATGGAGTGTGAGCGTGGAGAATCGCACAACACTGCATCCCCACAGGAAAGAATAACCCCCAGGTTCTTCTCTTATTTTCTCTTTTGCCTTGCCCCCACACACTCCCTCAGCCAACTCTGCCTCTCCCTCTCCCTCATTCACTCTCTCTCTCTCTCCACTGCACCAGCAGAGCAGGAGGTCGTCCTCTTTCTCCTTCCCGCCGAAGATGATGCAGCGTTGTGTGGTCGCCCACACGTCGGCCTGCCTGCAGGTCCTGCACTCTCAACTCCTTTCCGTTTCCCGTCAACTTCGTCCCTCCCTCCTCTCCACTGCAGAAGCTAAGCTAAGCTGGCTCTTCAATTCCTCTCCCTCCTCTTCGACGGCTGAAGTTCCATCCGTTTCTCCAGCTCCTCATCCTCTTCCCGATCCTAATCACCGCCAGCAAGCAAGCCAGCCAGCCAGCTAGCCCCGCGCTCTCTCCACGCCTTCCTGTTTCTGGACTCTGGACTCATCATCTCAGACTCGTGTTCAGATCTGATCGGGAAATCTCATGGCACTCTGCACAGCTTCAGTACAGTACAGGTGAGCTCAGATCTCTCTGCTCAGCTCTCACGTTGTTACGGTACTCGATCACCAGAAGACGGCCGGTTCTCAGCTGATACATCCAGTTACATTCATTCTTCCCCGCCGGCCGTCGTCGTAACCAGCATCACCAGAAGCTCGAGTGTAGTCGACGTCGGACCCGCATTTACACTACTACGCATTTATCATTATTACGGTATTATAATTTTTGAATCACATGAGAATGTTCTCCCTTGCAACTACATCTCAGTCGTCCGATTTCCTAATCTGTTAAGCGTGAAATTACAAAGGTTACTGTAATTAATTATCTGGCAGACACGACAGACCATTTGATGGCACCGGCAAGGATGATGATGACTGCGGAGTGTATTGGTGAAGGATATTCCCGGTTGTTCATTCAATCTGAACGAACGTCAGTCGTCGGATGAAGGATAAGCAGTTGAGATTGGTTTGAACTCAACCAGCCGGTCTTCCATGAGGCATATACACAAGACATGGTTCATTCGACGTTTGACTTGAGAACCTAACTCCACTGATAATGAGTTCAACGGCCAGTTGGGATATACAGTACTGTGGTTCATGCTTTCCGGTACTCGCCAGCTCCAAACTTAGTGAAGAACTTCCCTGAGCTCGGCTATTTTAAGCACCGCTTTTGTTTTTACTTCCGCGTACGTACGCTGCTTACCAGACACTAACTGGTTTTCACGAACCTCTTCTTGTTCTGCTCGGCGCTTCGTAACTTCCAACGGAGTTTCCTGCTGTGTCCTGAGCTTGTCATAGAAGAAAACAAAAAGAATTAGCTCAAGTCTAACGTCTCTGCGTCTGGTCCTTTCACCCCCTCGACTTCAAAACGTGTTGAGGTCGACAATGGACGAGAAAAGAAGTTAGGACGACGAGGACCGGAATAGTCGCGTACCGGTTCGGTGCCTTAGATCCCGGCGTGACAGTTTTGCTACGAGAGAGAGGATATAAGAAGATATGGCCTCGAGAGCGAGGGAGGGGGAGCAGGAGGAGGAGGAGGAGGGGGAGCAAAGCGCAGAGGTTTAGGATGAAGAAGGGAGGGACGGTGGAGCCATTCCTGAGGAGAAATGTTCATCTCCTGGAACGTCGCCAAGTCTCGAGACTTTGTCTCCTCCGACTTGGCGCTCAAACTTGATTCTCAGTTGTCACCGGAGACGACGCGCCTATCCGAGTTTCCAAGCATTTCTCCAACTGAAGGTCCAGACGTCGGGAACCCCGGGCCCCATGGGGTCCTCCTTTAGGCCCACGCCAGAGTTGCGTCGCGAACTGGTGATCGCTGGTCCCATTCCGCATTTGGAATCTTCAAGACACCCTGGCCTTGTGAACTCCTCTGGCCGTGACGGGATTGTGGATCTTGTCTCGGGCCACATCGGCTAAAGCCCCATCGATTCTTCGAAGTCGTGTCGCAATGCACTCCATACTGTCATGTCCACTCGGAACTTACAAACTCGGGTTTCCTCCAGCTACTTATCAGAAGTGCTCGTCGCACGACGGTGGAGTCGCGTCGCGGCCAGAGGAGCCAAGGACATTTCGTTTCAGATACGGTACCGTACTGTGCCTTGCTACGTCAAAGTGTGAGCAGGCCACAGCGATTGCAGCTTGCGTTTCAGTTGAGGGACAAGGAGCTGAGGGACTGTTCTTCTTGAGAAATGTTATTCCGCTAGAAGAACGGAGCTGTGCTACGCTCGCTAGGCACATCCTGTAGTTATCGTAGCGTACTGTACAACAAATCGGGCTCGGCTCGGCTCGGCTCCAGTAGGTCTCCCCGATCCGAAATCATTGCCTTCCCGGTATTTATTAAAATATCGAATCGGCTCCGCCGTATCTACCACTCTGAGATTTGAAATATGACGTAAGTGACAACAAACAGAAAAGCACTGTCTCAGCAGGAATGGTAAAACTGTGTTCTACATTTACTTGCCGTAACTAGGATAAGTTTGAATTCTCGGGCAAGTCACCGTATGAAAGAAGACAGAGTCAGACTAAAAACAACGTAAAATAATAAAAATATTAGTTTTGATGATATGTAAGTATTTTACATCTGCAGAAAGAAGTAAGAGAAAAGTTGTCGGTACCTGGGGAGGAAGTACCGACCAGATAGTAATAGTTTTAGCTACAGCAACTACCAAAAAGAACTGAAGATTTTAGAAAAGACAAGAAAAAGCCAAATGCCTAAAATCGTTGAATATTTTATTTTTTATAATTTCTATAAAATGCACTTCAACTCTAACCACAAAAAGTGTACTCATGCTAGATTGGAATGAATTCTTTAATCATCGGATTTTCTTCAGTTTTACCAGTACAAATATATATTCATCTCAATCGAAAATATAAGCATTTGGTAATATTATATTTCTTTCATTTCTTTTTAATCGAGAATTTCTTTTTGCCGCGAAATAAGACTTGACACAAGAACCTCACCCTCTGTTAGAATTAGGCATGTTATCCACTTTTCTGCAGTCGACGACAAATTGCTTCCTAGGCTGGGCATTCCGCCCATATATATGCAGTGGATGCTCACGGAGGATGGCAGTCCGATGGCCCTAAGGGTTGTTTCCGGCATCCGGTGCCGTGCTCGCGACGTTGGCCCTGAAGTAACTAACCACGGTGTCCTCGCAACTGACTATGATCATTTTTACTCCGGGACTCCAAGGAGGATATATCAGAGGATTCAGGGTCTCATTCTCATGCTCATTCCTTTTATCTTTACCTTCGGATCCGGTATCCGCGTCGCCGGTAACGGTCCCTTTCTCCTTACGACAGACTGTGACGTCGCTCTGCTGGAACTGTACCTCTATCTGCTCCGGTGACAGATTTGGATAGTTACAGAGGTAAATCGCTGCTCCAGGCAAGTTCGAGTTCCTGCAGACGCGGTCATGGATGTGTGATAGGGAAGGGAACGTTTGAGTCAATGCGCGGGGAGTAACGGTTTTTAGAGTAGTGACTTCCGTTACTTTTCGAAAGTTTCCGATGTTGGACATCTGTCGGAAATTTTACGAAAGAAAGCTCTACTTTTTAGTGTAGATTTGGTACAATTTCCGCCAATTGTCGATATGCTTTGCCTTCCACCGCAAAACTTTCCATTTTTCTGCGAGTGCTGGTTTGAGTTCCGGTAACCGGGACGGGGACACCGATGCAGGCGGGCACGTTCGCGGATATGAACTCTGTCGGACTTTATGACCGCAACGTGAGTTGCGGCACTACAATAAAGGCGACGTCGTGCTAGCGTCAACATTATCAATATATACCGCAGGCCATACTCAACGTTGCTAAGAAACCCGCTTTCTCATTCTGCAACTTGTTCAACTCTGTCGCCAATGAAAAGAACAATTCTTTTTCTTTTATTTATTTAGTGGTTTATGCGTCTATTTCCTTATTGCCTTATTCTTATCCAGAACATGTGTTTGATATTTCATCAGTTTGAGCACTTTTCCTCTTTATTTGGCTGAAATAATGATATTGTCTAGGCAATTTTCTCCTCCTAAAAGTTCACTCATTGTATGTGTTGTAAAAGGGATGAATGTTTCCAAGCAGTGAATAATATGTTTGCTTCCCAATCCAATGGTCACATATTCTCTTGTGCGTTTCACTTTCGTCCTCAAACAATAAATCATTTCTACTTTAAGTGCATTTCCCTAACATTAACTTGCTTCAAATTTTCAGTATGTGTCATTGAGAAACGTATGAAGATCTAATATAAGTAAGTGCGCGATACATAATGGCAGTCATTCCTAAATTCATGTTTGTATTTTGGACCATTTACTTCATATTATATTTAGATGAGTAATTTCAAAATAATACAAGGCGAGTCCATTGTATTATCGCGTATCTGATTTAACCTATACATATTCTAACTTCTTTGCATTATCACCTCTTCTATTTTCGTATGGGAGTGGGGAAAATGCATTAATTTATTACTAAACTCTTTCTCCAAGAAGGATTAGGTGATCAATAATTTTACAATTAAGGAAGAATCATTTCTATTTTGTACTAAAGTCTTGGACTTGTATTCTAAAAGCTCATGTAGGTTCTCTCGTCTTATGGATTATTTCTGAATCTTCCAATAACTCCCAATTTATATAAAGAAGTTAATTTTCTCACATAACCTTAGTCTAAAATCTAAAATTTATTGTTAACATAAAACAAATGTTCCTTAAAGTTGATCGATCTCGATCATGCATATATTTAATCTTCTAATTTTTATAACAAATCTCAACTCTGTCCATGTCAATTGCGTCCCAAGTTTACTTTCACGCACTCTGCTGTCCTCTTCCTTCTCTCTTGCTGGAATCCATGATCCATGCATATTATTCACTTGTTTGTTTATTCAACTTTTCCATCTGAAGATGAAAAAGAGTAATAAGCTCAATTTATTAATGTAAACTTTTTGTTCTATAGGAAATCGAACTTGTACCCGGGGGAGCGCGTTGTAGTATGCTTCACTTATGGGTTCTCTATGGATGTTTCTGTGGGTTTTAACTAACATTTAACAATATATATTTATTCTGTTTTTCATCAAATTTTTATTATAGAATTTATATATAACAGTTGTATATTTTTTCTAATATCATAAAGAGAACAAAAGCTCGCAAAGTAGACCGAGCATGCTTATTCACTTCTCTCCAGATAGAATACGTGAGAATATGCAAAGGGGTATAATTTGTCGCCTAACCCTCTTGCCAAGAAGGGTTATGTCTCAGGTTCGAACCAGAGGAAAAAGAAGAAAAAAAACGTAGAGTGCGGAAGCTAAATCATTAGAAGCAACTGACAGGAACAGGAGCCGGGTTTTGTTATAAAGATAAATGATTAAATATAGGTAAGCTCGATCAAATTTGAGTAATAGTCATTTTTTCAGTTAACAAATATATAAACATGACATAGATTATAAACTAAATTAATGTGAGATAATAATTTTTTCCGTATTTATTATATGTTATCCAAATGGAGCCCAGTACCTTGATGCAAAATGAAGATGAATTTATTATAATTATAATTTATTACCTAAGCATTTTTGCTATGAAGGTTAGGTAATAAATTAATGCAGTATGCACTTTTCCATCCGAAGATTGAAGAGGCGATAATTCAAGGAAGAACTTTAATTTATAAACTGCATTGTTTTGCCTGTTTTATTAATATATATATATATATAGTTATTTTATTTCCTATACACTGGAATGTGCCTGGCGTTCTGAGAACTGAAATCTTTCATTTATTTATTTTTACTTTTGCTAGTAGCAAATTTATATTTCGTATTATTATTTAAGATCACCTTATGTTATGTTGTGTATCATATACCGATGTCCACATTGTCGTTTCGATAAATCAGAAATTTGTTATTTCTCACGTTTGCATTCACAAGTAAGATGATGATTCATGTCCAAGTTATGACTTTTGGTATAATCCAATAGCTCTTTATATATTCTATTTCATTGTCACAAGTCGCTAAGTGATTCACATTGATCGATGTATACTCGATGATCCTACTGATCTTCACGATGTCAAAAACAATCATATCTTTCGAAATGACAATATGAGCTCTCTCATGTTTCCTACTTCATACTCTATAATGGCATTACTTGTTTAATACATGTCATGTTGGACACTTTTGACCCATAGAATCTAATGGGCGTAATTGCATAATCCATTAAGTGCATATGGTTTTTCTAAAATTATATATATGCATTTACGTAAAGAGACAATCAACAGTTAAGATGAATCAAATGAATTAACGCTAACCTAATCAACCTATCCATGTTTCAGAAGAAGAAGTCATGACTTGGGAAAAAAAGTTCATTTGTTTGTCTTTCAAAATGGGAGCTTACAAGATAAAATACCTTAGAATTGTTGGTGTGAATCCATTAACAAATTCACAATGGCCAAACAGACACAAACGTTTCATTTGTTTTTGTTCTATTTGAAGAGAATGTAAACCATATAATGTAACACGTTAAGACATGATCGACATTTCTATGTTGAGAAAAATTTTGCATATGGATTTTTTAGGACTATCAGCATATTTTGTCATTCTAAATAAATCACAGAGAGAAACATATCGAAATTTCCTGTTCCTCTAAAGCACAGAGCATCGGGAAAAAATGAATATTTCGTGCAGTTTGAAGAATAATATAGCGAGGACTAATATTTGCTGGAGCAGATAATTATTTAAATGTGATCATGTGTGCCACTACGATAGCACACATCCTATACAAAAGGCACAATATAAATGTTTAACCTAATTAAGTAGGATCCAGTTGCTAAGTGACATATTCTCAGTTAAGTCATCACGAGGAAAGAAAGAGTTTTCAGGTTGAGGTAAGCTCAATTTTTTCACGGTAGAAGGCGATGGACCTTGAGATGTAATGTTGTTTTAGAGCAGAAGCCTTTGAAGTATATCACTTAGAATGGCATCCAAGCGAGTTCAAACCAAGCACGTTCACACTCACTTCTGACTGATCTAACCTCCTCATCTTTCTATATATTACTAATTATATTATATTATATTATATTTATCCATACATATAATTTCTATTATCGTATACATATTATCGTTCCTATACAGTATAGAGTCTTAACTTCCCGGTTGATGCTTAAATATTTCTTTTCTTTTTCTTTTAGTTTTGCTAAGGATGCTGGTGCAAGTGCTTTTACATCAATGTTTTTTGGTGAACAAATTTGACCACCTTTTGCGTGTATTTGCAAACGTTGGCATAAAGAAGGAGCAACAATAGATATTTTACCACCACTTTGATTAATACTTTGGTAGTGGTTGTTTGCATTGGACATAATATTATTGATTATACTTAAAATCTTGGTCTTGACCTTCTTCTACCACAACTTTGAGAAATACTTGGGAGTGGTCGTTCGTACTAAATATAATATTCTTTATCTGTAATTTAATTTTACATTACGTGGTGGTATTTTCTCATATCTACTTTCTAAGTAAACCAGAATGAAAAAGAAGCTCTTAATCCAGTTGTTTCAAAGGTTCATCTACTTGAATTTTTAGTTGGTCAGCCATGAACGTATATATAATAATGTTTTTACCTTAGTGATGTTTTTTTTCCATATCTTTTTGTTCCGGTTAATGAATCACGGATGGATCACTATTTGAAATTTTTACCGTGGTGGTAGAATGTTTTGGATAACTTTTTCCAACTTAACCGGAATGAAACATAAGCTCTCAAGACTGTTCTATATAAAGCTTCATTATACTCACCTTTTTTGTCTATCAATTCTATTACCCTTGAGTGAGTCTCTTGCAAGAATCACTAAGTTCTCAGTAAACACTACATAATTAGTGCTACATGGGGGATAGCTTTTTATATTTTACTGATAATACTTGCGAGTCAAGAGATATATTATTTTTTTGATTTTTGATTTAAAACAAATCTTTTAAATTAAAATTGTTTGCCAAATAAATACTAATTTATTTCAATTTATAATTTATTCAAAAATAAATATAATATATTATTATTATTATTCTAAAAGATTCACTTAGAATAATTTACACGTGTTTATAATAAAAGTCGTGAATGAACCCCCAAGCAATGCATTCCATACATAAATAACAGCATGCGCTATAAAAGGGGAAGGATGTGACAAACAAAGTAGATCTCGGTGAGAAGTTGGTTGTCAATTCAAATATGTTTTCCTTTTTCTTTTTAAAGTGTAAGGAAAAAAAATCGGTTATGGCATCCAACGGCACAATTTCATCGTTTTTCCTTTGATATGACAAACGGGGGATCATGCAGTGATCTCAGTTTACATTATTTGTTTCATATATTAGGTAGAAGAACACGCGACACAATGAATAGCAAACGGATGGAAAGAAATCATCAAGGCTTACAGAGGAAAGAAGGATCCAAAGGGCAAAGCAAATAACACCCCAAAAAGAAGAATATCGAGGCTAAGCTTCACTATCAATAGCTCTAAGGTCGTCTATTGTCCTTATAATGGCACACACGAGTAAGTCGTGTGTTCACACACATATATTATGTTGGCTATTTTCTTATTCATCTCATCCATCATAAAAAGGGGAGGTAATAAATTATTCTGTGAATAAAATTTAAAATTTTTGTTACTATATGTAGTTTTTCCAACGCATGAGTCCATATTTCCTTTATGGGTTACTTTTGGATCTTCACGCAACTCCAAAGCCGGCTATCACTTAACAGTTATAGATAAACTGAAATTTTCATAAAATTTTACTTCATAATTTGTACATAACACTTAATATATATTTTCTGATAACAAAATTGACCAAAAACTCCCCCAATGTGATTGAGCATGCTTATATTGTATTTAATTTACCTGTACGTCTTAGTTAATGTTATTCCTCTGATGAATCAATCATTGTTAAATTCCTCTTCGCGTCCAGTGACAAAAAGTGTTAGAAGCACGAGACATATTCCCACCTGATGATGCGAATGGTCCCACTCCATCCCACGTTATCTCATGATCATAGATAATAATGTACATATTCACCTCTTTCAAGTTCAGAAGAGGAGAATATGCAAAAATTTTTAATTTATGTTTTGATCCTTCTTCTTGGAAGGGTTAGGCTATAAAATAAAACTTTGAGAGTAAAAATGTTCTACTCGTCGGATCCACAGTCTTTTATATCATAGCGAGGTTCTTATCGCGTGAATCACTTGTGATCATGTGTAATGATGTTACCAAATGGATTTTAAATTTAATAAATTTAATTTAGATAACTTTCACAAGTGAGAATTTGCAAGCCCAGTTGACCAGAACTCTTCTGGTGACTCTTTAGTAAACTCTATTCTTCATCCTTCTTCTTTAAATTTAATGAAGCAAAATTTAGAAAACTTTATCACAAGTCACACTTTGCATATTCACTCCAACGCCATCTTTCCTCGTGGCTTTGTGCTTTAATAAACTTTATTTTTATTTTATTTTATAAAATATTTCGTGAACCAATCATGAATAATTATTTGATGATCTATTTTAATATTTTCTGTTTTTCCTTCATTTTCCTAAAAGTGCACTATGGATGCATATTTATGAGGAACAGCTAGAAAGCTCACCGTCGGATCAAATACGAGACGAATCCTTCGAAACACACCCAAAACCGGAATAAATGACGATAGGGATCGGTATAACTGACTTTAACTGACGACCGGAAGATCCAACATTTTCAGCTATTTGAACAGCCACCGAAGAGACTATTCTATTACTGCATAATAACGATAATAATAATAAAAGACATTATCATCATGGTTATTACTATTATTATTTGAACTAATGAAGTTATGTCATGAACGACGATCAGATAAGGCTTGACCGTACCAGTGAGGGAATTTTTGTATTCTCCTTGCCCGTTCGCACTTGAAAGCGAAATCGTGTTCCAACGGAACTCTCGCTCGATGAGATCAAATCTGATGGTTGAGACGCAACATGAGAAACTAATCATAGTCCACGAACTCATGACTGTGTGATCCGATCCAGTCGATGGAAATCTACAGCCTGTCTCCGCCTGCACCTTTCTATTTTAAGTCTGATTCTCCGTCTAAGGGACTCTTCCGACCATTAGCTTCAAATGTTTATCTTACACCGTAAGATAAGTTCGGTAATAAGGTTCATCGTTTGATTTCGCAGTAGTTTTCTTGTTTATTGTATATTAGTGCATATAAAAGTTAAAATGAAAGATTCACTAACGGACAGAAGGAAAATGGGTGGAGTTTGTTCATGGCTAGTATTGTCTAGAGCTGTGTATAGCTAAAGGGGTGTTTTTGAATCGCTCTAAGTATTTTATTTTTCATTTTTGACTTTTTGATAATTTTAGTAAATTGTTAAAGTTCTGATTTACTTATGATTGAAACTCACATAGGATTTGGGAAAAAAATTTGAGTTATAACCGGACTCGGAGGTTTCTTGCGGTTTCCTGCAGCTGCCTCCGGAAGTAACCGTAGAAAACGGAACTGACCTCTTGGCCGCCGCCGTAACACTTTCCCACGAAAGATGAATATTTTCCCAAGGTTCCAACTTTGACACGCCCTATTTATTCACATCTCCATGATTTTTAGGTGGAACTATTTCACATCAATCTTTTCTGAGTTTTTCATGGCATCTAGTCTTTCTCTGTTGCCAGGCAGACACAGACACGAGCTAGGGTCCACTGTCTGCAATAGGAGGTTTCAAACATAGATATGTAACGAGTCACGGACTTGTCTGTAATCACTCGAGACAGACTCGACGGCTTAGTCCGACGGACATCTGTCGAGGGTGCCCGTCGTTTGATCACGGACTGGACTGTTTAGTCCATGGCCGTGATTAATTATGTTGATTTAAGACGCAGATGAAAATTTTGTCAGTGTACGTCACGAACTCACGTAATCATTTCTGCCATCAGTCCATATAATGTCTGTGGACGATCATAATGAACTTTGCTCCAAAATCTGTCTGTATATGACGGACCCCTATGTTTAAAGTCCCCTAATGTTCGTGTTGTTGTTCGCTTGGACAGAGACGATAGACACGTGAGACTTCACTTTATCGCGAAAAATCTAAGCATAAAACGGACACAATGCGAATACACTCCTTAAGTTCATTATTTTCCAGAGAAAAACAAAAACCATAGATAGTGGACCGTAAGTGCGTAACAGCCTTGGATAAGCGAAATAATATAGACAGTGGGAAGAGACCCTTACCGTATATTCTAATAATAAACATTACAGTAGCAAAAAGAAAGAAGCCTGCGGAAAGACAGCGACGTCACCCTCGAAGCCTTTCCACTTGAGTCATTCTCTTTATATTGACAAATAGGATTATTATGTATTTAAAATGATAGTCGTACGGATATCGCATAAGTGCATCTGGTACAATACTTGTCGTTGTATGAGATCGTATCGTACGAAGAAATCCACGTGAATACAATTCAAGACAACCCGTATTTTGTTTTCTGGAAGAATGGAGTATATGTTAAAATTATCTTGTTGTTTGTTATGAAACATCTCTTTTCTCCTTCATGAATTTACGCTTATATTTTATTTTCTCAAGTGTTAAATTATAATTATCCGTTTATGATTTTTTAGTAGATAACATCCAAAATTTAGAATAAACATTTTCTTGTAAAAAATGTCTCATTTGTAAATCGTATAAAATATTTTTTGTAAGTTTTTGTCCAAACCAAACTCGAATATAGTTTGAACAAAAGGGGTTCAGTTAGATCTATTTATCTATATCACTTCCAAGTCAAGTTATACATTAAATATTTATTTTACTTTTCTATTAAGTATAAAAAATATATTTATAAGTACAGATACTTTTAGATTTTCAGAAGATTTTTAACTTTAAAATTTCATAAAATATACAAAATACTTTATTTTTACACAAAAAATATCTGGAAATTTTCCTTTCTTGAATAAAAAACTCTATTTTATTTTCACTTAAGTTTAACAAAATTAACTAGTGAACTCCTGAGAATTTTAAGACAACATAAACGATTCCATCATCAAACATCAAGATTCCATCATTGGTTTTGCAAAATCTTGCTAGTCTCCATAACGAAGCAGTATAATAGCTCTCAAAACCCTTCTCATTTACATGATAAAACACATGCAAATGCTATCCTCAGTATTGTAGGAAGATCGATACTTCTAAGAAGACATTCCAAGAAGAGAAAGCGAGTAAACAAAGAAGTAAAATAAGAATGAGATGGGAGAGGCTTTGTCTCTCCATGTATATATAGTGGAGGTGAGTACAAGAGAAACCTTAATGGTGGGTTAACTTTGTAACTAACTATACGTAACTAGCCTAGCCACTCCGATTAATATTAGTCGTCGATCTACTAGAGCTTGGGACTATATCAACACTCCTTTTCAAGCTCGACTCTACATCCTGTACTCCTAACAAATGTATAAAAGCATCAAACTTATCTCTAGATAATGCATTAGTGAATATATCAACAACATGATCTCTTGTGCTCACATAACTGAGCTTAATCTCTGTTGCAAGGACCTTCTCTAATGGAATGCTAGTGCACCTCAATATGCTTCGTCTTAGCATGGAAAACAAGATTACTAGCTAACTTCATGCTGCTAATGTTCTCTGTATATACAACAACATGATCTGAACACTCCACACCAATATCAAATAGTAGACATCGAAGCCAAATTGATTTGCATGTTCTCGTTCGTTGCTCCTCAGTACTCTGGTTCTGTGGATGACAAAGCATCCGTAGGTTGCTTCTTATAAGCCAAGCGTATAGCAGTGCTTCCAAGTCCAAAAGCATAACCTGACGTGAACCTCTTGTCGGCACTTCCTGTCCAATCAGCATCAGTGTAGCCATGTAACAACAATGATCCACAATATCGATAGTGAAGTCCGTACTACATCGAGAACTTCACATAGAGGAAGATCCGCTTGACAGCCTCCAAATGTAGTCTCTGTGGTGATTGCATAAACTGACTGATCAGATTGACGACATAGCTCAAGTCTGGTATGATGATTATTAGGTAGATAAGACTCCCAACCATCTATTTGTACATGCGTGGATCATCAAGTAACTCATCATCCTATGCTCTTAGCTTTACCCCTTGCTCTAATGGCGTAGCAATGGATTTGCAGTCAAGCATATCAAATCTCTCAAGCATATTGAAAGCATACTGTCATTGTACAAGTCAAACATCCGTCTCATCTCTAATGAACTCCACAGCAAAGAAGTACTTGAGTTCTTCTAAGTCCATCATCTCGAACTTGGAATTCAAGTGATCCTTGATCTAGAAAATAAGCTTCTCATAGTTATCGGTAATGATCAAGTCATCAACATAGATGGTGATCACAACAATCCGGTCTCGTTTTATTAATGAATACAAGGTAGAGTCGTAACTACAAAGATGGAAACCAAGAGACTGCAAGTAGGAATTGATCTTTGCATACCATGCTCTTGGTGTCTGTTTCATACCATAGAGGGCCTTCCGTAACTTACATACACAAGAAGAGAACTTAAGATCCTCATAACTTGGAGGTTGCTGCATGTAGACCTCCTCCTCAAGATTGTCGTTGAGGAAGGTGTTCTTGAAGTCCATCTCGTGCATCTTCCAACCTTTTTGAGTTGCAACTGCAATTACAGTTCGAATAGTCACAAATCTACGCAACTTGAGCAAAGGTCTTCTCAAAATCCACTCTATTTTGCTATGCGTAGGCCTTGGCTATCAATCATTTTGTATCGACACACAATATCATTCGAGTTGCCGCTTGACCTTGAAGACCCATCTGCACTCAATCGCTTTCTTACCCTCAAGTAAGGCCACCAACTCCCAAGTCTGTTGGTGATGAAACGGAGCAAGTTCAGCTTCCATAACACTTACTCATGAGATTTGTGCATCGCTTCCTCAAGTGAACTCGATTCTTATTCTTGAAGAAGATTGGTCATATATGCATGGTGTGCAGCAAGAAAACCTTCATGCATATACCTACTCACTGGATGTTTTGCCCGTTCAGATCTGCGAGAGGTAATCGATGCACTAGTCACCTCTCCTTGCAACTGATCTAACATAGACACCAAGATCTCATACAAGATATCTAATGGATGTGAAAGATCCACATATCTGGACGAGTAAACATACGCTGCATAGCACTCGCTCATCTTGTGTAGAAACTACATTAGTTTTACTAAGTTGTGTTACGTGGACTCCAGTGTTAACAACAGGTCTATGTGCAACTGGTTATGATTTAGAATCAGTGAATTCTGTAGATCCTCCACTCAACGTACTACTCTGAGATATTACAGTGAACTGACTCTTTGGTTCTACAGTAGTTACATGGATGGTTACTATAGGTGCAGGAGCAAACCAAGATTGTAGCTCATAAAAAAACATCTCTACTGATATAGAACTGCTTAGATGAAGGATTGTAACATCTATATCTTTTCTATCAGAAGCATATCCAAAGAAAATACATCTATTTGCTTTCGGATCTAATTTCTTACGTCTCTTATCAAGTAGGTGCACAAAATAAATACACCCGAAAACTTTAAGGAAAGAGTAATCAAGCTTACTGCTTGTGAAGACCTCCATCAGTGTCTGGCTGTGGACTTCCGCTGTAGGCGTCCTGTTCATCACGTACACTACACATGAAACAACTTCTGTCTAATAAGGTCTAGGCATGGTCTTCTCATTCAACATCGCACGAGCTGCTTCTACTATGTGTCGATTCTTGCGCTCCGTAATCCCTTTCTGCTGCAACTATAACTGCAAGTCTTCTGACGTCAGATGCCATGCTCATACAGCTATGCATCAAATTCTCCAGAAAGAAACTCGCTGGATCAAGCAATGAACTTGAATTGCTTGATATGGATTGTTAGCCTTGGATTGGCTGAGCAACATCGGATGTGATCGACGAGTGTTACTGTTCGGACACTTTTGAGCTCTTTGTCTATCGAGTCGGTGGAGGCAAAGGCTGGAGGTGAAGCGTGTAGAGTTCATCATCCTTGGACATCATGCGATGTCATAGGAGAGAGTGTGGAGCTTGCAGCTACGACTGTAGGAGTTTTTCGCACAGTGGCGGTGTAGGTTGTTGGTGCTGAGCAGAATGAAACTGCTCCAGAGGCTACAAAATAGCAGTCAATGACTTCATCTTCTATCTCTAACATGGTGACAGAAGATACTTGGGAGCCAGAGATTGGACCCAAGCTTATAAGAGAGGGGAGACGAAGAGTTCAAAGATTCTTGAAGAGCTACAGGAATTGTTTTGCCTTTAATATGAAGGATTTGGGTACCTTGAAAGGACCAGGTGTACGGATCGAGTTAGCTAATGACACGACGATCTTTCGACGTCCTTACAGATACAGTGACATGGAGAGAGTATGGGGAGTAGGACTCAAGACTTGGAGGTTAGGTTGGTGGAGATGTCGCATGGAGAGTATGCATCTGTCACAGTTATGTCAGAAAAGAAGGATATGTATGGCAACTACACGGATAGACGAATGCGTGGAGACTACCGTCCTATCAATCAGTGAGAAAGTCAGATAAGTATGCTATGCCGACACCTGAGGAGATCTTTGATGCAGTGGAGCATGTGAAGGTCTTCAGTACTTTGGATCTTCGAGCAGGGTATCATCAATTGCCAGTGTGAGAAGAAGATAAGTCCAAGATAACATTTTGAGGAATTGACTCTCACGGTAAGGATTGTTTGTGTCAGTGGAGGTTCTTATCATTTGGGTTGAAGAACTCCCCTGCTGAGTTCCAGAGGGTGATGGACAGGATCCTAGCAATATTGGATTTTGTCAGATGTTATATTGTCGACATCTTAGTCTATAGTGCTACTGTGGAGGAGCACGAGAGACACTTACGAGATGTGTCGAGCGGTTGAGAGCTCATGGATTGAAGTTACACCTTGGGAAGTGTAAGTTCTTCCAAGAGTTGGTAGAGTATCTGGGCCACACCATCTACCTAGGTGAGTTGGGTGTTCAACAGACGAAGGTTGAAGCTATTGCATGTATCTCACGTTCCACAGATGTGAATCGAGTTCGAGCATTTGTTGGTCTGGTGAATTTCTATCGTCGGTACGTGAAAGAATTTAGTGCAATTGCGAAGTCATTGACCAAGCTGATGAAGGTGGACCAGGAGTGACAATGGAAAGATGAGCAGGAGCGAGCTTTTGTAGAGCTCAAGATAGGTTGACATCTACTCACATCTTGAGGAGATCCGTTAAGGGGGCGTCTTTTCCAACTGCACACTGATTGGAGTATGTTGGGACTTGGAGCAGTGCTTACTCAGCATGATGATGAGAAAAAGGAGTTTGTGGTGGCGTATGTCAGTCGTTCCAATAATTCGACGGAGGTGAGGTACGGTTCGTACGAGGAGGAGTGTTTAGCTGTACTGTGGGCTGTTGCACACTTCTAATGTTATCTGTTTAAGAACCCTTTTACTCTCATCATTGATCACCAGCCGATCAAGTGGTTGATGGAGTCTGACAAGCTTACAGGGAAGCTTGCACGATGTGCTCTTATCTTACAAGAGTATGACTTCCATGTAGTACATAGACCTGGAGTTGCAAACCTAGATGCCGATGGGTTGAGTTGTAACTCATGCACGAGTCAGCAAGATCGGACTGGGACTCGATGGCATGACGAGGTTGATGAGGAGATAGTGCCGGGTGGCATGCATCTGCCTTTCTTTGTGTGTTGGCCATAAACTCTAGTATGGAGGGTCAAGTCGTATCTTTCTCTTGTCAAAGAATAGATGATGAGTCTCCAGATCTTGAGGATGGAGATGGTGTTCCAGACCAGCGAGATATCCATGATGATGTGACCGTAATGGAGTATCTACGTATTGACGTGGTGATAGACATAGTAAGTGCCAAAGAACGAGATCGTGTCCTTCAACGAGCGAAGAGATTTCGACAAGAAGGATGACATGTAATTTGAGTGTGGGATGATAAGAGAATACGAATAGTACCACATCCATCTCAAAGGGTATAGTTAATACGACATGCCCATGAGGAGTTGGGACATTTTGGAATGAAACGTACACATATCTTACTCCAAGGACACTATTGGTGGCGTGGTATGCACGTCGATGTGCAACAGTTTGTCGTGCGATGTGCGGTTTGTGATCGAGTACGAGCATCATTTAATGCTCCTACTCCACAGTTACACCCCTTATCGATTATGAGATTGGGTTACCGTTGGAGTTTGGATTTTACGAGACCCTTACCGTTGACCGTACGTCATCATCGGTATGTGTTGGTGATGGTGGATCACTTCTCCAAGTGAATTGAGTTGGTGGTATTATCGGACAAGACGAGTGAAGAGACGGTGTATGCGTTCTAAAGATCGAGTGCTGAGTCATTTTGGAGCACCAGCTGAAGTGCTCACAGACCAAGGTATAGAGTTCATTGATGAGTTTCAAGCCTTGTGTGATCAAGCGCTGATTGATCATCAGATTACATCTCGAGATCATCCTGAGGCGGATGGTTTGACGGAGAGGGTAGTTCAGACGGTGAAGAGAGGATTGTGCAAGTATGGCTTGCAGAAGAACCACTTGAGAGACTAGGATGTGCAGTTATCATGGTTGGCTATGAGCTATCGTTTTAGTCGACAAGCGTCTTTGACTTCCTTCTCACCGTATTTTCTATTATATGACCGAGATCCAGATCTATCTTCGGCCATTTGTTGTGATTCTGCTGAGGTGCTGAACCTTGATGATCCGGATATGTGGGTGAACGCATGTTCTCAACGAGCAGAGACATTTCAGAGAGTTATGTCCATGGCTTTTGAGAACCTAACGATTGCTCAGCATAGAGACAAGTTGCAATATGTGACTACTCGAGGAGGAGGTTATCGGTCATCGATTCGCAAGTTTCATCCTGACGATTATATCTATCTACTGCAGACTGCATCGACGTTGGATGTGACCGCGGGGTGCATTATTTTATGAGTGCGTGAGGTGTTACCTTCTGGAGTACTCATGTTAGAGGGTCGTGATGGTGTTGTTTGGAAGGACCATGTGCGTAATTGCGCACCATGTCATCTTCTCAATATCGATGATACCGTTGACCCAAGCTTAGCAGTTGTACGTGTAGGCTTGAGGTGTATGTTGTGTGGGTCTGCTAATGGAGCAGCCTGTATGTTGGTGTGTGATGGTTGTTCTAGAGGTTGACACATGTCATGTTTGACTCCACCTCTCAGTGTTGTTCCTACTAGACGGTGGGTTTGTCCTCGATGTATATAGCAGGGATAGTCGATTAGATCTTTGCGTAGTATGGATTGCAGACAGACGACTAACGATGGAGCGATGTAGCACCCGGTCTCTTGATCTTTACACCCATGAAGGTGTATATCACGTAGTTGAGATATGGAGCTATCTGGAGTTAGAGGGACCTAACCGTTAGTTAGGGAGCGATTGTGGTACACTTGTGTATGTGTATGAGATCGTCCATGTGTTATGTGTATGTGTGGTGTACCTCTGACAGCAATGTATGTTGTGTAGCGATGTGTATGCGCACGACAACTGTCACGTCAATTTGGCACCCCGGCTAGGTTGACCGAGTGCGGAGTGGCGAATCTCGGTAGGACCGTTAGTGTCGTTAGGGTGAGTTCTTGGGATGACCCACTAGAGGTATACTTCGCATGTAGGGCTTGGAGGCCTTAGGTCTTCAAGTTGAGCCTTCAAGCTCCAGGCTATGGTGGATAGTCTAGTTGAGCGTAACCCGGATTCTCTTCGAGCATAAAGTGGGTTTGGCTTGACTGTTTGTGAGTAATCTTTGTTGCGATGTTGGAGATGATAATTTCTCTGTTCAGATTATTGTGGTACACTTGTGTATGTGTATGAGATCGTCCATGTGTTATGTGTATGTGTGGTGTACCTCTGACAGCGATGTATGTTGGATAACGATCTGTATGCGCACGACATTGTCGAGCTTCTCTCTAGTGATCAAAGACACGGACTCCGCCATAACTGCAATCCAGAAATTACACTATTTTGTATGCAGAAATCTCATAGTATCTCCACGAAACTCGTCCGCCCACACCTCTTGATCAAGACTTGTCACAAGTCACAACAAGACAACTCCGCGAACTCCTTCTGCAGCGAGAATGAAGAAAGAACATGTCTGTGAACTGTAGGTGTACAAAACACGACGAAAACATCAAAAAACAAAGCAAAAAAAGATCAAAATTAGACCAAATGAGGTCCAAAATGAATGCGCAATACCTTGAAATTTTGAAAAATTTTAAAAGTGCTAGAGACGGACTCATCATGATTGAGCTTCTCCTTAGTGATCAAAGACACAAACTCCGCCATAGCTGCAATCAAGAAATTACACTGTTTTGTAGACAGAAAAATCTCACAGAACCTTCACGAAACTCGTCCACCCACATCTCACTATGAAGAAATCGTCATCCTAATCGGACCAGTATTTCTTTTGGACTCAAGTCCTAAAACTTTCATTTTGATCGGAAAAGATCCGATTGAAAATCTGCCGCTGGAAATCATCAAATCGGCTAAAACTTGGCCGAGTATACAATTTGCGCCTTTTGAACAAGGTAATCTCTAAATGTCTGGTCTACAGATATCATGGAGGAAAAATCGTCTAGGTCTCCGAAATCACGTTCAAAGTTTCTAGTGGCGAAAGAAACGGTTTCACATCACCTGAACACATCAGCAGGATAATGCTCGACATCAGGCACAACTCCATCTGCTCTCTCATGTACTTCTCCATGCACAAACTCCATCTTGCTCATCAGCAAAGGACACATGCTATCTACAGCTCTGATATCCTAGAAAGATCGATACTTCTATGAAGACACTCCAAGAAGAGAGAGCGAGTAAACAAGTAAGTAAAATAGGAATGAGATGAGACAGGTTTTGCCTCTCCATGTATATATAGTGGAGGTGAGTACAAGAAAAACCTTAATGATGAGTTAATCCTCTAACTATTTGTACGTAACTACCCTAACCCCTCCGGCTAATGTTAGCCGTCGATTTACTAGAGCTTGGGACTATATCAATAAGTATAAACTCTAATTACTTAAACTAATTTGGTAAATGCAAACTATACTCTTGGTGAAAACAATGCTCTTGGCTCAAAATGAAAACTAGGCTACTGGTATAATTTATGTTCTGGCTCTTGAGTTAGTTTTCTTGTATAAACTGCAATATAAAGTATTTTTATTAAGATTAACATAAAGGAATATTTTACACTAGCACTGCATACCACACTATTGTACATAAAAATAACCCATATTATACGGTACTATTATACAATATTATGCTATGCAACATAATTTTTCTGTTTTGCACACAAATATCCAAGTCCACAAAGACATATATGCTTGGTATGTAAAAGATTTCTTAGTGCAAAGGTACTAATTTATTTACCCTATTTTGTTAAAGATGTTTATTATTGATGTGGTATCAGACGATAAAGTTCATAGATTTTTACAGGATACTAGACATCACAACAGGAGGAAATTTTAGATCTAATGCAATCAGAATGTGTGTAATGGGATCTAGGGCTAATCAAATTACAAGCGAACGTGGCAATAATAGAAATAAATGACAATTTGAACTTAATCATTAGTAAATTTTTTAATAACATGAAGTATTTGATTTTTTCATAGAAAATAACAATGGACAGAAATGGACAGGTTTTCTGACGGTGAGAAAATATAACGTCGGTCTGTCAAAAATAAAATGCTGACAAAATAGCTGGGTGTGATGGGATATGTCATACGTCTAGGAGGAGCAAAATCCTAGAAAAATAGTAACTTAATTGCACCATTTTTTGATAGACTATACATTTAGATAAGACTTAAAAATGTATATATTCAGAGAATCTTTTTGTAGCTTCATAAGTTTGTTGCATCTTTTTTTTGCACCATTCACATGAAAGATTTAGACTTTTTCTTTTGCATAAACATTACAAGAGGTGTGATTTACATGCCATCTCAAGTACTAATTGGTCATTATTGTCCCATAGTGTATTAGTTGAGCTCTCGACTCTTTCTTATATGCTTTTTATTTCACCCTATGCTTTTCCAACATTTTTTCGTAAGTTGGGGATGATTGTTAGATGAGTTGCACTCACATTCACATTTCAATTAGGGTGATCTGATCATTTAGACTAACATTATCTATTATTTTTGTGTTTCGATGATAGACATATATGTGATTATATTCATCGACGACAAATGTAGCTATGTGATATTCTTCTACTCTTTTGAAATTCCTTGTGATCGATAATTATAAGACTTCATCATTTGAGTTATTTTATTACATGATTCATTGTTTTTTGAAAGCATCGACATACTCAACAAAGAGATAAAAATTGAGAAGCGAGAAGGTTTAGAATTCACTTCTGGTTTTAAGGTTGATGGAACTTATGTAAGCAGAAGAGTATTTTGAAAACAAGAGATGAATGTGTCAAGTTGACACAAGAATAATAAATAATTGCAATGAGTAACAAGCAAGTATCGACCTTGGACATGAGCAAATCATTATTCAATGAAACACTTCAAGCTAATTCAGACGTATAATATGTTGAGGATGAAGCATCATTTTACATATCCAAAGCTCAAGCAAGTGAAAATGAAAAGACGCTTCTAGAAATAGCTGAGAAAGAAGGATTAAAAAGACTTAAGTATGTCCGGTACACAGATAATATAATTTTAGGTGTTATAAGCAGCAAACAAGATGCCCTAGATATTAGATAAGTTGTGCAAAATAATTTGCATGTATATGAAGACCTTCATCGAATGATATTTCCACTTGCTCGGTTACTCCTTTGCACTTTATTCTTGAGACATTGCAACTCATGCTGATCAAAGAGAGAATGAGTATTTTATATGGACCTATAAGAGAGACATTAGAAGATGCATGAACTGAAGAAGCACATTTTGTGGAGATGAGATTCATAATAAATTAGCAAAAGATGCGAGAAAATATTACATGAAGATTTTTCTATCTCACAAAGTTCTAATACGTTATCACATGTAACCTATAGGAGGTTCTCACTGGAGTAACAAAAAAGACTCATTAAGACTAGTACACATGAGAACAAGATCTAACAAATGCAATATTAAATTGTTGTTTGCAAGGAAACAAAGACGTCACAAAGTGAAGTTATGGAGTACAGCAATAACAACACAAGATGATTCTTTAATCCATTGTGTCATCATAATCGATTATCAACGTTCACTTGATAATTTATTCAGAAATATTCTTTTGGAGACTAACCATGAGAATTTGAAACTTTTTGATAGAAAACCCAAAGATTCAAAGGAACAAACAACAAGATGATAATATTTTGTGCCAGATGGATGAGTATGCCAAAGCATACCTTTGATGAACATCATGTCACAAACAAATAGGATGAAATGTTTGTTCTATGTTGAAGGAGCTGAATGGTATTAATCTCATAAACGAGTTACAAATAACATAACCAAGGAGATTCAGAATTTGGTCAAAGATAAACGTTGCAATATGTGATTTACAATGTAGTTATGAATGCCATAGTTGAGAACTTTCTATCTGTCAATCAGCATGATGCTTGCAAAATGGCATGCAAAATAGGTAACTCTCGACTATGAAAGATGTAGATATATATTTTATCATTATCGAGCGGAGAACTTGTCAAGTTCTCTATTATAACTATTATTTTGATCATCAAGAATGTTAGG
Organism: Asterella californica; assembly: GCA_036924285.1. Lineage (NCBI taxonomy): Eukaryota > Viridiplantae > Streptophyta > Marchantiopsida > Marchantiales > Aytoniaceae > Asterella > Asterella californica. The sequence continues at coordinate 14,051,873 of JAYKYS010000012.1, forward strand.
ATCGTAAGACATAGAGTACGAGTTGGAGCATATGTCAAAGTGTAACTCTTGACCATTGATAGATCTCTTCGAAGTTTCTTTGGTGTGCTCGCGTGGTAAGTAACTTAGTACAAAGGAAATGAAAAATCAGAAGTAGCATTGGTGAATCATGTTAAAACTAATATTTGGACCGTAGTGTATAAGATCAAATCTGAAAAGACAAGTTTGAGATTCAAGCCTCTTTCCGTCGAGATAAAAACTTCACCAAATGTCTGATGGTAGTTCTTGATCATTTGATAATTTGTCTATATTCTAGATGGTCGAGATAAATAAATCATCGTTAGATGTATAATTTTCTTTTAAAGTTATCTTGGCAAGAGTAATAAGTCATTACCAAATCTATTGGTTGAAATCATGATTAGCTATAGGAACATGGACTCTCTAGATGTTTTAAGGTTAGGATGGACCAATTGTTCCCAAAAAAATATAAAATATATAATTCTGTGAAGTTTTGGATTTTTTGCTCCTTGATCTCTTACTAGTTTCCAGCATGTTTGTTACGGTTGGAAAGCTGAGAATGAGCACTACATGCCTATGTACTTTTTTGTACCAACAGAGAAAAAGAAGTTGAAGACGATTGAGAAAATGACATTTCAAAACTGCATTACATTTTCAATTAGTACTGCTTTCCGACCCCTAGCGACCTTACTGACCTTACTGACTTGTGCATTTATATATTTTATATGAAATTTCTCAGAAATATGATTTACTTCTATCAGAACATGCACAAAAAGTTCTACAAAAAGCAGCTCATCCAATCCGTAGTTCTAAGCGACCAAAAGTAGCAAGAAGAAGGACTAGATCCCTTTGCATGACGCAAAGGTTTTAGGGGGAAAATGTAGGTTTTGATGAATTTGTAAGCATGATACTCGACGGTAACAACTATGCAAGGACAGTTGTATGATCATTTTTTGAAGACGAGTACCAATGAGGAGAATAAGTGCGGATCAACTTTCACACGTGGGATCAAATGGAAGACAAGGAGACACGAAAAGGACTACAAATGAGTTGTTCGAAGCTTTCTTGATCTTTTTTCATGTCTTGGTTATCCGTGAGCACCTTATCTACCCATCTTGAGCATAAGCTCACAATTTTGCTCGAGATTCCCTCATGATTATTTGTGCTTCCATATCGACTTAGATTTTTGCTTTTCTTGTGTACTTTTGTGGGTTTGGAAGAGAACAGGTCAGGTAACCCGTGGGACCGTTACCCTATTTGGTTTGAAAACTAGGTCTACTATTTCAATTTAGTAGGGAAGCATTTTTAAGTGAACCTCTCCTATCGGCAACAAGGCGAAGTATAGTCGAGTATGCAATCAAAATTGTGATGATCAACAAGGACAACATACTTGAAAGACTATAACTGAGGTGATCGAGGGGCGTGCAAAAGGAAAAGAGAGATACTTTAGCAATAAAACATGGAACTGAGTTCAAGAAGTCTACATTGCTTATTGACACAAGGTCTGGATCTCCACAGTTAGAATTGTTTGAAGTTAATGTTGAAGTTATTGCCACAAGGTCCGAACCTCTACAGTTTAGAATTGTTGGAAGTTAATGCTAAGTCTATATTGCTTGTTGACACATCTTGATGATTATTTGCAACATCTGGACATGCACAGTAAAACAACTGACTATTCTTCAAAACTACTACACAAAAATTAGTTGTTCAAAGACAATAATATGTAAATCTGCTTATAGTGAAGATAGAAATAAATTAAGTTGATAATTAAGTAGGTATCTTGTAGAGCCAAATTTGAGGATATCACTATTGAACATCAAACCTAAACCTTAAAACCTTCGAGCATGATAATTATCCGCACTCGATCTTCTATCTATTCTTTACTATTGTTGGATTTATTGAGAGCTAGGTCTGCTCTTGTGGTGAAAACAAAATATTTGCAAGTCCATGTGTGGAGCTAGATCTTTGTCCATAGCAAAATTGTGTGATTATCATCGAAGCAAGGATGTGCACTCAACATAAAATATGGTATAAAACCGATATTTGACTTTGAATAAATAGATAGAAGCCCTCACCCTGGTGGTAAGATCACGACTCCATAATCATGACATCTTGAGTTTGAATCTCAATGTCAATCTTTTATCATCCTATGAAAGATTTTCATATGCGTCTGAAGCATTCTTTGAAGTGCATCTTATCTTTCCTTAGTTAGTCAGCATCTTGATTTCCCTTTCAAACATGTGTAGGTCTTGACCTTGATCGACTTATGTTTGGGTCCAGACTTGTGTAACAAAGATATACTCTACTCCATGTCATGTGTACGGAGGTCAGATATATGATATCGCAAGTTCATCTCTAGACGTCTTGCTTAGTTAGTATGGACTTCATGGTGTCTTTCTCATTCACGGTCGGACCTTGACTATATATACTTTTCTAATTTGTGTGGGTCCGGACTTGTACTTTTACACAAGTCGACTCTATTCCAAGAGCACACGGCTGTTTGACTTGCAAGAAAGTCTAAATCCACAAGTCGAGATTAGAATCTCGAGAATTGATTGGTACGTCTTGACTTTGTAGACAGGTCTGGATGTTTGAGATCATATGCGTCTGAAGCATTCTTCGAAGTCCATCGTATCTTTCCTTAGTTAGTCCGCATCTTGATTGCTCTTTCAAATATGTGTAGGTCCGGACCTTGATCGACTTATGTTTGGGTCCAGACTTGTGTACCAAAGATATGCTCTACTCCATGTCATGTGTGCGGACGTCAGATACATGATCTCGCAAGTTCAGTTCCGGACGTCTTGCATAGTTAGTATTGACTTCATGATGCCTTTCTCATTCACGGACGGACCTTGACTATCTATACTTTTCTAATTGGTGTGGGTCCGGACGTGTACTTTTACACAAGTCGACTCTATTCCAAGAGCACACGTCTGTTTGACTTGCAAGAAAGTCTAAATCCACAAGTCGAGATCAGAATCTCATGAATTGATTGGTACGTCTAGACTTTGTAGACAGGTCTTGATGTTGAGATCTTAAGCTCATTTGATCACTTTAATTTAATCATTATCACAATTTTAATCATCATTTGTCTTCTTTGTTATACTATGTGCTATCAGTCCTTAAAACTTAAAAAATAGTTTTCAAAATGAGAGAGCGACATTATGCAGTAGCATTAATGTGAACAAAATCAATCAGTTATCTGATTGACACATGTTTATATACTATAAAATATCTCTCAATAATCTATGATGTACGCCTAGCAAGTCAGAGATCCATAATTTCCATTAACTCATCCGGCATGAAACATGATAGCAATTATGTCTAGTTTGAGACTTCGAAGCATGACAATGCAAAAATTGTCATTGTGTAACGACTCGCACGCTCCAGCTCGCCGGAAAGACCGTATTCACCTTTTTAACCTTCCCGATTCACTTCTAACCGACTCGTACACACAAGAGAACTCCACCATGTCCGAACAATCACATGCTCGAGTGTGAAGTGCTCATTTTTTGCGGCCCGTTCACGCAAACGACTAAAAGTTGAGCAGAGTTCATACGCTATCTCTACTCGTGTTAGATAAATTTCCTTTTTAAATCTCATTTTTGCTCTACCGTAGCTTCGGTAGGGTCAGAAGAGGAACGGAAATGGAAGAGGACTTGCCAAAAATGAGCCACCTCATCGTGAAACCTCTTTGATCATCAAGAGCAATTAACAGTCGCTATCTAAAATAATATCTGTAAATCATAACATCTAATCTTGATCATCAAGAGCAATTAACAATCGCTATCTAAAATAATATCTGTAAACCATAAAATCTAATCTTGATCATCAAGAGTTATTAATAATCGTAAGTAATAATACTCTCCACAGTTTAACCCATTTATATATCTAACACCTTTGGTTATATTTTATTCTAGTATGTAGATTCAAATTATATAAATAACAGATTTCAATATCTTTAACAATTCAGCATTGCGATACATCATACTTGTAATGTATCGATTTGGATATTATTAAAAGTAGTTTATATTACAAATTCTGCACTTTCAAATCATTAAAATGCCATCGCTGTAAATCAAAAGAAAAATTCTTATTGTAATAATGTATTTTAGTCATCTTTAGTTCTCAAGATATACATTTCAAGATATAGTTCATTCAAAATACACTCTAAACTACTTATCCACTAGTGATTCACGTGAATTCATTTGTCAATTTTATCTTTCAAGAAAAGTATTCCAAGGCTTCAAGATACGTAAATAGATATTTGTATCTGCTAAATTGTTACTTAATATCACTTTGTCAACATACATAATTTTATACACGGGTTGACCTCAAAATTGAGAACATAAAATTAATCTCTAAGATATTTGCGTATCATAAATCAAAAAATCATATCTTCAGAAGACATCATTACGATCCTTTTATTTGGTCTTGCAGAGTTGCATCATACCAAACATACCTGATGGAATTCTTCTATATAATATGCTGATCAGTATGCATGCAAGATAAACTTTTGCTCTCTTGTTATTATCAAGAAAATATATAAATAAAAAATAAAAATCTTATACTACACTAATAAAAGAATCAAAATATTACTAATATTAACTGCTAGTAAAACTTGGAAAGAAGAAAAGACCTCGACATAAACCATAAAGAGAACACGAACAAACTCGTTCCCCAAATACATCATATTTGGGGAACGATACTGAATGCCAGATACTGATAACAAGCTGGTAACATTTAATGAAAATTTTAATTTATTACTTAACCCTTCCCACACCTTAAGAGAAATTTCATGATCGCATACGCACTAAATGGTAAATGCTTTAAGCTCCTGTTTCTAAACCAGGTATTGCTTGCAAATATGATGACTCATCAGAAGCGTCCAACTTGGAACTTTTCCAAGCTGACTTGGAAGTCAGCTGTGCTAGGCGGAAGCGGTCATAGATGGATAAGAGCCCAGCAACAGAAAAGAATAATAGTAATATTATATTATAGAATAAATAAGAAGTCAAAGCCCATCTCATCCACTACAGTAGAGAGCGAGGTGCTACTGTGGTGCTTGCTTCAGCGTATCACATCTCAAGGGCTTGGTCGCCCTGCTTGGCATTTTCTGAAATATGTCTACTAGCCCAGCCTGTACGATTATGTCCTAATGTGAACTCATTCCACATAAATCCAGCGTGGGTGGAACCGTTTCTCTCAGTTCTCCTTGTCTTTTCTAAGCTTTTCTTTCGTTTTGGGCAATCAGACTGACTTACTTTACTTTTCTTGTTTTTCTCGCATTTTCTTTCTTAGGCGGTCAGACTTTGTCTCCAAGCAATCAACCAGTGCAACTATCACCATTTGTGGTGATAGTTGACACCGGTTTACCGGGTCGTCATGTGGTTTCCACATTGTTCTTTTGTAATCATAATATATTAAACAGTGAGCACCCGTGCATAATATTCACGTCTTTCATTTTCTGATGGAATAGAGGAAATATACCACTTATATTTTTACTTTCAAAATTATTTATATTTATATTTCTTACTAGATAGTCCACCAATTTTATGTTTCTCATTTGGAAAGGAGTTTTACGTGCTTCACTTATAAGTTTTCTCTGCCACTTCCGGTATGAATATAACATTCAATATGTATACAAGAAGAGAATTTTTTCTGAAGTTAATTTATATTCATATTTAATATTTATAAAAATATTACTAATATTCATAGATAAATTAATTTAACCTTCACCTAGAAAACTGATTTGGACCAACAAGTTTGCTTTCCACGTACGACCTCCTACCTCTTGAGGTATAAACTTTGAGTTGGTGCTGGAAAGAAGGAAGAGGAAAAGCGTGGAAAGAAAAATGATTTGACCACTTGCCGTATGGATGTGATACTGTAAATTTTTCTTCTTATACATAAAATAAATAATATGTATGCTCGATGAATTATAGGAATTTTTGCTTGCTTGTTGTTATCGGAGAAATATATAAATTGTATATTAAATAAATAAATAAATAAAATATTACTATTTATATACGCTTGGAAACACGAAAAGGTCAAAATATAAACCATAAATACTGAATAACTATCGCTCTTCTAAACGTACAAGTTGGAGAATTTATAATTATTAATTTATTATCTAACCCTTTCGAGAGGAAGGTTAGGTAATAAATTAAACTCCTACATACTTTTTTGGTGTTTAGTTCATTCTTTTTCTTTTTCTCAAGTACTGAAATAATTTCATTGTACTTAGTTGCTGGAAGTTGGAAGTGGAATTATTAGTTAGCTTCGGAAAGAAAGTCTTTCATTATTGTATGAAACGAAGTTAAGAAAAAATATATTTTTCCTTTCCTTTTTATTCTCGCTTCCTCCTTTACTATAATCTTTTCCTTCCGTTACTCTTTTCTTAACTCCTTGGCTGTACTTTCTTTAAGAAAATTTCGGTCTAAAGCGAATTTTCGGTGACCGCTTAGATTGGATATTTTGTACTTAGCATTGTATATGTGTAAAACCTTTTCCTCCAAGCACTCGATATACTCCTTTTCTTTTCTATTTAGACGTCACTTAATTAGATGATTTCCCTTTCTAATTTGAAATCATGTCTGACTCAGAAGGTGCCTTTAACGATATTCTATGTGTTTGAAACTATTAGTTAGCCCTAGGGGCTATTTTAACGTTGAACTTCTGAGGTAAGAAGAATGAAATTAAACGTTAATAGACTGCTTTATGAACCTCTTCATAACACGACACATTATGAAAAGAAAATGCATATAGTTAAAGATTTAATATCCTTACGTTTCAAGTTTATGAGGTGGATGTTAGAATATCTTGCAGTTCATTCTACTTCATAGATGAAAAGAAATATCGATCTCTATATGAGCTAATATTTAGATATGCACATTTAGAGCTTTTCTAACCAAAGAATATATTATACACATCCATGATAGACAAAAATGATATGATGGAGACAACACGAATGACTTTAAACTGAAAGCCACTCTAGTGACAAAGTAGTGTTATGAATTCATTGACCATGGTAGTCTAGTTAGTGTGTCTCAGTTACTCAACGTAGAGTTGTGTGACTTCTGAGGTTAACTAATTGTTTGGCAGCGTAAGGTCACGAGCAAAAGATAGATTTTCTACTGTAAAGTGTAAGGCCAATTGTAAGAGATACAATTTATGTTATAACTCTTAAAGACCGTGGTCCACATGAACTTACGGGCAGTGTAGGCCTACTGCGAGCTGGACCTTCTGCTTTATGTGGATATCCAGAGGTTTAATTTATTACCTAACTTTTTTGGCAAGAAGGGTTAGATAATAAATTAATGTATAAATAATTTTAAATTTGAGGACTTGTATCTTTAGCAACGCGGCAGTTTATTTATGCTTTATTGTTTATATCTTGGTCTTTTTGCGTTTCCAGGTATAAGCTAATAGTTAATTTATAAATTATTTTTATTATTTTTATCTATCTAATATATAATTTTTTTAAATATTTATATATCTCTTTGATAACAGCCAGCAAACAAAAGTTCTCAAAAGTTTAATTAATCAAAGAAATTATTTTATCTCATGATAAAATAATTTCCTTTACACTTCTAAATAATATTATATAAATAAATAAGTTTTTCTATTTGAACATTATACTTATCATAGCCAATTATTATCCAAGATTTACTTCTCGTTTTATACTCTTTTCATCTTCCTTCTGTCTGCTAATATGCATCCAAAGTGCACAAACAAAAAAAAGAAGAAAAAAGACAAACATGCAGGAAATAATCTTGGACAGCATCCTTAAAAAAAATATAAATGAAAAATGTTGTGTACGAGAAAAGCGTAAAGAACACAGTAATGAGAAAAGATGAAAAATGCAGTGCACGGGAAAGACGTAAAGCGCACCATGAGTAAAAACATGGTTAGTTTGTGAATTTTAATTACAACCCTTCCCAGAAGAAGAGTTAAGAAATAAATTAAAACTCTTTGCATATTCCCTTCTTCCGAACTTGGAAGAGGTGAATATGCAAGGAAATAAACAAAGGTCATGTTGCATGCATATCACATAACATAACTACCGGATGTTGTAATTGTGGCTGGGATGTCTCATCTAATTACAAAAGATTAGATCGAGTGGTTGGACATCTCGTAAAACACTATCTGTTGATGCCCATATATGTTCATGATGTAAGGTCAGTAATATCTGGCTTGCATTCTTTCTTTTCTCTCGTTCTTTTCACGAAGATGAATGATACATACAAATTGATAAGCGTGCTCTCACGTAAAAATACTCTCCAGGAATAGATGTAAACAATGCTTCAAGAACTTTACTATACTTTCTGAGAATTAAGGTATTCACAAAAATGTATACTCCACAAAAGTGAATTTATTTAAACCCCAAATGCCCCTGTGAAAATGTCTGGTAATCAGGAGCACTTCACTCTATAAGTTGGCTGTCTGAGAACAAAATACTTTTAACCGTTATACTCTAAATACTATTTATGAGATAATTTTCCTGCTTAAATAAAATCTGTAAATGGAGATTTAAATCAAAATTCTCCCATACATAGTATAAATACTATGTGATTCATTTCAGATATAGTTATGAGTATCGACTAAAAAATATTGAAACAAAATTTGGGTGGTTTTTTGAACATAAGAATATTTTCCCCTCTAAGCTAAAGTAGAGTGGTAAGAAGAAAAGAGTATTCCTCATAGCCACACATGGGGTTTAAACCACAATTGAAGTGTGCAAATAACAATTATCGTCGATTCTAATGGGTAAGGTTGCTCTCAGTTCTAGCCTACAGCATGGAAATCACTCGTCCATTGTATCTAACTTCCAGCTTGAGATTCACTTTCTATGACTTTGTGATGATATTTTGTGATGTAATTCTTTCTTTTGCTGAGAATAAAGCCTTCTGTCGATCGTCATCATTCAAAACCATGGGATGAATAATACAAACTTTTATAAAAGTTAAATAAACTATTATACCTAGAGTAGAGTATCTTGTTAAGATGGAAATAAAAGTTAATAAGTTTTTCCTTTATCCACTATCCATGAGAGAGGAAAATATGAACAGAAAGAAGAAAGTACATTTTCGCGTCTTCTCTTCAGCTAGTGCTTCTCTGTGATATCAGACAATATATTCCTTGCATATTCATCTCCTCCATCTTCTTCATATGCAGTGCTTTCATTTATTCCTTAACCTGTAATAAATTAAAATTACAAGGAAAATGTGATTTATTTGTTATCAGTCTCTTGGATATGTTGTTTCTGAAGTGTGCTTGTCAAAGCTCTCCTTATGGGTTATGGCTGGTTCTCTCGCATCTCCAGGTCTGCTATCACTTAATATTTAGAATTAATTCGATTTTCATATCAGTTGAGTCAAAAAATTTCACTTAACACTTATATTTTTCCTAAAACAACTTGAGAAAAAAGTTCCCCAAAGTTAATCTTGCATGCAAGTTATTTATTCAGACCATATGAAATTCTCAGTCCTTGCACTAACAAGAAAATGATATTATTATCTTGCATACTGCAGAATGAGCATCTTCCATTAGAGGACACAAATTATTCGCTAATCATCTCCCCCACTTGTTGTCGTCTCGAAAAGTAGATGATTAGAAAAACAAAAGAGAAAAAGAAAACCAAACTAAGATCGAGACGACAGAGAAGGATAAATAAGCAAGTCAGGAGAAAATATTAAAGTAAACAATCAAAATAAAAGGTTTTGCTTACTTTATTCTCCACAAAGATTTCTTTCTTTTCCTATTTACTTTATTTTAACTCTCCAGAAAGAATGAAATTAGTACGGTCCAAACTATTCTTACCTCACTCCTTCCTTCCTGTACCGAACTTTACTCTACTTACACGTGTAGGTGAGTTTGGACATTGTGCAGAACATGGGATATGATGGCGTCATGCCTCCAGAGTCGCTCCAGGCCGTGCTTCATGAGAAGGAAGGGTGCCCGAAAGTCCTACACTTTACCAAAGCGCGTACGCAAACTGTACGTAACACTTGCGCTGCCAGAGTCGCCGTACGGAAGAACGGTACCGTGCAGCTGACAGATTGTGGGACCCGGACGTACCTCCTGCGGAGTTTTGCCACAGCACACGGGCGGGGCGACGCCACGGCCCACGCTGCCCACCATTTCCTTTTCCTTTTCCTTCTTTCTCCTTCACTGATCTGATCCTCCTTTTCAGGCCTAAACGATAATCGTCTTCTTTGGAGCATTGACGGCGCGATGACCGTGGCAGAGGTTTTGCCCGAGACGTAAATCTTTAAGTTTTGACGCATCTTGAAACTGATGTTAACAGCGGATGTTTTTGACGCATCTTGATACATGTTTTGAATTGCTAATAAATTACTCAAAGAGGAGGATTATCGCTGAGGCTTTCAGACGATAACATGCCGTAGAGTTTTCTGTGATTACGGGCGTGCGTTTTGCTATTGGTGACGGACGTTTAGGAGACATTCCGCTCTACCCGTTCAGTTCTAGTTCAGCAGAGTGGCAGATTAGGGAGCGAAGAAAACATCTTATAAAACCTGAAATGGTCAATTAACACGGTCGTTAATTTCTAATCGTTATCTAATGATACTAAGTTTTCTGAGTTCTTTTAATTTACATGTTAAGATCTCACTTGAAAAGAGTTAGGAAACTCATCTTCGTATATTTCTAATTAACATATGATTGTAAGAATATCAACATTTTATATATGAGAAGAAATGCACTTATTAAATTTAAATCAATGTGTTAAAGTTTTATTTGAATCATGGTATATGACACCTGTATCTATTATTTTGTGTATATAATTTCATGCACATGAAATATGTTCACATTTGTTATTTCTGTTGAGTATGTTCATATAATGTAGAAAAGTAAAACAGAAAATATCATAGGTCTATATATTTCAAAAAGACATTATCTTTGGAAACGTGTTTTTAATATCATCTAACTCATTTTCGGATACTTTATTAGTATAATATGAAATTATTATAAGAAGAGGAGGACAAATCTCTCACTAACACACGGATCTATCGCTAGTTGCAGTGCTCACTAGTTTATGTTTAGTGATACTTGTTATAACATATAGAAGCCAAATAAGTTATTTATTTAATTATAAATGTAAAATATTTAACTTTCTTATGTGTGCTAATATCTATAACTATATTTGAGAAAGCTTTTGGTATGGTTGAAATCATACATACGTTGATGACTTTTTCTACTGGATAATTTATTGTTTGCAAATCTTAATATTTGCTATCAAACATCTCTTTGATTCCAAGCTCAAAATTAGTATGGGGGAGAGTTTTAGTACGAGTAAGCTGAACACCTGAGAAATCTTTCAGTATCCAACATATCATTCAAAAAGAAAAGTATCTTACATCTAATATACTGATAGCAATTCACTGAGATGCTATTTCTTATACTACGAGGGGTTTGATTTTTATATTGTTCTTTCATACACTTAATAGTGTTTAAAATATCTTGACTTCCATAAGAAATAGACCTCCTAGTTAATGAATAACATTTGAAGTTCTCAATCATCATCTTTTTCTTTTCATTTTCTGAATCCACAACGACGGTATTTTTCTAATAAATATTCAAAAGTGAATATCAAATGTCACACATTGCATGTGAATCCGCTTCCATTTTCATCATATGAAGTGCATATTTCATTTCTTGTAGAAACAACAAACAAAACAATATGTAAGAAAGAGAAATCAGATCGCCATTTATTTTCTCTCACAAGATGAAATGATGAACTATCCAAGAAAGAAACAAGTCAGCATAACATATTTATCTCGAACATGAAAATAAGAAAAATGGAGGCAACATTGTTCGATGCTTGTTTCTATTCTTCTCTCAAGGTCCAAAAGTTCTTCAGTATAAATACTGAAATACGCATCTTTCTCTTGGCGCTGCGATAAACCATAAATATCCAAAAGAATACTTCTTTCTTAAATGATCGCAAGATTTGATGTCTCAGTGCTCGCTTACATCAGTCAATATAACATTTTTGAATCAATTCTTCAAAACATAACTTCCGAAATGTTTTACCATACTATTCTGTTTCGAATGTTCTTAACTGTGATGATATCAGGCTACAATCAAAACTTACTCATACACGTTTATCTTGTTCTTGTCATCTGTAATAAACAATAAAAACACAAACCAAAATTAATTCATGAAACGTAAATGATCTATAACTCACAACATCCTGTGACGAATCCTTCACCAAGTCTCCAGCAATTAGAAAACAATTTAGTAGAAAAGCATTCACTACTCGAAACTCAAAACCTTGATTATCATCATCCAACAAAGTGTGTAATTCTACGTACCGTTCCAACTCAAAGAAGAGTCGCTTTTGAGATATAGCTGAAAAACCTCTCTCACTGGATCGATGCAAGTTATCGGATAATTTTGTAAGAAAACATTGCGGAGCCGTATGTTTCAATGCATGTGAAACAAACACAATAAAACAAGTTACAGATGAACGAACAAACATATGGCTCTCCTTATGGACATGCCAATGATCACACGAGTAGATTTTGTAACTTTTCAAATTTTGAATTGAATCTTTACAATGAGAAGCGAAGGATTCTCCATAACTTCTTTACGAGGTAACCTCAATAAATGCCCAGGAACATGGACCTTACCCAAGTCTAAAACCGCTTAATGTTGCAGTAATGCACGAGGTATATGAGCATGATGTCTCACCTGCTTTCATGTATCTCGTTGACTCATGTAGATTACTTCCTAATCTATTCTTCTATGAATTTATCAGAAATGCATGATACATCATCCAAGATCAATCTTCAAAATATAGTATGTCATACATACTTCAAGGAATGCAGATCCACGGAAGGAGGTCCGAAGTGCCGGTTTTAAGGCAGTTTGTCAACTATCACTATGCGCCGAAGGGTTGCACTTGTTACTCTGCACGTGACCATCGTCACCACTGGCTCGGTTACATGTTAGAAACATGTGTTTCTACATCCGTCCCTCCAGACAACTCACCGTCAATTCAACACTTCCGAGTGTCTGCTATATCTCTTGAAGTAATGTACACAGTAGCTACCAGAATACACTCCGCTCAGTTCAGGTACAATTCCACAAGCCACTGCTGAAGTCATGAACCCCTAATCGGATAACTGCGAATTCCCTACTCTGTGTCGACGGGTAGTACAAAATCTATGGTTCTATTTTGCTCTAAACATTAACGGACTTTGGTTGATCAGGTTTCTACTTGGCGAGGCTCCTCTTAAGATAATCGTCCGCACGAGTTGCCCCACTAAAGTTGTGTGAATGGATGCATAAGTAACAAGCGCCCGCTTTCAGTGATCTCTCCTGCTGTTACGGCTCTTCTTACCTACAACGGATATAAAGCTACAGCTTGGCACATTTTCTGCTTCTCTGCTCATCCGCCTCCGCTAGCAACCACAACTCTGGACCGTTGACTGGTCACTGATACGTAGCTCAACTAAACCACCTTCAAACTGAGTAGAATATGTACAGCATCTACAGCTTCCAGATAATTCCCCCTGCGTGAAGAGCCCCTGCTACAAGACACCAGAAGAAGATCTCGAAGAGAACAAACACCAGTTTCGCCACTCTTTCTGAAGAGAAGATTGCTTGAAATATATGCTCCTCTACGAAATCAACCTGTTGATCACATTTACCACTGGCTGACTTTAGCAAGCTTCAACTGGCGGAACTCAAGGCCGGAATTGCTCTAAGACGCCTACAAGCGGAAAACGTTATGCCCCTGTCCATGCCATGGGCCATGCTCCGCTATGAACGTAACCTGTAATACCCCACAGCATTCCTTTAGGGCTAGACCGCAACATTTGAGCGGTCTCGTGTTTCGTTTTAACTGCAGACCCGATCTTGCCTAATTAGACCTAGACCTCTACTGAACCTACCTAACATTCGTGAACATTAGTGTGCATGCGTGCGTACTACCGCCGCTATGAACCCTGTGAGGACTTATGGCCCGATTAACCTTAACCTGTCTCTTAAGTGACTTGATACGAAAATTGTAATGCAAGAACTTAGCAATGAATACAACACAGGTTAGGATTCGTACCAAGTTATTTTCTGGTGTTTGCCAGAAGAATCCTTGAATAGCAGCAGCAAGAACGCCACATGCAGCTAGGACAAAAATGATTAACGAGTTTTGGCCCATCCATTCTAGGAGCTTTGTTGGCCACCTCACGCCATACACATCAACCTGAGACACGGGACAAAATATGTCATCAACATATTATTTCTCTTGATTGGGAGGGTAGGAAAACCAGTCGGATCAGTATTTGGTTGGAACCAGATCGAATTTCGCATCACTTGTGCATAAAAGACATACATCTCGTACGAGCTTCGAGGACCGGCCGATACTTACAAACAAGTATATCACGACGAGGACAAGACCAGCGGCACCCGCTGTCACGAGCACGTAACTGAAACTGTATAGTGGCTTGTTGAGCGGCATTCCTGGATAGTACTCAACTTCAGAATCAGACGCCGACGAGATTGATGGCTCAAAGACACTACGGCAATTCCTTGAGATAGTTCAACTCTGTACACGTGATCCCATGAAAGGACATACGAGAAGTTCGAACCTGCAATATTACTATGCGCGACACAACAATAGTTTGAACACTAGCATATCCTTTATAGTCGCGCATTTTGCAACGGTTCTTGTGAATGTATCATGTAAGCATCCACAAAACCTTAAAGGAGGAAATAATGGTTAAGAGGACTAACCTAAGTAATGTAAAGTCATACCAATCACTATGAACCCAAGTGACGGAAGCGTCCAGTGCTTGACTCTTGAGCCGTGGCTCTGCAAATACCCGTTACAATAAACACAACATCCTTCAGCGGCAGGGACACTTGCTCACGCTAAATACTGGGCTGCTTACAGCCTAGCGTATACTGAACAGAAGTAAACAACAAACTGCATATCCAACTATGAACACAAATCCTAATCATCTCAAGACAGAAAATGCATTCGTTATGACGGCAGTGTAAGGAATCAAACACAGCAGGATGCCAATCACGTTCGAATAATCACACCATGTTATAAGCCCAAAACATCCCCCCGCCTTAAAGTGTACCAAGACATGCCCATAGTGGAGGCCTATGAAGCAGCTTCCTATGGCAGATACAGAACTGCGAACACAATATCGAGACTTACGACATTAATGAACGGGGAAGCCCATGATGAGCGTCCTGGAACAAGGGCCCAAGGTCCTCCAGTGACTAACGAAACCGTGTCTTTAACACCAAAAACATCGAAAGGGGATACTCAGTATTTACGACAACAGAAGCATCAAGAGACACAACCCACAGATCCCTCACATTGACGGTATACTGGAGATGAGCGCATGCATGGTTCATATAACTCTGAACACTCAAAGACTCTGTGCTTAAAGTAATTATGACCAGAACAGAACCCAAGGCTTACTGATTACAACCTGTAGACTTAAAAGTGTTGTCCGCAACAACGTCGTCTGCTAATCAGAGGCAATGCAACTTGTTAAGGCCAAACCAGCTACCTGAGAAGGCCCTCTGGTTCAAAAGGTGCTTGGCACCAAGCAGGAGCTCCTGGGGGCGGTGGTCCATAGTCCGGGGAGTTAATGCTGCAATCCTGTATATGCAGAGAAAACCAGCGGACCATGATTGGCTTGGATCAATTTTATGACAAGCTATCTACAGATATTAGCTTCAACAGACTCCCAGATGGAGTTATAAGAGATCTCAAAAAAGTCACCAGGACATACCTTGGTGCGTCTGTACATAGGACTTTGATACAAATGATTCAGGCCCAGTAGAAACCGATCCACAAATCCCACCGCATTGCAGGGTGGACTCAAGTCTCCTCGTACATTACAAGTGACCTGAGATTCGCGAATATCTGCCGTGAGCTCTAATTAAAATGGAGCCAAACATGGCGTTCTTTACGATCAGATAGCAGGTATAATTGCGGATACATTGCAATCATATATGGTCCAAGGTATAAATGTCTACAACAACACCATACCTTACGGACTTCTAGAATGACGTAAGTTGACATGCGTAAACTTCATGATGGAGCTATGAGTTTGCTGAGCAGTGCAACCTCGAATTCTGAACTCGAGACAACAAATCTGATAGATGCTGAAGTACTACAAAACTAGAATACAGATGTAAAATTGAGCTGGCATACCCTGAGAGGTGATGTTGATTGAACTGAAGTTGGCCAGAACTCCCAGTCAGGAACATACAAACTGTACAGTAAGATAAGATAGAATGTGGAGAGCAAGCCAGCAACCACCCTGTCAAGAGCCCATGTAGATGGATCAGGTAAAGGCCTGAACAAACCTACGGTAAAACGGTCTGACATAAGGATCTATAAGGCCTGAAAGGCGGCTATTTAAGCAGGAAACAGCGGGAATCTTCAACTTCGAGCATTCTTACCAGTGCCAAAAGTACATACTGACGACGGCAAAAGATCCATCGGGAGGAGTAAATCCGGACCTTCGTGGGTTCCAAATCTCACATACTGAGACCACAAGGTACGCAACAGCTATCCTCTGAGACGTCACCAAAAAAGTTCAAATTACGTCAACAAAGCGACACATCACAGTCAGGGTATGGAATAAGCAACTAAGGATTTGCCATGTACATTCTGTCACTACTGTATAAGAAACCACAGCTGATGGTGCTAACTCGCACTAAGCTTGGAACTCACACTAAGCTTTGCTGGAAAAGGTGCAGCAGCGTGCAAATTCAGTTATTTGCAAATGGAGATTCTGACCGCACAACCTTCCCCTTTCTCTTGTGGGTCCAATTCCGTAAGTCGAACATTAGCCATTTTGTGTTCCACGAGGCCTTCATGACGCTAACATGGGACAAAATAACAAGCTAAAACACTCCTCTAATTCAGAACTTCTCTTTGTACCTCCACAGCAGAGAGCACATAGAGGACTCTGCCGTATCACCGGAGAGCATCTAATCACCCCTGACTAAGTCATTCTCAGTAAAGACAAACCTGTAAGATACCACACCACCGCATCCGCAGAATATCAACCCCGTAGGTAAGGTCATTGAGTCCGTGAAAATAACCACCTGTAAAACAAGCACCGGTATTACTGACCGCGGCGTCTAACAATCACTTCCTAGTCGGCAGAACTGAGACCTCCACGACCGAAAATCATGACGATGATGAAATCTCTACCTTGTAATATAACTCCCAGAAGGAACATCTTCAATGTACGTGAGACCGCCTTTGATGTTGCTTCTGCTTTGATCGGTACTCTCTGCAAGAAAGCCCAGTGACAAATTGACAGGGAAGTTAGAAAGGAGCACCAACACAGTGCTGACAACTATTTCTGTACAGACTGGCTGTACTCTGTAAGTATGTCCCTCAAGAGCATGATCCTCCTCAGACCAGCAAATAAATCTATGAGAATCAACTGAGGCCTTGCGCATACACATGGAAGACCACCGCATCCAGACCGACGACTGCACAAGCGTCAAGTCAACCAGGATGCTTTAAAGCTCCACACAAAGATATGGATTTTATAGTAGAGTATCGCATCGGAGCAACTATTTGGCACTAAAAAGTGACTACTCTCCAGTGAGACAAGATGTGGTATACCTTGTATGCAAGAGCGATTGCTAAGCCCACAATGAACAGGAAAAAGGGCATTACGAAGTCTGCAAGTGTTATTCCATTCCATGGAGAGTGGTTAATCGCTGGCCATTTTCCTCCTCCATCATCAACCAGTATCATCAACTGCGAGACATAGTACAGAAAGGACAAAATAAGGACGCATTCAGGATGTGCAACCTAGCTCTAAATCTGAGGTACATCAGAGAAAAAGTTTACCGTTTACCCAGGAGGCTAGACCACGTTACTCCTAAGCAGAAGTCTAATACTCATCCATAGATTTCAAGAAACGTATTGTTCTGAAACTATGCTGACTTCAACTCGACAGAATACGAACGACTCCGAGGGTAACAGGACTGAACAAAGACAGTTGTAAGGCTCACTCCCACATGAATCGATTCTCAACGGCTTGACAGTTATCAGAGAAGTTTACTCGCACGTCTGGAGCAGAAATGTTTGATATACTGTCAGTGTTAGCACGCAAGAAACGGGAACTTCCAGCGGGGTCTTCAGGTCTAAAGGTTCTTCAGGGGGCTCACGCCCGAAATTTAGACGCAGAATCAGCTCGCATAAGGAAAGAATTAGGAAACTTTTTCATGAAGGTCAGTTGTAAGGGGTATCCTGCGTACCTTGTGTGTGTGGAAAATTTGCCATCAGACATTGTACTATACAAAGACATATAATTCGAAGATTAGTCGACACAATAATCTATACTTACAACTTGCGCTCATCAAGCACACAAATGATGAAACAAGCTTAAGCTGAAGTTAGCGGTAATTTGCTAGGACAATTCAAACGCATCCTGACAGGAGGAGGCGCCCTGCTCACAATTAAGAACAACGAACTAGAACCATCAGAGAAAAATTAACCAAGGCCGTTCGCACATGGGATCTGCTCAACTTCAACGTCCGGAACTCAGGGGTTCAGGGTTTAACTTGAAAACTTTGACTTCATGTGACAAGCGAACTTCATATATGTAATTCTCACTATGAGTCATGGCGCAAGGTTTGACTCACGCGACCGTATAGCCAATTTTCCCTGTTCAGAATTTCTATGTCTACTAACAAACTACAATTTCTTGGAACTTGTGCTATCCGTGGAACAAAACCAATCAGATATTTCTGCGTGGGAATTTTACGTTTCAGTGTTCACTTTGACTCCAAGCGCGCAATATCAACTGCAGCTCTATACGCTGCACACAGGTAATGGATACCCACCCAATTTGCAGGTCGGAATCTCCATAAACGCAACACTTGACAAATTCTACCAAGCATCCAGAGCTCCCCAAAACGTCACGAAACGTCTCAACCTACCGCAATGGCCAAGCCCCTGAAGATATCCAACGATGCCAAACGCTCGGGAATAGGAATAACTCCAACAATTTGCGGCAGCCGGGTACATATGTCTTCCTTCCTTGAGGTTACAGCGATGAGAGGCTCCCGAAAAGTCTGTCCCTCCTCACTATCCGTCACATAATTGTCCAAGCCTGCTTCCAGCCGACTAGGTGAAATTCCGTTCGCGAGATCCACCTCCATTGGGACAAACCTGCTTCGCTATCTAAACTTTCTATAAAATCTGTTTCACTGAACGAAGCACGACGCAACCTACAGATTTAACAACATTTTCCTCATTTTCAAATCAGAAGCTTGTTTTGGCCCTAGGAAACGTCTTCTCACAACCCAAGAATTCAGACTTCCCAACATCTCCCGATCTTCCCGGTGCTACATGCTGCCGAAGGTACTAATCCTAAAGTCTGCTGAAACAGATTCAATGTCAAACTTGACGATAAACCCGATTGTTCCGATTGCACCCGATTGTTCCGGCCACTGAAGGAGGCAGAACCTTGCAACGACCTCGTAATTTGCAAGTCCCGTCCATGAGCCGCAGGCGCTGATCCCTGTGCATGAATTTTGACTCCATATAGTGATAACATTCTTGTCCGTAGGTCCAACGGTCTCCCCTACGTTCACATTACTTCCTCCCAAGAGCCAGACTAGCTCGTGCTGCCGTCCTGACGTGTTCCTCCAACCAGCATTCCGCTTCCAAAGTAGAATTTGAAGCTTTTTTACCGCTAAAGCTTACAAGACCCTCACCTCTTGGTCAAGAGGTGCCCAAAGTTGTCGATGAACGCCTCCCTCCATGTCCAACTCTATGCCACTGCGTATCTTCTTGCGTTCTTACAATGACAGTACCATCCGCGCTACTGTACTCCGTCGCCGGCAGAAGACAAAGATTTCGTAGAACTTCCCCTGTCTGCAGCCAGATCCAATTTAGATCTCGTGCACGAAGACATCCAGATATGTAGAATTAGAAATTGTTCAAAAGTGAATCCCAGTAATTCACCTTACATTTGGTATACATTACTCCATGAGATCCAAACTGGTACTCATCTACTGCGTGTAAGATGTCGACTGCGAAATTAGTTGAAATGGAGATGAAATGTAAACTAAATGGAAGTTGCAACCACGCGGAACAATAAATAAGCATCCCCAACGGCCTTGTACAGTGAATTTTGTTTTCTCTTGTCAAGAAAATATATAAAATATTATAAAAATATTTTATAATAAAATATTAAAAAAACTGAATAAATTTATAAGTGATATATGTTAATCTGTCTGGGAGTAGCCAACTCAACAAGATATAACCCATAAGTGGAGTCCGGGCTGATGCGTTGCTGAGAAGATAAGACCGAGATCTTAATTTTCAGATTATCTCGTTTGACGGTGACATTAATATATATTCTAACCTTTCCCGGAAAAATTAAAAAATATATCAAATCTTGTGTACACTTCGAAGTGTACATGAGGTGAATAAATAATAAGCATCCCTAACGTGTATATATCACACTGAGTATGCAACCAAAGTGAGACATAATAGAACCTAGCGAGATTGGCTGGAGAAATAGCTACTAAGGATTTGCTGTGCATAAGCGGTCACTGAGTTACAATCATTAATTATCGTTTTTCACAAAGAATATATATATAAGAAAAAAATGTATTAATCCTACTAATAAATAGTATCATAAGTATGAACCAAAAGAGCAAATGGATTATAAGTCACCAGTTGGGCTAAAACACTTTGGTTATGTAATTATCATGATATATACTGCATAGTAGGAAATATTATATCTCAGCAACTAATTCTAAAAAAATCAAATAATATGCAATTTTGTATCTATATCATATCTAAATCCTATGTAATAAAATCAAAAAATTAGCAACACCGTTAGATCAAATGACATAATATACTATAAAATTCAATACGATGAAGAGAAACGTACTCGATGTTGAATTGACCCTCGTCGTAACATCCAAGTCTGAAGGTAAATATGCATGCTGGATGAATTCCGGAGAACTTTTGCTCGCTTCATATTATCGGGAATATATATAGATGTTAAGTAAAATATATATATTAATTAGATATAAAAATCAAAATATTTTATAAATGTTATCTATTACCCATGCCTGGAAACACGGGAAGAGTAAAACATAACCCATAAGTCTTGTCCTGAGTGCCGTGCTTCAGGAGGTACAAGTCCGGGAGTCCACACTCGTTAAAACATTAATATACTCTGATGTTAATTTAATACCTAATCCTTCTTGCTGGAAGAGTTAAGTATTAAATTAACCACCTGTATATTTGCCTCCTCCATCGAAAGATGGAAGAGGTGAATATGCAGATGCTTTGAAATACGTAACCTAGTTAGATAAAGATTATAATCGGATCTATACAAGTAAGCTACACTTACTCCGAACTCTCAACAGGCTAATGGACGTTGATGTCTTTTCTGTGAAACGTTAGGTGCTTAAACCTCCGGTATGGTTATAAAAGCATAAAGAGAATATTCCTTTTCCCGGACATTGAAAAGAGAGTATCTTTTGCTCCAAGAAACCCTCTAAGATCTTTGAGTACTAAGGAGTTTGTTTTGGAGTGAATTATAAGTTGTAAAACTAGTGAAAAGTTTTGGTTTGATATTTTATTTCACGAATCCTATGCTCGGATGAATATTGTGTGGTTAGCGGTTATATTTCTAAGTTCTCTGAAAGCAGAACTTTTTTCGCTGATTCGCATTTATAGAAGTAAGAAATATAACCATTAAGCCGAAAATGCTTTTGATAATAAAAATTCCATCCTAATCTATAATTTATCAAGTAAAGAATTACACCAAAGTTATTCACTAGCTTTACAAGTTGTAATTCTTTTCAAAACAAACTACTTAATCCTGAAAAAGAAATGCTGGGATGAAGTTTACATGTTTATTGGAGCAAAAGATAATTATTTTGTTCATGAAGTACACATAAAGACATAAGGGAATGTTTCATTTTATACTCCATACTGGGGTTTAAACCCCAATGCACGTATAAAAGCAAAAAAAGGAATATTTTTTCTCCCTGTGTATCATAGGTAGAGAGAATATTTTGTTTTGTTCTACCTTCCTCTCAACATTTCTCTATCGAAATAATGAGACTACAGTTTATTGAGAAATGAACCTTTTAGCTTCTAGGCATGCATAAATATTTTCACCCCCTCTTTCAAGTTCTGAAGAGGAGGAATGTGTACGCACTTTAATTTATATCATAACACTTCTTTTTGGAAGGGTAGGTTATAAATTAAAAATATTAAACTAAAAATATTTATACTCATGCAAAACAGAACGTGTTTATACCAAGACAAGTATCAGTTTACGTATCTTGCTTATAGGTTGGGTGACTGCAGCGACTATGTGTAATCAAGCTAACTAAGTTATAGATGTTTAATTTCAATAGTCACAATTTAATAGTCAAAATTAGAAAATTTTTTATCTCTTATTATCCTCTCATCTAAAATATATTTTACAAAACCAGTCGAGCATCATCTGTCTTGTATTTTTCTCTGATCACTGTAATCGAACACCAACTGCAAATTCACACTATTAATCTAATTATTATTATCACACTTTTTGTATTATTTTCTCCTTCCAGAAGTTCATCTTGCATGCATATTATTGACATCCTTGCATTATCACATGAGTCCAGTTCGTTCATTGTATTTAGATCTCATAGTATTTATACGTGGTTTATTTTTCATTCTCAACCAAGCATGTGTTACTGTAGATGACTGTGGGTGAAAGATAAATAATAAATAGACCTTTCTAAGCAGTTCTAATTCCTTTTTCTCCTTATAAAGAATAATCCGACATAACTTGCTTTGTACCTCAGAGTTAACGATAGGACTGAGGATTCGAACCGGGTCGAACATGTCTCTAGACCTACGCTGCAGTAATCATGTTTTATAAACAGATGCTCCTTACTTAACATTACAAAGACGAGCAAGATGGTCCTTTTTGTGCCATAGTCCAAGATTCTTATGGCACTTCTATATAATATTAAAAAATGGTAGGTTTCTTTTCTAATTATAAAGTTGAATTTTTTCACAACAAAATACAAGTGCAGATTTATCTCCCACTTTACGCGATTGTTCTTTTCCCCTCCCCGGCTGGATGTACACTTTGGATGTATATTAGCTTGATGGGGAGAGCTTACGCCTCCCATTGTGGAGGTGGAAGCTCCATCCTCTGCACCTCCTTGACTGAGAAATGGAGAAATCTTGTCTTGCGATCGGGGTTCAGCTCATGAACGACCTATTGAAAATAAATTTTGTTTTGTTCAGTACGAAGTTGAGTAAAGAAAACTCCACGATAAAATGAAAATGAACTGAAAAAAAACCATTTTCAATTGATACTTAACAGTTTCTTGTGAAATGAATTATAAATATAGATTATAAAACTCTTAGAGAACATTGCTTTAAATGCTTAATTGACAGATTTCATTACCGCAAGAAGTTTTATCAACAAAATCATTTCTTTGTTTGTAGAGAACCAACCAAAATGAGCTCTGCTTGTTACCATAATTATTTCTAATTATTTATAAAGGCACCGGAGGTTTAAACTTAGATTCTCGACCTTGATTTTGATCTAACGTCAATTTTTGGTCACGAGTCGACTCGTGTATCCGCTTCACTTATATAAAATAATAAACCTGATGTATAAGTATGCCTCCACCAGAATATATAAACACTGCATGCAAAATGAATGAGATAAACTGAATTTAATTTATATCCAAACTTTTCTTAGTGAGAAAGCTTATATATAATTAAAACTTCATACATATTTACCATTCTTCAACTTGGAAATTGCTTAATAGTGCAATCTGGTAGTATTTACAACCACACTTGTTTGCATAGTTATTCTTAGATGGTGAAACCAAGAAAAGAAGAGAAGAATCTTTTATTGTATAATATCTTTTTTCTTATTAGGAAGGAATCTAGATCAGTATAAATCGTAAATGCACCGCCATCACTTCCATTGCATACGTATCACATTGTTTTAAACCCCCCTCCTGGTACTAATGCTCTGGGTTACCCAGAGTTTTCATTTTTAGCATGCGGACTTAGCGGAAGAGAAAATATGGGCTACCAGAGCATTTAGTGATACAAGATAGCCTCGCCGTCTGTGAGCCATTTCCGGTGAAATTAATCCTTTTTGGTAGATATATTCCGACGGTAACTTTCAGAGAGAAAAAATTAAATTTCTGACATCTCAAAAATTGCAATGAGTCAAACAAATCTGGACCACAAGCTTACACACGGGCAGGTTCATTTTGAATTTTCAAAACTTTTTTTTCTGGGCAGCTGTGAAAATGAAGAGGGGGCAGGGACAGCTGCCTACTGTCTAACTGTCAGGGGCACTGCAGGAGGGAAGCTCCTGCCCCCTCCTCCTCCAACGCAGGAGGGGCAAAGCCTCCATCCTTATGTGTTTTTGGTCTCATTGTGCATTTTGCACAGTGAGGCTCTAACACCTTTGTTCCGAAAGTAGACTTCTCTCTTTCTCTTGGATTTTGTACTTAACACTTAATTTATTTCTTAGTTCTTTGTAGTCATTATCGATTAGATATAATATTCAATTTTAGTAAATGTTTATTATATATTTTTCTGTTTATATATTATATCTTTATTGACCTTCCATTTGTGATATATATTGTGCACTTGATGTTTTGCTTACTAATATATTTATATTACTGTCACAGATATTTGCAGCAAAAACTAGTTCCTGTAAGAGTGGGTCTAGTTTTCAGCGCAAGCTTGGTGTTAGGTAATTCAGTCGTGACTTCCACATTATTTGTTCGTGCTTTTTATAAATATTCAGAGATAGATCTTTTTCTGTATTCATGATATTTTTCCTATGGTATAGATATTTGTTGGACAAGAATTTAAAAAGTTTATTTCTGTTGTCATCTTTTCTCATAATTTTGAATATGTACATGTGACTAATTGTAGATAATTATTGATTATAGTTGCAGCTATGGCTGAGAGGCAATGGGGACAATATCCTTCTGACCGGAAGAACTATCATGTTAGAAGAAGACTGAATACCGTCTAGGTCATTAGGATTCCTGAGGACCTGTTAGACTGTTGCAGCCGACTGCGCCGTGCACTAAGTCCTACGTTGGGATTGCTGCAACACACGCTCAGTGTTTGAGATGGTTGTTGGACGGAGATGTAGACCGTATAGACCGTCTAGAGAGAGCACATGTCGCTCGTGTAGCCCAGCCCATCGAGGATATCCACTTGGAGGACAATTTTGCTGATGATGATGTTTGAGCATGTAGAGGCTATGGTTGCCGAGGATAGTCAAGCTATAGTTGCAGATAGTCAAGCTATAGTTGCAGATAGTCAAGCTTTTGATTTGGCGGAGGAGGCTCTTTATGACGTTCATGAGGCACCTATAGAGCATAGAGAGGTTGAGTATGGGTTATAAGGCCAGAGGAAGATTTTGGAGTTCTGTGATGTATTTTGTGTGAAGTGCCCAAGGTTAGGATGCACTCTTTATTGTCTCAAGCTTGTTGGCAGCTGAAGTTTAGTTGTGATGAGGATCACACCACCGTGTCTGCGACCGGAGAGATGGAGAGAGATTGAGAATCACTTGACGTGATTGGTCAGATGTACCATGCTGCTTTATGTGATGTTCTGAGTTACGCGAATGTTGCGAACATGTTGGAGACAATGAGGTTGAATGTGCTCATCGAGTCGCATTGGTATGACTTTCAAAGTGACAACAGTCGAACCATTGGTTGGTGCAACACAGCGGAGGAAATATGGACCGAGCAAAAAGAATCGTTGCAGTCCGAGCTATTGACATCCACGAGTTAGACCTCATTATTCCTCATTGTGTTTGACTTGAGTAAAGTATTGATGTCAGCTCTTAGTACTTACAAATATAATTTGGTGTGCAGAGTCATTGATATTATATGTTGATTGTAGATGGGACTCGTCTCTCAATAGATACCATGGAACTATGTCATTGATCAATGTTGCTGGCTGATAATCGAGTTATCGATATGATAACCATGACCAGGATGAAGGTCACTAGTTCTTGGAGGATAGAGACAGCAGCCGTGGAGAAAGACATTGCCACGTTGAAAGACAAAGGTTTGACTATCTCGGAGATCATCCACGACGACAACCGTATCGTGGCCACCATTATTGAGTCGTGAGTCTCTTTCCATTATGCTTTTATTTATTATGAGTGTATTTCATGTACATTATTTCCACAAGTAACCCACATACATGTTTATTATGTAGAAATGGAATTTGCAATCAAAAAGATCTTTGGCACAAGGCAAAAAACATTGTGCAAAAATTCAAGGAAGAGTTGCAAAAGGTGAAGATGTCATCCGGAGATCGGAATATTGAGGAGACACGGAGCAGGAGGGAGCTAGCCGTATTCTCGATAGCCCAGTTGAAAGCATATTGTTTGGTACAAAGAGTCTATCTCTTAGCGGCAGTAAGACGGACTTTGTAAAATGCATCGCTGAGGACTTAGGACTATCTGCCGAAGACTACTGGACACTTGAACAAGCTCGAGGGTTGAAGTATCCTGAGCTGGCAGTACATGATATAGCATACAAGTTGAAGTCATGGATTTACACTTGTGCTCGTGTTGCACGTGACAGTTATTCACTATCATATTATGCAAATTATCCTTCGTCTTCATGATTTTATTTATTGATTGCTAATGTGAGCTTGTTTTTTAGGGGCGACGAGGGTCCGCATTTGATGATCTTTGATATTCTCACAGCGGCAAAGCATTGGGCAG
Organism: Asterella californica; assembly: GCA_036924285.1. NCBI lineage: Eukaryota > Viridiplantae > Streptophyta > Marchantiopsida > Marchantiales > Aytoniaceae > Asterella > Asterella californica. Next base: position 14,078,650 of record JAYKYS010000012.1, read on the forward strand.
GTGATCACACGAATTGTCGTATCCTCCTGGGTGACCGTTGATGTATCTCATTAGAGTTTGGAGAAAGAGCACGATATCCTCGTGTATGACATATGCATCTTGCGATAGCCGCATTTCTCGAGACGCATTTCACTTGGTTGAAGATGCATTTTTAACACACGTGCGAGGGAGAACTTCATGAGGGAGACGTTTCATTCTGTCATCAACAAGTTTGCGACAAAGCGGATCCATTGGGATAGCTCGCACGAGGCTCATTTAGCTTGCGCCGCTATGGATTGGAACGAGAATATTCACCGTGAAGTTATTCAAAGAAGACAACGTCAACAAAATGACACAACTATCCATCAGAGACTAGCATCCAACAGGATCCTTGTTCCTCGTACCACGATATGAAAAGACGCACTTCGAATGCACATTTTTGATCATTGAGGACATTTGGTATGTATTTAGCTCCAAGCTATCGTTGACTCTACTTTATTTATTTTTTTCATGACAAAACACATTGTTTGAGATCATCTATCATTGCTGACTTTTTGTTTGGATGAATGCATATCAATTATGGCACCTCTTTTCCTTCCATAAGACTCAAAGCGAGCATAAATGGAGTTCTTGGAGTTTACTTGGGTTGGAGTGCTTTTCTACTTAGTCTAGATTTATTTCCTTTATAGTAAGGATTTACTTAGATACCCTAAACCCTATCCTGATTGCACACATTATACTGATGCGAACTTGATAATTTTTGTGAGTTGATAATGCACGGCGGATTTACTGCACCAGTTAAGCTTAGAAGTCTAGGCATTTTCTGAATTCTTGATTACACACAGTATACAGATGTGAACGTGATAATTTATGTGAGTTGATAATGCACGGCAGGTTTACTGCACCAGTTCAGCTTAGAAGTCTAGGCATTTTTCGAATTCTTGTTTATGAATGGGCAATCTTCTCTTCACCAAACCACTTCGGCCTCATTCAGAATCATCTCACAGACAATAGTAAATTATAGTATCAACCCGATGCTAAAGTTAACAGAGAGCACCCAACTGAACCTTTCCTCGTCATTCTCCTCGATAAATGAGATATTTTAGGTCCTTATTTCTTCGTTCTCGATTTAGGAAATAAATGAGATATTTTAGGTCCTTATTTCTTCGTTCTCGAATTAGGAGATAAATGAGATATTTTAGATCCTCCTTATTTCTTCGTTCCCTACAGAGATTCGAGACAGATTGAAAGTGCACAAAAGACCTCGGTATTACTAGGAGAAAATAAGGAACAGCCCAGTGCTCGAAGAGTTTCAATTTGTTCATCGTGAGGAGACCATGTACTTCTCTAGGTTATGTTTTCAGGACCCTTCAAGTTTATGTGGGTAGTTCTTGCATTTCGCTGCTATCCACATAGACAGTGATACACTCTAAAATGAAGATATGCTGATCCAGTAGGAAATGATGTGTATGATATAATGCAATCTCTGTTACAAGTTAATTTCGGGTCTAGGAAACGGATATGCAGAGTTCATGGTGAATTTCTTCTGGTTCAGATGAAAAGGATGTTTTTCAAGGACAGATCCCGTGAACTCGCCCATGTCCATTTGATGAGAGCCTTTGTGCTGGCTTGGACGTGAACTGACGATGTAGTATTGGTGTGACGATCGAGAAGTGTTTACCAAATCTACACTAAATATTGTCAGAAAGTTTACCAAATGTACAATAAAAAGCAAAATTTTCCTTCAGAAATTCCGACAGATTTGATCCAACACCGGAAATTATTGAAAACACCAGAAGTGACTACTCTGAAAACCGGAACTCCTCGAGCATTGAAACAACCTGATCAAACACCTGAACAGCCTGATAAACAACTTGTAACGTCGTGTGGGTCTCTAACCCACCAAGCCCCCATATGGTATGACGTTTCGTAAGAGCTGATGCTCCTGCGACTTGTTAGCCGGGATGCAAAAATGTCTAAGTATAATTTACAATGCAATAGACAGAACAGCAAAATGTCATATCAAAGACGATTATGAATACAAAACATACAACCAGGTAGATTCACTCTGACATTTTGAAGGCAACAAAGCCTTCTCCCTCCTTAGGCCAAGTCGATTTCACTGCACTAATCATAATCTCAGACAACTCCTTACGGTCGATGTGACCAAGATAAAGAGCCAATGCGCGATACACTTGGAACCATTTCTGATTCAATGCCATATCAGTAAACGAAGTTACACCACATGCTAAGAGAAAGGTCTTGTTCTCGATAGCGATTGGCATGTCAGATGCAATCTCCAAGCAAGCATAAAAAAAGATAAGAAATTTAGTCGAATGTCTTATGGAGTGACAGAAAGTGGCTTTTCTAGCTTACCCTCACTCACTCGTCAAAAACAATCAGCGCCTCCATTAGAATCTCATTTGACACTCGTTGTATGACTAACTTGATTAGTCATGCTGTAAGTTCAAACGTCCGAACTGAGACACCAAACGGCTCAAGCCAAGATGCAAGTAAACAATCAGAGACCAAGCGATCAGAGATCGCAGCCGAAAAGATCGAGAGACAGACAAAGACATACGAGTAATTGTAAATGATCAGAGATGCAGTAAACGATTAGAGACCGCAGCCTTCGATATCAGAGACTGCAACCAAACAAGACAGACACCAAACGATCAGAAACACAAGAAAACATAAAAGATCAGAGTCACCGAAGACACAAGACAATCAGAGACTGCAGCCAAAAAGATCGAGAGGCAAGCAGGCACGTACACGAAAGCCTTCGGTATCAGAGACAGCAGCCGAAAAGACGAGAAACATGCAGCAAAAACCACAAGCTTGATTCTAAAAATGCGCATAACCCTGTAACCTGCAACCTGCCAAAAAAGATCGAGAGACAGACAGCAAAAACTACGAGCTCGATTCCAATAACACGCGTAACCCTGTAACTTGCAACCTGCCGAAAAAGATCGAGAGACAGACAACAAAAACCATGAGCTGGACGGGAGGCAAAAAATAGAGGCAGGAGAAGATGAGACGAAGAAGACGATAGACGAGAGAGACGAGAGACCGCTTGCTTCTGGCCCTGATGGCTAGGCACAAAGGCCAGGAGTGATCAGGCAGAGCGAGATCACTCTGCCCGTCTTCTGTCCAGCTCCTCGGGCAAGTGCTTCGAGGAGAATGATTCTCGTGAATCATTTTCCTCCTTCTTTTTATATGAGGGGAGGTTTAATTGGGTTCGATTACTTCTTTGCTTTAAAATTTTTGTTTTCATAGAGTCATTTTCTAATGCAATATACAAAAAATGTAATTAAAATGTTGAAGGAAAGGAAGAAAGAGAAGAAGCTCCTCAATGAATTTCGAGACAATGGATTTGGTATACAGAAAAAAGTTAACATTGTGAAGGACATGAGAATATACATTGCAATTGCATGTTATTTCAAAACAGAAAAAGACCATGTATTTATACTTCATTGTCGTCTTGCAAATACAACCGTTATCTATACAAATACGTAGAGAGAAGAGAGTAAAGTGAGCCATTCTTGAAGGGGTCATAACGAGTTGCCATGAAGTTATGGCCTACCTTTGAAATCAAGAACTCGTGTGGAGATAAAAGCAATGATCGATATGTGCATACGTTAAATCTTCACGAAGAACGAGTTGAAAGAATCTATGTGGAGAATGAAAAAATCATTGACCTATAATTTGAGTAGCAGTACCAACTTAGAAGATCCTTGTGGAGGATGCGAAAATCATTGACCTTTTAAACCTCAATTCTACAGGAAGGACCACAAAGATGCATGTGAAGTCAATATATATGTATCCTCTATGAATTTCTGGGGAACTTTTGTTTCTTTAATGATATAGATGCTAGATGCTACTTATATCTTAAATTAATTAGTTATTTCTAACTATTATATGTTAACTGAACCGACAATTACAGGAAGAGCAAAACTTAACCCATAAGTGAAAAGGCTCCAGTCTCACTTTCAATAATATTAGAGCTCTGTCTATTCACTATTTAATCGTTTAATATATAATTTAATTTATTATCTAACCCTTCCGGACTGAAAGGGTAGATAATAAATTAAACCTCCCGTGCATATTCTTTTCTTCCAAACGTATTCAAGAGGTGCTTATATGCATGATGCTCATAGTAAAAAACACAAGCTGAAAGTACAACCAATGATGAGGAACATGTTTCTAGCTTCGTTTCTTTTACTTTTCATGAAAGAAATTCCAATACCAACTTGGTCTAGATTTTGGGTTAGAGAAGTTCAAAGTTTGGAGTAAAAAAATTAGCATATTTTATGAAGAATTAAAGAATAGTTTATAACAAGGGCACCATGATACAAATGGTCCTTCAAACCTAGTTTTTATAGAACTTCCATAACTCCCGTAAAAGTTTAGACAAGTTTATGCTGTTAATTTTATGTACCACTTTTAGAAATAGTATGTAAAATTTACAGTCACTGGATGTATTACTCTATGCTCATAAACGAAATCTCTTCAACGCAGTTGAAAAAGATTAAACCGAATGACTATATACTTTATGCAATCCTTGATAAACAATTTGAGAGACTGCGGAACGTCATCAGTCATTCTAATCAATTATTTTCAATTGTGTTTGCGATATTCATTTGCGGGCATACACTACAAATAATGTAACAGAAACCTGTTAAAGGTTGTATGGGAACTTCGTAAAAGTTAAACTAATTTGAGTGCCACTAATAAGGGGTGTCAAAGTTCAGAGAAAATATTTTTCAACGGTAGAGAGATAACTGGTCGTAAAATTATCACATGTAATTTTATATATAACCACGACTCATTCTAGATCGCGTCTGTGATTGAACATCACGATTTTAAAATTAATTATTTTTCAATTTATATACTCAAGGTAATTACTCAAAACAGTAAAAAGTCTATTATTAACAAAAAATTGAAACGAGTGAAGAGTCATTAAAAAAATGCCCGTGATGTTTTCCTGCGGATACTTTCGGAGGTGTCCACATGAAACACTTACCGTAGTCTGGCCGAAATCGTAACTCACTCCCGCGACTGTAAAATCTTTGAGAAGGTTACTAACTTTTTACACCCCCTAATGTTGCCGTTCAGTAAAACACCATCCAGTACAGAAAACTATGTATAATCAGGGTGGACTCAGCATGTGGCCTGTGTTCATACTTCCTTCATGATGCCACGAACGTCGTCAAACACAAATAATGGTATGCGGTGGCAGCAGGTCATCCGGCTTGTTTCGAGAAGACTTGACCTCCAGCTAACCGAGGCCAACCATTACAGAGATTCACCGACATCCGTAATCTACATCCATGCTAGCTTACGATTTTTGTCAGGAGTCTCGTCTGACGCTCTCAGCTAACAGATCCACAATGGCAATCACCGACATCCATTTACCAGTAGTTTCCTTTTCTGTACGTCGCGTTGACTGGAATCCTCAGACGCAGTCTTTATCTCCGTTTGGGACCCACAAAAGTCCACAGCTCAAAAGCCTTGATGTGCTCTGTGGACTTGCCTTGATCGGTCTCGCTTCCGGGAGATTCAGGTTGCATTCACATCCCGTAGTCTCACTGTTTCCGGAAAGCTCCGGAGGTGTCATCATGAGTTCGCCGGAACTTCTCACTTCAAGGAATCTAATAACTGGATTGTTCATAACAGAGAGACTTATATTTCGTCCAACATCTATATAAAAGGAATTAGCCCAAAAGGGAATATTACTCTATTAGATCGTAGATATATATAAGATTGAGATCGTTTGTCTGTAGTGTATTATTATCTTCTTGTTAAATACTTAAGCTAGCACAGTTAGCACAGTCAGAACTGTGTGCTAACTGTGTTGGTTAATAAGCATGCTCGATCAACTTCGTTACATTTTGTTTTCTTTAGTTACAATAAATATTATATATATATTTTAGATTAAATATAAAAACAATAATTAATAATTTAAATATTATAAGTTAGTTGTTTCAAGAAAAATGAGAAACGTTGTTAGAAAACTCATAAGTGGTGTGCAGGTCTACGCGCTTCAGAGAATACAAGTGCGAGAGCCTACTAGACTAAAACCATACATTAACAAATACATTCATTTATTACCTAACCCTTCACGTCGGAAGGATTGGGTAATAAATGAATGTAGCTTGCAGCCCTCTTCCGTCTTCAGATTGAAGAGGTGAATAAGCAAGCTATGTGGTTAACATGGTCGACTTCAGGAATTTGAGCCGAGGAGAACTCACTATAATTTTATCAAACAGTTCATTAAACATAGTTCTTTGTGTAATGAATATATAATTTTTTAGAAGAAGTTTTATAATATTAAATTGTACGTAAAACGTTCTGATATCGATGACATCTGATTCATTCTCAGTGGAAATATATGTGAACACTTTAATACATGAATTGGACTTAGCTCAATTGATAATGCACGCTTTTCAGTTGAATATCATAATAATAAAGAGAAAATGAAACATCCAATACACATATGTACTTCCAACCCGAAAGTTCACGTACAATCTGAACTCCATTTTACCACGAAAAAGTTAGCTCATATGCTTTATGAACGTGGATATTGTATTTTCTTGATTCTATTAACACAATATTCTTTCTATAATCTTGAGCTCACACATAATCATATCACTGATTTCTTGTTTAGAGATCAACTGATTGTGAAATTAGAAAATAATTAACACTTTGGCCATCTAGGCTTCAACTAAATTGCTATTATACAAAAGTGATTATCAATTTTCTATAATTCTTTTATGTCACGAAATCATTATTTGCTTTCTCATGTGTGTAGGCATCGTGGGTTGGTTGTGGATTAGACTAGAGATATAGTGGATTGTGGATTAGGCTAGAGGCATAGTGGGTTATGGACTAGAGGGACTTTGAAGGCGTGAGAATGGATTGCGAGATTGCTCGTTTGTTCGTTAGCGATTTACGAAGCGGAGTGGACCGAGTTAGAGATAATTTATAGTTGTGTGGGGGTCCCAAAATCTCAAAAATTTCTGACACTATCCCTAGTGAAGTTGCTTAACTTCTCGTAGCTTATAGTTCAACTACCACTTGCTCTTGGTGTTACATAAGGAGGCACTTTCGATAAAGATTAGTTGTGATCACGTGTGGTACTAGGTTGTCGGTGCTCTAGTTTGAGGAAATTGTTCACAGTTGTCATAAGATTTTGTCATCACAGAGTTATCGAGAAGTCTTGAAGGAGATTCTTCTGCAATATGCGATGGATTTATACGTAGTGGCATAAGATATCAACAATTTTCTTTAGTTTTATTGATGACGGATACCGATCCAGACGGTGAGTTGATAAAGATTACACAATGTGCCACCACATCGTTGTTGTGAGACATGGATGGGACCATAAAAGATATGAGACGACACTCTAGTACAATAAGCATGATTGAGTTTGATGACTTCATCTAGGAGTTCGATAGTCGATGCGACATGCAATAGATGTAGAATATGCAATTGTTATCAGTCGGTTCAGTAGTAGAATTGAGTCATTGTAACTAGGGACCATGACGTCATGTGTTGCATTTACTTTTGTTGTCACTTTGTCCGATGAGTTGTTGGAAAGCAACGCCCATACGGAAGTTCTTAGTCAGAGGAGACTAAGAACTTACTTTAGTAGGTGGTTCCATCTTCGTGGACTTATTGGATGAAATTTTGCACCCATCTGTGATGTCTTACTTTGGAGTTCGAGATCAGAGTTGCAGCAATACGTTGACGAGTTGGTACATCAGGCTTGGAGCGAAGCTTTTGTACCATCAGTAGTGGAGTCCAATGATGTTCTTACTACTATATCTCTGTTGTTATCACCTTTGGATACTACGCCGATAGTATGACAAGATCAAGAACAAGGTGTATGTTTGCTCGATTTATTTGGTGTGTTTAATATTGGTCTGGCTGCAATACGAGTCTCATTGCGTCATGTGACACAATTGATACAAAGAAACACGGATCTACTATCGATGTCAACAGTTCAGAAGGGGTCTTGAACTTGTATTGGATGCACAATTACAACAATTGGTGGAGCTCAACGTCGACGAGAGAGAGCATGCGATGAGATTTCTCATCGGTAATATGACGATATCTTCAATGTCAGGGGCTTTTCGACATCAAGTGTTAGATCAAGTAATGAATTTGAACTGTTTGACTTGGACGATTAGTCTTGGATTAGTTGAGCAACGTCGGATGCGATCGACAAGTATGACTGCTAGAGCACTCATGAGTTATTTGTCTTCCAAGACGTTAGATTCAAAGATTGGGGGTGAGATATGCAATAGTCATCCATGACGTTATGAGATGTTACGAAGGTGTAGGTGGAGCTTGCAGTCATGATTGCAGGTGTTGTTGATGAGGACGTGGTTGAATTTGTTGGTGATGAGCAGCAGAGCACGACTCTCGAGGTTGCTACATAGCAACCAAAAATGTTATCTTCGACCTCTAATGTCATGATAGCAGATACTTGGGAGCTTGAGATTGTGATCAAGCTTATAGGAGGAGTCAAAAGATACATGGATTCTTAAGACGTTACCAGAATTGTTGTATCTTCATTATGAAAGATTTGGATGCCTTAAGGAGACAGAGTATATGAATTGAGTTGACTATCGATATGTCAATCTTTCGACGTCTCTACACAATGATATGGAGAGAGCCTTGATCTAGAGTAAGACTCAAGACTTGATGGAGGTTGGATTGATAGAGATGTCACTTGGAGAGTATGCGTCTGTCACATTATGTCCGTCAAGAAAGATATGTATGACAACTACAATAATATATAAATGTGTGAATACTATTGATCTATCAATTGACAAATGAAGTCTGATATGTATGCCATGCCTACGGCTGAGGAGATCTTTGATGCAATTGAGTAAGCAAAGGTCTTCAGTTCATTATATATTCGAGCAAGATATCATCAGTTGCCGATTAGAGAGGAGGACAATGCTAAGATTGTTTGTATCAGCGAAAATTCTTACCATTTGGGTTGAAAAATGCTCCTGTTGAATTCCAAATATTTATGGACAAGATCTTTGCAAGAATGGATTTGCTTGATGTTACATGGTGACATCTTGGTCTACAATGCTACTGGAGAGGAGCATGAAAGACATATTACAATATATATTTGAGTGGTTGAGAGCTCATGGATTGAAGTTGCATCTTGCGGAGTGTAAGTTCTTCCAAGAACAAGTGGAGTATCTTGATCATACCATCTATCCAGGAGATATTGGACTACATCGAGAAAAGATAAGATAATTTCATGTCTTGTAGATGTAAGTGGAGTCCGTGCATTCCTTAGACTAGCAAACTTCTACCGACGATATGTCAAAATATTCAGTGGAATTGTGAAAGCTCTAACCAAGCTGACAAAGATGGATCAAGAGTGGCAGTGAGGAGATGAGCAAGAGCAAGCTCTTGTACATCTCAAGGATAAGTTGACATTTGTTTTCATCTTGAGGAGATCCTTTGAGGACGTCCGTTCCAACTGCATATTGATTGGAGTATGTTGAGACTTGGGGCAGTGCTAACACAAAAAGATGATGATAGAAAGAGCTCATGGTGGCATACTTTAGATGTTATATAGTTGAGAATTTATTTACTCTCATCATTGATCATCAGCCGCTCAAGTGACTAATGGAGTCCGACAAGCTTACAGAGAAGCTTACACTACGAGCTCTTATTTTGCAAGAATATGACTTCCATATCGTACATAGACATGAGATGGTGAACCGTGATGCAGACAATTTTAGCCGAATTCCATGCATGAGTCAATGAGATGCAACGATTGCACAGTTAATGTGGCATGCCTATGAATAGTTGAGAGATTTAGAATGAAGCGTACGTATAGCTTACTCCGAGGATAATATTGAAGACACAGTTGTACACATACGGACAATAGTTTGTTGGACGATGTATGATTTGTGATCGAGTACGAGCATCATTTAATGCTCATACTCCATAGCTTCACCTCTTATCAATTAAGGAGTTGAGTTATCGTTGGAGTTTAGATTTTACGAGATTCTTACCATGTCTAGCAAATGTCACTTATGATATCAAGTGATGTATTAACTTTTGATGTCATATCAACACCTACAAACATCATCAACATCCACAAAAAAACTTTAAAATTGTAAATCGCCATAGTTATTATTTTGTAAATCTGTTTGACTAATATAAGAATTAAATTTGGAGTGTTAGACATATCCTTACGCTATTGAGAAATAAGATCATCTTTGTAGTAATGTTAACAAATGTTATTCTCTAGATCTCAGTTTCACATCTTAGCTGGTATGCGTTACAACAACGCAACACAACTAAAAAAGAAGATGGATAGAATTTGTAGCTGTGATACGTGCGAATTTGATCAAATTTAAAAAACTGTGCATTTCAACACTTGGCCTTCCGAAGATCTTGTATTGATTTTGGATGAGTTATTCCTCTTATGTGAATCTTTTTTGTGATTCAGTGTGTGCGGTTCTTGATTCATGATGTTTGACGTTCTGTTTTTCTTTTAGTGGGATAATCTCTTACGGATGTAATTCTTAATGAGTCGATGATCCTTTTTGTGGACGAGATCTATTCTTGTATTTTTTCTCAATACTTTATCGGGTAATTAAGCTCATGGTTGTTTCTTGCGTCAAAAAGTAAAAAAATCTATAATAAAAGTTTATAATATTCTTTATAATATTTAAATTTAATTTTTATTATCACCTTGTCTAATCATGAGACTCTAGAAGTTTGATCGCTTTAGATAAAAATTCTAAATACAAAAAAGTCAGGTTACAAGAGCTCGCGTAAATTGTGCTGAAGATGTTCATAAAACGGAAAAATAAGTGGATGTCGACTCAGGTTATGTACACGTGGCGTCTGGAGTTTCATCATAAGTTCTATGTAAAATCTTCCATGCTAGGATGAAATAATTGAATTAGTATGCATAGCTCATTATATAATGGGGTTGTACTATCACTCCAGTATAGAACCGTCCCTTTTTGAAGAATCTATTATTTTATCTCTCCTGCTCAAAATAGTAAGTTATTAGGGGTGTCAAAGTTAAAAAATCTCTGAAATATTCAGGAGCCGCGGGCGTGAGTTACGGATTCGGCAAGACTGCAGCCAGTGTTTCCTGCGGGTATCTTAGGGAGGTACCCGCAGGAAAACGCCACGGGCTCTTTCTTAACGGCTATTCACTGGTATTTTCTGATTCTTTTTGCAATGGATTCTCTGCTACTCTGAGTACTTATCTTGAGTGTAGAAACGGAAAAATAATCAATGATAAAATCTGGATGTTCAATCTCAAGCGCGATCTAGAATGAACCGCGGTTATATACAAACTTACCGGTGATAATTTTACTTCCAGTTATCTCGCAGCCGTTGAAGAATCTTTCTTCTAAACTTGGACACCCCCTATTATTCCGCCAAGACTTGAGAAAAGAGGGAGACTAGTTCGAAACGGATATTTATCCTAAAGATTACCTTATGTATTGTTCAATTGTAATATTCAGTTGTTCTGGAAAGTGGAGATGCCATTACAGGACCCGCCGAATGTGCTGGAGATGTCCGTAAAATAGACTCACATGTCCATCGGGAATCCGGATGTAGGAAATCGCGGGTGACCAGGTCCTGAAAGGACCGTTGCTACAGCCTTCCTCGGGCGCACTTTTGGGTTTGAGTGAACAAAACTAGAGGGATCTCCAGCCTCCAAGTTTAGCTGCAGCCGTTGCACATCAGTCGCGGAGGGAGAAAGTCCGGAGCAGTTTGATCGAGAACTACCGTAGTCGCTATACAAAACTACGCGAATCTGCCGCACGCGGCGAACGCAAACTCCACAGCTTGGAGGGGCTAATTAACAACGGCCTGAAAAGCAACAGGTATGAAAACGCGATAATTTAACGGTCCATACCACGATCCAACGGCGGGGGACATCAGATGGCAGGGATATTCAAGGGAAAGAAGAAAGCTATGCATGGACTAGGGTAGGACCGTAGGAGATAGATGCATCCATTGAATTGGCGGACTGGAGGTCTGTTTTGTCTGTCTGGGCTGTTTCAATTATGGGGTAGAATGGTAGTGAAGCATGGGCTGTAGCCAAGGAAGAGGAGGAGGATGAGGAGAAGAAGAGATGCGGGTGTGCAATACATATTGATTTTCGACGACGGGGACGAGAAGGGGAGTAATTCTGCCACGCCAAGAGTCTCTAAAGAGGAGAAAGAGAGGAGGACCGGATGTAGAAAGAACTGCGGCCGAGACAATCTTGGCACTGCGATTGGCAGCAGGAGGGAAGGACGGAGAGCAGCACAGTTCGGGGTTAGGGAGCAGAAGGACCCGGAAGTGTGGGGCACTCCGTTCGGATCGCAAGTTTCTATCAGCATTTCGTCTCCTCTCGTTGCATGGTCACTTTCTTGTCGCTCTGTACTTCTTATATAAGTAAAGGGAGTTCATTTCGGGAAAAATCCGCGCCTGAAGGACAGATGGTAACACGGTAATGAAAAGACGAGCATCCAAAAGTGGAGCGAGTGATTTCCATTGGAGAGAGCGGAGGACTTATAAGAGAAGATTGGCCGTTGGTCGCATGCATTGTCTGCCAAGGGAGTTGGCATATTCTGGCAGGGGAGTGTTGGCGTTGCGAGGTTGGAGGGGCAGTTTGTAAACGGATTTGAGGATCGAGGTATATGCAGGATGGTAGCCGTTTCTGCCCCTCTGCTGCCACATAGAACCGTTGATGAGGTCTCTGGAGATCCAACGAGGAAATTACCGTGCTAGTGAACCTGGAGAACAGTCTTTCAGGGGTGAGATTACCAGCTAGGTTTCAAGCACTTGATTCTTTGTCAGGGCTGGAAGAAAGAGGAATTGAGACTCATGGCGCATTTTTTATGCCCCAAGCTGCGGTTTGAGAAGTGGCAATACGGGAAGATGTGATTTCAGTTGGCGATCAGAGAACTTATTAAGGTGTACGAATCTTGTAGCACAGTAATCCATCGGCTCAGCTGCACCTAGCAGCATTTCATTCAGAACCAGTCCTCTCCAAGCTGATCACTATGAACGGCAATCCAGGTAGGTTTCGTGGTTGCTGTGTGTTCGTCTCTGTCTCCCTCCTGTGAGTACTCGGAATTCGAACCGGAGCCACCAGTTCTAGCCAGTTCTGCGATGGACCCTAAGGGTTAAAGTAAAGCCTCATCATTTTCCTTCTACGATTCCGTTCTCACACTGAAGAAATTCTCTTTCCCTTGGCCGATATAGCTGCTCCCCTTCAGTTTGCGTTTCACCTTATCTCGTCGAATTAATTGTTTCTCCCACCGTCTGCCCTTTTTGTTTTGCGTGGACTCCATCGACGGCCAATTCTGTGTATAAATTAGCCTCGGTGCGGATCCAGATTTGCTTGCCGGACTTACTCAGGGTATTGAACCACACTGTGACTAGATACTGGGAAAGACCGGGCTAAGGAGGGTCATGAACACGACCCCTACAATAAACGTGTCTCCTTCAGTGATTTACCGATGCGAAGGTTTTCGCAGGAACTAAGTAAGCTTGTTTTCCTGAATACATTAGTTTCGGATTTCCGGAGAATATGTAGGAACGGCTTTAGCGTATACGTTCATGAATTCCGTTAGAATTATTTACTTCTCTCAACATCATTGGACGAGCGTGATTGTAATGCTTATAAAGACCGTGAATAAGGGCTCACGTCGTCCCTACTTCTAGGTTATCATACGTATATCTTCCGCTTCTCTTTGCTGTTGATGTTTTCGTGGGTGATGTATGCGCAGGTTCTGGTGCTGCTTCACCCTCAACTTCACGCAACGATAGACTCCCTAGAAGGCAAGACAGCGATAGACTAGAAAACGAGAACGAAAAATGTAGTCATAAGTCTAAGATGGGAGCTTTCAAAACCATTGTAGCCGCCACCAAATTCAGAGCAAATTTAAAGAGAAGGAAAGGCAGACAAAGTAGATCTTCATCTCTCCAAATTCACGACGACAGGGATGAGGAGGAGCAAAGGGCAGTTGACGATTTTCGAAACTTACTATTATCACAGAATTTGTTACCTGCGAGACATGATGACTACTACTTGCTCTTACGGTGAGTGGCCCCCACCAACCTGGAACCAAGAAGGAAAATGTAGTACACAGTTGTGTCTGTCGGGATGGAGGATATGGTAGCAATGTCCATACACTGTTTCTGTTATACGTGGGCGATGGCCACTCGAGGCATCTTTGCAGTAAACGTTCTTGAATTAGACGTTGCAAATCCACCACCTTAAAGCATTGGCTGTAAACGTCAGCGTAAAGTTTATCTGGATTTCTGCCGCTGGAAGTGTTTCATTAAGCTGTAACTTTTCTTTACTTTCAGTCTGTGAGATTGGCGGTGTTGGTTCTGGAGCCCATTCGTGCTTGTGGATTGTTCACTGTGCAGTTTCCTGCGAGCGCGGAAAGGCGATAGAGGAAAAGCTCAAGAAATGTGGGCAAATATGCTGCAGTGGCGGAAGGAGTACGGCGCTGATACTATAGAAGAGGTAATATAAAATTGCGAGTGCTTTTCGATTCCATCTCAGACAGGTTGTTAGAGACGCTGAATAATAATCGAATTTCTTATGCCCCCACTGTACTATTATTGTATCTTGGACTATACTCACAAGAATTTTACTTTACTTCTGGATCTGCAGGACTTTGATTACCACGAACTAGAACAGGTGAGGATGTACTACCCTCAAGGGCATCACGGAGTAGACAAAGAAGGAAGGCCGATTTACATCGAGAGAATAGGCAGGGTAGATGCAGCCAAGCTTATGCAGGTTACTAGCCTGGAAAGGTATCTAAGATATCATGTACTGGAGTTTGAAAAAACTCTCAACTGGAAGTTTCCTGCGTGTGCAATTGCTGCCAAGCACCCTATATGTTCGACGACCACCATCCTAGACGTCGCCGGAGTGGTATGTCCTCGTACCTCATGAAATGTTAGAACTTTACATGATTGGTTACGTCAGATCCGGCTGGCAGTTGCTTGCCCATGGTGCAAGTTATTTCTAGATCTTAATCGGTCTTTTGTCTTTTTATCTCACTTCTAATCTATTACTTCGTCGTGGTTTTTTGACAGGGATTAAAGAACTTTAGCAAATCTGCCCGGGATCTCATTGTTGGGATTCAGAAGATCGACAATGACAATTACCCTGAGGTAAGGAATGGGTAGATTAGCAGGTCATCAGTCGAGGTCGCTGTTTAAAATTAAATCCAGAAATGGCTTGGCGATTTCTTCGCACGAGCCATGGCGGTCCTGTTGGGCATTGTATTATTCAAAAGAGCTGGTCTGTTACAGGAGACGGTGGATGAAATTTTCTCTGTGGTTACAGTACTTGCTTCGCAATGTTTTCGTGAAATGTTGACCGAGAAAAAATGGTGAATGTATATGGTAGACACTTCACCGCATGTTTATCATTAATGCGGGAGCGGGGTTCAAGCTTCTTTGGAACACCATCAGAACCTTTTTAGACCCAAAGACAACCACCAAAATTCATGTAAGTTACGGGGCTTAGCCTTTTTGCAAATTGCCTCAAGTTTTGTCCGTGTGTACGTAAAGAACGCATGTCTGTTGACACATCTTACTTGATCGAGATGTTTGTAATTGAGTGAGAAACCCTTTTGTGCAGGTACTTGGCAATAAATACCAAAGTAAGCTGCTTGAGATCATCGATCCAAGGTATTGAGTTTAGGAACGATTAGCATAAGGATGGGTTGAAGATATTTTGTTGTCATCCGTGAAACCTGGAGCTGTTGTCTGAAAAGCACATGTGTTCCAGTTAAAGTCTGTTAGACCTGCGCAGATTACCAAGTTCACACTTTTCATGTTTGCGCAGTGAACTTCCGGAATTTCTGGGCGGAACATGTACTTGTGCTGATGAAGGCGGTTGTTTGCGTTCCGACAAAGGTCCTTGGAAAGAGCCAAATATTATGCAGGTACGAATCAGGCTAGTGTCACAGATTTCAGTTTACACCGGAGTGACTGCTTTTGACGGGTGAGAGAGTTTTTTGAACTTTACAGTGAAAATTTTTGGGGCTCTTTTCACCGCAGATTGATAGCGCGTAACTCCAGCTAAAATTATTTCCTATTTACTTGGCTGGAACCATTGTTTGGGGGTATAGCGGACTTGAAGATTTTGGACTTGTTGCTGAACATACTAGAGAGCGTCCTGATATCTTGAATGTTGAGGTTTGAACAGGAGAATAATGCTGATAGAGAGAGAAACGACTCTTCTCAGGTTCTTTTGAGATGTTAACAGTACCTGCGCTTGACAGTTGATGTTGGTGAAGCGTTTCATCTTGGGTAATTCAGAAAGATTCAGGCGGTCAATTTTTGTTTCTGGTTGTGCAGGCCGTGAAGGCTGGTCATGCAAGGGCTGTCCCGAAGACAAACTTTCCTGTACACATTGGGGAAGAATCTTCCAGCACTGCACATCACAAGGTATGTGTATTGCTTTCACCTTTTCTTCAGTCGCTAGGGTGATGACATGCGTAGGTACCGCAAGGACGTGTGTTCGAGTGATCCCTTTTTTATCAAGGAGCTAATCTTGTTAATGAGTTCTTTCTTTTTACACGTTTCCGTTTTGGGTCAGGGGAAGGATGCTGACTCTAGCACAGCAGAATCAGGGTCAGATGTCGAGGATATGACATCACCACGTGGTGTTTGTCAGAGAGACAAGGGCATGTTGACTCCAGTTCGTGAAGAGGTGAGAACGAGCAAAGTGCCTCAATAGCTACCCCTCGCAGCAAGTTGCCCTGGCTGGCTATCAAGCAGATTTGACGCAGAATGATGCTTGCGAAGGCAGTGAAAGTTTGGCTGTGGCTAGGTGCTTCTGTGAATGATGGTTTCTGTTCCTCCTCCAGTCTCTTTGTCTTAACTGGAAGTGGCTGTATGCACTTTTTAGCCTTATTGTAGCCAGCCTTCGACCTACTACTTGTTGCCATAATTTTACCCCATGTATTCAGTGTAAAGATCAACTTGAGAGCGCATGACCACCTTCTCACAAACACTTTCTGCACTGGATATAAGATGAACCCTGACTCAGAAACGAATATGTGATCACCTGAAGCATTCCTAGTGCGTTTTTGGGCTCCCATGGTTCCCATGGCTTCCTTGTCTTTCTAATCTCTAAGATCAACTTCTGTAGCACCATTATGTCATTAGCAACTCCATGATGAGGTTTGAAGATTTGGTTGGGCGACCGTGGGACCGTTGGTAGTCTCTTCTCTTGTAAATTATATTTCGCGTGGTGGTTAGAAGCAAACGAAAGTAAGTACGTGCGTAACCATTCGTTTCAGACTTCGGCAGTTGCCTATCGGACGGCCTAGTCTTCAGGAGATATACCAGGTGGGAAGTGAAGATCTGTGGCCGAAACTAAGCATGCCTGTGTGCTGCAAAGCAGCATCATTATCACGAGGTAGTAGTGTCATCACCAGTGTGTCAAGAACCGTGTAACTAGAAACATGTCCTCGGAAACATGAGATCAGCGAACAGATTTCAGTAACTTAAACACGACTGAGCGTATACTTCATGAAGTTCTCCTTATCTTACAAGCCTCATGTTGTGGTAAGCGAACCAGATCATTTGGA
The DNA here is from genome assembly GCA_036924285.1 of Asterella californica. Lineage (NCBI taxonomy): Eukaryota > Viridiplantae > Streptophyta > Marchantiopsida > Marchantiales > Aytoniaceae > Asterella > Asterella californica. Next base: position 14,096,253 of record JAYKYS010000012.1, read on the forward strand.
GAGGGCAAGTTTGAAGTGAAGTTCAGTATCATGGATAAAAATTGGGTCGGTTTTGATGTGAAAGAAATTTTACCTGAGTTCTGCAGATTTGAGAAATTTGAGTCAAGTAGTCTTTAAAGCAGGTCCAGTTCGTATCAACAAGGTAAAATTCTTAACAATAAGCGAAACAATATTCTTTCAAAATTTGTATGAAATTTCACAAGTCGCAAAAGATATAGAAATTGAAGTGATGGATCTATGTAAATAAAACGTAAAGGCAGACTATTAAACTATTGTCATTTATATTAGTCACTTTCTTGGTGACGGGGAAGTGGTACAGATCCGTACGGGTTGGACGTTGCGCTCCAGAATTCCCAGTTTTTTGTGCTGTTTAAGTGAGTCAAGATTTCTTTCAGAACAGCTCGTGGTGTTGAACGGTGCAGCATGCCTGTTAAAGCAATTGTTCGTCTGATGGTCCTTATTAGAAGGTCAAAACACCCCGGGGTTTGGGCATTAAGACTGATAGGGAGCAGCTAATGATTTTATGCTTTTCTGAAAGGTTCTGAACATAGGTCTATCTGTCCTTAGTGGAAAACTGAAATGCTGATGGGAGTAGAAGCGATTGTCACGTAGTCCCAAGTAGGAACCTCACTGGGAGAGTCTTTGTTGATGCAGAACGGACAAAGCTTAGAGCACATTCCCATGGTGGACAAGGTTGTGGACCACGTTGGAAACGGATATGCAAATGGGCTGGGTTCCAACACGAAAACATCGGCAAGTGTCAGCCACTTCAGAAGTACTTCCCTACCATCGAGACTTTGTTTTATTTTCTGAGGTTTAAGATTTAGAGTCGTTTACCAGTTGCGAAATTTGCATACGGTGAAGTTTTATAAATAGGAAGCTTAAAAGATGTGGATGGTTGTGATAAATGCGCCTGGCTCTGTCCTGCAGGTAACGGGATTGACAGTAGTGACAGTAGCGATGACGAGAAAAGCCAGTCCTTCCATGAGCAATTTGTGCGTTTCTTTTCGATAATTTTTGGGTTCATTATTTATCCGCTAGGCTTCTTTGGGAGGTTGTTGTCCAAAGACCGATCATGGAGAAGGGAAAGTGAAAATGAGTTGGAAACAAAACACTGCCAAGACGCTCTTGAACATGGACATGGCGGGAAGTCCCCGTTACATGTTTCAAAATCCTTAAGTCGGCCACCTAGCAGTTTAGAATTGCCTGACATTTCAATTCGAAATCGTGTTGAGAAGCTGGAATCGGAGGTTGTTAAACTAGCTCTATCAGCAGAGCCGGCATCACCAAAGGTTTGTGTTCCGGATCCTGCTTCTGCGGAGCGAATAAGATCTCTTGAGACGGAACTCGCCGAGACAAAGAAGGTGAGATTACTTGCGCCTTACGTTAGAGTATCATGGTGTTTTAGGGCCTCTCCAACGATTCGATCAACATGCTTCTCAAAGTCTTTCTAGTGATGTCCTTGTCACAGCCGAATCAGTGTTGGAATCATTCTGTCTACTTTTATACCCCCACACGAAAGCTTTCTATAATATTGTGAATCAGAGTCGATCTGAATGTTTAGCCTGGCCATTAAGCAAGTACAGCACTAATCTGTATCTTACATTTCCTTTACTGGCAGGTGCTGCGGACTGTGTTGTCCAAGCAGGAAGAGCTTTGTGAGCTACTCGAACGAATGAAAGATTTGAAGTGGGCGGTAAGTGCATGCTTTTGTGTCTTCGGCAGTATCGCCTACGCACGCAGCCTGTCCTTGGGACTTTCTGTGTCTATCATAACTACTGAGAAGTTCCAGAATGATGATGAAGGGTAGTAAGCGGTCTGTACAGAGTCTTTGTGGATCTCGTAACATTATAGTCTGTGGAAGTTGTTTAGTACTAGTAACTTCGTACAAAGGAGAAGGCTTCTGTTATGTTAGTTATTCGTTACATCCGGCATCTGCCAGTATTTCTCAGACTGGTGGAGTTCGTCAAAATCTTCCGCCACTCACTTGATAAGTTGATTTTGCAGAAAAAGATGCAGTGTTGGTGAGGTTCTAAGGCCCTGCTTCAATAGCCGAGATCATTTTCCTCTGAATTTTGCTTTAATGAGGAAACGGCGGTGATATTTGGGTTTAGGCGGGGTAGACTTCTTTGGGGCAGCAGTCTGGGCTTCTTTGACGGCCTTATAAATAACGTATTGAAGCTGAACTATGCGTCATTTCCACAGAAGCAAGTTCAGATACACAGCGTACATACAGTACAATATTTGCCACAAGTTGCTGACTTTGAGCATCTGCGTTAGGAGATCTCTTAAGACAGCTGTAAATGTAAATAGTAGGAAAGGTATAGAGTAGCCATCCTGTCGCGGTGTAGCTATCTCACCGGATGTGGATGAGATCTGAGAACTGTATTAACATCTGCAGCCACTAGCTCTGCGTTTCAAATGTTCTCCAGATTCTTAGAAGGTTCTCTTCACTGGAATCTGACACATGAATAAAGCTAATGTGAACCTTTGCATAATCCGTGTCCTCGTGAGGACACGAATTATTATTGAGTGACATTCAGGCTTGGTCGTGGGTTCTGTATTGTCTACTTGGGTCCAGAGAACGTCCTCCAAATCCTTCCTGTCACTTCCACTATCTTCGTATCGGTGCAAGTTCAGTGTTACCTGAAATTGGACGTGTTTCCTTTATTGTGATGGTTTGTTTTCGTATGATTATATCAGCTCTGCTGCCTAGGCTGGGTACTGGGAAGTTTACGCTACGATGACATGCAGGACTCGAACCCGTGGGTCCCGTTCTTCCTCTTCCCGTTCGTGGTACTTGTTTTCCGCTCGCTATTTATGATAGAATCATGATCGACATCGATTTCATGTCAGCGTTGGCACTGTCAAACCTACAGGGCATTCCTCCAGAGCAGAAAGTGTTATGCGATGTTTCTGTCTGATTTGTTGTTTCTTGGTCTGCAGGTAGTAATTGGAGAAGCTTACAGTCGGTTAATTACCCTGAACTAGCCAGGTTTCCTAAGTTTGACAGCTGAGACAAGTCAAAAGATAAGGACAGAACTCTTGATGTAGATTGGTTCCGGTCGTGACTGCAAAAGGTTATGGATTCACTTAAAAGTGACTGTTTTCTCGAGATGTGTTCTTCGTTCCGAGGACTCTAGTACGCTGATAGAAGCTTTTCTTTTTCTTGTTCAGAAAATGCTTGTTTCCATCGCTAATGCGGAGTACTACGAAAACTTTATTAAAAAAAAAAAACATATTTCTGTACATTTGCTTTCGTGCAATGGGAACTCAGTACAGTGCTTCCGGTCTACTATTTTGTAATATGTATATACTGCTGTCTGAATTTCTTGGGTTATTGCTAGTACCACCAATCTATCATATGCTCTGTGCTAGGTTTACGGTGGGCTGTCTGGATTTATGAAAGCTCTGTCCGAGTCGTTCATCCTGATTAGGATGTTTGTTAGAGGAACGAAATCTCCCAGGTCGGTCGATGTGCGATGTCGAGCTCTGGTATTGCCTGTGCCTGCTCCTGGTCTCTTTGGGAGATACTTCAGGAGTCGGGTCGATATACTTACGTTTACAGGGCAAGTAATGATGCTCTTCTTCTTATATCTTCGAACAAGATCAATTCCGGATGCAAAAATGACTTCCACAACGAATCAACTTGTCTGAGTTGTATCCCTGATTGCATCAGTCACCTAGGGGATGCCGAGTACTTATCAGATGTCACCATAGCTCAAAGACAAGGTGGAGGATGGAGGAAACGAATTCTTATGTTTGTTATATTGAAAGGCAAAAACGAGAATGTTGAAATTAGTTAATTCATGCGGTTTTTAGTGTCAACTGTTCCCAGTCGTGTGTAAAGTTCTTTTTCGTCCACAGCCATACTCTCAGTAAACTTTTGATGTGCAGATTGTGGTGCTCTTTGTCTTCATTTCATACAGTATTCAACCATCCCCAAGTAAGTAAGGAGGCCTCTCTTGTTCAGTATTTTGATACATACCTTCTCGTCAATGAGTCTATCTTTCTCCGAGCTTAGTGTGGCGGTTAACTTCTTCTTCACATCCAGTGGAGAATTTGCAGGTATACAGATAAAACCTTGGAAATGTAGATGGAGCAGAGCTCCAACCCATTCGTAGGAGAAAATTTCTGAAAAGTTGGGATGGTGGTGTGACCCGGGGAGGTAAGCAGGTGACCCATATTGATAAAATCAATCTCTAATAGAATATTTTAACACCATGTGCTCAAAGATGTCGTTTAGACCGCTCCATCTTGAACTATGGAGCAACTGGACAAAAAAGAAGGTCCAAATAAATATAGGCCCTCTCGATCATCAGAACTAAGAATCTGACCTCTAGATATCGAGAAAGTGTCTCCATCTCTATTTTGATATTTAAGTCTTTTATTTTGGGTTACATAATATCTATTAGAACCTGTAGATATTATTTCGGTACTTCTTGCTCACAATCAGACACGGAAGATATCTCCTAGGAGGATGACTAGCAACAAGGATACTGATGGTCGCTTCGGAAGAAGTCGAGGTATGGATATGGAGGCAGTAGCCATGGTCTGTTCAAGAGTCGTGGTAGAAGAAGGGATGGTGAAGGCAAAGAGCACGGTAGCACTAAGTACTCATCATAGAGTAGGCGACAAAACTAGAAAATGCCAAGTGGAAATGGAAGCCAAAAGCGAGTGGAGTGGAAAGGCGAGAGCACTTAGTTGCAGTCAATACAAGTGCCAGCGACTTCCACTAGTTGTAGAATGGAAGCCGGAGTATCCTCGAGGGGTTCACTCCCTTGATTTTATGGGACACCTGAGTCCAAAAGAAGGGTATATTTTATTATTTTAGCAAACCTTTTAAAGTTAAGAGATTCTAAAAGAAAGTTATTTTTAATTATCGTGTGACTTATAAATGCTACTTTTCATTTTAGAATGTAGACTCTTTATCAGAAAAGTTTCGTTATTTTTGTATAAACTGGATTTTTTGAAATTATATATTTATTTTAATAAAAATATGGCATTTTATATTATTCAAACTAATTTGTATTTTCTTTTATACAAAATTTCATTTTAAAATAAGATATTATTTATGAAAAAGCTATTCTGAATATAAATATAAAAAAAAATTTTCATTAGTCATCGGACGCACGTGGTTTTGAACTTCTACACTAAGTGATCCCCTAGGAGTGTCCTGTCAGCAGCAAAGTTTCGGTTAATAAATCTAGAATCTGGAACAGAAGAGAGCCGTACAAAATATGCGGTACAAAGAACATCATCAGAAATGTATCAACAAAAACTAGAAGTTATCGACTTCTTACTGCGAGCAAGAAAAGAATACCAAGAATACAGAATCGAATGGAGGAAGTACATGTCTCGAGCAGGAGTTGCGCACAGACACAAAATAAAGAATAGTTAAATGAGAGTGAAACACATAAGGTGCAAACTACATGAAAACCAAAGGCGTAGATGTGTTGAGTTGGAGTTGCACAAAGAACATATCTGGAAACTATGAGACGGATCGAACTGTCTGACATTCAACTCGCAAGATACAAGAAACGCTGATGTTATAAAAAGTATTGTTCTCCGTAGTATAGTCAGTAGCAAGGATCAACATACTATAGGAAACTATGAGATCTTTCATTCGGTATGCAACATGTAACTCGGCAGCATGTTGCATGTAGAAGTGTCGATATGAATATTAGAATATGCTCAACTCTCAATCAACTCTCGCTATCGAGTGTTAAAATGCTTATAAGTGCTCATGATGTAGAGAGTTAGTAAAAAATATGATTATATTTTATTATTCGCATAGATATTTCTTACAATGCATGAGAATAAAAGTATAAAATAATAACAATAATAGTTAAAAAGCTGAGTTGTTCTTTCGCTCATCGAGAGATAAAAAACCTTAGAGTATTGTTGTGGAGTCGATCGAATCATGGTGTAGCTCAGATCTAACGGCTAGTGTTTACACTATCCATCGTGGATGAGTACGAGGTCGATTAAGGATTGGAGTATAAGAGTCTAATCAGGTGAAGGATCTTCATGACGGTCTAAGGTGATCTCTTTGCTCTATCTCTTCGGCATCAAAAAATTCATTTCCTGTATTTTTTATTCTTACTCCCAAAAACTAAAGAAAACTCTCGATCGTCGAGAGTTAATCCTAAAATAACAACTCCAAATGTTGTACGGTCTTACTATATGCAAACTTTTGAGCCATCCTTTCTTAGTGAAGAAAAGCTCTACATTCCATATACCCACTAGCCGCATTTAGCTTACAAACAAATTGTTGAAATCTCGACGTTTCAATCTACATAGAAATCAAATTTCTTGATCGTGATGCAAAATCTCGATATGTTTTTTTCTACCACGAGTGCAAACTCTCGATATTGAGAGCTTCTTGAGAGTCTATTGAGATCTCAATTTCTTGAACATTTTCTATCGAGAGTTCTACATGCTGCATGCTACATGCTTCGTTCACATGCCCAGTTTCATCCTCTAGAAGACGATGATGACAAAGTCTTTCCGCAGCACGTTTGAGAACTGCTAGAGTAGCAGAATTGTCCTAGAGTGCAGCAGCAGCAGCCAAAGATACAAAAACAACAGCGAATTAGAACGAATAGAATCTCGATGTCTTTTACACTTATGCTAAACTGCACGAGAAACCATGGAATGATAGCAACTGCAGAGAGAAGAATGATAATGATAGAACTTTCCTGCAAGACTGTTATTGTATCATTACAAATTTTGCACGTGAAAGTTGTCGAAGAATACAAAGGATACATGGCTGTGGAGATATCGTGTGTCAGAAGAAGACAAAAAAGACACACAACCATGAGAACGAGCCTTTCAAATAATCCAAACCTCACTTTATGTACACTTCCATAGTATCTTACAAAACTGAAGAACAGAACAAGTCGTCTATAAACTGCACCCCAAAATCCCAAAATCAATCTCTGAACTCAAACCAAAGATAAGAACCGCCAAAACTTCACAATAGCGTCTTGTCACTTTAAATTCCTGAATATCCTATGTATCAACAACAATCGCAATATCACTACCGTCTCAATGATGCCGCTCAATACATCATTAGCCCAAATGATCAGATCCCAACTCAAATGAGAGTCGTGAGTGTAACCTACGTAGATAACGATATAGAACGCAACTCGATGTCAACACCAAAACTGCATCATCATCACCGCTCAGTATGGAACTAGCCCGATGGTTATATCACCCTAACCCATATGAGGGTAGTGTGTGCAGCCCATGTAACTAGTTGTATAGAGAGAACTGTATCCAAAACTTAAAGTAGGCACCAACATGTAAGAAGAATCTGATAAATATCAACATGAGAACTTTCTCTTTTCTCCAAACAAATTTCAGATATGGCTAGGGTCTACTCTCCTGACTCCAACGATATCGAGAACCTCCAAATCCAATCTCCACGGTCAAGATAACTCTAACTTTCAATCATAAGTGACCGAACCTCCAAAACCTCCTCCCTGCTAGCTAAAATCGCTCACACCATCCAAATGGATCATCTGATATGTGATCGATCTCTTCTCATAGGTAGATTTGACTACACTGGACTCAACGAGACTCCAAACAAGTCGTTTGGAGTTGTCCTGATAAAACAACAAAAAATATTAGTTGTAGAAAGCAAAAAATTGACGTAAATCAATCTCTTATGACTCAATCTCCATCGTCACACCCAATACAACACCCCAATCTACGTGCGTCTTCTCCTATGTAGATGAAAACTCCTTGATCGCTTAGACATCAAGAACAAAGAGTTTGATCCATCGATCGCGAAGAACAACCCAACCTCAGGTCGTAGATAAACAGAAACTGATGAAAACCTTCATCTTGCGAGTCAATCTCTCTTGCATTTTCCAATTCACTCAATGAAACTTTGTAACGTCTTCATTCTCATGAAGAACTCGATGTTATGATACGAATGGATCCAAAGACAACAAGTTTGGACTTCTCGAATAGTCCAATTCTCTTTCGTAGACAACTAAAAACTCCAATCCTCTTTCTTTGCATCTCAATTTCTCTCCAAACACACGTCACAAATCATCTATGCACGAACCGTCTTATTCTCTACGTAGCTAGTCCAAATCTGAACCCAATGACATCTTACGCGTATGCATTCATACGATAATCTCAATCTCTTGATATGTCCACTGACAAGTCGTAGGTCCTTTAAGCACCCCTTTACCTCAGTACACAGTGAAACCTCTAGAATCTTTCCAGAAACGTTTTTCTTTCCTTTGGATATAGGAATTATTTTCATCAAGTAACAATATGTTGTTATTATCCATATAAATAACAAATTCTTGTTACTTCTGATTTTTGATTCACCGTAAATAACAATGGATCGCTATTTTTCATGACCCATCGGTGATCTATTGCAAGCTTGCGGTCCGTAAATAACAACCTCTTGTGTTTCCCATGTTTGTCTTTATGCGCACGTCGGTGGTGTTCCCTAAATAACAACTTGTCATCATTTATCATTTGTTTACCGCGGTCCATCCGTCGTAGTCGTCTGTAAATAATAACTTGTTGCTATTTATCATCTGCAAGCCGGCGATCTGTCCGCCGAGGATCTTCTCTAAATAACAACTCCTCGTTATTTGTCAGTTGTATCACTTCTAGTGATCCGTAAATAACAACTTGTTGTTATTTTCATATTCCATCCGCAGTTCCGACGGTCCATCATCTTCTCGAAAATCATAAAAGTTAAAATCACTGTAACTTATTCATCTTTGGTCTGTTTTTAATGATTTAAGGATTAATTTTGATCTCCTCAAAGAGATCTATCTAATGCTGCTGCAAGATTTGTGTTAGCAGAATATAGTTTTTCCAAGACTTTCGTTTCATGATATAGTCCAGGATGCGGGAACATTAACAAAGAGAGGAACACGCCAAGAGTAGATAAACTGCAGCAGAATTCATTGAAATGACAGCAACGAACTGCAGAGAAAACATGAATAACGATGAGATCTTTGCGCAAGATGTTCACAAAAGAGAGCGAGATGTGAAGACTAGCAGTGCAGTTCACCAACACCGAGAGAGAGAAAAAGCAATAAATATGCTGCAATGGCTCGTACCCTTGACCTAAAGCTAGAGAGATTAGAAAAACCCACAAGCAACTTACAACACATAGAGACTGCAAGTACCCCTAATAATCGCTATAATAACTAGTCCACCACCACACATAAAGAATTTAAACTCCACCAGCACAACTTGCCTTGTTCCGCATCATTCTAATGCCAGTTCATTGGGATACATATTAGCACACAAGTTCTTCGTTAAAACAAGTCAAAACACACCAAAAAGATATATGATATGATCCTGATCACCTCCTTTGCACCAGAAACAGCAAAATTTAATTTCTTTCATGTTCATTAAGCTAAAATTTACAGAACTTAGGATGTGTTGTTTATAACAACACACCACCAAATACAAACTTTCACATCCAGAAAATATATTCTTGTTTTGGTAAAGTTTATCGGCTCAAGTCACTTCAAGTAGTTATTCATATTGTTCTTTGTCATTTCATAAGAGATGTTTTTATTTTGTTAATGCCTATGTTACCTTTTTAATAGTTTGAAATCTTGCAACATTGCGTTCTAAAATTTGACATCTTCTTCTAACATCACAGTCGCTTCTTTCAGATGATATCTTTGTTATTTAATTAAAAATTCTGTTTTGTTGATTTGCATCAAAAGTACAAAATGATCTTTATCTTGAAGTCTACTTATCTCTAGGTTTCGTTAGGTTGAGATCTCAACATTTGTTTGCGTGCCTGATGCAAATCATCCTTGAATTACTTCTTCGATAATGTAGTTATCAACTGTAACTATCATTATGGAGGAAGATCCAAAGTGTAAATGTCTTCATATGAATTTTAATAATCATAAAATATCTTGCAAACTTGGATGAAAACTTCATCGTGATACTGTTTGGAAGCGTGGATCCATATTTAATCATATTTCTTTGACCACTTGAAACTACACTTGCCTACAATACTTATTTACATGCTTATGTACTGCTGATGCATTTTGTCGAGGTTTCGCTTTAATTGTATTTCGTTATGTTGTATCTCTGTCAATAATTCTTCAATCTACATTTGTCGTGTTCTGGATGGTGGTGATGTAACTATGCAAGAGGTAAGTTATGAGATATTTTTGGCTAATATTCTTTAAGGTACAAAAATGACAATTAACAATTAATGGATAGTTGAATTGTCACGTCAGTTTGGTAACTCGGCTAGGTTGACCGAGTGCGAAGTGACGGATCCCGGTAAGGCCGTTAGAGCAAGTTGGTGAGAGTGCCCACAAGGGGTATACTTCGCAGGTAGGGGCTTGGAGACCTCAATTCTTCAAGTTGAGCCTTCAAGCTCCTGGCTATGGTGGGTAGTCTTGAGAGTGAGATCTGGATTCTCTGCGAGCACAGAGTGGATTTGGCTCGATTGTAGAGATTGTCTAGTGTCTGTTGACATGATGGAGTGAGTACATACCTTGTTATCACTTGAAGAACTCAGATTGCAAGGCCTGGGGTAGGGATTTCAGGTCGCAGATTGCTACCGGTGGTATCTCCGGAGTTGGCAGATCATTGGTATCTTCGATTTGCGGGTGCGCGCGTGCGTGGAGTGGCTTGTTTTGGTGTTGTGATCGATCACTGTGTGGATGGATGTCGTCTGAACTTGTTCGCAGTCGATTTGGTGGTGAGGTAGTGCGGAAGTGCTGCTGAAATTTCACGGAATGTGTTGAAGTGACCTGTTTCGGGCTGAAGTGCATATTTGGGCGTGGCAGACGAAATAGTCGACAATGTCAGACCGATGTGGGCTCATTGGAAGCGTGCTGGGAAGACGGTCCTAGTGCACGAAGGTTCACAAAGTTTGGTCGAGCCGTTTTTGAGTTATGAGAAGTCGAAATTTCTAGTGACGAGTTTTGTGACGGGTTTTAAGTCAGCAGAAGTGCGTCGGCGAGTGTCAGGTTGGCATGGTTCGATAATATTTGGACCTGAGGAGTGCATTAGGTGTGCGCCGGAAAGACGATTCCAACGCAACCAAAATCATTCGATTTGATGAAGGATCGACGAAGTTACAAGCCAAAGAAGGTCGCGGGTTGGCCAAAATCTGACGTAAATCCCGTCTGCGAGTTCCAAATTGGCTGATTTCGACAATTTGGTGCAATTTTGACCCTGAGTTGCTGCTTCGGGTGTTTTCTCGTCGTACTCGTCCTTCTTTGTGGTGTTTGGCCCAGGTTCTACTCTTCTCCAAGCGGAGCGGAGGGGAGAGTGAGCGAGAGTGTATGTTAGGAGCCGTTTAGAGGCTTCGAGGAGCAGAGGTGCGTGAGTGCGGAGGCGGAGCCCGCGCCCGCCGCAAGCCAGATTGCTGGCGTTGTCGTGATGTGAATCATTTTACATTGTAAATAATTCACCTCTCTGTCAGACGTTAGTATCTTTGAGCGAAGTTAGGACCTCAGAGAAGTCGATTTTTGATGATAATATATATTTTGAGGCTTAGTAGGTTAATTACCATGTTGATAGAGTTAAGATCATGGGTTGTACTTACATGTCGCTCAAGCATGCTTCCTAGCGAGATTAGGTTACCTTTCGGGATTATGTGTTGTTTTACATGTCTTCGCATGTAGTTTAGGATCTATGTTGGCACTTTAGGGGCTTGACGTGGTAGCCTATGTGCAATATTAAGTCACCACGTGGTTTGGGACACAAAAGGACAAGGGAGTGAAGCTATGAACTCTCATTGGTCTAATTTTGTCTTTGTGTATTGCTAAACTTAGTAGTAGGGGTCTTAAGAGGAGTTCGAGCAATTGGTGAGGACACTTCAAAATCTGAGAACACAGGAAGATAGGGCTCGTTGTGCCAAGCACTGTCAGTGAAATTTTTGATCGATTTGGAATAATAAAGAAGGAGTTATGGCTGATTGAAGTTCGATTTGTGTTAGAATTGCAGCACTTCTGTTGATTTTGAGGTTTTCGGTGTCAATCGCAGTAGATTTGAGGAAATCGCTTCAAACCTTTGTGGTCACGTTCACTGTCAGTAGGACTACGACAGTCCCCAAATTTTTATGTTAATTGAGTGACTGAGTAATTCGAGGCGACCGCTGAAGTAGAGGGGGTCCGAAAAGCTCTCAATCTAGAACAGTAACTTCAGCACAATCAGGAGGCCCAACTTCACAGGAGTGTTCAGCAAGCTGTGTACTGCAAATCCTGTAAGAATCTTTGAAAGTGATCGAGCGAATTCTCTGTTCTAGGTCGAAATAGCTATCTGGGTACCAGAAATTACCGTAAGTTCTCTACTCAGAACATTTCTGTCCATATCTCGACACTCTGATTTGATCTCAAGCTGAAACTTCGTGTGTATGGTCAGTAGAGCCTCATTTACATGTAGGAGGAGTTCTGAAGTCTGAACCATCGTATGTTTCTGATTTTGGACTGTTAAAGTTCGTTGTCTAACCTTATTACTGCTAGTCTGACTTGATTTTCGCTTCCTGAACATACTGGAGGGTCCATTCGACCTGAGTGAGTGTTTATAGTGTTCCCTTTTGATCTGAAGCCTACCTCTGTAGTAAGCAACCATAGCCTGAAGTCCAACGCTTCCTTGAGTAGACTGAACACAGCCTTCAAGGTCATATCACAGCCAGAAGGTTTCGCCCTTCCCAAGAAAACTCTCAACTCGACAGCGTGCATGAGAGAGGTATCCAAGTTTCAGTTGTGTGGGAAGTGTAAAATCAGTAGGTCACCCATCCCAACACTATTTCTGGACTTGGACGCTTAACTCTGTAGTCTCAACTTTAGCTGTACCACTAGACCAATAGCTCTTGGTGTCTTATAGGGATACGTGCAAGTACTTAGGGGCTGGTTTAAGATAGTAGGAGACCTGCTCGCACGTTCTTAGAGGAGTGGTAGAGCGACCCCAGAGTACTAGGGGGAAGCTGCTGTTGTGGTAGTGTTTGCCTATACCGAAAAGACGCGTATGAAGACAGTTGGTAGCAGTTGTCTTGGATGAGGAGCTACTAGAGGTATGGACATCTAGTTAGTGACCTTAGGTACATGTTATAATAGTCGGTGATCATATATTGTGCATGTGGTCACCGAAGAAGACGCGTCAGTCCGGGTGGGGCTGGGTTTCTCTTTATGTGAATGTTTGAGTGTGGAGGGTTATCGTTTGGACTTCTTGTGGTTGGAACCCCTCCATATTCTACTTCCTGTTTGTGCGCCACGTTTGCTTGTGTTGGCGCTTGATTTCCAGAGTGAGTTCACTCTAGTGTGATGTCGATAGTGAGGCTGGAGTGATGACCAGTCAGACTATCTTTGTTTCTCTCACGGTGCAGTTGGAGTGACGATCAACAAACTGTGAGAGGCTGCTTGTGGTGATGGTAGGTACATGTTGCCCTTACCTTGACCGTCCTAGTAGGAGATAGGTGAGCTCAGTAGGAGCGGGGATAGGCAAGTTGTAGTTACGGTGGTGACGAGGATTTCGACATTCTGGTTAGAGAGTGTGTCCGTGAGATTCTATCACCACGGAGTTCTCGAGAGGTTCTAGTGGGAACTTCTCAGATAGTGGGTATACACGGAGTGGGGTGAGGTACCGACGACCTACACCATTGCCGTTGGTTGTTCTAGAGGACGAGTCAGACGTAGACAGCGCATTTTCTGGTGGTGAGTCTAGTGTCATCACATCGTTGTTGTGGGACATGGACGAGATCTATGGAGTCACGAAGGGGCCTCGACGTTACTCGGATACGGTGGGTACCATTGAGCTGGATGACTTCATCCAGGAGTTCGACAGTTGGTGCGATCTGCAGCAGATGCGGAACCCACAGTTATTCACACCTTTCATGGCGTGGAAAGGTTTATTTCAGCACTTGGAGGGACCGCCGATGGACGATTATCACGATGTCGCGCCATTTGGCGGCTACATGCTTGACTTCTACTCCGACGCTTAGGTTTGATAGTTCTAGAAGTTAGCTCATATTACTTCTAGTCCTTTATGTATATGTTTGACACCTTTGCATATAGTGTTAACACTATTTTGAGTCCTAGTAGGTTGATAGTATGTTAGTTATCTTGTTCAAGCATTTGTGCGCTTGTGCAAGTGACTTCTTACTTGTCTATGACGTTCAATGTACATAACTTAGGGTTTCCATGCTGATAGGGGTTTGAGCTCATGGGTTGTACTTACTTGTCGCCCATGCACGCTTTCTAGCTAATTTAAGTTATTTTTCGGGACTATGTGTCATTTTAGGTAGTTTAAGTTTTACGCTGGCACTCTAGGGGGCTTGACGTGGTAGCCTATGAGTGTAGAAAAGTTACCAGGTAGTTTAAGGCACAAAAGGACAGTCAAGTGGAGCTATGAACTCCCATTGGTCCATTTTTGTCTTTTGTGAAACTCTAAGTTTAGAAACAGAGCTCTAGAGGAGAGTTCGAGCAATTGGTGAGGTATCTTCGAAATCTGAGAACACAGGAAGAGAGGTCTCGTCATGCCAAGCACTTCCAGTGAAAATTTCGATCGATTTGAGTCAATAAAGACGGAGTTATGAGCAATTGAAGTTCGGATTGTGCTAGAATTGAATCATTTGGGTTGGATTTAGGGTTTTCAGTGTCATTCGCAGCAGATTTGAGGAAATTGCTTCAAAACTTCGAGGTTGTGTTCTCCGCCAGCAGGGCTACGATTTCACAAAAAGTTTCATATCGATTGAGCAACTGAGTAATTCAGGGCGGCCGCTGAAGCTGAGGGGGTCTGAAAAGCTCTTAATCTAGAGCAGCGACTTCAGAGGAGGAGATCTACAGTTCTGTGTACATTCAGGAGTCCCAACTTCACAGGGATGTTCAGCACCCTGTAGACTGCAAATCCTGTAAGAAACTTTGAAATTGATCGAGCCAAACTCCTGTTATAGGTTGAAATAGCCAGCTAGGTACCAGAAATTGCCGTAGTTTTCTTGCTCAAAACTTTTTTGTTCATATCTCCGTGTCAGAATTTGATCTCAGGCTGAAATTTCGTCTGTGAGTTCAGTAGCACCTCATTTGCATGTAGGGGAAGTTTAGAGGTCTAAACCTTCATAGTTTTCCTCTCCGTGAGTGTCAAAGTTCACCGCCGAATCCTATTACTGCCAGCTAGACCTGAATTTCGCCTTCTGGGTATATTACTAGATCTTACACATCTGTGTGAGTGTTTATAGCCTCTGTTGTAACCTGAAAGCCAACCTCTTGAGTGAACAACCACAGCCAGAAGCCCGGCGCTTTCCTAGGTAGACGGATTACACTCCGACATACTCTCTTTTTTGGTGAACTCGACGTGAAACACCTAGGGTGGGAGTTTTCTTAAGAGTGTTACAGGATCAGATATCATGGCCAACCAAGGATCATCAAGTGGAGGTGCTGCTGCTGCTCAGCAACCTATTCAGTTTGATGCTGCTACGATGAAGATGTTCCAGGCTTTTTCCATGTTCATGCAGCAGCAGCAGAGCACAGAGAGGAAGGAGGTGTTAGCAACCAAGGCGTTGCAATCTGTGGTGCACCAGATGGACCAGTTCAAGGGTACAGATATTTCCAAGTATGTGCGATACTATGCTAGGGAGATGGAGGTGAACAAGGTGCCTGAGAAGGAGATGGTGGAGAACTTTGAGCTTGCTGTTGTCCCTGAGATTCGTGGGCGTGTGAAGGAGCTCAAGCAGCAGCAAGGACAGAGTTGGGAGAGCTTTATGCGAGCTTTGAAGGAGGAGTACTACACTGAAGACTCAGAGAGGGTGACCAAGAGAACATTCTTGGAGTGGGTGGTGAAGCCTAACAAAGGTTTGTCTGTAAATGAGTTATTAAGGGAATTTGATCGTCAGTATGCTCAGCTTTCTAGGACAGAAAAGTTTACATTAGAGGTGGAGAAGACCGAGCTTTTCCTACAAGCAGCGGACGTGACTATTCAGGAGAAGCTTGAGCTGTTGCTGGAAGACAAGAGTGAGGAGAGAGGATTGAAGACTGACTGGAAGGAGGTTGAAGAGGCTGTTTCTTTGCTGACCAAGAGACAGAGAAGAAGGGACAAGGTGGTGGTAAGTGAAGCAGCACCTCTGATAATTCCTGTCAAGCAGTTGCCTACTAAGCCTGGTTTGGTAATTGCTAGAGAGGAAGACTCACCGCTTGATGAGTTGATTAAAGGTATGAAGGAGCTTAAGCTTAAGCTCACTAGGCTAGAAGAGAAGGAGCAGAATGTACAGCCTGCTATGCAGCGACCTCAGATGAGAGAAGGCTTTGTTCATCGTTGTATATGGTGTGATAGCCTAGACCATGTAAGAAGAGATTGTGGGGAGTTTTCAGATGCATTGAGGAAGGATCTGATCTTCTTCAAAGATGGTAAGATCCATCTGAGAGAGACTGGGATGATGTTGGGAACCAACTTTGGCAAGGGTGGTATGAAGAGACTTGTGAATGAGATATCGGCATCACATGCTGTTTCTCTTGTGAATGCTGCTACCTGTGGAGTGAAAGTGGAGATGGAGAGAGAGAAAGGGACTACTGGGTTGTGGTCAGATGTAGTGCGGTCCGTAGCTAGAACAGAGCTAGACAAGGATGTGCTACGAAGGGTTGGCAACTCAATTCGAGAAACTACAGGATGGAATGATCCTGTGGACACTATGTCAGTGCATGCTTATGTTGCAAGAAGTCATCATGAAGCTCTACTAGAAGAAAAACGCAGGAGGGAGGATGCAGGTGAGGCTTCTACAGCCAAACGACCTGCTACAAGGAGTGAAAGGGCTAGACCAGAGGCAAGGCAGGAGACAACACCTACTCGGGAAGAGACTATGGAGGATCTACCACCTACAACACCAAAGGAGAAGGAGAGAAGCAAGGAGAAGGGTAAGATGCCTGCATACAAACTTCAGTCTGATATTGAGATTGCTACAGACCTGAAGCAGGTGTTAGAGAATCGTATCTTGAATGGGAAGGTTGAGTTTACCTTGGGTGAGATTCTTGGGATAGCAAAGCGTGAGTTCCATGAGGTTATCATAGATATCATCAAGAGGAAACGTCAGATTTTGGGTGAAGCAGCTACGCTTAACGCTCTAGGGACCAAACTGTCGGAGGATGAGGAGGATGAGATTGCTGGTTACTGCTCTCAAGTATCAGAGGGAAGATCAGATCAGCACGTGAGGTTTGAAGATGAGGTGGAAGCATCGCAGAAGAGCCATTATTCTCACAACCATTGGGCGAGAGCAACCACAGAGACCTTAGTGAAGTTGGGAGATCTAGAGGAACCTGTGGTGGCGTTGATTGATCATGGCTCAGAGATTAATCTGATGTCTAAGGAGCTGTACAAGCGTGGGAGGTGGCCCATAGACACCGATCATGGATGGCTTATCCGTGCTGCCAACAACCAGAGGGGAGAACTTTATGGTGCTTGTCCCAACATCAAGGTAACTGTGGGTGACATCAGTGATGTTCAGAATTTCTTTGTGCAAGACATGTCAACCTATCCTATCATTCTAGGGCAGCCTTACATTACTACTGTTAGAATGGAGACACGAGTTATGGATGATGGTTCAGCTTATGCTAGGATACGTAGTAGAGACGGCAAAAGAGCTGTTCAATTTTTGACCGTTGCTGCAGAACATGAGAGGAATCGTGATAGCTTGAGAGACCGTCCACTACCTAAGATTACTCAGGAGTTTAGAGAGTCTAGGGGTTTTGGCAGAGTACCATTGAAGAGCGAGACTTCAACGGTACAGTAGAGCTAGGATTCTCGCCTGATCCAGTAAAGCAGGAAGCTTTATCCACTAGTTTCTTGGGATTGACGTCATGTGGATCAGTATGTTATAGGAAGGTTGAGAATCTAAAGAGGTTTGAGAGGCAACATGTGAAGTATGTACAGCAGTCTTTGTGGGATAGTGGAGAGTTAGGAGGAGATGAATACATATCTGGAGTGTTTGAAGAGCAGTATTTGGTAGATACTATAGGGGAGTTGAAATCTATAGTAGAAAGTTCTATAGATGATGTAGATAGAGTGGTGAGAGTGAGCTCCAAGGAGCTTTATGATGTAATTGATAAGTTTATAAATCGACAAGAGGTGTATGTGGAGACTAAGTACAAGTCAGTGGCAAAGAAAGTCAAACCAGTGGCTTTGCCTTTACCACTCGATTACAATCAGAAGATGGAGCAAGCTGCACGAGAGCCGACGCTCAAAGGACCGAGAAGAATTGGGCACCAGTTCACAGAAACAACACTGAAGGAGCTGAGGATTGGGGGTGATGGATTTCTTACCGAGCAAGAGAAGAAGAGCTTCAAGGAGATGCTATCTAGGCATGGTAAGGCGTTTGCATTTGAGTCACATGAAGTAGGATGTGTAGATCCAAGTGTAGTTGCACCTATGGTAATCTTTACTATACCGCATGTGCCTTGGAATCTACGTCCTATCCCTGTGCCTAGAGCTCATCTGCCAAAGCTGGTAGACTTGCTCAATGAGAGGATTAGGATGGGTATCTTGGAACCGTCTATAGCTCCTTATTCTAGCAGATGGTTTACTGTTCCGAAGAAGAGTGGAGCTTTGAGGTTTATCCAAGATATGCAGCCAGTTAACAAGGTGACTATCAGGAATATGGGTATAGGACCTATTGTAGACGAGTTTGCGGAGGCTTTTGCTGGTCGTGCTATCTATTCCATGGGAGACTTATATTCAGGTTATGACCAGTTTCAATTATCCTCTGAGAGTAGAGACTTGACTACAATGAGGACACCTTTAGGGTTACTAAGGATGTGCACCTTATCGCAAGGTGCTACCAATTCGGTAGCACATATGATGAATGGCATGAACAAAGTTTTGAGGGACTTCATTCCTGAGAAAACTATGCCATTCCTTGATGATGTGCCGATCAAAGGGTGTGCTGAGGAGGAGAAGAATGAGGTAAAAGATCAGAGGGGGTGCCGTAAGTTTGTAGCAGATCACATAGCTGATTGTGATAAGATACTGAGTCGACTGGAAGAGGTTCATTTGACTTTATCAGGAGCCAAGTCTGTGTTTGGAGTACAAGAGGTGTTAATAGTGGGACATCTGTGTGGATCTTATGGTCGGAAACCTTGTCCAAACAAGGTTGATGCCATCCGAAGGATGAAGGAGACATGTGGATCGGTTACTGAGGTGAGAAGGTTTCTAGGAGCATGTGTGTTTTATCATATATGGATTCCACACTTTGCACATGTAGCAGATCCGTTGTACAAGCTGCTGAGGAAGGGGCAAAGATTTCAGTGGCAAGAGGAGCAAAGCGAGTCTATGAGGAAGTTGAAGGATCTTTTAGCTTCACCACCAACTCTACGGAAGGTAACATATGAGTTGGGCAGATCTGTTATCCTTACTGTTGATACTAGTCCTATTGGCATTGGATGGGCTGTAGGACAAGACGATGAGGATGGAAATAGATATGTGGTGCGTTTTGGTGCTAAGGTATTAAGTTCACGGCAGAGAGACTACCCTCAGGTCAAGAGAGAGCTATGGGGAGTAGTTACTGCGATGAAGAGTGATAAGGAATACTTGATAGGAGCACCTGTGGTTGTGGAGACAGATTGTTTACCTCTCTTGGGAATGATCACTAGCTGTACAACTCCAGATATTGCTATGTTGAGGTGGATAGCATATATCAAGTCCTTGAACCCAGAGTTTAGACATATTGCAGGGAAGGACAATCCTGTGGCAGATATGTTATCAAGGGCTAGGTATTACGATGAGAAGGAAATGACAGATGATCAGGAGGATGTGGGAACAAAGTTCTATTCTAGTGCTCTTGCTAGAAGAGATAGAAGCTGTTTTGCAGCCCCGTTGGAGTTTTTTGAGGAAACTGTGTATGATGGCGAGTGGTTGGATCTTGGGCGCTATTTGAGTTCACTGGAAAAGCAGGAAGGCTGGTCTGATGCAGATTTCAAGAGAATCCGTAGAACAGCTTATGGTTACTTTTTACATGAAGGACATCTATGGAAGCGCCCTAAGCTACAAGGAGGTATACCGCAGCGGGTAGTATGTGACTTGGGATTGCAGCAGAAGCTGATCAAGGAGTTCCACGAGAGTTATGGGCTGGTCATAGAGGAGTTTGGGCTACATTTGCCAAGATGAAGGAAAAGTATTGGTGGAAGGGTATGTATAAGGATGTAGTACAGTTTGTTTCATCCTGTATACCCTGCCAGATGTATTCCAACGTACGTCATCGTGATGGATTGCATCCTACTTATCCATTAGCCATTCATTATAAATGGGTAGTTGATTTGGTAACTATGCCATTTGGACTTGGACAAATGAGGTATCTAGTCTTGGCTAGAGAAGATCTATCTAACCAAGTCGAAGGCCGTGCTCTGAGGACGAAGACCACTGCTAGTGTCTGCCGCTTTCTACTTGAAGATGTTATTTGTAGGTATGGGTGTGTGGGAAAGATCACTACAGATAGGGGTGAGCTGGATGCACAAGAAGCAGTTGAGTTCTTCAAGCGATTGGGAATCAAGTTGGCGTTAACCACTGCTTACAATCCTGAAGGGAATGGCAAGAGCGAAAGAGGTCATCCGCCAATCATCAAAGCTTTGGTAAAAGCTTGCAAGGGTAAGATCCGTGAATGGCCTAGACTGCTCCCATTTGCTTTGTGGGCAGATCGTACAACTCATAGTACCATTACAGGTTACATGCCAGCAGAGTTGATACTAGGGCAAAAACCTGTGATGCCGATTGAGGAGGTTGTGCCTACTTGGAATGTTTTGCCATGGGAAGATGGTAGAAGTACGGAGGATCTTCTTGCATTAAGGATCCAGCAGTTAGAACGGAGACCTGAGGATGTTGCCAAAGCTGTGGAAAGGTTGAAGACTGCTAGAGAGAGAAACAAAGGCAGATTTGATAGAACGCATAGATTACGACCCAAACCAGTTAAGGAAGGTGATTGGGTGTTAGTCTATGATAGTAGTCTTGATAATCAGCATAGCGCTATCAGAAAGTTTTCCAAGAGATGGTTCGGACCTTATGTGGTGTTAGAAGTTTATGATAATGCCACATACTCTTTGAGAGAGTTAGATGGTGCAGTGCTCAAGATACCAGTCGCAGGGAAGAGAATCAAGCTCTTCAGAAGGAGAGGGGAGGACCAGAACATTGCAGAGCTTACTGAGGATGAAGCTGAAGACTCAATGGAGGTTGAAGATGAATTTGAAGCTCAAGCTGAAGAGTCTTGATCTGGATCTGGCACATACCGGAGGATGTGCAGGTTTGGAGGGGGTGGATGTCGCGCCATTTGGCGGCTACATGCTTGACTTCTACTCTGACGCTTAGGTTTGATAGTTCTAGAAGTTAGCTCATATTACTTCTAGTCCTTTATGTATATGTTTGACACCTTTGCATATGGTGTTAACACTATTTTGAGTCCTAGTAGGTTGATAGTATGTTAGTTATCTTGTTCAAGCATTTGTGCGCTTGTGCAAGTGACTTCTTACTTGTCTATGACGTTCAATGTACATAACTTAGGGTTTCCATGCTGATAGGGGTTTGAGCTCATGGGTTGTACTTACTTGTCGCCCATGCACGCTTTCTAGCTAATTTAAGTTATTTTTCGGGACTATGTGTCATTTTAGGTAGTTTAAGTTTTACGCTGGCACTCTAGGGGGCTTGACGTGGTAGCCTATGAGTGTAGAAAAGTTACCAGGTAGTTTAAGGCACAAAAGGACAGTCAAGTGGAGCTATGAACTCCCATTGGTCCATTTTTATCTTTTGTGAAACTCTAAGTTTAGAAACAGAGCTCTAGAGGAGAGTTCGAGCAATTGGTGAGGTATCTTCGAAATCTGAGAACACAGGAAGAGAGGTCTCGTCATGCCAAGCACTTCCAGTGAAAATTTCGATCGATTTGAGTCAATAAAGACGGAGTTATGAGCAATTGAAGTTCGGATTGTGCTAGAATTGAATCATTTGGGTTGGATTTAGGGTTTTCAGTGTCATTCGCAGCAGATTTGAGGAAATTGCTTCAAAACTTCGAAGTTGTGTTCTCCGCCAGCAGGGCTACGATTTCACAAAAAGTTTCATATCGATTGAGCAACTGAGTAATTCAGGGCGGCCGCTGAAGCTGAGGGGGTCTGAAAAGCTCTTAATCTAGAGCAGCGACTTCAGAGGAGGAGATCTACAGTTCTGTGTACATTCAGGAGTCCCAACTTCACAGGGATGTTCAGCACCCTGTAGACTGCAAATCCTGTAAGAAACTTTGAAATTGATCGAGCCAAACTCCTGTTATAGGTTGAAATAGCCAGCTAGGTACCAGAAATTGCCGTAGTTTTCTTGCTCAAAACTTTTTTGTTCATATCTCCGTGTCAGAATTTGATCTCAGGCTGAAATTTCGTCTGTGAGTTCAGTAGCACCTCATTTGCATGTAGGGGAAGTTTAGAGGTCTAAACCTTCATAGTTTTCCTCTCCGTGAGTGTCAAAGTTCACCGCCGAATCCTATTACTGCCAGCTAGACCTGAATTTCGCCTTCTGGGTATATTACTAGATCTTACACATCTGTGTGAGTGTTTATAGCCTCTGTTGTAACCTGAAAGCCAACCTCTTGAGTGAACAACCACAGAAGCCCGGCGCTTTCCTAGGTAGACGGATTACACTCCGACAACGAGTTCAGACGAGACTACGGTGTTGAGATTGAGTTGTGGAGACAACATTGGTCTCCCAACTACGTTTCTATCACTATTGGTGCAGTTTCGGGAGGCGTAGCACCTATGAGGTCAGGTGCTAGTAGTAGTGGTACATCCATGGGTGACGGAGTCCCTACTACCAGCGGTGCGTCCACTAGTAGTGGAGCAGATGGTAGTGCGAGCGGGATACCACCAGAGTTTAACCTTGTGGTTCAGTTCTTCCACTGTTTGAGGAAGAATTATCAGGGTGTGCGGACCGACAAGTTGAAGAGTCTGCAGGAGTTCCAGCGGAAGACTGGAGAGAGCCTACGCGAGGCGTTTACTCGCATGAGGCGATTGATCAGCATTACCCAAGGGGTGATAGAAGCACAGGCAGTCCAGTTCTGATATGAGATACTAGATCGAGAGCTGCGTAAGAGAGTCAGGGATGTCATTCTCCTTAGAGACACCGTTCCGACATTAGCGGTTGTCTTTAGTTTGGCTGAGCGAATAGAGCTCAACATGATAGAGGAGAGGGTGATGACTGTTGGGTTCAGCAGGGACGCATCACATGGGGCAACCTCCTCTTCTCGAGGATCACAGGCTACACAACAGCGTGGTGGTGGTGGTGATAAAGATCGTGCTGAACACTCGTGATCCCATGGAGGTGCTGGAGGATCTGGTGGGAAGAAGCCCATGCCGTCCTTCTCTTGTCAGCAGCAAGCAGGTCCTCATCAGCAAAAGGATTGTCCACAAAGGAGAGGTGGTTATGAGACATCTGGGACGTCTCAAGCGGTGCCTAGGCAGTGTGAGCATTGCGAACGACCAGGTCACAGTAGTGACCGTTGTTTTGATCTTCATCCTCAGCTACAGCAAGGGAAGGTTGATCGTGGACGAGGCGGAGGAGCTCAAGGAGGCCGTGGTGGTCGAGCTGGAGGTAGAGGTCCAACATCTGGGAGAGGACCAGTTGGTCCACCGCCTGCTACGACGTCAGAAGCAGGTATGGTTGCTCGGATTGAGCAGTTGGAGCAGAGGATAGCTAGTATGGCTATGGCTCAGCGGAGATCTGGTGGAACAGAAGCTTCCACGTCTTATGGAGGAGAAGGAGGTGACTTCGACTTCATGGCTGGTGTGGTGCAGATTGAGGCATCCTGCAGCAGTGACTCGGAGCGCAGTACGTATCTCTGAGCCACGAGGTGCGTCAATGGAGTTGGATCCACAACGCGGAGAGGCTGGTAGACAGATCAGACTTCCTCAATCGTTCACGCTATCAGAGGCATTGAGAATCATTTCTATGGTTCTTAAATGACCTACCGATGGTGCAGTGGAGTTGGAGGCATCGACATCCAAGAGTGGAGATAATGCGAGTCAACCCTCAACGTCTATGGATGCGACGTCGAACTCGATGTTGGAGACGGCTACAGTAGTTTTGCGAGTCCCACTATTTTCAGCCACGGATATGAGGGCATTGGGAGTCAGCTTGGCTCCAGTGTTCCAGTTGGCAGCCACGCTCAGTGAGAGCGAGGATGTGGTTACCTCTAGTGCTGAGGTGGTTCAGCAAGAGGCTGTAGATATGTCCATGGAATCGAAGATCAGGACAGCTACTAGTGGTACTTGGCAAGCGACTGCTGCCAGACTAGATGAGTTACCAGCTAGGCCGGCAATTGACCGTGCTGGATTGGCACCAGATGTGGTGTTGTTGGACAACAGAAGTGGTATCTTCTGTTTGGTGGCACCTTCAAGGAAGGTGTATCGACCACAGAAAGTGTTGTTAGATTCTAGAGCTCAACCGTTGATGTTGAGGAAGGCGGCGTGTATCGGTTTGGATCTGAGGAAGTCCGAAGTAGAGAGATGTCCATTCCAGCTACAAACATCTCTAAGGAGCAGGAGGTACAACTCTACACATGACACGCGAGTTGCTGACGGTGAGAGTTAGACCAGATCATCCCATGGATGGTTCCATGGTGAGGGCTAAGGCTATCGTTACGGCCGCGGAGTCTTATGATGTATTGGTTGGAGGTGCTGTATTATACACTATGGGGTTCGTGATCGACTATTGGGCAGAGACAGCATTTTACAAACCGGGTTGGCAGTCCGGTGAGAGACGAGTGAGCCGCTTACCAGTGCGGTTCAGTGCTAGAGTTGGGACAACGAAGCGTACATCAGAGACGATGGCATCCGTTGCAGGGTTCAGTTCGGTCATAACTTGACCGGGTGAGTTGTTAGAGGGCAATGTCCATGCGGAGGATACTCCGGTCTTTGAGGAGGTGGAGGACATGCCTAGCATGTCTACGTTAGTACCATCTGCCTTAGATGTTCCACTTTGGAGTTCGAGCGGAGAGTTGCAGCAGTATGCTGATCCGTTGGTGCAGCATGCTTGGAGTGAAGCCTTTGTACCACCAGTAGAGGAACATCGGGGTGTCTCTGTTACTGACCCTGTGACCTTAACACCGCTGGATACGACTCCCATTGTATGACAACATCCAGAGGAGGGTGTGTGTGTGCTGGAGCTATTTGGAGGGATAGCACAGGTTTGGCTGCGGTATTGCAGGAAGGCATACAAGTGCAGCGATACTTGTATGTGGAGAGAGATGAGATTGCGAGACGCATCTCATTGCGACATGTGGCACATTGGGTGCAGAGATATCTTGAGTTGTGCCCATATCAGCTGTTAGAGGATACCAGCAAGCATTATCGTCGGATATTTCGCTGCTGAGGGCGTAGGATCTTACGTTTGTTGGCACCATTCACTTGGTGATAGCCGGATGGCCATGTCAAGGTCACACGCGTGCTGGGAGAGGTCAGGGTTTACATGACCCGCGATCTAGGATGTTCTGGGAGATGTTACGGATCTTACGACATCTCCAGATGCATCAGATGGATTCTCCAGCGTACATCTTGGAGAACGTTCCTTTGTTGGGTGATGCTCGTACACAGATGATGGCGAGTGTGCACCAAGTGCGGTCTTGGGTTGGACCAGCAGTGTTGTTGGATGCAGCGAGAGTAGGGATCTCGTGCACATCGTCCATGGTTGTGATGGACGAACTTGTTACCGAGAGAGGTGCTTAAGCGCGCACACGATGGAGTGAGACGATCAGCGCATCTCACGGTTGATAGCATCTTGGATGCAGGACGACGATCTCAAGTAGTGAGAGTCGTCGATAGGTCACCCATGGTAGTGGTGAACCTAGTGAGACGGCCCATGGTAGCGTTACCCACTTTGGTAAGCTTTCTAGCGTCACATGCTTACAGAGATGGAGGACCTGGACTTGTGTGGGATGCTCAATTATGACAGTTGGTGGAGCCCAATGTCGATGAGAGAGAGCGAGCGATGGGTTTCACTATGGGTACGACGGCAGTAGCTTCGGTGTCGGAGGCTTCACGTCGTCAAGTGTTGGATCAAGCAATGGACTTGAACTGCTTGACATGGATTGTTAACCTTGGATTGGCTGAGCAGCGTCGGATGCGATCGACGGGTGTTACTGCTCGAGCACTCTTGAGCTCTTTGCCTACCGAGTCGATGGAGGCAAAGGTTGGGGGCGAGGCACGTGGAGTTCGTCATCCTTGGACATCATGGGATGTCATAGGAGAGAGTGTGGAGCTTGCAGCTAGAACTGCAGAAGTTTTTCGCACAGTAGCGGTGGAGGTTGTTGGTGGTGAGCAGAAGGAAACTGCTCCAGAGGCTGCAAGATAGCAGTCAACGACTTCGTCTTCTACCTCTAGCATGGTGACAGAGGATACTTGGGAGCCGGAGATCGGATCCAAGCTTATAAGAGAGGAGAGACGAAGAGTTCAGAGATTCCTGAAGAGCTACAGGAATTGTTTTACCTTTAGTATGAAGGATTTGGGTACCTTGAAGGGACCGGGTATATGGATCGACTTGGTTAATGACACGCCAATCTTTCTACGTCCTTACAGGTACAATGACATGGAGAGAACCTTGATCCAGAGTAGGACTCAAGACTTGGTGGAAACTGGGTTGGTGGAGATGTCGCATGGAGAATATGCATCTGCCACAGTTATGCCAGCAAAGAAGGATAGTATGGCAACTACACGGATAGACGTATGTGTGGAGACTACCGTCCTATCAATCGGCAGATGAAGTCCGATAAGTATGCCATGCCGACACCTGAGGAGATCTTTGATGCAGTGGGGCATGTGAAGGTCTTCAGTACTTTGGATCTTCGAGCAGGGTATCATCAGTTGCCGGTGAGAGAGGAAGATAAACCCAAGACAACATTCTGGGGGATTGACTCTCATGGCAAGGATTGTTTGTATCAGTGGCGATTCTTACCATTTGGGTTGAAAAACGCCCCTGCTGAATTCCAAAGAGTGATGGATAGGATCCTAGCAGGATTGGATTTTGTCAGATGCTATATTGACGACATCTTAGTCTATAGTGCTACAGTGGAGGAGCACGAGAGACACTTACGGGATGTGTTCGAGCGGTTGAGAGCTCATGGGTTGAAGTTACACCCTGGGAAGTGCAAGTTCTTCCAGGAGTTGGTAGAGTATCTAGGTCACACCATCTACCCAGGTGGGTTGGGTGTTCAACAGACGAAAGTCGAGGTCATTGCACGTATTCCACGCCCCACAGATGTGAGTCGAGTTCGAGCATTTGTTGGTTTGACGAACTTTTATCGTCGATACGTGAAAGGATTTAGTGCAATTGCGAAGTCATTGACCAAGCTGATGAAGGTGGACCAGGAGTGGCAGTGGGGAGATGAGCAAGAGCGAGCTTTCGTGGAGCTCAAGGATAGGTTGACATCTGCTCCCATCTTGAGGAGACCCGTTAAGGGACGTCCTTTCCAACTGCACACTGATTGGAGTATGTTGGGACTTGGAGCAGTGCTGACTCAGCATGATGATGAGAAAAAGGAGTTTGTGGTGGCGTATGTCAGTCGCTCCAACAATTCGGCGGAGGTGAGGTACAGTTCGTACGAGGGAGAGTGTTTAGCTGCAGTGTGGGCTGTTGCACACTTCCGATATTATATGTTTGGGAACCCCTTTACTCTCATCACTGATCACCAGCCGCTCAAGTGGTTGATGGAGTCCGACAAGCTTACAGGGAAGCTTGTACGATGGGCTCTGATCTTACAAGAGTATGACTTCCAGGTAGTGCATAGACCGGGAGTTGCAAACCTAGATACTGATGGGTTGAGTCGTAACCCATGCACGAGTCAGCAGGATCAGACTGGGGCTCGATGACATGACGAGGTTGATGAGGAGATAGTGTCAGGGTGGCATGCATATGTCTTTCTTTGTGTGTTGGTCATGAACTCTAGTATGGAGGGCCAAGTCGTATCTTTCTCAAGTGAGAGAGTAGATGACGAGTCTCCAGATCTTGAGGGTGGAGATGGTGTTCCAAATCAGTGAGATATCCATGACGATGTGACCGTGATGGAGTATCTACGTACTGACGTGGTGGTAGGCACAGTAAGTGCCAAGGAGCGAGATCGTGTCTTTCAACGAGCGAAGAGATTTCAACGAGAAAGACGACATGTACTTCGAGTGTGGGATGATGGGAGAGTACGGATAATGTCACATTCATCCCAGAGGGCACAGTTAGTACGACATGCACATGAGGAGTTGGGACATTTTGGCGTGAAGCGCACGCATAGCTTACTCCAAGGACAGTATTGGTGATGCACGTCGATGTGCAAAAGTTTATTACACGATGTGTGGTTTGTGATCGAGTACGAGCATCGTTTAATGCTCCTACTCCACAGTTACACCCCTTACCGATTATGGGGTTGGGTTACCGTTGGAGTTTGGATTTTGCGGGACCCTTACCGTTGACTGTACGTCACCATCGATATGTGTTGGGGATGGTAGAGCACTTTTCCAAGTGGATTGAGTTGGTGGCATTACCAGACAAGGCGAGTGAAGGGAGAGCGTATGCATTCTTAGATCGAGTGTTGAGTCGTTTTGGAGCACTAGCTGAAGTGCTGACAGACCAAGGTACAGAGTTCCTTGGTGAGTTTCAGGTCTTGTGTGATCAGGCGCTGATTGATCATCGAACTACATCTCGAGATCATCCTGAGGCGGATGGTTTGGCGGAGAGGGTAGTTCAGACGGTGAAGAGAGGATTGCGCAAGTATGGCTTGCAGAAGGGCCACTTGGGAGACTGGGATGTGCAGTTACCATGGTTGGCTATGGGCTATCGTTTTAGCCGACAAGCGTCTTTGGCTTCCTTCTCACCGTATTTTCTATTATACGGTCGAGATCCAGATCTACCTTCGGCCATTCGTCGTGATTCTGCTGAGGTGCTGAACCTTGATGACCCGGATATGTGGACGAGAGCATGTTCTCAACGAGCAGAGACATTTCGGAGAGTTATGTCCATGGCTTTTGAGAATCTAGCGATTGCTCAGCATAGAGACACGTTGCGATATGCAACTATCCGAGGAGGAGGTTATCGACCATCGATTTGCAGGTTTCATCCTGACGATTATATCTATCTGCAGCAGACTACATCGACGACGTTGGATGTGACCGCAGGACGCACTATTTTACGAGTGCGTGAGGTGTTACCTTCTGGAGTACTCATGTTAGAGGGCCGTGATGGTGTTGTTTGGAAGGACCATGTGCGTAATTGCGTGCCATGTCATCTTCCCAACATCGATGGTACCGTTGACTTAAGCTTGACAGTTGTACGAGTAGGCTTGAGGTGTATGTTGTGTGGGTCTGCTGGTGGAGCAGTCCGTATGTTGGTGTGTGATGGTTGTTCGAGAGGTTGGCACATGTCATGTTTGACTCCACCTCTCATTGTCATTCCTATTGGACGGTGGGTTTGTCCTTGACGTATATAGCAGGGATAGCCGATTAGATCTTTGCGTGGTATGGATTGCAGACAGACGACTAACGATGGGGCAATGTAGCACCCGGCCTCCTGATCCTTGCACTCATGAAGGTGTATATCACGTAGTTGAGATATGGAGTTATCTGGAGTTAGAGGGACCTAACCGTCATCTAGGGGGGCGATTGTGGTACACTTGTGTATGTGTATGACATCGTCCATGTGTTATGTGTATGTGTGGTGTTCTTTTGACAGCGATGTATGTTGTGTAGCGATGTGTATGCGCACGACAGCTGTCATGTCAGTTTGGTAACTCGACTAGGTTGACCGAGCGCGAAGTGACGGACCCCGGTAAGATCGTTAGGGCAAGTTGGTGAGAGTGCCCACAAGGGATATACTTCGCAGGTAGGGGCTTGGAGACCTCAGTTCTTCAAGTTGAGCCTTCAAGCTCCTGGCTATGGTGGGTAGTCTTGAGAGTGAGATCTGGATTCTCTGCGAGCACAGAGTGGATTTGGCTCGACTGTAGTGATTGTCTAGTGCCTGTTGGCATGGTGGAGTGAGTACATACCTTGTTATCATTGTGGTACACTTGTGTATGTGTATGACATCGTCCATGTGTTATGTGTATGTGTGGTGTTCTTTTGACAGCGATGTATGTTGTGTAGCGATGTGTATGCGCACGACAGAATGTTTCGTGGAGTTGTAGTATTACATAAACATCAGTCCGAAACTCTTCTTAGTGGTTGCTATGATCTTTACAAACTATAATTTGTTTTAGCACCTAGAAATGATTATGACTTTTGATTTTCTTTTAAATTTTTTTGTACTCATATTTCTTTAGTTTTAACATGTTTGATGTTAAAATGAATTTTGTATCAACTAATCAAATAATGCAGAATTGTTGTAGTGGAAGTTTTCTAAATAAAAGAGTTTGTTCATGTAACTATTAGAAATTTATGATCGATGATGAACAAGTTTAAGTTTCATGTTAGAATATAAATAATAAATTTTAATCTCAATTTTTTAACATCATAAATAGATTTCAGTATTTAAGAACTAAATCAGATTCTTGGATATATCTGAACAATAAGAACAATTATCGATTGTTTTGACTAACTTCTTATTTTCCTCATTTGACAGAATTAGATATTTCTGAAATAAATTTCAACTCTTTATCTCCGGAGCTATATTTCTCTTTTTCATTTTCGCTTCTTTGTGTGATACACATGCATGCCAAGCTTTCTCAACTTTGGCCTGGTTCAAGCTTAGACCAAAGATCGACAATAGCAGAGTACATACCCTAGCGCTAGCTTAGTACGGAATCTCGAGCATCATTATATCTTTTCAACTTTAAGTCACATGGTGGATAGTGGATTATTGTATAAAAGAACTTTCATACCATTGTGTGATAACAGTAGTGTATCTATTATTATCTTCTACGTGTATCTATTTTTTTCTAAGAACAACCTTAGATATATGTGGTTTTTTTTCCATGTTTTGTCTTCATATTCATTGTCACATAGTGGTAAGATAAATTATGAGGATGATTTAAGAGTTGAGTTAACTGATTTGCACAAAAAACTTGCACCGACGACGAGACGTCCAAGAGGTGTTCCTTTCCGTAGGTGCACCTGGTGCGGTAGTCTTGACCATCTAAGAGATGAGTGTTCAGATCTGACGGTTGTCTTGCAAGAGAGAGTGTTCCATTATCAAAACAACATACTACACCTCACTACTATTGGAGAGCCGCTGAGCACTCAATTTAGAAGCGAAGGTATGAAGAGTCAACTTCTAATACAGATTGATGCTACAACGGTGATGATATCTTTAGGTTGGTATGCCTTACGACAAGGCTGACAGGACGTTAGGTGAAACATATTGTTGCTATCTCCATGACATGGTTTACCCATGTTGACTGAGTATTAAATCCTCTTCATCTTGCTGCTAGCTTTCACTTGTTAATGGAGATTTGCATGGCTTGTGGAAAGCCTACACGAAATGAAATATTGGATTCAAAAGTCTTTTCCCTCCGATGATTATCGGGTTGATGGTGTCACGATTGGTAGAGTATTTACTTGTGGTCGTGCAACATGATCTCATTGTGCACGGAGAGCAATATCACTTCAAAGATGCTTATTTCATAGAGGAAAGATTTCTTATCGGATTTTTTGATTCTCTCTTTTTAACGCACCAAGTGAAAGAAATGTTGTCAATGGTACTTCATTGGTTTGTGTGCCATCTAATCACAAGTTAGAGGTTATGAAAGGATTTCAATTAAGCTCAAAAGAAGTTTGTTGAATCGGCATTGATTGGATTTAGTAGTTGCACTATACTAAGGATGGAATAGTTCCACTTCACAGTTACTGATGATCATACTCATTGCTACCAAGAGAGCAGCTTAAGGAAGTATTTATCTATGATCTGTTATTGTATGTTTTGAGAAATCAAGAAGTCTAATGCACACACACAAGATGTCACCGGATCTAGATTCAAGAAAGAGAAAAGGAATTGGAGAAAACATGAGAGAGAAAGAGTTTTCTTTGATTTCAAACAAATAATAGTTGGATCATTCAGGCAGTTCTAGAATCGAACTTCATGCCATCAGATTCATCAAGATCAAAATATCGAGCTTTTCTAAAAAGTGAAGAAGATACAAAGTTTGATCATTTTTAATTAAGGAGTTAAGATAGAGATTAGTTCACAATAATATACTTTTTTTAATTTTTCTTCACTTGGTACATAATGTTGCTCTTCTTTTACAATCAATTGATCAAGCTCATATTTCTCGATGCCAACATAATCAAGAGAAGATAGTATATGGACTAAGTCGTTCTATTGTGGATTATAATCAAGAGAAGATAGTATATGGACTAAGTCATTCTATTGTGGATTCTAAACAAGTTGATTCACAAGATCAGTTATTTCATTTTTTAGATTCTTCATCGGTCTTCGCAAAAAGAGCTTTAAATCTAATTGCTCCAGTTTTCATTGAGATCAAGTGACATTATTTGTAGGAGAAGACGGATCTCAAATCAATTAAAATTTTTTCAATATAACTTTAGACCTTATGAAGAAAATTTTGAGGGTTCAATCACATACGATCCAAAATTAGAGATATCAAGACTATTTGAGTCAGATTTGAGCATCATAAGTGCTAACAAAATCAAGAATTAGTACTCTATCGACATCTGACATTGGTAAAATGAATCGATTCTAAGATAAGTTTTTTCAAGATCTTTAGCTATCAGTTTTTATATTTCCAACTTGTTTTAGTGAAGTTGTTTTGTGTGACATGTAGGTAACTTTCTTTTGCTAAAAGCTTTGACATGATTGAATTTGGATCATGTTCTTTGCTAGCAAATGATGTCAATTGCTAGATCAGTTCTGCACTCCGGTATTCTTTTGCTCTAGAGCGTTCAGGAGCTTTGGTGACATACTGTTAAGATGGAATTCTAATATTGTATGTTAGTAGAAAGAAAATCTAAGTGTACCTAAAGTGAAGTTGACTTCGAATAACTTTGTTCTTCTATTTGTTTCTCTCCATTACATGTTTTGTACATGAGATCTCCACATCACTCATGTTGTTTGGGACAAACTTCATATCATACGACATCACTATACATACTATGAAGCCAACTTGGGAATGAGAGCTCCATGATGTTTATTCAAGATTTATGAGAGTTTTGTATTTGTTGTCTCCATTGTGTCACTCTCTATGTCGTACTCCATCATCTCCTCAATTAATCCAAGACTTAAATAAGAGTCTTGGTAGATTGTATTGTTCTTTGGAATAAACTGGAATAAACCAATAACTTGAGTAACGGGAAGCTTCTAGCATAATAATTCTGTCATAATGACGTTATTTACAAAGTGGAAGGATAAAGCCAAGAGAATGAGATGAAATGATGTTGAGTGTCATGCAGAACATTTAAATATGAATTTTGTTTGGTTGGATACAAGAAGATAAAAGATAGAAAACTTGAACACACATTCCAACTGATGAGCTTGTTTAAAGAACAAGTTATTCCATTTGATGAGCTCGTCTGAGAAACAAGTGAATGAGTTTCATGCTGTTTTTGAGGAGATCTAGTTCATTTTATAGATTCTTCTTTCAGACGAAGATCTTGTGTCTCTCCTTATCCATGAATAGATGAGTGTCCATCTGACATTATGTCATCCACTAACAATGACCATCATAGATGAAACACTTGAGCTCCTTCCACGCGGTTCAACTAAGTAAAAGAAACTCATTTGGTAGTAACGAGAAGCATAAAGACAATTGTGAGACAAGAAGAAATACATAGGAAATCCATTAATGAGCATCTCGAGGATTTCGAGTGTAGCTCCAAAGTGTGGAAGAATTTTGTGACACTAAAGAGTCAATTCTCTAGATTCCTAAGTAGCAGCAACTGCAGTCACGAGCTCTCTTTAGCTAAAACAAACTGTCATTCTATTTATGTTGTCTTCCATGATATGATTAACATCTTCGATAGATTTAGAGCGAAGTTAGCCGAATTATAAATGAATTTTGAACTGTTTATTGTAGAATGATTTGTGTATTGAATGTTTGTAGATGAGTAGCAAGAATTATTGTCTATATTCAGTGAAGATTTTTGCTTTCCTCCAACGGTTGGTTCCAGTTCGTATTAGACATTATAAGTGACAAGAGGACGATTACAGTCTCTATGAAGAGAAGACTAGATTTTGCTAGTCTCATTTTGATGTCGTGTATATGGGAAGGAGAGAAACAAATGAACAAGATGACTGAGAGAGTCTACCTTTCCATGATTGACTCAAAGGAATCTATGAAAAGGAGAGGTAAATCATATGCATGCTCAAATCCATCATTTGTGGTTAGAACAAGTAAGGGATCTCCACACTGCTTCCAAACACAGTAAACATGCTTGCACATCTTCTTGAAGCGTATCTAATATTTATGGAGAATGGTATTGTTATATTAATGGATTATTTACTTTGATGGGATGATTTGTTATCATCCCACAGTTTGGAAAGCATCATGTTTTCATTTGTACAATAGAATGTATTCTCAGTATTGAAAATAACGCTTTGATAGCTTGTAACTTGAAGTCCATATTTCTGAGCTGATATATTGGCGTCAAATTTCTATTATAGAGTCTTCATATATAAATATATAAATGTAGATTATATGTCAATATCAACAGTTGATAAATTTAAAGAATGATTATATTATATTATTTTAAACTAAACTAAAATGATTAGACTAAATCATAAACAGATTCGACTGAAATGCATGCTACCTGAACTTCTGGGAAAACTCTTGTCTGCTTTTCGTTATCGCAAAATACATAAACATTATACCTAAATTCTATACTAAGTTCCAAAAGGAAATGATTATATCTCTAGTGTTAAATATGAACTAATCCCAGAGTTGCAAGACGATAGAGAAATCAATCACCCATAAAACAAGATGCGAGACTCTGCTTGCACACAAGAATTAATTAATAGAGATACAAATTTATTAATGGAGCTTGCCACCCTCTTCCATCTCCATGCATGCAAGCTTTGCTTTCGGCGGCAGGATGTGCTAAACGATTAAGGCATAAGCCAAGAAGGAATCCATCACTTGATTGATTCTCGTTTACTCGGCGTTACTGTCTCATACCGCCACATTCTTGCAGTGTTTATATATTTTCATCACAGTTGTGCTCCAAACTCACCTGTGACAGATCTTTGGATTGCAAAATGCACCTTTTCAACCTTATATTTAGATTTAATTCATCGTGAACTCAAAGATTGTAATAAATATTAAAGTAATATCCCCGATAAGATAAGTGTGCATGCCACGTGCCAACAGTAATATGAAAGATGATTAACATGGTCCAGTTCTAGTTTCATATTGTCACGAACCGAACCCTTCTCCCCATATAGGAGTTTTGTCATTAAGTCAACTTCCTGAAGCTCTTCTTTTGAAGGTGGGGGAGCTGGAGCGGTGAACAATATGCAAATAAGTTCAAACACTGCTGTATGCGTGATCCGTATCCTGATGCTCCTCTCGCCATGCCCATAACAGCATTTCCCATCGAGGAGATGGGAAAACATTACGTAGGGGCAAAACAAAATTCAGCTTTTGAGGTCAAATCAAATTGAGCGATAGTCCAGCTTTTGAGGTCACAATATTTCGTTCTACAGGGTTTCTTGGTTTTGAGAAACCAAGAGTTCAGAAGCTGTTGCTTATACCCGTGCTGAATGCATCTGGAGGCCGGCAGTGATTTCATACGAGGTCTGGGTTCGAGGAAGAATCAAAGAGAGACCGAGTGAACCTCCGACATCCTTCAGGAGTTTATAGGATAGTTTTGTCGGGAAGTAGAAAAGCTGTAAAAGCGTGTGGATAAAGATGGAAAGCAGATCCATCTTGCTGTAGATTACATCTAAATTTCTGGGAAGGGAACTGAGTCCATTAGTGCAAGAAATTTCCTTCCCCGCATGCATGAATGGAAATGAGTACAGCATTCTCTTATGTCAAACGTCACATATGCGAGTACGCCAAGATGGGGTACATCCTTTTCTTCTTTCTTCTCCGGGAACTTTGGCTACATGGAAGTGACTCCTTCCCGATCTAATGGTACAGTTTAAACGTCCTCCGACTCGCAGACTAGTCCACGAAATTTACACTGCTGACGACAATCGCACCACTCATAGCTGCAAAGTACAACCCCATATAATGGAATAATTCCTGGCACGCCAAAAATAATCATCTCGTGAGTGATTTGCCTCTTACAGCACTGGAGTCGTCTAAACTCGTCCGACACAAAGAAACATATTCTCGGACCATTGAACGGAACGAACAACAACCTCCACCTAAACGTGCATAGGCTTTTCAAAATTACACGAGACCGCTATACTCCGCCTATGATCTTATAAATGTGACCCAAAACCTCAAAACCCCCATAAGTAACTGAACATGGTATTTCAGAGAGTCCATGCTCAAATTTAAATTTGGGCATCGTTGGGCCAATCACTTACTCTAGAGGAATCGCAGTAGGACAGGCGTGGATAGGACATAGTCGACAAGGATAGGTACCCACTAAAATCTTCTAATGCTATCTGTGGCTATGGGAGGGGGTTAATACATAAAACAAAATAGAATGATGAAACATCCTGCACATGCATGCAGGCAACCACACCCGTCCGATAAAAGGTTCAGAAAGTTGAACAACAGAAAACTACGTAGCCTATTGAGCACAAAATCAGTGCACCATGGTACGCACCTGAGGATGGGACATGGATCCCGTACTCTTTGCTACTTGCAGAGGAAGGTCGTAGGTAGCACACGCCTTGCTGTACACCGCCACGTGCTTCAGTGGGCCGAGCATTCCATGGTTCCGGGCCGAGAGAACTGTCTTTACAAACTCCATTACGCAAACATCCGTACATATACCCACCACCAACATCTACAAACAACGAATATTCATATGCGTTCCGCCACAACTGGTCATTTCGAGTAAATATATGATACGAGACCTGGAAACTAAAGTTAAAGCCTGAGAAGTGGAGTGGTAAGTAGGATCCATACTTTGAATGAATACTACACTCTCGCACAACGACTTTGAAATGACTACTCTCCCCGGCTGAACCTAATGGGGAAGTTTCAACTTCGCTTCTCACTACCAACTACTCCAACTTTTCGAATCACCTTGCTCTACATCTTGCTGCCCGGCCCTAGTTCTTGATCCACGTGGTCCACTGGTAGAAAGGTTACCAGGACTGGATTCGTCAGACTAGTCAGTGCACGGGCAGTGGCTATTGAGAAATGTTGAATTCTGAAGCCGTCAACGGGGAATTATTTAGATCATCAATTACCGCATCTTATGGGAAGCAACGAATATCTCAGATCCACCTAGAGATGCTTCCTGGCGACTCTAATGGTTTATTTTTCTTTTCCAGAGGATGTAAAACTGTAGGATGGATCATGTCTCATCAGCTATCTGAGAAAAGAGAAGGGAGATATCTACGCAACTATTAAGGTATGACGCGTTCAGAAACAGGCCCACTCTAATCCTCATCTGTGGCTGCCAATAAACCTAAACTATCTTCTCCTCCTCACTGCAAAGGAAGTGAACACGTACCATTTCAATCTGATGCTTCTTTATCCATTCGACCACAATGTTCGTTCCGTCCTTCTGGAAAGCTCCTATGAATCCATCAATACAATCCTTAGGCATCAGCACTGTATGCTGATCCTGCTCCAACCAAGCCAACTCTGCAAGTCACGAAAAGCAACCACACAGGTTAACGTTACATACCGGGAAATTTCATCCGCACAGAGATGAGAAGAGTTTGCAGCATCAAACTCTTCTCGAACCAACGACGACTAAAGGAACCATGGAGCTCGCGGTTCGCGAGTCCACCCGTCTTGACCGCTCACGAAAATTGTTGGGGAAGTAAGTGGGTTTTACTAACAGGGCCACGGACGGATATAGGACACTAAATATCCACCGCAGGAACTCACAAGAGAGGCGAGCGAGCCCTGGGATGCCTCACAAGCAGACAGACAGGGCGGTCATGGTTATGGCCTCCGAAGAGGAATTTATAACCATTCTAAGCCATGGAATTCTCCCCAGCTTCCAGAGTCGATCCTAATCCTCCAAGTGGATCCTACCAGGATCCACTTGGTGGTGGTCAGATTTTCTCCCTTGTTTCCCTATGGACTGCCATGTTTCTATGAATCGACGACATCCATCCATCCCTTCGTCCTGCGTGCATACAATACCTGGAACGAGATTTTCTTCACCGGTCCCCCTAATGCAGTGAGGTGGATATGGAGGCTCCGGTTTGTCGGGCTCGTGTATATCAAGAAGCGCCAAAATTGGCCACCCGCGGGCGCTAAACTTCTTTGCAATTGCCCCGGTTTCCGCCACCATGTCAGATACTGGCTTGCTGGGCTCCCGAGGTGCCTGCAAAGCGAAGTCCATTGAACATGGGTGGATTAAGCACTTACGACCTGCGATCCCTTCCACCCACTTACAACAAATCTTCTAATCTTTTCGTCAGCAGTAAGAAGAGCAACGCAAGCAGCACGTGCGTGCTCTCCTTCTTTCCTTTTTCCCCATTAACTTGGCAATGGGACCGTTGGCGGGTTGCCGCTCAGGCGAACCCATTCCGGATTCATTCCTGTAGATGTACGAGAGAATACCTCGGTAACATCCAGAAGTGCTCAATGGCCACCCAGGTGCTGCCTGGGTGGGCATTGCGCAGCGCCGTGCAGCGCCCAATGCTACTGCGAGAGGGAGCCGGGATGGAAGCCAATAATGCAGCAGGCCAGTGTCTAGGAGGTGGCGAAGGAGGAGCGATTAATTACTGCAGCACTAAGCTGGATTGATTCAGACTCGAACTTTTATCGTGTTTGAGTGGGAATCAAGTATACAGTGACCAACTGAAACAACTCAAAGAAACTCACCAGGTTTCCTGCCCCCACGGTGCAGAAGCCATTCACCTCATCAACAATCACCAATCCTGCCCGCTGACCCGACGACAAGTCTAGACTTGCAAAATTGAGTGGCAGCTCCGACCGCAGTTGAGCCGCGAGTCCTGTGAAATGAACCATGATGTGGATTTCCCTCGCACCAATTTAACTTAACTTGGAAGAAATTTTCTCGAGTCCAGTATGCTGTGCTGTGCTATCTGCCCACACCAGTCGACAGCCCGAAATCTGCTCAACCGTAATGCCTCCAAACTCAAAGCCTTTCCAACTATTGTCGCTCGCAGATAAATTTTTTGTTCTTCAACTTGTTCTTTGCAATAGAAAGGGCCTGCAATCGACGATCGTTTCCTCATCTGTTTATGGAGCAGCGTGTCAATCGGAGAATCATTTGATAATGGTCATAAGATGCCTGCCACTTGTGGGCCACTTACGGTGGCCCCACAGGGCTGAGCTGTGGCTGCGTCAAATACTGACTAAAACAGAGACAAAATTTCCTTCGCAGCAGTTCCAAATTCTCAAAGATTAGGAAGAACGAAAAGGTCTTCCTGTTGACCTAAACCCTAGCCCTTGTAGGCATGCATGAATGTTTAACAATCTGCTGACTGACAGGAAGCACCGAATGCTGACAAGTTACGACTCGCTTATGAATCACGTCATGGCGGTGAAACGGGATGGAGAGTTGAGAGGTGGAGTCATGGACCCGCCGACACTTCAGATATCAAACTCGCACTACTAAAGCGAACTTGGTTCGCGGAGTGCTTCCGTAACCCGTCCGATCCTAGAGTCTTAGGATCGGACTGCCAATCGAGCTGCGAGATGACTACTGCAACCTTTCCTGTACATCCGGATCATCGGACTGGCGTGACAGAAGAAGAAGTGGAATCTGGAATGGTTGCAGTTGCGGAAAGATTGGTCGAGAGCGGGACGATTGAACTACGGTAGTATCATTCGTAATCAGATGTTCATAAAACTGCAGGGATAGCCTTAGTTATGAGGACTGAACTGGAGTTCAGATCGTCCATTCTCTCACCGGAAGACATTTCACACGACTCCATTCAGGCCTAGCGCTTGGCACCCACCATTCTCGAATCATGCAGTCACATTCTTTGACTTGCAATGTCACCACTGACTGAGTTCAGATCCGTGAGCCTTGTCCCCGTCCCCGTCCAACCTCTATGATCTCGTGGAACCGTCATTTGATGGTAATAAGAGTCTTGTCTGCCTGTTCCGTCGGTCTAAGCTTTCCATTCATTTCAGCTTTCATACTCTCTCATCAACTGCTCGACCCCTTCTAGCAGGTGACTGACCGATTGTAGCAAACCGAGCTTGTGTTTTCTGCGGACTGTAGATTTTAGCTATTGTTCTCACTTGTTAACGCGATGGTTTTTGAACTTGAACTCTCCCCTGTCATCTTCTCAGAAAGACGCGGCGCCGCGGCATCCTCCACGAATGCAATTTTGAACTTGCCTTCAAGGACTCGGGACATGACATGCCCTCCGATGACCTCTCCCAGGCAGAAAATATGGAGCGAAGTGGGAATGGATTTGCTACGAAGAGGTTTTGTATTTTGGCCGCGCAGGAATATTGCTGCCACGCACAATACATCGTCAATCACAACTCTGCACGGTCCCACGCTTGAAGACTCTTGCTACCTGACCCACTGTGACGCTGTGCCACGGCCTCGAGCACCGACGTTGTATAAATGCTGGAAGGTGTGTAAAGGTACAGAGAAAGGGTCCACAGCCTCCGAACTGGAAGCATGTTTTTTTCCAAGTTACTCAATGAGGAAGAACTACACCTGAATTGTTGTTTATTCAGGAGCCTCTTTGAAGCATCACAGCTCTCCGGCCACGTGACTCCACACACAACACAGCCTTGCGAAAGTGTGCGACTTCGAACGATCATATCCGATTGAATGAGGGGGCGTCCTGAACAGTGCAGGTTGGACTCTGCGCTGTTGTTGTTCTTCTGGTCATAACAAAACTGAACTGCCACCGCACAACGAGATGAACGTGACGCAAAGGGACGAACTGTCATAGTCCCTGCACATTATTAGGGACTATGACTATGTCCCTGTTCCTACAAGATATCAAGTACAGGATCCAGGGATCTAGACATGACAAGTACTACAGTAGTACCCTTGGCTGGTTGTACCTCACCACAGAAGAACAACGACGAACCTCATCATACACACCTGATTAACTTTGTATTGTATGGTCGTACAAAACCCGCTATCACCAGCGATTCGGGAAAGCAAAAAGGAGAGAAATAGACACTCCATGACACCAATCATGGTTAGCTGTTTCCTCGAACCTAGGCCAAGAGAGAGATCTCGAGATTGCCTACATTCGTACACCATCTAAGTTTTTCTCCACGCAGACTGACTGATGATAGCTGATGGTATGCAAATCGTAGGTCTTGCAGATCAAGTCAATGTTGTCTTTGATCACCTCGTCTCTCAATTGATCTTGGTAAGGTTGAGAGTGAAAGTGTCAAAGTGTAAGGTTTGATCTCTCATAAGTATACCGTCGGACCTCCAGCTCCCAGAAAGATTTGTTATCTCTAGAGATGGTTTATGCATCCTCGGAGTACTGGTGGGTACAGAGACTTTCGGTTCTTAGATGTTGTCTTTAAAGTCCTCTCGGTTCTTAGATGTTGTCTTTGCGGAAGACGTTTTGTATATCGAGGATCTCCTTATGTTACATGACCCACAAGTTACCTTTGATATCTTTTTCTCTTCCATTGCACGTCGTCCTAGTTATTTATTTTCCACAATATCTCCATCTCCTATCATCATCTCGCGCCTTAGAGAGTTTGATAAGAAGATCATGAGATGTTTGAGGACATGGTAGGACCGTGGACCTTTGATTGTGTGACAGGACCTCTCGCATGTAAGCAGACCTCTTTGTCGATATCATGTTACGGAGTGGACTTATTATCCACAGAAAGAGAGAGATTGCTCTGGCAGCTTTTTTGAGTAGGTGGGCTCTCTCAACACTT
This sequence comes from Asterella californica, assembly GCA_036924285.1. NCBI lineage: Eukaryota > Viridiplantae > Streptophyta > Marchantiopsida > Marchantiales > Aytoniaceae > Asterella > Asterella californica. The sequence goes on from JAYKYS010000012.1 coordinate 14,138,137, forward strand.
TTACTCTGATGTTATTTTTTCGTGCGAGACAGATCAATTCTGGAGAGCTATGTGATAGAGATGGAAGATGGTTCTTATTTACTACAAATGTGTCTCCGTGAGACAAGAGATAGTTTGACTCTTGAGACACGTGAGCACACCCTCAATTCGATATCTTAATTACGGATGGATCTCACTGACTTCAGTCGTCTCTGACGAGACATCACTTCTAGCAGGTTCTCCATGCGTTCTTAGTGGATCTTTTCATCTCACGGGATACTAGAGCTCGACTCCGCTCTTGTTCGGACAAAGACACAGGTTCTTGACTTTTAGCTCGACCTTGCATTAGAACGTTTCGACTCGCATCAACTATCTTCTCTACAGCGATGAGGTTCCACCTAAGTTTGGTCCAGCTTGCTGCTTCTGCATTGTCCATCTGCGAGTGTGGTGTCTCGCTCGACATCTCGGATCATCACCTTGCTCGTTGTCTTCATGATGGAGAGCGGATAGCTATTCACGATGTCATCAGAGACATCGTGTTTGTCTTAGCACGGGATAGCGATCACTTGACGTGAGAGAGCGTTGGTATGCTCTTCAGACGAGAGGATCAATGAGAGCTGACTTGTACATGATGAGGGAGGATCAGGTCTTAGTGGCTGATGTGGTTATCATGGATCTGACACGAGACTTAATGATGACACACGTGATCACTCATCCCCCAGGATGAGCTGCAGGCGTGACGACAGCAGCGAAGGTGACTAAGTATAAGGATATGCAGGTGAGACATCGCTTCATCCTTTTAGCCTTGGAGATATACGGATTGACATCTTTAGAGTTCGACGTCTTTTTTTGAGATTGTGCGAGAGCCTACCCTGAGAGGCGTCAAGGGTATCACTTTCTTTTCTTTCTGCACTATGTTTTTTTAGACAACGAGTTTTCATTACTCGACAAAGAGCTTTAGCAGGCACGGTCCATAAGAACACAATCGCAATAAGCGATGTTACTTCATGTGCACATGTTGCATGCAGAAGTACTGATTTTTCTATGTCCGACATTATAGATACGATAGATTATTTTAGAATTGCTGATGACGAGGCTTAGCCCCGGTGTTCTTCCCTTCGGGATGGTTGTTGGTTGGCCCTTCGGGTCCTTCTTTCCCTTGTAAAGCTTGATGGGGTCTTGCCATCCGTTTGCTATACATTGGGTCATGTGTTCCATTCGTCTCCACGCATAAGATATGATCAGTGAGTCGTTTTTGAGTTGAGTCTGAGTCCGTGGAAGGCAAATCAGCTGAAGTCTGGGAAGACTTGCTCGTCACAAGGTCTGGGAAACTAGACCTTGAAACTTACTTTTGTTGCCAGCAGCAGCTTCAGAGAATGAAACGTGAGCGGGGTTACGCTGACCAGACGGCATCATCGAAGTGGTCAACTGGATCGGACGGGACGCTAAATGTAGGAGAAGCAACTGGTCTCAACAGGTCTGCGAAGGGCAGCAGCTTTCAGCTTCAGAATACCCCACAGCGAACAAAGACCTAAAAGGAGACGACTGAAAACAGAAAAAGAAAGAAAAAAGAAGAGGTCTTCAACATGTTTAGGATCCGCCCTGATGGTTTTCGGGTGGCAACAAGGTTTCTACTCGGAGAACGTCCCGACCAACTTCAAGTCCTTCATGGCATTTCTTGAGGATAAAAGGGATTTCCCCCGAGCTCGGGATGATGCAAATGATTTCAAGGGTATCGGAAGCAGTTGTTATGTCCGTGAACTCACAGAGATTATGGAGAATGAAAAGATGATATGATCAAGGCTGTGAGTAGCATGCAAGACTAAACCTTGTGGGCTTATGCACCACCTGGATATGCTGTCATTAACGGAGCAAGTCAAGTGACTGCTGATACGATATAGGTCCATACTACTCCAGTGAAAGCGCTCTAGTTGAAATTAGCTACGGCGGATGTATCTTCCGGTGCTTCGTCTGAGAGTGAACAGAGTAGTTAAGGCCGGACGACCACAACCAGGCCGGAAATATCCCTTCTAACAAATTTGCAGGGTCACTAGGTGATTATTTAGAGTAGACTTGCACATAGGAAGTAGATGTACAGTATATCAACCTATTCGTTAAGCATCTCCCAGTATCTCTAAGTTGCGAAAGGTTGACACTGCAAGAACCACCACTCCCAGATTCGAGCCCTTGCTCCCAACTTTTCCTCTCCTATTTGTGTAGCCGTGAGAGGTCACTCCATCTGAAACCCTTTGAACCTTTGAATCTTAGCTTAGGAATGACCTTGGCCCTTCGGAACCATATTTACTGGGCCAGTACAAGGATCCTAGCGCTGCCAGGAGCAGGCCAGAACAGGTTGTACACTTTAGACAAGGTCCAGGAACCACTCTTGTTATGTTTGCGGGATCCGCGAATTTAAGGGTAACTTGATTCAAGTATAGGCTTATGGCGGTGACTGACTTCCAAGACAACCTCACATCATGTACGAGACCGTCGACACGTCTATTTCTTGATCAGAAGAATTTTACCACATTCCACGCGTTCTGTTAGGCTGCCATTAGCAGTGATTCTTATGTTCAGAGCCAAATGGACAGAAAGAATGAAAAACAGCTGTTCTGTCATGGCAGTGTAACTGAGAACTTCACGTGAACTGATCAAACTATGATTCCCCAAGATCCCAGGTCGAGCCATGAAACCTCGCCTGCAGACAGTGCACCTTCAAGGAACAGAAACCAAGGCATCTAGGTGAAAGACGTCCCGATTATCCCAGTTTATCTGCCACAAAGCCTCCTGTTCTTCCAACGAAAGGATGTAGGAACGTTGTTGCATTCGATCACATATCACGATGCCAACCTGGAGACTCACTTCATTTCATTTGCTCTGGATGATAAAGACTGGTCATGGGTGTACCATTAATGCTGTAGAAGTGATTTTAACCCATAAAATTTAACTTCTTCATGACCTTAGCGAGTGCCAGAGGAGCAACCGAGGGCCGCCTCAACTGTCTTCTCTGCTTTGCCGTCTGCACCACCGAACAAGAGAAGATATCTGTTAGTAAACGATTTACTTTAATCCCCAGCTGAGATTCTGAGACATCATCGCTCACCCGAACATCAAACAGACACATGACATTCAAACATCAAACATTAAACATGAACGGTGGAACAGCGAATAGTTCACAAATTAGGAGCTCACGCCAATGCATCTCCTTCTCCAACTCGTATAAGTAGTGGGACAAGTGAGAACCAGACAAGCTCACTATCGAAACACCTTATATTCACCCCATCAAATCCTGCCTTCCAGACTGTGGACTGGCTTTCGCGGGTTTACAGGCCCTACAAGTAATCCATCGGAAAGCACGAGCAACAGCGAGAGACGTGCCGCGAATATTCTGATCCTGTTCAAGGGTCAAGGGAAACACATACAAATCTCGCACGTGAAGAACGCTTACCTTAGAGTGTGCATTATGCCGTGTCCCTGATCTCCAACGCTTATAGGTCCCATCTGCCATCAGTTTGAATCTCTCCTTGTATGACCTTGAATCGCATGAAAGACTGATGTAAGTACTAAGTGCACACGTACTCCAGTTCGCCTTCGGACTGTTATCTCCAACAACGACGAGAGACTGTGCTGCCTATAGCTCATGACGCTGAGAATCATCAATAGATGCTTCTTTTCTGAAGGATAGTCTACAAAGCCAGCAAGCTTATATTCAACTTCTTCCACATTGCATAAAAAGGATAATGACATAGCATGAACTACGCAGCTAGAATACTGACGAGTAAGCCTTCATTTTGTATTTCTTCAACTTCGAAAGTCCCCGCTTTTGTTGCATCTGCCATTATGTAGAATGCAGATATTAGAGTTCTATCTCTGTACGACGCGCATAAAAGCTGAGTGCAGATTTCGAACCAGACACTAAGAGTAGAGTCATAATGTTCCATCTGCACTATATCCAGGGATTTCCCTCGTCAGCTCGGCCACTCGGATTTAACTCCGATCTAAAGGCCAGATAACGGATGGGTCCAATTGGTCATATTTCCAAGCACAGCTCCATGAAGCTGTCGCTCATCATGAAACTAAAACAGATCCCAACGTGCCCAATCCCTTTTAACACCCAAAAGTAGCATCCAAAACCCTAAACCCTTCCATGAGTGCACAAAGACATACCCGGGCCTTAATGCAGTGAAAAGAGTCGACGTGAAATACAGTTCCAATACTCTAAAGTTGCACGCGGAGCGGTCCAGGAGTCAAGAATTTGGAATCTAGCAAAATGCTACGTAAACTGAACTATTGAACTATTGAACTAAGAAAAATTCTCGAATGTCACAGGCAAGAAATCTCAACCTCTACTGATCAACACCAAGGACTACCACGACTACTGCTGTATCCAATTTGCAGTTCTGTTGATGTAAATAGCGAAAACTTAGAATTCAGGATCAGCCGTGCTCTTAATACTGGAAAAGGGACGTTGAACCAACCGAAGATGCATTGAGCTGCTGTGCCAGTGTGCCATCAGGCCTTAATCTTTGCTCCACGACTGATCGCACTGTTGAAGGAAACAAACTCGTGCGAGAGGAAGACAATGTACACAGAGGAGCAGAGGAGGACGACTGCGATAATGTCACAACCTGAGACCTGCTGCTCGCCAATCTAAAATGTGCCGAAGAAAAATAACTTAAGTAGCCGTTCCCTACAATTGACGGAAATCTGGATGGATCGACCGATTTAGCTGCAGGTAAACAAGTTCCCGTGCCTGAAATGTTCATTCGATTCCCAGCAACTCTAGACCGCAGTGCTCTTAGAGCGTTGGTGCTGCTTCTGCTCCCCCGAAGCATCAGTCTCAGTCCCATGTTTCCAAGCTGCCTACGTAGCCCGTTACAGACTTAGGTAGATCTTGGAATTTCTATAATATATAACTGGAAACCTTTGCCCCGCTCAATCCGTGTCTATCTCAAACTCCCACTCATTCCGTCGGCAGGAATTCTTTCTCCACTTCGTACATTTTACGGTTCAATCGAGTTTGAACAAGTGCTCATGACAGCCCATACCCTACACCTCCTGAACCCTAAGTCCCCTCTCCATAGAAATGAGGATTCTCGAATTTCGGTTTTTACAAGGGAAACGTGTGACAGAGAGGGACCTACTGTAGAGCTGGGACAGATGGGAAGATCCCATCAAGCCGAACAAGATGAAAAAGGGACCCAAAGGGCAAAGCACGCAACACCCAGACGAGTGAAGAGGAAACCGGAATTAAGCGCCGCAAGCCCTACCTTTATAGTACTCTAGACTCCAGTGCTGCTCCAAAGACAAACTTAGAACGGCTCATTATGAACTTGGTCGACACATGGTGCACAAGTCAATATTTAAGCAGGCCACTGCGCCGAACTCAATACTTGGAGGATCACCGACTGGTACCAGGCAGTTGCCGATCGCCACCTTGGCAAGATGCATGACATTGACATATACTTGGGATGAGCTACCACCGCATTGTGGGGACTCTTGTCGATTACTCTAGAATGCAGTAATAGAAGTCTCTTTTTCAAGGTGGATAGCAGATAACTAGCCATGATGTTATCAAATAAGTAGTGTTTATTTTAGCACGAGAGGGTTGTTACATAACGTGAAAAGAACGATGGTATGTTTTTCAAACGAGAAGATCAGTGATGATCTTGTACATGATGAAAGAAGATCAGATCTCGGTGACAAATGTGATTATCACTGATCCGACACGAAACTCAATGACACAAATGCATTCATCCCCAAGATGGATATGAGACAGCAGTGAAGATGACCAAATATAGAGATATTCAGATAAGACATCGTTTCATCTTTTTAGTCTTCGAGATATACGCATCGACAGTGAAGGAGTTCGACGTTTTTATTCAAGATTGTGTCCGAGCTTATCATGAGAGATCTCAGAGATACCACTTTTTTTTTTTGCAGTACGCTTTTTAGACATCTGAGTTACTACTTTCTTTTTCTTCTTACAGTACATTTTTTAGACAGCAAATTTCTATTGCTCTACAAAGTGCTTTAGTAGACTCTATCCACAAGATAACAATTGCAGTACGTGATTTTAAACAACGAATTTCTATTGCTATATAAAGTGCTTTAGTAGGCTCTATCCACAAAATAACAATTGCAGTAAGCGATGCTATTTCATGTGTACTTGTTGTATACAAGAGTTTTTACTTACCTGAGTGATATTTAGGAAAGATAGACTACCTTAGAGCTACTGATAACGGGCCCGGTGTTCCTCCTCCTTTCGGAGCGTTGGTTGCTTTACCCTTCGGGTGCTTCTTTCCCTTGTAAGGCTTGATGGGTCTTTCCATGCGTTAGCTATTCATTGCGTGGCGTCTTTCTCTCTTTGTGTGTCTCTCCTTCCACGTACTGAGTTGATGTTGTACTTCCTTAATATTGTACTCTCGTCAACACAATGAAAAACATAACAAGAAGCAGATTTTGAACTCTGTCCGTGCGCTATCAGCTACATCCCGCGCCTGCAACTTTTCTTCGATGTCATTCCGAATGTCATGTGTGTTTTTCACGTCAAGCATCAAGCCACGATGACAGTCGTCAGATTTCTGCTGCCAGTCGAGAGTCTCCTCATGTTTTGAGTTTGGCACAAGGGCCTTGTTAAGAACTAAGATGTGCGCATGGATCCGACTACGTTAATAACATGTACGTTCTCTCGTTCACTATGTGTTTGGATTCTTTGGTTTTTTCTCACTTTGAATTCGGTCACATGTGCGTGTTAACCTTTATATCATTATTGGCCTTGGTGATATCCCTCTTTCTAATTAATTCAATGCTCGTGTGAAATCAAGTGTGCACCTATCTGTCCGTTTTCGCTGCCCGTCAAAGACCTTGTCCATAAAGTCTGTTATCTATAGAGAAAGAACGCCAAAGACAATAACACATAGGAGTATGCACCTTTGACAAAGGGATCACGACACGCGATGGGGAGGAAGGTAAGCGGAGGCATGGAAACGGTCAGCGAGCGAACCCATCGAGGTTTAGGAACACAAGAGTGTGAACACCCGACGCAATGAATCAGATCTATCAGTAGCTATAAGGTCGTCTATCGCCCCTAAGAGAGAATTGACAAGTAGAACGGAGGTACGACGCAAAAAGGACAGGGAGAGGAAAAACATGTTGGGCTCAAAAGCAAGAGCTCTCATGAAGGAAGAGAAGAGAACGGTGATCTTGGAACGAAGAGGGGCGAGGCCTTCCGACAGGTAGAAGACTGCACTGCAATGATCTGGATAAGAAAAGAGGGAGAAGAGGATCTCTACCGCCAGTGCTCGGTCCTCCCCTCCTCTAGTCCGGTTAGAGTAGAGGCTTCCAGATCTCGGGCACTTATCAATAGGGAATCTCTCCCTAGAGCTTTAGACAGGTCTGTAAACCCTCCGTGGTCCTATCGATCAACTACCCCCCGATCTCTCAACCTCCACGATCGTCATCCACGAATCTGCAACATGTCGGACCTGTCTCTCACTCAAGGGCCACCTTTGATGGCTTTGATGGAAGCACACCATGAACTTGAAGAGAAAATGCTGAGTTCACTCATTCATACACCCACAAACTTATCAACTAAAAATCTCCTTAAACACATCAACTAAAATCCTCCATTCTAACGACGTCTCTCAAGTTCTCACATGCTAAAAATATCCCACACTCTCTATATTACTCAAGTTGTCATTACGACAATGTGAAAACAAGGATGAGGAGCTCTTCTCTACTCCTCTATTTATACATTCTAGGTTTTTACTTTGGTATCCTCCGGTAACTCAGCCGTAACTACTTTTACCGGGTTTTACTAAGATATTACTTAAGATAAAAGCATTAATCACATGGGCTTCTTATCTTTTCACATGGGCTTATTCCTTCAAAGTCAACAACTTCTAGAAGGATTCTGAAATATTCTCAAGGAATCTCGAATTTCCACCCCCCCTCTACACTAGGACCCACTAAAAAGGAAACATGTGAAATCTCTTCTTGTTTTTAATGCCCACAAAGTCCACAACTTTAATCCAACCACTAATATCAAGTCAAAAAGGAGATAAGGGATACTTTTCACCTCCTTTCTACCTTTTAGACAAGATGACAAGATAGTAGTGCTCACTCTTTAGCAAATATCTGAATTCTGCCAAAAGTACAGTTAAGTTTAACCATAACTAACTTTTAGCTAGTCATGACTAACTTGATACATCCTTAAAGTACTTTGGCAGCCAATAAACATTCTCAACAATTAGTTATAACTAAACACCTTACTAATAGACAACCTTCCTATGTGTAACATAGGTCGTTACATTTTACCCCCGGATTAAATTTTCGCTCCGTCCTCGGAGTGAAGAGAGAACTTTCGTCGATGAAACAACTTCAACTTGTCATGATTTACTCGATCAAATCTCCTTCTTCCCAGCTCCTGAAGGTCATATGTGAAGTTGTTCCACACCTTATCTACAACAAAAGGACCAAAATATCTCGAAAGAAACTTCTTCCTAGCCCTCTTGAATCTGAAAGCATCATACAACATAACCCAATCTCCGACTTGAAAAGGTTTTACCTCCCTCTTGCCCAACCGTTTGTCGTAACTCTTCTTTTGATACGCCTGAGCTCGTTCCATCCGGATCATTGTTACCGCTCGGGTCTCTTCCAACTCCATGAGTTGCTCCCTTCTTGATCTGACCACGTCTTCTCCTCTCGACCTCTTCAACTTTCGTTGAATAGTTTGAAAAGTATCCAATTCGAATTGGATCAGCAACTTGGACTCCACTCCATAAACCAGTCGAAATGGGGAGTACCCAGTAGAAGTCTTTGTTGTCGTTCGGTACTCCCATAAGATGGCATGTAGCCTCTTATCCCAAGTATGTTTCGCAGTTTCAACACCAGCATCTTTGACGAGCATCATACAAAGTGTAAGATTGGTCTTCTCCGCAAGACCATTAGCATTTGGTTTGTATGAGGTCGTTACTCGTGGCATGATAGAAAAGTGTTGTAGCATAGCAGTAGTCATGCTCCTTACAAACCCTCCTCCTCTATCTGAGACCAACTCTAATGGACATCCAAATCTTGTGATGATCCTCTCCCATAGGAATCTACCGACTTCTGTTTCATTGGTCTCTCTCAAAGGTCTAGCCTCTACCCACTTGGTACAATAGTCAGTGGCGACTACAATGTATCTATTGCCTCGAGGTGTCTTATTAAGAGGACCTACAAAGTCAATACCCCATTTCTCAAACGGCCCTAATACTGGAATTGATCTTAACGGAGGTGTTCTAGTAGACTTTAGAGCAAATGCTTGACATACGTCACAAGTTTTGCAATAGTCTAAACATTCTTTGAAAATCCCTCTCCAGTGATAACCCGCATCCAAAATCTTGAAGGTTGTTATCTTACCAGCAAAGTGACCTCCGCAAACAGTTCCGTCGTGAAACTCGTGCATTAGCTTGAATGCCTCCTTCTAACCAACTGCTCTCCTTAGTAACGCATCTGCTCCTTGATGAAACAGAATTCTCTCCACCATGGTGTAAGGTTTGCATCTCTTGATCAACGCGTTACGTTCTCGGGTATGCATACCTTCTGGAAAAGAGCCATCTACAAGGAAACTCCATATTTTTTTGTACTCGTCTGGTATCTCCTCGATGCTTGTGATGGTCATCAGATGCTCGTCTGGAAATGAATCATCAAACGGTTCTTCTCCCTCATCATCATAAGCCCTTGACAAAAGATCAACATTCGCATGCTTCTTCCCTGGTCTATCTTCGATCACATAATCGTATTCTGTTAGAAGGATCTTCCAACGAGCAATACGACCTTCGGCATTAGGCTTATTAAAGATATACTTTAAAGCCTTGTGATCTGTGACTATGGAAAATTTCCCTCCTAGCAAGTAGTGTCGAAATCTCTTCAATCCAAAGATCACCGCTAATCCTTCTCGTTCAGTCACGGAGTAATTCTTCTCCGCTGGAACCATCTGCCTACTAGCATAAGCTATAGGATGTCGTGCCCATCTCCATCTAGCTGACTTAATGTACATCTGATTGCTACATTGGAGGCATCCGTATACAGAATAAATGCTTTACTCCACTCAGGTTTAGCAAGTATAGGAGCTGTCACTAATGCCTTTTTCAGCTCCTCAAATGCTTCCTTTGCCTTCTGATCATGCACTATCAAGTCAAAATCAACTCCCTTCTTCATGTACATAGTCAAAGCTATTGCTTTGTTTGAGAAGGAAAAGACAAACCTACGATAATATCCAACCATGCCAAGAAACTGCCTCAACTTTGTCAAGTTGATCGGAAATGGAAGATCCACAATCTTCTTCACTTTATCAGGATCTATCGCAATCCCATTCTTGGAAATGATGTGCCCTAACAGCAGACCTTCTTCGCAGCCAAAGATGCACTTCTCTGGATTCAAAGAAGCGTTAGCTTGCTCCAACCGCTGCAAAACTTTGATCACATGATCAAAGTGGTCCTCCTTTCTTCCGTACACACAGAAATCATCAATGAAATCACGAACAAACTTCCCTATGAATGGTTCGAACACCTTGTTCATGAACCTCTGAAACGTGGCCGGAGCATTACACAGTCCGAATGGCATCACTCGAAATGCAAATGTTCCCCAAGGAGTAGTGAAAGTAATCAACTGCTGGTACTCCTGTGCTATCTTGATCTGGTTGTATCCACTATAACCATCACCAAAGCTGTACCACTCATGACCCGCAACTTCCTCCAAAATCTCATCTATAAATGGTAGAGGATAATAATCCTTCTTGGTAACTGCATTCAGCTTTTTATAGTCTATGCACACTCGCAACTTACCATTCTTCTTCTTGACAATCACAATGGGTGAAACCCATTATGAGTTCTCCACCTCATAGATGAAACTCGCCTCCCTCAACTTGTCTATCTCCTCCTTGACCATCATTGCTGTTGTAGGATTGACCATTCTCTGCTTCTGTCGAACTGATCTTGCGTTCTCTTCCAATTCGATTCGATGAGTCTCGAGAGTCACCTCCTTCAAATCCTTGTAGCTGAAAGCAAACACATGGATATATTTTCGAAATATATCTAGGAATCTACTTTTCTCCTCTTGAGTGACATTGATACCAAACTTCAGGATAGAGACTCTTCTCACAATCTCTGCCTCACTCAACTCTTCTTTGTCAGGATCTTTCTCCACTGCTGGTCGAGGCAACAAGTCAATAGCACTAAGCTGATGTAATGATTCATCTCGACCAAATCCTTCGTCCTCAGACGAGGATTCTTGATCGTAAGAATCTCCGGTATCTATTTCTGAGACACTCTGATCGTCCTCCGTATCAAATTCCCGGTAGTCACTAGTGGGTCTATCAGAGTCAGAAGTCACAACTCCAACACCCGAGAGAGGAACTATCACTCTATGATCTCTAATCCCAATCCGTAAGTATCCCTTGTGTCACTTATCAGTGGTGCGCACAGCTCTCAACCAAGGTCTACTAGGAGCAAATCATAACTAGAGTCCTTTAACACTTGAAAGGACATCAACGTTTGAACTCCCATCACAGATACGACCACCTTCTCTAACACACCAAGAGGTCTTACCCGTTGCTTGTTAGCCATCCCCACGACAATGCTAGCCGGGCGAGTTGGTTCCATCCCCAACTTCTTCATCAACCTCTCCGATATGGCGTTGACAGCCGATCGTCCATCCACCAATACGTCAGAGACGTAGTGACCATTCAACCGGACTTCAATCTTTGAAGCCCTAGTGCAAACCTCTGAAGCATGCACATCCACCACACCAACTCCCACAGACTTTGATGTCTTGCTCTTGGGTTTCTTCTTCTTGCTTCTCTTAGAACTCAGTCCTCCTCTGAGTTCCCTTCGTAAGCTGGGATTAAGTGCGATCAGTTGTCCAACAGTGATGTTGACTTTCTGAGCATCCACATCTTCAACCACATCATATCTCGCTTGGGAAGATGAAATGGTGAAATCCGCCATCCCTAGCTTCCTTCTTGGCTCCCTTGGTGTACTCGAAACATTACTCGAACGAGTACTTCTACTTGCTGACTCCTCCATGAAAACCGGTTCATCAGAAAATCGAGTTCTTTTCCTTTCTTGAGCTAAAAGCTCCACCGATGCATGAGAAGAGTTTGAACTCTCTCCTTTCTCGTAGATGGGATCTCGCACGACATCGATAGTAGCCACCCCCTTGTCTCGTCCTTGTGATGGATTTCCTCCACCCACATTCATTCTGATAGCTTCGGCACCTCTTGCTCCATTGTTAGGACAATTTCGTTGGAAATGAGAACCTCCACACGTCCAACAAGTGATTCCTCCAAAGTTACCTTGGTTGCCTCCAAAGTTACCTTGATTTCCTCGGTTGGAATTGTTGTCGTAACCTCTTTGACCTCCTCCTCCACCTTTGTTCCTCCATTCTCGTAACTGCACCACGTTTATCTTGAGATCCGCAAGAGTATCGGTGATGCTCTTCAGCTCGGCATGAAAATCAGAGGTAGCAGTAGACATCGTTGTTGGGACAAACGGTCTTGGCACCACCGTTGGAGTAAGAGCTGACGTTGAAGCAATCACCAATTGTGATGGTGCAGGTGCGATCGTTGTGGCTACACCAGGAGTCGGAGTCGACACCAGAGCAGCATGATGAGGTTGGATGATATCTCCTTCATCCAAACTCTCTTCCATGTTTGTTGCAATCTTGATGGCCTCCGCTTTGGTTGCTGGCTTCTCGTACCTCACTTGAGTTCGAATTGAAGGCCTCAACCCTCCCACCAAGTTCTTGGTCAACACTGCTCCAATCCACGCCATCGTTAGCTCCACATTGTCTCCACTCTTCCGTAGGACCGTCCGAAACCGTTGCTCCAACTTATCCACCCTTTCGGCATATTGCCGAACTTTCTCGTCGTCCCGTTGCTTCAAATGAGTAAGCTCCACCATGAGCTTCTCATAACTCTCTTCTGGAAGAAATTCTTCGATGAGTGCATTACTCAACGTCTCCCATGTGTCCTCAACTGCACCAGGTGTCTTGCTCTTCACTCGGTCATCATACCACGTAAGAGAAAAATCTTCTAAAAACTATGGCAGTAACAACACCCATTCTTCCTTCCTTCTCACGTTGTTTCCGATGCAACCCCTTTTGAAGTCTCGTACAAATGGTTCTACATCTTCATTGTCCTTCTCATGAAACACTGGTAACTTCCCCATCTTGTAACTATTCTTTTTACCCTTCTAATTTTTGTGCAATAACTACTCGCTAAAAGAGTACGAACATCACCAATTCCATTCGCGAATAATCCACCATAGATAAAATGAAAGGAAATGGTTGTAACAACACCTCTTGTGCCATCTCTTCTCCCAAGGTAATCATGAGCCTGAGTCGCATCACCGTCTTCTCCACCATCCGAATGACGATCTCCATCACAACTCAGTCGAGTCCTCTTTTGAAGTCGACAACTTCTCCGTCTCAGCTCTTTGAGTCTCGTCCAACTTCTCAACTACTGACGTAAGTAGCGCGGCACATCGACGCACTTGTGTCCTCTTGATAGATCACCCACTCCACAACTTGGACAAGGATCTTCTCCTAGAAAATGAATTGGCGCTGGTGACAATGGACCCACTCGAAGACTTAAATCAGTAAATTCCTGTGGTGCCCACAAATTACAGGATGCACGAATTTTTGAAAATTTTAAGAATAATGACTTGTTTGTATAACTAAAGAAGCGTTGTTACTTAAGGTTACGTCTTCCTTAACAAGAAGATGATCTTAAGAGCTGTTTGTAATAAGAAGTTGACTTCTTCAGAAGACGACCGTCTTCGAAAGATCGTCTTCTCAGTTGCGTCTTCAGAAGACGAGAAGACGGCGGAAGATGGGAAGACGGCGGTGTCGCGTCAGACGTTTTGCGTGAAGGATGTCCAGGAAAATGCGAGGTTCCTGGCTGTGGAGATGTAATGTGCTGAAACAGAGACAAGACAGAGAAGAACAACCACGAAAAGGAATGCTGCGATACATACCACTGCAAATGTATGTACACTGCCGGTTCTTTCTGCTAAGAGCACGGAACTGAGAACCAGACCAGAGCGGTCTGTAACCTGCTTCAAAAGCCCCTAAAAGCAACCCTCGAATCACAACCCTGACCCAAAACCACTGAAGCGTAGCTCAAAGCAAGAGAAACTTCTCTTTGCTAACAAACAGAGCCACAGTAGTATCACAAGATCCATACCCAAGTCCAAACCACATCCATGTATAAGCTCTTAGCTAAAGCTAGCTACCACAAGTTGTATACAACCAACCAGAATTCTAACGAACTCAAAAGAGCAAAACCCGTAGCGAAGAAACCGAAAAAGGTCTATCTGTGGACTTCCTCCTTTCGCTGAACGGACTTCAGATGTCGATAGGGTCTCCTCTGCTGACTCCGTTAACCCAAGAAACCTTCAGATCCGACTCCTGACAGCCGAGATATCGCCGATTTTCTATCGTAGATGACCGAACCTCCAAAAACTCCTCCCTGCGGCTTAAAACCGCTCACACCGCACAAACGGATCGTCCAAACTGATATCCGTCTTCGCTGGCAGATAGATCTAGCTACCCTGAACCCAACGAGACTCCAAACAAGTCGTTTGGAGTTCCCCTTGCAAAACCACTCGAGAAATTTGGCCGCAGGTTGCAAAATACTGACGTAAATCAGCTCCCTGCGGCTCAAACTTGCTCACCACACTCAAACCAACAATCCAATTCACACACGGTCTTCTCCTATGAGTAGATGAAGACTCCCTGATCGCGTAGGCACCAAGAACGAAGAGCTTGGCTCACCGATCGCGAAGAACAGCCCAACCTCAAGTCGCATGTGAACGAAAATCTGATGTAAGCGCTTCCCTGCGAGCCAATTTCACTCAGAACTTCCAAACCGCCCGATGAAAACTGGTATCGTCTTCAATTTCCTGTAGAACTCGATGTTTTGATCCCGTTGGATCCAAGGACAGCAAGTTTGGACTCCGGAACGGTCCGAACGGTCCAACTCTCCTTCACAGGTAACTGAAAACCTCAAATCTGCTTCCTGCGTCTCAATTTCCCTCAGTACACACTCCTCGATCCGTCTCTTCCCAAACCGTTTGAACCAGTGCGTAGCCTGCACAGATCTGAACCCAACGACGCCTTGCGCGCTTGCATTGGACTCCTAAATCTCCCGAACCGTCCGTTGACAGATCGCATGCGCAAGCTAGCCCTTTAAGCATCCCCCTTGCAACAGTCTCTGTACGTACAGTTTTCTCCTGAATACCTGAATAATAAGAAGCAGGCCCCTTGCGTCTTTGATATAACGCCTGAAGCCCTGAATACCCAATCAGCAAGTAACTAGGAGCCTAGCTTGATTTTACCTTCTTTCGAATCACATAACTTTTTCTCTGGATGTCCAAACGAAGTAAACAAGATGCCCATGGAAAGTTGACAACGAGCTCTACCCATCTATGTGATGAAAGTGAAGATCCGAAGTTGCGCCAAGCTGGGGCCTAGCTTGTTTTCTCCATCTTTCGAGTCTTGTAACTTTCCCACTACGCGTCCAAACGAAGTAGATGAAGTGCCTATGGAAAGCTGAACAAGGAGCTCTATCCATTGGTGCGATAAAAACGAAGATCCGAAGTGGTGCCAAAAACTTGTAAGCTGGGGCCTAGCTTATTTTCTCCATCTTTCGAATCCTGTAACTTTTCCACTAGGCGTCCAAACGAAGTAGACAAAGTGCCTGTGGAAAGCTGACAAGGAGCTCTATCCACTGGTGCGATAAAAACGAAGATCCGAAGTGGTGCCAAAAACCTGTAAGCTGGGGCCTAGCTTATTTTCTCCATCTTTCGAATCCTGTAACTTTTCCACTAGGCGTCCAAACGAAGTAGACAAAGTGCCTGTGGAAAGCTAACAAGGAGCTCTACCCATCTATGCGATGAAAATGGAGATATGAGATTGTGCCAAAAATCCGTAAGCTGGGGCTTAGCTTGTCTTCTCATGAGTGTCTTTGGAGCGACAAGCATTGAAGTTTGAATTTCAAGTAGGAGCAGGTCCACGACACGACATACACCCCCTCCAAACCTGTGCATCCTCCGGTATGCACCAGAGATACCAACTTAGGAGTGGACCGGCACGCGCACTCATCCCTATCTTCTCATTCTCCTCCCATCTCGATCAACCTCATCCTCTAGTCAGCAACTTGATTGCCATCTTGAAGTTGCAATCCTGCCATGATCCTCCCTAGATCCATGCTCATCGACTTTCTCCTCGAACCTCCCATCCAATCACCCTCTCTAAATCTACACATCTTCAATATGCGAAGACACAGAAAGAATAACCCATCATATCATAGAATTGTCTTCCATCCGCCCTGTAGAACCTCACCGTCGAGGTTTGAGACCCAAGTGTCGTAGTAGACATCCCCCATCCTGTCAATCATCATCGCATATCCTAACTGTAACCCTCAACCTCAAGTCTGTACATGTCATCGTACCTATCCAACTCTTCTTTTCTGTTTTTTGAAAAAAAGAACCACACTACTGCAACCAAAATCCTCAACCGCAACCATCATTGTCTCGTTGTACAATGATATCCTCCTCAATCATCATCCTCCCTGATCTCTTCTTCTGAAAATCCTCACAACCTCCCAAGCATCACTCTCTCAACCCAAATCACATGTAAACTTTCACAACCTCTCAAGCATAATCACCATCAGCAATGGCTTCTCCCCTGTAAGCCATCCTTACTCATCATCCTATACCCGTAGCCTCGAGAGCATCCATCCACTCTCCTTCACCCTCAGCATGTCCGTCCTTGATGATGCCAATGGTGTCATCGTGGACTTCTCTTGTAGCTGCACCCAAGATCTCCCGTGATATGAACCCAATCTTCGCATCTCGAATGCACTCCTCCCAACCTCCTCTCACATCCATCGTCATAACCCCAATATCTGGTGTTGTATATTTGCAACCAGATCAACCATGTCCACTGTCTGCATCCCAACCATCTCCTCCGGTTGTGAAGGATCACCCTCCATTGCCTGTACAAGAAGAATAGTTTCCTGTTGAACACTATCCTCTTGAGCTAGCTTCCCTGAAGAAGTATCTTGTTGGTCCTTCTTCTCACACTGCATCGTGGATGCAGTATCCAACCTGAGCTCGTTTAGATCCTCGTGCTCACCCAAACCATCTCTATGGAGATCATGCTCAATCTCCTCCACCCTAGCACCACAACTTGTAGCTTCGGTAGCTACAACTGCATGTGTCGCAAGGTAATCATCCACAGACTTCTTCATCCCTCCTTTACCAACGTTGGCTTGAAGGAGAGTACCCGAACTTCTGAATGCAACCTTTCCATCCTCCCAAGAAATAACTTCACGTTGCAAAGACTCTGCAAAGTCGATGCAATCGTCCCATTGATGGTCAGTACCATCACACCACATACACTGATGTACCCAAGCTGGTTTGGGTACAAGCTCCATCTCAGTCGATGATCCCTTATCCTCCAACCTAGTAACCTGAGCTTGTAGATCTCGCATCTTTTGCTGTAGGTCCTCGATGGTTGGATCCTTCTCCTCTACAACCACACCTGGAAGTTGAATCTCAGATCCTACCTGAACTTGTGTGGTAGTCAGCAATACAGACGTCGACCTGGTAACCCTTCCCCTTGTCTGCCTCCGGACAAGAAGCTCAACAGCTTCATGCACAACCTCCCAATTTCTTGTTAATCCTTCTTCTTCATCCCCATCCTCCAGAAGTAGTTCCAACTGTTCCTGCCATGGTTCATCCGCAGCTTGAAAAAACAGCTCCGTCTTGTAACTCTCCAAGGTTAGCTTGTCCACCCGAGGTAGTTGAGAGAATTGTCTCTCAAACTCCTTTAACATCTCTGTAGGCTGTAAATCCTTGCTAGATCGGTTGACCCATTCCAAAAACGATTTCTTGGTTACTCGATCTGAGTTTCCCAAGAAATATTCTTCCATCAGCGCATGTGAAAATGAATCCCAGTTCTTCCCAAAACGCTTTGTTAGACCCTTCACATGCTCCCTTATCTCAGGCACCGCAGCGAGTTCGAACGTCTCGATCATCTCCTTCTCCGGTACATGATCCAAATCCATCTCCATCTTGTAACATCTCAAGTACTCAGAGATGTCTCTCCCACCAAAAAGATTGAACTTGTCGATCACCCTTCCAAGCGCCTTCTTCCCCAAAGCCTCCTTTTGTTTGTTCTCTTGCTCTTGTCGCATAAACAAAGTGAAGGCCTGAAACAATCGTGCAGTTGCTGCATCCAACTGCATCCCTGGTATACCCTCAGATCCGTCCATCCCGTCCATAGTCATGGCTCGTCCCATCCTCCCATCCTCCCATGATCCCAACCGTCTAGAAATCCATCATCCCAGGTCCACAACATCCTCCCGAACAACCAAACCCATCTTCATCCTCGTTCATGATTGCTTATCTCTTCTGTCCAGTTCTGACACACAAATATCTCCACCCCGGACCTTCACGTCGAGTTCACCACCTATGTCGCGTCGGACGTTTTGCGTGAAGGATGTCCAGGAAAACGTGAGGTTCCTGGCTGTGGAGATGTTGTGTGCTGAAACAGAGACAAGACAGAGAAGAACAACCACGAAAAGGAATGCTGTGATATATACCACTGCAAATGTATGTACACTGCCGGTTCTTTTTGCTAAGAGCACGGAACTGAGAACCAGACCAGAGCGGTCTGTAACCTGCTTCAAAAGCCCCTAAAAGCAACCCTCGAATCACAACCCTGACCCAAAACCACCGAAGCGTAGCTCAAAGCAAGAGAAACTTCTCTTTGCTAACAAACAGAGCCACAGCAGTATCACAAGATCCAAACCCAAGTCCAAACCACATCCATGTATAAGCTCTTAGCTAAAGCTAGCTACCACAAGCTGTATACAACCAACCAGAATTCTAACGAACTCAAAAGAGCAAAACTCGTAGCGAAGAAACCGAAAAAGGCCTATCTGTGGACTTCCTTCTTTCGCTGAACGGACTTCAGATGTCGATAGGGTCTCCTCTGCTGACTCCGTTAACCCAAGAAACCTTCAGATCCGACTCTTGACAGCCGAGATATCGCCGATTTTTGATCGCAGGTGACCGAACCTCCAAAAACTCCTCCATGCGACTTAAAACCGCTCACACCGCACAAACGGATCGTCCAGACTCATATCCGTCTTCGCTGGCAGATAGATCTAGCTACCCTGAACCCAACGAGACTCCAAACAAGTCGTTTGGAGTTCCCCTTGCAAAACCACTCGAGAAATTTGGCCGCAGGTTGCAAAATACTGACGTAAATCAGCTCCCTGCGGCTCAAACTTGCTCACCATACTCAAACCAACAATCCAATTCACACACGGTCTTCTCCTATGAGTAGATGAAGACTCCCTGATCGCGTAGGCACCAAGAACGAAGAGCTTGGCTCACCGATCGCGAAGAACAGCCCAACCTCAAGTCGCAGGTGAACGAAAATCTGATGTAAGCGCTTCCTTGCGAGCCAATTTCACTCAGAACTTCCAAACCGCCCGATGAAAACTGGTATCGTCTTCAATTTCCTGTAGAACTCGGTGTTCTGATCCCGTTGGATCCAAGGACAGCAAGTTTGGACTCCGGAACGGTCCAACTCTCCTTCACAGGTAACTGAAAATCTCAAATCTGCTTCCTGCGTCTCAATTTCCCTCAGTACACACTCCTCGATCCGTCTCTTCCCAAACCGTTTGAACCAGTGCGTAGCCTGCACAGATCTGAACCCAACGACGCCTTGCGCGCTTGCATTGGACTCCTAAATCTCCCGAACCGTCCGTTGACAAGTCGCATGCGCAAGCTAGCCTTTTAAGCACCCCCTTGCAACAGTCTCTGTACCTACAGTTTTCTCCTGAATACCTGAATAATAAGAAGCAGGCCCCTTGCGTCTTTGATATAACGCCTGAAGCCCTGAATACCCAGTCAGCAAGTAACTAGGAGCCTAGCTTGATTTTACCTTCTTTCGAATCGCATAATTTTTTCTCTGGATGTCCAAACGAAGTAAACAAGATGCCCATGGAAAGCTGACAACGAGCTCTACCCATCTATGTGATGAAAGTGAAGATCCGAAGTTGCGCCAAAAGCCCGTAAGCTGGGGCCTAGCTTGTTTTCTCCATCTTTCGAGTCTTGTAACTTTCCCACTACGCGTCCAAACGAAGTAGATGAAGTGCCTATGGAAAGCTGACAAGGAGCTCTATCCACTGGTGCGATAAAAACGAAGATCCGAAGTGGTGCCAAAAACCTGTAAGCTGGGGCCTAGCTTATTTTCTCCATCTTTCGAATCCTGTAACTTTTCCACTAGGCGTCCAAACGAAGTAGACAAAGTGCCTGTGGAAAGCTGACAAGGAGCTCTATCCACTGGTGCGATAAAAACGAAGATCCGAAGTGGTGCCAAAAACCTGTAAGCTGGGGCCTAGCTTATTTTCTCCATCTTTCGAATCCTGTAACTTTTCCACTAGGCGTCCAAACAAAGTAGACAAAGTGCCTGTGGAAAGCTAACAAGGAGCTCTACCCATCTATGCGATGAAAATGGAGATATGAGATTGTGCCAAAAATCCGTAAGCTGGGGCTTAGCTTGTCTTCTCATGAGTGTCTTTGGAGCGACAAGCATTGAAGTTTGAATTTCAAGTAGGAGCTGGTCCACGACACGACAGCGGAAGACACCTATCTTCCAAAAGACAGCGACCGCGAAGGACCAACCACGAGTTTTAGGGTAAGACAGTAGGTGTACCTACTGGAGCGCACCGAATAGGCAGGTAGGTCAGGAAGACACCAAGGACGAGAACCCCTAATCTGCGGGGAAGATGCGTGAGGAAGCACATTAGACACCTTCCAACTTCTCGCAGCATAGCGCGCCTGAAGAAGATCGATTGAGAGAGTGAGCTTCGCGAGCTAGCATTGAGAGAGGAATCAAGTGAGACATCGAGGTAGGAGAGAGTAAGTTGGCAGCTAGGCGAAGAGTGAGATTGAATTGCGGGAGCACAAACAGCAGAGAAAGCGAAGGCGTTTCTGTGGAGCTTCCGAGAAGCTGACAGTGAAGAGTGACGAGTAGAAGCAGAGGTGGAATCAAGGTGTGGACCGAAATTGACAGCAGGCGCAGTCGAGTGGAGTCGCATTGGAAGCTAGGACAAGAGCCAGAAGCGCGCGGAGGTCGAAGGCAACTCGGGGAGCCGAAAAAGACTGTAGAGGTTCTTCCCCCTGTTCTTTTCCCCTCCCACTTCTTCTCGCCTTTTCTTGGTACTCCCCGCGCTTCCTTGATTGTGTGGAGGCAGCTTGATCGATTACCTCACCCCCATTCTTTCTATTGAGACATTGGGCACGGAAGCGCTGCCCAATTTCTGTCGAGACATCTCCTTGCTTCTTCCCGAGCTCAATTCGAGCTTCGCTACTCCTAGCCCTCAAATTGGAGACCCCAACTATCAGTTTCCCTACCCCCTACCTCTCTATCCTCGAAACTTGGAACAGAAGACGATTCGGAAGATGGGAACATCTTCGGAAGACGCTTCTTGAACTTGACTGTCTTCGGAAGACCGTCTTCGGAAGTCGACTGAACACAATTCGTATCAAGAGTGGATTTGCTTTGCTTTTGTGTTTAGAGAGGCTTGGTACGAATCCTGAGTGGAGTGGTGAGTTGTTGTGTTAATTCGAGAAGTTGGAAGTCGAGAACTAGGCATGTGCCTCCCGGTCTTCCAAGCTTCTCAACTCCTCATCTTCCTAGAGAGACTAGAAGACTGGAAGGCTGGCAAAATGAGCGAGAAGACGCGAGGGTCCATTCGGATCTCTTCTGTCCGATCCATAGCAGCCCTTCCTTCTTCTTCCCGAACTTAGAAGAGAGTTGTGAGAAGTCTTGCTGGCAGAATCTGGAGGGAATGGTCGAGGGTCATGTCTTCCCATCATGCAGCAAGCTTCTTCTGAGTGCGTATGAGAGGTGAGAAGTCAGAAGAACAGAGTGCAGTGTCTTGAGTCTGTTGTGAGGATAGATTGCGTGTAGGAAGACGAAGACAGGTGAGACCAGTGAAGGGAAGTCTGACTTCGAGAAGTCTTCCGAGAACGACATTGAATCGGAAGCTGTCCCAAGTGTCTCAACTCCCCATCTTCCAAGCTTCTCAACTCCCCATCTTCCTAGAGAGACTAGAAGACTGGAAGGCTGGCAAAATGAGAGAGAAGACGCGAGGGTCCATTCGGATCTCTTCTGTCCGATCCATAGCAGCCCTTCCTTCTTCTTCCCGAACTTAGAAGAGAGTTGTGAGAAGTCTTGCTGGCAGAATCTGGAGGGAATGGTCGAGGGTCATGTCTTCCCATCATGCAGCAAGCTTCTTCTGAGTGCGTATGAGAGGTGAGAAGTCAGAAGAACAGAGTGCAGTGTCTTGAGTCTGTTGTGAGGATAGATTGCGTGTAGGAAGACGAAGACAGGTGAGACCAGTGAAGGGAAGTCTGACTTCGAGAAGTCTTCCGAGAACGACATTGAATCGGAAGCTGTCCCAAGTGTCTTCCCAGAGACCATTGTCACCGCAGGAGCCCGCAACCATCTTCTGAACCTTTCTCATACTCTACTTCTCGCATATCTTGTATCTTCTGATAGGAAGTAGGATGTAATGCAAGGTGGGTTGTCTTCTTGGTAATCCATGCGAGGCCTTGCTTAGATAGGATTGTTTAGATATAGCTCGGAAGACGAGAGCTATCTAGGAAGTACTGTTAGAATCCCGGAAGACGGAGTAGCTGTCTTCTGGAAGACTAGTTTCGTCTTCTGAGAAGTAGAAGCTAGACTATGGGCACTCAGGAAGAACTGAGCCTTCAGCTCATAGTAGGTGCTTGTGGTTTAGTGCAACAGATCTTCCAGGTATGTCGATGCATCCGCGAGGCTTGGTGTTACCCACGGCAGAATTGGCCGAGGCCACTCCTTTCCTCAAGGAGTTGGGTCTCGACTTCTTCCTGTGGGATTGGAACCTCGCAGATCAAGGGCTTTCGGAGGAGGTGTGGGCTGCGTTACCACCGCGTAACCGTGTACCTGCGAAGGCATGAGTAGCTCGGGGAAGACCGTCTTCCTGGACTGAAGACCGGTGGCGTAAGACGTTTCACAGGCCTGAGACCGAGAACCGAGGATATTGGTACGAGAAGAAGATATTGCCTAGGATTGTGAGTTCATGGCATGTGCCTGGGAGTACCACCTGCCTTTTCGTGGAAGACAGGCAGGGGAGGAACGGTTGGAAGATAGAGTCTTACCGGGAGCCGAAGAAGCGACTTCTGGCGAAGTTGTTTCTGCATCTTTTCCCCAAGGGAAAAGCGCAGAAGACAAGGTACTTAGGAGATCAGGACGTGGAGTTCTTGGAATCAGTGTGGGATGACAGAGTGCCAATCTACTGGGGCGCGTACATCCACAACTATGTACAGACGGAGCTAGCATACTTGGGTACCCCGGCGGGAGGACATTCTGACGCCCTTCTTCTGCTACTTGTATGTAGCCATAGGGGATCTTAGGGAAGATCAGCTGGCAGTGTATGGGCCAACGGAGCGACAGGAGGTGAAGGAGGAGACCTCGGAAGACGATGACCGAGAGGCAGCAGCAACGCCCCCTCCCACTCTGATGCCATAGCTGAGGCCCGGCTCTCACCAGAAGACGCTTCTGGTGAGGGAAGATGAGTCTAGTGGGTCGGAAGACGCCACGCCAGTGAGGAAGATGGGTCACAGAAGTGTACCGAGGACACCCATCTCCCTCATTCATTCAGGATCGGAGTCGGACTCGGAGGAAGACTTGCTGAGTACCCGATCGGAGCAGAAGACAGCTTCTGTAACACCTGGGAGTCTTCCGAAGACTCCAGAAGACGAAGGATGGATGGGCGCTCCTACTGCGATGCGAGGAAGCGCAAACAGGAGAGCCGCTCCTGCCACGAGGAGTCTTCCACCCCGGAAGATGAGAAGAGTAGCTTCTTCTCGTGCGCAGAAGATGAAGGCCGTAGTGGTGGAAGAGGCTTCCTTGCCTCTGGAAGACGAAGTCGACACCATGGAGCGAGTGGTGGAAATGAACTTGTCTTCCGCAGGAAGACGACTGGAGGAGTTCAGTGCCTACTTCCAGAAGGAGATCCAGCCCGCTATGGAGTTGCTGGAAAGGAGAGCGAGGGCACAGGAGAAGCCCTTACAGCCTGGATTCGGCCTGCGCACCTTGCTGCGACAGGAAGACAGCCAGCAGAAGACGGAGTCGCTGGAACCTAGTCTCCGCACCACGGAGAAGCTTGCAGCCAGGTACAAGGCGGAAGCAGCTGCTTCTGCCAAGGAATCGATGCAACTTCGGAAGAGCAACCAGGAGTTGCAGGCGCGAGTACAGCAGCGCGATCAGGAAGTTCTCTGAGTGCGGGAGAAAATCACTGCCCTCGCAGAAGAGCAGACCACTTGGAAGATGCAGCGAGAAGCCGCAGAAGCGCAAGCTGCAGTTGAGAAGACGCAGAGGGAAGCAGCGGAGGCTCGTGCGCAGAAGATGCTAGCTCAGTTGGTAGAAGCGCTTCGGAAGAAGTTCAACTTCACCGCGGGTAAGAAGTTACTTACCTTAGCTAGGGAATGGGACAGCGGGTCCAAGACGAGGTTGGTGGAATGCAGAGATAGCATGTTCAGGTACCTGGATAGACAGATAGAAGGAGTGAAGACACTTTATGGTATTCCCTCACTTCCGACACCTGCAACCGCATCTTCCCAAGCCCCAGCACCCTCGACTGGATCCGGAATGGAGAAGGAGGAGTTCGATCTCGCTGTACACTTGGTGGTGACAGCGTTGGAAGACGAGAAGACTCCAGAAGACGCCTCGGAAGACATGATGTCTTCTGGAAGACAAGAAGACGAGCCGTCTTCTCAGGTATTCCGCGTGGAGGAAGCGACTTCCCCGGACCCCTATGAGGTCGCCATGGTCCCTAGTACTGCACCGGTGCCTCAGAAGACCGAAGACGCATCATTCGACTCGTCTTCTCAGAAGACCATTCCATCTTCCGAAGTCGAAGCCGAGGAAGACGCAGCCGCAGAAACAGCAGGGCCAGCGAAGAGCGAGGAGAGGGAAGCTACCTCAGTGGTACCCGAGGTAAGTGCAGGGCTTCCCAGCCCATCAGAAGTCGAGGTAGTAGCTCCGGTAGGAGCAGATCATGTAGAGATTGCCACCGAGCAATCAGAGTAGTTAGCAAACTTAATCGACACTTCCAGATTTAGTAGGATCGGACATGCTATCTTAAGGGTGGCAGTTTTCCATGTAAAAATAGTTAGGACCCCATGTGGCAGCATAGGTAGCGTAGGAGTAACACAGTGGAGGGCTAATTGGGAAGAGGGACCGCATGCATGTGAGGTGACAACCTCTTATCAGCGCCTCTCTCTCTCTCCTTGGTGGTCGCCTCCCCTGACTCTCGAGGCAGATGGTTAAGTAGGATCGTAGAGTAGGAAATGGAGCTCTGCCAGTTCTGCCAGTTCTGTAGGATTCGGTAGTAACTGAACATACACACCAATTCTACATGCAGGCAGGCGAGACACATTAGAGCAGAGACAATCTTAGCACACTACACCCGTCGTTGGAAACATACGAATAGTCTTGGAATATACATGAGGGGTCTGCATACTCGCACCAGCAGTGGTTCGAAGATGTAGATAGAAGTAGTGGACAGTCTAGGAACAGGGAACGGCATCCTCGTGCAGTCCTGTTAGCTAGGCTGGTGTGTCGAGGAGTAGACGCAGGAAGTAGCGGGAGTGAGCTTCCCAATGCCATTGTGACTTCTTCTCGGGGAATAGATTGTGGATTTGAGTGCAGCAGCTTCGCTCATGTCTTCTGGGTGGTGGAATGTATTGAATTCGCTCTCAATTGTGCATGGGAAGTGTTCTTCTTGAGTGGCGGTGAATGTCAACAGTTGTGGAGTGTAGCTTGACTCGTTCAGTAGAGCACTTGGGATCTACGTACGAACGGTCTTCTGGGTAAGGGATCCCAGAAGACAGAGCAGTCAGAGCAGCGAAGTGAAGAAGAAAGAAGCCTTCTTCCCGCAACAGAAGACGACATCCTCGAGTAGAAGACGGTGCTACAGTACTCACGTTTGTTGTCTTCCTCCCCAAACTATTACAAGCAGGGATGGCTTGTTAGTCAGGATCCGGACTAGAAGCCTGTTGGAATCTTAATTGCCCTTTTTCATCCTGTTTTCTCTTGTTTGGATTTCTTCTTCTTCCCATCTTCCCTCATCTTCCCCATCTTCTTATCTTCTTCTAGTGAGCTTCCGATACTTCTATTGAGCTTCCGTGAAGGTGAATGTCGTTGTAGTGCTGCAGGAAGACAACTTCCGTAGGCAGAAACCTGGGAAGGCTACAGGGGGCATACACCCCGTGATTTATCCAACCCGTTGGAATGTGAGTGTGAGAGTAAGATGTAACGACTGTTACTAGTCGACTTCTGCGAAGCCGGACAGCCTTCTGGAGGTGTGAGAAGACGAGCTAAACCCCCAGAAGACGAGAATCGCTTCGGGAAGACGGTATCGAGAAGACCGGAAGAAGCAACCTGGAAGCAGGAAGATCGTCTTCCAGAGCTTCTTTGTGAATAGTTGTGTGATATTGTAATTGGTAGTTGTTTGTTTGGGTCTAGAGCACCATTTGGCGTGTCTGGAAGACGTGTTGTTTTGTGTGGTTTTGTGAGAAGACGGGATTTCTAGACAAAACCCGTGTGTTTGTGTGTTTGAACAGATCTTAGAACTTAGAGCAGCGTTACTTGTGCAAATCCTCTGTGGGAACGATATCTTGTATACTAAATGGGCAAAAGGAGAAATCCTACGTCACTCCCGCTTCTCTTTAGCTCTCTCGGTTCTGATTCTAGTTGGACAATTCACTACTTTATGTCCCAACCCTCTACAGAAATAACACCACAAGTCGATTTCTACTCTTCTCCTCGGAGATTCTACTTGAGGTTTTGTACTAGGGTTCTCAAACTCAACGATAATCTCTTTCGAGCTCTCTCCGATGCTTACTATGACATCTAAACCTTGAGGAAGGTTTCTAAGTCTAACTTTCCAATCTTTCGAACTTCCACTCATGTTGCACCTTCTCAACCATTAATTGGACAAACTATCATAGAGGAAAATAATTCTACATCACTTCCTTAACTCTTCCGAGCTTTATATTAGAAATCGTGTATTATACATGCTATACACGAAATAAAATCTAATCTAAAATTAACTATCGAAGATATGATCCTCCTCATCATCGTTTGTACTAATCACAACAGACATCTTGAACTCACTCTTGTAAGGATCCAACTCTACTTCACCAGGAGCATTCGTGGCCTCCACAGTGAATGATGCTTTAAACTCGGCTTTCTTCAAATCTGTGCCAATGGTCGCGGAAGCTTCTTCGTATAGGGTAAAGAAGGCACCCCAAGTGCTATAGATGCGGGTTCGTAACTCATCTATACTTAACTTGGGCTTCTCCGTCTCTGTTCGAACTCCTAAACGTCTCTTCTTCCACCTCGTCATTCGAACTGGATTCCCCATGAAGTATCTTCGAGACCTCCTTGTATGCCGAAACGTATATCTTTTAGTTGGTAAGAGATCTCTCCAAGATTTTTGTGGTCTCCAGTAGCTCAACCTCCAAGCTACTAAATCATGAAGTTTCAACAGAAACTTCTCTAATCAGAAGAGATGGTGATGACTGTACAAATTTTCACAGAACTGAAATTTGTATATTTTTACTTCCCTCATGGTTGTCAACCCCCTCCACTTTGAAAAATTCTTTCTCCCTCTTCAGATCTCATCTTTTCATGATTTCTTTTGTCTTGGATAGCTTATCAGCCACTCTAAAACACAGGTAAGTTTCTCAGGAAAATAAAATTCACAGAAAATCTGACAATGATTGTAAATTGTTTTCCAGATAACAAAATTCCCCAACTCTCACGAATAGACCCCCTCAACTTTGAAAATTCATTGCTCTCTCTCTAGACCACCTTTTCCTATGATTTCTTTTGTCCTAGATAGCTTATCAGCCAATCTAAAACACTGGAAAGTTTATCAGGAAAATAAAATTCACAGAAAATCTGACAGCGACTGTACAAATTTTCCAGAGAGCAGAATTTCCAAACTCACAAATTTATCTCCTCTAATAACTTTTCTCTCCTCCTTTCTCTACAACTCTTGTTGCACCCTCTTTCAACTCTCCTCAAACCCTTTCTAAGTGAACAAGATGTAAAGAATGACTTCGAACGCGTCATATATCACTACGGGATACACGAAAGGTTCTAACGTTGCTAACATCGCGTTAGCTCTCTCTCCTCCCAACGTTCTCTCCATGTGCTCTCTCATAATCTCCTTTTGTCGAATATAGAACTGAACTCTAAACATCGTTCAACGATCTCTTCAAGTGAGGTCCCGGCAACGGAACCAAAAATGTAAACCCTCCGTGGTCCTTTCGATCAACTACCCCCCCCCCGATCTCTCAACCTCCACGATCGTCATCCACGAATCTGCAACATGTCGGGCCTGTCTCTCACTCAGGGGTCACCTCTGATGGCTTTGATGGAAGCACACCATGGACTTGAAGAGAAAATGCTGAGTTCACTCATTCATACACCCACAAACTTATCAACTAAAAATCTCCTTAAACACATCAACTAAAATCCTCCATTCTAACGACGTCTCTCAAGTTCTCACATGCTAAAAATATCCCACACTCTCTATATTACTCAAGTTGTCATTACGACAATGTGAAAACAAGGATGAGGAGCTCTTCTCTACTCCTCTATTTATACATTCTAGGTTTTTACTTTGGTATCCTCCGGTAACTCAGCAGTAACTACTTTTACCGAGTTTTACTAAGATATTACTTAAGGTAAAAGCATTAATCACATGGGCTTCTTACCTTTTCACATGGGCTTATTCCTTCAAAGTCAACAACTTCTAGAAGGATTCTGGAATATTCTCAAGGAATCTCGAATTTCCACCCCCCTCTACAATAGGACCCACTAAAAAGGAAACATGTGGAATCTCTTCTTGTTTTTAATGCCCACAAAGTCCACAACTTTAATCCAACCACTAATATCAAGTCAAAAAGGAGATAAGGGATACTTTCCACCTCCTTTCTACCTTTTAGACAAGATGACAAGATAGTAGTGCTCACTCTTTAGCAAATATCTGAATTCTGCCAAAAGTACAGTTAACTTTAACCATAACTAACTTTTAGCTAGTCATGACTAACTTGATACATCCTTAAAGTACTTTGGCAGCCAATAAACATTCTCAACACTTAGTTATAACTAAACACCTTACTAATAGACAACCTTCCTATGTGTAACATAGGTCGTTACATGTCAGTTCGTTCCAGATCTGCTAGAGAGTTGAGTTTGTATCTCCTGATTCCTTGTAGGGCTTCTTTCCTCGTCTGCCTATTCACCTCTTGCGTGTTCTGCCATATTTCGACAACTATGCGAGCCAATAGTTCGTATGGCAGTTGTATCTTATCCTCATCAAAATACAGCTTTTTTGTCATTCCCTTCTAGCTTCGGAGTAGATTGTCGAGCGTGGCTTTCACCTTCAGCTGAGAGAGCATCAGGATCCCCTCTTCCAGGGTCCATCCATGACGTGCCATCTTGTGATCCCCTGCTTAAAGCCTCTTTTATTCCCCATTTTGCGATGCTGATCCATTCTTGTTGTCCTCCATTAAGCAACTTCCCCATATATTTCAGTTTCAAGGCCTGTGCTACCTTCTTGAAGGGGGTGATTCCCATGTCACCTTCTTCCCTGTGTAGTAACTCTGTCCCAAGCTACCAGTGGGATCTCAGAGCAGCAAAAGTCAAAATCCAAAATGGAGAATGTGTGACTTGGGGACGATTGAGCAAGTATTTTGGAACTTTCGGATATTACTCTCGAGGAAGCGACAAGTAGGTGCCTTACTCAGTGAAGGTATGACAAACGCTGTCGTGTGACGTGCTTTCTTATCTGGGAATACACCGAGTATCTAGCTGTAGAGAGTACGTGTCGCACTCCGTGACTCAGAACCAGTGACCACCCAAACCTCTCTCTGATCTTCAAGTACACTTTGAACCTTTCTCGCTACGATATCCTCACGTCCTCTCGGCAGATCTCTCTCCTACTCGACTAGGAATAGAACCGGGGTAACAAGCACGGGCAACCTGTTCCTGCCATCACCGCAAGCACTCTTGGGTCTGCTGGTCATCACTCCAGCCTCACCACAAGAGAAATACCAGCACTCCTAATAGAAAAGAGACCTAAGCGCAACGCCCGCACACAAATCCAATCAAAACCAACTGGGCGTACAAACAGGCATGCGGGTATGGAGAGGATCCAAACACAGGAAATACAGTCAACAACTCTCCATACCCATGATCAAGTGCTCTGAAGCACTGGCAAAACCTCCAGGTCGACCTGTTCTTCAAAAGAGTCTTAACTCTTGCGTCTTTCGGGGCAAGAACCTCTCAACTTTACCTCGCTGTCACTCCTCAACCACAGCTCAGAATGAAATGAAACCAAGGCCAGCAGATAGCCTGTAGAATAATCTATCTATTAAGGTATTACATGCAGAGAGATCATCTCTGAGTTGGCATCTATGCCCTTCCAAAGTTTGTTGTTTCTATAACACGATACTATTTCAACAGAACTTTGCTGTTCGATTCCTCACAAACCACTCGATCAAAACAGCTCAAACTTCTCAGGAAGCTAATGTGTCACCATCACTACCACTCTGTAAAATTTCACCAGCAGATCTTCAACCAAACTCTCGGAATGATCCAAGCCCTTTTCGTCAATGACACAAGGCGATATGCAGACCCTTGTGCACAAAAACAACGTTTCCCTTCAACCCAATAATCCAAAATTTCACAGGTAGGTAGCTGACTGTACCTTCTCAGACCCTGGAAGGTTTCATAGCAAAATTCGACCTCAAACTCCTCATATCTCTCTCAATGTCTCATGTTTACAGTCGCCTACTATCATAACCTCCGATTTGAGACACCCAACTTCAGCTGGCCATAACTTTTTCACTCCGGCTTGGAATCGATCGATCTCTGAGTCCATCAGCAAGCCCATCTCAAGAGCTTTCCGGCAACAGTCAATTCATCTCCAGCAACCTCACAGAACTCCCAGAAAGCGAGAAAGACCTCACGGAAATGAAATTGGTCACGAATTTGACCCCCTCAGCTTCAATTGATCGTAACTTTCTCATCCGCGCTTCAAATCCAGCAACCATCGAGTCCACGGGCATCCTCGTCTCCCAAGCTTCCAACCATAGCTCACACTCTGCGAATGGACCCCGGGAAGTGCCTCTACCCTCGAAAACGTGAAAGGAACTTGGTAGAAGATGATTGGTCAAACTTTCGACCAATGAGAAACAAGTTGACAAAAAGATTTTTGTCTTCACTCACATGACAAACACACAAAGAACGAATTTTTATCCCAGAGTACCATTTAGGCCTCAAAGTTTATATTGAACAAACTCCAAACACGTGCCGTTGACGATGCCGTCGGCAACGAAGCACGTAAACACGAAGTACAAACTACACTCAATAGAGAGTCAGAATCCCGACTCTAAAACGGTTGACAATAAACGGCACTACAAAAGGAACTGATGAAGCTATTATCTGGTTGTAATAATCCTCACCAAAGTTCCTGACGACAAACTCTCGATGCGCCACCTTAGGTCGACTGTAACAACGTATTTCGACCCAGGTGTTGAACGGAACTCTCGCTGGAAAGTTCAGATCTAATGGAGGATCCATACCACATCAAAGTAGGATGTAGACAGTAAGATCCCAAACAGCGTCGTAAGTGACAATGGGAAGAACGATAGGATCCGGAGTAGCCATCACTGCAGCCATAAACGACTCTCCCCAATGAGCTACCATAAATACTCGAAAGTGATCCCGCGGCAGACAATGGATCTTAATGACGAATGGATGCACAAGTGGAAGATCAGGAGCACGAAAGGGTTCTCCGTTCATGCCTACCACTCGCACTGCCGCTTACTTCATCCGATGATACTGATCACCCTCACGCTAGACTTGGATACTCAACACTCTATCCCTCAAGCTCCGCGCACCTCTCTTCTTATACATCAATCTCCTCATGTGACGACAAGAGTACTACTCTTATCTCCACTCAGTCAAGAGTACACGGATCGTCCACGTGGAGCCTTATCTTTTGACACGATAAGATCCTAGTGGCTCCTCAACACCAAACACGTACGAAGGATATGTGGTGGTTTCACACCCTAGCCAATCCACAACACGACAACGCTCAGAACTTTGTTGTTATAAATGATTGATCATTTACTGCTCACTGGGGAGAACACAACAAAGTTCCAACTGTTAGTTGCAACATTCAAGACTTTCTAGTGCGAAAGAAACACGAGGGAGTTTCAACACAGGATTCAAGAAGTCGTAGTCCAAGTTATCATAAGAGAAGCAATGGTTAACACTGAAATTTTTATCGTACATGGGATCTCAAAGAAAGTACTGATCAGTTACAAAGAACAAAGGAGATCGCTATCAAACTGACGGAGGAGATGAGTCACCCAAGGAATCCTAGCAACAGGTCTCTTTTTAAGCATACATCAGAGCAATCAAGGCTGAGCACCGGAGAGGAACCCATGACACGCATGTGCAATCTGTTTAGATCTCTGTGTATCACAAAAAGCTCTCCTACCTTGGATAACAGCGTCCAAGATCCATCAAACAATGCACTGAACATATATTCGACTACCAGAATGAAGAGTTGTGCAGTATGTTCGCTGCGTTAAGGATTGCTGCATTTGATCTTGAGAAGCACTTCGTTTTTTACCAGCTATGCCTAACCTTTGTCAGAATGGACATCAGTGGGAGTTGGCAAGTGGTGAAAGCATGCACAACGACACAAATCGGAGCCAGGAAGGATTGAAGCAACAAGATGCTCAGGAGAACAATTGTCGGAGTAACAGGGATGCGGACATCAGCAACAAGAGGAGCAGATATCACAAGTATCGGCATCCATATGAGCATGTGACGAGAGCGAGAGCATGTTTGTCAAAGAACCCTGATGAAACTCATCGCCGCACATGAAGTCTCGGTGCTTCATATCCAGAGAATGGCATGACACACACAAAGCGATGGAAATTTTGAATTCAAAGCTAACCATGGAAGCAGGAATCACAATGACCAGAATAGTTTAAAAAATGTCTTGAGGAAACACAATGTAACTGGGTTGAGTATACAGTCAAAGCCTGTATGAGGCCTATATAGGTGGCAAACTAGGTGTAGAGGCACATTATGGGATCGCCTCCCGACAAGACGATAACACTAAATAGTTTTGTCTGTCACATTTTTCTCAGTAAAGGATATGCGAGCCCATGTCCTTCCGCGTTCTGTGAGAAAAAAAGAAACCAAAAGGACTTAGAAACCATAACCAGAACATCTATTTTCTTATGTCATAAATACTGTATCGATTAGATGTCAACTGCTAAGTTGTTCGGCGGAGTCTTTCTGAAAGTTCTGATGCAAGGGATTTGGTTGAACAAATTCTTCGTTCAAATAGCTGAATGAAACACACCTTACATGTTGATGGAACACGTTTCGATAGGAACAAAGCTGAATCATGAGGAATGATGAAGTATAGTTGTTTCGTCTTTTCCATAAGAGAAAGCACTAGAAGAATTTATCCGCTCTGGACAGCAAATCATACTTGCTTTTAACCTTTGTGGATCATTTGTCGTTTCTCCAGTTTTGTCTCTTTGCTTTCGAGTACCTATTATGCCCTGTCAAACATAGAAAATAATATTTTCTCATAGAGAATCGTAGCCACTCTCTAGTTAAGATACTGATTTCTAAATTTATTTTTTCGGAACCTATAATTGGGATAACAGGTTTTGTTTTGTCCAACTAGTACTTCAAAAGGAATCCCACTATGGTTGAGTGGTCAAAGAGGGTTTGAAATTGACCACCTTTAGTTTAATTGAAAACCTATGTATGAGTTCAAGGGGTGACTTATGTGATAATATAATAAAAGCTGTTTCACATAATAATTTGATTACTTTTAGTAAAAATGACTATTAAATATCTTGTTATAAACTTTTAAACAAAATTCTGATTCTTTTCCACACAAAAAAAACTTATATTTTAGAAAAATATAACTTAATTAAAATCTGATCGCATGTCATTTAACAAATCAGTATAAGTGATCTCTAGCGTATGAGCTCACATAGTTTATGATATGTGTTGATTAGTGCATTCGGATTAGTGTATGTAATATCATACATTAAGTATGTTTAGGTAAACGCATGATATCTAGTTATGGAGAAACATTCACTTGGAGGAAACGAAGTCAAAGATTAAACCACACCATAAATCGATCTATGAATATTTATCTTAATGTCTTATTACACCCAGAATCTAGAAACAAACTCTAGGAGTTCGTGGTATCAACTCAATCCTTCTTCACCCAGTTCTTCTTCGCTGGTCAAATACCCCTGGAGAAATGATTCAAAATGCTACCCAAATGTCCCAAACCGAGCTCTCTGGAAGAAATAATACCCTTCCAAACGTTATATGACCTCAAAAAGACAGAACTTCAAGAAAATCTACTTACAAGCGAGAATATATCCCCTCAAGTTTCCCCAATCAACTCAAAATTCTAACATGATAAGCTGGGGAGTAGCCCTCATCGAGAGCTTCCAACGCCATCAAAATCACTTGAAACAAACACTCTGTATGCCATAATACAACTCTTAAAAGTTATCCCACTCGTAAATATGAAAAGTTCATTGTAGTTTTTTCCTGAAAATGAAAATATGAGAATAATATAGTGGAAGCCTTGTCAAGAACTTTCCTGTGATACAAAAAGTGTCAGAAACAAACTCTTCTAGCCATCGGTACAACCTCTCAAATATGAAAGGTTGTAAATATATACTTACGTGCGCAAGTAGTTTCCTTGTAGTTTCTCGAAAATTTTCATGAAATGATCTAAAGTCCGAGGACATAAAGTGAAAGCTTTCGTCGAGAAAATTTGTCTGAAATAGAAATTGTCAAAAAAATAGAAAATTATCAGAAATATTGTCAGAAATATAAAATATAAAATCGAGAAAATTTGATTGAAACAAACACTTTTAACCACCGCTTCGAAAGTCGTCTGGCCGCTTTTCCTTCACCAGCTTTGCGAGATCTACTTCCGAGCATAAATAATTCACCGTCAACTTCTTCCACAAAGACTAAACCAACCTTACATCATCCGTACTGACCCGCATCCAATGTAGAAATCTTAACTTTTCTTAAATCATGTATGATGGAAATGTTCGTAATTAGTTATACTCGCTGTTCAACTCAAAAAGATCACTTAGAGTAATTGTTATGTTAATTTGCTTGGTTCTAGGCTATGGAAATGCATAATTGAAAGGAATGCTCTAATACCCCTCCACTTCTAACTTCATCCATAGTCAATGTTTCTTCCTATAAGATAATAGACTCACTCAATCTTCCTCTGATAGATTCTTCTGCATCATTTCCTCTCTAATCGTTGTAATTCTAGAATTCTTCTTTTTCCTTCTCAGTAATCTCGTCTCTCATGATTCTTCGAGATACTATCGCTTTATAGACAGCTGTGCTCGTAGTAATATCTCTCTATTACTGCCGATTCCTAGGTGATGGTGCTAGAGTAAGGGATGGATCAGTAGCCTAGTGTATCATAGACTCGCCCATTGAGCCCATTGGACTGACCTTGATGTATATAAAACACAAGGTTTGTCTTTTTATATCATTAGTAGTACAAAATATATCATTTCCAAGAGAATAGAATCTCAAACCATCGTAATTTACAATAAAGTTGATCATAATCTTTATCCACAAAATTCATTTCTCTCCTTAAACACAACCAAAACTTACGAAAAATACTGAGTAGGTAGTCCTTTGTCACATACTCGCATAAGCTACTCAATAACTTAATCTCACTTCAAAAGTCGATCCAGAACCCCATCAAAGAAAAGTAGATGTTGACCTCTAGTGCGTTAGCTTCTGAGGCATTAACTTCCAGATGTTTGACCTCCTAGCATCGACCTCCACTCTCATTGTAAGATCTGAGTCGGTATATACACTATATACATGCGTTCAGTTGGCGTCATGAGCACTTTTCTCACTCAAAAAAATATGTAATCAGTCTCATGTTAGATACAAAAATAGATCTTCGTAAGACGTACGTCCCCTACCACTGGTCCCAAGTGTGACTTGTGAAAGCACGTACTGCAGTTTTCACTTCTCAAGAACTCTTCATTATCTCTCCTCTCTCCTATACTACTCGTTAGCTCTCTATGTATATCAAAATGGTAGACTTCTAGAATGTGAGGCAGTAGACTCCTCGTTACACTCTATGACTCTCCTGTATGCTGACTGATGGTTTACTCTCTCTGCTGAGTGGATGGATAAATCAAGGCCCAATGTCTGAATCTCCGTGAAATCTTTTGCATGATTTCTATTGTGACCTCTACTTCATTCAGAGGTCACTACAGCTCTTAGGTATGTGAAGTTTTTTGCTCTCTGCTCGATTTCGCATCCTATTTGCCTAAGTCATTTCTGGTGAGGAGTTATTTGTTAATGACATGACTACTGATTTACTCAGATTGAGTTTGACACCGAAGATTCTTTCACCTTCTTAAACATGCATAAGCATGTGTCATCATGCAATGTAGCAGCAACCTTTCGGATACAATGGAAACTCCCTTGATACTTCATTCCTCTCCCGCTTGCCGTAACATTACCATTAAGGGTTGGATACACTGAGCAAACAACAACGGAGCTAAAGGACATTCCTGTCTTATGCCTTGCTGTAAATCAATCTCTTGAGTGAAATCCTCGTTCACAAATACGCAGATTTCTTTTATGGCATCATTCTTTTAACTAGATTAATCACTGGTTCTGAAAAATCCATTGCGCTAAGAGTATCAAATAGATACAGGTGGGAAATCAGAGCATATGATCTTTGAGACTCAACTTTCAAAAAGATTACTTGCTGATTGGTTTCACTTATCCAGTCTTGCTCGAGGTGCAGTGAGGTGATGTGTGTGATTTGCCTTCCAATGACTAAAACCGGTTGTTGTGCATCAACTAGTTCTCGGAGTAGACCTTTCATGCGGTTGGCTATAATCTTTGTGACTAGCTTGTATGACATTGACATGAGAGTAAAAGACTCTAAATTTTAAGCATGTGCTTAACCTCACTTTTTGCTAGAATACAAATTATTCTCTTGCTTATCCTTGTTGAGATGATTTTCTACTTCATACCATCTCATAGCATGTTGTCTTGATGAATTTTGAGCATGCTAATATGCATGCTCGATGAACTTCTGAGGAATTGTTGATCCTTTAATGATATAAGAAAAGATATATGTGTCAGATATAAATTTTATTCTAAGTAAATAAAATAAATAAAATACTTTTTAATTATTATATATTAACTAAATCAGCAAGAGAGACAAGAGCTAGACTTAACCCATAAGTGCAGAGGTCCAGACGTGCCTTGGAAAATACAAGTGCGACATCCTGTTCAACCCAAGTCCGTAATTAATCAGCAGTTTTATCTATTATCTAACCCTTACTATCAGAACAGTTAGGTAATAAATTAAACTTCCTTTGCATATTCTCCACTTCCAAACTTTAGAAGAAGTGAATAAATATCCACGTATGCTAATATAACCTCTATTCTGTTTAAGTACTTTAGTTATACAGTGGATAACTTACGGTTCCAAAAGAACAGGAAAGGAACTAAGGACTTAGCCAGCCTCTCTCACCACATTTAAAAGTAAGAATAGTACACCTTCCACCGTTGTCTATTTCTCGTGCTGTTCTTATTCCACTATAAAATAGTCAAAGAATGGAACTAAACAGCCAAAAATATGCATGAGGTGATATCATTGTGTCATGCAAAGTTCATTTCTCTTGCTTTCCCGACCAAAGCATTTTTTCTGAAGTTATTACTAACTTTTACAAGATTGCTACTTTACAAGATATTTTTTATCACTTTTATGAGTGTGCAGAAAGTGTGTAGTATTATAGAACATGTTTAAAAGATATGTTTAACAGATTTAAATTTAAGTTTAAGTTTAATAACATGAAGATATAAATAAACTTTATTAAATATGATAGAATTTGTAAGTACAAATATTTACATCAGGATCTGAATAATCATCATGAACCACTTATTCTGGACAGATACTATGAATTTTTGCAATATATTGCAATGAAATTGCTGCAAATAAAATTTCAAGAACTTCATAATTATATATAAAGAAGGATCAAAATTTAATTATCTTATGAATTTAGATATAATAGTTTACTATATAAAATTAAAATTATTAAAAACTGAATGTATGTTAGCAGGTAAAAAATACAAAATATGAAAAATCCGTGCCCAAAGCAATGTAACTTAACATAATATAAACAGACACTAAA
Organism: Asterella californica; assembly: GCA_036924285.1. Classification (NCBI taxonomy): domain Eukaryota; kingdom Viridiplantae; phylum Streptophyta; class Marchantiopsida; order Marchantiales; family Aytoniaceae; genus Asterella; species Asterella californica. The sequence goes on from JAYKYS010000012.1 coordinate 14,176,575, forward strand.
CTTACAGTCAATGAATTTCGGAATGTAAGTTTGCTCATCTGCTCCACTAGTCACAATCAAACAAGTTTTTAGGCTTGAGATGTTACAACGAGGTTATGTATTTGTTATTAAGCAGAAAACTTCGATATCTTACTTGTGTTATGAATGTAATAAAATACAATTCAATTCAAATAATACATATGCATAAATGTAGCAACTATCGATGGGAAAGAACAGAAATCAAGCACCAACTCAAACAGATTTTAACGAGTTGCTTCACAATGGTATTAGAAGACTATGCATTCAATAAAATAGAGAAAGTTTTACCATAGTGAATAATAAGAGAATAAATACTGAAAATGCACGGAATATATAAAAGCAAGAAAGGAAAAACTATTTCTGAAATTAGCTATGCAAAAAGAAAAATGAGAACATATTTGTTCAGCTTGAGTATAACTTCTGGCGGAGAGAAGAAGAGAGAACAAAAATGATGTTCATAGGGTACAAATGAACTCTCCGAAACATGACCGCATGTGTAGGTATTTCTCTTATATTGAGTTAATTTTCATTAGTTAGGGTATCTTGAAAATCACAAACTCACGTGAGATTTCTACTAATTCAATAACCGACCGAACCGTAAAGGTCACGTGCCTCGCAACTAAAGTCCGTTGGATTATTCGCGGTATGAACTCTGGGAGGAGTGGCTTAGGTGTAGCATTCACTATGCTTTAAAGGTATTAGTTTGTTTCAAGTTTATTTAAATTTATTAGTTTGTTTTAATTATATTTTAGCATGAAATAGTATAATATTTAACATTACAATATATTTAAATTTTACGTTTTAGTTTTCACACTCCTTTACTAAAATACCTTCACCAATAGTAGACATGGATTTTCCTTCTGTGGTTTTAGGTTACATACATTTCTGTTTGAGACTATTGGATATTTTTCATGATGTGAATAAATTTAAACGCCTTCTTTTGCTTTCCATTTTCCACCGACTGAAGATTAATGTCCGAAGTGATTTAGCATCCAATCATCTAAGAGAAAGATCGTGGGTTCAATCTTTTGTGAGTACAGTTGAAAGTGCATGCGCTGCAATCTATTAATGAAGTTTCTAGTCCGAGTCCCGCTGTGGTGGGCTCATATGGAAAGTCTCTTGGTGTGCGAAGACCTTCAAGTAATATCATTTACCATTTACCACTACTAGTCAGAGCATAAATTTTCATCTTTTATGTCTTTATTTTTTCCGCTCTTACTTCACACAACTCGCTTGGGACATACTGAATTACAGTTAAGTACTAACAGACGCGACATAAGATTTTTTCCTACGTGAAAAAGATAATTACATACCAGATGAGAAGAAGAGCTCACAAGTGCGTCTCAAATCTCATCCTGTTGCAGTTGTTCTTGTAGAGAATTTTATGTAATTTTGAAGTAAACCGGACGGTAGCTCTGGAGTTACCGTTAACAAGTTTCCAAAATGGATGTGAGAAGTCTGTTGCCGTGGGTCTCTCCTTCTCACTGTCTATAGAAATTTACCAGTTAGATATTGTTGCAATCTCTTACATTGGAGGTTTAAACGTTTAAACCTGTCTCTCATTTCCATTTTTGCAAGGTGAGGTTTGAGACGCTCTAATAAGGGTGTCAATGCTAGAATATAATCTAAAGATTTTAAGGATGCGACATGAATTACGATTTTGGTTTAATTCATTTCGCATTCTTAACCTCAAGTATGAGTATAAAAGCATGGAAAATAATATTTTATTTTTTTTGCAGATTCATTGAGTCGGAAGAGAAGCTTCTGTTCTGCTCCAAGTAATCCTGAAATCTTCATTTTAACATTTCTCTGTCCGTACTCATTAGTTTGTTTCGAAATGAACCGTAACTTGTAATGCTAGTGAACACCTTTAAATTTATTCTTCATTTCATAGATTTCAAGTTGAGATGAAAACGTGATGACGAAAAGCATTTTTTGCGCAAGGTTAAATTTCTCAGTTCTCTGAAAGCAAAATAAGGTCTTCTGGGTCACCCAGCAGTTGCAGTCATAATCGGGGTTAAAGCGGAAATCCAAGACCGAACTATAGTATAAAATAAAAGCAACTGTAACTCTCAATTTGGATTGATTGTGGTCGAATTATGTCTTTTAATCTTTTCAAGCGTAAAATGTTTTTCTGCATAACTCTGATACCCGTAGTATATTTTCACTACAACACTTCTACCAAGTGGTTACCGCACAGCAAGACTCACCGGACTCACTGGTCTCAATGTTACTTTCTGTCGCATGCTTCCGGTTATCAAAGAGTGGATGAGTGGTTAAGAAAAGAGTCAAAACTTACGTAATGAAACTCGGCTCTTAGAATCAAAGACTGGAGGTGTAAAGTTGAAGCATGGCGATGGTGTCTCGACATGTCACCAACAGACTTCAAACAGCGGAGCCGCGTCTTGTATTTGAGCGCACTAGATGAGTTATGAATGATCCGGACGACCCCTCACTTCACCCATCGCGGCTTCATTTTGCTCAAGCCGCTCCATTCTGCTTCGCGATAGAACTCAAGAGAGACACACGCCATGACTCCACCTTGCTCAGGCCGCTCTAATCGGCTTCGTGGTAGAACTCAATAAGCACACACGTCTGAGTTGTCACTGATTAGATTGCTCAATGTCTGAAAGCACAGATATTGTCATCGCTTACGTTACTCAATGTTTGGAAGCATAGATACGTAGACATCCTGCCTTTTCCCTTCACAGTTCTGTTTCTGTATAGAAGTCAGCGAGCATTAGCTTGTTTGCAGTCTAATGCTCGTTGCCAGTCCCATCCGCCTGTAGCTGGGCTGCGTGGGATTGATCTTCTTGCCGGGATAGCTCAGTTTGTGCGAGTGCAGCAGCGTTCTGCTGCAAAAAACACCATGGCCGAAAGTGATCTAAACAATGTCGTCGCGAGCCTAACCTGGTTCTTACTTGGCCAAAAGAAAGCATTATTCTGTATGCGTAGAGAAAATACGTATCACATGACCTGACATGGATCTATTATTAGAACAACAATCTCAGACCAGTCAAGACTGAAGCGTGTGATCAAACGACGAAAAGTTAAAATGGGTCCGGTCAAAGCCGACGAACTTACCGGGGGCTTGATGAAGCAAACTCTTGCAGGCCTCCCAATAGGCTCGGTTACTGATGGTAACTTACTTAGCAGCATCATGTAAGGCTTGATGGGGTCTTTCCATCTGTTTGCTATTATTGGGTCGCGTGTTTACTTAGCAGCATCAGCTGTATAATATTCTTGGGTTTCTTCAATCGAGGTGAACTATCAGATACAGCGAACTTAAATGAAGAGAACTTGGCCATAACGTATTTGATGATGGAAGATTGAGATATGCGAGGATCCAGGAAACAGTGACCACCCAAGGATAGTGACAGTCCGGAGCGAACTCAAGCCGCAGCTAAATTCTAAACTAAGCACAGAGACGAGGTGGAACACATGATTGTACTACAGTGGTAAGAAAAGTTGTCTTCTTTTCCATCTCATCTCATCTCATCTCGTCGCATCTGACCTCCTGACCGCAGAGAGACGGACAACAGAAGGATAAAAGGAGCTAACACTCTGTTGTTTTGGCAACCTCCCCACTGTACTCTTTCCAGAAGTAAGATGTGTTGGGCAGGATGAAGGTCAGACTCCCCTGTTGGCGGATGTAGCTTGATTCCATGTTCCCCACTGGCTTCACTCAAACTTGAACGCCTGCTCGTATCGGATTCTCCTTCCTCCTCGGCACTGCATCAGATAATTACCGTGAATTACTAGAACAGGGATCTCTTTGGGACCCGAGCCGCCAGGAAAAAGAGAGTGCAAATAGTGGAAAGTTGATACTGGTGTAGAAACTTGGGCAGCTGGGCTTCAAACTGTGCCAAGTGCCCAGTGATCCCATGTCCGAACGTCAGTCCATATGCTCTTGTTCCACTGTGTCTGTGTGGAAGCCGGACATCGGTTCTGTTGTAGACAGTAAGTATGTAGTTGTGCTCCTATACGATGTGCTTCATGCACATGACGCCACCGACCTCGCATGTCCCCCTTCTTCTTCTGGAAGCCTCAAACAACGTCCAGCAGCTCTTCGCGATTACAAAGCTCGTGATACCTTCAATTGTATTCTTTTAGAGGGAGTGTTCAAGATTTTGCTTTTTCTTCCTCTCTTCCCCCGAATCTCCATTCCAGTTCTCTCCAAAAAAAGTACAACGTACATCAATAAAACATACTTAGGACCACTTAAACATTTCCCCTTGAAAAGTTTCAGGATTCCAAAAAGAAGAAGTAAGTTCAAATGTCAGGATTTGTCAGAATACTACTAACGTATTAGTCATCCGATTCAGTTATTTTCAAAGGTGTTGGGGAATTTTTGCTCGTTTTCTATTATCAAAAAAGATATAATTATTATGGGAGAAATTCTGTACTAAACTGATGGAGAAATCAAATTTTGCTATAAATGTTATATGCCCTTAGACTTGCGTGGTGGTCCAGACTTAATCCATAATGGAAGTGCGGAGAGACTTGCTTTAAGAAGTACATATAAAGAATAACAAATCATTATTGAGTATTAATTTATTTCCTAATCCTTTCTTTAGGAAAGGTTTGATAATAAGTTAAACCATTGCATGTTTACCTCCTCCATCGAAAGATGGACGAGATCTCATTTTACGGGAATACTTTGCATCATTTAAAGCGAGTGTAAAATTTACAGCAAAAACCTGTAAAACGTTATACTAGAGTTACGGGAATCGTTTACAGCAAAGGTTTGAATGCCCCTAATTAATTAGACCCGCACTAAGACCGTGTCAGCGTATGGCTTCTAGAGACACAGGAACTCTCTCCCTCTCCTAGAAGGAAAGTAGCACCACCTCATAAGCCGGATGGTAACTTTAAATGAAAGGAGGACTTTAAACTAAGGAGAAGTATCTTCGTGGCGACAGTTAACCAGGACCAGCCCAGGTCTTTCCTGCTTACCTGTATTTTACCGGCGGTTTTTGACAATTGACAGATTACTGTGTTAATTCACCGGCGATTTTAACAAATTTTGTGTACTTTTTCATTTTTTAGTTGGTTTGAGACCGAAATTATCCGACGCATTCTCTACTTCTCCTGCATTTTTTGAAAACTTGCCGTGGCACATTACACGGGATGCCGGATCTAGGCTGGTGCGGCAGTTAACTTCGCGCAGGTAAGGCGCGTAAATGGGAAGAATTTAATTTTAATTTAATAGGCTAGACTCTAGAGAGTTCTCAATTACTACTGCGTGAACGACACTTACATGGTTCTATTTCGTGCAACAGTAGAGATTTTTAGAGCGAGAGAGATTGTTAAACCCTCGTGATAGTATAAAATGCTATGTAGGAGAATATTCGGAAAATTCCCTTTTAAATTCAGCATTCAAATCCACTAACATGTAGATTTTGGCTGGAGTCACAGGAACTGAATTTTGTAGAGTATGTGCTAACTCAAAATTGATCAAATGAGATTATTGTTTACCCAGGTTGTAGCATTCCAGATGCTGAATCATTTGATGTAAATGGTAAATGGTATATTTGTCCCTTGGGGTCTTCGAGGACCATGAGACTGTCCATATGAGTCTATCAAAGCGGGACTCAGACCAGAAGCTTCATTAACTGTTTGCAGCAGCATGCACCTCCAACCGTGCCCACAAAAGATTAAACTCACGATCTTTCTCTTAGAGGACTGTAGGCTAAACCACTTGGGACACCAATCTAATATAAGGAGCAAGCTTTACAATTTCGAAATGAGTGATTGAACTGTTGCAGTTCAATCCAGTACTCGGACAAAGCAAGTTCGCTAATTACGTGTGGTGAAATGAACGCGTAAAACATAAATGTTTGTGTGTAACACAACGTTTTATTAGACGGTAGTTTGGGTTATCCAGGCCTTAAGTACTACGAGAGGAGTTTAAGAAACGTGTTAATTAATGTAATGTTATATTTATTTTAATTATGATAATGTCATTATAAAAATATTCTTGTTATTATATTTTAAAAACATTTCAGAATGATTTCTCCAATTTCACACCGTCTTCTCATGTATTCTCATTTTACTTCACGCGCTACAAAAGTGTACTTCAAAAAAGCTTGTGGGATGAAATAACAATATATGGACATCAAGACAATTAATCAATAAGACATACAGTCAATTTTGATGAATTTGCAATAATTCACGACTTTACTATATCACAGTGTAATAACACAAATCATCTTAAGGAACACAAATCATTTCTTGATTATCATATGAGCCCTAGACGCTCATATCCTCCTACCCAAACAACCTAGATTATCTTCCAACCTTAGGTGATAGTGGTCGGCACTCCTCAGTCTGATCAGTTACTCCGCCGAAATCTCCAACCCACCTTTTATATTTCGGTGAGTTTTATGACCGTCCTCTTCTTCCTACTTTGGTACTTCTCATGGTCTCTCTGATCACCGTCTTTGCAAGAAGACTAACAACAAACTCTTCTTTCCTTGAATCTATGAAAGACATAGGTTGTAGACCCTACAGCTAAGACAATACTATGCATGCCGGAATGCAAGTATAGAACAAGTGTATCATCATCAGATTAAATATAGGACATAGCTATGATCCATCTTGCACGTCATATCATGATGACGATAATCTAATCCAAAGAGATAAGGCATGTTATGATGTGTTATTACAAAGGCGAGACTTGCTATTATACAACGTATGTTACATGAAAAAATACATCCCATATGAGACATTTGTGGTATGCTAGTCTAACAGTAGCCTCTTCTTATGCATAGATGAAGACTCCTTGATCGTGTAGGCACCAAGAACGAAGAGCTTGGTCCACCGATCGTGAAGAAAAATCTAATCTCATATCGCAGACGAACAAAAATATGGTGTAAACGTCTCCCGACAAGCCAATTCTCTTCACATCTCCCAAACCGCTCAATGAAACTTCGTAATGTCTTCAGTTCTATGAAGAACTCATGAGGTACATGAAGCATCCATGGAAACCATAGAATGAGTTCTACCACTTGGTGCTTTGAGAGATCCGAAGTAGATCAAAAAGTCATTATTTCTCTCCATGAGTGTTTTTGGAACAATCGAACTCCAGAATTTGACTTTCAAGTAGAAGTCGATCAACGACACGACCCGTCGGTCCATCATTAGTCCAAAAACTCATAAAATTTAAGATTGTTATAAGTTCTTCGTATTTATTCTGTTTTTGATTATTTAAATATCAATTTTGATTTCCTCGACGAGATATATTCAATGTTGCTTTTAGAATTGTGTCGATAAGTTTGGGAAAATATTTTTCTCAAGACCTTTATTTCATATCATAACTGGTTCACAACAAAAGACGAGTGGGGAGTTTTTCACTTGTTTCATTTTCAAACTAGGCTGCATTGCAAATATGCTGCTATAGCTCTACAACCCCCGCCTTTTCTTTTGTGAGAAGTTATTTTTCTTTGATTCTTTGACCTAATCTGTCTTTCTCTTCTGCAAAAGGATTGCAAGTTCTTCGCTTGCAATCGCAATCTTTCGGGTATGGCTTCGTGTTTTCAAAGCTTCACTTGGGATCCTCAAGTAATTTCTCTCTCGGCTGTTTTTTCTTTATCCTTGGACTTGTCCCTTCTAACCAAGACCCGGCGCGTGCTATGGTCAACTTCAGCTCTAGATCTTTTGCTTTTGCTTCTTTCTACGCTTGGCATTACCTCTACTCAGAACTTCATTTGCACAAACCGTGCAGGACGACTTGTACATGTTCGTCTAGGTTTGCAATGCTTAGTTATCTTTGGCTCACCAGATGACCTTCTCTGATCGCATGAATGACTCTCTGCACAACTTCGCTTCATCTCTTTATTTGCCATGCTGGTTGCTCGAATATATGAGTTTATATAGTCACAGTGAGCTGACAATGGTAGATCGACTCAACGCACGTTGGAGTTTGGGTTGGGATGTCTTCTATATGGCACTTTCTTAATACTTCAGTTCTACACCGCCGTTGGATCATTTTGTTGTGCTGCTCACTACACACAGATTTCTTACTGGGTGGCGAGCTTCACTTGTTTTGTGAATTGATCAGTAGTGTTCGGCTTGTGGTTGTCTCGACAAAGATATTTTTCATATTTTTCTTAGTTGCCCACTTCGTGCTCTAGCATGGCATATTCTGGTGGAGTCTATGCCATAAATGCAAGCTGGTGAATTCTCTTTGTGTTGCAAGGTCTCTCTATTCATTCTTTTCAGAATACTGAGCCAGCTGGTTCAGAATACTGAGCCAGCTGGTTCAGAATACTCAGCCAGCAATGAAAACTCGTTGTCTAAAGAATGTAGTGCAAAAAGAAAGTGAAAGTGATATCCATGGTGTCTCTCATCGTAGGCTCTAGCACAATCTCAAAAAAATGCCGAACTCTGGGGCTGACGATCCATATATCTCCAAGGCTAGAGGGATGAAGCGATGTCCCTCCTGCATGCCTCTATATTTGATCACTTTCGCTGTTGTCGTTACGCTTGCAGTTCATCTTGGAGGATGGGTGATCACTTGTGCTACCACCGAATCTCGTGTCGGATCTATGACAACCACATCTGCCATTGAGATCTAATCCTCTCTCATCATGTACATGTCAGCTCTCACTAACCTTCTCGTCTAAAACACATATCATCGCTCTCTTCGTGTTATAGCAAACACAACGTCCATGATGACATCATGAGTAGCTATTCGTTCTCCACCGTGAGGATAATGAGCAACAAGCATATGTCGATATGAGGTATCGAGCGAGACATCATACTCGCATGTGGATAGTGTCGAAGCAACATGCTGGATCAAGCCTAGGTGTAACAAAGTCCTCTAGAAGCTAGAAATCTGACAGAATAATTATGGGCTTGGTCTGCACTTTAACACCTTCACTCTCAACCCTATCAAGATCAATTGAGAGATAAGTGATCAAAGACATCACAGACTTGATCCACTGGATCTACGATATGCGTGTCATCAGCTAGAGATTGAAAGACACAACCTAGAGCAACCAAGGCGGTGTCCAAAAGAGCTCTATACTGAGCTAAGAGGAGTCCATCCAAAAGATCTCTTTGACGAGTACTTGTAGCAGAGATGATGACTGTAATCTTCTCTATCGAAGGACCGTGTTGATAATAAAGAAAAAAGGAAGAACCATAAAACCATTGCACGAAAGGAACAAGATCCACCATAGATCCACCATCATCCATGAGCTCTCTAAAGATGAAAGCGCATGAAGAATATTTTCCACGTCCACCTGTAAGACAACTCAATCGAGATAGATGTCCAATAGAGTCCTAATGTCAAAAGACATAGACTCATATCTCCAAGCGTCGCAATTCCAAACTGATGTGCACAAAGGTGATCTTGAAAAACATCTCAAAGCTGAAGAACAATGATACAACTTATAAGTTCTAAGAGAATCTCGTCGATGACTATCAGTCAAATCTTAACCTCATTCTTCATCATGACCAAAAGTCTAGCTGCTCCCGGTACCTGAGCTACAATTGATGTTGAAATTGTTAGAGTTGTCGTCTGTATGAAAACAATCCCGTTGGTGTTCGTAGACCATCCCAAACATACCTCTGGAAGATAGAGGTAAAGTTGTACACAAGGCTTGAGCAAACGGAGATCTATTGAGACATAATGGCTCCTCAGGTTAATAGTCTTGAACCTCATGTGGTGGAGGGTCATCCATTAGAGAGTGAAGAAACCGCAACGAAGTGATCGTCTCCTCAATAAGACATGTCATTGACAAAAGATGCAATTCTCTAGCAACTCTACTATACTCTCCAACTTGACCTAACATCCTACAGCTTCGTATACAGTCGGAAGATGAGACATCACGTGTAGAAACAAACTCACTCCTCCTTCACGTAGCACATACTGATTTCTTTTGTAGGACCAATCAATCACCAACACAGAATCTCTGAAGATGAGCCACCACTCGTGATGTCTTAGTCTGCCACCTCGAGTATAATGGAGACACCAACGAGGTAGTAAGAGGAACAATAACCACGTCGTCTAGTCTTTGGTGTTCTATGTCAACATGTCGAGAGGTAGACGGAATGCATGCCTCACTTTGTCATGGAGAGTACGGGGTTGCTGATGGAACAAGCACGGACAAGGAAAAATCATCTGGAACAATTTCAAAATAGTGTTAGTGTGGACTCTCAATCACCCTCACGACTCCGGAGGAACTCCAAGAAGAAAGGCTAACAGTGTCGTAATGATCGCTTGTGTAGACTTCCGCTCTCGGCTAACTTGGGCGTCCATGTGGTCCAATCATAGCTCTTGTACATCTTTCTCACATGAGACTTTATCTCTTGTGGGGATATAACTGATCGAACACTGAAAATAGTGTGTCTCAGATATATTTCAGTCTCATGAAAGAAATAGTATCCATAGTTAGAAAATAGACGATATCTAATCAAACAATACTCGTAATAAAAGCATCTCAGATATGAATCCTTAATCCTCTAAAGATAAAAAAACACATTAACTAGTAAGAGAACCCCTGAATTTTCTCAAAAAATTCAAATTTTTTTTTTAATCCTTAAAAACTTAATATTATTTAATACTCACTCATTTTATTATAAAATATAAAAACTCTAAAACTAAAAAATATAAAAAATATAAAATTATAAAAAATATCTTCACTAATCCACTCAAATACACTCCACCATCTCAACCTATATTCTCTCTCTGCTCCCCTCTTCTCTTCTCTCCGCAACCGCTCCTCTCACTGTAGTAGTACATAACTACGCGGAGAGATAGATAGCAAGATCGGAGAGGTAGATGAAGCAGTCTGGTGCAAAAGAACCATGCAATCAACGTAGATAACATGCTACTGTACCACAGAAAGGTCAGTCCGTGACTCCATGCCGATTAGAACGCGTTTGACGGGAAGAGCCAAGAGAAGAGACTAAAGAACCTGGTAGAAACAGTGATGAGTGAACCGGCGAGCGGCAAGCGGCGACTCGAAACAGAGAATCGAATAAGATCGAATATCGTCTTATGCCCCGTCCGTCTTTCTCGAACCAGCTTGGGTTTCCGTACCTGGGACTCTACAGTCCAGAGTTAGACCCTTCTAGCCAACAAGCAATAGCTTGTTGGCTACCACATCCGCCTGTAGCCCGAGCGGCGTGGGGTCGAGTCCTCCTGACGGGGGGACTCATGCTGTGCAAGGGCAGCAGCATACGGCTGCAGAAAGCCCCACAGCGGAAAGAGGCCTAAAAACAAATCTAAACAAAAAAAAAAGAGTTAGACCCTTCTTTCTCGGCATCAGGCGGTGTCGGCAGTTTTGGTGGCACTTTGATCAGCACTTCTCGTATATGCCAGCGAAACGGACTTGCTGCTGATGATTGAAACTGTTTTCCTCAAAGCCTCCAGATTATGTGGAAGGAACCGACAGGAACGGTCGTTTATTGTGCATTTGCATAATTTGCAGTCAATTTCAAAGGACTAAATTCAGCAGATTTTCTCAAACTAGAAAGTAATGATTTGGTGACCAGATGTTTTGGTTTAATTCGGTGACCAGATGTTTAAGTTCTTTTGATTCTACAAAATCAGTATTTTCTGATTTTTCACATTTGTTATGTTCGGAATTTGGATATCTTTTAAATGATATATGGGAAAATTAAACTTTAGTATGTAGACATAAAAGTACAATTCATATAGTTTGGAAAAATGAGTTCCTTGCCAACGAGAATACACAGATTCGATTCCTGCTACCCGCCAATCGAAACTCTTTCGGATGAAAAACCTTTACCATGTTTTTAAAGGTTAAATTATAATACTTTTCATTGTAAAATCAACTATAAGTTAGTTGTAAAATACGGTAAGGGCAGAAGGACGGTAAAATACATAGAGATCATAAAATACACCACTGACGAAAGCACTATGCTAGACCGATACTAAAATATAATAATCTATAATTTTTATTTCACCTCTCCATTTAAAAGAGAAGTGAAATTAATAAAAACCTTAATTTTCTTACCAAACTCTTCCTCCCAGAAAAGTTCGGTAATAAAATCAAGACCGTAGGAAAGCAAATTAATATGGACATAGTTGAGAAAAGAATCTTCTTTTGACTGTTTTCCATTTCAAAACAAAACAAAATAAAATACACACGACGCAATGAACGGATGGAAAGATCTCATCAAGCTGTATAAGGAAAAGAAGGATCCGAAGGGCCAAGCAACCATCTCCTCGAAGGGAAGAAGAACAGCTGGGCTAAGTCCCGCTATTAGTAGCTCTAAGATCGTCAGTCACGCTTAAGATATCACAAACGAGTAAATCAAGATTTTCATACAACAGTTGTACATGAAGTAACATCGTCTATTGCAATTGCTTTCCTGTGGACTGCTCCTACTAAAACTTTTTATAGAACAATGAAAGCTCTCTGTCTAAAGAACATAATGCAAAAAGATAGAGATAGTAGTACCCCTATCGCCTCTCATAGTAGGCTATAACACAATCATTTTTCATTTCCTCCTGTAGTCTCTGGTATGACATCAGCGTTTATTCGTAGGAGATCCTAGGCAGTGGTCGTGGGACTCACTTTACGACTCGCTCCTGGTTAAATTCAGAACTGAAAGGTACTTTTCGGGCTGAATTCGGTCGATTCTAAACGGTCGGTTCCAGTTCAGTTCGGCTGCTACTTTGAGTAGCTGGATTCAGTTCCAAATCAAACTGAGTATTGTTAGTGCGTATCAAACTAAAACACAAGATTCTCTAACGTCCAGCGAGAAAAGTCCTCAGTTTTTCAAACGATAGTTTTGTACACAGCCGTGGATCGCTTATGGTTGTGTTTGTAAACTACCATTTTACGTTTAAATAGTTTAAAATTTACAAATTTCTAAAAAGTATATAAATTTATTCTTTTACAATCAAAACTTATCAAAGACGTAAGTGATGTCTATTGGCACCTCCGGATGTGGTCGCAAAACACATCTGCAACCTCTTGGCTGAAGTCATAATATTCATCCATGGGCTAAAAATATTTCCCAAAGATTCTAGCTCTGACACACATTAATCAAACTAGTTTCAAAATTCAAGACTAGAAACCCTACCGCGACCTACTTTGCTGATGTAACGTCCATGGCTCTCGATGTTTCTCCTTTTCTCGTGCGACAAGTCTACTTGCCGGGTGTTGTGCTCGCACGCGTGCGCATGGCTGGATCCACTTCACTTGTACCAACAGAGTTATTGTCCTCCGCTCTCGAGTTCCTATTTCTGCTCGTGTTTTTTATGTTCGTCTCTCCCCGTCTCAACAGATTGGCACTGTGAGAAGGTTTCCTCGTCGTGCAACAAAAGTGCATAGGACACTCGCTTCCTCCGGGATTCTTCTCGACCTCAGCCTCGTACTCGAACTCGTGCTCGTGCTCATAATCCGAGTAACTAACATTATTGTGTTAGATTAGACGTCTTGGCTCTTGTAGGAGTGACTCGATGTCTTCGTTTGTAAGACTACATTCGTTGTGTACGAGAAGCTGGTTCAATATTTGCTGCAGACCTTCTTGCGCAAGTTGGAGAGCTTTTGTCTCTTTAGGCTGGGTGCTCTGATTAGCAATGCGGCTGTGCGGATCGCTTGTGGTAGACTCACCTCAAGTGGGATGTCCCTCTCTACACTTTGGAAGGTGCAGAAGTTCCTCTCTTTCCAGACGTCTGTAAACATTCTATGGCACTTCTTTGCTCTATCTTTTTGTGGTTGGCATATGTCTTCCACCATGTCGATTATTGTTGTTGGTGGTCAGTTCTGCGCTATTGATGCCCCTACTGACGCGCCTCCACTAGTTCCATTTTCACTCGTCTAATGAGCATTCCACGAAGATGTGACTAATGGACTTCACTACAGAGTCACATCTTAGGCAGGTGGCGGTACACTTCCCTGTCTTTGATAGTCTTTCCAAGGAGGGGAAGCCTCTATGAACTAACATCCACAGGAAGATCTTGTTCTTGTCGGGTTGAGACATTTTCCATATATGGTCTATCCCATCTTCTTTTCCATTTTGACTTTGAATCTTCTCTCCTCCACAGTTCGTTAAGTCTTTCGTTGCCTTCTTGAGTCTTTCCTGCTACTCTTTTCCATTTGGCTGTTGAGAGTTCTCATCCTTCCTTATATTTTGGAAGGATCTTGGGTCTTCCAGTTGATTAGTTGTCAGATAGTGGAGATCTGATAGAGTTTGCACATTTTCCGTATTTCTTTGGCCTCGTCGTGCAGCCATCGTTCTGCCACTGCGAGCTCAATGACCTATTGGTTGTTGGGATTTGAGAGAGTCTTGAATTTTCGTCTTTTCACACGCTATCCTGTATCGATTGCAAGACTTCCTTTTTGAGCTGTGTTTGATTTTCGACCTTCTCGTCTCTCTTGAACAGGTTTCTGTATAATTCTTTCACCTCTTTGACTACTTCTTCCCTACACGAGAGGTAAGTTTCATCTTCTATTTCGAGAGATGTAAGTCTTTCCTGATTCATTTTGCTCTTGAGTAAGGCAAAGAAAGACTTTGAGGACTCATCTCCTGACTTAATCTAGTCAATCCTACTCCAAAGTCTGAGGTTGATGACATGCTTCCTGTCTATTTCTCTCAGTTCTGTTTCAAGTTGGAGAGACAATGATCCGCTTCATTGGACTGGTCTTCTGCTACTCTTACCCTTTCCTTCTATCTAAGATCCTCCTTTCCTCCCTGAATACCTTCCTTTTTCTATGAAGGCACCCCTCCTTTCCTCCATTTGAGTTCTTATCGTATTCTCGCACCATGTTCTTAGTTTGTTGTATGTGACCATGTCGTTTTGACACACACTATTAGAAGACGGTGCAACCAATCCCATATGATTCAAACTTCTAAGGTTGTTCTAACTCTTTATACAATAAGATCAATTCAATAACTGTTTATTTGTGAAAATAGTAATAAATATTATTACTATAATTTTTCATAATTTGTCTTATTAGGTCATTTAGTTTCAGAATTATTTGTGGTTCAGTTCGGTGCTAGATGGTTTGGTGCCAAATATCTTATTCTTGTTCGGTTCTAAATTTTAGAAAACATTTTGATCATAATCAGTTCAGTTTTAATTCAATTCAGTTCCACCGACAAAGTGCAATCGTACTCTCGTCCCATAGCAATGAACAGAGCAAAGCTTTTTAATCGCGTAAACCTCGAGTATGACTACAAGTGTTCTTGGTGACCCACAAGAATTTATTTTGATGGTTTGTTTTTAGAAAACTGAGAAATTTAACTGGAATACAGAAACGCTTTTGCTTTTTTACTTTGTTTTCATCCCAACTGTGAATCTGTGAATTTAGAATCTGTGAAATAAGGAATCAAATTATCACTTTTCACTAGGTTTACAAGTTATGATTCACTTTGAAATAAACTATTTAGTATTGACAAAGAAATGTTAAGATTTTGAAGTTTTTTGAGAAAAAAGACTCTCAAAGAACACCGTGCGGAAAAAAGAGAAATATTCTCTTTCATGCTTTTATACTCATACATACTCGGGGTTTAAAGGTCTGTTTGGTCTTTTCCTCTGTGTGGATTAAATTACATCAGTCATCTTATTTCGATATCAATGGTTTATTGCTAAAGTGTGGATTATCAATATGTTTCTTATCGGATAAAGATATCTTATCCAACCAAGTGTCACTTATCATCAAATATTACTTATCAAACCAAGTGTGTATAACAGTTAGATTAATCATTCTAATTTCATAACGAAGACAAAGTATCAAACAGATAAGCAAGCGGCAGAAAGTTTCACTTGTCGTAGTCCACCTAAGCCACATTTACTCAGTAGATCCACCTCGAGAGTGAAG
The DNA here is from genome assembly GCA_036924285.1 of Asterella californica. Lineage (NCBI taxonomy): Eukaryota > Viridiplantae > Streptophyta > Marchantiopsida > Marchantiales > Aytoniaceae > Asterella > Asterella californica. The sequence goes on from JAYKYS010000012.1 coordinate 14,192,402, forward strand.
AATCAATTCCGATCGGCAACTTCTGCTATACCTTAGCAGTTATTGTAGAAATTTGATCAGAGAAACTGACTGGATAATATGCATCCTAAACTACCTAGCAAAGGATAGCCATGAAACTTGGTTAGCCGAGAAAAGAACAAGCGAGATATGAGAGAGAAAATAGAGACAATGGATTGGTTTATCAGTTTTTTGATTTAATTTTTTTACATTTGTCACTAATGTTTCTATTAAAATTATAGAGAAAAATCTATATGTTAAATTAAAATTTAGAATAAATCAAAAATTTAATTATTAATAAACATTAAATATTACAGAACCACAACTTGCATGAGACTCCAGAGAAATCCCATATGTATAGCAGGACCTGCTGTGATACCAAAACCATAAGACAGGGGTATGGTCTCAAATAATCATTAATTTATTACTTAGCCCTTTTCATCAGAAAGATTAGATAATAAATTAAGTCTGCCACTTTTTTCATCTGAAGATGGAGAAGGTAATTATTCTGACTTGTCTATCTAAATAATAGATATATAATAAACAATATAATATAATATACATCAAAAGCGGTATTTCATGCAAAAACAGGAAGATGACAAGCATAAATTAAACGACCGGATACGACCTCGAAACACGCCCGGGGTATGGAGAAGAGCATAAGAAGCTTATTGGAGTCCGGATAGATAAAACCTCTGAACATGGGAGCGGGTGGAGAAGAAAATATGTATGCTGGATGAATTCCGGGGAACTTTTGCTCGCTTCATGTTATCAGGAATATATATAGGTGTTAAGTAAAAAATATATAATAAGTAAACATAAAGAATCAAAATATTTTATAAATATTATCTGTTACCCATGTCTGAAAACACGGGAAGAGTAGGACATAACCCATAAGTGTTGCCCTGAGTGCCGTGCTTCAGAAGGTACAAGTCCGGGAGTCCACAGTCGTTAAATCATTAATATACTCTGATGTTAATTTAATACCTAACCCTTCCGACAGGAAGGGTTAGGTATTAAATTAACCACCTGTATATTTACCTCCTCCATCGAAAGATGGAGGAGGTGAATATGCAGTTTCAAAATGATAATCAGTTTGAAATCTTTAAGTATTCTATTACTGGGAAAATCTTGGCTCTTGTCTACTTGCTCTCGTCAAATTTCTAGACATTAGCTCTTTTTAGAAACGAAAAACACAAGTGAATGCTCTTTGAACCATAAGTGCATCACGACCAAATGAGCATCCTAGAATAAAGTGCAACAGTCTCTTCACTTGATTTGATAAATTAAATGGACTTTGTATATTCCATTCTTTCAAACTTGAAAGAGGATGAATATGCACACCTTCTAACAAATATGCATTGTAACTTGGAGTTCTTGCCTGAGAAAGAAGAAGATAATAACGGAAGTTAAACCTTGGGGTGCGATTGGCAAGATAGAGACTCCACGTTTTCATCATGTTATTATTAAATAATATAAACTTTTTTAGTTTATCTTTTTATATTCAGTATTATTGAAACATCTAAATGTTAAACTAAAATTATAAACTCAATAAGTATAGTAAATTAAAATATAATCTAACTATTGTATCTTAGGTTTTATATAAGACGTCCAAGTTAGAAATACGAAAAGTTAGAAATAAATCATAGGTCAATCTTTGTAACTCCTTGTAAACTCATTTAAAAAAATATATTACCAGACATCTTGCAGAACAAAAAACATTTTGATTGAAATTTTTATTTGACACGAAAGTTAGATAATAATTAAACTATTTAGTTCTTGGGTTCGACTCATGAGCCGTGCTACGTATGAGCAGAGAAAAGTTGTGTATTCAAATTATCACATTAGCAGGTGTCAAAGTTAGGAACCTTCTGAAATATTTGAGCCTCGGGCGTGAGTTACGACTTCGGCCAGTGTTTCATGCGGCCATCTCCTGAGGTACCCGCAGGAAAAAGCCGCAAGCTTTTTTTTAACAGCTCTTCACTCGTTTTGTCCGCTTTCTTTTGCAATGGATTCTCTATTGCTATGAGTAATTATCTTAAGTGTAAAAGTGGAAAAATAATCAATGATAAATTCTTGATGTTGAGTCACAAATGTGATCCAGAATAAGTTGCAGTTATATATAAATTTATTTGTGATAATTTTACGGTCAGTTATCTATCTGTCCTTGAAGAATCTTTCTTCTGAACTTTGACACCCCTAATAGCTTTCACATCTAACCAAAATGAGTCGCGGTTATATATAAACTTATCTGTGATAATTTTATGATCAGTTATCTCTCTATCGTTGAAGAATCTTTCCTCTGAACTTTGACACCCCTATGCTGCCTTCGCCATTGCCATTAGCTTGGTCACAGGTGTGGTCCTTCCCATTGCTCTCGTTTTTTCGTCTGAGTGGAGTTTTTGTTTCGCTGCGTTCCACGCTTGTAGCATTGCCTTGAGCGTAGGAAGTTTTCGAAGGTTTTTGATCGGACCCAGTAACATTAGTTCTTGTGCCGACCAGTTGATCCTTGGCTCCCGCTCTTCGTTCTTGTTGTTCCTGTTGTTGGCATCAGTAATCATTTCCTCAGCCAATTTGACCCAGTCTTCTGTTTTGTGTTCCATGATTTTGGCACATTGGATGAGCCTGGCTGCTGTACTCTGACTCCCGAAGTGGATGATGCCTAGCCCTCCATCTGGCTTGTCTGTTTGGATATCCTTCCACGAGATAAGTGGGATTTTCCGATGGCCTTGCTTGGTCTTCCCCCAGACGAAATCTCGACAGATTCTCTCCAAACTTTCTTCGCCATATTTCGGGAGGGCGATGCCAGTAAATAGGTGTTGAGGCATCGCTTTGAGGATATGCCTCACCACTATGAGACGACCCGCAAAAGATAAGGTTTTATAGCTCCAGTACTTTAGTTTCTTGGTGATTTTCTGCTCTATGTACTGCAGGTGTTCCCGAGCGCTTAGATTCCTTCCTATGGGAAAACCTAAGTACCTTATTACTTCTCCTGGTGAGGCAATGTGACATCCGCTTCTCGTCATCCACTATGGTATCTCTTGCACCGCCATGGGGATGAGGGTCGACTTCCTTAGGTTTAGCTTGGCCCCTGATATCTGTTCGTACCAGTGGATTGCTTGTTGGACTGCTTCGAAATTCACTTCCGTGGCTTTGATGTGTATTATGGTGTCGTCTACAAAAAGATGATGCAGAAGTGAGCAGTTCTCCTTGATTCTAACACCTTGGATCTCCCCTCTGTGTTCTTTTTCGTCCAGGATGGTCATCAGTGGTACCGTCGCAATGGTGAAGAGAAGAGGGGCTAGAGGGCAACCCTGACGTACTCCTCGCTCCAGGCTTATTTCCTCGGTGAAGTCCCCTTGTGTGTGAACTTTTGAAGTTGCATTCTCTATGAGTCCTCTCGTCAATCGGATAAATTTCGGGTCAATATTCAGCGCTTCCATCGTCTCCCACAAGTAAGTATGGTTTACTCTATCATACGTCTTTTCGAAATCTAGTTTGAGGAATGCAGTTGGCAGTTTTTTGTGTTCTGCCCATTCCTGACCAAGTTTGAATGCAAGTATGTTGTCCGAAATTTTTCTCCCTTTGATGAACCCCTTCTGGCAGTTATCTATCACTTCAGGTAGGTCTTCACGCAGTCTATTCGCCATTAGCTTTGCTATCACCTTGTAGGTTGTGTTTAGCATTGATATGGGTCTCCAATTTCGAAGTCGTTGCAATTCTCCTTCCTTTGGTAGTAGTTTGATGACTCCCTGCTTTGTCGTCCAAGCCAGTTGTTCAGTGTGCCAGAAGCAGCTAATCATCCTCTGCAGGTCCCGTTCCGTTGGTTCTCCCAATGCCCTGAGCGTTTCTGCAGTCATTCCGTCGAGACCTGGAGATTTGTCCATCTTCATCTCGGCGATGGTTTGCTGTATCTCCTCCTGCGTTGGTGGTTCCCTCAGCTTCCAGTTTTGTTGTTCATTCATCTTCCGCTTGTTGAGGTTGAGTGCTTGTTTTCTCAAGTCGTTCTCCTGTTCCACCACCTGATCTTTGGAGAAGAGCGCTTGGTAAAAGCTGTGGATTTCCCGGGTGATCTCTTCTCTCTTCGTAATCCATTCTCCCGTTTCCGTTTGTAAAGCCATCATGGATTCCTTCACCCTCTTCGCTTTGAGAATGATGAAAAAATATTTCGACGGTGCTTCTCCTTCTCTCAGCCATCTGTCCCCGCTCTACCTTCTCCATCTCGCCGCGCAGGTATGTTCCAGTCTTCTTATCTCGGAAGTTAGTTCACTCAGCTTCTCCATATTCTCGGCGGTGTCATGCTCCTTCAACAGGGTACGAGTTCTTTCGAGCTCCTCTAGTTTTAGCTCCTCTCTCCTGTTGCTCTGCTTCACTTCCCATTCTCTGTTTGATACCACTTTTCTCGCTGCTCTCCACTTGAGTTCCCATTTGATGCGTGGGTCTACAGTTGTTCCAGCTGCCTCGTCCCACGCCTCCTTCATCTGTCGGATCGTTTCCTCTTCTTTTAATCTCTCTGGGTTCACCTTGAAGTAGGTTCGGTGTCTTACATGCTCTTGTGTTTGTGCAGGTACTAAGCTAAGTACTATCGGAATATGATCCGATAGTGTTTGACGGCCGTCGTGTCTCAGCTGGACCTGCGCATTGGTCCACTCCTCTCTCTGAGATAAGTAGAATCTATCTAGCCTTGCTTGATCCAGTCGTTCCCCTACTCTGCATTGTCTTGTGTAGTGTGGTCTCAATCGTTGTGCTGCTCCTAGCCATCCATCCTCTAGATCTAGTGCCTGAGTAAATGCTTGCCACTTTCTTCGTTCGGTGCCGTGTTGGACCGCCGTCCTTCCCACGTTGTCTTCTGGTGTTTCTACGCTATTCCAATCCCCTCCTAGAATCCATCTACCATCTGTCCAACGTGTTCCCATCCATTCCCACGCTCTTATCCTCTCGCTTCTTTCGTTAGGGCCATGTACGGAGGCTATGGTTATCGTTCCTCCTGGCATTTCTACAGATATCCAAGCCACCGAGCCGTCACCCTTCACTCCTCTGTTGGTTATTTTCCAGTCGTTAAGTAGTATCACTGCCGCTCCTGCGCGCCCTTCTCTTGTATAGTCGACTACATATCTGTCCGGTGTTGCCAATTGGTTCAAGTGGAAACTCGTTCTGTCTTCCTTGATCTTCAGTTCTTGCAGTAACACCACATCTACCTTCCCTTCCTGTTACCTGATCCATTTCTTGACTATGAGAAGTCTGTTGGGGTCTCCCAGACCCCTCACATTCCAGCTTATAATCTTCATATTCATCATCATCCTCCTTAAAGTCTCCTTAGGGCACTGGGTTCCCTTCCTGTTCTTCGAGGGTTTGGTTTGCCGAGTTGACTATTCTGGTCTCTCTCTGCTGTCCCTTCCGTTTCGTGTGTTCTTGCTCTGTCTCCTCTGTTGGTTCCTCTGCTGCTTTCTCCTACTCCTTGCTCCGTGAGTTTTGTCGCTTGTATTGGCACTCTTCTTACTTCCGGAATAGTCTCTTCTCTGCTCTCCTCTTGTTCTGGACTCTCCATTTCTGCCTCCTCTATCCCTTGTTCCTCTCCTGTGGGTTGTTTATTGGGGTCTTCCTCTCTTTTCCTCTTTTCTTTACTGATTTACATTGTCTCTTCGCGTTCCACTCCTGCTCCTTGGCTCTCTTCTGCTCTCCTCTCCCTTTCCACTACTGCATCTTGCCCCTCTTCGGTTCTCCCCTCGTGTTGAATCTCTTGGTCCATCATGTCCTGTATCCTTTGTCGATCGGTTTGTGTCACCTCTTCTTCCTGTTGGTGGGCTACTCCTGATTGCCTTATTGTTTCCGTTGGTTTCTCTTCTTCCTTATCTGACGTGTTGTCTTCATTAATTGGACGCTGTCTCGGTTGGCTTCCCTGTCATGGAGTTCTTCCTTGTCCCTTCTACTGTGGTGAAACCCTCTTCATCGGTTGCTGTCTCCTTCCCTTTTGCCGTTCTCTCCAGTTGTTCCTCTTGCTGTTGCGCTGGTCGTGTTGTCGTTTGGTTTTTGGGTAGTACTCTCCCGCTCTTGTCCGGGCAATTTCTTGCCAAGTGACCTCTTTTGTGGCATGCGAAACATGCGTCCGACATACTTCTGTATATAATCCGTTGGAGGTAAGCCCCTTCTCCTTCCTCATCGTTTACATTTACCACGTCTGGGAGGGCTTCATTGAGGTTCAAAAGCACGCAGCCCCTTATGCACAGGTACTTACATTCACTTGTTTCGTTGGTGATGTAGAGTACCTCTCTGATTGTGGCTAGCATCTCTCGTGCGAAGCTTTCGTAGTGTGGGTGTATGTCAGGCAGCTCCACCCAGACTGGTGACTTTTTTGTATGTATTGCTGCCGGATCGAATGTTGATTCCCACGGGAAGGCGAAAACCATACTTCTACCCATGTAGAGTGGAGTCGCTGTTAGGATCTTGTCGCTGTTGTCTTCTGATTCGACCGTGATCAAGAAACATCTCCGGTTCAACATCCTGATCTTCTCGATCACTATTTCGAGTTCTTGAGTTAGGATGAACTCTGCCCATTCCTTCACTGTATCTCTCGTTGGCGTGATGTCTACAGTGTATAGAATGAACGCCCTCTCTTTGAGCATTTGCATTCGGTTGAGTACCTTTTGCGTGCTAATGGTCACTGTTATCATTTTTTGTCCTTCAGATGGTGGAGTTTTCTTCCTCAGCATTTCGATAGTCGCTCTGTGGTCATTTCTATCTTCTATCCCGAATTGTCTATCTTCATGGATCTCAGGATACGAGTCCTTCCTTTTGTCCCTTTCTCCTTTGAAGCGGTTTAGGTTCCTCTTGACGCACTCCACTGAGGTAACCGCGGATTTCCATGCCCCCTCTGCTTGTAACCGCTTCTTTTCCCGTTCCGCTTTCGTGTTGGTTTTATCTCTTGTAACCTTGGACGAGAGCAGAGTATTAGGGTTAGGTTCTTTGTCTGTAACATTCTTTGCGGTTCCTCCTTTTTGCTGCGGTTGCACTGTCTCGGTGGACAATTGATTCTCCCGTTCTTCTGCGTTGTGTAGGACGACGTGCGCTCTGGCGGGTTGGGTCGTCTCTATGTCTTTCTCTGACGGCTTGGTGGTCCCATTTTGCGTTGTCGCCATCATCATCATCAAGCCTGCTTTTTCCTTATTGCTCAAGGATTTCGCAGCGATCTGCTGTCCTATCTTCTCCAGTTCCGACATCGTGTCTGGTTTCTGTTTCTTCCTTGCCGTACCTCCTCGATCCTCAGGTTCGGCTGTCCTTGACAGTGTATTAGTAATTTCACTTAGCTTAATCGACGCTGGTTCTAAACTCCTCTGTTCCTTCCGGCCAGACTGAGCATCGCCTCTTTTCTGTATTGCCCATGTGCTCGCATTAAAAACGCAAAATGCTTTCTCCCTGCAATTTATCGCCTCCTTCTGCTGGCCATTTTTGTCGCACTGCATGACACCGGTTTGTTGTTTGGACCAGTCGATTCTTTTCTTCTTGGGGTGTTCTTGGGGTGTGCGCGGTCTCTTCGAATTCGAAGAGACCGCGCGCACGTTGCTAATCCGATTTTGCCGCCATCACCACGAGCTCTCTGATTTTTCTATCTCTTTGGTTTTCACTCACCGTTAAACACGGACGCTAAACGATAAATCCCCCATCTCAGTCCTGTCTTTCTCATTAGGGGTGTCAATGCTGAAACTTTTCTGAAAGATTTTGGATTCGCTTGAAAAAATTATGATTTGAGTCGAACCTTGGCGGATGGGGCTAGGAGCGGCGGATCCCAGCCCCATCCGCCGCTCCTAGCCGGGGCGACGTGGTGCGAGGATCTCAGTCCATGATTGAATATAATTAGCATCGCGCGCCTAAACCGCTCCTATGTTGACTAAACAATCTCTAATCTGATTTATCAGATCTCGTGGTCGGGAAAGCGTGGGACACGGCGTGTTTCTCGTTTCTCGGACAAAATCTGTCTGCGACAGGTCACAGTGTCTACTGATATCCGGTACGACTTTTCTACCACTGTTGGCTCAAACAAACGAGGTAAGAGAGTAGCCCTTCGCTTTCTGCCCCTCACCTCCCGTGACCTGTCAACAAGGGCGAACAGAGTGATAACAGTAACAAAGTGTTTGGTATCCTCATGTGAAAGGACAGAAAATTACCGTCTAGGTTGCCTGCAAGGTAACGGACAAAGGAGTCACTGAATAAAAGATGAATGCCCAGCCCCGCCTAGGAAATTGTTCTTGTATTATCATTGTATTCTACGGGCTGATCACGTAAACTTCAACAGTAATAGTTAGAATCTTATCTAAAGATTCTTGATTTGCGGGAGGGAGTTACAATTTAGGCTAAACTTTTGGGGATGGTTTTTAGGGGCACTGTCGGAGATGCTCGTAAAAAAATATCACTGGAATTAATATTTTTTATTCAAATTTTGCATTTTTTTACAATAGAAAAGTCTACTTTTCAGAATATTAATTTGAGATGATAGAGATAAAAGTTCGAGAAAAAGAAAGAAAAGCGACCCAAAACGAACTACAGTTCTATACAAAACTAACCACAGAAAAGTTACGGCTTTTCTCTTTCATCCGTGTAAGAATATATCTGCTTAACTTTGACACCCTCTAATACTCTTGTATGGAGGACTTCAACAATAATACTCTTGTAGGTGAAAAGCATACGCTACCGTAGGCTTATAGACAAGAAAGAACCGTGTTCCTAATATACATTTGTATTCACATCTTCGATAACATTAGATGGTAAATTCAACTATTTTGCATATTCTCTTTATCCCGGAATAGGAAAGTATACAAGTGTTTAAATTACTATATATTTTTCATCAATAAATATCAAGTAATAAAACAATCTATTAATAAAATAAAAATTATCAACAAATGATTCTACTTATACTCTTTGAAGCACGGGAGTCTACATTTCCTTTATAGGTTTTGTCAAGATCTTTTGCACCTCCAGGTCTACCTAATATTTAATATCTAAAAATAACTTTGATTCTTTTTATCAGTTTAGTATACAATTTCTGCTTAACACCTATATATTTTCCAGTAACACCAAGAGGGCAAAAATTCTCCAGAAGTTAATCCTGCATGAATAGTTTCCCCTCTTCCATCAGAATCGGCCATGGAGCGAGGTGAATAATATGCAAGCATGAACCATGGAAAGGCGAATTCGAGAAAAGTGACAATTACCGTTCACATATATGCTACTGATCATGCTGTAAAATTCATCTGCCCGGCTCTACCTTTCCCAGAGTTGAGAAGAAAGAATCGTGAAGATAAGGAGAATCTAGAAAAAGGGAAAATAGTGTATATGCATCCTCGATGAATTTCTGGCCGAGGAGAAGAATAACACAAAAGTTTACACAGTACATAAAATTAGCATGACCAATTTGTTGACAACTTGCTTCAGAAAGTTTAGTGAAAAATGATATATAATAGAGCAAAGACTTACGAGGAAAAATACATGATTCATGTTCGACTGCCTTTGAAAAGACATGTTAGAGAGTGATAAATTTTCTAATTTATTTAACTAAATTTAAATTATTAATATTAAAATCTATAACTAATTTAGTTACCTTGATGACACATGGTCGCTGCAGTCACAAAATCCATATACAAGTTATGTAGACGGAATTTCTTCTTAAACGAGTTGAAAAATTTTCAGTTTACTCATTTTAATCTATAATCTAACCCTTATAAGAAAAAATGAGTACATAAATTAAAAACCGGTGAATATCTCCCCTCTTCCTTATTCACACTTTTCCCTGGAAGAGTGTGAATAATATGCATGCTCTACAATGTATATACAAGACAAATCTGTGCCAACTATTCAATAGCTCACACAAGAGTTAAATTCGAGAGAGAATGCTCCTTGTTGTATCTTGTCATGAGGTTTCAACAAGCCTCAGATACACCTAAAAAAAACCAAACAAAACAAACAAAAAAAAAAGGCCTCAGATACACGTGTAACGGTTGAAGTACTTTCTTTTTTTAAAAGCAAACGGTTATTTTCTCTTTGATTTTGGCTATTTCACCCCACTTGAAATCCATATGAAAGAGTGTGTTGATATGCAAATCTCAACAAGCACCAATATCCGAATCCACGTACGAGGTTGGAAATAACAAACATGGTTAAAAAATTAGCAATTCTCTTGTTATTGAAAGGCATTATTTAGAATTGGTTTTAACTACATTTGACACTCTCGTGAGATTCGTATAGCGATGTATAGGGGCTTGGTAACCAACCCATATCAACTTTTAGGTCGGCAAAAGTAATTGATATAGAGATCGGAGGAAAGTTAGTAATTATACATGAATCTCCAACCGTCTCTGGGGATCTTTTGCTCCCTTTCTTTTTCCGGATAGAGATGTTAAAGTGGATCATATTACTATCATGGCTATTATTCATCGGATAAGATCAGAAAGAAATCTCCAGGTGCTAGTTCTAACACCATATAGAGACAACATCATAAAGTTTCTCTGCAATTCTGTATGCATATCAATAGAAAGTTTTATAAAAATCAATCACTTGTATACTTGTGACCATGGAATGAAACAGTAAGAAAAGAGAATGATGTTATGATATGATGGTATTCTAGAGTATGATAGGCAATTGTTGTGATCTGAGATAATTGTTTCTGACTTGAGTTGATAGTAATGCATATTAACTTCTGTGTGACAGAAAGAGGTTTCGTTATGGTATGAATCTGATATGATTCCAATCTCATGTAGCAATCTAGGGTTCTAAGAACCTTTTGGGATATAAATTGTTCATAATGTTTCATAAATTGTTCATAAATTGTTCATTGTTTATGATAAATAATGATCTCTTGTTCATCATATTTCCAAATGAATGATTTGATGTAAATTTGAATAGACATATCGTGGATTTCTAAAACATCCATGTTATCTTGGATAGCTAGTCCATGAGTGGACTGTAGCTCATGCAACATGCCATCCCAATTGAGGGCTTATAGGATTCAATTCCTAAGGACGTTACAAAAGTCTCGTCTATTTGTGTTCAGAAAGTTACGAATGAGAGAATCTGAAAACTGCCTAAAATCATCATTTCATAACTTTTTCATTTAAAATTTACTCCGAAATTCTTTTATGCTACAAAAGGATATGAAAATCTATATACATGTAGCATTAGTTTCCTCTGGTGTTCCTTCTCCTTGTGAATGATTACTAGTTGTACTTTTTCTCAAAATGTTTTAATCCTAGCCTCTACTTACAACGGTAGAAACAGAAGGGTAGAAAGAGGCTGCGGGCAAAAATATTTAGAGATCGGGGATAGAGGTTCGGGAGGGGACCCGAGGCACGGCTTCGCGCTCCAAGGAAGGAAACTCGTTCCGCGTCGTACTACTACTTGCTAAAGTTGCAGAAACGCGACGCAATGAATAGCCAACGGATGCAAAGACCCCTAAGTAACACGCGACGCAATGAATACCAAACGGACGGAAAGACTAAAGGTGCATGTCCTCCCCTCTTGCTTCCTCCGGAGAGGAGGGGAGGAGAGGAGGAGAGACAGCCATCAGACAGAGAAGGAGAGGCGGAATCCCGGCGAACGCGCGCGAGAGAGAGAGGAGGGGCACGGAGTGTGTTGATTGGTGAGTCAGAGAGAAGAGAGAGAGAGAGAGAGAGGAGAGGGGGACGGAGTTTGTTGATTGGTGAGTCAGCGTGTGGAGGGGCAGACACAGCAGACTTTCTGGGCGTGGGAGAGAGATGAGGAGGGAGGCAGGGACCGACTGCGGGCAGTGGGGACTCGGGAGAGCACGAGGATGTGTACACAAACGAACGAGCAGCAGCACATCATACCAGCGCATCTCTTCATCGAAGAACAAAGAGTGAAAGAATAGTGTCGTGCCGAGGGAAGGAGTGACGGAAGGAGCTGCCCGCACCAGTCCAATCGAGTCCAGTGTGGAATACACGAACGAACGAACGCATCGGAAGCAAGGGAAAACAGGCAAGGGATGCCGGCAAAAGGCGAAAGGAGTGGGAGAGGGACGGGAAAGGAAGCAGGGCGAGAGAAGAGCGAATCCTTGAACACTACGAGAAAAAAGTCGGAGGGAGGGATTACCGACGTAAGGAGAGAGTAGAAGTAGCAGTCAGGCAGCAGCGCGAACAGCGAGAAGAAGGCAGGAGACAGGCGAGGAAGATTGAGGGACGCGAGACGGAACTCTCTGCGCCTGCCTCGCCTGCGGGTGCGGCGGGCAGAGGATGAGCTAAAGGTGCAGCAGCGACAGAGCATAGGAGGAGGAGGGTTGGCAGTTGACGAGGGCGCAAAAGGGAAGGAAACGGAAAGGTGAGCGAGGAAGTATGATGAGACGGTAGGGGAGCGCACGGTAAGAACCCAAGCGAGCTGTCGCTCGCCTGAAGGAGAACGGGAAAAGGGGAACATAGCTAGGGAGCAAGGGAGGGACTCCGAGGGAGAGAGAAAGGCAGTAAAGACGGGTTGGTGAGCGATGGAAGTGAGGAGTCCGGCAGGGGCGAATAGAGTTTCGGATGAGACACTCGGATGCATATTTGCGCATCTTGACAGCCCTGGAGACCGAAAAGCTGTATCACAGGTGTGTCGGCAGTGGCGGCGTGTGGATGCCAATACGAGGAAGCATGTGTGTATAGCGAACTGTTACAGCGTCGCCCCTGCAGCTCTTTCAAGGAGGTTTCCAAACTTGCAATCCTTGAAGATTAAGGGCAAACCTCGAGCATTTGACTATGACCTGCTTCTTCCGAACTGGGGTGGATATGCCAGGCCCTGGGTGGCAGAGGTCGCTCGAGGCTACTCGCAGAGGTTACAGAGCTTGTGGTTGCGCCGTATGCATGTCACCGATGCGGACCTCACATTGCTCGCCCAGTCTTGCTCGGAGTCGTTACACACTCTCAAGCTACACAAATGCTCGGGTTTCTCGACCTCTGGTGTATATGACATCACTGCATACTGCAGGTACAGTTACAGTAAGCCAGACGAAACATCCTGTTTATCTCCTGAATGATTTTGAGCTGCGTGTGTACTTGCCACTTTTTAGCCTCCGTCTGCATATACTTCGCTTGCCTCCTTGCAGAAGCTCTCCTCTCGGTCTCTCCACTTTGTAAACAGCATGGTCGTTACTGCTCATAAAACAAAACATTTTCCTCAGCGGAGGGTCACTTTGGTGCTCAAAGCTGGACAAAGCTGGACACTAGGTGGAAGCCAAGGACCCAAAGTATGGGAGAACATGGAATTACTTTACTTTCGTATGATGTGGTGTCGCATACCGCACGGATTTTTCTTGCTACATCAGCTACGATTCCGTCGAGTGCCGAACTTCTCGAAGAAGCCAGTAAGGCAGCGGAGTCTGCGGTTGTTTTCTTACAGAATATCTTTTAGTAATCAGAGCTGTAAAACATGACTGGTTAACACGGGAATGCCATTAGTTCCTCGCTGGGTTGTACAGGGCTTCCGTATGAATCCATATTTGGTCTCTGCAGGGTATCATATACCATTTTGCTTGTGAGCATGGCTCTACCTACCATTTCAATGCACCCATCAAATGCACATATATATATACTCCAGCTTAACTAAAGAGGACCACGCAGGCATTCTAAGGTAGTTCGGTTGTGAATTTCTGTACCTTATGGAAATATGACTGAGTTAGGTGCCTTTGATTGATCACATTTCCTGTGCTGATAGTTAGAGACCTGTTTGTCTTGTATGGGTCTGGCCTCACTGTTTGCTGCTACGCGTCAAATAGAGACTTCGTTTACTGAGTTGTCTGCTTTGTCATCAACTAGCCCAGGGCCAAGGCAGCAGTACCACCTGGCTCCTTACGTTTGAAACGTTGACTTAATTGGAGATATGGTTTGTTTGTGTTACGATACATTTATCGACTGTCTAAACTTTGCACATCCGTAGATGATTTTCGGCAGATTTATCCCCTTTTTTTATGCATGCTTCCTTTAGTCTGTACGTTCGATTCATCCGGGCTTGTGTGTGTATGGTACCCGCACTAGTTTTCCTGCATTTTACCTCTTTCAATTGCATTTCTTCAGCAGAAGGACAGTGTATAGTCTGGCTGCTCACCATGGAGCAAGGTTGGAAGTTTCTTCTTCAGAAACCAGATGGAAGTAGCGTTTGCCACCACATCTCTAACTAGCGTCCTTCTTGTCATGCAGAGGTCTCAAGGTGCTATTTCTGGAAGAGAGTGTTATCAGTCCTTCGGAGAGAGGCGGTGAATGGTTACATGAGCTTGCCCTATATAATACAACTTTGGAAGAGTTGAATTTCCAGAACTTACACGAGTTTGATGATATCAGCTTTACTGACTTGGAGACAGTTACAGAGAACTGTAAGTCTCTGAGGACTCTCAAGGTTAGCGAGATTGACATTCTGGATATGAGGGGTGTCTTGAGCAAAGCACATGCGTTGGCAGAACTAGGGACAGGAAGTTGTGCCAGTATTGGAGACCCTCTTACAGCAGGAGGCATCGACTTTCCTAGAACAGTTATCGGCCTTTCAGGACTATATGAGTTAAACGAGATTGGTCTGCCCGTGGTGGCAAATCTGCTTCCTCAACTCAAGAAGCTTGACCTGTTGTACACTCATCTGAGCCCTGAGGGTCACGTTCAGATTCTTAGTCACTGCGTCAGCTTGGAGGAGCTGGAGGCACGTCTCTTACTCTTCCGACATTCTGTGTTTCTTTACTGTAATACGGGGGTGAATTTCTGTGACTAGTATAAGTATGCTTTTGTGAAGAAAGCTGGCTCTCCCTCGAGTCTCCATGAACTATTTTGGGGTTAAGCTAAGAAAAAAGGTTCCGAAAACTGCTTTACCCGTGTACCCTTATATATGACTCTTCCTGGGGACACTGTAACGTAGAGCCTTCCCAAGCAAGGTTTTAGCCAACACGCTAGATACGGAATCAAGAATTTGGAATCAGTGACATTTTATTGCCAAATAGTCTCTAGACCGTGACTAACTACCGATGTTCAGTGTTTGTTCGTACAGGTAAGGAATGCGCTCGGAGATGAAGGACTCATTATGGTCGCTAGAACATGCAAACAGCTGAGGCGCATACGTGTTGACGACAGCGATGGTGAAGGCTTTCTTTCACCATTAGGCCTTATCCCCGTTGCCCAAAATTGTACGAAGCTCGAGTATCTTGTCATGTATGTTGTGGACATCAACAACGCTACTCTCAGAGCTTACGGAGAAAACTGTCCAAATTTGAAGGACTGTCGCTTCGTCCTGCTTTCCACCTTGAGAACGGTTGGCGACTTACCCCTGGATGAGGGCGTAAGATGTTTGCTAAAAGGGTGTCAAAAAATAACCCGGTTTGTGTTATACGTGCGGCATGGGGGTCTGACGGACAGAGGCATGGGTTACATCGGGGAGTATGGAGAGAAGCTCAAATGGATCTTACTTGGCTGTGCTGGGGAAAGCGATTTGGGTTTATTAAATCTAGCTGTGGGTTGTCAGTCTTTGGAGAGGCTGGAAATGAGAGATTGCCCCGTGACTGAGGCTGGACTTGCCTCTGCTGCTGTGACAATGAAGAACAGTCTCAAATATATGTGGGTGCAAGGGTACCAGGCAACAGATGCTGGAGGTAGAGTGTTGGCGATGGCTCGGCCTTTCTGGAATGTGGAGATCTGTTCAGGATCATCTCAGTTGCCAGGACAGCTTCTGGCCTACTGTACGTTAGCTGGACCTCGAACAGATTGTCCACCAGAAGTGGACTTGTTATCCCAGTTTGCACCGGCTGATGCTAACTGGGAATTATGATGCGGGGTGAGAAGTTTATGAAACCTGCAAGCTGCAGGCGCTATAGCATCTTCTTTGTTGCTTGTCTGGAACTAGGCTGTGTTCTAATGGATATACACACCGTTTTAAAGCGTATGCCGAACTAGCTGCTAGGAAGAGTATCTTGGGATGGCTGCAGTGAAATTAGTAACTCCTCGCAGCACAACAGCACTGTAACATAGTTGTTCTTCGCAGACTGTTAAGTATTTATATGGACGTCTGTAGTTTCAACATCATCAGCAGATTATGGTTCTTGTCATTCTGGAGTATTTTCTTCCTCACTGTTTAAAGGTAAGTTTGGCAATATATTCGGGTGGAGTATATTTGTACTTAGGTGATGTAGTAGATGTCGAGTCATCGAAGTCAATATTCGTATGTTACATATTTTGGTATTAATGTTTCTGTTAGCCATGTCACTGTCTGCCTGTTGGTTTGTGGAGGCTAGTAAGTTCAAGAGGGATTGTGTAGTCCTTCGTTTCTGTGCTAGTTGATGTCAGGAAGCTGGTTGACTTCGTGCTCTTGGTCGTGCACCAGTTGGTCTCAGAAGTAAAGCTGCACGTTACATGACGTTGTTTCTCCTGGTACGTCAATCTCATTATCAGAGATTACTTACCAGATCTCAGTTGTACTGTCTGGCCTAACGTGGAGTTTGATTTCACGGTTGGATAGTTCTATGTTACAAGTTGATTTTCGTGTAATGGTTTTGATATTTGACCTGATATTGGTAGGGTTTGTATGTCAGGGGGATCGAGGATCAACTCTTAAGGAGTAGGGGTATCATTCTGGATAGGACTAGGTGTCTGTTTGCAGAATCTCCCCCGTGCGCCACAAAGTTCGGTTGGACTTACCCGGTTATGCAGGGTAGCGAGAAATTTCGGTAGGACAGTCGCCACCTAGAAATCTTGGTGAAGCAGTTTGAATCTGATTAGAGTGTTGTGCTAGGTTTCCATTGTTGAGCAGACCCTATACACACTGCGGTGGGTTCGCTCCGTTGAATTTTCATTGTTTTTCGCACCCTTCAATTTCAGTTTGAAACTTGTCTGTCTTGTGTAGTTTTTCGCCCTGTCTGAGGACCATCTCGACTTGGCCCAGTAGCTTCTTAAGTTCGAAACATTTGTACCTGCTCGCCCAGTGCAAACATTACTCGTGCTGATCTTTTCTGTCTTCCTTAAAGTGAGAACAATTTGCTCACTGAGTTCTAATTTCCACCATTGACTATAAGGTTCGAAACTTCGCTTATTGTTTAGCTGGTGATGGGAAGTTCCGCAAGCGGGTCCGTTCCTGTGAGATGATGTCTTGCCTGACGAGCAAGAGTTACCGTCGACGCGTAGGACGAGTCCGTCACCTTGTGTTGGGTCATGATTCTGACATCAATAGATTTATTGAAAGGTCCAATCACGCACCGGCTGCTCGCGGGAGCTCGAAGTCGCACTGTCGAGCTCTGAAGAGTAGGTGGAAGGGGAACAAGAGGGAGCCGTATCTAAACTCTCGCGTCTAGTACAAGAACCTGTGTCTGATGAGGCAGAGACAGCAGACTTGATGTATATGTCCATGAGGAAGACAACTGCTTCGTAAGAACGTTCTGAAGAAATTCCCACAATACAAGATGAAAAAAAGCAGCGACCCTGTAGGATTTAAAGCTCCAAGCAGAAGGTACCTCCAAAAGTGATTAATTGACTAACCGTGAAGGGACTTCCGAGTGAATTCTTGGGTGTAAATTTCATCAGATGTGTCAGCCCAGAGTTGAGGATGTTTGGCGGAAATTGTTCAGGAGAAAGTTATCTTTCAGAGAGAGCTGGGAAGTCTTCGCTTGAAGGGAATTTCTACGCGGTGCATCTCCCATGTGGGATCAGTTAGGAGTGATGAAGCCATATTCATGGTACAGGTAACATGGGTAAAACCAGTATTGTATTGAGTGCGATTGCGCATATCTCTCGGGAATTTTTCTTCCGGTATTTTCTACGGAAATAGACAAAGAACGCTTGAGCGCAAATTTGAATTGATGCCAACTAATATTGATTATAGTTTTCATGGTAAATCCATCTCGTGATGCTTTCCCAGTAACTGATTGGGCTGTGGAACACAAGAATGGAGATGTACAAAGCATGTGAATGAATGAACTGTCCACTGTTTGATTGTGACTGTGAAACTCTTCGTAGTTCATATCACTGCACATATTTTCAGCTTTTTCTGTATTTAACAAATCTTATATAGACCTAACTTTTTCCTAATCTACATGGCTTTGCCAACTGTGCAATCATTTTTGTTTCTTCTTTGACCAGCCCAATCAGATTGTAGGTTTGCATGGTCTGTGCATGTTTTCCATGCAATTGCAGTTGCAAAGTTTGTAGGATGCAATTTCTGATTTTGACTATAGTAGACTTTAAACCTTAGTGGGGTACAATGGTCATTGGATAATTGCATCCCTCGATAGTTTGCAGTGGCTAGAGGTATTAGCGATCAAAGTTTGGATTGTGGTAGTGAGACCTCAAAACGTAAATTGGTATAATTTTAAAACAAGTTAATGGTGCACAATTGATTTATTTTATTCTTTTTGGCCCATAAGCAAGAGTTGGATGTAGTGGAAATGCACACGTCAATGACAAGATCACTTCGTTGAAGAACACTAAATAACCTCTAGGTTTTGCCACCAGCTACTCCATCTTGAAATGAGAAAAATAGTAATCTTAATAAAAAATAATAATCTATAATATCAAAAGGGTTTATCTTGGAATTGGATTGTGTATGTTCTAGTGAAGTATGCGAGAATAAAATTTTTAGCAAGAAAATCCATGGAAAGTTTTATACAGATTTTTGATATTAAATATAAAAAGTATTAAATATCAACTATATTAAATATTTATAATATCAAATTTATAATAGTAATTTATAAGAGGATGGTTAGGATGGATTTAGAAAAAAGAGTTCTAGCATTCATTGTAGAAGGTAGTAGTTCAGCATGAGTCACTTGTCATACTCAAAGAAAATCGTACGATGTATTTGTTATGTATCCAAATAATGTTTGATCCGCGGTCAGTTTATCGAAAGAGAAGAACTTGATATGAATTTGACTACACTGAATCATGTATTTGTATCCTATGTTAGCTTTTCCACGGACGATGAAACAATCTGACTCTGATAGTGCACACCATGCGCATTCTTTAGGCTATCCAAACTTTTGTATTTGTTCTGCTATCACAGGGGTATGAGTCATAATTCTATTTAGAAGTTGTGTGTTCTTGCGAGTCAAATACTGGATTGTGGATATATATATACAGATTTTAGTCCATTCATTATTTCTGTTTAAGATTGAATCTCACTCTGAGAAACAACTAGGGAGATCAGTGGTTCTAGTGAAACACTTTAGCATAATAATTTAATGGTAATCTCTTTCCGTTTGAATCCTTATCTTTTTTGGCTTAAACATATTCTAGTGAGATCCGTGATAGGATTGGTCGTAACAACCAATGTAATTAATGTTAATAGGCGAAAGATTATCCACAAGTCCTTTCTCTACTATTGCAAGTAGAAGTTATCGTCTATTCAAGCGGATAGATTGATCCATTGTCTTGTATGTGTATTGATTTTGATTTAGTAAATATTGTAATAAAATAAGTTATTTGGATTGCCTTGTTTGATGTTATATCTGATCGATGGATTTTTCAGATGTTTATGTTAGGTACTTATCACCTAGTCTTCATTAGTCAAATGTTATCACCTAGTCTGTATTAGTCAAACGTGATCATCTAGTCTCTATTGCTTTAGAGAGAGTTTTAGCTTTCACGGTTCACAAGAGAATAATTACAATACGCGATGCTATTTCTTGTGCATCTATTGTATGCATGAGTTTTGATTGATCGGTGTGTGATATTTTAAGAACGATTGATGACTTTAGAGTAGATATAGTGAGGTTTAGCCCTAATCTTCTCTCCCTCTTTGAGGAGTTGGTTGCTTGGCCCTTCGGTTCCCTCTTTTCTTTGTACGGTTTGATGAGGTCTTCCCATCCGTTTGCTATTCATTGTGTCGTGCTTTTCTGATCACTATTAGTCAAACATTTTCTAATTTTCTGCGTAATGATTAGTCATCAATCAAGGGGAATAACTTCATGAAAGAGAAGAATGCAAGAATTGGAACATGCAAGATCATACATATTTTCTTTTAAGTCTTCATTGTTAAGAAGAATAAGATTTGTAGTGGGGTTAATTTTGTTATAACTGATGTATATCAGTAAATTTCAAGTCAAACTCGAGATAGCCAAAAACTATTACTTTTGGAAATCTGATGAAACAATTTTAATCATGTTGACGCAAGTACTCTAAGATATACACTTCATCTAGAAGACTCGACAAGCATTGCCGCCGATGGATCTCCTAATAATATAAGTTTGTTCAAGATTATTTTTATTAGTTTCTTCTAGTATATATTTTTGTATATCAGTATACTAATCACTGTTTCAGTATCTTTGAATCTTTTCTTCAAGAACACTAAATAGTGAGGTATTTGACTTGCATAACTCTAATCTACCTGGTTGGATCTAGACTTGTGCTACACACTAATAACCCAAGCAAACACATCTATTCTGATAGCTCTCTCGAGATAAATAAGATTTGACTATGATCACAGACTTTCAAGATTTTGTGATCGATGGAACTATAGAGTAGATTAGTTTATATCAGTTAGTGGAGGAAGAGAGGTCTTATCCATTGAGACATTGAGACCAAGCAGTTATTTTAAGGACGAAGTAATCACTATCTCTTCCTCTTAGAGCTAGATAGAGGACTAGAGATACTTGTGTGTGCATCGATACTAGATGCGGGAATGAGATGAGCCGTCTATAGAAAATTCTCTTATTGATAGATATAAGATATCAAATAGTACTAGGAATATATTCTATTATTTTTCAGTTCATCTGGATGTAAAAAGATCTTAAGAAGCGTCTCTCATCTCATTCCTATTTTACTTTTTTGTCTACTCGCTATCTCTTCTGGAGTGTCTTCCTAAAAGTATCAATCTTTTTACATCGAGGTCACCGATGGATTGTTGGAGATAACATATATCGGATTGGTCTCAGATTGATTACTTTGAAAACTTAAAGCAGTTATGGTAGGTTGATACGTCTTTGGACTTATACCCATCGTTGTCATATGGTCATTGCTTGATCCCTCCAACATGAATAATACTAATATCGACAATTAGTATGGCAATCTCGTGTCTTTGATAGTTATTATAGTTGTTGGGCCACATAAGATAGTTGTCGTAGACCTCTCCAACAAGGTCTGAAGTTCCACCAGCAGTTGTCATCTTTGCTATTGCTATCTTCTCGATCAGACTCTTACTAAAGCTATTCAACTTTCTTAGACGGTGACTCATTCACACAAATAAGTAAATGTCATTAGTTCACTTAGTAAGTCTCTAGCACAGTCTGTCAACGTTAGCTTCTCCGATATCTATCTTTGCATATCAGTATACTAATCAATGTTACTGATATCATTATATCTTTTCACTGAGATCAGTAAATAATGTGATACTTGACTTGCACAAAGTTGATCTATTTCTTTACATCTCGATCTATACTACAAACCAATAATCCAAGCTCTCTGGAGATAGTACTGCATACACATATAAAAGGCATAATATTTTGGATATAGTGGGGGTGAGTACAAAAGAAACTCTAATGGTGGGTTAGTCCTCTAACTAATTATACATAACAACCTTAACTACTCCGACTGGTATTAGCTATCGATCTACTAGAGCTTGAGCTCTCCTTCAAGCTCGACTCTACATCATGTACTCCTAGACAATGTCTGAAAGCATCAAGCTTATCTCTAGGCAATGCTTTATTAAAGACAGCGACAACATGATCTCATGTGCTCACATAACTGAACTCAATCTCTCTTGTAAGGACCTTCTCTCTAATGAAATGATAGTGCATCTCAATGAGCTCGTCTTAGCATGAAAAACATGATTACTAGTTAATTTCATGCTGCTAATGTTATCAGTAGATACAGTATCAGATAGCTGACATCGTAGCCAAATTGATTCGCATGTTGCGTTTGTTGCTCCTCGGTACTCTAATTCTATGGATGACAAAGCAACCACATGTTGCTTCTTAGAAGTCTAGCTTATAGCAGCACTTCCAAGTCCACAAGCGTAACCTGACGTGGATCTCTTGTCGACACTTCTTGCTCAATCAACATCAGTGTAGTCATGTAACAACAATGGTCCATCGTATCGATAGTGAAGTCCATACTGCATCGAGAACTTCACGCAGCGGAGGATCCACTTGACAGCCTCCAAATGTGGTCCTCGTGATTGCATAAACTGACTTATCAGACCGACGACATAGCTCAAGTCTGATTTGATGATAGTACATGCGGGGATCATCAAGTAACTCACCATCCTCTGTTCCTAGCTTTACCTCTTGCTCTAATGGCGTAGCAATGGATTTGCAGTCAAGCATATTGAGTATTGTCGCTGACCAGCCAAAATTCCTTCTCATCTCTAATGAACTCCACAACAAGGAAGTACTTAAGCTCTCAGAAGTCCATCATCCTGAACTCAGATTTCAAGTGATCCTTGATATGAGAAATAAGCTCCTAATAGTTACCGATAATGATCAAATCATCAACATAGATAATGATCACCACAATCCGATCTCGTATTCATAATGAATACAAGATAGAGTATGAATTATAGAGATGAAAACCAAGAGACTGCAAGTAAGAATTGATCTTTGCATACCATGCTCTTGGTGCATGTTTTAGACAATAGAGAGCTTTTCGTAACTTACACACAAGGGAAGAAAAATTAGGATCCTCATAACCTGGAGGTTGTTGCATGTAGACCTCCTCCTCAAGATCATCGTTGAGGAAGGCGTTCTTGAAGCCCATCTGGTGCATCTTGCAACTGCTATTACGGTTCAAATAGTCATCATCTTTGCAACTGGAGCAAAGGTCTCCTCAAAATCCACTTCATATTGCTGTGCGTAGCCAATCTGACTTTGTACCGACACATGATACCATCCGTGTTACGCTTTATCTTGAAGATTCACCTGCAACCAGTCGTATGTTTATCCTCAAGTAAGTCCACCAACTCCCAAGTTTGTTGGTGGTGAAGCACAACAAGCTCAACTTCCATAGCACTTATCTATTGGACTTTGTGCATCACCTCCTCAAATGAACTAGGTTCTTGTTCTTGAAGAACATTGGCCATATATGCACGGTGTGTAGCAAGAAAATATTCATGTGTAGCAAGAAAATATTCATGTATATGCATACTCACTAGATGCTTTGGCCGTTCAGATCTACGAGAGATAATCGGTGCACTAGTCACCTCTCATTGCAACTGATTTGACATAGACATCAAGGTATGAGACAAAGCATCCAAAGGATGTGGAAGATCCACATATTTAGACGAGTCAAACATATGTTGTAATAGCACTCGCTCATCTTGTGTAGAAAATACACTAGTCCATTAAGTTGTGCTACGTGGACGGTAGCGTTAACAACAACTCTATGTAAAATTGATTCTGATATGGAATCAATGATTTTTCTAGACCCTCCACTCAACGTACTACTCTGAGGTACTACGATGGACTGACTCCTTGGTTCTACAGTAGGTACATGGATAGCTACGACAAGTGGAGGAGCAAACCAAGATTATAGTTCATTAAAGATGTCGTGCGCATACACATCGCTACACAACATACATCGCTGTCAGAGATACACCACACATACACATAACATATGGACGATGTCATACACATACACAAGTGTACCACAATAATCTGAATAGAGAAATTACCATCTCCAACACCACAACAAGGATTACTCACAAACGGTCAAGCCAAACCCACTCTAAGCACGAAGAGAATCCGGGTTACACTCAACTAGACTATCCACCATAGCCTGGAGCTTGAAGGCTCAACTCAAAGAACTAAGGCCTCCAAGCTCTACCTGCGAAGTTTACCCCTAGTGGGCTCTCTCACCAACTCGCCCTAACGGCACTAACGGCCTTACCGGGATGCGCCACTTCGAACTCGGTCAACCTAGCCGAGGTGCCCAAACTGACGTGACAGCTGTCGTGCGCATACACATCGCTACACAACATACATCGTTGTCAGAGATACACCACACATACACATAACACATGGACAATGTCATACACATACACAAGTGTACCACAATCGCCCCCTAACTGGCGGTTAGGTCCCTCTAACTCCAGATAGCTTCATATCCCAACTACGTGATACACACCTTCATGGGTGCAAGGATCAGGAGGCCGGGTGCTACATCGCCCCATCGTTAGTCGCCTGTCTGCAATCCATACCACACAAAGATCTAATCGACTATCTCCGCTATATACATCGAGGACAAACCCACCGTCCAGTAGGAACTACACTGAGAGGTGGAGTCAAACATGACATGTGCCAACCTCTCGAACAACCATCACACACCAACATAAGGGCTGCTCCACCAGCAGACCCACACAACATACACCTCAAGCCCGCGCGTACAACTGCTAAGCTTGGGTCAACGATACCATCAATGTTGGGAAGATGACATGGCGCGCAATTACGCACATGGTCCTTCCACACAACACCATCACGGCCCTCTAACATGAGTACTCCAGAAGGTAACACCTCACGCACTCGTAAAATAGTGCACCCTGCGGTCACGTCCAACGTCGTCGGTGCAGTCTGCTATAGATAGATATAATCGCCAGGATGAAACTTGCGAATCGACGGCTGATAACCTCCTCCTCGGATAGTCGCATATCGCAACATGTCTCTATGCTGAGCAATCGCTAGGTTCTCAAAAGCCATAGGCATAACTCTCCGAAATGTCTCTGCTCGTTGAGAACATGCTCTCACCCACATATCCGAGTCATCAAGGTCCAGCACCTCAGCAGAATCACGACGAATGGCCGAAGGTAGATATGGATCTCGGCCATACAATAGAAAATACGGTGAGAAGGAAGCCAAAGACGCTTGTCGGCTGAAACGGTAGCCCATAGCCAACCATGGTAACTGCACATCCCAGTCTCCCAAGTGACCCTTTTGCAAGCCATACTTGCGCAATCCTCTCTTCACCGTCTGAACTACCCTCTCCGCCAAACCATCCACCTCAGGATGATCTCGAGATGTAGTCCGATGATCAATCAACGCCTGATCACACAAGGCCTGAAACTCACCAAGGAACTCTGTACCTTGGTCTGTCAGCACTTCAGCTGGTGCTCCAAAACGACTCAGCACTCGATCTAAGAACGCATACGCTGCCCCTTCACTCGCCTTGTCTGGTAATGCCATCAACTCGGAGAAGTGCTCCACCATCACCAACACATACCGGTGGTGACGTACAGTCAACGGTAAAGGTCTCGCAAAATCCAAACTCCAACGGTAACCCAACCCCATAATCGGTAAGGGGTGTAACTGTGGAGTAGGAGCATTAAACGATGCTCGTACTCGATCATAAACCACACATCGTGCGACAAACTGTTGCACATCGATGTGCATATCATGCCACCAATACTGTCCTTGGAGTAAGCTATGTGTACGCTTCACTCCAAAATGTCCCAACTCCTCATGGGCATGTCGTACTAACTGTGCCCTCTGGGATGGATGTGACACTATCCGTACCCTCCCATCACCCCACAC
Organism: Asterella californica; assembly: GCA_036924285.1. Lineage (NCBI taxonomy): Eukaryota > Viridiplantae > Streptophyta > Marchantiopsida > Marchantiales > Aytoniaceae > Asterella > Asterella californica. The sequence goes on from JAYKYS010000012.1 coordinate 14,217,849, forward strand.
TCGAAGTACATGTCGTCCTTCTCGTCGAAATCTCTCCGCTCGTTGAAGGACACGATCTCGCTCCTTGGCACTTACTGTGCCTACTACCACACCAGTACGTAGATACTCCATCACGGTCACATCATCATGGATATCTCGCTGGTCTGGAACACCATCTCCACCCTTAGGATCTGGAGACTCATCATCTACTCTCTGACCAGAGAAAGATACGACTTGGCCCTCCATACTAGAGTTCATGGCCAACACACAAAGAAAGACAGATGCATGCCACCCTGGCACTATCTCCTCATCAACCTCGTCATGTCATCGAGCCCCAGTCTGATCCTGCTGACTCGTGCACGGGTTGCGACTCAACCCATCGACATCTAGGTTTGCAACTCCAGGTCTATGTACTACTTGGAAGTCATACTCCTGTAAGATCAGAGCCCATCGTGCAAGCTTCCCTGTAAGCTTATCGGACTTCATCAACCACTTGAGCGGCTGATGATCAGTGATGAGAGTAAAGGGGTTCCCAAACAGATAACATCGAAAGTGTGCAACAGCCCACACTGCCGCCAAACACTCTCCCTCATACGAACTATACCTCGCCTCCGCTGAATTATTGGAGCGACTGGCATATGTCATCACGAACTCCTTTTTCTCATCATCATGCTGAGTCAGCACTGCTCCAATTCCCAACATACTCCAATCTGTGTGCAGTTGGAAAGGACGCCCCCTAACGGATCTTCTCAAGATGGGAGCAGATGTCAACTTATCCTTGAGCTCTACAAAAGCTCGCTCTTGCTCATCTCCCCACTGCCACTCCTGGTCCACCTTCATCAGCTTGGTCAACGGCTTCGCAATTGCACTAAATCCTTTCACGTACCGACGATAAAAGTTCGTCAAACCAACAAATGCCCGAACTCGACTCACATCTGTGGGACGCGGGATACGTGCAATAGCCTCAACCTTCGTCTGTTGAACACCCAATCCACCTGGATAGATGGTGTGGCCCAGATACTCTACAAACTCCTCGAAGAACTTACACTTCCCAGGGTGTAACTTCAACCCATGAGCTCTCAACCGCTCAAACACATCTCGTAAGTGTCTCTCGTGCTCCTCCACTGTAGCACTATAGACTAAGATGTCGTCAATATAACATCTGACAAAATCCAATCCTGCTAGGATTCTGTCCATCACCCTTTGGAACTCAGCAGGGGCGTTCTTCAACCCCAATGGTAAGAACCGCCACTGATACAAACAATCCTTGCCGTGAGAGTCAATTCCCCAGAATGCTGTCTTGGACTTATCTTCTTCTCTCACTGGCAACTGATGATACCCTGCTCGAAGATCCAAAGTACTGAAGACTTTCACATGTCCCACTGCATCAAAGATCTCCTCAGGTGTCGGCATGGCATACTTATCGGACTTCGTCTACCGATTGATAGGACGATAGTCTCCACACATCCGTCTATCTGTGTAGTTGCCATACATATCCTTCTTGGCTGGCATAACTGTGGCAGATGCATACTCTCCATGCGACATCTCCACCAATCCAGCCTCCAACAAGTCTTGAGTCCGACTCTGGATCAAGGCTCTCTCCATGTCACTGTACCTGTAAGGACGTCGAAAGATTGGCGTGTCATTAGCCAAGTCGATCCGTATACCAGGTCCTTTCAAGGTACCCAAATCCTTCATACTGAAGGCAAAACAATTCCTGTAGCTCTTCAGGAATCTTTGGACTCTTCGTCTCTCCTCTCCTATAAGCTTGGGTCCAATCTCTGGCTCCAAAGTATCCTCTGTCACCATGCTAGAGATAGAAGATGAAGTCGTTGACTGCTATCTTGTAGCCTCCAGAGCAGTTTCCTTCTGCTCACCACCAGCAACCTCCACCGCTACTGTGCGTAAAACTTCTGCAGTTCTAGCTACAAGCTCCACACTCTCTCCTATGACATCCCATGATGTCCAAGAATGACGAACTCCACTTGCCTCGCCCCCAGCCTTTGCCTCCACCGACCCGGTAGGCAAAGAGCTCAAGAGTGCTCGAGCAGTAACACCCGTCGATCGCATCCGACGCTGCTCAGCTAATCCAAGGCTAACAATCCATGTCAAGCAATTCAAGTCCATTGCTTGACCCAATACTTGACGACGTGAAGCCTCTGACACCGAAGCTACTGCCGTCGTACTCGTAGCGAAACCCATCGCTCGCTCTATCTCATCGGCATTGGGCTCCATCAACTGCCGTAATTGAGCATCCCACACAAGCCGAGGTCCTCTATCTCTGTAAGCATATGACGCTGGAAAGCTTACCAAAGTGGGTAACGCTACCATGGGCCGTCCCACTAGGTTCACCACTGCCATGGGTGACCTATCGACGACTCTCACCACTTGAGATCGTCGTCCTGCATCCAAGATGTTATCAACTGTGAGATGTGCTGGTCGTCTCACTCCATCGTGTGCTCGCTTAAGCACCTCTCTCGGTAACAAGTTCGTCCACCACAACCGTGGACGATGTGCACGAGATCCTACTCTCGCTGCATCCAACAACACTGCTGGTCCAATCCAAGACCGCACTTGGTGCACACTCGCCATCATCTGTGTACGAGCATCACCCAACAAAGGAACGTTCTCCAAGATGTACGCTGGAGAATCCACCTGATGCATCTGGAGATGTCGTAAGATCCGTAACATCTCCCAGAACATCCTAGATCGCGGGTCATGTAAACCCTGACCTCTCCCAGCACGCGTGTGACCTTGACATGGCCATCCGACTATCACCAAGTGAATGGTGCCCACCAACGTAAGATCCTACGCCCCCAGCAGCGAAATATCCGACGGTAATGCTTGCTGGTATCCTCTAACAGCTGATATGGGTAACAACTCAGGATATCTCTGCACCAAACGTGTCACATGTCGCAATGAGATGCGTCTCGCAATCTCATCTCTCTCCACATACAAGTATCGCTGTACTTGTATGTCTGCCTGCAATACCGCAGCCAAACCTGTGCTGATATCTCCAAATAGCTCCAGCACACATACACCCTCCTCTGGATACTGCCACACAATGAGAGTCGTATCCAACGGTGATAAGGTCACAGGGCCAGTAGCAGGAACAACCCTTTGTTCCTCTACTGGTGGTACAAAGGCTTCACTCCAAGCTTGCTGCACCAACTGATCAGCATACTACTGCAACTCTCCACTCGAACTCCAGAATGGAACATCCAAGGCAGATGGTACTAACGTAGACATGCTAGGCATGTCCTCCACCTCCTCAAAGACCGGAGTATCCTCCGCATGGGCATTGCCCTCCAACAACTCACCCGGCCAAGTGATGATCGAACTGAACCCTGCAACGGATGCCATCGTCCCTAGTGTAAGCTCCGTCGTCCCAACTCTAGCACTGAACCGCACTGGTAAGCGGCTCACTCGTCTCTCACCAGACTGCCAACCTGGTCTGTAAGATGCTATCTCCGCCCAATATTGATCACGAACCCCATAGGGTACAACACAACACCTCCCACCAATATATCATAAGACTCTGCGGCTATAACGATGGCCTTGGCCCTCATCATAGAGCCATCCGTGGGGTGATCTGGTCGAACTCTCACCGTCAACATCTCACGTGTCATGTGTAAAGCCGTACCTCCTGATCCCCCTAGAGATGTCTGCAACTGGAATGGACATCTCTCTATCTCGGACTTCTTCAGACCCAAACCAATACACGCCGCCTTTCCCAACATCAACGGTTGGGCTCCAGAGTCTAACAAGACCTTCTGGGGTCGATACACTTTCCCTGAAGGTGCCACCAAACAGAAGATACCACTTCTGTTGTCCAACAACACCACACCTGGTGCCAAACTAGCACGGTCAATCGCCGGCCTAGCTGGTAACTCATCTAACCTAGCAGCCGCCGGTTGCCAAGTACCACTAGTAGCTGTCCTGATCCTCGACTCCATGGACACGTCTACCGTCTCTCGCTGAACTACTTCAGCATTAGAGGTAACTACATCCTCGCTCTCACTGAGCGTGGCCGCCAACTGGAACACTGGAGCCAAGTTGACTCCCAATGCCCTCAGATCCGTGGCTGAGAATAGTGGGGCTCGCAAAACTGTTGTAGCCGCCTCCAACATCGGGTTCGACGTCGCATCCACAGACGTCGAAGGTGGACTCACATCACACCCACTCCTGGATGTCGATGTCTCCAACTCTACTGCACCATTGGTAGGTCGTTTAGAAACCATAGATGTGGTCCTCAACGCCTCCGATAACTTGAACGACTGGGGAAGCCTGGCTTCTCTACCAGCCTCCCCGCGTTGTGGATCCAACTCCACTGACGCACCTCGTGGCTCAGAGGCACGTACTGCACCTCTAGTCATTGCCGCAGATGCCTCAATCTGCGCCACACCAGTCATGAAGTCGAAGTCACCTCCTTCTCCTCCATAAGACGTGGAAGCCTCTGTTCCACCTGATCTCCGCTGAGCCATAGTCATACTAGCTATCCTCTGCTCCAACTGCTCAATCCGAGCAGCCATACCTGCTTCTGACGTCGTAGCAGGCGGTGGACCGACCGGTCCTTTCTCAGGTGCTGGGCCTCTACCTCCAGCTCGACCACCACGGCCTCCTTGAGCTCCTCCGTCTCGTCCACGATCAGCCTTCCCTTGCCGCAACTCGGGATGGAGATCAAAACAACGGTCACTACTGTGACCAGGTCGTCCGCAATGCTCACATTGCCTAGGTACTGCTTGAGACGTCCCTGATGTCCCTGACGTCTCATAACCTCTCCTCTGTGGACAATCCCTCTGCTGATGACGACCATCACACGTCCAGCAAGGACCCGCTTGCTGCTGACTAGAGAAGGACGGCATGGGCTTCTGCCCACCAGATCCTCCAACACCTTCCTGAGATCGTGACTGCTCCGCACGATCCTTACCACCACCCCCACCACGCTGTTGCGTAGCCTGTGATCCTCGAGAAGAGGTGGTCGCTCCATGTGGTGTCTCCTTGCTGAACCCAGCAACCACCACCCTCTCCTCCACCATGTTGAGCTCAATCCGCTCAGCCAGACTAAAGACAACCGCCAACGTCAGAGCGGTATCTCTAAGGAGAGTAACATCTCTAACTCTCCTACGCAGCTCCCGGTCTAGTATCCCATACCAGAACTGGACTGCTTGTGCTTCCGTCACCCCTTGGATAACGCTGATCAACCGCCTCATGCGAGTAAACGCCTCGCGTAGGCTCTCTCTAGTCTTCCGCTGGAACTCCTGCAGACTCCTCAACTTGTCGGTCCGCACACCCTGATAGTTCTTCCTCAAACATTGGAAGAACTGAACCACAGGGTTAAACCATGGTGGTATCCCACTCACACTACCACTTGCTCCACTACCTGTGGACGCACCGCTGGTAGTAGGTACTCCGTCACCTGCGACTGTATCACTGCTACTGGCACCTGAACTCACAGGTACTACGCCTCCCAAAACTGCGCCAGTAGTGATAGAAACGTAGTTGGGAGACCAATGTTGTCTCCACAACTCGATCTCAACACTGTAATCTCGCCTGAACTCATGATAATCGTCCATCGGCGATCCCTCCAAGTGTTGGAACAAACCCTTCCACGCCATGAAGGGTGTAAAAAGCTATGGGTTCCGCATCTGCTGCAGATCGCACCAACTGTCGAACTCCTGGATGAAGTCATCCAGCTCAATGGTACCAACTGTACCCGAGTAACGTCGAGGCCCCTTCGTGGTCCCATAGATCTCGTCCATGTCCCACAATAACGGTGAGGCGACACTAGACTCACCACCAGAAAACGCGCTGTCTGCGTCTGACTCGTCCTCTGGAACAACCGACGGTAATGGTGTAGGTAGTCGGTACCTCACCCCACTCCGTGTATACCCACTGTCCGAGAAGTCCCCACCAGAACCTCCCGAGAACTCCGTGATGAGAGAATCCCGCTAACACACTCCCCAACTGGAATGTCGCAATCCCCGTCACCACCGTAACCACCACTTGCCTTGCCCCGCTCCTACTGAGCTCACCTATCCCCTACTAGGACGGTCAAGGTAAGGGCAACCTGTACCTGCCATCACCTCAGGCAGCCTCTCACGGTCTGTTGGTCGTCACTCCAACCGCACCGTGAGAGAGACAAAGATAGTCTGACTGATCCGCAACTCCAACCTCACTATCGACAGCACACTGGAGTGAACTCACTCCGGAAATCAAGCGCCAACACAAGCAAACGCGGCGCACAAACAGGAAGCAGAGTATGAAGGGGTTCCAACCACAAGAAGTCCAAATGATAACCCTCCACACTCAAACATTCACATAAAGAGAAACCCAGCCTCATCCGGACTGACGTCTCCTCGTCGATGATCACATGCACAATATATGATCACCAACTGTCGTAACTGACACTAGAGGTCACTAACTAGATGTCCACACCTCTAGTAGCTCCAAAAACATCCACGTGGTAGCTCTACTAGCTCACCCAAGACAACTGCCACCAATTGCCTCCATACGCGCCTCTACGGTGTAGGCAAACACTACCACAACTATAGCTTCCTCCTAATACTGTGGGGTCGCCTTACCACTCCTCTAGGGACGTGCGAGAAGGTCTCCTACTACCTTATACAAGTCCATAAGTACTTGCACGCATCCCTGTAGGACACCAAGAGCTATTGGTCTAGTGGTAAAGCCAAAGCTAAGACTACAGAGTCAGGAGTCCAGGTCCAGGAATAGTGTTGGGATGGGTGACCAGCTGGTTTTACCCTTCCCACACAACTGAAGCTTGGATACCTCTCTCACGCACGCCAGCAAGCTGGCTTACGGCGGGCTCAGGCTCAGGCTCAGGCTCAGCTCAGCTCCGCCTCCGCACTCTCGCACTCCGCTCTCACGCCTCCGCACTCACGCACCTCTGCTCCTCGAAGCCTCGAAACGCCTCTTAACACACACTCCACACCTCGACACTCCTGCTCACTCTCCGCTCCGCTCCGCTTGCAGTAGAGTAGAACAGGTACAACACACCACAAGAGACTCGGCTCCACCTCAAATTGCAGAAGATTGCACCAAAATAGCCTCCAAAACAGCGAAAACAGCTTGCGGGTGCACACGGGTAACCCAAAATCTGACGTAAAACAGCAAGAACACCCAAAGCCAACCCGAAAACCACCACAACAGATTCGCAAATGCACCACACACACTTCGCGAATGCACACACACACAAAACAACTCCTAAACTCGAGTTTCCACACGAAATTGAGCCAAAATCTGACGTAACTAGCCTTTTTGTGCTTTCGGGTGACACTGCAGCGAACTTCGACATGCCATAACTTCTTCAATCCTTGGCCAAACTCCACGAGACTTAGTGCGCTAGAATCGTCTCTCCAATGCGCTTCCAAAGAGTGCACTCCAGCCCGACATTGACAAGTATTCCGTCTGTCACGCCCAAACGCGCAATCCGGCTTCAACAACACACTTCAGACCCTGCTCTACTAACCTTAAGATAGTAGGTTTCTAATCAATGTGGGTACATTCTCTATACCAATAAACGTTGTGAAGCAGGAATGTCTAGTAGAATGTTACTAGACATTGTGTTGGATCTGATGCTTGATGTCTTCGTCTGTCATCATAAACTGAGGAGTCTCCACAAGCTCGAGTGAACTGAACTATTCTCAACGAGTGTCATGTAAATGATGACACCGTAGTCGATCACCTAGTCAATCTTTGACTAGAAAGTCGCATAACTCTGAAGTGTTGTAATCAGCAACTGTATCGAATAGACTTGCTCAGTTGCTACATAGTCTTGCTAGTTGTTGTCGTATTGCTTTTGATTTTTCAGTCGCTTGTAGTATTGATTGACATTGTGGCCTTGCTTTTTGTAATAGTCGCAAGAACTAGGTGCACGTCTCTGACTGTGAGAAGAACCAGCATGTTGCTGGTTTTGCTGCTACTGCTACGACTGTTGTTGCTATTGCTGTCCATGACCTCGTCCACGTCCAACACCTTTTTCACGACCTCTACCTCGAGATCCTCCAGAACATGCAAAATATACAAATTCTTGTCGATCCACCGAAGTAGTACTCATCGGTAAGCGCACCTCCTCTCCTAACATCATAGGAACTAATTCATCAAACCACGGAAGGGGTTCTTTGATCAAAATTGAAGTGATAAACTGCTTGTACTTAGCAGACAACCCCGATCAAGTGAGATCAATCTCGACTTTGATAGAAGACAATTGATCTACGAGTTGTTTGATGTGGTCCACATAGTCGTCATGCATATCGACCTCTTCTTCACAATGTTGAACTACTACAACAATTGCAACTTCTGCGTCTATGTTCCTGATTGAAATAGACGTGTGAGTGCATCTCAAGCTTTCTTGGACGTATCATAGTTCTGGATGTGATCTATTATCGACGTTGAAACTATCAACGCTATGTGGTGAATCGTCTAGTATGATCGCTTCTTCCACTCTTTGAATTTTGCATCGGAAACGGATACATCAGGCGCTTTCTCCTCCTCAGTGATAAGATCTTATAGATCTTGTCGATACAAGAAAGTCATCATCTGGAACTTCCACACTTGGCAGTTGTTCTTGTCAAGCTTCTCTCCAATGATCAAAGACATGGACTCCGTCATAGCTACAATCAAGAAATTGTGATATTTTGTATGCAGAAAATCTCACAGAATCTCCACGAAACTAGTCTATCCATACCTCACGATCAAGAGTTGGTCATAAATCACAACAAGAAAAACTCAGCGCACTCCTCTCGAGCGAGAATGAAGAAAGAACCTATCCGAGAACTGTAGGTGTACAAAACAAGACAAAAACTTCGAAAGAACGAACCAAGAAAGATCGAAACTAGACCAAATGAGATCAGAAATGGACGTGCAATACTTTGAAATTTTACAAATTTTTCAAAGTGTCAGGAGTGGATCCACCGACAAACCCATCCTAATTGGACCAGTATTTATTTTGGACTCAAGTCCTAAAACTTCCGTTTTGATAACAAAAGATTTGTTTGAAAAACTGCTGCTAGAAAGCTCCAAATCGGCTGAAAGTTGATTGAGTACACAATTTGCACCTTTTGAACAAGATAGCCCTTATGAGGCTGGTCGGCAGATTTCAGCAAGAAAAATCGTCTAGATCTCCGTAATCGCGTTGAAGATTTCTTGTGGTGAAAAAAATAGTTTCATCTCACCTGAACGCATCAGCAGGATAATGCTCAACATCAGGCATTACTCAAGCTGCTCTCTCTTGCACTTCTCCATGCACAAACTCCATCTTGCTTGTCAGCAAGGGACACACGCTCTCTACTGCTCTGATACCATGTAGAAAGATTGATATGTCTAAGAAGACACTCCAAGAAGAGAGAGCGAATAGACAAAGAAGTAAAATATGTATAAGATGAGAGAGGCTTCGCCTCTCCATGTATATATAGTGAGGATGAGTAAAAAGAAAACTCTAATGGTTGGTTAGCCCTCTAACTAACTGTACATATCTACTAGTGCTTAAGACAATATCAACACTCGAGAATATATGAGACATTAAGAGTAAATCTAATATTAATATTTCCTCTAGTTTTCTAAGCAACTGTAGTCACACCTCATACAGAAAAGTGACAAGCTCAAACAAATCTTACCTCCACATCTTGATCTATGAGATATCTACAAGCATCGATGATAGTAGCACCAGCCACAATAATATTACCAGGATTTAATCTCGAGAGACATTTAAAGAGGATCTCATGAAGAAAGTCCAAACAGTTTTACATGAGATTTCAACTTTTATCGACATGAACAATACATGTACGATTTAGTCATATTATCACTTGAAGAATATGAAGACAACATTAAGCACGACTGGGATCATCAATCGACTTAGAAGGGGAAGCAAGAGAGTTTGTTATCATTTGGATTCGAAAGAAGTGTATGTTTTATTCGAGAGGCTCCAGTTATTGCACCGTATTGTTTGCAAGCGTGAATGAGAATTCGAGAGAACGTCTATTTAACTTGTCCAATGCAGTCTCTTTGAGTTGTTTTGGTATGTGCAGAAATTACAGCGCATCTTTGTGATGAGTGAGGTAAGAATGATTCCTCGATGAGTACCTCGAAAGGTCCAAGAAGTCGAAGGAAGTCCAACATTACACTTCTCACACAACTATAACTGTAAGCAAACTATGAGACACAAGCTGAGGAGGAGGTTTGTGAGAGTTGCGATATCAAAGGACATATTATGAAAACGTGCACTAACTATTGTCAGGTATGTGCGTTCAGTTTTCATGGACAAGTATGTCACGTCAGTTTGGCACCTCGGCTAGGTTGATCGAGTGCGGTGTGATTAATCTCGATAGGACCATTAGTGCCTTAGGGTGAGTTGTTGAGATAGCTCACTAGGGGTATACTTCGTAGGTAGGGCTTGGAGGCTTAGTTCTTCGAGTTGAGTCTTCAAGCTCATGGCAATGGTGGATTGTCTTGGTGAGCGCAATCTGGATTCTCTGCGAGCACATAATGGATTTGGCTCAACTTTAGTGGTTGTTTAGTGCCGGTGGTATCTCTGGAGTTTGCAGATCCTCGGTAACTTCGATTTGCAGGTGCGCGTGTGCGGATTAGTAGTGGTTGGACCTGTTCTTGGTCGAATTTGTGGTGAGATAGTGCAGAAGCGCTGCTGGAATTTCTTGTGACAAGTTTTTGAGGTCAATTTGAGATCGACAAAAGTGCGTTGACGGATGTTGGGTAAGCATGGGTCAGAAATTTCTGGTGATGAGGAGTGCAGTAGATGCGTGTTGAGAAGACCGATTCCAACATATCAAAAAGCAGCCGATTTGGTGAAAGATCGAAGGAGTTAGAAGGAAAAGAAGGTCGCGGGTGGTAAAAAATCTGATGTAATCTTGCATGCGAGTGCCAATTTGATAAATTTTGATCTTGTGGAGTGTGTTTTGACCTATGAAGTTGTTGTTTCGAGATGTGTCTCCTTCCTACACGTCTTTCTTGTGTAGTTTGACCCGAGTTATACTCTACTCCAAGCTGAGAGTGAGCGGGAGTGTTGCGATGTGGAGTGCATGTTAGGAGGCATTTCGAAGCTTCGATGCTTCGAGGAGTAGAGTTGCGTGAGAAAGAGGCGGAGCGAAGTCCGAGCTCGAGCTCGTGAGAGAGATATGCAAGCTTTTAGTCATGTGGGGGGTGTAAAACCAGTAGGTCACCCATTCCAACACTATTCATGAGCTTGCACACTTATCTGTGCAGTTCTTAGCTTTGGCTTTATCACTAGACCAATAGCTCTTGGTGTCTTATAGGGATACGTGCAAGTATTTATGGACTTGTTTAAGATAGTAGGAGATCTTTTCACACGTTCCTAGAGGAGTGGTAAGACTACCCCACAGTACTAAGGGGAAGCTGTCGTTGTGGTAGTGTTGATCTATACCGTAGAGATGCGTATGGAGACAGTTGGTGACAATTGTGTTAGTAGAGCTACCACGTAGATACTTTTGGAGCTACTAGAGGTGTGGACATCTAGTTAGTGACCTTAAGTACATGTTATAACAGTTGGTGGTCATATATTGTGCATGTGATCATCGAAGAGGAGTCGTCAACCGGGTGGGACTAGGTTTGTCTTTTGTGCATGTTTTGAGTGTGGAGGGTTATCATTTGGACTTCTTGTGGTTGGAACCCCTCCATATTCCGCTTCTTGTTTCTGCGCCACGTTTGCTTTTGTTGGCGTTTGATTTTCTGGAGTGAGTTCACTCAAATGTGCTGTCGATAGTGATGTTGGAGTTGCGGACCAGTCATACTATCTTTGTTTCTCTCACGACGAGGTGGACTTGCGATCAACAGACCGTGAAAGACTACTTGTGGTGATGGAATGTACAAGTTGTCCTTACCTTGACTGTCCTAGTAGAGGACATGTGAGCTCAGTAGGAGTGGGGTTAGGCAAGTTGTGGTTACGGTGGTGATAGAGATTTCGACATTCTGGTTGGATAGTGTGTTCACAAGATTCTATCATCACGGAGTTCTCGGGAGGTTCTAGTGGAGATTTCTCGGACAGTTGGTATACACGGAGTGGGGTGAGGTACCGACTACATACATCATTGTTGCCGGTTGTTCCAGAGGATGAGTCAAATGTAGACAATGCATTTTCTGGTGGTGAGTCTAGTGTCGTCACACCATTGTTGTGGGACATGGACGAGATCTATGGGACCACGAAGAGACCTCGAGATACTCGGATACGGTGGATATCAGTGAGCTGGATGACTTCATCTAGGAGTTCGACAGTTGGTGCGATTGCAGCAGATGCACAGCTGTTTACATCCTTCATGGCGTGGAAAGGTTTGTTCTAACACTTGGAGGGACCACCGATGGACGATTATCATAGTTCAGGCGAGACTACAGCGTGGAGATTGAGTTGTGAATATAACATTGGTCTCCCAACTACGTTTTTGTCACTACTGACGTAGTTTCAGGAGACACCTACGAGTTTGGGTGTCAATAGAAGTGGTATATCCACGGATGACGGAGTATTTATTACCAACGGTGCGTCCACTAGTAGTGGAGCAGGTGGTAGTATGAGCGAGATACCACCAACTTTGTGGTTCAGTTCTTCCAGTGTTTGAAGATGAACTATCAGGGTGTGCAGAACGACAAGTTGAGGAGTCTGTAGGAGTTCCAGCGAAAGACTGAAGAGAGCCTACGCGAGACGTTTACTCGCATGAGGCGATTGATCAGCGTTACCCAAGGGGTGACGGAAGCACAAGCAGTCCAGTTCTGATATGAGATACTAGATCGAGTGTTGCAGAGGAGAATCAGAGATACGACTGTCCTTAGAGACACCGTTTTGACGTTGAGAGGTTGTCTTTAATTTGGTTGAGCGGATTGAGCTCAACATGATGGAGGAGAGGGTGGTGACTGCTGGGTTCAGCAGGGAGGCACCACATGGAGCGACCACCTCTTCTCGAGGATCATAGACTACGCAACAGCGTGGTGGTGGTAAGGATCGTGTTGAACAGTCACGATCCCAGGGAGGTGTTGAAGGACCTAATGGACAGAATCCCATACCGTCCTTCTCTAGTCAGCAGCAAGTGGGTCCTTGCTGGACGTGTGATGGTCCTCATCTGTAGAAAGACTGTCCATAGAGGAGAGGTGGTTACGAGACATCTGAGACAACTCAAGAGATGCCTAGGCAGTGTGAGCATTGCAGACGATCAGGTCACAGTAGTAACCGTTGTTTTGATCTCCATCTCGAGCTACAGCAAGGGAAGGCTGATCGAGGTGGAGGAGCTCAAGGAGACCATGGTGGTCGAGCACGAGATAGAGACCAAGCACCTAAGAGAGGACCAGTCGGTCCACCGTCTGCTACCGACATCAGATGCGAGTATGGCTGCTTGGATTGAGCAGTTGGAGCAGAGGATAGCTAGTGTGGCTATGGCTCAACGGAGATCTAGTTCAAGAACAGAGGCTTCTACGTCTTGTGGAGCAGAAGGAGGTGACTTCAACTTCATGGCTGATGTGGCGCATATTAAGACATCTGCGGCAGTGACTCGAGATGCAGTACGTGCCTCTGAGCCATAAGGTGTGTCGGTGGAGCTAGATCCACAACGCGAGGAGATTGGTAGATAGGCCATGCTTCCTCAGTCGTTCATGCTATCGGAGTCATTGAGGATCATGTCTATGGTTCTTAAACAGCTTACGGATGATGCAGTGGAGTTGGAGACATCGACATCTAAGGGTGAGGGTGATGCGAGTCAACCCTCGATGTTTGTGGATGCGACATCAAAGCCGATGTTGAGGATCATTACAACAATTATGCAGGTCCCACTCTTTTCAACCACGGATATGAGGACATTGGGAGTAAGCTTGACTCCAGTGTTCCAATTGGCAACCACGCTCAATGAGAGCGAGGAGGTAGTTACCTCTAGTGCTGAGATGGTTCAGCGAGAGACGGTAGATGTGTCTATGAAGTCGAGGATCAGGACAGCTACCAGTGGTACTTGACAAGCGCAGCTGCCAGGTTAGATGAGTTACCAGCTAAGCCGACGATTGACCGTGCTGGTTTGGCACCAGGTGTGGTGTTGCTGGACAATAGAAGTGATATCTTCTGCTTGGTGGTCTTCAGGGAAGGTGTATCGACTGTAGAAAATCTTGTTAGACTCTGGAGCCCAGCCGTTGATGTTGAGGAAGGCGACGTGCATTGATTTGAGTTTGAGAAAGTCCGAGATGGAGAGATGTCCATTCCAGCTACAAACATCTTTAAAGGGATCAAGAGGTACAGCTCTACACATGACACACGAGATGTTGACAGTGAGAGTTCAACCAGATCATCTCACGGATGGCTTCATGGTGAGGACCAAGGCCATCGTTACGCCATGAAGTCTTATGATGTATTGGTTGGAGGTGTTGTGTTATACTCTATGAGGTTCGTGATCGACTATTGGACAAAGACAACATCTTATAGATGAGGTTGACAATCGGATGAGAGACGAGTGAGCCGCTTACCAGTGCGGTTCAGTGCTAGAGTTGAGACAACGAAGCTTACACAAGAGACGATGACATCCGTTGTAGGATTCAGTTTGGTCATCACTTGACCGGACGAGTTGTTAGAGAGCAATGCTCATGCGGAGGATACTCCGATCTTTGAGGAGGTGGAGGACATGCTTAGTATGACTACGGTAATACCATCTGCCTTGGAGGTTCCACTCTGGAGTTCGAGTGGAGAGTTGCAGCAGTATGCTGATCGGTTGGTGCAGCAAGCTTCGAGTGAAGTCTTTGTACCGCCAGTAGAGGAATAGCGGGTTGTTCTCGCTACTGGCTCTATGACTTTATCATCGTTGGATACGATTCTCATTGTATGACAGTATTCAGAGGAGGATGTGTGTGTGCTAGAGCTGTTCGGAAAGATCAGCACATGTTTGACTGCGGTATTGCAGGCGTGCATACGAGTATAACGATACTTGTATGTTGAGAGAGATGAGATTGCAAGATGCATCTCATTGCGTCATGTGGTACGCTTGATGTAGAGATATCATGAGTTGTTACAATATCAGCTGTCAGAGGATACCAGCAAGCATTATCATCAGATGTTGAGGGCGCAAGATCTCATGTTTGTTGGTACCATTCACTTGGTGATAGCCTGATGATCATGTCAGGGTCACACGCATGCTGAGTTTCGCGCACCTACCGTCTTGTTGCGCCAGCGGAAGCTCTAGCTCAGTAGGTCGCAAACTTTACACCGCTAACCTGCAAACACAATCACAAGTTAGCGTCCACGCACCACTTACCTTAGTTCTATTTGGTCCGGATCGGAGCCGGACCGTCTCTCTAATCATCAAGCTCAGCAATCCTAGGTCCCGACTTAGCTCCGCCTAAGTCGGTCCCAAACATGAGCAAGTCACAATATGACTTGGGGCAGACTTCCCATAAAGTCCAGGGTCCTAAACGGTGCCTCCAGCACACCTAGCGGCCCAACCGCTCGTGATGTCCGTCTGGGTCTAGGTTCCCGAACGGTGGTCTAACCCGTCGACTCGTTCCCTAGTCTTGCCCCAGCCCTTACATCGTTCCTAAGTCTAGACGTCTAAGTCTAGATCGGAACGTGCCTTGGAACTGGCCCAGCCATCACCTCATGCCCCCAGAGTCCGCCCGCCGAACCCTGGGGTCGGGTGACTCGTCCCGGCCCACCCAGGCATCGAGCCCCCCCTCATATATACTTCTGGGTATCGGTGACCCCGCCCTCCTCTTTGGTCCTTGAAAGTTATACCACAACCCGATTGTGGTTTGGCCATAACTTCCAGCTCGGAGGTCAGATCGAGGAGTGTTATATATCACTGGAAAGCTCTCGACGAGACCTTTCCAATGATACCTCACTCGCCTCGAGATCTTACGTGGAGCTCCGTCCACGACCCAAAACGTCCCTGGAGCTCCAACACTTAGCAGTTTTTCCGAAACCTGTGGTCCACACCCAAGGTCGAACCCTGTGGTTCGTCTGCGTCTCGGACCCATGTCTCAGACCTATGTCTGAGACTCGTGTTTCAGCCCGTTCCCAGACTCGCCCCCTTAGATCAGCGTTCGTCTGAGGCCCTCTTGAGGTAGGCCCTTATGTCCTAACCCAAGGTTCTAACTTTGGTTCAGAGAACCACTTAGGGTTCATCTGATCCCGACTTCCCGGCCAAGCCGTTAAGTCCTACTCGCAGCGTTCACAACCTAGCGCAAGTCCGCTAGGGTTCTGTTGTTTGCGTCTGCGCCTGATCTTGAGAATGAGGGGCGCGACACTCACCCCCACTTTGGAGGTTGATGCCCTCATCAACAATGATCCTTTACGTCAACACCAAGTTCAAAAATGGGTAGCCAACCCCTTGGCGTCAGAATTACGTTCTGGTAGCTAACCCGCAATTCTCTTCTTGGCTTGAGTCTTAAGTTGTCGCTAGAACACTTAGAAAATTTCAACTAGTCTCGGGAAAAGCCTTACTTTTTTGGCTTACCCTAAACAAAACTAGTTGACAACTTCTAAACATTCTACTTAAGACTCTAACTTGCAAACTATAAGTATTCACACCTACTTAGGAGGTCCCCCGAAACTCACTTTCCGATCGCAACCTGATTTGACTTAGACGCAAGACTAAGTTTACTTTGTAGAAAACCACAAAGCAAGATCACCCTAAGCCCCAAGACAAGTATGAAGTTTCATACTTGCTTTGCCAACGCTACGGCAAACCTAAGTCTTGACATCAAGACTTAGTCTTGATTTAGATGCTTATCCAAACCAGCTCGCTTCCTTTGAGTGTGCTTTGTTCCTCCTCTTGACAACATCCTAGGCATCTGATCAGAACTAGTCATAGCCATGCACTACCAATATACTTAGACAAATTTTCAAGAAACAAAATCTTTATTTCCAAACACAAGTACAAAGTCCAACGGCCCAAATCGCCTCAAGTTGCTACTCGTATAGTTCGTCGTTTCTTCACCCCTCGCTGGAAGAAGATGTCCTCATCTTACTAACGCCCTTGTTGTCCTTGTCTCCGTTTGAATAGGTTCAATACTTCGCTCGCATGTGCGAGATCTTCCTCTGGCACCCAAGTTGCTTCCTTCAAATGGTAACCACGCCATTTGACCAAGTACTCCATCCGGTTTGATTTGCACCGAGATCGCAAAATGGACTCCACCTCATATTCTGCTTCGCCTTGCACGACATCAGGTTGAGGCCTGAGTACCTGTTTGCGCTCCGGCCGCAAATCATCCTTGAAGTATTTCTTTAATAAAGAAACATGGAAAGTCAGATGCAACTGCCACTCGCGAGGAAGGTCTAATGTATAGACATCTTCATGCGGATTCTTGACAACGACAAAAGGTCCCGCGAACTTCGATGAAAACTTCGCCGATATTTCCTTCGGAAGTGTGAAGTTTTTTGTACTTAACCATACTTCTTCGCCCAGTTGAAACTTCACTTGTCGCCGATGCTTGTTTACTTGCTTCGTGTATCGTTGCTGCGCCTTCTCGAGGTTCTTCTTTACTTGCTCCTCGCGTCGCTGCATTGCCGCCACCAACTCTTCAGCTGATGTTTGCCGTGTGTAGAACTCCCTGCAAGAGTCAAGTCAAGAGGCCCTTCTGGCTCACGTCCGTAAGTCAGCAAGAATGGCGATTCACCGTTGCCGAATGCTTCGTGGAATTGTAGCAATACTCCGCAAGACTGAGCCACTCCGCCCAATCACTTTGGTCTGCGCTCACATAATTCCTCAAGTATTGATTCAGAACCGAGTTAACTCGTTCCGTTTGCCCATCTGTTTCCGGATGAAAGGCGGTACTAAATTTTAACTTAGTCCCCAATTTTTGGAACAAGTGTTTCCAAAAGGCACTTGTGAACTTAGAGTCTCTATCTGAAATAATACTCCGAGGTAATCCATGTGAACGCCACCAAGTATCTAAGAACAACCGAGAAGTCGTGAATGCTGTTGCAGTATCCAAGGTCGGGACAAACGTCACTAGTTTGTTAAACCGATCAACTATCACAAAAATCGCATTGTATCCATTAGAGTCAGGCAGAGAGGTAATGAAGTCCATGCTAATGCTTTCCCAAGGTCTGGCTGGAATCGGCAGAGGATGAAGCAACCCTTGTTTCTTCTCATAAGAAACGCGGTTCGCTTGACAGGTTATGCATGTTTTCACAAAGTGGGCAACATCGTCTTTCATGTGGGGCCAATAAATTTTTTTAGCTATCACTGCTAATGTGGACTTTTCGCCTTTATGGCCTGATAAGGGCGCATCGTGGCATTCTTTTAACAACTTGGTCCTAAGTTTTCCTTGTCCCACATAAATCCGACTTTGCTTGAACATGAGTAAACCATGTCTTAGTTGCATATTCTGCAACTTCACTCCTCGCTTGAGTTGTTCCAGGTACTCCTTCGCTGGGTTTTCGCCCATGTAACCTTCACGTATTCGCCTCTCCAAGTCTGACTCCTTAGGATACATAGCTCGCAAAATCTGTATTGACGATGGAAGATATTCCTCCTTGCGACTGAAGGCGTCAGGAACCACATTGTCCTTTCCCCCTTTGTGGATTAATTCCACGTTCATGAGCGCCAAGGTATCATGCCACCGTAGTTGCTTTGGCGTCACCCGATCTTGTGTCTCAAAGTACTTGAGCGAAATATTATCAGTATACACTTGGGTTTTGTGGAGTCCCAAGTAATGCCGCCATTTCCTCAAGCAATGAACGACCGCAAACAGTTCCTTCTCGTGAGTCGGTCATCGACTCTCTGTCTCAGATAGCTTCTTGCTTTCGTACGCTACAGGTTTTCCATCCTGCACCAACACTCCGCCAATCGCATAGTCGCTCGCGTCCGTGTGCACCTCGAATGGTTTGTCGAACTCCGGCAGCTTCAATACTGGCGCCTTTGACAAAATAGTTTTTATCGTCTGAAACGCATCATCCATCTCCTTGGTCCAACTTACCTGTGCGTCTTTGCCCGTCCAGTCCGTCAGCGGCTTCGCGATCTTTGAAAACCCCTTCACATACTTGCGGTAGAACTGCACCAATCCTAAGAATCGTCGCATCTCCTTCACCGTAGTCGGAGGCTCCCAAGTCACATCGCGTCCACCTTCTGCATATCCGGGCCGACTCCTTCTACACTAATGACATGTCCCAAGAAGTTAATGCGCTCCAAACCAAACTCACTCTTGTCAATGTTGGCAAACAGCTTATGCTCCCGCAGCTTCGTCAACACCACCCTTAGCTGCTCCGCTTGCGACTCCAAGGTTTTAGAGTAGATCAAGATATCGTCGATGTAAACGATGACAAACTCGTCCATCTCCTCGCGAAAAATTGTGTTCATCAATGTAGTGAACGTCGAAGGGGCGTTGCAGAGTCCAAATGGCATCACCATGAATTCAAACGATCCGTATCTGGTTCGACAAGCGGTCTTCTCAACATCTGGATCAGCTATCCGGATCTGGTAATATCTTGACTTCAAGTCTATCCTGCTGAAGTATCTTGCGCCCGCTAGCCTATCAAAGAGGTCGTCTATCCTTGGCAAGGGATAATTATTCTTCACCGTCACCTTATTGAGTGCACGATAATCTACGCAGAGTCGTAACTTCCCATCCTTCTTCTTTGCGAAGAGAACTGGGGCTCCATAAGGTGATTTGCTGGTTCGAATATACCCCCGCGCTAATAGCTCACCGAGTTGCCTTTTCAACTCAAGGAGTTCCACCTGATTGAGTCGGTAAGGGGCTTTGGAAGGTGGTTCTGATCCTGGCAAGACTTCAATCTTGTGATCCACCACCCGCCTTGGAGGTAACTCAGCAGGTAACTCATCCGTCAAGACATCCTCAAACTCCTTAATCACTTCACGAAGCACCTCCGGAAGTTTAGTCGCGTCTCCTGATGTTTCTTCTTGTCTGTCACCAGCCATCAAATTTGCAACCTGCATCAAACACATGACTCCGTCGTTGAAGTCCATCTGTTTGCCCTTGATCAAATTCACCGCAAAGTCGTCAATTTTCCGCACCTTCCGGATCAGCCTCACTCCCAGCTTCCGCCCTTTAACTCTAACGTTTAACCTTAAAGGTTTCCGCCTAAGTTCCACTTCAAACCTGTCCAAGAAAGTGTTCTCCAAAACCGCATGGATATCATCCATCTCGCACACCGTGAAGTTCTCTATGAACTCCAACTTCCCACACGCAAATCGTACGTCTAAGGTTACTTCAGAAGTTTGGTACGTCTTGCCCTTGGCAAAGCGCACCTGAATAGGCTTGTCTGCCTTGGAGGTAGGCAAGCCCAACTTCTTCACCAACTTTGGACTTATGAAGGAGTGAGTCGCTCCTGTGTCCACAAGAAAAGTAACATCACGGTTAGCAACCTTGGCTTGTAGAAACATCAATCCCGGCGTCTTCTTCGTGGTTCTCAAGGTCACAATCATCTGGCCCTCCAACAAGTCATTTGCAACAAACGCATTCATGCTACAGTTACTAACCTTAGGTTTCGTGCACCCCTTAGCAATGTGACCCGCCTCGCCACAGTTGTAGCAAGTAAACTTAGCGCCATTGCCCTTCTGAGGTGTTTGCCCCTTAGGTTTTACTCTTGTTTGCTGCCGCTTTGCTGCCGAGACAGAAGTATCCTTCCGATCCTTCTCACCCCCATCCCATTGTCGCTTGAAGCCCTTGTTCTTCTTCTGGAACTTGTCCGTGCTGCGTGGTTCAAAGAGTTTCTGTTGCTGGACTTCGTCGTCCTCAATTCGCTCCGCCAACTTCAAAAGTTCGGCACTTGTCGCAGGTAGCTCTGGCATCCGAAAGAGAGCCTTCTCCGAGCTTGACTTGAGTCCCCCAATAAATATACATATTTTGGTCTCCTCAGTCCACTTGGAGAACGAGTCTAGCTTGGCACTGAACTCACGCACATAAGCGCTTAAGGTCCTTGTCTACTTCAGCCGAACTAACTCAACACCGTCTCGAATCCTTTGATATTCTGGAGTGAATCGTCTTGCGAGCAACTCCTTGAACTCCTTCCAACCAAGCACCGAGACGGTCAAAGTATGCTCATCCCTGTATGCGGTCCACCAGAGAAGCGCATGGTCCTTCAGGAACGTAACCGCCGCTCTCACTTTGTCTGACTCCTGAGCCTGATGCGCTTCAAAGTATAGGTCTAACTCAGTTAAGAAATCCTTAACCTTGCGAGCCCGTCCATACCTGTAAACGGGGTCGGCAAATTTGTCTTACAAAGCTTCCTGGTAGACGAGGAACTTCCTTGGCCTGCCTCAAGCTCAGCGATACGTTTATCCCTGGAAACCATACCCTCCTGCATGGTCTTCATCATCTTGATGAGTTCTGCATACAGGGCTCCTTGACTTCCCGCGTCTGAATCGTTGAGCACCGCTGGCAAAACTCCATCTTGCTGCACCGGTGCCGCAGCTGATACTGGGCTCCCTTGACGTTGGGGCGAAGGTTGTCGGTTGTCGTCCCCTGACTGTGCCTCGGGGCTAGCTCGAGTCGATCTGCTCCCGTTAGCCGCTCCTCGTTTCTTGGTCTTCCTCCTCGAACTCTGTCCGTCGTCGGCCATCGCTCCAATGTTCACCTAGAAACGCTGATCCACTTCGTGTCTTGCGTTCCTCCTCAAGCGTCCAGCCTTCAGCCGCTACCTCAAGTTCTCGCTCACCGAAGCGTCGGCTCTGATACCACTTCTCGCGCACCTACCGCCTTGTTGCGCCAGCGGAAGCTCTAGCTAAGTAGGTCGTAAACTTTACACCGCTAACCTGCAAACACAATCACAAGTTAGCGTCCACGCACCACTTACCTTAGTTCTGTTTGGTCCGGACCGGAGCCGGACCGTCTCCCTAACCATCAAGCTCAGCAATCCTAAGTCTCGACTTAGCTCCGCCTAAGTCGGTCCCAAACATGAGCAAGTCACAATATGACTTGGGGCGGACTTCCCATAAAGTCCAGGGTCTTAAACGGTACCTCTAGCACACCTAGCGGCCCAACCGTCCGTGATGTCCGTCTGGGTCTAGGTTCCCGAACGGTGGTCTAACCCGCCGACTCGTTCCCTAGTCTTGCTCCAACCCTTACATCGTTCCTAAGTCTAGACGTCCAAGTCTAGATCGGAACGTGCCTTGGAACTGGCCCAACCATCACCTCATGCCCCCAGAGTCCGCCGCCGAACCCTAGGGTCGGGTGACTCGTCCTGGCCCACCCAAGCATCGAGCCCCCCTCATATATACTTCTGGGGATTGGCGGCCCCGCCCTCCTCTTTGGTCCCTGAAAATTATACCACAACCCGATTGTGGTTCGGCCATAACTTCCAGCTCGGAGGTCAGATCGAGGAGTGTTATATATCACTGGAAAGCTCTCGACGAGACCTTTCCAATGATACCTCACTCGCCTCGAGATCTTACGTGGAGCTCCGTCCACGACCTAAAACGTCCCTGGAGCTCCAACATTTAGCAGTTTTTCCGAAACTTGTGGTCCAGACCCAGGGTCGAACCCTGTGGTTTGTCTGCGTCTTGGACCCACGTCTCGGTCTCACGTCTCGGACCCACGTCTCAGACCTATGTATGAGACTCGTGTTTCAGCCCGTTCCCAGACTCGCCGCCTTAGGTCAGCGTTCGTCTAGGGCCCTCTTGAGGTAGGCCTTTATGTCCTAACCCAAGGTTCTAACCTTGGTTCAGAGAACCACTTAGGGTTCATCTGATCCCGACTTCCCGGCCAAGCCGTTAAGTCCTACTCGCAGCGTTCACAACCTAGCGCAAGTCCGCTAGAGTTCTGTTGTTTGCGTCTGCGCCCGATCTTGAGAATGAGGGGCGCGACATGAGAGAGGTAAGGATTTACATGACTCACGATCTAGTATGTTTTGGGAGATGTTACGGATCTTACGACATCTCCAGATGCATCAGGTGGATTCTCCAGCGCACATCTTGGTGAACGTTTTTTTGTTGGATGCTGCTCGTACACAGATATGACGAGTGTGCACCAGGTGCGGTCTTGGGTCAGATTGGCAGTGTTGTTAGATGGTAGCGAGAGTGGGATCTCGTGCACATCGTCTACGGTTGTTACCGAAGGAGGTGCTCAAACGCGCACACGATGCAGTGAGACGACTAGCGCACCTCACAGTTAATGGCATCTTGGATGCAGAGCGACGATTTCAAGTAATGAGAATCATCGATAGATCCCCATGACAGTGATGAACCTAGTAGGACGGTGTCGTGTGACGTGCTTTCTTGTCTGGGAATACACCGGATATCTACCTGTAGAGAGTACGTGTCGCACTCCGTGACTCAGAACCAGCAACCACCCAAACCTCTCTCTGACCTCCAAGTACACTCTGAACCTATCTCGGTACGATATCCTCACGTCCTCTCGGCAGATCTCTCTCTTACTCGACTAGGAATAGAACCGGGGTAACAAGCACGGGCAACCTGTTCCTGCCATCACCGCAAGCACTCTTTGGTCTGCTGGTCATCACTCCAGCCTCACCACAAGAGAAATACCAGCACTCCTAATAGAAAAGAAACTAAGCGCAACGCCCACACACAAATCCAAACCAAACCAACTGGGCGTACAAACAGGCATGCGAGTATGGAGAGGATCCAAACACAGGAAATACAGTCAACAACTCTCCATACCCATGATCAAGTGCTCTGAAGCACCGGCAAAACCTCCAGGCCGACCTGTTCTCCAAAGAATCTTAACTCTTGCGCCTTTTGGAGCAAGAACCTCTCAACTTTAACTCGCTGTCACTCCTCAACCACAGCTCAGAATGAGATGAAACCAAGGCCAGCAGATAGCATGTAGAATAATCTCTCTATTAAGGTATTACATGCAGAGAGATCATCTCTGAGTTGGCATCTATGCCCTTCCAAAGTTCGCTATTTCTATAACATGATGCTATTTCAACAGAACTTTGCTGTTCGATTCCTCACAAACCACTTGATCAAAACAGCTCAAACTTCTCAGGAAGCTAATGTGTCACCATCACTACCACTCTGTAAACTTTCACCAGCAGATCTTCAACCAAACTCTTGGAACGATCAAGCCCTTATCGCTGTTTTTATAACATGATACTATTTCGACAGAACTTTGCTTTTCAATTCCTCACAAACCGCTCGATCAAAACGGCTCAAACTTCTCAGGAAGCTAATGAGTCACCATCACTACCACTCTGTAAAATTTCACCAGCAGATCTTCAACCAAACTCTTGGAACGATCAAGCCCTTATCGCTGTTTTTATAACATGATACTATTTCGACAGAACTTTGCTGTTCAATTCCTCACAAACCGCTCGATCAAAACAGCTCAAACTTCTCAGGAAGCTAATGAGTCACCATCACTACCACTCTGTAAAATTTCACCAGCAGATCTTCAACCAAACTCTTGGAATGATCCAAGCCCTTTTTGTCAATGACACAAGGCGATATGCAGACCCTTGTGCACAAAAACAACGTTTCCCTTCAACCCAATAATCCAAATGGTCTAAAATTTCACAGGTAAGTAGCTGACTGTACCTTCTCAGACCTTGGAAGGTTTCATATCGAAATTCGACCTCAAACTCTCCATATCTCTCTCAATGTCTCATGTTTACAGTCGCCTACTATCATAGCCTCCGATTTGAGACACCCAACTTCAGCTGGCCATAACTTTTTCACTCCGGCTTGGAATCGATCGATCTCGGAGTCCATCGGCAAGCCCATCTCAAGAGCTTTCTAGCAACAGTCAATTCATCTCCAGCAACCTCACAGAACTCCCAGAAAGTGAAAAAGACTTCGCGGAAATGAAATTGGTCACGAATTTGACCCCCTCAGCTTCAATTGATCAAAACTTTCTCATCCGCGCTTCAAATCCAGCAACCATTGAGTCTACGGGCATCCTCGTCTCCCAAGCTTTCCAACCATATCTCACACTCCGCGAATGGACCACGGGAAGTGCCTCTAACCCTCAAAACGTGAAAGAAACTTGGTAGAAGATGATTGGTCAAACTTTCGACCAATGAGAAACAAGTTGACAAAAAGGTTTTTGTCTTCACTCACATGACAAACACACAAAGAACGAATTTTTATCCAAGAGTACCATTTAGGCCTCAAAGTTTATATTGAACAAACTACAAACACGTGCCGTCGACGATGTCGTCGGCCACGAAGTACGTAAACACGAAGTACAAATTACGCTCAATAGAGAGTCAGAATTCCGACTCTAAAACGGTTGACAATAAACGGAACTACAAAGGGAACAGATGAAGCTATTATCTGGTTGTAATAATCCTCACGGAAGTTCCTCACGACAAACTCACGATGTGCCACCTTTGGTCGACTGTAACATCGTATTTTGACCCAAGTGTTGAACGGAACTCTCGCTGGGAAGTTCAGATCCAACGGAGGATCCATACCACATCAGAGCAAGATGTAGACAGTAAGATCCCAAACAGCGTCGTACGTAACAATGGACAGAACGATAGGATCCGGAGTAGCCATCACCGCAGCCATAAACGACTCTCCCCAATGAGCTACCATAAATACTCGAAAGTGATCTCGCGGCAGACAATGGATCTTAATGACGAATGGATGCGCAAGTGGAAGATCAGGAGCACGAAAGGGTTCTCCGTTCATGCCTACCACTCGCACTGCCGTTTACTTCATCCGATGATACTGATGACACTCCACTAGACTTGGATACTCTACACTCTATATCTCAAGCTGCGCACACCTCTCTTCTTATACATCAATCTCACATGTGACGACAAGAGTACTACTCTTATCTCCACTCAGCGAAGAGTACACGGATCGTCCACGTGGAGCCTTATCTTTTGACACGATAAGGTCCCAGTGGCTCCTCAACACCAAACACGTACGAAGGATATGTGGTGGTTTCACACCCTAGCCAATCCACAACACTACATCCACCCCCTCTGAACCTGTGCATCCTCTGGTATACACCAACCTAATCATACGTTGTGGTTCGCATCATACCACTTCTTCCTCATCTTCTTCTTCGGGAGTCTCCCCCTCGGGCTCTACGCTCTCATCTGGACTCTCATCTTGATCTTGAGAGAGATCAAACTCGACACTGATCTCCTCAATGTCTGGGTCTTCATCTCGTCGCTTAAAGAGTTTTATCCGTTTTCCTGCAATCGGAACTTTAAGCCGTGCACCATCCAACTCACGTAGTACGTATGTGGCGTTGTCATGAATACGAACAACCACGTAAGGCCCAAACCAGCGTTTAGAAAACTTTCTCAACGCTCTATGCTGGTTATCCAAGCTGCTATCATATACCAACACCCAATCATCTTCCTGGATCTTCTTAGGTCGTAGTCGATGTCGTTTATCAAATCTGTCTTTGTTCTTCAAGCGAGCTTTTCGTAACCGTTCCAGAGCTAGCTCCACATCCTCTGGTCTCCGCTCCAACTGACGAATCCTAAGAGCGAGAAGATCCTAGAGAGATTATCTTCCCAAGGTAGAACACTCCAAGTAGGTATTTGCTCTTCGATAGGCATGATCGATTTTTGCCCTTGCATTAGTTCTACTGGCATGTATCCGGTCACCGAGCTATGAGTTGTACGATCGGCCCATAGAGCAAATGATAGAAGCCTTGGCCATTCTCTCACCCTTCCGTTGCAAGCTTTCACAATCGCTTTCCTGATGGGAGGATGATCGCGCTCACTCTTCGCATTTCCTTCTGGGTTGTAAGCCATGGTAAGAGCTAACTTGATTCCCCGCCTCTTGAAGAACATATCAGCTTCGTGAGCATTCAGTTCTCCGCGGTCTGCTGTAATCTTCCCAACACATCCGTATCTGCAGATCACATCTTCAAGTAGAAATCTGCACACCCCTTCTGTAGTGTTTGTGCGCAGAGCGCGTCCTTCGACTTGGTTCGATAGATCCTCCCGTGCCAAAACCAAGTATCTCATCTGCCATATCCCAACCGGCATCGTAACCAGATCTACTACCCACTTGTAATGCATTGCAAGTGGATACGTAGGATGAAGCTCATCTCGATGCCGGATGTCAGAGTACATCTGACAAGTTACACACGTCTCCACAAATCGCACTACATCTCTGTACATGTTACGCCACCAATATCTCTCTTTGAGTTTGGTAAAGGTGGCATAAATACCCCGATGTCCAGCCCATAAGCTCTCATGGAATTCTTGAATGAGCTGGGTTTGCATCTCTTGCTTACACACAACCCGTTGCAGCATCTCGCCACTCCGCTTGGCGCGCTTCCACAGATAGCCCCCTTGTTGTATGTAGTTGTAAGCCTTCCTCCTGATCTGTTTGAACTGAGCATCATTCCATCTGGTTGCTTGGTCAGTGAACCAAGATAACGCCCAATGTCTAACCATTCTCTTTCGTATAGCTCCTCCATGAATGAGTTTTGATGTTCCTTCATTCCCTTTTGAGCTCTACAAAAGACGGTCGTGCCTATATCCTCTGTGTCTTCTGTCAAATCCTCTTCATCCTCATATCTGGCCCTAGACAACATATCTGCTACCGGGTTATCTTTTCCCGCTATGTGTCTAAATTCCGGATTCAACGACTTGATATAGACAATCCATCGCAACATAGCGATATCAGGGGTGTTACAATTCGTAATCATCCCTAACAGTGGCAAACAATCCGTCTCCACTATCACCGGTGCTCCAATCAAATAATCCTTCTCAACTTTCATCGCAGTAACTACCCCCCATAGCTCTCGCTTTACTTGTGGGTAGTTTCGCTGTCGCTCACTCAACACTTTGGCTCCAAATCTGATTGCAAACCGGTTTCCATCCTCATCATCTTGTCCCACTGCCCATCCAATGGCTATCGGATTTGTATCAACCGTGATTATCACGTGTTTGCCATCTTCATAACTCACCCTTCGTAGCACAGGTGGAGAAGACAACAACTGCTTCAACTTCTGCACCGCTTCGATATGCCTCTCCTCCCATCTGAACTTCGTGCTCTTCCGTAACAGACCATAGAGTGGATCTGATACATGAGCAAAATGAGGAATCCACACATGATAAAACACGCAAGCTCCTAAGAACCTTCGCACCTCTGTTGTTGAGCTACATGTGTCCTTCATCCGCTGTATGGCATCCACCTTGTTAGGATCAGGTTTGCGACCAAACCATCCGCATAAGTGCCCCACAATCACAACCTCTCGAACTCCAAACGAAGACTTAGCACCAGATAGTGTCAAGTGAACCTCCCCGAGCCGTGATAAAATCTGATCACAATCTAGAATATGATCAGCCACAAATTTTTGACACCCTCTCTGATCGACTCTCTCATCCTTCTGCTCCTCTACACATCCTTTGATTGGAATGTCATCTAAAAAAGGCATGGTCTTCTCCGGGTTGAAGTCTCGAAGAACTTTGTTCATCCCGTTCATCATGTGTGCAACAGAATTTGTTGCCCCCTGCGGCAATGTGCACATCCTCACCAAACCCAACGGTGTCCTCATAGTAGTGACATCTCTACTCTTTTCAGCAAGCTGAAACTGATCGTATCCAGAGTAGAGGTCTCTTATCGAGTAAATGACTCTACCAGCGAATGCTTCAGCAAACTCCCCCACAATAGGTCCGATCCCCGTATTTCTGATGGTCACCTGATTCACCGGTTGCATATCCTGAATGAACCGTAGCGCTCCGCTCTTCTTCGGCACTGTAAACCAGCGGCTGGAATACGGTGCAAACGATGGCTCAAGGATTCTCATCCGCATCTTCTCCTTTAGAAGCTCCATAAGCTTAGGCAGATGTGCCCTAGGTATGGGAATTGGTCTTAAGTCCCAAGGCGTATGCGGTACCGTAAATATGATCATCGGTGCTACAACGCTTGGATCTACACACCCAATTTCTGAAGGCTCAAAAGAAAAAGTTTTCCCATGCCTACTTAACATCTCCTTGAACTCCCTCTCCTCAGCAGGTAGAAGAAAGTCTGTAGAACCAACCTTCAACTCCTTAAGCGTAGCTTCTGTAAACTTGTGACCTATCTGATCAGGATACCGTAAGCTCTTCTCCTTTGAGGCTTGTTGAACTCGTTGGTCAGAGTCGCTAGGTAGCGGTTGTGCAACCGGCTTCACCTTTTTATCCACCGTTTTATACCTGGTCTCAACTCTGACTTCAGGTATCTGGAATGACTCTATAGCCGAGTAAAGCTCCATAGAACGTATGTAGACAACTTGGTCTTCATTCCCTTGTTCAGCCTTACGAAGTTCTTCCAAAGGATCATCCAAATCCATCTCCATGTAAACGCCCTCTATCTTATCCTCCTCACTAAGCACACCAACTCTTTTTAGATCTTTTTGGGTTCTTTGCACAGCTTTCTTCTCCCATTTCTGAAGATCAGCAAGCTGTGTATACACAGCAAATCCACTTTCCGAATATCTCACCACTCCTGTACAAAAGGCACTATCCTTCTCCAACGAGAGTACCTTCTCTTGTGTATCGGTACCACTATACTCTCGCTCTATAGTGGCCCTCTGGAAAAATCCTTAAACTCTTTAGTGACTTTGGGTAGAGACACGCTCCGCAAGTAATCTCGGTTACGCTCATGATTAGTAGACACAGTCAAGAACTGTACCGTTGTTTTGCCATCCTGACTCCTGATCCGAGCATAAGCAGAACCGTCATCCAACACCTTAGTCTCCATCCTTACAGCTGTAATGAATGGTTGACCAAGAATAACTGGATAGGAAGTAGTATCTTGAACAAAGAAGTTTTGTTCAAGTACCACATTCGTTATCTTAACCTTCACATCCGGACAAGCACCATAGAGTTCTCCTCGTGTGTTGTTTGCTGCTCGGATCATCCAACCATGATCTATATCAACAGGTCATCCACCCTGCTTGTAGATGTCCTTAGAGACAATATTGATCTCAGATCCATGATCGATGAGAGCAACCACCGGATCTTTCATCTCTCCTACATTCACTAAAGTTTCAGTAGTGGCTCTTGCCCAATGCCCTCTAGTGTAATGACTAGAGATCTTATCGTCCTCTTCCTTATCCACATCAAACCGAACTTTACGAGTGTTGTAAGAATGAACCAACTCTCGCTCCTCTTCCTCTGTAATCACTGTGTCTAGAGCACTGGACACTGCGGTCTCTCCCGTCAATTGTCTTTCCGCTTGATAATGTCAATGATGACATCATGAAACTCCTTCTTCGCAATCCCGAGGATCTCTCGCAAGGTAAACTCAATCTTTGTATTGAGCACCTTCTCCTGCAACACCTCTTTCATGTTGGTTGCTGCTTCAATGTCTGATTGCAGCTTATACATGGGAGCTTTGCCCTTCTCCCTACCCTTACCCTTCTCTGCACTCCCAGAAGGTAAGACGTCATCCATAGCTTCTTCTCGTAGAGGTGTAGTCTCCTGTCGGAGTCTATCTCCTCTTAGTTGCCTCTTGGGAGCCGCTCTCTCCTCACTTGGACCAGCCTCGTCTCTCCTACGCTTCTCTTCCATGATAGCTTCATGTTGAGCCTTGGCTACGTAGGCATGAACGGACATAGCATCTACGTGATCATCCCATCCAGTAGCACTCCTGATTGCTGTGGCTGTTCTGAGCAACTCCTCCCTTGCCATTTTCCTCTTTCTGTTCGTGCTCACAGCGTGACTCCACATATCAATGGTATCCTCATGTTTCAAAAAGGCACTCTCCTTTTTGCTAATCACCTCGACTCCATAGGTAGAAACTTCTACCGATGTCACATCATGCACTGTTAGATGATCCTCCAAAACTTTCTTCATCCCTCCTCTACCGAAGTTGGTCCTCAGAGTCTCTCCGTTGTCTCTCAAGGCGATCTTTCCTTCCTTCCAGAAAATTATATCTTGCTGCAAGGCATCAGTGAAACTCCCGCATTCCTTCCGTTGATGGTCGGTGTTGTCACACCAAATACACCTCTGAACATATCCTTGTTTTGGTGCAGGTCTCCCTTCAAGTGCCCCATCCTTCTCCTCCAACCTTGTCAACTTGATCTGTAAGTCTCTCATCTTCTTCTCCAAATCTTCCATTGCTTGATTCCGTTGTGGTACAACCGTAGTGACAGGAATAGTAGGAAGTGAAATAGTAGGTAGAGGAGCAGTATGCACCGTTGGTTGCCTTCGTGGTATCACAATAGGCGGTGGTCTTGGTGCTTGAGTCACAACCACCTTCCCTCTTCGATATTCTCGCTTCGCAAGTACTCCCACTGCTTCGCTAACGTTCTTCCAATCAGATGTAAGACCATTGTCTTTCGTCCGATCTTCCAACAGCAACTCTAACTCCCTTTGTAGCTCGCTGTTGGCTGACTGTAAAAATAGCTCCACTTTGTCATTCTCAAGTGTGAGCTTCTCCATCCGAGATAGTTGAAGAAACTGTCTCTCAAACTCCCGAAGTAGTTCGGTAGCAACTAGTTCCTTGTTGGGTTTGTTCACCCACTCCATGAATGACTTCTTAGTCACTCGATCTGCATCCTCCAAAGAGTATTCCTCCTTCAACTGAAGAGAAAACTCCTCCCAATTAGCCCCATGAGCTTGAATGAGCCCCTTCACATGTTCTCGTAACTCCGGGACAACAGCGAGCTCAAACGTCCGTACCATCTCCCTCTCTGGTACCTTACTCAGCTCCATCTCTCGAGAATAGAACTTCAGGTACTTGGAGATGTTTCTCCCTTCAAACTGATCCAATGTCCCCACCACCGAATGCAAAGCCTTGGTAGCCATCGCCTCCTTCCGCTGAACAGCTTGTTGTTGATCCATGTACAGAGCAAATGCTTGGAACATTTGTCCTATAGCAGGATCAAGCTGCAGCGGAATCGTGCCCGAAGGATTTCCAACTCCTTGTCTCTCGGCCATGGTAAAGTTTTGAGAAGAACTTCACTAACTCTCCACCCCAGAAGTTTCACGTCGAGTTCACCAACTGTCGTGTGACGTGCTTTCTTATCTGAGAATACACCGGGTATCTAGCTGTAGAGAGTACGTGTCGCACTCCGTGACTCAGAACCAGCAAGCACCCAAACCTCTCTCTGACCTCCAAGTACACTCTGAACCTATCTCGGTACGATGATGAGAAAAAAAAGTATGTGGTGATGTATGTCAGTCGCTCCAATAATTCGATGGAGACGAGATTCGTATGAGTGAGAGTGTTTGACGGCAGTGTGGGCGGTTGCACACTTTTCATGTTATCTGATTGAGAACTCTTTTACTCTCATCACTGATCACCAGCCGCTCAAGTTGTTGATGGAGTCCGACAAGCTTACAGGGAAGCTTGCACGATGAGCTTTGATCTTACAGGAGTATGACTTCTAGGTAGTGCATAGACTTGAAGTTCCAAACTTAGATGTCGATGGGTTTAGTCGCAACTCATGCATGAGTCAACATGATCAGATTGGAGCTCGATGACATGACGAGGTTGATGAGGAGATAGTGCTATGGTGGCATGAATCTACCTTTCTTTGTGTGTTGGTCATGAACTCTAGTATGGAGGGCCAGGTCATATCTTTCTCAAGTCAGAGAGTAGATGGTGAGTCTCCGGATCTTGAAGATGGAGATGGTGTTCTAGATCAGCGAGATATCCACGACGATGTGATCGTAATGGAATATCTAAGTATTGGCATGGTGATAGACACAATAAGTACCAAGGAGCGAGATCGTGTCCTTCAACGAGCAAAGAGATTTTGACGAGAAGGATGACATGTACTTCGAGTGTGGGATGATCAGAGAGTACGGATAGTGTCACATCCATCTTAAAGAGTACAATTAGTACGACATGCTCATGAGAAGTTGGGACATTTTAGGATGAAGCATACACATAGCTTACTCCAAGGACAATATTGGTGACGTGCTATGCACATCAATGTGCATCATTTGTCGCATGATGTGTGATTTGTGATCGAGTACGAGCATCATTTAATGCTCCTACTCCACAATTACACCCCTTATCGACTACGAGATGGAGTCACTATTGGGATTTGGATTTTGCGAGACCTTTACTCTTGACCGTACGTCACCACCGGTATGTGTTGATGATGGTGGAGCACTTCTCCAAGTGGATTGAGTTGGTGGCATTACTTGACAAGACGAGTGAGTGGACATCATATGTGTTCTTAAATCGAGTGCTGAGTCGTTTTGGAGCATCAGCTGAAGTGCTGACAGATCAAGATATAGCGTTTCTTGGTGAGTTTCAGACCTTGTGTGATCAGGCGCTGATTGATCATCGGACTACATCTCTCATCTTGAGACAGATGGTTTGACGGAGAAGGTAGTTCAGACGGTGAAGAGGGATTGTACAAGTATGGCTTGCATAAGGGCCACTTTGGAGACTGAGATGTGCAGTTGTTGATATAGTCTCAAGCTCTAGTAGATCGAACATTAGCCGGAATGGTTAGAGTAGTTACAGTTAGTTAGAGGACTAACCCACCATTAGGATTTCTCTTGTACTCACCTCCACTATATATACATGGAGAGACAAAACCTCTCCCATCTCATTCCTATTTTTACTTTCCTTGTCTATTTACTCTCTCTTCTTGGAATGTCTTCGAAGTATCGATCTTTCTACATGGTATCAGAGCTGTAGAGAGCGTGTGTCCCTTGCTGATGAGCAAGATGGAGTTCGTGCATGGAGAAGTACAAGAGAGAGCAGCTAGAGGTGTGCCTGATGTCGAGCACTATCCTGTTGATGCATTCGGGTGAGGCGAAACCGTTTCTTTTGCTTCCAGAAACTTTGAACGCAATTCCGGAGGTCTAGACGATTCTTTTCATTGAAATCTGTTGACTAGCTATTTAAGGCTGTCTTGTTCAGAAGGTGCGAATTGTGTACTCGGTCAAGTTTTAGCCGATTTAGAGATTTCCAGCGGCAGATTTTCAATTGGATCTTTTTCGATCAAAATGGAACTTTTAGGACTTGAGTCTAAACAAATACTGTTTTGAATACGGTAGGGCATACATATGCACCTAGCACTTTGGAAAATTTGGAAAATTTCAAGGGGTCACACGCTCATTTTTGACCTCATTTGATCCAGTTCCGACTTTTCTTGGTGTGTTCTTTCGATGTTCAGTCGTGTTTTATACACCTACTGTTCGCAGAAAAGTTCTTTCTTCACCCTTGCTGCAGGAGGAGTTCGCGGAGTCGACTTGTTGTGACTTGTGATAACTCTTGATCGCGTGGTGTGGACAAACGTGTTTCGTGAAGGTTCTGTGAGGTTTTTCTGCGTACAAAACAGAGCAATTTCTACATTGCAACTATGGCGGAGTCCGTGTCTTTGGTCACTGGAGAGAAGCTCGACAAGAACAACTACCAAGTGTGAAAGTTCCGGATGATGACTTTCTTGCAAGGAGAAGATCTATGAGATCTTATCACTGAGGAGGAGAAAGCGCCTGAAGTACCAATTTTTGATCCGAAATTCAAGGAGTGGAAGAAGCACTCGTATCAAGCGATTCACTACATCGCACTGACAGTTTCAGCATCGATGATCGGTCATATTCAGGATTGTGATACGCCCAAGAAAGTTTGGGATGCACTCGCGTGTCTGTTTCAATCCAGAACAGAGGCGTGGAAGCTGTAATTGCTGCAGCAGTTCAACACCGTGAAGAAGGGATCGATGTGCATCAACTACTACGTGAACCATGTCAAGCAGCTCGCGGATCAGCTATCTTCTGTCAAAGTCGAGATTGATCGCACTATCTTGATCGGAGTCACATTGCAGGGACTGCCTGCAGAGTACAAACAGTTCATAACATTGATTTCAACCAGAGAACCTCTTCCACGGTTTGATGAACTTGTTCCTATGATGTTAGGAGAGGAGGTGCGCCTAATGGAGAGTTCTACTTCGACGGATCAGCAAGAATCTGTCTATTTTGCATGTTCTGGAGGATCTCGAGGTAAGGGTCGTGGCAAAGATGCTGGACGTGGACGGGATCGTGAACTGTAACGACTTATGTTACACATAGGAAGTTTGTCTATTAGTAAGATGTTTAGTTATAGTTAAGTGTGGAGAATGTTTATTTGCTGCCCAAGTGTAACAACCCAGAGAAACACAAAGTATCGGAAATAGTAAATTAAGGATCGTTCCCACGAAGATACAGTTAACAATTACACAAAACACAGTACTACAACGTCACAGTGATAATTCAAATGGTTTTCTGTTATTCTCACGGAATGGAATAATATCCGGATGAGAGTTCAAGTCTGATAAGAAACCAAACCCAAGCACAAACCTGATAAATCGAATACAAACAACAATGAAATAGTTCTTTGATCAGGGACCCTTCCGACAAACATACAAAAGATTGAGAAGACAAATGTGAATGTATGAATAAGGTAAAATACTACTGAAATGTTACTAGTCTTCTTCTGAAAAGACAGAAGAATACAGATTTCACATCAAGATTCCAAGAATAAGTCTCTACTCTTCCTAAGGAATGTTCTTCCAACTAAATCCTCACTCTTAAGAATCCCACTTATTTGAAGAAGGCAAACTTAAGGCGAAGCCACCATCATCCAAACTCTCCTTACAATTTAACTTATGCTCTTCCACTTCACAGTAACTAATTTATTCTCAGATCTTCATTTAGAAACTCTTCACGAAGATTACAGTTCAACTTCGGGCGAAGGCTCTTCAAAGTTCCTACACCGAAGTCTCTTCTTTCAAGTCTAAGGGCGAAGATCTTCGTCAATCAGATAATTACACCTGCGACAGTAAACTCCGAATATTCGGAGGAAAATATCTTCGTCCAAAACATTCACGACATTGCTCGGCGCTTTTGGGAAATAGAAATAAATTAATAAAGAACTGAAAACATGGAAAAGGCACGAGGGCTATGGATCGCGCTGCTTATATACTACTTCGTCCTAACCTAACTGTTTATCTAACTGCACTAACTGTCTAACTTCCTACGAAGGCGGAAGACCTTCGCTACCCTACGATCATCTTCATCTTCACAGTAACTAACTTCCTAAGCCTAACTGTGCTCTGAACTCCTCTAACTGAACTTCCACGTTCGCTCGCATCTCGCCAATCTCCCTATCTACCTTCTGTCTAAGTCTAGAAAGGCGCGCTTTCACACCGTCGGGGTTCGTCTCCGCTTGCACTACCTCCGCCTTCAACGCCCGAAGAAGACCAAGCTCGTCCACATCTAGCCCCGAAGTCACGTACGCGGACAACACCGGCATCAACTTCTTCCAAAGGTCTTCGGAGTCAGTCACCTTCGTCTTCAAATCTTCATTCTCTTTTGTGAGTTCTGCAACTGTAGCCTGGAATTCGCCTCGGCTTCGCTGTAACTCGGCTACTTGGTCAGATAACTCCTTTATGCGGTCGGCGAAGCTCTTCGTCGACACCTTCAACTCTTCGTCCTTACTGATCAAAGCAGTCCTTGCTTCTTCGCATTGGCGCCGAAGATCTTCTAGCTCCTTCTCCGACTCCAACCTTATCTTCGTCGCATTCCGGGCCTCTTCGCGAAGATTGTTTTTCTCCTGCTGCCAAGTTCCCCTACTGAAATGTACCTCCGCCAGCATCTCTGGAAATGTCACCTTCCGCTGCACTTCCTTCTCGTAATCCTCCTTGTTGTCTTCAAGAAGTCGGAGGATCGGGACGACTACCTCTTCGCCATAGTTCATCGCCTGCCTAAAGAGATCGACCTTGCTCAATGTTGTTCCGGCCGAAGTGCCTTCACCGCAGACAGCTTCACCTTCAATCTTTGCTCCTGAACTACTCAGGTCCACTGTTTCCTTCTTCGTGCTCTTTACCTTCTTTCGAGCCTTCGGTTTCTCCATGGGCGAAGTTGGAAGAGGCTTCTTCCTCTTGCTACGTCTCTTCTCTTCGTCTTCGACCGTTGCTTGAACAGTCGCTGCCTGCTGCTCCTCTTGAGTATCTTCGGCCATTGCCTTCGGTGAAGATCCCAGTTGCTGAATGTCTTCGGTTTGTCCCTCTTCGACCTGACGAGCGGTATCGTGTCGGATATTTTGTGCGTGAAGGATGTCCAGGAAAACGCGAGGTTCCTGGCTGTGGAGATGCTGTGTGCCAAACAGAGACAAGACAGAGAAGAACAACCACGAAAAAGGAATGCTGTGATAT
This sequence comes from Asterella californica, assembly GCA_036924285.1. NCBI lineage: Eukaryota > Viridiplantae > Streptophyta > Marchantiopsida > Marchantiales > Aytoniaceae > Asterella > Asterella californica. The sequence goes on from JAYKYS010000012.1 coordinate 14,254,824, forward strand.
ATACCACTCTGAAAGTATGTACACTGTCGATTCTTTCTCCAAACAGCACAGAATTGAAAAACAGACCAGAGCGGTCCGTAACCTGCTTCAAAAGCCCCTAAAAACAACCCTTGAATCGCAACCCTGACCCAAACCCACCGAAGCGTAGCTCAAAGCAAGAGAAACTTCTCTTTGCTAACAGAAACTTCTCTTTGCTAACATTGTGCAACTCAATTTCCCTCAGTACGCACTCCCTGATCCATCTCTTCCCAAACCGTTTGAACCAGTGCGTAGCCTGCACAGATCTGAACCCAACGACGCCTTGCGCGTTTGCATTGGACTTCCAAATCTCCCGCACCGTCCATTGACAGGTCGCAGGCGCAAGCAAGCCCCTTAAGCAGCCCCCTTGTTACAGTCTGTACGTACGAAGTTCAACCCTCAATAATAAGAAGCAGACCCCTTGCGTGTTTGATATAACGTCTGAAGCCCTAAATACCCAGTCAGCAAGTAACTAGGGGCCTAGCTTGATTTTACCTTTTTCCGAATCGCATAACTTCTTCTCTGGATGTCCAAACGAAATAAACAAGATGCCCATGGAAAGCTGACAACGAGCTCTATCCATCTATGCAATAAAAGTAAAGATCCGAAGTTGCGCCAAAAGCTCGTAAGCTGGGGCCTAGCTTGTTTTCTCCATCTTTCGAGTCCTGTAACTCCTTCACTATGCGTCCAAACGAAGTAGACAAAGTGCCTATGGAATGCTGACAAGGAGCTCTATCCACTGGTGCGATAAGAACGAAGATCCGAAGTGGTGCCAAAAACCCGTAAGCTGGGGCCTAGCTTATTTTCTCCATCTTTCGAGTCTTGTAACTTCTCCACTAGGCGTCCAAACGAAGTAGACAAAGTGCCTTTGGAAAGCTGACAAGGAGCTCTACACATCTATGCGATGAAAATGGAGATCTGAGATTGTGCCAAAATCCGTAAGCTGGGGCCTAGCTTGTCTTCTCATGAGTGTCTTTGGAGCGACAAGCATCGAAGTTTGTATTTCAGGTACGAGCCGGTCCACGACACGACAGCGGGTGATGCAAAATCTTGTTCTTCGTCTTCACCGAAGCCCAACTGTTTAGCTTCGTTCTCCTTCAGCCATCCCATACCGAAGTAGAAGATGCTGACAAATCCTCCCAGATACACATAGTCCTGCTTCTTAAACAGGCGTTGGACTTCATCGTGGAATATCTTCGCCCAGTAAGCTCGTCTTCCGGCGAAGAGGTGTTCGAAGAAGCATACCTTCCAAGTCGACAGGTAAGTTGTTCTTCGGGGGCTCAAAATCAGCATGATGGCCTCCGCAATCTTCCTCTTCACGGGATCCTTGTACTCGGACAACTTGTAGCCATTCGTCTGATGCATCGGACTCTCGAAGAGCTCGCCGTAGTTCTGGTCCTCCTTGACCAAGTGCTTCATCGACGCATTGTCGAAGAGCATGTCACCCTTCGTCCCAGCTTCATCCAGCAGAACCTTCTCCCAGTTCTCGACAGTCCAGTTGCCAGGTCGCGCATATAGTTCTTTGCCTCCATGGTCTTCACACATCCGAATCTGGCTAATGAACTTGCCAGACACCTTCGTCCAGCCTCCCAGGGTTAGGAAGCTAAGACCTATCTCCTTCAGCTTCGGCCGAAGGCGCACTAACTCCTCTTGGTCTAACTCAAAGGCTCTAATCCGCGGTAACTTCGTCGCGATAGACATCGTGATCAGACGAAGATTGCTAGCTGGCTGAGATGAACTTTGTCTAAAACTGCTAGTCTTCGCTCAAGTTAACCTTCGCCCAAACTGATTGTCTTCGCCTAATTTGATAATCTTCGCTCAAATCGATCGTGCGCAAGTGAGGATTAGGGTGAGCGCTAAGAGAGAATGTGAGAAATGAGTCAATTCTCCTAGTATATAGGTCGGTTCAAACTCTCACACGTGCCGAAGTCGCCTCTGATTGCTTGTCCTCTGACCTGACAAGGGCATGCGCAATGTCATCTTCGCCCACGCCGCTTATCGTTCCTGTCCATTTCTGGGTAGGTAGTTCGTCTTCGCTCAGACCATTCGTGAAGAGAATGTTCTGACGATATACGTTCTCTGGTCTTTCCTGGAAAGGTCTTCTCCCGAAGATCTTCGTCGAAGGTTCTCCTCTTCTTCCGAAGACTCTTCTTCAGAAGTCTCTTTTTTACTAAAACTAAGCTATTTCTTCTTCTAACTTCATTATTTCTTCTACAAACTCCTATATTTCAAGCTTCTTCTATCAAAAATTGAAAAAGTGGGCTCTACACCAAGTACTTTAATGAGATATCAAGTTAGTCATGACTAGCTAACATTAGTTATGGTTAAACTTAGCTGTACTTTTGGATAGAAATCAGATATTTGCTAAAGAGTGAGCACTACTATCTTGTCTAAAAGATAGAAAGGAGGTGGAAAATATCCATTATCTCCTTTTTGACTTGATATTAGTGGTTGGATTAAAGTTGTGGACTTTGTGAGCATTAAAATAAGAAGAGATTCCACATGTTTTCTTTTTAGTGGGTCCTAGTGTAGAGGGGGGTGGAAATTCAAGATTCCTTGAGAATATTCCAGAATCATTCTAGAAGTTGTTGACTTTGAAGGAATAAGTCCATGTGATAAGATAAAAAGCCCATGTGATAATGCTTTTACCTTAAGTAATATCTTAATAAAACTCGGTAAAAATAGTTACGGCTGAGTTACCGGAGGGTATCAAGATAAAACCTAGAATGTATAAATAGAGGAGTAGAGAAGAGCTCATCATCCTTGTTTTCACATCGTCGAAATGACAACTTGAGTAATATAGAGAATGTGTGATATTTTAGCATGTGAGAACTTGTGAGACGTCGTTAGAATGGAGGATTTTAGTTGATGAATTTATGGAAATTTTAGTTGATGAGTTTATGGGTGTATGAATGAGTGAATTTAGCATTTTTCTCTTCAAGTTCATGGTGTGCTTCCATCAAAGCCATCAGAGGTGACCCTTGAGTGAGAGACATGTCCGACATGTTGCAGATTCATCGATGACGATCGTGGAGGTTGAGAGATCGGGAGGGAGGGTAGTTGATCGATAAGACCACGGAGGGTTTACATTTTTGGTTTTGTTGTCGAGACTTCACTTGAAGGGATCGTTGAAAGATGTTTAGAGTTCAATTCTATATTCGACAAAAAGAGATCATGAGAGAGCACATGGAGAGAACGTTGGGAGGAGAGAGAGCTAACGCGATGTTAGCAACGCTAGAACCTTTCGTGTATCCCGTAGTGATTTATGACGCGTTCGAGGTCATTCTTTACATCTTGTTCACTTAGAAAGTGTTTGAGGAGAGTTGAAAGGGTATGAAACAAAAGTTGTAGAGAAAGGAGGAGAGAGAAATTATTAGAGAAAAAAAGTTTTAGAGTTTAAGAATTCAGCTCTTTGGAAAATTTGTATAGTCGCTGTCAGATTTTCAGTGTTTTTTTATTTTCCTGTGATACTTTCCAGTATTATAGATTGGCTGATAACCTATCTAAGACAAAAGAAATCATGAAAAAGGTGGTCTAGAGAGGGAGCAATGAATTTTCAAAGTTGAGGGGGGTTATTCGCAAGAGTTGAGGAATTCTGTTCTTTGGAAAAAGTTTACAGTCATTGTCAGATTTTCTGTGAATTTTATTTTCCTGAGAAACTTTCTAGTGTTTTAGATTGGCTGATAAGCTATCTAAGACAACAGAAATCAGGAGAAAAAGTGGTATGGACAAAGAGCCATGAATTTTCAAAGTTGAGGGGGTTTATTCACGAGAGTTGAGGAATTTTACTCTTTGAAAAATTTTTACAGTTATTGTCAGATTTTCTATGAATTTTATTTTCCTGTGAAAACTTCCAGGATTGTAGCTTGTCTGATGAGCTACTAGAAGAAACAAAAATCATGAGAAGATGATGTCTGAAGAAGAAGATAGAATTTTTCAAAGTAGAGGGGATTGATAACCATGAGAAAAGTGAAAATATACAAATTTCAGTTCTCTGAAAATTTGTACAGTCAGCACCATCTCTTCTGATTAGAGAATTTTCTGTTGAAACTTCATTAGTTAGTAGCTTGGAGGTTGAGCTACTAGAGATCACAAAAATCTTGGAGAGATCTCTTACCGACTAAGAGATATATGTTTTGGCATACAAAGAGATCTTGAAGATACTTCATGAGGAATCTAGTTCGAGTGCCGAGGTTGAAGAAGAGACGTTTGGGAGTTAGAACGGAGACGAAAAAGCCAAAGTTAAGTATAGAGAAGTTGCGAACAAGCATCTATTGCAATTGGGGTGCCTTTTTTGCTCTATATCAAGAAGCTTCTTCGAGCATCGACGCAGATGCGAAGAAAATTGAATTCAAAGCATCATTCACTATGGAGGCCACGAATGCTCTTGGCGAAGTAGAGTGTGATCTTTACAAAAGTGACTTTAAGATGTCTGCTAAGATCAGTACAGTCGATGGTCATGAGGATATTATCTTAGACTCTTAATTTTAGATTGGATTTTATTTCGTGTATAGCATGTATAATACACGATTTTCAATATAAAGCTCGAAAGAGTTAAAAAAGTGATGTAGAGTTATTTTCCTCAAAGATATTTATCCACTTAATGGTTGAGAAGGTGCAGCATGAGTGGAAGTTCAAAAGATTGGAAAGTTAGACTTAGAAACCTTCCTCAAGGTTTAGATGTCATAGTAAGCGTCGGAGAGAGCTCGAGAGAGATTATCGTTGAGTTTGAAAACTCTAGTACAAAACCTCAAGTAGAATCTCCGAGGAGAAGAGTAGAAACCGACTTGTGGTGTTATTTTTGTAGAGGGTTGGGACATAACGTAGTGAATTGTCCAACTAGGATCAGAGTAGAGAGAGCCAAAGGAAAGCGAGAGTTTACTGATTTAAGTCTTCGAGTGGGTCCATCGTCATCACCGCCGATTCATCTTCTAGGAGAGGATCCTTGTCCAAGTTGTGGAGTGGTTGATCTATCAAGAGGACACAAGTGTGTCGACGTGGCTGCCCTACTTACGTCAGTAGTCGAGAAGTTGGACGAGACTCAAAGAGCTGAGACGAAGAAGTTGTCAACTTCAAAAGAGGACTCGGCTGAGTTGTGATGGAGATCGTCATTCGGATGGTGGAGAAGGTGATGATGCGACTCAGGCTCATGATTACCTTGGGAGAAGAAATGACACAAGAGGTGTTGTTACAACCATTTCCTTTCATTTTACCTATGGTAGATTATTCTCGAATGAAATTGGTGATGTTCGTACTCTTTTAGCGAGTAGTTATTGCACGAAAATTAGAAGAGTAGAAAGAGTAGTTACAAGATAGGGAAGTTACCAATGTTTCATGAGAAGGACAATGAAGATGTAGAACCATTTGTACGAGACTTCAAAAGGGGTTGCATCGGAAACAACGTGAGAAGGAAGGAAGAATGGGTGTTGTTATTGCCGTAGTTTTTAGAAGATTTTGCTCTTACGTGGTATGAAGATCGAGTGAAGAACAAGACACTTGGTGTAGTAGAGGACACATGAGAGACGTTGAGTAACACATTCATTGAAGAGTTTCTTCCAGAAGAGAGTTATGAGAAGCTCATGGTGGAGCTTACTCATTTGAAGCAATGAGACGACGAGAAAGTTTGGCAGTATGCCGAAAGGGTGGATAAGTTGGAGCAATGATTTCGAACGGTCCTACGAAAGAGCGGAAACAATGAGGAGCTAACGATGACGGGGATTGGAGCAGTGCTGACCAAGAACTTGGTGGGAGGATTGAGACCTTCAATTCGAATCCAAGTGAGGTACGAGAAGCCAACAATCAAAGCGGAGGTCATCAAGATTACGACAAATAAGGAAGAGAGTTTGGATGAAGGAGATATTATCCAACCTCATCATGCAGCTCTGATGTTGACTCCGACTCTTGGTGTAACCACAACGATAGCATCTGCACCATCACAATTGGTAATTGCTTCAACGTCAGCTCCTACTCCAACGATGGTGCCAAGACAGTTTGTCTCAACAACGATGTCTACTGTCACCTCTGATTTTCATGCCGAGCTGAAGAGCATCACCGACACTCTTGCGGATCTCAAGATAAATGTGGTGCAGTTACGAGAATGGAGAACCAAAGATGGAGGAGGAGGTCAAAGAGATTACGACAACAATCCTAACCGAAGAAATCAAGATAACTTTGGAGGCAACCAAGGTAACTTTGGAGGAATCACTTGTTGGACGTGTGGAGATTCTCATTTCTAGCAAAATTGTCCTAACAATGGAGCAAGAGGTGCCGAAGCTGTCAGAATGAATGTGGGTGGAGGAAATCCATCACAAGGACGAGACAAGGGAGTGGCTACTATCGATGTAGTGTGAGATCCTATTTACGAGAAAGGAGAGAGTTCAAACTCTTCTCATGCACCGGTGGAGCTTTTAGCTCAAGAAAGGAAAAGAACTTAATTTTCTGATGAACCTGTTTTCATGGAGGAGTCAACAAGTAGAAGTACTCGTTCGAGTAATGTTTCGAGTACACCAAGGGAGCCAAGAAGGAAACTGGGGATGGCGGATTTCACCATTTCATCTTCCCAAGCGGTGTCGAGTTGAGAGTTTTCCTGGGAAGGGCGGAACCTTCTGGCTGTGATAGATCTTGAAGGCTGTGTTTAGTCTACTCAGGGAAGCGTTGGACTTCAGGCTACGGTTTCTTACTATACAGAGGTAGGCTTCAGATAAAAAAGGAACAGTATAAACACTCACTCAGGTAGAATGGACCCTCCAGTATGTTCAGGAAGTGAAAATCAGATCAGACTAGTAGTAATAAGGTCAGACAGTAAACTTTAACAGTCCAGAATCAGAAACATACGATGGTTCAGACTTCAGAACTCCTCCTACATGTAAGTGAGGCCCTACTGACCATACACACGAAGTTTCAGCTTGAGATCAAATCAGAGTGTCGAGATATGGGCAGAAATGTTTTGAGCAGAGAAATTACGGCAATTTCTGGTACCCAGACAGCTATTTCGACCTAGAACAGAGAATTGGCTTGATCACTTTCAAAGATTCTTACAAGATTTGCAGTACACAGCTTGCTGAACACTCCTGTGAAGTTGGGACTCCTGATTGTACACATAACTCCAGATCTCGCTCTCTGAAGTTGCTATTCTAGATTGAGAGCTTTTCGGGCCCCCTCTGCTTCATCAGTCGCCTCGAATTACTCAGTCATTCAATTGACATGAAAATTTGGAGACAGTCGTAGCCTTACTGACAGTGAACGTGACCACGAAGGTTTGAAGCGATTTTCTCAAATCTACTGCGATTGACAACGAAAACCCCAAAATCAACAGAAGTGCTGCAATTCTGACACAAATCGAACTTCAATCAGCCATAACTCCTTCTTTATTGCTCCAAATCGATCAAAAATTTTGCTAACAGTGCTTGGCACGATGAACCCTATCTCCCTGTACTCTCAGATTTCGAAGTCCCCTCACCAAATGCTCGAACTCCTCTTAAGACCCCTACTACTAAGTTTAGCGGTACACTAAAGACAAAATTGGACCAATGGGAGTTCATAGCTTCACTCCCTTGTCCTTTTGTGTCCCAAACCACGTGGTGACTTAAATTTTGCACATAGGCTACCACGTCAAGCCCTCTAAAGTGCCAACGTAACCCCTAAACTACATGCGAAGACATGTAAAACGGCACGTAATCCCGAAAGATAACCTAACCTCGCTAGGAAGCATGCATGGGCGACATGTAATTACAACCCATGACCTTAACTCCATCTACATGGTAATCAACCTACTAAGACTCAAAAATATATAACATCCTCCAGTGTCGACTTCTCTGAGGTCCTAATTTCATTCAGAGAGACTAACGCTTGACAGAGAGGTGAATTATTTACAATGTAAAATGATTCACATCACGACATCCACCCCCTCCAAACCTACACATCCTCCAGCATGTGCCAACCTCTTTAGTCTTCCGACTGTTCTTCTTCATCGTCACTCTCCTCCGCCTCAGTCACTTCAGTAGCCGAGTCGTCTTCGTCTCTTGGCATCCTCTGCTCAGACTCCAAGAAACTGAACAAATCTACTGATCCTCCACGTTGTTTGAACAACTTCACTCGTTTGCTAGCCACATATAGTTTCAAAGGAGTACCATCCAGCTCAAGTAAACTATAAGTGGCATTCTCATAAACATCTAGCACAACATAAGGCCCGAACCATCTTCGTGAGAACTTACGAAGTGTAGAGTGCTGGTTCTCCAGCGTGCTATCATACACTAGAACCCAATCACCAACACGTATTGGCTTCGGTCGTAGTCGATGAGTCTTGTCGAAACGCTCTTTGTTTTTTACTCGAGCCACCTTCAGCTTCTCTTGCGCTTCAGCAAGATCCTCCTCCCTTCGCTCCAACTGCCTAGTTCGTAAACAAGGAGTGAAGTATGATCTATACCATCTTCCCACGGTAGCGTAGCCCACGTAGGAAAGTCTTCCTCAGCAGGCATGATTGGCTTCTGCCCCAACATAAGCTCAACTGGCATATAGCCAGTCGTGGTACAATGTGTAGTTCTATCAGCCCATAAAGAAAATAGAAGCAGTCTCGACCATTCTCTAGGCCTACCATCACATGCTTTCACTAAAGCGTGAACGATAGAAAGGTGTCCTCGTTCACTCTTACCAATCCCTTCTGGATTCATGGCAGTAGTAAGTCGAAGCTTTACTCCATAACGAGCAAAGAACTCCTTCGCTTCTGCACCTCTCAGCTCGCCCCTATCTGCTCGTAATCTTCCAACAGATCCATAACGACAGATAATATCTTCCAGCACGAATCTACATATGTTCTCTGTAGTCTTCGTTCGTAGTGCTCGCCCCTCCACGTAGTTGGAGAGATCTTCCCGAGCTAACACCAAGTAGCGCATCCCCCACAGTCTCGGTGGCATCATCACAAGATCAAGGACCCACGAAAAATGAATACTAGGTGGATAGGTAGGTACAAGTCCATCTCTGTAACGAACTTTAGAGTAGAACTGGCAATGCAAACACGACCCAACAAAATCCACTACGTCTTGATACAAACCCTTCCACCAGTATCGCTCCTTCATCTTTGTGTACGTAGCCCAAACTCCACGGTGTCCAGCCCACAAGGTGTCATGAAACTCCTTAAGCAGATTCAGCTTCGTCGGTTGATCATCCACCACTCTCGCAAGCATCCTATCTCTTCTCTTCGGACGTTTCCACAGATAACCTTTACGTAAAAGGTAATCGTACGTCTTTCGTCTGATCTCCTTGAACTCTGTATCACTCCATCCTTCTCTTCTGCATAATAAACTCAGATAATATCCGATATCGCGGAACTTTTCCGTGTAGAACTCCTCGTAGAACGGCAGTGGTTCCAAGTCTGAAGTCTGCTGACCAACTTGGCACCAAACGTCTCTCTTCTCTTCATCTTCGACTTCTGTAATCATCTCTTCTTCATCTGTATAACAAGCCCTAGATAACATGTCTGCAACAGGATTATCCTTTCCTGCTATATGTTTCAGCTCAGGATTCAGGCTCCGGATATAAGCAATCCATCTTAGCATTGCTATGTCTGGAGTATTACAGTTTGCTATCATACCTAGCAAAGGCAAACAATCTGTTTCTACTATCACACGGGCACCTATCAAGAACTCTCGATCTACCTTCATAGCAGTAACAGCTCTCCACAACTCTCGCTTCACTTGAGGATAGTTACGTTGTCTATCTGTTAAGATTCGAGCTCCAAATCTAGAAACAAACCGCACACCATATGCGTCTTCCTGGCCAACTGCCCATCCAATCGCCTTTGGACTCGTATCAACAGTTAGTACCACAGGTCTTCCGCTCTCGTAGCTAAGCCTCCTTAGTATAGGTGGAGACTTCAGAATCTCCTTCTGCTGCTCCATCGTCTCGTGATGTTCTTGCTGCCAAGTAAACCTCTTCTCTTTTCTCAGAATTGCATATAGATGCTCGTCAATGTGTGCATAATGAGGAATACTCACACGAAAGAACACACAAGCTCCTAAGAATCGTCGAACCTCAGTGATGCTGGTACAGTCTGTTATCCTTGCTATAGCATCTACCTTCTCTGGGTTCGGTCGTCTTCCAAAAGTACCGCATAAGTGACCAACCACCACAATCTCTGACATTCCAAAACGAGATTTGGTACCTGACAGAGTGAGGTGTACCTCTTCCAAGCGCATCAGAATCTTCTCCACATCTCGGATGTGGTCTGCAACGAACTTTCTGCAACTATCAGCAGTCATAGTTTCATCCTTGTCCTCCACCAGACAGCCTTTCATGGAGATATCATCAAGAAATGGGATGGTAACCTCAGGTACAAACTCTCGTAACACCTTATGCATAGCGTTTTGCATATGGGCTACTAAGTTTGTTGCGTCCTGAGCAAGAGTACACATCCGCATCAATCCCAAATGTGTACGCATGGTAGTCAAGTCTCTACTCTCCAAAGCAAGCTGAAACTGATCATAACCTGAAAATAGATCTCCAATAGAATAGATAGATCTTCTAGCAAATGCCTCGGCTACTTCATCAACCACATGTCCTGTTCCAACGTTTCGAATCGTGATGTTGTTGGCAGGCTGCAAGTCTTGGATGAAGCGCAGAGCTCCTGTCTTCTTAGGTACTGTGAACCATCGGCTGGAGTACGGAGCCATAGATGGTTCAAGAATACACATCCGCATCCTCTCCTTCAGTAACTCAATAACCTTCGATAGCAAGGCACGAGGGACCGAAATCGGCTTCAAGTCCCAAGGTACGTGAGGAATAGTGAAGATAACCATCGGAGCTATCACACTAGGATCCACACAACCAATCTCTCCAGCTGAGAAAGAAAATGCCTTACCATGGCTAACTATCATCTGCTCCAAAGCTCGTTTCTCCACTTCAGTCAAGAAGCCACCCCCTCCTATCTGGAGTTGCTCGAGTGTCTCTTGAGTAAACTTGTGTCCTATGTGTTTAGGATCTCTCAGTACAGGCTCAGCGGCTGCTAACTCCATCTGCTGTCGTGAATCAACAGATAACTGGGTCGCCACTGGTTTCACCTTCTTCGCTACAGTTTTGTATTTGGTGTGAACCTCTGCTTCTTCACGAGAGCCACACCAGCAGATTGCATCCTTCCATCCACTCTCCAGTCTCGGATGAGGACGAGATTGTAAGCACGAGACAACCTCCTCATAGACTTTACGAGAGTGGATAGGGATCACCACCCTTCCTCCCATCTGGACCATCAACCTATCTACATCATCCAGCCAACGAACAAAAGACTGTACACCTACAAACTCCTCATAAACACCAGAAATCATCTCATCTTCACTCAGAACTCCTGTACAGCGTAGATTTTCTGCATACTTCTCCATCTGCCTCCTACTCTTCTCAGTCAGATCCTCTACTCGTGTGAACTTACTCCAATCATTAGAACTAAAGTCATCAAACCAGATTTCCAACTATGTACAGTGTAACTACTCTCTGAATCTTGAGCAACCTCTTTGTCAATCTCCTATGATCCCACAAGCTGCTCAAGCGGGATCATAGTAGTAGCAGATCCATCACTCTTGGTATCCCGTTGTCGCGCTACTTGGCGGCTACATGCTTGACTTCTACTCCGACGCTTAGGTTTGATAGTTCTAGAAGTTAGCTCATATTACTTCTAGTCCTTTATATATATGTTTGACACCTTTGCATACGGTGTTAATACTATTTTGAGTCTTAGTAGGCTGATAGTATGTTAGTTATCTTGTTCAAGCATTTGTGCGCTTGTGCAAGTGACTTCTTACTTGTCTATGACATTCAATGTACATAACTTAGGGTTTCCATGCTGATAGGGGTTTGAGCTCATGGGTTGTACTTACTTGTCGCCCATGCACGCTTTCTAGCTGATTTAAGTTATTTTTCAGGGCTATATGTCATTTTAGGTAGTTTAAGTTTTACGCTGGCACTCTAGGGGGCTTGACGTGGTAGCCTATGAGTGTAGATAAGTTACCAGGTAGTTTAAGGCACAAAAGGACAGTCAAGTGGAGCTATGAACTCCCATTGGTCCATTTTTGTCTTTTGTAAAACTCTAAGTTTAGAAACAGAGCTCTAGAGGAGAGTTCGAGCAATTGGTGAGGGATCTTCGAAATCTGAGAACACAGGAAGAGAGAGCTCGTCGTGCCAAGCACTGTCAGTGAAATTTTTGCTCGATTTGGATCAATAAACAAGGAGTTATGCCCAATTGAAGTTCGGATTGTGCAAAAACTGCGTCACTTTTGTTGATTTTGGGGTTTTCGGTGCCAATTGCAGCAGAATTGAGGAAATCACTTCAAAACTTCGTGGTTGCGTTCACTGTCAGGAGGGCTACGACTGTCCAAAAAGTTTCGAATCATTTGATTAATTGAGTAATTCAGGGCGGCCGCTGAAGCAGAGGGGGTCTGAAAAGCTCTTAATCTAGAGCAGCGACTTTAGAGAAGGAGATCTGGAGTTCTACAAACATTCAGGAGTCCCAACTTCACAGGGATGTTCAGCATCCTATAGACTTCAAATACTGTGAGAAGATTTGAAATTCATCAAGCCAATTCTCTGTTCTATGTCTGAATAGCTGTCTAGGTACCAGAAATTGCCATAATTCTCTTATTCAGAACTTTTCTGTTCATATCTCCGTGTCAGAATTTGATCTCAGGTTGAAACTTCGTCTGTGAGTTCAGTAGTACCTCATTTGCATGTAGGGGAAGTTTAGAGGTCTAAACCTTCATAGTTTTCCTCTCTTTGAGTGTCAAAGTTCACCGCTTAAACCTATTACTACCAGTGAGACCTAAATTTCGCTTTTTGAGCATATCAGAGGATCCTACACTCCTGTGTGAGTGTTTATAGCTCCTGTTGTGACCTGAAAGCCAACCTCTTGAGTAAACAACCACAGCCAGAAGCCCGGCGCTTTCCTAGGTAGACGGATCACACTCCGACACCGTCCTACAAGAATAGTTTCAGAAAACCCTTGCCCCTACAGATGGGAGAATCTCTCAAAGTCTGTCTGTTTCGTTCGTGATTCGTACGAACGATCAGAAACTGAACAGAACGTCTATCATCTGGACTACGGATCCTAGCATAGTGAGATCCATCGTCCATCACCTTGGTCTCCATTCTAACTGCCGTGATATAAGGCTGACCAAGAATCACTGGATATGAAGCAGAAGACTGCACGAATAAGTGCTGATCTACTTCCACATCACCTAGCTTCACCCTCACGTTAGGACAAGCACCGTATAACTCACCCTTCTGGTTGTTTGCCGCTCGTAGCACCCAACCATGGTTCAGTTCGATAGGCCACTGACCTCTTTCGTACACCTCCCGTGACATGATGTTGATCTCTGAACCGTGATCAACCAAAGTAGCAACAGGTTCTAAACTCCCAAGGCGAACTCGTGTAGCAGTCGTAGCACGAGCCCAGTGTCTCTTCCTGAAGTCACTATCAGTAGCTGGACTCTCGTCGCCAACTTCATCATCATCAAACTCAACAGTGTTGGTACCAGCAACCAACGCTTCTTGCTGGTACTCTGTATCATCAGCCTCTTGAAAATGCACCTTTCCGAACTCTACATCATTCATAGAAGCTCCTACCACATCAATCATCAGACTCTCTACCTGCTCAGACATCACCTGTCTCTTGTGCTTGATGATGTCGATGATCAGCTCGTGAAACTCCCTCTTCGCAATACCAAGAACTTCTCGAAGAGAAAACTCGATTCGTGCGTCAAGTATTCTCTGCTCCAAGATGCTCTTGAGATCAGTTGAAGTCTCTATATCAGCTGCCAAGTTGTAAGCCGGTCCCTTCCCTTTCTCTTGGGTAGTAAACCGTCTACGAGCGGTCGTTGGCTCCTGCTGGGATCTATGCACGTCCTTCATCGGACCTAGTGCAGGTGGAGGAGCTGCAGAAGTAGACGGGATGTCTTCTGGAGGAGATGCTCGTCTCCTTGTGAACCTCCGTCTATCTCTAGTCTCCTCTAGAACTCCAATATCTAGTTCAGAGGCTTCTCGCCGCCTCTTCTCCTCCACAGAAGCATCCTGCCAGTGAACGTGTCTATCCACGTCCAAGAATGCTTTGATAGACGTAGCATCAACAGGATCTCCCCACCCTGTGACCCTACGGATAGTTTCTACTCCTCTCTTCAGTACTTCAGAAGGAACTTGAGTAGTATTCTTCTCAGTAGTCTTATCTAGCAACGTAGGACTAGAAGAAACTTCAATGTGACCGACATATACATCAGGATTTACCGGTGGTGTCATCAACGCATGTACAGTTGGAGCTGCGGTGATCTGAGGCAAACTTCTCATGCCTCCTCGTCCAAACTGCGTGTTCAGCGGCTCTCCAGTCGAAGAAAGGTGTAGCCTACCGTTCAGGTAGCGAACCACACCATCTCGCAGGGCAGCCGTAAGCTCTTGACACTCTCCACGAAAATGATCAGGACTGTCACACCAGATACATCTACGAACAGGAGCACCTCTTGGACGTGCAGCAGCAGGTGCCGGTGGCTGCTCTCTCTGCAGGCCAGCTAACTCCATCTTCAGTTCTCTCCTCTGGCGAATCAAGTCTTCGATCTGGTTCTGCTGTCCATGGTTCTCCGCAGGTCTCTGAATCGGTGCCCTTTGTGCTGGAACTGGCACAACTGACATCAAAGGAACTGCAGCCGAGACAACAGGTCTAGGAGCCGGAGCAAGAGCTGGAGGTTGTTGTACTTGAGGAGCAGTGCGAGGTTGAGCGGTTATTTCTGCAAGCGGACGTCCTCCCACAGTCACTCTTCCCCTCCTCTGCCTCGTTAGTACGGCAACAACATCCTCGACTCTTCCCCAATCAGTAGTAACTCCTCCTTCAGCAGATCGATCGGCCAACATAAAGCACAACCGATCTGCCGTAGCATCATCGGTAGCTTGCAAGAAAAGCTCAGTTTTCTTAGCATCTAAGGTTATCCTCTCAAGAGTTGAGAGTTGTCGGTATCTCCGATCAAACTCTCTCAGCATCTCATTCAGATTCATCATACGACCAGGTTGCTGCTCAACCCAGTCTAAGAACATCCTCCTAGTAACTCTCTCTGAATCTTCTTCGAGAAACTCCTCTCGAAGAGATCGCTCGAAACTCATCCAGACACCTAGATTTCTTCTTTGTACATCCCTAACTTGGTCCCGCAACTCAGGAATAACAGCTAACTCGAAACTGGTTATCATCTCTATATCCGTAACTCTAACCAGTTCCATCTCTCCTCTGTATTCATGCAGATGCCTAGAGATATCTCTTCCTTCAAACCTTCCACATCTATTAACTATCGCTTGCAAAGCTTTGGTAGATTTCAACTCACCCCCTCCAACGATCGGATGTTGTTGGACCAAGGCCGCAAGCGTATTCATGATCTCAGCTGTATCGAGACCAGATGCAGATGTCGGTGCAGCCGCTGGTGCTACAGAAGGAGCTGCAGTAAACGTAGATGCAGCAGGCGTAGAAGTAGCAGCAGCAGCACTCTTGCGATCCATCTCTTCTCCTTGTAGTGAACTCAACCTTCTCAATCAATCACCCCAAGAGCTCTCAGTGGAAGTGTGGTGCCCACAAATTACAGGATGCACGAATTTTTGAAATTTTTAAGAATAATGACTTGTTTGTATAACTGAAGAAGCGTTGTTACTTAAGGTTACGTCTTCCTTAACAAGAAGATGATCTTAAGAGCTGTTTGTAATAAGAAGTTGACTTCTTCAGAAGACGACCGTCTTCGGAAGATCGTCTTCTCAGTTGCTTCTTCAGAAGACGAGAAGACGGCGGAAGATGGGAAGACGGCGGAAGACACCTATCTTCCAGAAGACAGCGACCGCGAAGGACCAACCACGAGCTTTCGGGTAAGACAGTAGGTGTACCTACTGGAGCGCACCGAAGAGGTAGGTAGGTCAGGAAGACACCAAGGACGAGAACCCCTAATCTGCGGGGAAGATGCGTGAGGAAGCACATTAGACACCTTCCAACTTCCCGCAGCATAGCGCGCCTGAAGAAGATCGATTGAGAGAGTGAGCTTCGCGAGCTAGCATTGAGAGAGGAATCAAGTGAGACATCGAGGTATGAGAGAGTAAGTTGGCAGCTAGGCGAAGGGTGAGATTGAATTGCGGGAGCACAAACAGCAGAGAAAGCGAAGGCGTTTCTGTGGAGCTTCCGAGAAGCTGACAGTGAAGAGTGGCGAGTAGAAGCAGAGGTGGAATCAAGGTGTGGACCGAAATTGACAGCAGGCGCAATCGTGTGGAGTCGCATTGGAAGCTAGGACAAGAGCCAGAAGCGCGCGGAGGTCGAAGGCAACTCGGGGAGCCGAAGAAGACTGTAGAGGTTCTTCCCCCTGTTCTTTTCCCCTCCCACTTCTTCTCGCCTTTTCTTGGTACTCCCCGCGCTTCCTTGATTATGTGCAGGCAGCCTGATCGATTATCCCACCCCCATTCTTTCTATTGAGACATTGGGCGCGGAAGCGCTGTCCAATTTCTGTCGAGACATCTCCTTGCTTCTTTCCGAGCTCAATTCGAGCTTCCCTACTCCTAGCCCTCAAATTGGAGACCCCAACTATCAATTTCCCTACCCCCTACCTCTCTATCCCCGAAACTTGGAACAGAAGACGATTCGGAAGATGAGAACATCTTCAGAAGACGCTTCTTGAACTTGACTGTCTTCAGAAGTCGACTGAACACAATTCGTATCAAGAGTGGATTTGCTTTGCTTTTGTGTTTAGAGAGGCTTGGTACGAATCCTGAGTGGAGTGGTGAGTTGTTGTGTTAATTCGAGAAGTTGGAAGTCGGGAACTAGGCCTGTGCCTCCCGGTCTTCCAAGCTTCTCAACTCCACATCTTCCTAGAGAGACTAGAAGACTGGAAGGCTGGCAAAATGAGCAAGAAGACGCGAGGGTCCATTCGGGTCTCTTCTGTCCGATCCATAGCAACCGTTCCTTCTTCTTCCCGAACTTAGAAGAGAGTTGTGAGAAGTCTTGCTGGCAAAATCTAGAGGGAATGGTCGAGGGTCATGTCTTCCCATCATGCAGCAAGCTTCTTCTGAGTGCGTATGAGAGGTGAGAAGTCAGAAGAACAGAGTGCAGTTGTCTTGAGTCTGTTGTGAGGATAGATTGCGTGTAGGAAGACGAAGACAGGTGAGACCAGTGAAGGGAAGTCTGACTTCGAGAAGTCTTCCGAGAACGACATTGAATCGGAAGCTGTCCCAAGTGTCTTCCCAGAGGCCACTGTCACCGCAAGAGCCCGCAACCATCTTCTGAACTTTTCTCATACTCTACTTCTCGCATATCTTGTATCTTCTGATAGGAAGTAGGATGTAATGCAAGGTGGGTTGTCTTCTTGTTAATCCATGCGAGGCCTTGCTTAGATAGGATTGTTTAGATATAGCTCGGAAGACGAGAGCTATCTAGGAAGTACTGTTAGAATCCCGGAAGACGGAGTAGCTGTCTTCTGGAAGACTAGTTTCGTCTTCTGAGAAGTAGAAGCTAGACTGTGGGCACTCGAGAAGAACTGAGCCTTCAGCTCATAGTAGCTGCTTGTGGTTTAGTGCAACAGATCTTCCAAGTATGTCGATGCATCCGCGAGGCTTGGTGTTACCAGCGGCAGAATTGGCCGAGGCCACTCCTTTCCTCAAGGAGTTGGGTCTCGACTTCTTCTTGTGGGATTGGAACCTCGTAGATCAAGGGCTTCAGGAGGAGGTGTGGGCCGCGTTACCACCGCGTAACTGTGTACCTGCGAAGGCAGGAGTAGCTCGGGGAAGACCGTCTTCCTGGACTGAAGACTGGTGGCGTAAGGCGTTTCACAGACCTGAGACCGAGAACCGAGGATATTGGTACGAGAAGAAGATCTTGCCTAGGATTGTGAGTTCATGGCATGTGCCTGGGAGTACCACCTGCCTTTTCGTGGAAGACAAGCAGGGGAGGAACGGTTGGAAGATAGAGTCTTACCGGGAGCCGAAGAAGCGACTTCTGGTGAAGTTGTTTCTGCATCTTTTCCCCAAGGGAAAAGCGCAGAAGACAAGGTACTTAGGAGATCAAGACGTGGAGTTCCTGGAATCAGTGTGGGATGACAGAGTGCCAATGTACTGGGGCGCGTACATCCACAACTATGTACAGACGGAGCTAGCATACTTGGGTACCCCGGCGGGAGGACATCTGACGCCCTTCTTCTGCTACTTGTATGTAGCCGTGGGGGATCTTAGGGAAGATCAGCTGGCAGTGTATGGGCCAACGGAGCGACAGGAGGTGAAGGAGGAGACCTTGGAAGACGATGACCGAGAGACAGCAGCAACGCCCCCTCCCACTCTGATGCCACAGCTGAGACCCGGCTCTCACCAGAAGACGCTTCTGGTGAGGGAAGACGAGTCTAGTGGGTCGGAAGACGCCACGCCAGTGAGGAAGATGGGTCACAGAAGTGTACCGAGGACACCCATCTCCCTCATTCATTCAGGATCGGAGTCGGACTCGGAGGAAGACTTGCTGAGTACCCGATCGGAGCAGAAGACAGCTTCTGTAACACCTGGGAGTCTTCCGAAGACTCCAGAAGACGAAGGATGGATGGGCGCTCCTACTGCGATGCGAGGAAGCACAAAGAGGAGAGCCGCTCCTGCCACGAGGAGTCTTCCACCCCGGAAGATGAGAAGAGTAGCTTCTTCTCGTGCGCAGAAGAAGAAGGCCGTAGTGGTGGAAGAGGCTTCCTTGCCTCTGGAAGACGAAGTCGACACCATGGAGCGAGTGGTGGAAATGAACTTGTCTTCCGCAGGAAGACGACTGGAGGAGTTCAGTGCCTACTTCCAGAAGGAGATCCAGCCCGCTATGGAGTTGCAGGAAAGGAGAGCGAGGGCACAGGAGAAGCCCTTACAGCCTGGATTCGGCCTGCGCACCTTGCTGCGACAGGAAGACAGCCAGCAGAAGACGGAGTCGCTGGAAGCTAGTCTCCGCACCACGGAGAAGCTTGCAGCCAGGTACAAGGCGGAAGCAGCTGCTTCTGCCAAGGAATCGATGCAACTTCAGAAGAGCAACCAGGAGTTGCAGGCGCGAGTACAGCAGCGCGATCAGGAAGTTCTCTGAGTACCGGAGAAGATCACTGCCCTCGCAGAAGAGCAGACCACTTGGAAGATGCAGCGAGAAGCCGTAGAAGCACGAGCTGCAGTGGAGAAGACGCAGAGGGAAGCAGCGGAGGCTCGTGCGCAGAAGATGTTAGCTCAGTCGGTAGAAGCGCTTCGGAAGAAGTTCAACTTCACCGCGGGTAAGAAGTTACTTACCTTAGCTAGGGAATGGGACAGCGGGTCCAAGACGAGGTTGGTGGAATGCAGAGATAGCATGTTCAGATACCTGGATAGACAGATAGAAGGAGTGAAGACACTTTATGGTCTTCCCTCACTTCCGAAACCTGCAACCGCATCTTCCCAAGCCCTAGCACCCTCGACTGGATCCGGAATGGAGAAGGAGGAGTTCGATCTCGCTGTACACTTGGTGGTGACAGCGTTGGAAGACGAGAAGACTCCAGAAGACACCCCGGAAGACATGATGTCTTCTGGAAGATAGGAAGACGAGCCGTCTTCCCAGGTATTCCGCGTGGAGGAAGCGACTTCCCCGGACCCTTATGAGGTCGCCATGGTCCCTAGTACTGCATCTGTGCCTCAGAAGACAGAAGACCATTCCGTCTTCCGAAGTCGAAGCCGAGGAAGACGCAGCCGCAGAAACAGCAGGGCCAGCGAAGAGCGAGGAGAGGGAAGCTACCTCAGTGGTACCCGAGGTAAGTGCAGGGCTTCCCAGCCCATCAGAAGTCGAGGTAGTAGCTCTGGTAGGAGCAGATCATGTAGAGATTGCCACCGAGCAATCAGAGTAGTTAGCAAACTTAATCGGCACTTCCAGATTTAGTAGGATCGGACATGATATCTTAAGGGTGGCAGTTTTCCATGTAAAAATAGTTAGGACCCCATGTGGCAGCATAGGTAGCGTAGGAGTAACACAGTGGAGGGCTAATTGGGAAGAGGGACGGCATGCATGTGAGGTGACAACCTCTTGTCAGCGCCTCTCTCTCTCCCTGGTGGTCGCCTCCCCTGACTCTCGAGGCAGATGGTTAAGTAGGATCGTAGAGTAGGAAATGGAGCTCTGCCAGTTCTGCCAGTTTTGTAGGATTCTGTAGTAACTGAACATACACACTGATTCTACAGGCAGGCAGGCGAGACACATTAGAGCAGAGACAGTCTTAGCACACTACACCCGTCGTTGGAAACATACGAATAGTCTTGGAATATACAGGAGGGGTCTGCATACTCACACCAGCAGTGGTTCGAAGATGTAGATAGAAGTAGTGGACAGTCTAGGAACAGAGAATGCCATCCTCGTGCAGTCCTTTTAGCTAGGCTGGTGTGTCGAGGAGTAGACGTAGGAAGTAGCGGGAGTGAGCTTCCCAATGCCATTGTGACTTCTTCTTGGGGAATAGATTGTGGATTTGAGTGCTGCAGCTTCGCTCATGACTTCTGGGTGGTGGAATGTATTGAATTCGCTCCCAATTGTGCATGGGAAGTGTTCTTCTTGAGTGGCGGTGAATGTCAACAGTTGTGGAGTGTAGCTTGACTCGTTGAGTAGAGCACTTGGGATCTACGTACGAACGGTCTTCTGGGTAAGGGATCCCAGAAGACAGAGCAGTCAGAGCAGCGAAGTGAAGAAGAAAGAAGCCTTCTTCCCGCAACAGAAGACGACATCCTCGAGTAGAAGACGGTGCTACAGTACTCACGTTTGTTGTCTTCCTCCCCAAACTATTACAAGCATGGATGGCTTGTTAGTCAGGATCCGGACTAGAAGCTTGTTGGAATCTTAATTGCCCTTTTTCATCATGTTTTCTCTTGTTTGGATTTCTTCTTCTTCCCATCTTCCCTCATCTTCCCCATCTTCTTATCTTCTTCTAGTGAGCTTCCGATACTTCTATTGAGCTTCCGTGAAGGTGAATGTCGTTGTAGTGCTGCAGGAAGACAACTTCCGTAGGCAGAAGCCTGGGAAGGCTACAGGAGGCATACACCTTGTGATTTATCCAACCCGATTGGAATATGAGTGTGAGAGTAAGGTGTAACGACTGTTACTAGTCGACTTCTGTGAAGCCGGACAGCCTTCTGGAGGTGTGAGAAGACGAGCTAAACCCCCAGAAGACGAGAATCGCTTCGGGAAGACGGTATCGAGAAGACCGGAAGAAGCAACCTGGGAGCAGAAAGATCGTCTTCCCGAGCTTCTCTGTGAATAGTTGTGTGATATTGTAATTGGTAGTTGTTTGTTTGGGTCCAGAGCACCATTTGGCGTGTCTGGAAGACGTGTTGTTTTGTGTGCTTTTGTGAGAAGACGGGATTTCTAGGCAAAACCCGTGTGTTTGTGTGTTTGAACAGATCTTAGAACTTGAGCAGCGTTACTTGTGCAAATCCTCTGTGGGAACGATATCTTGTATACTAAATGGGCAAAAGGAGAAATCCTACGTCACTACATATAGTGAGGAACCATTTTTGACGTCGCTGCCAGAGATTTCATCTTAGTAACTTCTGTTCTAAGCTTCCTAGATCTGTGTGTCATTAGTTAGGTTCGTTTCGAACTAACTTCGATTGTCGTTGAATGTGTTGTGGGACTCTATCTTGCTAGAAGACGGGAACCGCAACCAGAAGCTGATAAGATACCTCAGGAAAAGTTGGAAGAAGCCGCTTCCCTGCTTCCAAGAACTCCTTGGAAGACTCGATCTTGGAAGATTGCAGTGAGTGCAACCAGAAGCAGGAGAAGAAGACGTTCTGAACTTGTGATCGGTTGTTTAGTCATTTGGTCTTCCGGATCTAGTGGTAGAAAAAGAGAAACATCTGTTCTCAGTACTCTGGTGGATGCCTCCGACCGGAGGAAGAAGCAGAAGACGCACGGGTAAGGATCCTGAGTGGGTTAACTCACCCCAGCGAACCGCTTCTAGAGATCAGCGGATATCCCTGAGACACCAAAGGAAAGAAGAAGAGCTCAGGAAGATCCGATCGGTAGAGTTGGAAGAGCCTTCCATCTCGAGCATAATCTTTGGTGAAGACAGAAACCAACCGGGTGATCACGTGTATAAAGTAGATTTCGGTTCTGGTTACTCGGAAGACGTCTTCCCAAGTGCGAGAGAAGCTTCTCAAGGTGAGGGAAGACTGGAGGAGATTGTTCCAGACGTCTCGGGAGGTAGCAGTGACAGTAGCTCTGACTCAGAAGACGATCTTCCTGATTCAGACAGGCCTGGACCTTCCAGAAGACCATCTCCACCACCTGGACCTGAGGAAGAAAGAAGTTGGCAGTCGCACCAGCCGGCAGTCAACATGGCTTCCCACACTCGGCAGAAGTACCATCCGTACGATGATGATGCTGATGCAGACGACTTCATCACGATGTTCGAGACCATCTCTAGATCCAACAAGGAAGACGCGGATGTTGACAGACTCCGTGTATTTCCCAGTTTGATCAAAGGGAAAGGAAGGAAGTGGATGAGTAAAACGTTGGATGATGTTGTAGTAATGGCCGCTTGGGCTACTCTGAAGGCAGCTTTTCTGAAGAGATTCAGAGGAGTGGGCTACGATCGTATGACCCTCATAGAGCTTCAGAGGCTCGAACGGAAGAAGAAAGAGACACTGAGGGATTACACCGAGAGATTTGAAGATCTCTTGGATCACATCCCTCAGAACCAAAGAAGACCCGGCTACTGTGCTCAGCAAGCTGTGGATTGGTACTTGGGAGGATTGTCTCAGGATATGGAATTGTACTGCAGAAGAGGAGGAGGTGATGATTTAGCGGAGGTACAGAAGCATGCCGAGCAGTATGAAACCTCGAGCATCACTCGGAATATGACGAAAGACAAAGGGAAGACCTCGAAGAAGTCCACGAAGTCAAAGAAGTCTTCCCGGAAGTCCAAGAAGAAGTCCAAGTCCACTGAAACTGATAACAATGATTCGGAAGCAGCCTCTACTTCTGAAGAGTCTACTGTCGAAAGTTCAGAATCGGAATCTGAACCAGAGAAGAAGACGCGGAAGAAGAAGAAGGAGAAGACGCGAGCAAGGGAGGAAGTTGTGCAGAAGATGCCTCAAACTCAGATCATTCAGTCTGCACCTGATCCCCGCATCGATGAGGTTCTGAAGCAGTTTGCCGACCTGAAAGTTCAACTTTTGAACTAGAGGGACAAGCGGAAGCAGCCTACGGCTTCCCGGCCAAACCTTTGGTGCAACCTTTGTAACTCTTCCGGACACACCAGAGATCAGTGTACGTAGGACCAACCTGTCAACTGGGCAGGATGGGAAGAAGACGATGAGGGATATCTACACGATCCCAGTGGGGAAACTTGCTATAGGATCGAGACGATACAACTCTTCACTCCTACGCCTCCCGCCCAATATAATCGTTATGTACCTAGGGATAGAGCTAGCAATGTACAGACCAGGACGCCCTGGCAGCCTTCTTCATCACAACGACCTCTCAACCCTCTTCATGGAGCGTGCAATAATTATGGAGAGACATGACACTGGTGGTCCACCTGTCCTCACCCGAGAAGACAGATTGGGCAAGTGCCCTTGTGTGGGAACTGTAAGGAAGCCGGTCATTTCACAGGGAATTGTCCTCAGACCTTACGGTCACGACAAATGGTGAGATTTGCAGATACCATGCCTCCTGCAGAAGCTACATCATCTTCTAAGCCCGAGTTAGCAGTGGTACAGCACATCACGGTAGAAGAAGAAGATCCTGGGGATTGTACGGATTGTCTCCATATCGAGGAAGACGAACCAGACCCCGAGAAGCGTGAAGGAAAGGAACCTCAGCTGCAGAAGACGACTGCAGCTCAGAAGATGAAGACACCTGAAGAAGCGTCATCTCTCACTTTGACGGATGGTACTGTTTGGAATCCTGACCCGAATTCAGATAGTTGGTCTCCGGAGGAAGTTTTGGATGAAGTTGTGTTCAAGGTAAGTACCAGAAGCAAAGGGAAGTCAGAATCTCGCCAGAAGGACGTCAAGAAGAAGAAGCAGCGTAAGGAGAGGTCATCTTCTCCCGAGCGGCCGTCTTCTCCTACTTACGACCGAGAAGATCCGAAGTACTTTGCTCCTGACATAAGACAAGAGGTTGAAGCGATCATGCAAAAAGAGCTGGAGAAGAGACGGAAGATAGTACAGCAGCTTCCTACACCGACTACGGCGACACCTGTCTCACGGGAACAGCCTCCAGTCGAAGGAAGACACTCTTCTGATCTTCCACCCAAGGAAGCAGCCACTACATCTTCTCTGTTGGAAACACCAGTCACTCTTCTGAAAAGATCTCCGTACGACTTCTTGCGAGACTTGTGGAATCAGAAGACGGATGTAACCTTCCAACAGCTGTTGGATGACAACGCTGGTTACAGGAAGTTGTTACAATCTGTGCTTCGAGGATCGAGGAAGAGGAGGGCAGCTAAACTTCCCAAGAGCACCCCGATCCTAAGAATAGAGCATGAGGACTTGGGAGCCCCAGAACTTGATATGGAGATCCATGGCTGTCTTCTGAAGAAGGTACCCATTGATTCCGGCTCCGGAGTTAACATCATGACGGAAGAAACGGCGCATACCCTAGGCTTCACTGAATTCCAGCCTACTCTGAGAATTCTCAGAATGACGGACCAGACCAGAAGATGACCTTTGGGGCAACTGAAAGATGTCCTCACGGTAATTGGTGGAGTATATTTTTACCTCACTTACATCATTTTGCGACCTGTAGCTAAGGTTGGATATTAGGTGTTGATAGGAAGACCCTAGCTGTATGCTGCAAATGTGAATACCGACTGGAGAAGGCAGCGTTTGAGATTTCCCAATCCTACACCCAAGCCAGGTGAGAAGGCTAATGTCTCGCTTCCTTGGATCAAGATTGGACACCAAGGTGAAACTCCGTCTACAACAGAGGGGTACACTTCAGAAGACTCGGCTGCGTCTTCTGACAGTGATGAACGGTATAATGAGTTTATGGTGAATAACGTGTGTGCTACAGAAGTAGCAGAGAAAGTGAAAGATGTGGTCTGTGGATACATTGAGTGCTACGAGATTGCGGAAGAAGAGCTTCCAGAAGACGAGAATACCGTCTTCCCTTCGGAAGATCCGATAGTTGGTCTTCCAGAAGACGAATCTGAACTAGAAGAAGCTCCCAAACCGGAATACTTTGGTGCCAGTGAGTACAGTCACACTGAAGGAATGGTAAACCCGGATGATCTCCAAGAGATGGAGGTTGCTCCTAGGAAAAAGCTGAAGCTTTCCAAGGTGATCGAGAGCCAGCAGTTGGAAGACTTTCGAGAACTTCTAACGGAGTTCCAGGATGTCTTCGCGTGGACCATAGAAGACATGAAGGGCATACCTCGAGAGTTGGGAGAGCATCGCATCAACTTGCTAGAGGACGTTGTTCCTGCACGGCAGAGGCAGTACCGGCTCAACCCCAAGTACTCGCTTCTGGTGAAGGACCAGATTGACCAATACTTGAAGGCAAGAGTCATCTTCCCAGTACTTAGCAGTGAGTGGGTAGCTCCTATTGTCATCGTGCCGAAGAAGCAGACAGGGAAGATCCGAGTGTGTCAGGACTTCCGGAAGCTGAACTTGACCATGAAAAAGGATCACCACCCCTTATCATTCACCGACTCTGTGTTAGACCAGGTAGCAGGACATGAGTTCTACAGCTTCCTGGATGAGTATTCTGGGTACAACCAAGTTTCAATCAGAGAAGAAGACAAGTCGAAAACCACTTTCACTACTGATTGGGCACGTACGCGTACAATCAAATGCCGTTTGGTTTATGCAATGCACCCGCCACGTTCCAGAGGTTGATGATTACAATCTTCAAGGAGTATCTTCGCACCTTTATGGAGATTTTCTTGGATGACTTTTGTGTGTTTGGATCAAGAGAAGACCACTTGATATTTCTAAGGAAGTGTTTTCTGAAGTGTAGAGAACATCGTTTGGCACTTCACCCTGAGAAATGCTTCTTTGGTATGTCAGAAGGGATCTTGCTAGGACATAGGATTTCCGGAAGAGGTATAGAAGTCGACTATGCTAAGGTGGAAGTCATCATGAAACTCCACCCACCTACTAACCTGACACAGTTGAGAAGCTTCCTTGGCAACGTAGGATACTACAGGAGGTTTATTGACAGGTACGCAGAGGTAGCAGGGAGACTCACTAAGTTGCTGAGGAAAGACGAACCATACATTAGAGGGCCGTGATGATTTTGTTTGGAAGGACCATGTGCGTAATTGCGCGTCATGTCATCTTCCCAACATCGATGATATCATTGACTCAAGCTTAGCAGTTATACGCGCGGGCTTGAGGTGTATGTTGTTGTGAAGCCTTGATTTTTCATTTTTGTTAATTAATTGACTAGTTGTAGACTAAATAAGAAGAATAGGTAGTAAAAGATAGAGGATAGAAGTAGAGTAGTGTTAATTAGGAAGTTTAGTGAAGAAGATCTGCTCTTGAAGAATCAGTCAAAGTTGTGAAGTTAGTTTGGATGGGATTTCCTCATGAATGGATTCTTGGGACGAAGAGCTTTCTAACGATATGTTATGCGAGAAAAACGGAGTCCGAATGACGAAGTTATCAAGGATTTAAGAATCGATGAAGTGGTGGGGTATGACTTCTTCGTACTTCGGCCGAAGAAGAACTTCGTCAGGCTGAGAAAAACTCTAACTACGGCATGTGTGACAAAGTCATGAAGATATATGAGAAAGATGTTAAGTCATTGTCATATCATGTCTACAGTGTCAGAAAAGACGAAGAGACCGAGAGAGAAATTGACGAAGAAGTTGATCTTCAGCGAAGATTGTTTTGAAGAAAGTAACTATATGTGAGGAGGTTCTTCAAGAAGTTTCTTCAACTTCAACTTCGGACTTCAGACTTCAACTTCGTACTATCTTCAAACTTCGGCCTTCAACTTCAGACTTCAGACTTCAACTTCGTACAATCTTCAAACTTCGGCCTTCAACTTTGGACTTCGGACTTCAACTTCGTACTATCTTCAAACTTCGTACTTCATGACCATCTTCGTGTCATATTTAAACTTGGAGGTGAAGTTGAACTTGACGACTACGAGACTTCACGACATGAAGTCATAGAGAGACACATTGCAAGAACTGCTAGTGACTAAGGATGAAGAACTCAAGAAGGTTTCTCAAGCGAAGGCGACTGCATAAGAGAAGAGACTTCTTAAGAAGAGACTTCGGAAGAAGACCTTCGGGGGAAGAGACTTCTTAAGAAGAGACTTCGGAAGAAGACCTTCGGGGGAAGAGACTTAGAAAGAAGAACTTCGGACGAAGGTGGATGAGATTACGACAACATACTTCGCCACCGAACTCGATGGGACAGAGTTAGAGCTTCTCCAGCGGCTTCGGGCAGAGTTAACGATAGCGCCAGATCCTTCGATGAAGAGTAGGATAGTTAGGCTAGCGGAGAGGATCATTCGAGATTTGAAGGAGCTTAGGGAGACAGTTAAGTTTACACTATGCAGTTTAGGACAGAAGTTACAGTTAGGTAGAGTAGATACTACGGTTCCGCCAACTGGGGAGTCGTGATCATGCAGTCTAGATGTGACCATCTTTTGTAGGAAACGAGATCCGCCATCTTAGGGCGAAGGGCTATATAAGCGATGCGAGTTTCTGTCATTTTACCTTTTCCATGTTTTCAGTGTTTGTTTCTTAATTTTCGATTGCGCAAGATTGCGGAGTGTGAGTGTGAGAAAAGTGGGCGAAGGCAAATTTACCTACGAAGGACGTAGTTTGCTGTCGTAGGTGTAATTCTGATTGACGAAGGCCTTTATCATTTACATTGAACGAAGAGACTTCAGTGGAGAATTTGACCGAAGGTGACTTCGGCCGAAGTTGAAACTGTATACTTCGAAGGTGTTTGAACGAAGATCTGAGAACATATTAGTTACTGTGAAGTGGAAGAGCATAAGTTAAATTGTAAGAAGAGTTCGGATGATGGTGGCTTCGTCTTAAGTCTGCCTTCTTCAAATAAGTGGGATTCTTAAGAGTGAGGATTTAGTTGGAAGAACATTTCTTAGGAAGAGTAGGGACTTATTCTTTGAACCTTGATGTGAAATCAGAATTCTTCTGTCTTTTCAGAAGAACTCTAGTAACATTTCAGCAGTATTTTGCTACCTCATTTACTTATACATCTATCTTCTCGAATCTTTTATATGTTGTTGGAAAGGTCCCTGATCAAAGAACTATTTCATTGTTGTTTGTATTCGATTTATCAGGTTTGTACTTGGGTTTGGTTTCTTATCAGACTTAAACTCTCATCCGGATATTATTCCATTCCGTGAGAATAACAGAAAACCATTTGAATTATCATTGTGACGTTGTAGTACTGTATTTTGTGTAATTGTTAACTGTATCTTCGTGGGAACGATCCTTTATTTACTATTTCCGATACTTTGTGTTTCTCTGGGTTGTTACAGTTGTGTGGGTCTATTGGTGGAGCAGCCCATATGTTGATGTGTGATGGTTGTTCGAGAGGTTGGCACATGTCATGTTTGACTCTCTTAGTATCGTTCTTACTAGACGGTGGATTTGTCCTCGATGTATATAGCAGAGATAGCTGATTAGATCTTTGTGTGGTATGGATTGCAGACAAGCGACTAATGATGAGGTGATGTAGCACCCGGTCTCTTGATCTTTGCACCCACGAAGGTGTATATCACGTAGTTGGGATATGAGACTATCTGGAGTTAGAGAGATCTAATCGTCAGTTAGGGGGGCGATTGTGATACACTTGTGTATGTGTATGACATCGTCCATGTGTTATGTGTATGTGTGGTGTACTTCTGACAGCGATGTATGTTGTGTAGCGATGTGTATGCGCACGACAGCTGTCACGTCAATTTGGCACCTTGGCTAGGTTGGTCGAGTGCGGAGTCGCTAATCTCGGTAAGGTCGTTAGTGTCGTTAGGGCGAGTTGTTGAGATAGCCTACTAAGGGTATACTTTGCAGGTAGGGCTTGGAGGTCTTAGTTCTTCGAGTTGAGTCTTCAAGCTCCTGGCTATGGTGGATAGTCTTGGTGAGCGCAATCTGGATTCTCTACGAGATTTGGCTCGACTTTAGTGGTTGATTAGTGCCGATTGACATGATGGAGTGATTACATATCATTTATCATTGTGGTACACTTGTGTATGTGTATGATATCGTCCATGTGTTATGTGTATGTGTGGTGTATCTCTGACAGCGATGTATGTTGTATAGCGATGTGTATGCGCACGACACTGTTGGTTAGGAGTTATGAAGTGATATGAACAAACGCAATAAGTTTCAAGGGAGAAAAGATGAAGCAAACTGGTAACCCGTTTCGCCAAAGCATCTCACCCTTGGAACACACAATACCATTGGTTCATGATACTTATGTTCGTTGTGGTTGTTAGGAACATATCCATTTGAAAAGGTGTCCGGTGTATGTATTGCAATCAATAATTGACAAATGCAGGGTCAGGAACAAAAGAAAACACCGTAATAGTAATCTCTACCATCTGCTTAACCAAATCCATTGAGCTTTCCTGGTGCGAAGTAAAAATCATTTCTAAAAAGACAAAAGAAGGGGAGAAATTACCAAGCGACATTACATAACAAGAGCTTCCTTCTCGTCAAAGAATCTTATGGTAGGAAACTCAGTAGCTTCAGATCCTTTAGAAGACACGATACTTGTTGTCTGCATAGTCGATATCTCAGTGCGAGGATGAGGAAAAGAAAAGATAAATGAGAAAGCTCAAGTGACAGAATCTCAATGCGAGGACGAGGATAAGAAATGAAAAATGAGCTCCTTGTCATCAACATATGGGAGGAACGTAAGGAAGAGGCTAAAACCTTTACAGGATTATCGTAAAAAGTTCAAGCTGATTTTGGAGAAAATGCTAAATCAGATAGTTGAACAACCAAAGCATAGTACTCCGGCAAAAGAGGAAATCTTAGTAGAACCAGAGGAGGAGGTTCCAGTTTTGAAAGAGATTTGACGTCAACGCACCGTCTACGTCAAAATCATGCTAATAGTTAAAGAGTTACTTTCGGTGGTCCCTCTATGCTGAAGTAGCCAAACAAATATATTGAAAAGATCATTGTAGTGATCTTTTATTGTTTGTTTCTCAGTGATGCGAGCTTGATTTGAAGACATCTATTGTAGATCTCAACATTCTAATCATCTGAACTCTTCATTCAAGTTTTAATAACAGATGAAAACTTGTCAAGTTTTAATAATAAATCAAAATATGACGGATGAAAATAATTTTGGTGGACTCCCAAAGTTAATCGTGTATAATTTCAACTGAAACTGATTAAAGTGAGCTATCCCAACACTAATACGACAAATAATTGTGGTTTAAAACGAAGTTAGTATCATCGGGGTAGGTAGCTTGGAGTGGAGAGCACCCTCAAGTTTAAACATCCGAAAATAGGTTTCTTTTCCATCGGCAAAACGATGTCACTGCGTGCCGAAAGTTTGTAAACGTGTCCGTCGATCTGGATTTGGACTGAAACGAGTATGAAGAAAGAACCAATAGCACAGTACTGGGAGAGAAATGGATAGAGAACTCTCCATATGAAAAGCGGTCAGCTTTCGTTCATGCGGACTGAATGTGTTGAGCATCTTGGAGCGTGATTCGCGAGCGCGGCTTGAGTCGAATCCGCGTGAGACTAATCCGGACAGGCAATTCTAGAGATCGACGGTATCGATCTATATCGTTCGTCCCAATGCACGGGACGAATTGCAAATCAAGACGGTGACTTCCATCCGGGCTTTGGACATCAGCTAGTACAGCACTCGTTTGCCTACAGTAGAAAACGTGCATAAAACGCATGCTAGAGGCAACTGGACCGGAGACGACCCTTCGCGGACATGAAAGTCCCATGGATGGTCACTAACCAATCGCTTTGAGTTCACAAGGGAATCAGCTCGATTTAGAAACTGGAAATTGACGTACTGATTTAACGAGGGGTCCTCTCAGACTCCTCCATAAACTCCTTAGCGGGGAAGCTCGCTTTCATGGATGTGAAACGCCTTCACAAGTTGGCAGCGATCAACCAGAACCCTATAACCCTCGAGTTCGAGAGTTGAATTGTGGATTTGCACGGCAGTGAGTATTTATCTGTTGGCAAGGTCCCACCACAGAGTCCGACATAGGGAGGAGCGGGTGCGAGGGAGCAGGGGGAGAAGAGCTTTGCTGGTGGTGGGTCCGCACATCCTACTGGCTTCTTCTGCTTCTTCCTCGCGTACAGACAATGTACGGGTCGGTCCACAGTACTTTACATCGCGTGTTACTACTTTACATCCGAGTTCTGGTCGTGAAAACGTTGGTGAACTCCAGTGAAACTGCTGCGGCTGCTAGGATGGTTGTCGGGCGTGAATGCTTTTGACGCGATTATAGGCGTGATAGGAAGTCGAGGTTGCTAAATTGGGGCAGCATTGAGAGATATGGAGTAAGGCATCCGTTGTAGCAAAGTTTACAGTAGGGTGCTGTGGTTGCATCTGAGCAAACGACTTCTGCAGAGTAAAGCTTGGGCTAGACCGAGTCTCCATTGCCTAAAGGAAGACGCAAGAGCTTGTACCGGTCAGTATTCTCTGAGTTTTTCATACTTCCGTGCTGCTGATCAGACTGCTGACGCTCACGAAATTCGATCATTCATAGGAACTAGGACGAGAAGGACCACTTCTGTGATGGTTTCAAGAGTACCGAAGATAGAGGAAAAGCTGGAGAAGCCCGATGGGTGCCCCTGACGCCTACCACGCTCCGAGACTAATATCAGTTATGTTGATGGCTTCCTCTGGGAGTGGGCTCCCGTCTACCACCAAGAGGAGAATCAGTGATTAAGCTTAGGACGGTCGTCTTGGTGACACTTTCTGCGTATAGCTCGCCGAAGAGTTTATTCAGGGAGATAGAAACTGAAGTGACAATATTCATCAGGTGATAGCTCAGTAGCGATCTGCCTCCATGGGAGTGAGTGATCTGCAGGGTTCCTCTGGATACGTCACCCATCATTTGAATCGGGCATTGACTTAAAAGTATAGGAACTTATGCTGAAACGTTGGCGTTGTTAGTGTGGGTCTTGAACGGCGAGGCCCAAGGAGAGGCGGGCACGTCCTTGCATCTCGAACGCTTACCTCCGGTTTAGCTTGCGAGGAGAGTTGGCTGATCTCAAGACAAAAAGAAGCAGGTTATCTTCACAGTCCATGGGTGTATTACGTGGACCGCGTCTGTCTCTCAGGCCCGCTCTGAGCTCACTGTCTGTACTGGTGTCATTGCGGCTGGGACGGTATCAGCCATGTATGAGTCTGTATTTGCCCGCCTGTCGTGGAGAGACTGAAATCTGTTACTGGAGGTTGCACTTCCTCTGTGGTTTTCCCTCTTGAATGGGTCCTATGGATAACACATATGGTAATGGATTTTCCTACATTTTGGGCCATGGATTGCTCGAGTAAGGTGTCAGAAAAAGGCATTCCTCGTCTGGCTTATCAGATTCTCACAACAACATGTGGGTTAATTGTCTTCTGGTGCATCTTTCATCATATCTGGTACGTCTTGGGTGGAGTTGGATTCGCATTGGGTTTGACGTTCCTTGACTACAAGTGCAATGAGCCACGATCAGTTCGAGAGCATTTTCACAGCTTCAAGTACCCTTGCGTCATTGTGGGTGGCAGTGTCTCCACCTGGCTTGTGAGTAATCACCCTTGGTATGCTGTCACCGGTGCTGTTTCTGCGGCAGCTACCAGCTGGTGGGATTTCACAACTTACAACGCAGAGTTTCCTTCTCTGTTTCTCTCTGTGGGTGTTGGATCACACGGCTACACACAGTGGGTTCTTTTCAATTATGTTTGGAGTCACTATCTTCTATTTGCAGTTCTGGTCGGAGTTTGCGCCCGCAGGGTTTATGGTGGATTCGTGGACTACTATTCCCGAGCGATGGTTGGAGGTAGGGTGTATTTCCGAAACTATTCATCTTCTTGACCCCTGTTTGTAGAGTTCGTAAGCGCAGGTCTTACTTTTCAAGTTGAAGCCTGTAGTTGAACAGAATAGGTGTTTCATTTTCAGAGGAACTATGCAAGATTTTGCAACTTTTTCTTTCGTCCTGCTGGCTAGATGTTAGACGTGTCCAAGCCTGTAAGAACTTTAGACATTCACATAACGCCACAGCTGAGATACCTGAAGTGGATGAATTGAAACGAAGGATGAATTGGATGAACCTAGGTTGCTGCCTGTGAAATGCCAAGAAAGCCTCGCGAACGAAGTACTCTTCGAAAATCGATAAGTCGAAGCAGACATATGTAGCAAGCAAGGAATGCATGTCTTTCGTTTTGCAACCACTTAGATGCACACAATTCTGGTATGCGTGCTAACAAACGGTTCTGAATACCGCTTAATAATGTGGGCACTTCTCCAGGCTTCGCTGCTGGAGTTCTCTGGCTTCTCTTGAACTATTCCCTCAGTCGTTACGTTTTGTTTGGAGTGTCCTTTGCCTCAGTTGCCAGCTGGGCCAATCACAAACCCACCACTCTAAAAAGAAGTGGTTTGATTGCAGGTGAGTGTTCTTTTACTAGTACCTCTTACGTACATATTTCAGTCTCAAATAATATACGTTGGTATAATGCAAGTTTCAACTCTGTAGAATTCATGGTAATGACATGAAGTTAGTTTGAAAGCGCATTGGAAGTGCTTTCGACTATGTTCGACTTTATCTTGCGTTTTTTTTAAGGTTTATGCGTCCTATCACACGTCAAAATCAGCACGGATCTGTCGAGCCTGTCTCCTTCGCCTAATCTAGATTAACTCGGATCTTTTCATGGAGATCACTGTTACGAGGTGTTTGGGTTCCGGTGTCTGTGAGCGCTGCCTTACTTCAGCGCGTTTCGATCTTGACAGGGGCAGTTGCTGGTATCTCCTGGCTACTTCTGCATCATTCCATCAGTTGGTACTTTTGCCTCGGCTACTGCCTAGCCGTCACCATCCGTTCTATGACAACTACTCCGGATATGGCTTTTTGGTCCATAGCTGGAGGTGGGGGAGCGGCGACCCTCTGGCTTCTCGTGAATGATACGTGGTTTTTTGCTGTGGGGCTGGTCGTAGCTGGAGCATCGGCCTTGATGGCAAGTTTCGATGAAAACGACTTCCCTTTGTATACTTTTTGGCTCTTCACAGGTACGATGTCCAGACTACTCGAAGAACTCGGAACTCTGAATCACTCCTCTCAGTGTCACTTGAGGATGCTTTCATCAGTCGTAAAAGTCAATCCTGATCAGTTAGTTGGGCTTTCGCTTGTAGTTTTGTCATTTCCGAGAGGTTACCGTAGTCAGGATGTTTACAGGATCGGTTACGGAGGTTAACAACCTTGCGAGCTAGCTTGTGGCCAGAGGAATTGACAAGAGTTGTATCCAGGTGTTGGAAGTACGTCAACATGGATATTCTTCAACTACTCTCTTGAGGTCATTCCAAACGCCTGGGACGTGTTATGGAATTATGTCGACAGCATCTGGACGTTGTATATTATTTTGGGGTTCGTTACCTTTCTCTCTGCTGTCAGTAACTTGAAGCTGAAATGGGCGCCCGCTGCGGTGTGCGCAGGTATATCCGTCACTTAAACTTCACTTCCGAGTAGATTTCTGTTAAAGTGGAAATTTTGTGTAACTCAGGAGAATTTGTACTCAGGGAATTTGTACTCGTATGTAACAGGGGGAGCTAGTGCTGCCGTGTATATTTTCCTCAACTTTTCTTGGCCCCGATACACCCTTATCGGGATGTTGATCGCTGGATACGTCGGTGGGTCCATCAACGACATTCAGAAGTATCCAACCTCGTCATTTTTCCTAACTGCAGGTTCGATTACCGCCTGTCGTGACCAGATCAACTTCTGCCAACCTCGTCATATTGAATTAGAAACAAGGGCTTAAAAACGTTTACAATGAGAAATTTAGCGAGCTCGAGCCTTGGCCTCCTCCTCTATAGTATCTGACGTCGGTTACGCTCTACGAACAACGTCGATTCTTATGCTCAGTCCATCTTCCGTAGCTAGCCATGCTTGATGTTTCTTTCTTACGAATGTGTTGTGATGATGGACTTGATTTATCGGTTAAAGAAGCCTTACTTCAGGCAGTAGTTTCCGCTCGGAAGCTGGGTCTCATTAATCGCAATGACACTTTTGCAGTTGGAGCAGGCGGCATACCTTGGCTCCTCATGAACGACCATGTGTCAAGAACTGTGGCTCTTCTGCTGACAGCCGGAGTCTGTACACTCTTAACGCTTCACATGATATTGAAAGTGGAAGCAACCTGGCTATGACTGGCGTGGTTTTATATCTGATAGTGTCTCATGCGATAACCACTGGAAGGAGCTTAACTACTTGCACTGCCTCCGGGGAGGTCGACACGCAAACCTGTCTGCAGGAGCTGTATTCGTGCTGAAGTGATTATGTCGCTTTCTTCGGTCATCGTGGTCTGATCAAAGGGATAGTGGTATCAGGGACGCTCTCAGGTGACTAAAGCGAGGGATACTTCTTGTTCGTAGTGTCCCTAGGGGTTGGGAGGCAGGTACTGCTCAGAGTTGAAAGGGTGGCACTTACCACCAAAAGGGAGGAATACCATATCTTCTTGCTTTCTCTTGACGGCTGCACATAGAAGATTCGTTTAAGTGAATTTTCGAACAGAGAGTGGCAAGACCGGAATCACGTATAGTGGGGTAGTCTACTGTAAATTTACCGCTTCGTTGGTCGGTCTGATCGTCTTAAGCCTTACCCCGATGTAAAACTAGTTACTGAAACCAGAACTCGACCGAAACAAGCACTTGATTGTAAATAGATTCTCTGGTGGAATAGAGACAAACTTGCTTCTGCAACGACCGACTGTGTCAAAGTGACAAGTTTCGGGGTTAAGTTCGACTTTAGATCAGTAGTTTAATAACTATGACAAGTACCATTTTTAGTGTCACAATTGCTGTGCGAAAGTACTATTCTGTGAGCGAAGTGTATCTCTCCACATGGCAAGAAAAGTTTTGACCACAAGGAATTCACAAGTACCGTAATGAGTGTGCTATTCGCTCAT
This sequence comes from Asterella californica, assembly GCA_036924285.1. NCBI lineage: Eukaryota > Viridiplantae > Streptophyta > Marchantiopsida > Marchantiales > Aytoniaceae > Asterella > Asterella californica. Next base: position 14,290,914 of record JAYKYS010000012.1, read on the forward strand.
AATGGCTGGGACTAACTTTGTGTGACTTATCGGGCAGTTAATTTTCGGAGAGTTAAACTATGCGCGACTGGGGGCAAAGTTACACCCCCAAATACGGAATCCTCTGGAATCGAGAAGCACCCGACATCCTAAACTACGAAGCCAATGAGGGGAGGTGTGACCGTGACTGAGCATTTTTCAAGGTTGACTCGAGCACCAGTGGCCTTCGCCATTTGGAAATGGCGAAGGAGCAAATCGATAATGGATGATACACAATTTGTGTTATTGTAAAATATGCAAACATGTTTATAAAGATGGGAATAAAATTTTATTCGTTTTTAAATATTGGTTCTCGAGTAAGCTGACTGAACCTAGTAGCGCGAAACCTCCCTGAAGTTTTTTGTGGGTTAGTATAGTGACGCTACCTCCTTGCCCTTGTCTGTGATCCCCAGGTTTGGCCCAAACTTTGAGTAAAGCAGCTTTGGCTGACCGTAGGCAGTGTTTTCTGGCCAAGGTAAGCGCGCAGGACTTTTTATAGATGGACACAACTTTCCACAGGGAAGAGCGCTTGTTAATTGTTAACCTTCCCCCAGGAGTTCCAAAGGTCACCTACAAACATAACAGGTGAACACACGTTTTTATAACTATAAGCGCGATCTTCTTACTTATAGAAGTTAAAATGATCGTGCTTGTAGTTTTCAACATGTGATTCTTGGTTTCACTTAATAGGTTACGTATTTTAAGCCTAGTTATTCATACAATCATCATAAATAAATCTAATTTCTCACAATGAGCTAATTATAAAATTCGTACATAACCCTTAAAACCTTTTCTGACAATGTCCAGATCGACTCATAATTCAAATTCGTTACCATGTAATAATTATAAATAAACTTATTTCATACTTCAAAACCTAGTTATCATATAATAATTATAAACAAATTTAATTTCTCAAAGCAACTTGGTACAGAATACGTACATAACACTTGTGAGAATTTCTCGATATCTGAGAACACAAGGAACGTGGGGAAGAATATTTAAGCATGCATGAGTAGTATAACAAGCATGACAGCAAGAATCCTTGTGGTTCAAAGCAGGCGAAATTCGATCAAGAGCTAACTGCAACAAAAAGTGGAGGAAAGGAGGAAGGAGTTTTCCAAAGAGGGAAACTGGAAATGGACAAGCATCATGAAATGAAAAGAAAGAAAGAAATGGCTTGAACAAGTAGAGTGTTGCTAACTCAAAATCAATTGTTCTTTCAAAGTTAAATTACTTCTTCCTATGCATTATTAATGAATATTTTACGAATATTAAATTACAACTCCAAATCATCCATACTAAAAATACATAACACATAAAATTATTAACTGTTATTGGCATCTCGGAAAAGAACCACTCAGTACTGTAATTCAATGTGCGCTCCAGGAAACATAAGAACAGCTGCGTAGCCAATACAAAAACTTCTACTAGCATAGATTCAGTTTATCAGATTAAAAGATAAATTAAATCATTTTGCATATTTCTTTTTCATGCAAAGATGGAAGAGAATAAATAATATGCAAAGAAAGTATTATACTACATATAACTCTTCTTTTTGTAGTTCTACTTTCAAATTCGAAAACGAAACAAAAATCTTATCCAAAGAAAAATGTTATGTAGATAATAGTCTGACTTCGCTTGTTAATAATAGTCTGACTTTTTATTTTCATCACATATAAAATAATTTATTCTCAGATATAAATTTTAATATTTAATAATTTTAATATCTTATATATATATAATGATCTCAAATGCAATCATAAATTACGATTATAGCTTGACAATAATTCTAATTTTTCCAAAAGTTCTCTCAATATGTTCTCATAACTTCTTGTGGACATGCTTATAAATGCTACCTCACAAACGTCTTTCTTCATATTTTACACAAACCTTCATCTGAAAATGGAAGAAGATTCGTCTACAAGCTTCCTTCGTGTCTCAAGAGACCTAGATATTAGTCAGAACTGCCCTGCTCGTTTCATACATCAAATCATCTGAAGGCTAAAGGGTGGAATCCCCAAGCCACATCTGCATTGATTCTGCAAACGAATACTCATCAGGACCCTCTTGTGTAAAATGGATCTTCCTCACCAGTTTTCGCACACCAGCTTCAATCAACAGTCTGAAACTCACATGACACAAGGAACAAGAACAGAAAGGAAACAGACCTTGAAAAGTAAACGCCAGAAACTTGACATAATCGTACTGGAACTGCCCCGTTACAACGTGTATATACTTGCTCTTTCTTCTCAGCTTTAAGAGCGCCGAGCTTGTCAGACTTCCCTGCAACTTCGCTATGGTCGTAACCTAAGATCATGCTGGCTTTGAGAGAGCTTGAAACCTGTCCCGCTACATGACTAGATCAAGATTCTTGGCAGGAAGTGTCGGACAGATGGTGTTCTGTAAACTTTTAACAGTCTTTTGGTCTTTAGTGGATTCCGTACACTCTCCAGACAGCTTGTGTCTGCAGATAGGCCAACCTTGCGCTCATCCAAGTGTCTGCGCTGGTGTTGACCAATCCATACATTCACCTAGGCGAGAATACTGGGGATACTGGGGATGTTTGTACTGCATCGAACCATCTGAAGGTGGACCATTGCCATTTTCAGAGAAGTAACCTTCAAATATCCTGGAGCAACCAACCGACAAGTGAAGCTGAGGTTGCAGATCTTACAAAGCTTATTTCAGTCAAACTTTCAGCTCAACTTCAGCTGCTATAAGATTCTCAAGGAAGCATCCTAGTGTAATAAATCTGGATCATTTCGTCAGCATGAAGATTAAGAAATCCAGCTAGGGTAAGCAATAAAAGTCCATTTGTTATCTTCTTACACAAAGCAGCAGAGATGTTCAAAATTCATGCGCTTGAGTAAAATGAACTCCGTTGACAGTCCACACCAAAAATGCCACAGAAAAATCATACCGTACTCATGTCTTGGTTCGTCAAGAGGTTGCAACTTGTAATACTTTCTCTTATGCTGCTGAGCGTACTTTCAAACGCTATAGAAAGCTCCGGATAAAACCAAGAAACGTACTGCCTCTTCCAAGGAGAGGAGTGACGCTAAATTCATGCATTGTTTCCTGCAGCAACATTATTACAACGACACAACTCACCTACTGAACGCTGCTTAGCTTCGTCACTGCTCGACGGATTACCACCTCCATTCATCCGAGACCTACTCAAATGGTCTGAGATTTTAACATCAAAGGTGATTTCTTAGCAGGTTGCGCAGATATTCCATCTGTTCTTGTTCTCCGCTGAGCTCGTCCCACTGGCAATAGCAAGATAAGAAAACTGAACCACATCAGTCAATCCCCTCGAAGACAGATGAGAAATCCCACCCAAAGGCTCATCGTATTGAATTCAATCTCTGTAGGAACAACGTATCTGTAAGTTAGAGATATTTTCGACAAAACATTAATTAGGGGGCCACACTTAAAACAGACTGCAAATTGTTCCGATGGCGTACAGACAAGTTTGCAGATTCACTATGCAAGACACTCAAACCAGCTAAAGCATGAATCTTGCAGTCCAACATAGACTTCATGAACACAAACACTCACGCAGGTAGAAATCTTTTAAATTTCACCTACCTCTAGATACGGTACAGAGAAAACGGTCCAACCAGCAGCAGAAAGCTGTCTCCGCTTCAAGACCGTGTGACCGAGGGCTGTACCTGTTAGTGACCGAACTAAGTCAGAGCAAGCTCAACAGAAGTGTTCTGTCCTCCGAAAACGCTAAAGCTATGTAAAATTGTACTATGCAACGGAAGGCAATCTTCCTGAGGGTAGATAGATCACCTTTTTCTCAACACCGAAATTTCAGATGTGACTCACTAGCAATGATTAAACAATATACACCAGTTCAGGCTCTCAAAGCCAGAAGCGCACGGCAACAATGAGGCACTCATCAACTTCGTCACCTCCTCCAAAGCACTACGTAGTTACCTGTATTGCGAGCAAAGTGGGTTGGTCCGTCAATCTCAAGCGCAATACGCTTCTCCACCAGGGCAATATCCAAGGAATGACTTGCAGCGTGATATTCACCGATCCATGGGCGTCCCGTGCTCACCAGCAGCATTTCCACATCCTTCTGCGTGGTGGACGTCGACATCTTTCCAACTTTCAGCTTGTCCCATTCCGACAGAGCAAGTGCTCCTAACGGTTCACCAGGACGTAAGTTCAACTCGGGATACTCGAGCTCTAGACTGAGAGAGGTCTGATGGAGTTGTGAGAGCTGCACCCTTTGACCAGCGAGTTCTTGGACCTCCATATAGTTCCTTTGGGTTCTCATTATGATCTGATTCCATATAAGTGCAAAAGAAGGCCTCTTCAGTGCATCCAACACTGTGTAAGACCAGGACAAGCTAAACAGCTGACTTAGAGTAAAACTGCTGAAGTAAGTCTCTGCAAAACCGCTACTTGTTGATGGCCCGTCACTATACACGGAGCGCAAAAGCGTTGTATCTGTAGCGTGGTCTGAAGTCCCGCATTCTGAATCGAGAGAATCAATGAGAAGCTTTGCTGGCTCATTCAAAGCTGCAAAGGCCCACAGAAGTTGGGAGAGCTCCTGAGATCGGAAATCACGACGAAGTAAGCTCGCCCTCTGGTCCAAGGCCTTAAACAGGACAGGAACAGAGTGCTGCATGGATGCAAAGGCGCCAGCAATGTTGGCTATATGCTGTGGTTCTAGATCCAAAATATTCGACATTGCCCTGTCTGCTAAAAGGTCCATCTCTGCCCCGTACAGAGAGCTTCCACCCACTTTCGAAAGCGCCCAGGCGATGTTGGATATACTTTGAGCTGAGCATTGGTGAAGGGATTCTGTGGCTGCACTGACAAGCGAAGCCATTGCCTTCTGGCGAGAAAAAGAAAGCCTGTCACTTTTGTCCATCGACTTTGCCTCCATGTGCTTGGCGATTCTATGAAGCGCTGTGGAGATGTTTGTAGAGCTTAATAAGAGATATTCGCCTTGTGCCCAGGGACTGCTCTCCAAAATGCTGCTTACGACAGAAAGCACATCACCCGCATTGCTTGCTTCGATCAGACTTCTGTTCACATCAAAATCTTCTTGACGTCTCCGCCTGCTTGATGCCCTTTGAGGTCCTGAACAAATTATGTTAACAACACTTTAAGCGCTGGAATATATTCGTACGTTTATATTTTGGTACACTTCAAGCGCTGGAATATGTCACTAGCTGCTCGAGTCAATTTGGATTCTATCTGCAAGAAGGAAGAACGAATAGTCCAGACATTGCCAAACCTGGCTGCGGCGTAATCAGGATCATCAGTGCCTAGACCCTGAGTCAGCGTGGGGCAGAACCACAAAATGAGTAATGTGAAAATTCCTGAACCTCTATCCTTAGCATCTTTTGTGACAGTCGGTCACGAAGTCCTCCGCGACCCTAACGAGCAGCTTGTAATTCAAGATTGGCGAATAGTCTTTATCCCCAAAGTGGAAGTGCTCAGGTCGTCGCAAGAAGCTACTCCGTCACAAGGATTATAAACTTAAAACAGGAGACGAGAACTCGACAGTAAAAAGTCAAAAGTACGAGACCCGATGTACCTCTCGAGACCCGATTCTTCAATCCACGCTTAAAGAGCTCGGAACCGTCCTGAATCAAAAATTCTTCCCGCTCCGGCCGAACATCCTCCTGAATCACGAATTCTACCTCCTTTGGCAAAACATCCTCCTCAATGCTCATCTCTCCGGTCTTTCGAAAAGTCTTCCAGTATTTACCGAGACCCGCTAATTCCTGAAAGCCACCACCAGAAACTAAAGCAGACATGAAAGCGCTGTCCATAGGGGATTCAACTGTCTCAGGGGAAGGCGCCACAGCATTTCGGTCAATGTCAGCTCTAAATGACTTCTCAAACTTCGAATCTTCCTTTTGCTTCTTCTTCCTGTTCTTCTTCTTCTTCTTCTTCTTTCGTATTTCAAGCAAAGCAGCCACAGGCAGTCCCCTTTCCTGTATCGAGAGGATTGCTCTCTGCCGAGCCCTTTCTGCCCAGTCGTCCACCTTCTCATCTCTCTTTACAGAACCCAGTTCCTTGTCGCCACGGCTACTTCTCGTTCTAATTCCGTCCTTGTCTTCCTCCTCCATAATGTCATCAGAGTCTTCATACATGTCATCTTCCCAGTCGTCATCGTCATCGTCCTCATCATGAATATCTCCTCCTATCTCAAACCGTGCTCTCCTGCGCCTCCTAGCTGCTGCTGCAACAAGCACCGCTGAGCACCTGTTCGACAAATTCTTGGCCGTCAACCAGTAATTCGCCCTGTGAATTGCTGGAGCTGCAGCACTGGCTGTCGCGTTTGGGGCTCTGGAAGAAGAACAAGGGTTTAGAAGCGATAATCTACAACACGGTCCATGCTTCTTCGACCAGCTCCAGCTGCCACTGGAAGATGACCCAGAGGCAGTGGCCGCATAGCAGCAGACACGAAGTGCGTTTGGACCTGTGCAGATGGACGACATGGAAATGGACATCTTGTACAGTTCCAGCTTAGGCGTGCACGATTCCGAAGTTCTACATCAGATAAACAAAGCTCGCTCGTTCGCTCTCTTGCCTTGATTCATGTGAATCAAGGCAAAACCTCTCCGGTGGGCAGCAAATTCCGCCTATCCCGCTTTGTCTGCCGCGATTCGCATTCTTGTCTCTCCAGATGCTTTACCGTGCTGACGATGCTGTACAAGCATTTGAAGCTGCACAAATGTTCCGAGTTTTTGCACCCTTCGGCATGGTTCTGTTAAGCTGAAGAAGTTTTCTTTGGATAGTTGAAGCTTTAACGAACTCCACGAAGAAATGGACAACCCTCACTCTACAATTCCTCTTATCCTCTTGTCTAAAAGATTGTCTTATATTAAATTTGCTGCAGCTATCGTAAAATCATCCACTAGATGGACAATTTTCGCAAATCATGAGTTGAAAGCATAGTCTTGTCTTCTCCTCCTTTAGATTTTCGATATTTGAGAATCCAATCATTTTGGTTTTTTGATTGATTAAAAATGATAAAAAACACAAAATAATCAATAACAAAAATATCTTCTTCGTCCATCAATTTGTCCAAGAAGTCACAAGAAGCTACCTTCTCCCTTAGAAGTAAATATCTTAACCCAACAATTTGATCTCTAAGCAAATAGACACTTGTTCTGATCCAGAATGTTATCCCATGTAACTAACCGTTAGTTTTAATGCATAAAACCAAATTGCTTTGTCCTCCTGACCCATGAAAGATATGTAATACCAACAAATAATAAATATAATTATTAAAGATATTTCACGTAAATTTTGGATAAAAAATATCAGGTTGAGGGAAACAATCGAATAATTCCTTCCACATACCTCTCCAAACTCTGTGAAATAAATACAATATTAATTCTGCTCTTGTGCTGATTACATCTCAAAATAAACAAGCTCCGATGCTAGAATATGTAAGAAATTATATTTTTCCTAGATTGGATAGAACGCGAACTAGATTAAGAAATCTTTTTGAACAACCAATGAACCTTAATCATATTTCGGTTCGCTTGTTAAAGAAAACATCTAACTTCATGTTACCTTCCTCTACGTTCCATTGTAACTGAGAAAGCCAAATTGGCTGCACAATGGAATGCACTCTGATTTTTAAATATATTCTGATATGATTTTTCATAAACACAGGTAATTCTTATATAAAACAATTTCCAAATTGCTAATGATGGACCGCCTTTCATCGCAGGTATCCACCTCCAGCCTGTGGGTAAAAAAGAAATAAAGAAAAAAGAAAAGTTCTCTCTCAAAAATCATGAATCAGATGGAAAAATTTGCATGAATAACCGAGTCACCGATGCAACTAAATCATCTCTCGGTTTGACTGTTAAAGAAAGCATTATACCCTCTCCTTACGCAGTAATTAGGAAGTATAACTTGATTATATAGTGGAATGGTCATTGACTTTAAAAAGATACGAGACTTACACAATGGTACCGTAGGAAATATGTTTTGGTCCTTTGGACCAAGATGTGAAAATAGACCTCGGTTTCTCTCCATATCCGGTCCTGATACCACATCAAAATGAAAGACAATTCATACAAATAAATAAAGCAGTTCAAACAAGTAGATAATTTATGAATAATTTAGTTAATATAGAATAATTCCATAAATTGAAATCATACAAATCGTAAGACATATGATACAAGAATTTACAACTTATACTCATAGAGAGCCAATATTCTTTATCATTACTTCGGTTCCTAATATAACTACTACTTTCCAACTTTGACGTAAGTTATATCATAGTAAGCGTACTTACAAGGCATGTCATATGTATATGACCGAGAGTTTAAGCAAGTGAACAAATAAGTATTCTGTCATATTTTGTTCACTTTAGAGTCTAATATACATAGATAACTTAGTTATAAAAGAACGACTATGATTGTGATGTTTATCATTGGACAAGCAACACGTTTCAGGCTATCACTCTACGAGTCTTATGTTTCTCACTAAATGAGTCATGAGCACAATAATCTTTCTTTTGACATACACGTGGACAAGAAGGATTCGTCAGAATCAAACGTGAAGTAACGACAGTATTCTACGTTGTGTCACAAGGTATTTACTTACTGGTTATATATAGAATTTGATGCAGAACCACATGTCGATGATTTGTTCGTAGAGCACTCACACCTTGGGCTTGGACTTCTAATATTCTACATTTTCAATCTGCAAATATACAAAAAACTTAGATCCTTATTATCATTTTTGAATATTTTTTCTCATCTTTAAAAGCTTGACTTTGTTCATTCTTATGTTTAAAACATTCATTTATCTATTAAAATCACAAGATAAGCTAAGTTTGTATGTACTTCTATATATTATAAAGTCTTTGAAATCTTATTTTCAAAATTTTATTGCAGTATCTATCAAAAATTTATAACATTCTTCCAAAATATATGGTTTACGGATGATTATTTGCTGCTATTCTGAAATAAAAATTCCATCATATTTAATAAATTTAAATTTTATATATCTTCTTTAAAAAGATTTAAAATTTATATTTATATTCAAATATATTAAACACATCTTTCAGATTTTCTCACATAGTTCATAGATTCATACACTCGCGTTCCAATGCACTCACACAAGTGTACAATTTCTATATAAGGGATTTTGACTTCCTTCTGCTTCTGGTACTCATCTTGAGTACTGCATCACCCATAATTTCCTCTGGAGGGCAGCTATCTAAATCTGAGTAAGGGCTCCAAGTAGTTTCATCTGCCATGATAAAAGATGGTGCTTCTTCAGGTGACTTCTTCTTCTCGACTGTAGACGTCTTCTGCAGCTGAGGCTCTTTTTCTATGCGTTTCCTAGGGTCTGGTTCGTCTTCCTCAATGTGTAGATAGTTCGTGCAATCTCCATGATCTTCTTCTTCTATAGAGATATGTTGTACCACTGCTAACTCAAGTTTAGAAGTTGATTATGCTTCTGCAGGAGGTGTGGTATCTGCAAATCTGACCATCTGTCGTGGTCGTTGAGTCTGAAGACAGTTCCCCGTGAAGTGTCTTGCATCCTTACCATTTCCACACAAGGGCACTTGCCCAATTTGTCTTCTTGGATGAGGACAGGTGGACCATCAGTGTCCTGTTTCTCCACAATTGTTACATGCTCCAGGAAGAGAGTTTAGAGATCTCTGTGATGAAGAAGGTTGCTATGGCATCTAGCCCAATTGACTGCCTGATCTTATGTGCACTGGTCCATGGTGTGTCCGGAAGAGTTGCAGAGTTGCATCAAATATTTGGCCGGAAGGTTGCTTCCGCTTGTCCTTCGGTTTCATAAAATGAACCTCTAGATCTGCAAACTGCTTGAGTAAGGAATGTCATATTCTGAATCAGAGCTGTTGTCGCTACCATCCTCTGAGATTTTGGGATCAATCCCCTCAATCTTCCTTCACCTGAGAAGCCTCTCCTGCACTTGGGAAGACGTCTTCTGCGTAACCATGATCAAAATCAACTTTGTAAAGGAGGTCACTTGTTTGGGTTCTGTCTTCTCCAAAGATTATGCTCGAGATGGAAAGCTCTTCCAATTCTACGTTTCAGATCTTCCTGAGCTCGTCTTCTTTCTTCTGGTGTCTCAAGGGTATCCTCTGTTCTCTAGAAGCGGTTTGCTGGAGTGAGTGTACACACTTAAGGTCTTTATCCACGCGTCGTCTGCTTCTTCCTCTGGTCGGAGGCAACCATCAGAGTGCAAAAAAGAGGTGTCACTCTTCTCTTCTTCTAGTACTTGACCTGGCAGATTGAAGTTCTAAACAACTTTTCACAGGTTCAGAACGTCTCCCTTTCCTGCTTCATGTGCGCTTGACTGCAGACTTCTATACCGGTAAGATTAAGTCTTCCAAGAGACTCGTGAAAGTGAGGAAGCGGTCTCTTCTCATTCCTCCCTGATGTTTCTCATCAACTTCTAGATGCGGTTCCTGTCTTCTAAACAAGATAGTGTTGCACAACACACTAAAAATCCAATCCAAGTTAGTCTTAATTCAACCAACTACTGGCACACTGAAAATCCAATCCAAGTTAGTCCTAATTCAACCAACTACTGACACACTGATCCATGAAGCTTAGAACAATCGTTACTAAGATGAAATTTCTGGCAGCAGTGCCAAAAATACGAGGTTACTATATGTAGTGTCCCAGGATTTCTCCTTTAGTCCATTGTAGCATAAAAGATTTCATTCTCTAAGAAGATTTACACTAGTTACATTGTTCTAAGTTCTAAGATCTGTTCAAACTCACAAACACCCGAGTTTTGTCTAGAAGTCTCTTTTAACTCAGAAAAACACGTGGCTTCTTGACCTTTCAGAAGGTGTCATGGATCATAACATACAACTATTACTTAAAATACAACACAAATATACACTAAGAAGACCGGGAAGACGATTACTACTTCTTGATTACGGCTTCCAGTCTTCTCTTGTCGGCTTTCAAAAACAATTCTCAGCTTCTGGTTCAACTCGGCTTCTGACACCTTCAGAACACTGCCTCTGCTTCGTAGATGCCAATTACTACTCCGTATCACAAATTACTCTTGCAATTTTCAACGGGTTAGATCAATACATGGTGTATGCCTCCTGTAGCCTTCCCAGGCTTCTGCCTGCTACAACGGTCTTCTGGCAACACTACAACGACACTTACATTCACGGATACTCATACGAAGCTTATAAAACCAAATAGAAGAAAGAATGAAGATGGGAAGATGAGAGAAGAGAAAATCAAAACGAGGAGAAACAAAAGAAAAGAGAGAAATTAATATTCAGACAGACTTCTAGTTCGGATCCTAACTAACAAGCCATCCCTGCTTCTAGTAAATTAGAGAAGAAGATCACATATCTACATACAGTCCCACTGTCTTCTGGTTGAGTAATCCGTCAACTTCTGTGTACTTCAAGACTTCCTCTAGAGGCAATCTTGGATCCCTTTGGCCAAATGAGCTTTTACAGGGGTTCAGACCTATGCCGACATTCTCATCGTCTAACTCTCCGACTTCCTGCTTGGTACTCAACCAAATTCTACAGGTTACGGCTTCTAGCTTCTTCTGCCCTTGCTTCGACTACTCTGACTCAGAGGACCAATCTCTCATGGATAGTCCATGCGTGGATCCGAAGTGCTGCACTGGATGAGACAAGCTTGGACTCTACACAGCTTTTAACAATCATCGTCACTCAACAGGAAGACTTCTCATGCACAATTGGGTATGAATTCGATGAAACTCAATCCTCAGAAGACATAGACAAAGCTTTTGTAAACAAAATCTGCAATCCAATCCCTTTAGAAGAAGTTACATCGGCTTCTGGAAGCTACTCTTTCAGCTGCCTATCACTACCCTTCGACACACTAGCCTAAACAAAACTGCACGAGGATGTCGTTCTCTGTCTATGTTGTCTATTCTTGTCTACACTCCCACGAACCCCTCTTGGGTGCGGAGGTGTAGACCTGCTCTATGCGTAACAATACTCTATGTGTAGCCTCGTGTCTGTAGTGTGTTTACATCGATCTCAACCTTATACTACCGTGATCCTTTCGAATCCCAACCACAGCCCAGAGGATAAAATGAGACAGTGTCAGAGGATCATCACCTCTTGGACGTCGGTTCTCCTCAAGTTGAAAAGTATTCCCTACTCCTGCTGTAACTAACCCTATCACATGGACAATAACCTAAAATATAAAAGAGAGTTACTCAGCTTAAAATAACTAATTCTGATTTTCTACAAAGTAGCAAGATATAAATAACTAACTAAGTCTCCTATCTATTCCTAGTCACCAAATGTGACATCCATGGGATACGTATCTGCTTAACTATCTAACTCGTCTTCTGGTACCATGTGCGGTTCTGCTGATATCTCTGACGTGACTCTGGCATCCGTCTCAGTGGGCAGCCATGTGTGCTTCTGTAATTGACTCGGAAGCCATAAGATGTCTTTGGGATGCCTTATCCATCTGCGCTTCCAGGCTCTCTGCAAGATCTGCTCGCTGCTGGGAGCTTGGTCAATCTCCTGGGGTCAGAGGCAATCATTGCCTCCACTTTGAACACATGAGAAGCCATCTCTTATTCTTGTCTTCCAGAAGACGTCTTGGCTCCTGGAGCTTCCTCGCATGTCTTCTCTGCTTCCAGTGTTGTTACCACCAGGAGGATAGCTAGGTCAAACTCCTTCTTGTCTAGATCTTCCAGATGGGCTGATCTTGGGGCACCGGAAGATGTGGCTATGAGACTGAGAACCGAAGGAATACCGTAGAGAGTCTTCAGATCCTCTACATGCCGATCCAAGTAGCGGAACATGTTGTCCTTGCATTCCACCAACATCTCCTTGGAGGCATCATCTCACGTTCGGACTAAGGTCAGAAGCTTCCTCCCTACGGTCAAGTTAAACTTCTTCCTGAGTGCTTCTCCCATCTGCGTCATGATCTCCTTGCTTCGAGCTTCTGCTTCCACCCGCTGCTTCTTCTCCTACGCAGCCTTGGCTTTTGCAACTTCTCGTTGTGCATCCCAAGTCTTCTTCTCGCCCAACTGATCAGTTAATTTACTTCCTGCTTTCTCTGCTGAAGTCGCACCTGCAACTACTGGTGGCTCTTCCGCAGTTGGACCAATTCCTTAACAGAAGTAGAAGCTTCCGTTTTGTACTTGCTCTCTGTTGTGCGGAGGTTGGCTTCCAAAGCTTCCACTCTCTGCTTATGCGCTTCCTCCTGCTGAATCAAAGTCTGAAGACCGAATCCATGTTGAAGAGACTTCTCATGGACCTTTGCCCACTTCTCCACCGTCTTCATGGCTGGCTGGATCTCGGTGCTGAAGAAGGCGCTGAACTCCTCCAGTCTTCTTCTCGCAGAAGCCAAGTTCATGCCTACATACCGATCCGTGATAACTTCCTTGTCTTCTTGAGGTACCTCGATCTCTTCCATCATGGTGGCTTTTCCTTCTGCACTCGATAAGATGCTACTCTCAATCTCTTGGGTGTGAGATCACTTCCAACAGCAGAGACAGACTTTTTCTCTGCGGAGTCACCGGTCGCAGTCGATCTTCCAAGAAGAGGCAGGTAGTACTTCAAAGTACATGTCATTTTCCTGAAATGATCGTTGGAATCTTCTCCTTCTCCAGCTCATAACCGCGGTTCTCAGATTCAGGTCGGTGGAAAGCTCTCCGTCATCACTCCACCGTCCATAAGGCTGGTCTTCCTCTAGCGACCCCTGCCTTGATATGTAGCAAGGCATCTCAGGATTCCTAAGAAGACAATCCACCTTGCAATTCATCCTACTTCCTAACAGAAGATGAACAGATACTTGAGAAGCGAGTCCTACGAATTGATCAAAAGAAGGTTGAAGGCTCTTGCGATGACAGTGATATCCAGGAAGACTCTCAAAACAGCTTCTAGTTAACTAACGTCTTCAGAAGACTTCCCGCATCTAGGCTTCCCATCACTGATCTCATCTGTCTTCGGCTTTCTACACGTAATCTGTCATCAGAACACACACTGAACGTTCGCACTCTTATCTTTCGACTGCTCACCTCGCGTACAACTCTCAAAAGAAGCTTGTTGCGTAATGAGAAGACATGACCCTTGACATTGCTCTCCAGATTTTGCCAACACGACTTCTCATCATTCTCATCTATAGTTGGGAAGAAGAAGAAACAAGCTACTGTGGGTCGAGGATGTGTGGAGGACCTTCACATGTTCTCGCACATTTTGCCAACCTTTCTAATCTTCTAGCTCTTTAGGAAGATGTGGATTTGGGAAGTCATGAACCTGGGAGGCACTGGTCTGATTCCTAATTTCTTGCTTCTCAAAACAATCATGAACTCTCAATTTCACTTTGGATCCACATCAAGCTTCTCTCAAATCAATTCCAATGCAATCCAAGCTATTTGATGTGAATTTCAATAATTCAGCTTCTAGAAATGTCCAGACATTGAAACGAGTCTTATGTTCATGGATTCGGGAGAGAAGCATAACGGGGTAGGGAAAATTGATGGATAGAACAAAATTTTCAAGACAGAGAGGAGAAGAAGATCAAATTTGATTCTTCAAGAAGAGGGCTGTCGAAACTTAGAGAGTGCTTCTGCGTCCAATTCTCTCGGGAGAAATTTCCAGGGAGGGGGGAGATAGGTAGGCTTCCTGTAAACAATCGAGGAAGCAAAAAGACATAGGAATAGAAGGACGGAAGCGATGAGAAGGAGGAAAGAAGCGAGAAGAAGCTCAGTACTGTGCTTCTAGAATGCGCTACGCTTTTGCTCTAATCTTTGATGTCTTCTGCACGTACTAATTTGATTCTGCTCACGATGATTTCGTCTTGCTATGATCATGCTCTCGCATTCGACTTCGAGCTGCTATCTGCAATCTTGAAGCTTCTAATCTTCGATTCTCAGAGGCTTCCAATCTTTGATGCCTTTGGGAACTCCTGCCTTCTTCTAATTCAAGTTCTCTTCTTGCTAGAAGACGACTGCTCTCAATCTCCCACTGAATTCTCTCTGTGCACACATGTAGTGTCTTCCTCGATTTTGAATTGAGTAGAGAAGAAGAAAACATGTATGGTACTATTGTGCCTCTTCTCCTGATGCTTCTCTGTCTACTCTGTTTTAGGTAAATGTTCTGTCAACCTTGGTCCTACCTACTGCGACGATGGCTGTTGATGCAAGGTTGGTGATTCTCGCAGTTACAGTCATAGTCTTCCTGGGAAGACTTCACACTCTATCTTCTGGATCTCGTCTTCCAAAAACATCTTCCCATCTTCCCGGAAGACGTCCGTCTTCCAACCTTACGGCTTCTAAAGTGACTTAAAGTTCTCGTAGAAAAGGAACCAAAACTGGATAGTGCTTTATGCGCTTTACTGTAAAGTCGACCTCCTATCAGCTGTATGTAGTATTGAAAGACTTGCCTTGAGGCAATTCCACTCGCAGTCTGGAGAAAGCCATTGAGGATTTATCGTGAACAATCAATTAACTGCAGGTTCAGTTACCGTACAGTAGTGACACAAAGGTCCACGCAGCTATGGAAGTCTTCTCTCTATGAAATTGACTATCAGTATTTTCAAGTAAAGTTACCTAGTTCTATGTTGTCGACCATTGTTTTTCTTCTGACGCTGATCCTTGAAGGCATATTATTGTTCCACCCCTTCCTGCTTTGTTTGAGATTCTGGATCTGAGATGATCCTTGAGAAATTATGGAAAATCCTTTCTCTAACAATCCTTATTTGCTTTGTAAATATTGGGTACATGCGTATGTTGTTTCTTTGTTTCAATCCATCTTTAGAAGATGCAACTACTCTCTTTAAGTGTTTCACAATGAAATCGTGAAGTGTACCTGATGCTTTGACTCTGAGGACGTTCACGGTTCAGACTTCTGTTCAAGACCATATGTCTCATCTCTTGTTGATGTGAGCAAATGTAGAGATTCGTGGAAGTGAAGGACTAGGGTCAACCTCCATCAATGATGACATCGGCATTGTTTCAATTTTTGGTTCATGTGAGAGATTTGGTTGTCAGAGAGGCTGAAAACTCCCAATTCATCCAACGCCTTAGAAAGAGTCAGCGCTCTTCTTTCCATAATGATTAAAAGATTGTATTAAGGGCTGTCCAAATATTATCAGACGGAAAGTTTCTTCTCGTCGTCTTCTAAACGAGAACAAAAAAATCCTCACGAGATTCTCCATGACCACTACTTGCAGCAGCATGTAATTCCGATATATAGATGTATTGCGTGTGCGTACAGTATGGTTAATTTGCAAATGGACAAAGTTACTGCAACATCCAATGCAAATATTTTGATAAAACACAATTGAAGTTCAACATCACCTAGCTTTCGCAAACATGAGCTAACGAAAGTTCGACTGTAGCTGGTCAGAGGTCGATCACGTTACGAAACGTTAAGGAGGTTTTGATCAAGCCCGACAAACGTATGAGGATTGATAAGCAAATTTCTGAAATAATCTCACTTTCTCATTAGACGCATACATTTGTATACCAAGTTTAAATAAGTGTGAATAGAACAGCATCAATTCTAGCATGAAAAACAAATACTGAATTGCGTAGCATAATACATCCGCAGGAATGCATTCTGAATTTTTGGATCTGCTTCTTGACTACTGCCTTGGAAACACCCTCACAAGACATAATGTACTCCTAACAGTGCATGATTCTATTCATACAATGTAGTGTCAGATTTTACTTGAAGAATGTCCAGGAAAATACGAGGTTCCTGGCTGTGGAGATGTAGTGTGTTGAACAGAGATAACAAAGAGAGAAACAAGCACGAAAACGAACGTCGCAATATATACCAACTCCCAAAGTATATACACTGCCGGTTCTTTCTCCCTAAGAACGCAAAACTAAGAAACAGACCAGTGTGGTCTGTAATCTACTTCAAAACCCTCTCAAAACAAGTCCCTAAATCTCAACCCAGACCCAAAACTATCGAAGCGTAGCTCAAAGCAAGAGAGACATCTCTTTGCTAACAAAAAGAGCTGCACCAATATCACACGATTCAAACTCAAGTACAAACAACGTTCATGTACAAGCTCTTAGCTAAAGCTAGCTACCACATGCTGTACATAACCAACTAGAACTCCAACGAACTTGAAAAGACGAAATCCGTAGCGAAAGAACCAAAAAAGACCTATCTGAGAACTTTCTCCTTTCGCCAAACGGTCTTCAGATGTCTATAAGACCTTCCTTCCTGACTCTGTTGGCCTCAAGAACTATCGGTCCGACTTTCGACAGCCGAGATATCGTCAATTTTTGGTCGCAGGTGGTCGAACTTACAAAAACTTCTCCGTACGGCTTAAAACTGTGCACACCGCCCAAACGGATCACTTGATTTGATATTCGTCTTCTCTGGTAGGTAGATCTAGCTACCTTGAACCCAACGGGACTCCAAACAAGTCGTTTGGGGTTCCCCTTGCAAAACCACGCAAGAAATTTGGTCACAGGGTGCAAAAAACTGACGTAAAGAACAATCTAATCTCAAGTCGCAGACAACGAAAAACTGACGTAAGCGCTTTCCTTCAAGCTAATTTCACTCAAAACTTTCAAATCGTCTGATGAAACTTTGTATCGTCTTCAATTTCCTGAAGAACTCGATGTTCTGATCTTGATGGATCCAAGAACAACAAGTTTGGACTCCAGAATGGCCCAAACGGTCCAACTCTCCTTCACAAGTTACTGAAGCACTCCAAATCTTCTTCATGCGTCTTAATTTCATCCAGAACACACTCCTCGGTCGCCTCTTCACGAACCATCTTAACCAGTACGTAGCATGCACAGATCTGAACCCAACGACGTCTTGCGCGTTTGCATTAGACCTCCAAATCTCCCGAACCGTCTGCTGACAAGTCGATAACATCTTGGATGCAGGACGACGATCTCAAGTAGTGAGAGTCGTTGACAGATCATCCATAACCGTGGTGAACTTAGTGAAACAACATAGAGCGACATTGCTTACACTTTTGAGCTTCTCTGGTTCTCATGCATACAAAGAGGCAGGCTCTAGACTAGTATGGGATGCTAGTTTGTCATTGTTGGTGGAGCCCAACGTCGATGAGAGAGAGTGGGCGATGAGATTTCTTACAAGTATGACGGCTATGTCTTATGTCAGAGGGAGCACGCTGTCATGTGTTGGATCAAGCAATGGACTTGAAATGCTTGACTTGGATTTTGAGCCTTGGTTTGGCTGAGCAGCGTCGTATGCGATCGATAAGTATTATTGCTCAGACCCTTGTGAGAGCTTTGCCTAACGAGACGGTAGAGACAAAGACTGGGGGCGAGGCAAAGAGAGATCGTCATTCGTGGACATCGTGGGATGTGACAAGAGATCATTTGGAGGTTGCAGCTAAGGCTACTGAGATCGTGTGCGCGACGCGATTGAATCCGTTGATGGTGAGCGGGAGAGGTCTGCTCATGATGTTGCTCAATAGTAACCAATTGCTCCGTCCTCTACCTCTGGTGTGACGACAGAGGATACTTGGGAGCTTGAGATTAGAGCTAAGCTTATAAGAGGAGAGAGACGGAGAATACACAGTCTCATGAGGGGTTATATGAACTGTTTTGTCTTCAGTATGAAGGATTTGTGTACCTTCAAGAGATCGGGTATACGGATTGAGTTGGCTAGTGACACGCCAATCTTTTGACGTCTTTATAAGTACAGTGATATAGAGAGAGCCTTGATACGGACTCGTACTCAAGATTTGTTTGAGGTTGGTTTGGTGGAGATATCTTATGGAGAGTATGCATATGTCATTGTTATGCCAGCAAATAAGGATTCTTAGATAGATTCTTTCTGAGATATGGATTGAGTTGGTAGTTTTAGAGATAATCTTGGCTATGCTCTCATCGAGCCGTTCGGATGGATACCCATTTTGGATATGTTTCAAGACAAGTAAGCTCTAAAGTTTTAGATCGAGTGAATTCAAGGACAATTGAAGTTCATTTGTGATAGCACTGTGGTGAACAATCTTCCATCATTCATCCACATGGTTCGGCAGTTATGTTCGTCTTGGAATTCTACTCAAACTTATCCATATTTGATCTCATTCATGCTATTTTTCAATTTGAGATCAATAATATTTTTCGAGTCAAATTACTCCCTTCTCAAAAAATAAAGCTTTGTAGTACTTCGCTGGATTCAGCTCGACTTACGATTTTTAACGATGGCTTTCGATTAGAGATTAGATAGAAAAAATCATTTAGTGGAAATTAGTTGAAGAACTATTTTGAAATTTTTAACATTTCTTGCTTTTCTGGAGATTACAGAGTTTGAAACTTTAACTTCAAATTTCTTTGTTTTTGGAGCAATACAAGTGTGATTTTAGCTCCGTACGATTCATCTCGACTTAGGATTTCCAGTGGTAATTTCAGATCGACGATCCATGAGAAAATTTTGATTGCTTGATTCTTCTTGACGCGCATACTGAAGATGATTTAGGGTTCAGAAAACTCTCTACATAGACAAACTGAGAGGTAGAGAAGACATGAGAGGTAAGAAAAAGAGAGGAGGAGAGAGAGAAAAGCTCAGATCGGAGCGGATTATACTTTCTTGGTGTTTTCCAAACAATAAAGAAGTGGTTTAGACATCCAGTTGAGTACTTTCTCGTGTTTCTTGCTTGTTGTAGTTAATCATAGCTAGAAGTTTTGCACTTTTTCTAAAAAATGTCTTCTTCGTCTTAATGTTTCTGCGGATTGATGTATCTCGAGCTTCAAGAACATGGTCTCCATAACAAGTTGAACGGGTGTACATAAACTTAAATGGTGGAATAGTTATCAATGTCGATAATTATAATTGTAAATAATTATTGACGTCGATAGTTATTCATGGATATCTGTAAATCAGTTTGCGGATAACTGATGTGTTACTTGATCCCATTTTAGCAATTGACACAAACTTCATAAGTCATAAAAGATTCGATTTCTATTACTTAATAGTTCTAGTCATTGTATCACTAGTAAACTTTGGTGACATGTAAGATGATGACTTGGCACAAGACATAGTAGGGACACAAAATCAAAGTAACAAGTAAAAATAGTGTCATGTGACAACCGAACATCATCGACTAGACTATATTACATGTGACTTTGGAGCAAGTAGTCACATGGACGCTTCTAAGAAAACCACGTGTCATGATGAGAATTGACCACGTTACAGGCTACTACTAGGGAAGCAATGAGATCCAAAAGAAGACGCATCATGAGAAGAGATCATCCTCTCCAGAGCGACCTTCCTCTCCTGCTTATGACAAGAAAGATCCGAAGTACTTTGCTCTTGACATCTGAAAAGAAGTAGAAGCGATCATGCAAGAAGAACTGGAGAAGCGACGGAAGATAGTACAGATGCTTCCTCCATCGACCACCGGAGCTCATGTTCCACAGGAAAAGCTTCTAGTCGAGAGAAGATCCAATTCAGGTCTTCCACCTAAGGAAGTATCTTCTAAACCTTCCATGTTGGAGACTCTAGTCACTCTTCTGAAGCGATCTCCTTATGATTTCTTGCGAGATTTGTGAAATCAGAAGACGGATGTAATCTTCCCACAACTTTTGGATGATAATGCTGGTTACAAGAAGTTGCTACACTCTGTTCTTCGAGGATCGAGGAAGAAGAGAAAAGCAAAACTTCTCTAGAGCACCTTGATCTTGAGAATAGAGCATGAAGACTTAGGAGCCCCATAACTTTACATGGAGATCCATGATTGTCTTATGAAGAAAGTACTCACTGATTCAGACTCAAGAGTCAACATCATGACTGAAGAAACTACACATGCTCTAGGCTTCACAGAGTTCCAGCCTACTCCGAGGATTCTCAGAATGATGGACCAGACTAGAAGACGACCTTTGGGACAATTGAAAGATGTCTTGACGGTAATTGAGGGAACATCTTTCTACCTCACTTACATTATCATGCGACCTGTAGCTAAAGTTGGATATCAAGTTTTGATAGAAAGATATGTTGCAAATGTAAATATTGATTGACGAAGACATCGTTTGAGATTTTCTAATCCTACATCCAAGCAAGAAGAGAAGTCCAAAATCTCTCTCTCTTGGATGAAGATTGGACATCAAGGTGAAACTTCCTCTATCATTGAAGGATACACATCAGAAGACTCAGCTGCGTCTTCTTACAATGATGGAAGATGGGATGAGTTCGTGGTAAACTACTTGTGTAATATAGATATTCCAGAAGAAGACGATGAGGTGGACTACAGATACATTGAGTGCTATGAAATTTTAGAGGAAGAGCTTCTAGAAGACGAAAGTACTATCTAGCCTTCAGAAGATCAATTAGCTGATAGAGTCAGATCTGGAAGAAGCCTCAAACCAGAATCTTTTGATATCAGTGAATACAATCACATTGAAGAACTGATGAACCTTGACGATCTTCAAGAGACTAAGATTGCCCAGGAAAGAAGTTGAAACTTTTCAAGGTAATCGATAGTCAACAACTGGAAGACTTCAAAGAACTCCTGACAAAATTTCAAGATGTCTTCGCATGAACCATAGAAGACATGAAGGGAATACCTAGAGAATTGAGAGAACATCGAATTGACTTGCTGGAAGATGTTATTCTTGCACGGCAGAGGAAATATCGACTCAACCTCAAGTACTCACTTCTTGTGAAGGATCAAATTGATCAATATTTGAAAGCATGAGTCATCTTTCCGATGCTTAGCAACGGGTGAGTAGCTCCAATTGTCATCGTTCTCAAGAAACAAACAAATAAAATCAGAGTATGCTAGGATTTTCGAAAGATTAATTTAGCCACGAAAAAATATCATCATCTTTTGCCATTCAATAAGACATTAGTTTTACAGTTTCCTGGACAAGTATTCTAGGTACAACCAAACATCAATAAGAGAAAAAGACAAATCCAAGATAACTTTCACTCTTGATTGAGGAAGGTACGCAATCTGAATATTTACCAATGAGATTAGCTGTGAGATTAGATAACATAATCTCACTTGATCAAGCCCCCTTGATCAACCCCATAACGTTTGTCGGGCTTGATCAGACCACTGACTTGCAGCAGCACTTACTAGATGTGTGGCGTGTGCGTATAGTATGGTTAATTTGCAAATGGACATAGCTACTGCAACATCCAGTTCAAATATTTTGATAAAACGCAATTGACTCAACATCACCTAGCTTTCGCAAACATTAAAGAAAGTTCGACTGTAGCCGGTCAGAGTTCGATCAAGTTACGAAACGTTAAGGATGTTCTGATCAAGCCCGACAAATGTATGGGGGCTGATAAGCAAATTTCTTAAATAGTCTCACTGTCTCATTAGACGCATAAATTTGTAATTCAAGTTCAAGTAAGTGTGAATAGAACAGCACCAATTCGAGCGTGAAAAACAAATATTGAATTGTGCAGCGTAATACACCGCAGGAATGCATTCTGAATTTTCGGGTCTTCTCCTTGACTACTGTCATTATGTCACGGACATAATGACAGATGTGCAGTATGGAGCCCGTGGTTGACCCAACATCGTGCGTAAGAGTTTTAGCAGAGCAGCAGAGAGTTGGCCCTTGCAACTAAAGAAGATATGGCTTCAGTCTTACAACGATGGAGTTTCTCTGGCTCCTAATGGTACTAATAAATATATGTCGACGACGGAGTAAGTGTTGCAGTAGAAAAAGCTGAAACTGTCCCTGATGATAAACTGTTGCAACCACATCCATCCAAGTTCCTTCTTCACCTCTTGTGGAATTCTAATACCGACAGCTGATCCACTGTGAGTACAACCTCCACCCGTGAAAATCCAGCCCCAGCTGCAAGTTGTTGAAACTGACTCAATGTGCGTTCCTTCCCACTAGAAATAGTCAGCATTTGTACGTCGAGGCACAAATTAGCCCTGGTCTCGGACGAAGAATCTGAAATCTCTGGAAGCACTCCATCCACAGCAATTACCTTGCCATCAGGAGGCAGTGCCCTTGAGGCGTTTTTGAGTAGCTTCAGACAGCTCTCGTCGTCCCAGTTGTGCAAAATCCACTGTAACAGGTACAGTACATAAACCACAGCATAAGAGAATCATAACATGATTGTCAAATCATTGACATGCCCATACTGGATTCGGGCACGAATTTGAATCCCTCTAAGAACTGCTGATTACTGCTGATTACTTGGTATTGTACTGCACTTACCAAGAGTCAATAGCCAAGAGCTCTACACCATACATATCCAGTCACAGCTAAGCATTGATGGAGCCTATCCTTTTAAGTTGACCTCTGATATCTGGTAAGGAACCACAGCTGTAGATGCATAGTACAGGAACATACATCGTACATACCTTCATGAAAACAGCATCTGCTTCAGGCACACTCTCGAAGAAACTACCACCTACATGTTCCAATCCTGACACCACAACGTACGCATCATCACTCATACAGTGGACTGAATTTCGAACTGATGGATTAGAAATACTGCACTCATGCTAAGAAAAATCTCTGATTTCCTTGAGGTTCGGCTCATCTCAGCTGTTGCTAGGAAGACTCTTCACTGCCACTCATGATCAAACACAATGTACGATCAAAGCTCGATACTTCGTGTTGGAATAGTACAGTAACTCGCGGTGTCCGCCCTCCTTATGTCTAGGCAGCAACGCTTATGATCATGAGCTACGAGGAAAACTCACTCGAAGCGTGAAGTCCGTTAATAACAACATGGGGCTGGTCGAAGTTGATCCCTCGAAGATTCGGGTTCTTCGAGAGGATCTTGACCAGATTTTGACCGATTCCACCGCCTACGTCGACTATTGAGCTTAAGCCCTCGAAGCCCTTGTACTTCGGAAGCATAGCTGATATCCACAGGCTGCTGTGATCTGCCATTGATTTGTTGAAAAGCATGGATGTATCAGGGGTCTTTGCGAGATACTCGAAGACGCTTGTTCCAGTAAGGATCTCCATAGGCCGCGCATTCTTGTCCAGGACCGATTCATGCAAGTGTTGCATGGCCGTATAGAGTAAAGGTTCACATAATAGGAGTAGCATCGGAACCATAGAAACTCCATCCTTGGTTTCCGTCAAAGAGTTTAGAATTGACGTGAGGCCGTATCTCCTCTCAACAATATTTGTATTCTGAAGGCCGGGTGAAACAGACTCCTTGACAATCTTATGAGCTGCTAAAACTCGTAAGATGCGGTCCAAGTTCTCCGGATCACCAGAGCTCCCGGTAGAAGTCGGTATGAGCTTGGCAATTTCCTCAGCAGTCAGCTGAGCATCTGGACCTGCATTTTTTAGTATTTGAGGCACACCTAACAGAACAGCAGCTCTCAGACTGAGTGGCACCATAAACATCGAAGCCACATGTGTCAACATAACCCTTCCTTCGCTGTCGGCGTCATCATGCCCATGAGCTTCCTCTCCGGTCATTTTGCGAAAGTCGCAGTAAGCCAAATTAAGATCTCGATACTCTTTCGTCTCGAAGCATGAAGACTCTTGGACGATATAATCCTGCAGCTGCGGGAGACTGGAGGATCACAAATCAGTTTAGTTGAAGATCTGGAGATCTACTTCCAGTTCTTATGCTCATCAAATTTGCCCCTGGAGGGTAGGGCCGAGTGTCTGAAGTTCTACACTGTTGGTGGTCTGCAATGAGACTGTGAAGGGAACTGGCAAGGAAATTCCTGTTACGTCAAGCTAGGCTGATAGCTAGAATAAAACTGACAGAGACTACCAGGTCCTGGTCCCTTCGGCTTCCAAATTGCTTGTTAGTTGTTCCCAGTTCCAAGTTAGTCGTGATCGTCAGCTTCTCGCGAGTGTGTGAGTCCTCGTATCCCAACGGATGGCTCTTGTGCAAACATGAGGTATGCCACAATATCAGCTCACGCACAAAATATTTATGTTGAAGTACTGCAGCCAAAATTGCTGCCATATTTCTTGGTCGCAAGCCTCAAGACGCGGAGGGTCGTTTAAACCATGAGGCATGAAACAATAGTAGCAAACGATACAGTAGACACAAAAAATTAATATACTGCTACTTGTCAAGGATAATGGAATCACTCAGACCTTGGCTCTACAGTTATGGTGGTGGAATGGTCACGCATCGTTCACCGGACCGCCACCGGATACCCTCTTGTAATCTTGTTTTATTAATCTTTTCAGTGTCGCTTGCTTAACCCGCTTCTTGCTTTGACAAAAGGAAAAAAAGTTTTATGGTGATTCGTATATTGTGATTTCCATGGATGGATATAAAAGCAACAAGGTCCCAGAGAGGTGGCCGTAAAACAGCGTTAATCTTCATAAAACGTTAGGCTGTAAACTGATACTCGATTTGAAGGTCTCAAACATCGACCCTAAATTAAACTAGAAAGGGTTCGTTTGCCTGCGTTAGGCAGCACCTGTCAAGAGAGCAGTCCAGACAGTACTAGACAAGGTGCACTTCGTGTTAGCAATATACATCGACGGCACCCAAAACCGGGACGTGTTTCGTTATTTCAAGTTTAAATCAACAGATGATACGCTAAGTGTGGGCGTGCACCTTTAATCTCGTCACTTTTAATCTTGTCACTCGTGCGATGGGTAGGGATAACGCGAAGTCTAAGTGCAGAAAAGTAGAATCGAGAAACTACAATGGGAAATTTAGACTTACTGTTGTTGTCGTGAACTTTGACCAAACCACGTCTATCGGACCATCGGTGGTCCAAGACCAGGTAGAATTTATGGCCGCCGACTCAACCATTTACTGTCGAGCTTGAGATTCTCTCGCGCGAATCCGTTATTCTAAATGGTGGGCCGCTCAATTCTGTGTTCGGACCTCCATAAATTTGTATGTAGATCATTTAGAGTGCGGACGGAGCTCAGAAACTTTAAGGGTTTCAGGTTTGAGTGGCCCACCGATATTTTATGCCCATCAAATATCAAGTTCTCGTGTTTCACGCTTGTGAAAGTCAAAAAGATGAAAAGTCCAAGTCAAGCTTGCTTTCCCGATGTCCAAGGCAGTACCTGTCAAGTGATGGCTGCGGAGACTGTCTGTAGTGCTGTACCATTTGAATATATAAGTTAACAAGCCACCACTTCCTCCTTGAAGTTCCAACTACCGAGTTGGTTTCTATCACGTTTCGCGCGACGTGTGGCAGCTAAGTGTGGAACTGTATGTATCTCGACTCTCGAGGGAAGACTTGGTGACCACAGTACTCTACTGCAAGCCGCATCCCACAGTTCCTCTAAGTAATATTCGTGTTAATTGATTAATGATGAATTTAAGATTCATAGCCGTTCGACTCATCTATAACCGGGTTTCTAGCTCATTGCCGCAGTCACGGTCTTGCAGTAATAGTCACAGTCCGAACTGTGGTCACGATCACGGTCTTGCAGTCACAGTCACGGTCATTGAGTGAAATCAAGGTTCGCGCCGTCTTCCGTTCGTCCTGAATTCGTCCCGTCTTGTACTGGGACGGCGGCACTGAAGACACCTGGAGACGCCATGTTACAGTTGGAGACGGCATGCGGGCTTGTGTTCGTGAAGAAAGCAACTTGCGTTGCACGTTCAACATTTCGCGCTCATTGAACATTTCTTGAGTGTCTTCTCGTCCTCGCGATTGATTGCTGAAATTCTCTGAGAACTCTCTGAATTTGGCAGAAATTCGCTGTTCTTGAATTCCTGTTCTCGAATTCACTGTTCATGAATTCTGCGTAGAGAGCTTGGTGACTATGGACTTTGTGACTTCCACAAGTCTGATGGACCTGTTCCGGCGTTTCACGTTCGACGTTTCACGTTCATTTCTGATTTCGCTCGTCAGTAAAGATTTTGCCGTTTTTCGTTGTTGAATTCTGCTGGATCCTCTGTGTAGAGAGCTTGGTGACTATTGCAGAAAGTCTGATGGATCTGAAAGCTTGCAATTTTCTCTAGCGAACAGATGGTCATCGAAGAGGTTGTCTACTGATTCAGGTTTTGAGATCTCACTGAGTGTTTGCATCTATCCCGCAGTGTCTTCCTCGTTGTGACTCGTAGTGGTGTCACAGCATAGTCGTCTGGTCTTCATGCTTTCGAGTGTTTGATCATGGAGAAGGTTTACTACAATCGATGCAATCGAACGTTGTCAATCAGTGCATTCACGCGTGCCCGCAAAAGACATAACCTCCTTGACTTAGTTGTGTGTAACCAGTGTTATAACAAAGTGAACCTCGGTACTACGTGGGAGGCAGCTATGGAGAATGAGACTGATGATGACAACGCTTTCGTAGTGACCGTGGAGTGTGACCATTCAGAGTTGATTCATGTTGTGCAAGAGTGTTTCGAGGATGAGGATGACAAAGACGGGTTTATATTTTTCTGACTGAAAGTCCACCTTTCATATGAGAGTAGCATGCATGAGTTGCAGACTTCCAGTAACTTGTCTGTGTGTTTGACGTCTTGGCTGAAGACAAGCATCATCTCGAATATGGAGGTAGCCTATGAATACTATTAAGAAGTACGTAACCCTCGTGTTTCTGTGAAAAATGTTCGATCTTAAGGACGACATTATGGTGTACCTCACGATCAGACAAGACAAAGTTCAGAGATCAGGGTGAAGGATCTACATCTTTGGTGAGACAACCAGAGAAGAAGCGAAAGATAGATCGATCTGAGTGCAATGGAACTTTACGAGTAACGGTGGACATATAATAGAAGCTTATGTATTTAACGTGTCAACATTTGTTGTCACATGAGAAGCCAACGCATAAGCTGCATTTTTCCCTACTGCTGCTGTCACATTCTTGGAGTCGATATCCGGATTGAATCTCTGGAAGCCTGAGGTGTACCGTATATTATGTGAAAAAGAGTTCATTAGAGTTCATGGAGTTCATTAGAGTTCATTAGAGTTCATGTGAGAGATTAATTAAGTTAATTCAGGATATTCTTGAGTTTCAGGGAGTCATGTCTTGGTCAATCGTGACATTTTTCCAGAGACAGATACTATAAACCTCAAGATAAACTACATGTTCATGGAAGTTGGACTAACCGAAGACATTTTGGTGCCACTACCGTCTGAATTCATCTACGTGAATTCTATGGTTAGGTAAATTTTACCTAATGTCAACAAGTGTGGTCGCTCGCACATTGAAAGGGAGAGTAGCAACTACAAAGTCCACGATATCAAGTGACACAAAATTTATCATGGAGTATACGATACTAGAAGGCAGTGAGGACACTGTTTCAGTGTTAGAGATCTCATATCTCAATGTAGAAGATGACTCAAAAGAAGAAGAGGAAGAACCAAAAGAACCAGAAGAAAAAATGACACATCCGCAAGTGATTCCAACGAGAGTACTTCTTTCATGACGTTATATATTTTAGCGCATTCATTAACATGTTTGCTACTCGTTATTGTCATGGATGGAGATAAAACAAATTGATCAATATCGTAAAGAGTGCAGTCGCGTCGTACAATAGGCTTCTTTCTGCCACTAGACTAATTTATGCACTGGTGGTTCAGACATGAAATACATAATTTGTTTCGCCAATGTTGTAGGAACAGACCTAGCATAAAGTGGACTCTCGACAAAGGCACCACATGAGTCGATGTAAGTCTTCACCGGAGGTTTCAGTATTACACATCGCTGATGGACCTGGCATCAGGATGCACAGCTACTTAGTTGGATCAAAGGGGACCTCCTGGACATAGTACACTTGCCTTGTGTAAGAAGACAACCTTTTGCTTAGCATCCAATCCCTCTGGGTACTGCAGGTCCTCCAAGAACTTTCTCAGGTCTTTGAAAATAGGTACCCCTATGGAAGTCGTGTAAACAGGATCAGACGATCTTGTTTCGGCTTTTGTAGACTAGGCGGTATGCCCCCCTCAGATTGTGACATCTCTGTAGAAACTTGGAACAGCTTCTCATCGGAGAACTCGTTCTCCGATGAGAAGTTGTTCCACCTCATCTTCTCGGAGTTCTGTCTCCAATCTGGACAGGTAGTCAGCATTGACATGTTGTCTTCTAGGTTTGTACTCATCATGTGATGGCTTCCTCATTTCTCTTCGTGGTATCTTTCATCATAGATCAATTCAAGGTCATTATCTTGATTTTGTATTGAATTTTGTGTATTTCGTGTCATTGTTACCTCTATCGTCTAACGAGAGTAATGATCCTATGTTAAGGTTGAGATCCAAAGTATTTTGGCTCATGCTTGAAAGTGTGGAGAGTGTTTAGGGTAAGAAGCCAATCTTTTGTGTCAAGTAGGAGATAAGGTGATCTCCAAGTTTTTTTCTCATTGGTCTATTTTTTGACCAATCAAGTTCATTCAAGTTTTGAGGACGGGTTTGAGGTTTCGGAGACTTTCACGGGGGTCATTCACAGAGCGTGAGGTCTTGTTGGAAAGGTCTCGAGTCGGCTACAATCTGGAGGGAAAATCAATCGATTTGGAGTTCAGGGCTGAGTGTTATGATCGTTCAAAGCCAAGGGGGGTCAAATCAATACCTCGAGTCACGTTTCTGAATGTCTTGAGAATTTGTGAAATGATCTTTCGGTTTTATCAAGGGGACTGGGTAGTGATGTCGTGATGGTTGCACTGATGTGAAATAGTCCTATGTTTGGGCCGGATTTGATCTCAAGATGGTCGATTGAAGTTGACTGTAACAGTCGAGAGTAGATGTAAAATCATTTTCGCTTGGATTCAAGGATTGAGTTATTTCTTGAGCATGGAGTGGAATCTCCGAGTGAAAATTTCCAAGATTGATGTGTGCCTTATCAGCTTACAACAAGTCGTTTGTTCAAAGTCAACCAAGAGATTTAGACAAAATCTCTTTTTTTCTTCATCTCGTCATGCTGTAAACTGAACTCCGACGACCCATTGTTGCCAACTCTAACTTCCAATTGGGCTCAAACTTCACAGCAAATTTCCTCTGATCCCTCAATACTCCTCTTTGGAATTTCAGCTTCAAAACCTAAACCAATCTCTCAAAATGTCAAGTCTTTCGTCTATGTTAACTTATGAGCTTTACAGACCCTAGTGGCTAAAATCCACGACTCCAACACATACTCTTAACCAAATGAGCTGAAATTGGAGGTGGGGTTTCTTGGAGGCGTTGCAAGGGCGAAATGGAAGCTATATTGTGAATTTGATACGGAGATCATGATCAGCGAAGGCGTCACATCTTGCCGAAGTCGCTGATTAGAGATCCCTAACAGCGACGTACCGTTATCTTCGACATCATGCTCTCCGAGCTCTCTAACTGTTTGCTGCCGCATGCCTTACATCGTTGGAAAGTTTGTATCGTAAGCTATCTTTTGCAGTGGATCTCTTCCTGAGTGAAGTACGTATCAGTGAACAATAGACTTCCAAAGTATCTTGTTTAGGAAGGGACATTATGAGAAGCTGAGGAGATACCTCGAGCTCTCAGAGATTAGGACGATGTCGTGGCGAGAGTCTTTCTTGGGGAGGGCGGACCTCCTGACTGTGATAGATCAGAGAGAAATGACCAGGAAGGAGAATAGGTCGCTGCAGACGATGAAATCTCAAAACACACCCTCTTTGCCCACCAATTGCAAAACAAACACTCAAGCACGCACTCAGGTACACAAATATGTCTCTCCGGAGTAGAAATAGCTTTATTTCAGCGTCAACTGCTTCACTGTTAAGAAAATATCTCTCTCCTCCTCTCCTAAGTCCTTCTCAGCTGAAAATTCCAAGGAATTTGATCTTACGACAACCAAAGCCTTGTCAAAAATGATCTCCTTCCAATAAACCACCTCTATCCGTTCAATTCTACTCCTTCCAAACCTCAAAACTGTGTAACATATGAGGTTCTTGTCTCCAAAACACTTTCCTGCCTCTCTCACGATCTCCCCTGTTCACTCCATTCAATTCTGTCAGAAAAATCAACCCCCACTCAGCCTCCAAGCTTCTCAGCGTCTCCTCTCCTCAATCCACTCAATTCTGTCAGAAAAATCAATCCCCACTCAGCCTCCAAGCTTCTCAGCGTCTCCTCTCCTCAAATCCCTAATTCTCCTCCTTTCTCCTCCTTCCGCCTTAGTTCTCTCAGAAAACTCCCTTGAAAAAGTGTCCCCGATCTCCAGCCGCCGCAGGTATTAAACCTAAAAGTTAAGGCCCCTGCTTAAGCTGCCCCCTGCTGTCCTTATAAGTGCAGTCACTTATCACAAGCAGGGCCCTAGCTTAAGCTGCCCCCCTGCTGTCCTTATGCGTACAGAGCATTTTTTACAAAGTTGGCCCCTTTTTAATACAAGTTTCACAGTTGTCTCCACAAACTCTACCCCTACACTAATAAAGGTTCACATAACTTCATTCTCCATCCCAAGCCTACTCGACGATTATTTAACTATTTAACAAAAGTTTCCTGTGCTCTTGATGCCATCTTGAATATACTACAAGCCATCCAATGTAGGCCGAAGCCCCTACACTTATGAGGCTGCCCCACAGACCTTACAGCCCCCCCATATGCGCACCAGGTATCTCCCATAGTATATTCAGGATGGCATGCGGAGGCTTAGGCCAGGAAGCCCACGATTAAGGGAGATACCGGTCTCCCGCCCCTAGGTATACAGGACATGGCTGAATACCCAACATAGACTCCCATCCAGGAGGCCAACATGCCAGAATAGGAACCAGAGGCCAGGAAGGATTGATCCTGAGACCACTTCCCTCCTAGGCAGGCGCCCTATCACTGGGATGGCCTCTAGTTCCGTTCTAAAAGGATTTAAACTTTGTACATATGCTTTTACTGTAGAAATCTTCCTGCAAAGTCTTTACTAGCCTTTTCTGTGCAAACTCCTATATACAACTCCGTTTTTAATGAACAAGGAGTCAAAACTATAGTATTTAGGAACACCTACACACCCACGCTATCAGATTCTGAGTTTGAGTCTCGAGCCAGAATCGACGGATTTCCCTCTTTCACATATTTCACAGCCAAAAACTCGTACTAACTATTGCTTAAAACACTTTCTGTCAAAACTAGAAGCATGAGGTCGCTCTCCTCGTCGTGCTTTACATCTTGGTGTCTTTCGACTCCCTTAGGGATGATACTCCAACCCAAGCTAGGGGGCAGCTTGTCAAGCATGGCCCCAGCTCAGCTCCTGCCTAGCTTGTTAAGCTGCAGGGCAGCTTCCTTTACACAACAAAGAAAAGATCTCTTTGCAACTACTTTTCATTGTACAGACCCATGTACAACACGACAACGGTAATCACAAGACTTCACTATGAAGATGTTGGAGGTCAGTATGGACTGAAGACGACGGTGAAGAAGATGTTGGATGCTACCTACAGGTGGTCAACCATGTACAGAGACACTTTTCGAGAGATCAAAAGATGTGATGCATGTCACAGGGTGAGAAGACCTACAACTATCACTCGGTGGTCTCTTACTCCTATTTTATCTTTAGCACCTTTTGGAAAGTGGAGAATCGACTTCGTTGGTCCGATCGCTCTTACAACTAGAAGAACCAGAACACAATACATATTGATAGTCATGGACTACGTCACCCATAAACTCATAAACTAAAATTCTTCATTCTAACGACGTCATTCAAGTTCTCACATTCTAAAATCTCACACTCTCTTTATATTGCTCAAATGTCATTACGACGATGTAAAACAAGGATGAGGAGCTCTTCTCTACTCCTCTATTTATACATTTTAGGTTTTTCTTTGATACTCTCTGGTAACTCAAACGTGATTATTTTTATCAATTTTACTAAGATAGTACCTAAGGTAAAAGAAATAATCACATTGGCTTCTTATCTTTTCACATGGGTTTATTATTTGAAAGTCAACAACTTCTAGAAGATTTCTCTAATATTCTGAAGGAATCTCGAATTTCCACCCCCTCTACACTAAGTCCCCCTAAAAGATTTATGTGGAATCTCTTTTTGTTTTTAATACTCACAAAGTTAATAACTTAAGTCTCATCACAAATATCATGTCAAAAAGATGATAATGGATATTTTTCACCTCCTTTCTACCTTTTAGACAAGATGACAAGATAGTAATGCTCACTATTAAGAAAATATCTGAATTTGCTCAAAAGTACATCTAAGTTTAACCATAATTAACTTTAGCTAGTCATGACTAACTTGATACCTCCTTAAAGTACTTGGGCAGCAAAAAAACATTCTCCACACTTAGTTATAACTGAACACCTTACTAATAGACAAACTTTTTATATGTAACATACGTTGCTACAAGACTGTATTGATGATGTCTTTGCATCAAAAACAAATTGGCATCTGACCGCATAATACTATGTACTGCCCTCTTTAGGTAATTGAGAAATCATACCCAATTCTCCTCATTTTCTCTATCTATTAGCGCATAAGCAAGATAGTTTAGATGATTATTATCGTCCAACGATGTCGTCAACATAACCTGCATGGAGTATTTATAGTTCTTGATATGACAAGCATCAAAGCCAACATGAGGTCGAAGATAAGAAAAACACCTCCTCAGTGCAGTAGGACAAAAATGAAAATTTGCATGAAGGTATTTGTCTTTGGATAAGTCTCCCATTCTGCATAAGCACCAGATATGTGCTTTTCAGCCGATCACAAAGGCTAGGATACACTAGAAGGAGCTCCTCTCACCTCCATCGATGTGATCAAAGATAATTTCTTTGCTCCGTCACATCTAGATGTAGATGACTTATTTTCCGTAATCATTCTTGAACGTCTCTTGCAGCTGGTTTATTGAAATCAAAAGATTGTTGTTTACGTTATTACACAAAAGTCTTTGCTAGTCATCTCGAATTACTATCTGTTGCACGCCACGAGTAGACATGGTCGGCATAGTTGTGAATGAAGTTGCACATTATAAGTAACACAGTGAAGTCATATCTCATCTTTTCTCTCATGCGTTATTGACAACGGTTTACCATAGCCTCGTCAATAACACATTCATCCCTCGCTCTCTGTCCACAGACACCCAAATTCAGAATTCGACTTATGTTGCTTGAGATGCAAAGATGCAAAATGGAATCGAGAGGCTGAGGTCGAGGTGCAAACTTACGTGTTTTAGCTGAGACGTCCGATAAAGACTTCAAGCAACGTTCTCGTTTAAGTGCGGGTTCTCCAACAGTCGTTCTTTTCTTTTTCTTTTAAATCCTCATGATTAAACACGTCTAATCGATTCAGATCAAGCTCACTAACAAGATTTGTGAGAGGTCCTCCATAACGTGACTGACCAAGCACGTACTTCATCAGTCTCACGTCAGTCTCTCATATACATACGCTACTATCGATATTGTTTATTGTCAGTCTTAAAAGTCAGTCCTCTTGAAACACTCAATGGACATACCTTCCACCGAGATCCACACGTTGTAAACGTTACTATGGTCAGGAAGGGTATAGGAAAGGAAAAAGTCTCACTCTGATCACGTTGAAATAGTAGTGTTGTAAACGGAGTACATACAAATAACAACCTCATTCCTTCGCCTGCTGCACACTCCACAGTCGGCTCACATACATAGTGGGAAAACTCTTACACTAGTTGATGAACCCAAAGTCTTGGACAAGAGTCTTCTCGTAAAATCCGACAGAGATGGGCGGTGGAAAGTCTCGAGTACATGATAACTAAGAAACCGGAGTCTACTCCACGTCTAATGGACAGTGGAATAGCATGGAGTGAACGGAGCCACTCATCTTCAAGTGTTCTAGACGTTTGGAGACCAAGATAACTTTTAACAGTACCGTAGGATGGTAGTAGCAGTTCGCTTAGCTTCAGAACTCGAGAGTTCGAAAGTTAATAATAGAAAAAGCAGAAAATCCAAAAGCTTTAGAACTTTAGGCGAGTTCTTTGTGGACGGGCCTGTTCTCGCCCCGTTCTTGACCCAAAATAGCAGGCTTCTTTACAAAAGGTTGAGCGAAATTCTAAAGGTAAAGTAACGAAATAAACCTTTACTTTCCTTACTTGACGTTAGCAATCTCAGCGCCTGAGCCGTACTTTCAGACGTTTAGTTTCTTAACTTAAAGTTTAGCCACGTCAACCATACGTGAAAATTGACACTTGGACCAGTACCACTTTACTGTTTATTTTATTCTAAATATTTTAACTTTTAAAACGATACTACTTTATATAAAACTCACGAAGGAAAACAAGTACAGTAAAACCTCCGTGAACTGATCTGTGATAAAACTAGGTGGTCTCTATTTGTACTAGTGTAATGATGGTGTCAAAGTTTGGAGAGAAATTCTCTAACGTCCGGAAGCGGAACCGCTATAATTTATTGAAGGGTAGTTTTGTATATCACTATATCTGTAAACTGATATAATAATTCGATATTTAAAATATTTTTTAAAAATTAGAATAATTATTTGAATCTTACACTATTTTGTTGCACAAAGTTACCACTGATATCCAAAATAAAGCGAAAAAAAATGACCACGACATCTTTCTACGGGTGCCTCCGCACATGCTCGCAGAAAACGTGCGTGGACTCTTGGTTGCAATGGTAACATTCTTCTGCGGTCAACGAATACTGGTCGGAGATTTCAGCTTTGACATACCTCAGTATAGAGATAATCTCTCTATTTTGTAAAGTGATATAGAATTTTAATTTGGTTTTCTCTATTACTAATCACTAACGTAAAGTGATATTTAGTGGGAGAGAACCGTTTTGTCACTTTATAACATTCACCGCATCATAAGTTTCTTTTTCATCTCATTTCTGATTTTAGATTTTAATATAGAGTGAAAACATGTATTGTTTATGGCAAAACCCCTAAAATAAACCTCTTTTCTAGTGATAAGAACTGACCGGGTTCGGTACTGTATAATGTTATTTGATCCTATATGGCATGAATTGTAAAGCATGCATATTAAGGCACTCTGTTTCCCTCTTATTGTTGTTATAAGGCTGCTTATTCACCCAATGTACACTTCGTGTACATGGGTGTTTAATATATATCTTAACCCTCCCGATGGGAAGGGTTAGGATATATATTAAATTCCTTGTTTTTATGCTTATTCTCAATCCCGGACTTATACCCTGAGGGACGTCTCAGCCTGCTCGATTTATGGGTTATGTCCTGATCAGTTAGCTGCTCCGGAACGAGTTAACATTTAATATATATAAATAATTTGGATTTTTTATTATAGCTTATTACATTATATTTTTATAACACTTACATGTTTTTCGCTAAGAGAAAACGATTTTCACTGTACAAGTACGTTGGGGATGCCTATTAACTATACATTGCGTTACATTGATGCACATTTCATGGAGAAAACGACAACACCTTCTTGAGATTGATTCGCATACTGCAACTTTAGCTCTTAGTTTATGTGTGGAAATTACTTTGTTTAGAACAGTTCGAGCCTCATTGATTCATGATCATTTATTCGTATAACTGTTTTCATCATAATTACGTTGTAGGAACTGAAAACTAGTTCACCTTCTCGCTCAAATATGCATGCTCGATTAACTTCTGGAGATATATGTGTTAGATATTAATTGTATCTTAAATAGATAAAATTATTAAATTATGTTTCTAATTTTTGAAGGAATCAGTTTAACTCATGAGTGCAGAGGATCCAGACGCACCTTGGAAAATATAAATGTTACAACCTGCTCAACTCAAATGATCAAAGAATCAATAAATTAATTTATTACCTAACCCTTCCAATCAGAAGGGTTAGGTAATAAACCAAACTTCCTGTGCAAAAGTTCCCCGGAGTTCATCTCTCATGCATATGCATGCGGGATGAACTCCGGAGAACTTTTGCTCTCTTATTGTTTTTAGAAATATATATATATGTTAAATAAAAAATATATACTAAGTAGATGTAAAGAATTAAAATATTTTATAAAAATTATCTGTTACTCATGCCTGGAAACACCGGGAAAGTAGGAGATAACTCATAAGTCTTGACCCGAGTGTCCCACTTCAGAAAGTACAAGTCCGAGACTCCATACTCATGCGGAAAGGATTAAGTATTAAATTAAACTCCTGTATATTTCCTCATAAATCTGAAGATGGAGGAGGTGAATATGCAGATGCTCAGAATGCATATATTCACTCTTATATGCAGGTGCTCAGAATGCATATTTCAATCTTTGGAAGGGTGAATATATATGCACCTCCAAATATGCATGCTCCAAACTGAAAACGTCATCAAACTTAATTTCCAAAAGTTTACTCCAGAGTTTAACATACAGCTAAGTTCATATTACAATACCAGTCTGAGACAGAAAGATTACCTAACCGCACTTGCTATGACAAGTTTTGGCTGCCAAAGTCTTTAGTGCAGCCAAATTAAAGACACGTGGTGCCACTTGGTTCGTTCGAAGAATAAGCTTGAATCTCGAAGAATCTATAGTAAGCTTGAGGAAGAGGTGAGTTACGAAAGGGGTAGTGCGAAATTGGTAGACGCTGCTAATTTAATTTAATTTAATTTAGCGTTAGTCGAGAAATCAACTAAAGTGAGACCTTACCAGTGGGTGAAAGAGTTAGGTCTATAAGACTTTGCTGTTAATCATTATTCATGTAACTATCCAAATGTAGTTTTCGGTTCACCTTTAAGGATACCTTCGTAGATCAGAGTTCCCTATTTCTATTGAACTTGCAAATGTACCTTCTTATGATAATGCGTCTTTAGACGGGTTTCATTGATTTACCCTAAGCTTTCAAAAGGACCAACGGTAATATACCAACATCGAATTTAACCTAGATCTCATGGAAAGTACATGTAATTAGATAGAGAAAACAAGATTAAATAACTTTACATGAAATCCAAATGCAATTTGCTCCAAGAAGGTAGCGCTGGCAATAAGAGTTGAAATAGCATCATTCCTCAAACTCCACCTGTAACTAAATTGGGATAACACAAAGACAAAGATAGATTGAGTTGCTGTCCTCTAAAACCCCTCTCAAGGTCAAAATAAACCAATTAGCTCGAGAGATTCACTTCGATCCCGATGTCCTTTTCAAGGAAATCCGAACTAGGCACAGCAGCTAAGGTTTTTGCCAAGGGTGGCAGAGACCTGTCAAAACCAATTAAGGCTAAGAAGGGCCGTAGACCTTTGCTAAACAGGGTCTTGGGGTCCAAGACCACTGCACATCGAAGGAGGACTAGGGTAAAGAGACCCGGCGGGTCTTCGTGTACGGAAATCGTAAAGCCGGCCAGAGGACCTGTAAAGCCAAAGAAGCACGTAGTGCCTGTAAAGGCAAAGAAATTGCTTCTCAATCAAACCGACCACAAAGGACTTCACCCCGACCACCCATAAAACTATTATGAGCGAAACTTTCAACCGACATGCCTTTGGTATACTAAACTAAGGCAAATCTAAATTTATAGTGTACAACTGGATTCGTGCTTTAGTATATATTATATTATATTATATCATATTATATTACAACTTCTTGTACAGTAGACCTGCACGAGAGAGCTCAACATATTGCACGTGCGACGTGATGAGAATAAAACTGGACGGAGACCATCCAGACTTGAGTGCTCTACACTGTGAGTCTTCACGAGCTTCAGTGATACCGTTCCGTACTACAGCCGTACGAGCTCTTATTCTAACGCTGGAGATGGCAGGAGCCCAAGCTGATGGGCATGAGGACGTGGAGGGGAAAGGAAGGGTTATGTTGACACATGTGGCTTCGATGTTTATGGTGCCACTCAGTTTGAGAGCTGCTGCTCTGTTAGGTGTGCCTCAAATACTCAAAGATGCAGGTCCAGATGCTCAGCTCACTGCTAAGGAAATTGCCAAGCTCATACCGACTTCTACCGGGAGTGGTGATCCGGAGAACTTGGATCGCATTTTACGAGTTTTAGCAGCTCATAAGATTGTCAAGGAGTCTGTTTCACCGGGCCTTCAGAAGACAAATATCGTTGAGAGGAGATACGGCCTCACGCCGGTTCTAAACTCTTTGACGGCAACCGAGAATGGAGTTTCTATGGTTCCGATGTTACATTTTCTTTCTGATCCCGTATTTTTTTCGGCCTTGCAGCATTTGCATGAGTCGGTCCTGGACAAGAATGCGCGGCCTCTTGAGATCGCTACAGGCTTGTTCGGTTTCGAGTGGTTCGAGAAGAACTCTGATAAAGCCATGATTTTCAATAAAGCAATGGGTGATCACAGCAGCCTGTGGATGTCAGCCTTGCTTCAGAAATACAAGGGCTTCGAGGGCTTAAGCTCAATAGTCGACGTGGGTGGAGGAGTTGGGCAAAATCTGGCCATGATTCTTTCGAACAATCCGAATCTTCGAGGAATCAATTTCGACCTGCCTCATGTTGTGGCCAACGGAGTTCAAGTTCCGAGTGAGTTTACCTCATCGCTCATCAGCCTTGCTGCCTAGACATCATAATTTGAACTAGAGTTTCGACCTCTGATCGTATGTATATTGTGTCTGAGTGATATGCAGTGATCATTCTTCTTACTACCAGCTCAGATGAGTCAAACATCAGAGAAGACAGTTCTTTTTATCACAAGTGTAGTATTTCTGAAGTTGTTTTATTCAGTTTTCAGTCAGTTGTAAAGACTGAGAAGTCCGTTGCAATTGTGGTGGTCAGGGTTGGAACATGTAGGCGGAAGTTTCCTGGAGACTGTGCCCGAGGCAGATGCTGTCTTCCTGAAGGTGTGTATCTTATATATATATATATATTTTTATTAATTTTTTATTTATATTGGATTCCTTGGACTGTACTATGCATCTATACTCTGAGATCAATCTGAAAGGATAGGCTCCGTTCTCAAAGGTATTATGTATAGGATCTTGCACTCTTAGAGGATCCCTGTCGGGGAGCGCTATACCATATAAAGAAGCGCGGCACAGGGCTGTTTCTAACGAGCTTCCACCAGGAATATATGCTACGCACGCTAAAAGCGGCATGAGAGGGCCAACAAACTGACGAGCGTGTCAATTCTCTGAGAGTGCATTACGCATTTTGAAAGCTTAGCCGAGGAATCACGAAACATGCGTAATGCAAGACTGAGAGTGCATTACCCGCATGCGTAATGGACAGAGGCTTAAAAACTTTCGGTTGTTTTCGTGAAGCTAAGTTTCGTTCACTTAAACTGTTACTGCTAGCCGTCGACTCTTTTATTTGTCCGCGGCTGGCGTCGACCTCGGCATTAATCTTTTCTCTTCTCTAAGACGCTCCTGGCGCCGGACTCTTAACGTTAACTAAGATCTCTTCCCTCCGCTGTTTCAATTTCAAAGACTAGTAAATTCCGGCTTTCGAAGCTATGATAAGTAGACGTAAGAAAAACCCACTCGAGCTGATAATACTTTCCACCGACCAGTAACTATGCTATCCATCGTGTGCTTGTATCCGAATGCTGCTTCATTGCCTACCATAGCTGTGGTTGATGAGTGGGTAAATGTATGTGTATAGTGTTGATTGGATATTGACTCTTGGATAAGTAGTTCTGAGAGAGGGACCAAATCCGTGCTAGAATCCAGCATGGACATGTTCGGCAACTCTTAACTCGTTTTATGTACTATAACTGTTACAGTGGGTTTTGCACAACTGGGACGACGAGAGCTGTCTGAAGATACTCACAAACGCCGCAAGGGCACTGCCTCCAAATGGCAAGCTAATTGCTGCGGATGGAGTGCTTCCGGAGATCTCAGATTTTTCGGTCGAGACCAAGGCTAATTTATGCCTCAACGTACAAATGATGGGTGTGTCTCCTGGTGGGAAGGAACGCACACTGAGTCAGTTTCAACAACTTGCAGCTCGGGCTGGATTTTCACGGGTGGATGTTGCACTCACCGTGGATCAACTGACGATTTTAGAATTCTACAAGAGCTGAAGAAAAAACTTGGATGTATGTGTTTAGATTATATTTCTAACCAACAGTAGTCGAACTCTTCTTCCTGCAGGTGTCGCACATCATAAGGTGTATACTTGTGCATAGTTTCGGTTGGTACGGTAGCAATTACTCACACGAGTTATCAGAGTCAACGCTGGAGTCTTTTTCTCCAGACCATGTGCCCCGGCGCTCTTAGTACTGGGACCTTTCACTGCACTGTGTTCACCCATTACCGGGGCATGATGTAGAAGAGAATTCGTCCCAGTAAAAGTTACTCAGAAATTCAGAAATACTTCTCAATACTATAATTTTAGTGTTGTGCGTTACTTATGATGTGAGAATTATGGCTCCACACGTGCACTCGGAAGCTGTATGACATGATGGATAGTTGGAATACTTCTAAAGCTCGCTAGATTGCTTCTCCGCTTTACTATACACAAGAATCATTTCTTCAAGAAATCAGTGATTCAAGATCTATTCGAGTGATGGGTAGCAAAAGTGATGTAAGAGATGTCGCAGGCATCTCTAAGCTTTCCGTAGGAGGTGATTTGCAACTCTGGAAGTTTGAAAATGGAGATCATCCTGAAGGCCAGAGATATGATCATGGCTGTTGTGGATGGCAGTGAAAGTGTCACAGATGCAGTCGCCCAGAACGGGAAAGAGGAGGAGTGGGATAAACGTCATCAATATGCTTGCATGTTCCTACCTGCGGCAATAGATAAGAAGATACTGAAGAAGCTGTTGACTTGCAAAACAGCAACGGAGATGTGGATTAAGTTGAGCGTGCTGCATGAAAATCATGCGCTGAACACAAACATCTGTTACAAGCTCGTGTTAATAATCACACAAATTATCTGTATAGTGCACAAGCCTTCGGAATACAAGGGTGTATCGTCTGCGGGAGAACAAACAGTGGCGGAGCTACAATCTCGGCTATTGAAAGAGGAGTTGTAGAATCTCAAGCGTGAAGGAAACGAAGAGGGCAGACGATATGCGGGAGAAGCAGTCTAGCAGCCTATGACAGAGGCTTTCCGAAGTATGACATTTACTCTCGTGGAAATCGAGAGAGAGACATCTTCTTTGCAAGTTCACGATCCTTTGCACAAACAATGAATCTCGAGGTATGTATTATAAGTCGGAGACACCGGAGCAAGGTCCCGCTGAGAATGTTTGAAGAAGTGCAGATTATGGTGATGTGATGCGCAGAATCTACGTAAGCTGAGAGTTGTTGCCTTCGTTGTATTTGTGTATGTATATCGCCCTTTGGAATCATATTTTGAGGTCAGAGGTTCAAGGAAAGTACAATTCGATATTCTCTTTCCTTCTTCTCTCCAAACTGAAGATCGTCGTAACCGTAGACAATGGTCACCCGACACTCATGGAACAATCGCTCTCATGGTCCGATTTGCAAAGATCGAGCAGTAGATAGTAAATGTCCTTGGATCCTTCACCTCAGTAGCACCATAAACATCGAAGCCATCTTGCGAAAGTCGCAGTAAGACAAATTAAGATCTCGATATTCTTTCGTCTGGAAGCCTGAAGACTCTTAAACGATATAACTGTTCAGCTGCAGAGACTGGAGCTCACATTGCAGTTTAGGTGAAGATCTGGGGATCACCTTCCAGTTCTTAGGCTCATCAAATTTGTCTCTGGAGGGTAGGGACGGGTGTCTGAAGTTCTACACTGTTCGTGGTCTGCAATGCGACTGTCATGGAAACTGGCAAGGAAATTCCTGTTACGTCAAGCTAGTCTGAGAGAACAAAACTGACAGACACGACCAGGTCTTGATCCTTTCGGCTTCCAAGTTTCTTGTTAGTTGTTCCAAGTTCCAGACGCGATCGTCAGCTTCTCTCGAGTGGTTGAGCCTTGTCTCCCAACGGATTGCTCTCGTGGAAACTGATAAAGTGCGAGCACTGTATACGCCAAAGGGATAAGATTAACATCATGTC
The DNA here is from genome assembly GCA_036924285.1 of Asterella californica. NCBI lineage: Eukaryota > Viridiplantae > Streptophyta > Marchantiopsida > Marchantiales > Aytoniaceae > Asterella > Asterella californica. The sequence goes on from JAYKYS010000012.1 coordinate 14,333,572, forward strand.
CATAGTGAGAGGAAGAAGTTTAAATTTTAAGTAACTTTTGCTATAGGAAGTAGAGCTGAAGGGGGAAGTAGAGTAAGATAAGAGGGAATTAGAGTTTGGCTAGCGGCTTACCAGACTCAGCCGTGAAGAATGACTGAAGAGGGACCTGAGTAGATAGGAAGCTAAGGTTGAGTAACATCCTCTCAATGTGAGGTTAACACTTGATATTAGATTTCCAGCATTAGGTATGCAAGAATATCAGCTCACGCACAATAAATTAACGTTACTGTAAACAAAATTGCTGCGATAATTCTTCGTCTCAAAGCCTCAAGACGCGGAGGGTCGTTAAACCATGAGGTATGGAACCATATCAGCACACGATACAGTAGTCAAAATTAGTTCGATACTGCTTCGTCTCAAGGATAATGGGATCACTGACCTTGGCTTTACAGGTTTACGGTCATTCGTGTAATGTGATTTACATGGATGGATAGAAAAAGCAACAAGGTCTCCCCAGAGGTGGCACGTAAAACGGCGTTAATCTTCATAAGATCGTTAGGCTGTAAACTGATACTCGATCGGTATTAGGAGGTCGAAAACATCGACCGGAATATAGAGAGATGTCCAAGGGGTCGTTTGCATGAGTTAGGCAGTACGTCTCAAGAGAGCAGTTCAGACAGTACTAGTGCACAAAAGTAGAATCGAGAAACTTCGAACTTCGAACCTTTTACAAACCACCTCCATCGGTGGTCCATAGATTTATGACCTGGTAGACAAACTGGAATTTATGGCCGCAGACTCAACCGTTTACCGTAACGGTCGAGGTTTGAGATTCTCTCGCGCGAATCCGTCATTCTCAATGGTGGTTCTGTCAAACGTGTGTTCGGACCTCCGTAAATTTGTTATGTAGATCATTTGGAGTGCGGACGGAGCTCAAAACCTTTTTGGGATTCAGGTCTGGGTGACGCTAATACAATCTGCTAGTCAACATACTGGTTTGTGAGAGTCTGATCAAGCGAGAGAGAGAACGAGCTCCGTAAGATACGGAGAGGACGCACGCTGGGGGAACGAAGACGTGAACTGGGAGGCTATCGCCGCTATGGCGAGCCATGGCCTCCTAGCTAGTTTGGGGTACACGAGCAGTCTCAGGTAGCAGCTGCAACGTCGAATTCCAAACAAGATAGTTAGACGAGCAGACACAATCAGATCAAGAAGAAGTCGATAGAATTAGAGAGTAGTTTAGACAAAAACTAGAAGAAAGTTGAAGCAAGTATGGAAAGTGGAAATGTCACTAACCTAGCTATAGCTACCAAAGGGTGTAACTGTGGAGTAAGAGCATAGAATGATGTTCATACTCGATCTTAGATTACACATCGTGTTATAAATTGCTGCACATCAGTGTGAATACCGCATCACCTATATTGTCCTTAGAGTAAGCTATACTTTCGCTTCAGTCCAAAATGCTCCAACTCCTCGTGAGCATGTTAAACTAATTGTGCTCTCTGTGATAGAATATGCATCGTGAAAAACAAATTCTCTACATAGATGAAACAAATAGAAAGCTACTGCAGATGCAACGAAGTGTGCAAAAACAAAGCAGACAGTAGCAAATAGAGCGATTGCAAAAGCACAAAAAGAGCTATGAAAGATGGACGAGCGTGGAAAAATAAAGCGAGCCGTTTGTAGGCAGACTCATGCAGCACGAGTAGAGTAGATCAATAGCTATGGGTAGTCGTCGAGAGCAAGTAAAGAGCACCAAGTCCGGAATCCCTAGCAGAGCGAGGAATCCCTAAGCAACGCCGAGGAGAGAAGCTAGCGAGTGCGGAGATAGTGGAGCGTAGCCGACGAGGAGAAGCCAAGGCAAACGAGTTTTATGAATTTCTTGCTGTCATATTACACTTGTGATTCACATTCTTTCTAATAGTCTTCCAAAACTGGAACTAGCCATCAATGCTAGCTCTACTTCTGTCCTCCCACACTCCTCATGACTTGGACTGTGAAAAACCAAGAACCAACAGCAGCACGGGGGAAAAAGGTTCATAGAGATCCTCATGTTCACACGCACGACAGTAATAACGACACTCGTCAAGTAAATCCTCAGGGCCCTTCCGAACCAAGTTCCGGGTCTTACTAGTTCGCAGCGAATTTGCAAAAAAATATATCTCGTGAATCTGCAAAAATTTTGTATCTCGATAATTGTGTTAAGGTAATTAAACCACAATTACCATTACATCAACGGTTGATTAATATATATCCTCCCCCATGGCTTTATACATCTGATGCATTTCCTGTTGCTAGGAATGACTGAAGTGTTATTTACAAATTCTACACTAAGTTGCTTGAGAAATTTTAGAAACTTAGAAATTTGAGAAACTGTTATACAGGAACCGGGTCTAGAGTTGTGCGAATATCCAAATATAACCAATAAACGAAGTAAACATTCTACCGAAATTTTATTGCTAAGAGTTTGCAAACTAAAGTACATCAATACATTCACACATTAATTCAAGGACAAGCGCTGATAACTGGCAAACTGTATTTATCTGAAAAGAATATGTCATCTGATTACCAGGGGACCAAGTAAGTAAGCAGAGAAAAGAAGAACAACCAGCCTCAAACGGTGAACTGAGCTGGTGGCCTAAAATTAAACTGCTATTTGAAGCAGTTAAATTATATCTTTATAATTAAACGGTTGTATCTTTGTTACAATTGAACGCCGTGAAACCAAAAACCCATAAATGTAGTGTGCAAAATGCTCGCCTCCTACTATAAAGACGTCACTGACGAGTAATAATATTTATTTTAATACATATAAATTTATGAATTAAGAACTTGGAAGGGTTAGTTCATTGATTAAGGATGTGCGTATGAATATGTATGCTAGATGAACTCCCATGAACTTTTGTTCATTTATTGTTATCGGGAAAATATATATATGCTAAATAAAGTATATATATATATATTAAATATAAATAATTAAAATATTTTATAAAAGTTATATGTTAGCTCATGTCTGGAAACACGGGGAGAGCAAGAGATAAACCATAAGTCTTGACCGCCTGCCGTGCTTCAGAAGGTACAAGTCTGGTAATCTATACTCATGAATACATTAATTCACGTAGAGTTTAATTTAATACTTAACCCTTCCTGTTGGAAGGATTAGGTACTAAATTAAACGCCTGGATATTTGCCTCCTCTATCTTGCAAGAGGAGGTGAATATGCAAGTGCTCTGAATGTGCTAACATAACATGATTACTAGAATCTAATACCAATAATCCAAGTTAATCTATTGAGATCGTAATTTTCTCTCTTTTCTTTCGGAGGGACAATTTATCAAGTCAAACTTTGAGATTTATCACGATCTAAACTAGTCGTAGTTACGACTAGTTTAAATGGACACTAAACCAAAGTAGATAATTCATTTATTTCTTAAGGTATGAACTTTGGGAAGAGGGTGATAAGCTCATTAATTTATTGCTTAACTCAAAATTAACGCTAAGACTAAAATCAGGTTTGATGTGACTCCAAATTTTTACTACATTTATGGATGATGTCCCAAGAAATCCGTTGTTTTGCAGTCTGTTAACATGTAATATTTAATTAAAAAAATTATTTTATTTTATTTTATGTGAGACTTAAATTTCACACTTTTATATATTTTTATAACACAGAGTAGAAAAAAATTTTCTCTTGCAGAGACCAAGTCCGACTTCTCCCGTCCTGACCAGAGCCAATCTACATATAGAATTTATTTCCTGTTTTGTTGCTTGTCATCTTCTTTGCTTCTGGTCGGAAGCTTAGGTAGCATGCATATCATTCAGAGCACCTGCAAATTCACCTATATACAGGAGTTAATATCTAACCCCTCCGGCAAGAAGGGTTAGGTATTAAATTAACCTCAGTGTGTATAAATGTATTAATGAGTATGGATCCCTAGACTTGTACTTTCTGAAGCGCGGCACTCAAGTCAAAGATTTATGGGTTATCTCCTACTCTCTTCGTGCTTCCAGGCATGAGCTAACAGATAATTTTTATAAAATATTTTCTTTATATATCTTATATTTATATATATATATATATATATATTCCTGATAACATTATGCGAGCAAAAGTTCCCAGAGTTCATCCAACATGCATTTTATCGATTGTAATGAACGCAATAGACATTTATCATGGGTTTCTTTTTCTCCATGTGGATACGGAGAGTGCGATATGCATGTTTAATTTATGACAAACATATTTCTTCAAAGAAGGATCTGGTCAGAAATTAATTTAAAAATACTTTTAAACTGAATTGTTTCTCATCGAGGATAATTTGTATGGTACAATCAGAAAGGATTAACATACTTGACATATAATTTCTTTGTTCACTTCTGACTAACTATTTACTTCTCTTCTTCTCGGATAAATAATTTCTCCTCACTCTTCATTACATACTAATGTAATGACTTACATTAATTACATTTAATGCAAGACTCTAGACGTCTATTTCAACCAACCAAACAAAAGTATTTTTCTAATCTAAGCACGACCCAAGCATAACCAAAATCAGAGTCAAGGGGACTCTGAATTTCCTCATAAATGAAGCCAAGCTTAGTTTTTGGATGTTGACTATGTTGTAACTAAGCTTGGCTTCATTTAAGTTGGACGTGTAAGTTGGACTCCATCGCTCCAAGATCATCTTCCCTTCGTTATCATCTGCATGCATAAACTCGTACTTCTCCTCTCCAAAATCTAGCCCATCAAGACTCACTTCCGCACTGTTAGAGCCTCCATCCTTTGCAAAGATGCAAACATTTTTTCTGTTGTTAATCTATGTCTTGCAGCAAGGGTAGGAAAATGCAGCGTAGTTCACTGCATCTCGTGTCTCGTCAAATTGAACCTCTTACAGTTGAACTTCTCCTCTCCTGCTTAAACGAATGAAACGTCAGAGTCCCGACTTGGTTGCGCAAGTCTTGCCCCCGAGTCTTCCAGTGGATTAGAACCCTTACTGTAGTGAGATGGAGGCGAGAACGCTCGAGTACCAGACAACCAGTCAGAAAGAAGGAAAGTGGGTGAACCTCAAGCATTTGAAATTCAGTTTGTAACTTATTAGCTGTAGTTTGATGATGAGTGGCGCAGCCTCTTGGATGCGGTCACCAATAAAATGTCCAAGCCGTTTGAATCATGGTCCATTCACGACAACGTTGACTTCGCAGTGGCAGACAACCACGCCTTAGAACTGCTCCAGCCCTCCACTGAACTTTAGAACTCTAGCGTTCTAAGTTTAGAGTTCTTAGGGTTCTAAATGCCAGGAAGTTGATCGAAATCCTTAGCTTTGAAAGTGACAGTCTAGCTGCAACAATCTCGTCCGTCCAACAAAAATGGTAATTTGGACCAAAACAACTTTCCGTAAAGATCACAAACAGAACATGCTCCGTTTCCAGATGATATGATACACGTGTAGCGTGCGATTCGCTATATTTTATTTTTATTTTTTATTTTTAACTTTATTTATTTTTAAGTTAAACTAGACGTGGCTGGTGGAATTTTATTACCCGATCAATCAAGATGTGTTCATCTGTCTCACAAGTCAGTCACTTCTCAGTAAAACTAAGAGGGTAATCCTTGCTACGTCTGTCTTTCTCTAAGCGGCTACGGTTATTGCAGTGATCGTTTGGTTGTTGATCTCACGTTGACCTGTCCGCCACTTGTATATTAGATGTCGATTTTGGTACAGGTTCACACTTGTAACCTCCAGCATCTGTTGGTTTCATAATGCGTCTATGTTGTCTCTCCACTTGTGCGTGTTATCTTCTTAGCTCCAACTTCGGATGATTCTTTCATTGGGTGTTAAATCGTCATCGGTCTCTTTGTCCTTGGATTCCACGAAGAGAACTTCATAGTTGGAGTGCTGTGTCAGTTTGGACTTTGTCACGGATCAGAACTTAACCTTTGTAGCATGCTTGATAGCCTTTCTAACGCCTTACTTTGCTTTTTTTTCGCTTCGTGTGACTGGTCTTGACTCGAAAGAACAAGTTCTATTTTCTTTACTTGTTGCAGATTGATGCTTTTCGTTTTCGAAGATATGATGGTTCCTTTTACACCATATCGCTTGGAGAAGCTCTGGTGCATCGAGTTGGCAGATGACTTTTGACGGTTTGCAGATTTCGTCCATCATTTGAATGATGCTGATCACTCTCAGCTTGACACTTGGAATACCCCTGCTGATCCTGGTTCCCTCCGTCCATTTCAGCTTTGCGTATGAGCAATCAATGAACAAATAGTTCAAGGATTCTTATTCGTCATCGTAGCTAACATGGATAGACGTGCATTTCTTCATTCTTACGAGTCTCGATTGAGTAGCGAAGTCTTTTTGAAAGATCCTCCATAAGAAGACTTTTTGACTATTTGTTTGCATGATTTTCACAATTTGCTCCATCGTTTCTTTCACTTTGAGGCTGAATCGTCCACATTTCACTTTTGGTTTAGCTTCACCTTGGTGTGTGGCTGTTGCTCTATAATTTGTCTCCAGGTGTGGTTTTTGAAGATCCCAACCGCTCCATGATTTCGAGTGTGCCCTCCATTCTCAATCTTCTATCAGGTGTAGCTTGGTCGTTGAGCCCCCAATGTGTATGTTTAAGATCAATTGTATCTCTTCGTCGCAATTCATTGATCTTGTTCCTTATGGCATTGATGCTCCTTGTGGCTATCACCCATTCATGTAAGTGTTCTGTCGTGGAAATGTTGACTCTTGTTAAGAAGCAGAAGTGCACACCAAGTATAAGACTGTAGCAAAGAAGGTGAAGCTAATGGTGATCCAATTGCCGGTTGACTCACAACAGCATATGGGATAAGCGGCCACTGAGCATGTACTTAGAGATCCTACACAAATAGGATCTCTAAGCTGCTCGAGTGTCTCTTGAGACACTCGAGCAGCTCTAGATAGGAGAGGGTGCTTTCTTGACTGAAGTAGAGAAAATGACTTTTGAGCAGATGATTGTTAGCCATGATAAGGCATATTCTTTCTCAGCCGAGGAGATTGGTTGTGTGGATCCTAGTGTGATAGCTCCGATGGTTATCTTCATTGTTCGTCAAGTATCTTGGGACTTGAAGCTTATTCTAGTCCCTCATGCCTTGCTACTAAAGTTGATTGAGCTACTAAAGGAGAAGATGTGGATGGGTATTCTTAAACCATATATGGTTCCGTACTCTAGCTGATAGTTTCTTATCTTGCTTCAGCCAAGGTCCGAAGCTTCCTCCCTGTTGTGAAGTTGAACTTCTTCATGAGAGCTTCTCTCATATGTATCATGATCTCTTTGATTCGGTGCTCTGCTTCCAGTCGCTGTTTCTTCTCTTCGGCAGCCTTAGCTTCTGCATCTTCCTGCTGGTTACTCCAAGTCTTCTTCTCTACCATGTCAGTCAGTTTGCCCCTGATCCTCAAAAATTCTTGCTCCTTCTGCTGAAGTCGCACCTGCAAGTCCTGGTAGGTCTCCCGAAGTTGAGCCATCTCCTTAACAGAAGCGGAAGCTTCTGTCTTATACTTGTTGGTTGTCTTCTCAGTAGCACGGAGGTTGGATTCTAGAGCTTCCATCATCTACGTATGCGCTTCTTCTTGTTGGATCAGAGTCCGAAGACTAAATTTGGGCTGAAGAGGCTTCTCTTGGACTCTAGTCCGTTTCTCCACCATCTCCATGGCTGGCTGGATCTTGGCGCTGAAGAAGACACTGAACTCCTTCAATCTTCTCCGCGCAGAAGTCAGGTTCATGCTATCATACTGATCCTCGAAAGCTTCTCTGTCTTCTTGAAGTTCCTCGACCTCTTCCATCATGGTTGTTTCCTCTTTTGTGCTCGAGAAGATGCCACTCGAAATATCTTCCTCGGTGGGAGATCTCTCCTCCTTGTCTTCTTGATGTTCTACCTCCTTTTATGCATCCGCAGTCGAGACATCTACCCAGTTTTTGTCTTCTGGAGTCTTCAAAAGATTCCATGAGATCGTAGGAACTAATTTCCTGGTGGTCCTAATGTTGGAGGTGTCTTCCTGAGACTCTGACTCTGATACGGAATGGATGGCGGGGTAAGAAGTGCTTGTCTTAAGAACACTCATAGGTTCCATCCTCCTCGGTGGTGACATGTAACACACAAGAAAACCAAAAGACGCTCGAAAGTAGTAATATAAGGAGCGAGATGCAAGTAAATATCATCCAAATATAGTAAACAAGTGACAAAGGTGATTCTTTACGGTTGTCTTTTATTCTCAAGGGCAGAAATCAGTCTCGGTAGAGATCAAACTCAAGTCTATCCAACAAGACAGAGTTGATAATCTTGACAAATAACATAACAGATACTAAACATGTCAAGGACCTCAAGAAAAAGATAAACAACAAGAGTACTGAACCAATGATAACAAATCTCAACAGATAAGTACTGCTGAAATGCTACTAAATAGTCTCCATCATCATCTATCACCATAGTCTCTATCACCGTAAACAGTACTTATCTTCACACTAAGTTGCTCTGCTACAATTACTCTTGAAATACTTCATACGAAGTTCTCACTCCCCATGAAGTACGAAGTTCTAAGTTCCATACTGAGGAGAATTTATCCAACAAAGAAACTTCAGAAATAACCACTTCGTCCAAACAAACTTCGCTCTAAAATTATCTTCGTAGCAAAACAAACTTTGTAGTTGCTGGTCTGTCTCAGGCTTTGTCTCTAACTTCTTACTCTAGTTTCGGATGTAAAATGTGAAGAACTTCGTCACTCCTATCACAACAAACTACAAAACTTCATAAGTAAAACTCCAAAGAAGACAAATACACAATGGCTCCATAAACTTCAGAAACTATAAATCCAAAATAACAAACACATAGAGGTATTGAGTACAAACAACACAACGCTTATATACAACTTCGTTTGAAGATGATGACTCTTACTTTCTGAGAAGAAGGATTAACATCTTCGTATGATCACGTCCTCACAAAAGGTGGAATGGAAGTGCTTACACTACCTAACCGTAATTCCTTAGCTATACTACACAATGTTAACTTGATGGCCTCTCGAATCTCCTTCATTTCTCTAACTATCCTCTCAACTACTCTAACTATCCTACTCTTCGCCAAAAAGTTAGGTGCTGCTGTCATCTTAGTACGAAGTCGTGTTAGCAACTCCTTCTCTGAAGTATCGACCCCGGTGGCGAAGTACGAAGTTATACCTCGTTAACTCTGCCACGAAGTTCTTCGACCTCTTGTACTGCCGAAGTCTTCACCTCTTCGGCCTTCGTAGCCCTATCTTTCAACTCGACTGCCTTGCAACGCAAATCGTCCTTTTATGACCTCATATTATGAAACTTGGAAGTCATCAGGTTCAGCTTCATCTCCAAATCTTGTATATGCTGCGAAGACTTTATTTGTTCTTCAGACTTCGCTTGGTAGAGAGCTTCCTTCTCCGAAGTTATCCGCTTCAACTCTTTCGAAGCTTCTTCCAACTTCGTCATCATCTGGTGCTTCTCCTCTAACCATCCTTTACGTCCGAAGTATATTGAATCCATCAACTCTAATCGGTCAGCGGTATCTTAGCTTCATCTTTGAATGTCTGTCGCTGCATATCCAACTGTGGGAGTATCAGTAGCACAACTCCACTCAGAAACTCTCGAGTGTGTTCAAACCTTAGTAACTCCTTGCCGATACTTCGTGCTCCTTACGCCGAAGTTGTCGTCTCATCGTGCTGAGAAGTCTGAGGTTCTTCAGTACGAAGTTCTTCGCTTTGGCTCTCCCCTTGGACTTATGTTGTCCCCGAGTTAACCCTCTGAAGTACGAAGTCATCATACTACGCACCTCCTACTTGGTCCCGGCGTAGTTGCGACCTCGTCTCGCCATCAATCTCCACCAATAAATACTTCTGAGGTACCCGTGGTTCCTCCGGTTCTTCAACTTCTTCGTCCGAAGTTTCCGTCGTCAACTTCTTCGTCTTCTTTTTCCTTCACGAAGTAGCTCCTCTTGACGTCTAGTTCTATAATAATGAGTTGAATAATAATACCTCAACCTCACTCAATCTAACCAGTTCTCCAAATCAATCACCCCAATTGCTCTTAGTGGAAGCGCCAGATGTCGTGATGAGAATCCTTCTTGGAGAGGGTGGACCTCCAGACTATGATTGATTGTGAGATCTATCAAAAGAAAACCATACTGCTGCCAACGATTAGAACTCAAATTTGATCTCTTGCATCCACCAAATCAAATCAGACACCCAATCTGTGCAAATAAACTTTCCCAAGACCCAAGAACTTTATTCACATCTCAAATTTTAACATCAAGGTCATCAACAATCATAATCTTCCTCTCTGTCTCTTGCGCGCACCTCCTTCTCTCTCACTCTAGTTCTCTGTAATGTCTTCTGAACTACCGTCACAAGTCGATTTACCTAAAACTCAAGCCTCCTGCTAAGCAATGGTCTTTATGTCCTCATTCGCACACTCACTTATCAAGCAACCCCCCAAGCCAAGCTAACCCCTTGTTAAATAAAAGTTTCTCAACCCTCGATGTCATCTTGATGCAACCCAAATTATGAACTAAGCCATGATTTTAGAGCCTAGGGCTGAGCTACAAGACCACTCCACATGACTTACAACCCTCCCATAGATATATCAAACATCTCCTAACTCATAATCTCAGTTGCATGCGGAGGCTTAGGTCAGGAAGCCCACGTTTAAGAAGGATATCAATCCCTCGCCCCTAGATGTGTAGGACGTAGCACACACCCAACATAGACCTCATCCAGGAGGTCAACACGATGAGATTCGAAACATGAGCCATGAAGATTTGATCCAATGACCTCTTCTTCCTAGGTGGGCATCTCTTTCACTGAGTTGGCTCATGTTTTCGTTTAATATAGTAAAGAAACTTGTACACATACTTATAGAACTCGCTTTTATCTCATTTGCTAGCTTTTCATGTGCTACTTTCACTATACACCTCTGTTTTCTAGTGACGAAAGAAGCAAAACTATACTACTCAAGAACACCTACGCGATAGTGTCATCAGATAATGAATCCAAGTCACCAGCGGAAATTAAAAAAGTTTATCTTTATCATTTTCTTAATATAAAAGCAATGCAAACATCTACGTATATCTTTATTTCACATAAATGAAATTTTTTGCATGCTCTAATCAAGAAGAGCTTCCATCTAGTACCTTCGTGGCTTCTTAGTCATTCTTTGGAATATAAGCTAAGGGGCAGCTTGTCTAACTTGGCCCTAACTTAACACATGTCCAGCTTAACAAGCTCCTAGGAAGCTTTTTTTACAACTACGTACCCGATGGATAGGACAAAGTGCTACCAACAATCAAAAAGGTGAGTTATACTACGCTTGTCCTAATGTGATGGTGAAGATAGATAGTGTGGAGGTAGGTCAGCACTTCTTCGTGCAATCTTCTGCTTCATATCTTATGATTCTTGGTCAACCTTATATCATTGTAGTTCGGACGGAGACCAAGGTGATGGATGACGGATCTCACTATGCTAGGATCCGTAGTTTAGATGATAGACGTTCTGTGCAAATTTTGACTGTTCATAAGAACCACGAACAAAATAGACAGACCTTGAGAGATTCTCCTATCTCTAGGAGTAAGGGTTCCAGAAACCACTCTTGTAGGACGGGATAACAAGAGTGAAGGATCTACTGCTAGTATGATCTCGCTTGAGCAGCCTGAGGGATCATAGGAGGTTGATGAAGAGGTTGCTCAAGATTCTGAGAATAGTTATACTATACATAGTTAGAAATCTAGTTTGATGACTTTCAGTTCTTATGATTGGAGTGAGTTTACACGAGTACAAGACTTGACTAGGAAGAGTAGAAAACAGATGAAGAAGCATGAAGCAGACTTGCGCTGTATATGAACTTTGAAAGAATACGAGATGATTTATGGTGTGTACGAGGAATTTATAAGTGTATACTCTTTTGTCGTTGGCTGGATGACATAGATTGATTGATGGAGCAGATGAGAGGAAGGGTGGTGATCCTTTTCCATTCTCATATGGTCTGTGAGGAGATTGTCTCGTGCTTACAATCTTGTCCTCATTCGAGACTAGAGAGTAGATGGAAAGATGCAATCTGCTGGTCAAGAAGTAGAGGTGCATATCAAATATAAAATTGTAGCAAAGAAGGTCAAGTCAATGACGACTCACTTACCTGTTGATTCACAATAGCAGATGGAGTTAGTGGTCATTGAGCTTGTACTTAGAGATCTTACATAGATAGGACACCACTTTACTCAAGAAACACTCGAGCAACTCCAGATACGAGGAGGTGGCTTCTTTACTGAAGTAGAGAAAAGAGCTTTTGCCTAGATAATTGTGAGCCATAGAAAGACATTTTCTTTCTTAACTGAAGAGATTGGTTGTGTGGATCTTAGTGTGATAGCTCCAGTGGTTATCTTTACTGTTCCTCACATATCTTGGGACTTGAAGATGACTCTAGTCCCCTCGTGCCTTGCTACCAGAGCTCATTGAGCTACTGAAAGAGAAGATGCGGATGGGTATTCTTGAATCATCTACGGCTCCGTACTCTAGCCGATAACCGAGGAAATCAAGGTCTTTGGAGGAATCACATGTTGGACTTGTGGAGGTTCTCATTTCCAACGAAACTGTCTTAACAACAGACCAAGGAGTGCTAAAACTATCAGAATGAATGTTAGTGGAAGAAATCCATCACAAGCACGAGACAAGAGAGTTGCTACTATCGATGTAGTGCGAGATCTCATCTATAAGAAGGGAGAGAGTTGGAACTCTTCTCATGCACCGGTGGAGCTTTTAGCTCAAGAAAGAAAAAATACTTGATTTTCTGATGAACCGGTTTTCATGGAGGAGTCACCAAGTAGAAGTACTTGCTCGAGTAATGTTTCGAGTACACCAAGAGAGCCAAGAAAGAAGTTGGGAATGACAGATTTCACCATTTCATCTTCTCAAGTGAGATCTGATGTGGTTGAAGATGTAGATACTCAAAAAGTCAACATCACGGTTGGACAACTGATTGCACTCAACCCCAATTTACGAAAGGAATTCACAAGAGCACTGAGTTCTAAAAGAAGCAAGAAGAAGAAACCCAAGAGCAAGACATCAAAGTCTATGGGAGTTGGTGTGGTGGATGTGCATGCTTCAGAGGTATGCCCTAGGGCTTCAAAGATTGAAGTCCGACTGAATGGTCACTATGTCTTTGACGTGTTGGTGGATGGAGGGTCGGCTGTAAATGCCATATCAGAGAGGTTGATGAAAAAGTTGAGGATGGAACCAACTCGTCCGGCTAGCATTGTCGTGGGAATGACTAACAAGCAATGGGTAAGACCTCTTGGTGTGTTAGAGAATGTGGTTGTGTCTGTGATGGGAGTTCAAACACTAATGTCTTTTCAAGTGTTAAATGACTCTAGTTATGATTTACTCCTAGGCAGGCCTTGGTTGAGAGCTGTGCGTATCATAGATAGGTGACACAAGAGATATTTACGGATTGGGCCTAGAGATCATAGAGTGATAGTATCTCTCTTGGTTGTTGGAGTTGTGACTTCTGACTCTGATAGACCACTAGTGATTACTGGGGATCAGATACAGAAGACGATCAGAGTGTCTCAGAGATAGATACGGAAGATTCTTATGATCAAGAATCCACCGTCTGATGACGAAAGATTTGTTCGAGATGAATCATTACATCAGCTTAGTGTTATTGACTTGTTCTCACGATCAGCAATGGAGAAAGATCTTGACAAAGAAGAGTTGAGTGAGGCAAAGATTGTGAGAAAACTCTCTATCCTAAAGTTTGGTATCAATGTCACTCAAGATGAGAAAAGTATATTCCTATATATATTTTAGAAATATATTCATGTGTTTGCTTTCAGTTACAAAGATTTGAAGGAGGTGACTCTAAAGACTCATCAAATCGAATTGGAGGAGAACGCAAGACCAGTTTGACAAAAGCAGAGAAGGGTCAATCTTACAACGACAATGATGATCAAAGAGGAGATAGACAAGTTAAAGGAAACAAGTTTCATCTACGAGGTGGAGAACTCAGAATGGGTTTCACTCATTGTGATTGTCAAGAAGAAGCATGGTAAGCTGCGAGTGTGCATAGACTATAAGAAGCTGAATGCAGTTATCAAGAAGGATTATTATCCTCTGTCGTTAATAGATAAGATTTTGGAGGAAGTTGCTGATCATGAGTGATACAATTTCGGTGATGGTTATAATGAGTATAACCAGATCAAGATAGCACAAGAGTACCAGCAGTTGACTACTTTCACTACTCCTTGGAGAACCTTTGTATTTCGGATGATGTCATTCGGACTATGTAATGCTCTGGTCACGTTTCAGAGGTTCATGAACGAGGTGTTTGAACCATTCATAGGGAAGTTTGTCCGGGATTTTATTGATGATTTTTGCGTATACAGAAGAAAGGAGTACCACTTTGATCATGTGATCAAAGTTTTGCAGCAGTTGACAGCAGTTTGATCAAAGTTTTGCAGCAGAGAAGCGTTGGCTTGCGTTTTGCAGCAATTTTGCAGTAGCGTTAGCAAGCCAACGCTTCTCTAAATCCAGAGAAGTGCATCTTTGCCTGCGAAGAAGATCTACTGTTGGGACACATCATTTCCAAGAATGAGATTGTTGTAGATCCTGAGAAGGTGAAGAAGATTATGGATCTTCCATTTTTGATCAACTTGATAAAGTTGAGACAGTTTCTTGACATGGTTGGATATTTCATAGGTTTGTCTTGTCCTTCTCGAACAAAGCAATAGCTTTGACGATGTAGAAGATGCCTTCCTCTACATCAGAAGGCAAAGAAGCATTTGGATGCCTCCAATATAGCAATCGGATGTACATTAAGTCAGTTAGATGGTGATGGGCATGATCATCCTATAGCTTATGCTAGTAGGCAGATGGTTCTCGCAGAGAAGAATTATTCCGTGATTGAACAAGAAGGATTAGCTGTGATTTTTGGATTGAAGAAATTTCGGCACTACTTGCTAGGAGAGAAATTTTCCATAGTCACAGATCACAAAGCTTTAAAGTATATCTTTAATAAACCTAATGCCGAAGGTCGTATTGCTCGTTGAAAGATCTTTCTAACAAAATATGATTACGTGATTGAAGATAGATCAAGAAAAAGCATGCAAATGCAAATCTCTTGTCGAGGGCTTATGATGATGAAGGGGAATAATCATATGATGATTCATTTCTGGACGAGCAAGTGATGATCATCACAAGTATTGAGGAGGTACCGGACGAGTACAAAGAAATCTGGAGTTTCCTTGCAGATGGATCTTTCCAAGAAAGTATGCATACAAGAGAACGTAACGCGTTGATCAAGAGATGCAAACCTTACACCATGGTGGAATGAATTCTATTTCATCAAGGAGCAGGTGGATTACTAAGGAGAGCAGTTGATCAGAAAGAGACGTTCAAGCTAATGCACGAGTTTCACGAGGGCATTGTTTGCAGAGTTCACTTTGCTGGTAAGATAACAGCCTTCGAGATTTTAGATGCGGGTTATCACTAGAGAGAGATTTTCAAGGAGTGTTTAGACTATTGCAAAACTTGCGACGTATGTCAAGCATTTGCTCTGAAGTCTACTAGAACACCTCCGTTAAGATCAATTCTAGTGTTAGGACCATTTGAGAAGTGGGGTATTCACTTTGTAGGTCCTCTTAATAAGACACCTCGAGAGAATAGATACATTGTAGTCACCACGGATTACTGTACCAAGTGGGTAGAGGCTAGACCTTTGAAGGAGACTAATGAAACAGAAGTGGGTAGATTCTTATGGGAGAGGATCATCACAAGATTTGGGTGTCCGTTAGAGTTGCTCTCAAATAGAGAAGGGGAGTCTGTAGGGAGCATGACTACTGCTATGTTGCAACACTTTTCTATCAAGCCACGAGTAACGACGTCATACAAACCAAATGCTAATGGTCTTGCGGAGAAGACCAATTTTACACTTTGTATGATGCTTGCGAAGATGCTGGTGTTGAGATTGCGAAACATACTTGGGATAAGAGACTACATGTCATCTTATGGGAGTATCGAACAACAACAAAGACTTCTATTGGGTATTTCTCATTTCGACTTGTTTATGGAGTGGAGTCTTAGGTTTGAGAAGTTTCATCCTAGATATTTTGGTCCTTTTGTTGTAGATAAGGTGTGGAGCAACTTCACATATGACCTTCAGAGTTGGGAGGAAGGAGATTCGATCGGGTCAACCATGACAAGTTGAAGTTGTTTCATCGACGAAAGTTCTCTCTTCACTCCGAGGATGGAGCAAAAATTTAGTCCAAGGCTAAAATATAACGACATAGGTTACACATATTTGTGATTATTTATGATATAATCACAAATATGTGATTATATCACGTTCACAAATAATCATATATTTTTTAGAGTGAATAGTTCCACATCACTGTGACAATCTGGAGAAGAACTGGACATCACATGATCCGCCAAGTACACCTCTTGCAGCATGTAGTGTTATATGAACGTGATGAACCGGAAAGAAAGTCCAACAACGAAAAAATGTTGCATTCATGATCAATCCGACTGAAGAGCACATTTCGCTTCTCGTTAAAGACCTAGATCCAATACAACAGCATAGGAAGCGTAATCACCTTTTGCCATGCTATTAGAAAGTGTAATGATCCAGATGATCTGGTTGATCATCAATTTCTTGCACAGCAGTGAGCCATGCACGAGACTCAAAGTGATCTCCAACAACATCATTCTGGGCAGCCAACGCCACGACAAGAGAAATACTGCACGCGTTCGGTTGAGTACTACTACTATCTATCGACTGCACTTCCTTGGTCAAGGTCCAACATAATATGGACCTTCTTTAACTCATATTACCTCCTCGTAATCTACTCCAAGTCATCATATGTATTACCAAGTTCTTCATCATCTAGCATCTCATACTCGTTTTGAAATATGTCTTCCGCTTCTTGCATACAAGATTGACTCTCTGGAATACAGTTCAGGTTAAGAAGCTCCTTCAACCATCCACTAGAAAACTGATTCCTCCTTTGTTGATCTCTACTAGTAGGATGAACTTGAAATGGTACCTCGTCACTTCCGTTTATAGATCTGAGCACATCTCGAGGAACACGATCCTCTGATGCAATCAACTATATACCAAGGTAAAGTTTTCTTTCCCATCTGAACATTTGAGAGAAGGACAACTTCATTGATCTGACCTGTCAGTTTACACTGATGACAAAGTCTAGTCTTCTTCACTTTAGTACCTGCAGTGGAATCCACAAAGCAATCTTCTGGCTCAATGGAAATTACTACTTCGTTCAAAACCTCAACATTGAGACCAACACCTTGGTCTTGTTGCCTCTTTCCTGATCGTCCTTCTCCTACCTCGGGGATTCTACGCACTCGATGACGTCCTCTTTTCAAGCATCGGGATGGAGGGCAATAAGAAACATTTGCCTCCAAGTCATTGGTTACGAACGCAGGAAGCGTTATGTGATGTGCATTTCAAAGAGTAAATATAGACCAAACTGATGAAACCAACCTTTCATGATTGCTTCGTAGCTCCCGTTCAACATCCATAAGGTGTGCACATGGTATCATCAAATCTTTGTAAACTAAACAAGAACACTTTATCTCTTGGATCAGTTGAACAACATATTCCTTGCTCGGAGACTGTACCAATGCTTCATGATGGGATGCCATACGTATCCTCTCCACTCCAACCTCATTTTCGTTTCTGTAGAAGCCCAGTTGCATACATAGTGAAGTGTCTCATCATCTGAAGAGTTCGATGTGTTGTTATCTTTTCCATTTCATAATATAATTGTACAGAGTAATGCATATATTCAGTGGAGCGTAGTTTCGAATCGGTAGGATTGCACTGTTGGCCACTTCCACCATATTGCTAGTGCAATGACCAAAATGCGGATAACGAACAGCAAAAGAAACGTAAGTAGCAGGATCAATCCGCTGTATGTATTCTTCTGCTTTTTGACTCGATAACGTAATCTCCACCAAAATTTGGTTATATATTTTCAGTAAATAGTCATGTTAGTTTACAACCAAACAATTACGTAAAACTTGAAATACATCCAACATACACAACATAAATTTATGTAACAAATTTGGTAAAACTAAAACACTAGATATTGTACTTGCCTCTGTTGTGAAGTAGCTCGATGTAGCCTTTTAAACGAACGTTCCACGTTTATTCCAAACTGTGCTTTGACATTCCGTTCCAAGTGTAAAGTACAATGAGTATGACTTCGACCAAGAAAAACTTCCCTCACTCTATTGATTAAGTCCTTACAACGATCTGATACAAACTGCACATTTACATCTTCAATTTCTATGATTCATCTTCGTAAATGAGAACAAAACCACGACCAGTTCTCTTCATTTTCACGGTCAACAAGAGCAAACGCAATGAAATTCAAATGGTTATTGCCATCCATTGGTAGCAAGCAGTATCTTCATTGGGTATATGTGAATTTTTTGTGAAGCAAGCATTCAATGCTATATGAGGTCTCAAAAAATGAGAAGACTTGTCGGAGACCACTAGATGACACAAAAATCCTTTGAAATATCCGTGTACTCACGTACGTCTCTCATCAATTATCGCTCCAGGATCGTGAAGCCACAGTCTATCACAAAATGACGGTATCTTGCTGAATGAACTTGATTCTCCACCTTCAATGTAGTCTAGACACCTCTCTTTTGAACACAACATTGATCAATATGTTGTCTGCCTCCCGTAATTTATGCATAAAGTTTCCTTCAACTGGTTGACTGTGACAGTAGAATTTGCGACAACACGATTGCAAGAGTGGTACTCAACCATCGTGAATTGTTAGCTGCAGCTCGCCATGTATGGAGATGTGCCGGACATGTATGGTTCAAATACACACGGTAACAACCACACACCCGTCTTCTCTTATCCTACGTCTCACACGTCATGAGCATGGGTTCTTCAATGCGACACACTGTAGGCGAAGGACTTCACCACAAGCACACTTATCTGAGATTTTCTTGCTATCATTTCCTTCCAATGTGGAAATACCTCCATTTTTTATTCTTCTAGAGTACTGTCGGATGGACATACCATACCTACATCGAGCAACCCGAAATTCGTCTCTACACCGACTCCACAAAAATGATCTATTCTTCAACACAGTCCAAGATTGTAGTGCATACTTAAACTCCACAAAATCAGTGAATACTGCGTCGTCAACCACCTTGGCAGCTTCTCTAGCAACTGCAACCAATATAGACTCACGAGTCATTGTTTGTTTTATCTCTCATGGAAACTATACAAGACTAGAGTAGAGAGCTAGAGATTATTTCAAATCACTTACTTGTATCTGGACTTACTCCACTGAAAGAGCGATCTTCTGCTTGATTGTCTCTAGACATCTTTCAACGCGTAAGAAGAACATCGAGAAAAGATCCATTACGATTGAGATCATTGTTACGTAAAGGTCTCCCTGACCTAGCTGTACTAGATCCCTCCATTTCTTACAGTCCCTGCAACACTTTGAAAGTGACAGCTCTGCAAAAGAGTGACCAGTGCTCAAGAAAAGCATGACTAGTGGCACGCATCAGACTGTCCTAAATCATGAGGTTTAGCGCCGAGTCTGCACACACACTATGGCGAGAATGACTGTTGCTGTCGAGCTCTCCCTGCCCTCATGGTTCTAGTCATCGGTTACCGACTTGTTAACTTTACTGGGTGCTGTTCAACTAAAAAATATGACGGTGGTGCTGTTCAAGCTGTACTATTGTCCGCGGGTGCTGTTTAAGCAAAAACCTCGTCAATACACCCTGCAGATGCATGCGCTTTTAGCTTTGGTCTAGTTAGGGTTTAAAGCGGAAAAATTACGATGAAATCGGGCAGGGACTGTCAGGCAGGTGACGTGGAGATAGGGCAGGGTTATTAGTGCACGTGACACTAAATGCTATATTAGACATGTTAGCGCAGTGGCGAGAGGCTGGGACCGAATATCATTATGGACTACCACCCTTATCTCTGCGCGCCCCTGTTTCCCAAGCACCCTAAGGCTGCTGCTTAGGGTGCTTGGGAAACCTCAAATGCCTTAGGAAATATCGGGCAGCAGGTCGCGGGCAGGGTCCTGTCACTATTTTGGAGGATAACTAGACCTGAGCGGTTTGGATAAGTATAAAGCTGGAGGGAGATGTTCAGATATTGATATCACTACACTCTAGTGACTAGTCGTCTCCTCAAAACGAACGAAAGCAACGAGATTTTATTTGTCTTACTACTACTGTAACGGTGCAAGATGGGGAGAGAGCAAGCTCGAGTTCATGGGCAGCAGGACATCGACGGAGAAGGGAGGGTTATGTTGACAAAGGTGGCTTCGATGTTTATGGTGCCACTCAGTTTGAGAGCTGCTGTTCTGTTAGGTGTGCCTCAAATACTCAAAGATGCAGGCCCAGAGGCTCATCTGACTGCTGAGGAAATCGCCGAACTCATACCATGTCCTCCAGGGACCTCTGCTGACCCCGCGAATTTGGACCGCATCTTACGAGTTTTAGCAGTGCACGAGATTATCAAAGAGTCTATTTCACCCGGGCTTCCGAATACAGACATTTCTGAGAGAAGATACGGGCCAACCTCAGTTCTAAACTCTTTGACGGAAACCGAAGATGGAGTTTCTATGGCTCCGTTGTTACTCTTTCTATGTGATCCCGTAATTTATTCGGCCCTGCAACACTTGCATGCATCGGTCCTCGACAAGAATGCGCGGCCTTTTGAGATCGCTACAGGATCATACGGTTTCGAGTGGTTCGAGAAGAACCCTGATAAAGCCATGATGTTCAATAGAGCAATGGGTGATCACAGCAGCCTGTGGATGTCAGCTTTGCTTCAGAAGTACAAGGGCTTCGAGGGCTTGAGCTCATTAGTCGACGTGGGGGGAGGAGTCGGTCAAAATCTGGCCATGGTTCTTGCGACCAACCCGAATCTCCGGGGTATCAATTTCGACCTGCCTCATGTTGTGGCCGACGGAGTTCAAGCTTCGAGTGAGTTTTCCTCATCGCTCCTGAGCGTTCCTGCCTAGACGTAAGGAGGGCGGCCATCATTCTTTGAAGTTGAAGTTTCGACCTCGGATGGTACATTGTGTCTGAGTGACACTGAAGATTCTTCTTACTATCAAATAGATTCATAAGTCCAGCCTCAGGAATCGAAGTACTATTCTTCTCACGAGCTCGAGTGTAGTACTTCTGTAATTCAGAATGCGTACGTTAACGTTGCAATTTTGGTGGTGTCAGGGTTGGAACAAGTTGGCGGTAATTTCCTGGAGAGTGTGCCCGAGGCGGATGCTGTCTTCATGAAGGTGTGTATCCTATATCGGATTCCTTGGACTGTACTATGCATCGATAGATACATTATATGTGAGCTCGATCTGACACGAAGGGTTCCATTCTCGGAAACATTATGTAAAGGATAGTGTATAGGATACTGCCCTGCCCGCAGTTGCCTTACGCTGCTCGTAAGCACACGCCGTACAGTGCACTACGCAGATAAATTTCGCAGTGGAAAATTTCTGCTCTTCTCCGGAAATCACATCTAGGCGCAACTGGGGAGTTTCCTGAGGCTGCATTTATAACCGCAAATCTGGCAGGACTTCACTTTTGCTTCGGACTGCTGCCGGAATTTGACACAAGTGGAGGTCGCTTTGGCTTATTGGACAGAACGAAGAATCTAAAGCTTTCTCCTGCCCGTGACTTCACGCTGTCTGACAAAATTTCGCCAGTGCTTTAGTCCTCTTGAAGACCTTAGCCAAGACTGGAAACATGCTGCATTGTCGGCGTCTCTTTGATTTGTCCGCGGCTGCCGTCGTCCTCGGGCATTATCTTTTCCCTGGGCTCCTCTCGTCGTCGGACTCTAACTAAGATCGTCATAATCTGACGATCTCTTCTCTCCATTGTTACGAATTCGAACAGTAGGAAAACCGATGCTAAGCTATGCGAATGCATAGCAGCTATGGCTTTTGAAGCTGCGATAAGTGTCGTAAGAAAACCCTCTCAGGCCGATAATGCTTTACACTGACCAGTAACTAATTTGACATGCTATTTTTTATGTACTTGAATTCGAAAGCTGCTAGCTTCAATGCCTACCGTAGCTTGGCTGATGAGTGGGTAAATGCATGTCTTAGTGTAGACTGGATCTTGACTCTTGGTGAGTGCAGTGGTAAGTACCGGCGATGATAAGTAGTCTGACAGAGGGACCAAATCCGTGCCAGAACCCATATGCATGGAGTATGGACATGTTCGGCAACTTTTAACTTCGTTTTGTATACTATAACTGTTACAGTGGATTCTGCACAACTGGGACGACGAGAGCTGTGTGAAGATACTCAGAAACGCCGGAAGGGCAGTGCCGCCGCATGGCAAGGTAATTGTTGTGGATGGAGTGCTTCCGGAGGTCTCCGATTTTTCGTCCAAGACCAAGGCTAATCTGTGCTCCGACGTACAAATGATGGCTGTGAGTCCTGGTGGGAAGGAGCGTACGCTGAGTCAGTTTCGGCAACTTGCAGCTGGGGCTGGATTTTCACGGGTGGATGCTGTAGTCACCGTGGATCAGCTGACGGTTTTAGAATTTCACAGGAACTGAAGAAGGAACTTGCCAATGGATGTAATGTGTATGCAGCAACAGTTTGTCCCATGGCCAGTTTCGACGACGTATTCTGTCTACAGTGTCCAGGCTATAGAAAAATTAGTTACGTTGGAGCCAGAGAAACTCCATCGATCCTTATAATCGGCTGTATGTTTTAGGACTGAGCTGGAGCCATCTCTTCTCTTCTCCAGTAGTCTGTGGACGTCTGAAGATTTAGTGGGCTGCTAAAACTCTTACCCGAGGGAAGCGCAATAGTAAATATCGTTGTCTCACAGTGTCAGTCCAGGGCTCGATCCCTGCCATCCTACACGCTGAACATCTCCGATCTTGTAATCATGAGACATGTGAGCACATGTACTCTCTGTACAGCGTTCTGCAATCTATTCTAGTAATAGGGTTGCGGCTATGGGGCTTCTGAAGCTAATAACCGCCTTTATTAGGGGGTCCCAAATTTAGGAGAAAATATTCGTCAACGTATTCGGGACAAATCGCTGTAACATCGCCTTTATTAGGGGGTCCCGAATTTAGGAGAAAATATTCCTCAACGTATTCGGGACAAAACGCTGTAACATCGACAACTGTAACACTATGTACAACAGTGGCTCATTTGATATCTTCTTTTTGAGTGAACATTATGTTTTTTCCATTACTTTCTTTTTTTCTTTTGATAATATAATAACTGATAGCAGACAACCCTAAACCCTAAACTAAACCCTAAAACCTAAACTCTCTATTAGAAAAAAAAAGGATGAAAGGAATGAAAATAGTTTAAGAGAACCTCGTGCATGGAAATAAGCACATATTCTTATTTTCCATTTCATCAAACGATCAGAATTCATTCAGACTTTGCACTAACACTAGAGGCAGACTAGCACAAAATACTAAAAAGGAAAAGTAACTCGTTAACTCTAGTCATATTAGTTTCCCTGCAGTAATATAAAATAGCAGTATCACTTTATCAGACAACCATGATTCATGCAAAGTCGCACTACATCACCTAATACGAGTCAAGGTTATTCTCAGTAAAAAAAGAAAAAATCTATTTTTGTCGTGTAGTAGAACGGATGGATGGAATAGTGAAGATAAACCAGAAAAGAAAAAATTAAAAAAAATGGACAGATGGAATAATTGTGGAACTGAAAAGAAAAAAAGATAGATCTAGACAAATCTTCGTCTTGTGTTTAACTGATCAAAACCAAGAAAAAGCAAAGCAACATATATATATTGTTCGACATTTCTTTTGCAACCCTTTCTTTTTCAGCTATGTGTGTACTTTTGTGTACTTCGTTGCATTATCACCTCTTCCAAGTTCAGAAGAGGTGATATATGCAAACTGTATTAATTTATTCACTAACCCTTCCAAGAGGAAGGGTTAGTGAATAAATTAATAATACACAAAAGATAATACTTTTGTTCACGTGGAGCCAGCAGCTTTATACGAGGAATGAGATATCTTCCCAGTCTCTACTTATGGGTTTTCATGTACAGAAAGTGATCATGTGTACAGTAGGAAATCTAGTTTATTTATATATTCTAAATTTAGTCATTTAACTTTTACTGTTTAAAGAAGATATTAAGTTTAACTCAAGTACGTATGTTACCAGTTGAATACCAACCTGCGTAATCACCTCTGAAACAGTTCGGCGGTTCCTAGCACCTCTCCATTTTACAGCGCTTTTAAACTTGTCACCTCTAGCCCGCTCCAAGTCAGTTATTTTCGCTTATTTTCAGTAACTATCTTAACTTTTGTCCTTTTCCTTCTGTTTGGCAAAAGAGGAGTTCGCATGCATATTCAGCTGGAGCTAACATAGCCACTCAATTACATTTGCAAGCGTAGCTCCTTAAAATTTACATGCAAAAAGAAATCTCGAAATCAAGCTTCGTAATGCATTTCTCTTAACGGTGATTGGAGCATATTTGCATTTGGGTTTCCGCCTGCGGTAAAGATTGAAATTACACTCCATAGTCTCACTAGTGAGACCATAAACTATATTTCCAGAGTGAATATAGTTTGTTGCATTAAAATTTTGTGCCGTAAGTGCGATCCGCAGTTTTAACTCACTAGTCATATTCACTAAATAAGTGAGAGTCTACTTGACTGAAGGGATGTTTCAAGCTAAATAAAAGAAATAATAAATGTATGTTGTACATAAATGAGGTAGAGAAAATGCTTTACGTAAATAGAAAAGATTAATTAATTTCTTTCGAGAGTTCGAGAGTTGGCTTCGCATACACCCGGTTAGAGTATCAGACCCGGTTGAGAATGCAGAGAAAACCGTAAATTAGAAAATTGTGTTTAATAGTAATTTTAGAATGGCTCTTCCACCATCTCCCAACTTGATACTAAAGTCCAAGGAACAAAAGATAGGTATAGGATCTTCTGAGAGAATCCAGTGATAGACTATGTTGATGCAATATTGCTTTGTTGTGTCACTATCTACTAAGGTGAGAAATTAATATTCAAGAATAATTTTCTCAACTTGTTTTAAAAATAATTTTACAATATCAATATGTAGTTCTTGTAGAGTAGATCAAAATTGATGTTTGAATCTTAGCAAACTTAGATACAAAAAGAATATTCTAAGCATTCTAAGATTTTAAGGTTTGACATGGTATGGTGTTGATTATAATGTGATATCTTTTTGTTGACATGACATGTTGATGAAATATTTTGACGGGGAAAATGTGTTGATGTGACATGTTGACATGTTAACAAATACTGATGTGACACTACTAAAGATCGTTTACGTGATGATTCAGATGACATGGCACAAGAATGATGACATGACAAATATATGAAATGGGTAGGATGTTGCAATTGATTGGATATTGGTGCTGATGTGACAACGTGAAACTTATATGAATTTAGAGCTGAGGGGCAAATTATATGTGGTAATCGTATCATATTTATATGAATATTGTCCAAGAAAATGATAAGTTTCTGGCAGTAGAGATCTTGTGTACAAATAAAAGATGAAAGAGAAACAACCACGAGAACGAGCTTTTTAGATGAGCTAAATTTCATTTTATATATATTTTTGTCTTTTTGTATGAACACAAGACTTATGAATGGAACAGCGAAGTATGTAATCTTCACTCCAAGACCCTAAGCAAGTCGTTGAACCAAAACATAAGACAAGAACGGTCGAAGCATAACTTGAAGCAAGAGAAACACCCATTTACAATAGTGTCTTGTAGTCCATACTTATCCAAAATCCATCCACATACATGCTTGCAGCATAACAAGCTCACATACAAATCATATAACCAACTAAAACTCTAACGAATTAAAAGCTTCCATATCCATAACGAAGCTACCAAGAAAATCATACTCGAGACTGGCGCGACAAGGTCTTCCTTCTTGACTTCGTTTGCTCATAAAACCTTCATATTCGACTCTCAACAATCAAGATATCTCTAATTTTTGTTGTAGATGAAGAATCTTCAAAACCTACTCTACGTTGCTTAAAGCCATGCACTTTGGTAAAACAATTCACTTAATCCGATATTCATCTTCTACTTCAAGTAGATATCATCACTTCGATTCCAATGAATCCTCAAAGAAAGAGTTTGGAGTTCTCTTCGCAAAGAACAATGAGAAATGTGGTTATAGCAATCTTAAAACTGATGTAAATCCATCCCTTACAACTCAACTTCGATCATCACTCAGAACACAACGAATGCACTTACAATCTTCTCCTACACATAGATGAAGACTCCCTAATTGCATTAACATCAAGCACAAAGAGATTAGTCTATCAATGATGAAGAAAAGCACAATCATATATCGTAGGTGAACGAAATTTGATAAAAATATCTCCATGTCAGAATTTTTTGTCAAATCATTTTATTTTCCAATCAAATTATTTTCCAAATCGTTTAATTAAACTTTGTTCTTTTATCCATGATAACTCAATTCTAATCCCAATATATCCAAAGACAACTAGTTGACCTTGTAACAGACTCACAAGAAAAGGAAATACCTCTTTATCTTCTTCTCTATGTTCTCGGTTCTCCAGAAAATTTACACTAGTTACACTGTTCTAAGTTCTATCATCTGATCAAACTCACAAACACACTGATTTCGTCCAAAAGTTCCTTCTAACCCACACAACCACGGAGTTTCCAGACCCTCCAAAAAGGTGCTCCTAGAACATACACATGACTACTATCTCAAGTATAACACAAATTATACTGAGAAGACAGAGAAGACGATTATTGGCCCCTTGCTAGGTAGATGTCAATTACTACTCCACACAGCAAACTCCTACAGAGAGGATGTTGCGCTCTTCAAGTTCAGCAGAAGCTTCCGGAGGCTCACACCCTCTAGAATGATTTCTTTCGGACGTTTGAGAGTCCCTAGTCCTTGTTACAAACTTAGAACTCACAATACTTCGTAATGCTAATCATCCTTGCAGATGCTCAACTGATTAGATCAATCACAGGGTGTCTGTCTCTTGTAGCCTTCCCAAGCTTCTGTCTACTGAAATGGTCTTCTGGTAGCACTACAACGACATTTTACATCCGATGATGCTCACACAAGGCTTCTGTAACCGCGTAGAAGATAGAATGAAGATGGGAGAATAATGGAAGAGAAGAGAAAAATAGAAAATGAAGGAGAAATTGAAGGAGAAGTGAGAAAGGTGAGAAATAAATCTTCCAACAGGCTTCTAGTCCAGAGCCTGACTAACAAGCCATCCATACTTGTAGTAATATGAGAGAGAAGACTAAACATGTACTTGTAGTCCACTTGTTGAGGATGATGTCTTTTGATGTGATAAAAAGCGATCCATCAACTTTTGTGTACCTTAGGTTTTCCTCTCGAGACAACCTGGAGTTATTACCACCCACTATCCCTTTGGCCAAATAGACTTTTACAGGGTTCAGACTCGTGCCGACACTCTCATCGCTTAACTCCTCAGCTTCCTCCTTGTAACTCAATGACAACGACTCACTCGGTTCTCCTCAAATCTTTCAATGCAATCCTCTTTTTTACAAATTGACCTCTCCTTGCGTAGAATATACATATCTGAACTCATTGATATTTTATGTACATGTGTTGGATCTCTAAATCATCCGTTACGTTCACATACATGTTGTAGAGGCAAGCAACCTCTAAACTTCTTCTTGAATCAAATTTCATTGTACGTACGTTCTTCAAATTATGAGCAAGTAGGCTTTGGTGTCCTTAGTATAGCATCGATGATCATTAATTATCCGGTCAGTATCTAATAAGCTAAGATCTAGCTTGATACTTTCATCTTTCAAACTTCATAAGGTCATGATTAAACGTCCAAACGAAGCAAATGAAGTGTTCATGAGAAGCTTATAGTGACTTCTATCACTTGTTGGAGTGAATGAAGATTAAAGTGAAATAAAAAAATGGATTTTTGGAGCAGCAGTGCACAATCTTCAAATTTGAATTTCATGAAACCTGATCCACGAGAAGAGAACGTGATATTATGCATCTGCGATATTTGATGATATTATATCATCTTTTGCATGAAGATTATCCAGAAAAATGTGAGATTCTTGATTGTGGAGATATGCATGAACAAAAAAGAAAAAGATACATGAGAACGTCGTTGAGATATGTAAAACTTCACTTTATGAACATTTCCATTGTTTTTCTATGAAACACAAAATTGGAAAAGATCAAAGTTGTCTATAAACTACAACCTGAATCCTTAAACAAGTCCACGGACCCAACATAGGACAAGAACTGTCAAAGCATAAATAAAAGCAAGAAAAACGTCCATTTGCTAACAAAAAGCTTTACAATAGCATCTTGTCACCCAAGCTCCCTAATACCTTATATAACAGCCGCACCTATAATACTATCCTCGCATCAACGTCGTCATTCAGCTTCTCATTAGCTTGATAATCAAGTCCATCCGATGGATGATCTTAATCCAAAAGAGGATCATGAGTGTAGTCCAAGTAGTCAACAATATAGAGAACGCAACTCAACTTCGGATCCAAAACTGCACCACTATCAACGCTCAATATATCATTAGTTCGAGAGCACTGCATAGAAATCCAAAATAGAAACCAAACTCGTAGTATAGAACTCAAAAAATGTTTATCTAGGAGCTTTCTTCTTTAATCAAATGACCTTTAGGTATCAATATGATCTTCTCTCTTGACTCTGTTGGTCTTAAGAACCTTCAGATTTGTGGTGCTCACATTAAACAAAAAAGGAGATTTTAAGATATTTATCTAATTTTGTGAGAATTTCACTTCAATGTTCTAATTAATTTTTCCATCCCGTAATATTATAGTTACTTATAACTCATCACAGGAGTAGCATTTGTGCATGGAATTATTAGTATGAGTCCTCGAGAGACTATGGTTTAAAATATTTGGGGAGCTTCTTCCTTTGTTGGTGTCAACATGTAGTCTATAGAGGGCTATAGTTTGAAAGAAAGATATACTCACTACTGTCATACTCATCTTAGGATACATGTTATGTTTGAGGATTTCTCTTTTACACCATTGTAGCATAAAAGATTTTGTTCCCCAAGACAATTTACACTAGTTACATTGTTCTAAGTTCTATCATCTGATCAAACTCACAAACACACTGATTTCGTCCAAAAGTTCCTTCTAACCCACACAACCACGGAGTTTCCAGACCCTCCAAAAAGGTGCTCCTGGAACATACACATGACTACTATCTCAAGTATAACACAAATGTATACTGAGAAGACAGAGAAGACGATTACTGGCCCCTTGTCAGGTAGATGTCAATTACTACTCCACACAGCAAACTCCTACAGAGAGGATGTTGCGCTCTTCAAGTTCAGCAGAAGCTTCCGGAGGCTCACACCCTCTAGAATGATTTCTTTCGGACGTTTGAGAGTCCCTAGTCCTTGTTACAAACTTAGAACTCACAATACTTCATAATGCTAATCATCCTTGCGGATGCTCAACTGATTAGATCAATCACAGGGTGTCTGCCTCTTGTAGCTTTCCCATGCTTCTGTCTACTGAAATGGTCTTCTGGTAGCACTACAACGACATTTTACATCCAATGATGCTCACACAAGGCTTCCATAACCGGGTAGAAGATAGAATGAAGATGAGAGAATAATGGAAGAGAAGAGAAAAATAGAAAATGAAAGAGAAAATGAAAGAGAAGTAAGAAAGGTGAGAAATAAATCTTCCAACAGGCTTCTAGTCCAGATCCTGACTAACAAGCCATCCACACTTATAGTAATATGAGGGAGAAGACTAAACACGTACTTGTAGTCCAGTTGTTGAGGATGATGTCTTTTGATGTGATAAAAAGTGATCCATTAGCTTTTGTGTACCTTAGGTTTTCCTCTCGAGACAACATGGAGTTAATTACCACCCACTATCCCTTTGGTCAAATAGACTTTTACAGGGTTCAGACTCGTGCCGACACTCTCATCGCTTAACTCCTCAGCCTTGTAACTCAACCAAAGTACCACAGATACAACTTATGGCTTCTTCTGTCCTCATCTTCGATTACTCTGTCTCAGAGAATCGTACCCCACGGAGAGTCTGCATGTGGATCTTAAGTGCTCCACTGGATGAGACGAACTTTAACACTACACAACTTCTGACAATCACTGCCACTCAACAGAAAAACTTCTCATGCACAATTGAGTATGAATTCGAGGAAACCCAATCCCCAGAAGACATAGACACAAAGCTTCTACAAACAAATAATCAATCAACTCGTTGAGAAAGAGAGAAGTTACATCAGATTTCGGTAGCTACCTCTTCAACTTCCTAACTCTACTCCTCGACACTATAGACTAAACAGGACTACACTAGGATGTCGTTCTTTGTCTACTTTTGTTTGAACTTCCTCGCTTCCGCTTGGATGCGGGTGTGTAGAACACACTGTGTGTAAAACTTAGATAACAATCCCAGGTCTTATACTGTTCCTGGACATGGGTTGACTAACAAACAGTATAAGACCTGTGAAACACTATCTTCTAAACGTAGGAGAGGACTCCCTCGAACACAATTATAGCCCAGAGGATGAAAGGACCCACTGGAAGATGACCACTTACTCCTTGGACTTCGATTTCTCCAATCTTGGAAGTCCTTTTCTATTCTAACTAACTCTATCACATGGACAATGACTTAAAAATACAAAGGAAGCTGCAAAGCTAAAAACAGCTAAGTCCAAACTTTCTAAAAGTTAACGAGGTATAAAAAGCTTTGGACCTAACTAAATTTTCTATCTATTCCTGGACCTCAGGTGTGATGTCCATGACATCAGCACCTGTTTGTATGTCCAGTTCGGTTTTTGGACCATGTGTTGCTCTATTGACACCTCTAGCACGGCTGAGGTGATATCTGCCTCAGTGGAAGCCTTGTGCTCATCTATACCTGGCCCAGAAGACGGAATACAACTGTGGGAAGTCGTACCCATCTTGACGTCTGGGCTCCTTGGCGAGGTCTGGCTGCTGCCTAGAGCTTTGATAAACTTCTGGGGTGCGGAGGCAGACTCTGTCCCCATCTTGAATGCCTCCGAAGTCGGCTCCTCTTCTTGTCTTTTAGAAGACATCATGGCTTCTAGGACTTCTTCTAACGGCTTCTCCATCTCCAATGTTGCTACCACAGTGTGAACAGTTAAGTCGAATTCTTCCTTGTCTGGATCCTCGATATGAGGAGGATCTCCGGTGTCCGGAGACATCGCTGTAGGGACAAGGACTGGTGGAAGACCATAGAGTGTCTTCAGTCCTCAGTCTGCCTATCCAAGTACTTGAACATGATGTCTTTGCCTTGTATTACAACCAAGTAGGTCTCTTGTGCCCTTAGTATAGCATCGATAACTGCAAATACCCAATAAACATCGACAAACTAAGATCTAGTTTGATCTTTTGATCTTTTGAACTTCATAACTTCGTTATTTAGCATCCAAATGATATAACTGAAATACCCATGAGAAGCTTACAACGAGCTTTACCACTTGGTGCAACGAGAGTGGAGATTAGAAAGTTATGTAAAGAGCTCTTTTTTTTCTTAAGAACGTCTTTAGAGCGATAATGCATAGTTTCATATTTGATTTTCATGTAAGAGCCGATCCACAACAAAACAATAGATTGAGATGACAATATGTATACTCCACCAAGACAATCTTACAAGTATAAGAGCAGCTCGTAACTCTCATTATGTGTGGTAATTTTGCTATGGTGTCAAAAGGCTCTAAGATCTTGTCAAGATTTTAAAGAACTTGATTGGTATTTTTTGGATTCTTGGAAACTTTAATTGCATATCGTCTTAAAAAATCCTTCATCCTATTTCTCTAAATCTAAAAGTGACACCCAATAAAAATTATTCAAAAAAAATTATTCTAATAGTTTCTTGTGTTACTCCAACTGATATCTCTACATAAAGTTTTGTTCATCTGGAAATTATTCTAGAAAACCTCTCTTATAGAAATCCAAGCTTTTTAATGATACAAAATTTTCTCCAAATGTGGCATAATCACAAGAAAGTATGGTGGTTTTAGTGGTCAAGTATTTTTTCTTTGAGATGGCGTAATCTTTGCAGAGAGATCCATTTCAAAGATGACGGATACCGTTGTTAAGAGTGTCTTTAGAGCTATGCAACAGAAGTGTTATATTTGGATTGATGTCACTTGGCTGAAAATCATAAAATTATTGAAGAATGATTTACATATAAACGTATAAATGCATTGGGTTCTTAGATCAAAAGTGTTAATGCTCGTGTGTTGTTGCTTGTTTTTTTTATCTTTCACACTTTTCACAATCAAATACTCCACATATTCTAAGAAAAATCTTTTATGCAAAACAATGCAATATGTGGTGAATACGGCATGAAATATTTATAGTGGAATGTTGTAAAAGTTCATAAAACAATATCAGAAACCACTCATGAGAAACCACTCATGAGAACGGAACTAGAGATAGAGCCAGCGAATCAGAAAGATTTGCATATTGCAGTTGGATCCGACTATGGAATAGATGTTTAAGCTTTTGTATTGTTTCCACAACTACAACAATCAAATGAGTAGAAGGAGGCCTCGACGGCAAAAATTCTTGAAGTGATTGTCGATTTATGAGAGAAATGTCTGAAAAAGAAAATTACAATGATTTTGATTTCCACGAACACTTATATGACTAGGCTATGTATGACTTTAGTTAGTCATATAAGCTAAACTCATGAATGACATGACAATTGGATATTTTTTTTTACTTATGAAATCATATATCATTAAGTTAATAGTATAAGATAAACCGTAAAGTCATCATGATTTTTCAAGTTCTAAATATATGACTGAAAAACTGAATTTATAGTTGACGTGATGTTGTTGTGACAATTATTCACTAGTGAATAATTGGATCTTTTGAGAGATAATATTTTAGTAGTCATATAATCATATTTATTAAATAGACATATATCGTTATATAATAAACAACAAATAGTAAATTGTATTCTCATCTAATTTTAAATTTATTTTTAAATATATAATATATTTTTAAAATTTCTTATCATATGTTTTATAAATAAATAGTAATAAATTTTGTATTAAATACTACAGAAACAATCTCAACTAAACCTAAAATATAAAATTCTTTATATTAATAAAAATAAATTTTATTCTCATATATATTTGATATAGAATTCTTAAATACAACAATACCTCGTTATCATCACACGATTTAATCTTCACTTTCTTGTGACTCTATACACATAAGCATAAATATAAAACAGTTCTTAAAATTTCTGCTATATGCATAAAGTCATCTCATATTGTGGTGGTGAAGAACTGTGAGTACTAAAAATTAAAAAGTTCTTTTTCTTCACATTTTTGTCCACTTTTCGTATGATTCTCTTGATGGTTTTCACTGCCATTTAGACATCTTGTAGTTACACCATGATGGTATCCACGAAGTTCTCCAAAGGCTACGCCACAAAAGTGTAAGACTTGGGTTTACAACACCTGGATGAAATCACAGATTGCTGAAGTAAGAATGTAGAAAATAAAATTACATCGAGTTCTTTTTCCAGAAATATTCATTCCGGTTCGCGCTTGTTGTCTGTATGTTTTTCACATTTTCTATTGCTACATGTCTCTAGTATTTCTAGACTACATATCTTCATGCAAATCAATAAGACAAGACGTCAAAAAACTCTAAGCCATGTCAAAGTTAAGAATCTAACCCCTAGGTAGCAATTTTTGGGCTGATTCACTTTTCATATTGGACAACACGAGTTCCATTATCCTAACATCATTGAGACACAAAAACTCAAAAAATGCAAATAAAAATAAAAATCTAATCCATTATTATACAACAGATTCCACTATCTTGAGATCACTAAGACCCACCTATCTTACAAATATATATAAAACACGTCAATATCCAAAAAATGTGCAAACGATAGAATATTCAACAAAAAAAATAACCCAATATATTTCTTAACTCAACTGAAAAGAATAAAATGATGTAACCAACTTCCAAACAAGAGACATGTATGCCAAACCCCTAACAAAGACAACAATGCTCAACAATGTCTTCTTACTCATAGAGGATTTATAGTAAAAGAAATGAAATCTAAGGATAACAGTATACCAATGACCAAGCTTACTTATGGCTGACCATATAAAGAATACCCGGAGAGAAAAGCAGATATGACAAGTTAAATGGATCATTAAACTGATTTTGAAAATAATAACAAAAGAATTACCAGAAGAGAAAATGAGATATGACAAGTGTAATGGATCTTGTAAACTGGTTTGGGAAACATCAATGAATCATTATGTGCTAATGTCTTTATGCAGTAGGCATTAGAGGAATATATCAACCATTTTAATTCTCAACCTTTTTCCATTAGTGATAATGGGTTTTATTCTCAAACTTGCTTTCATTAGTAATAATGGCTTTACTTCTCAAAATTCACGCGTTCACTCCTGAAGCAAGTGAAATTGCTAAGTCACTACTTCCACTTGTAGAAACATATACTACAAAAAAAGTTCAAGAAAAGAAGCAAGGGTTCAAACCATCCGTTTGATAACGTAAGAAAATGGCTCATGGACATGTTCTAGATTGCTTTCTCACGTCTATTGGACATATGATCTTGGAAAGATGGAACTCAACTGATAGAAAAACAAATACAGATGGGCTACACAGTTGAGATGGTACTGCAAATGCTTTAGAGAAGTTCAAAGAAGCCAAACTAGGAACAATGCAAAGCAGAATCGAATGATACCTACAAGGAGTGGAAAGAGTTTATAGGACTTTGAAGAGCATATACAGACAAGGAGAAGCTATTGACACTGAAGAACAAGTCCACAACTGAATTTGCTTCTTATCACATTATTTCAAGAATTTTCGGAGTACGTCATCTTTATATGTCAACTCATGTCAGCTTATAGGTAGACGACAGATCAAGCTTATTGCTGAGATACAGAGAGGAACTTTGAATGTGAGTGATCGTCAAAGTTCGAGCCAGGAAGGAGAATCGTTGATGTAGATGACTTGTATTAGTAGACTCCGAGGCGGTTCAACATAGCACTTACTTGTTAGATTCACTTGTCAGAAGCTATGTACGTCATAACCAAAGAAGTGGGTGCAAGTGTTACTCTTGTCTTGGAGAAGACCAAAAAACTTCCGTGTATCAATAAAAGGAAGAGCACAAATCCAATCTTCCATCACAATGAATTGATGAACTTGGAGAAGTCAAAGCGTCACACGTTCATATTATAACATTCATATAACATGAAAGCTTAACCTCTTATGTCTTACAATTCGTTGTAAATAACTTAAACTCCAGATTTACGTGAAACATATGTGTTATTCGTTCGTGAGAAAGCAGAAACGCTAGCAGGACTGCTAAAGACAAAGAAAATTTGATAATGTTCCAACCATCCCACATGAAACATAATGCGTATGAAACCCGAGTATGTGTCGACTCTATTGTGCATCACAATGCTAACAGTACATACTTTGTAAGTACTTATATTGAACACTGTTTTCGTTTCAATACAGAAGCAATTCACTGTAATCCTCAGATAATTTTCTCTTAGGGCAATGAATTGTTTTCCTCCATCAGTATTACCTTTAAAGCTTGCGGTGCCGGCAGAACGAACAGGGTTTGGTGCACCCTGCCTTCTATTTTATTCTTTTCGCCCGCAGGCAGGTTTGGTGCACCCCCGGAAAGGCAAATCCTTAAAGTCACTTAAAACGACGAGGACAAATCCGGTGCTTTCTAAACACAGTCCGTCGAAGCTGAGAGTTCAGCGGCTGAAAAACTGAAGCTGCAGGCAAGGAACCTCTGTACCTCGTACATAATCATGAGGTACACAGGCTCCTCCTTGCTGCTTGTTTCCAAATGCTTTCCTCCTGCTATGTATCCAAACCCACGCGATTATCAATTAAGGTTGAACAAGGAAAGAGTTTCCGACCTGATGTTGCTTGCACACTCCGCCGTTTCTATCCTGCTTTAATATACTTCTTGCTCCAAAGTCGAATCACCATCACATCCGACTGCAAACCGAGACTTTGACAGTTTACTTTCTGTGCCTAGACGCTATACCGTAAGGAAACAAACTTCTGGTATTCAAATGAACTCTAATAAAATCGCAAACATGCAATGGTCAAAGCAAACATGACATACAGCCTCGTTGTCAGTGGCATAGCCACCTGTTTCTAAAGAACCCTTCCTCTTAATTCCTGGCACGACCGTACCCGTGCTTCAAGTTCAAGTTCCTGTTCAGGTAAATACAGACAGAAACAATTCGCGTTGAACGTTGTGAACCTTAACGCATTCCACTGGAAACTGATATCAGTAACAATGTATTAAGCATTCGGCCCCTCACGTTGCCAATGTACTTCTCAGTGTTAGACACCACAATGACCTTTCTTAATTGTCTACTTAGCTGGATGCTGAAATGGTCATCCTAACGCCACATCCAAAAGCCACTCAATAAACTGACATGAAGTCTTAGCAGCACTCTCAGTAAAGATATGCTCCTTGGATCCAACTTGAGTCGGCATCCATTTGCGTTGAACGTCGTACACCTTAACGCATTCTACTGGAAACTCATATCAGTAAAAATGGATAATGCATTCAGCCCCCCACGTTGCCAATGTACTTCTCAGTGTTAGACACCACAAAGACCTTTCTTAATTGTCTACTTAGCTGGATGCTGGAATGGTCATCCTAACGCCACATCCAAAAGCCACTCAATAAACTGACATGAAGTCTCGGCAGCACTCTCAGTAAAGATATGCTCTTTTGATCCAACTTGAGTCGGCTTAGGTTGTTCCAAGGGACAGATTTACACAAAGATAGATGCTGACAGAACACAGCTTGATTGTCCATCTCACATTCGGAAGGGACCACTTTGTGCGCCTGGATGTTCAGGAACCATGCCTGATCACACACCAGAAGTGCAACATGACCATCAACTACTGATCAGAGCAAAAATAAAAACAATGTTAACTCTTTTGATGTAGTAACTCTAATGCCGTAGATACTAGATCCCGCCTGATGTTCAAATCCACCGTACTTCAACTTTCCACAGATGGACAAGTCACAGATGGACAAGTCACGTCACAGATGGACAAGTCGACAGGTCTCGTACTATGTAACTTCATTTAGCTCTCCTCTTCACAATGTAACAGTTTTGACCGATGGCAACTACATCATAGTTATCCGCTGCAGCAAACTCATCCCAATATGGACCAACACCATCACCTCAGCTCTTGAGGTTAAGGATGGAAGAAACCATGCTGTGGTAAACTTACAAGGTTACCTTGAAAACAGTCCACGACAAGCTGCCAGTTTCGAAGATCATCCCGGGTACTCGCCCACTGTCAGAGGCCACTGGTGCGTCAGCGGGCTGCGACATGCAGGGGCTGCATGACAGAGAACTAACTCTGCACTTTGGCTGAGCAGGTATCTCCAGTAATGTTCCATACTTCCACGGCCGATTCAATCCTTCAAATTGTCATAAAATCGCGTGTGGGTTATGTCCCACCTGTGTAGTATGGCATTGCTCCCGCCCCTGCACCTGTAGGCAATCCACCTTGTGGGGCTGCTTGTGCTTGAAACGCCGTTGCATACTGCGCGTACTGCTGAGCACTGTACTGAGGCCCACCAGTAGCGTACTGTGTTGTTGCTGAGAGGGCAGCATAAGTGGGCGGTGTGGTGTAAGCAAGACCTGGAGTGGTGTAGGCAAAACCAAGAGCAGGGGCTTGGGGAGCTGCTACCTGCGCCCGAGGATACGTGGCTAGGTTCGGGTTTACGGTTGCATAGCCAGGTTGCACTTGAGTTGCCACCTGCACTTGTAATGCTGCAGCCTGCGCGGCTGCTTTCTCCTTTTGGCCTTCTGCGGCCAGCTTCACGATAACATGCCTCCCCTGAACCAGATTGTACGTTAAAATTCGAAAAATGTGCTGAAGGCCCACACTCAAAAGAATGTAATCTTTGCATTAATCTAAATCCACAAAGCATATCACACTGCTGAGGATAATAAGGCCAGTTCTTCGAGCTCAATCACACTAGTCAGCTGGCTGATAAACCTATTCCTTACAAGCAATGCAATCCTTTCGTGCATCACACTGCACAATCAGGAGACTCCGTCTAGGACATGCTACTATAGTACGGTTAGTAGGAACTGTTGTGGCTCTTTAGTTGGGTTCTATGCAGGAGATAAAAGACTGACCAAAAGTTACTGGTAAGCACCACCAACTATTACCATTCCATCAGCAGTATTTCGCTTGGGAAAGGTCGGAAACAACTTACTTCGATATTCTTGTTAGGATCATCCATAGCCCGCTTTGCTGCCTCAAGAGTTTTAAATGTAACGAATGCAAACCCTCTGCAGGCACGAACAAATTATACCAACCAACATTCTCTTATTCCAGTGTATGAATGATTAGAAACAGATAAATCTAGAGATGACAAATAGAACCAAATACTCCATATGCCCGGGAGGCATAAAGCCAATGACCTCCAACGTAAGTGAACTCCGAAGCAGTACAACCTCAACCCGGGATACCTACCGTGACTTGTTGGTGTTCTTGTCATAGGCGACTGCACCTTCCTCGATCTCTCCATACTGGGAGAAAATCGTTAATAAGGTATCACTTGATGTCTCATACGACAACCCTCCGATGTACAACTTTCGCTGGGCCTGATCTGTTGCGGTGGTTGTACTGCCACTCGAAGCCAAATTGCATACAGTGATACGCCCCTGAAGCCAGGTTCAATCCGACTTATTATGAAAAACGTTTACTCGCAGCTGGTTGGAGACTGACTTTTCAGATAGTGTAAGACTTCCAACTCAAGCAGAAAAACTATCCAAGCGAAAAGGCAGTAGACGAATGATCCAATTACCAAGCAAAACGCGGGTCCCCAGCGAAAGAGAGGAACCAACGCATGAACTCAACATTTCGCATTGAAGGGAAAAAGCCTAGGGACAAAGCAAATAACAACTTGCAGCAATGTAACAAAGGT
Organism: Asterella californica; assembly: GCA_036924285.1. Classification (NCBI taxonomy): domain Eukaryota; kingdom Viridiplantae; phylum Streptophyta; class Marchantiopsida; order Marchantiales; family Aytoniaceae; genus Asterella; species Asterella californica. The sequence goes on from JAYKYS010000012.1 coordinate 14,372,647, forward strand.
GTGCACGTGGATGAGGGAGGATGAAACTCGATAGGAAACATACACCTTCTAACGGAAAGACTTACATCGATGTTCTTACTCGGTTCTTTCAAAGCACGCTGCGCAGAGTCCATGTGCTTAAAGGTGATAAAACCGAAACCTCTAGACTTTCCCGTAGCCTTGTCGGTAATAACAGCACCTTCTTCAATCTCGCCATACTGTTCAAAAGCCTGTCCAAAAACCAAATAACAAGCACTTTGAATACAATGGCGCCGAGTTGTATAATTCCTTGCAGCCACCACCAACCCAATATCAGGCCGCAGCCGCACTTATGTATACAGTACCTGATCTCAGAGAAGCTGCTCCCAGAAATGATGGAGTAAAGAGAGCCGCTTTTAGTTAAGTTGTGCTCTCAGAGAGAACCCAATAGTATTGCCCAATGAATATCCAACATTCTTCACAAAAATTCAATCTCGGGATGACCAGTCCGGACAGCCATACCAAGAATCATCCAAGAAACATATACAACCAAGGAGCCCCGAAAGATGAGTCTCTTTTTCTCCCCTCTGCTTTGACAAAAGGAAGAACAAACAATCAAGCAATCCATGCACTCACATCACGCAGAGCCTGTGAAGTGGTCTCCCAAGCCAGGCCACGCACAAACAGCTTCCGATGAGCAGGATCCTTGCTTGCAACATCTCTAATATCATCTGCAACCGCAGAAAACTGAGAACCTCTGCAGAAATACCAGCCAACAACCACCCCACATGCATCCCCAGTCAATCCATTCATACAGATGCAGGCAAGCAAGAGTTTCCACTCTTACTTTCTGTAACATAAAAAACAGTCAACTTCAAATTCCATACTTAACAATAGTCACAAGAGCCACGCATGTCAGCCCCCACCTCCAGAAGTGAGTGCTTACTATCCAACGGACAACTTTTCCGTTTACGTCCTTCATGTAGATAAACTAACCGTGTGAACACCTTATGGAGAACGCAAGTATGGCACAGCCCATCAGATAGAAGAGAAGTAGTCATGCAGACAGAACTCGCTACGGCGGGGTTACTGTACATGCTAGACGATTGTTAAGTTCTGAAGAGATCACATTCAATCTGATTCAAATATCATGTAGGACTTTACTCAGCGTCAGACAACGGCTTCGACAACACAGAGAAACTTACTGAAACAGTAAAACGCCACGACTTCTGATCAAATTCAGCTAATAGCGAAATTTAGCAAAACTATGGTGCGGCAAAGTACAGGTGACTTCAGGGATTCATAGCTGCAAAGCCACGCATCGCTTATGCTGAAAATTCAAATTCCAACGTGATAGCCAAGGGTGCATCTAATCCAACGTGCAGTTCATGACGCTTTGTGCATAAAGCGGTAGTCAACGCCTGCTGATACGGTAAACTTGCCAGCTTGTCTAGACGACATACTTCCGGACTACTCCTTGATGGCCTGGTACCCAATAGATCGATACCGTTAAGAACGAGTTAAGTTGGACGGGTTGTAGGGATTAAAGGGTCAAAAGATTAGCACAACGCGCACAAGGGTCAGATAATGATTACTGTACAAACCTTTCACTAAATACAGTCTACTCGCAAACCCCTTGTCCATCCTTCGGGCCGAAGTCTTTATTCGAGTGTAATGGAAGTTGGTGCCTAAGTCCTTCGTTGCTGTATGACATTGTTACTGCATACAACCTGCCCTAAATGCACTACACCATAAATTTTACCTTAATGACAGCCACCCACGTATGTCGTCCGCAATGCTTCCAGAACCCTCTGAAAGCTCTGAACTAGCAAGACGTGATGACAGTTTGGTTTGGCGAGACGAGAAAGGATGCAGACACAGGAAGGGGACATAAAGCAAGTCATCATGACTCCCACTGAATTAGGTTCAGCATTCAAAGGCACGATGAAAAACGGTGGTCTCAGGGTTCTGGAATAACACCATAAAGACCAGGAACCTGTGGGGTCGGGGTCAACCCTATGAGGGGAAGACTGGAAACTAAAGGAAAACCCCAAGCTGAACTAATACGTGGCCAGAACGACTTGATTTCAACGTGAGCAGCACAGTGAGTAGCGTGCAATATCTCCTTCACCGGAATTCAAATTTGTTCAAGATCTACGTTACACGAAGTGTTCCGTCCCGTCAAGACTTATGACAGAAGAACTTAACCTGAAGAAGAGATTCTTAGTGATTAAAGTGTCTCTAACCAGCCGTACTGGTTAGTTCCACTACAATTCTTCTCCTTATTTTCTTCAGAAAATCCTTCCTTCACACTATTGTGTCCAGATGATTATGGGTGCGCAAGGAACTGCACGCGAATATGGCCTAAGACAGAGAAACGAAGATCCCACTAAACCCTGACAAGAAACAAAGTTGATCCAATTCACATAACGGGAGGTCTTAACGTTCGCTCGCGTGAGTGCAGAACAGCCAAAGGAGGAAACTAGTCCTGCACGGAAGCAGACGACAACCGGAGTAATGCGTGCTTTATAGCGGATTGGAGGTAATTCGGACGACTGGAATTTCAATATTCAGAAGATGCATGAGCTCGGTAGCCTTCCTTACATGCGAAATCTCCGCATCCGGGCTTCTTCGTCAAATCCAGAAAATAAGGAACATAAAATATTTCAATTGCGCTGAACTGGGTTTCAAGTCTCAGCCACCCACCTTCACTGAACAAGAGACTAAACCTACAGCCATAACGACATTACATAAGAAGAGCTGCAGCAGATAACAGAAGGCAACAGGAAGATTTACTGCGACTTACGCATCGGCAAGAAGAGTGATGAGCTGCTCCTTACTGAGAGGCTCCAACAGCTTCTTCAACTCTTCAACCGATAAGACGACCGAAGATCCATTGCTGTCGTCGTTCAACTTTCTTTTCTTGTTCTCCTCCGCCGGGGCCTCTGTAGCTGCAGTTTCCGAGTTCACTACGGCTTCCATGGTCGCCGTTTATGCCCAACCTTGTCTGTCCGCTCAGTCTTTCACCAGATGAGCTGATCCTTTCAACATCAAATCCCCCAGAGAGCCGAAGATCTACAGCCGCACACCTTAATCCGAAACTCCTTATTGGCGAGAGAAAAGTCACCGTCGACTAAAGACGTCCTGAAACTGAAACTCAGCACACTACACCTATGCCCTTTAGAACTCCTTTTCGAGAGATCGTGAATGAAACGCGCAAAGAGGTTCAATTTGTACGACTTTCTCGATGATGTTCAAATGACCAACGCAGTCGTCAAGCGAAAATCTGGCCGTCAAATCGAAAGCTAACAAAGGAAGAGAGAAACACAGCAAAGGGCGAAAACGGGGAAAAACAGCAAGCGTCGTAAGAGAGAAACCGGCCTGAAAGGTATGAAAGCGACGAGATGAAAACACGGAATGTTCGACTGGGCAGAATCGACTGTCACATAGCAAGAAAAAGAGATTGAGGATCTGAGATTGTCCAAATTTGGGCCACGAACGAGCACACCCAGAGAACGTTCTCCTAAATTATAGTAATTTAATCTTATTTAATGATCACTTCTCATTATTTGTGAATTCTTTTATTATGAAACAGAACCGCTCTCCCTACTTGATAGGGACTACTTCTGTTTCATTTGAGAATATATATATGCATCCAAAATGGAGGAAGGAAAACGTTTAACATAACACCAAAATAATCATCGATAATTAACTTACGACAGCCTTCAAAAAGAATTGAGTGAAAAAATTAGTGTAAAATGTACAATCACCCGGAAAATATTTCTAGACAGGGTTTGCAAATTGTTATTTATATCAAAATTTTATAATTAATTTCACTAAATTTAATCATTAATTTTAAATTCTACTAGGTAACTTCACTGCACATGCTCATTTCAGTCATATAAAATCCATAAGTGACTCACGTGAACAGAACTCTTATTTGATAAAAATATCAGTAAGTCTCACAAGTAAACATATTTAAAATTTATAAATTTGAATTTACAATCTAATCTTTTTTTAAATTAAATATAAATTAAAACTCTTTGCATATTCTCCTCTTTCTAACTTCAAAAAATGAGAAAAAAGAAAATTAAACAACACTCCGAGGAAAATATGCGTGCTGACTGGATATTCTTCAGTGGCAAATATACAATATATGTACGCGCACACCAACTTTAGTCTGAAAAACTCCCTACTGTTTATATTCGATGGAACTTCATTTGGAGTTATACCAACCATAGGTACCTATGTACGACGCCGGAAACTACAAATTAAAATTACTACCAGGTTTCAGGGTTTTCGTTCTTTTGAAGTTAGAGGGATAATCAAATGGATATCGGGTAAATATAAAGAACTCTTCGAACTTTGTTGTTAATTTTGTCTATATCTGAACAAATACCAAAAGGTCATGTTTTTTTTGGATTTGTATGAAAATTGAATATTTATTTTCAGATATATGTTAATATTCATACTGCAGGTAATTTTTCATGTTTTTCTAACAAGAGATGGCTCAAAATGTGTTGATTCTTACCAAGGAAATGTACAGCGAGTGCTGAGATGTGGATTCTTTTCCCTTATCCGGTCTCTCAAATATGCAGAGAGGTATCTCGAAAGATAACCCACCAAATATAAATATACGTCGAAAGCGTATCGCCGTCGTGGGGAGGAAGAGACCAAGTGAGGGAGACGGGGTGGGGTTAATTTCGCGGCGAGATAGGCGTTAGGGTGGTTTGGCGAGACCGAAATTTCGAGCGAGAGAAGCGCGGCGGATTAATGATGTTTGTTGCTTCGTTGCTCAGGTTCGCGGATGACGATTTCGTCTTTATTGGTGTCATGGAGGGCTTGCGGATGGTGATTTTGTCTTGATTGGTATGAGGAGGATTTACGGATGGCAATTTCTCTTCGGACGAGATCGTGGCTGTTTCTTTTCATCGATTCCTTTCTTCGTTCATTCGTTCGCTTTGTTCGCTGATTGATTGCTCACAGGGTGGTGGAGAGCGGTTTCTCGTTGACCGCGCGGTTGTGGGCTAGGTAGGCGTTAGGGTGGTTTGGTGAGGTCAATTTTGAGCGGTCGGAGGTGCTGCTATCTTGGACTTGCAATTCGCTCCTTGTTGGTTGTTCGCAGCGGAGACGAGTCTAGGCTTTGTCTTGATTTGTCGCACAGCAATTCTCTTCGGACGGGGCGGGGTTGTTTCTTTTCATCGATTCGTTTCACGTGCGATTGCACATGGTAATTTCTCTTCCGACGGTGGTTGGGCTGTTTGTTTTCATCGATTCGTTCAATTGTTTGGTTTATTTGTTTCTCGTAAAATGACAGAGGGTCGTTGGCCATGGCTGGCAAGTGTCGTTCCTTCCTAGCATGTCGTTCGTAAGCATGGAGGCGGAGGGGACATTGACGATGCGGGCAATGCATAGGCAAACCATCTCGACTAGGTCGTTGCGAATGCAAGTGGTATAGCTTTCTTCCTTAGCTATTCCGCGCGTTTTCGCCGCTATGAGGTATGTATCTTTGCTCGTGGTATTTGTTTTTGACCTATTTGTTTTTTCTCGACATGTGTTTGAGTCGAGCCACAGATCGAAAACTATCATCGACAATGACAATAGTAAGGACGACGACGATACAGAGGTGACTACATAGGAAGTGAATCCCCTAGAAGTGAAGCCGGACTACAAATTCTTAGACACGATTGACGGCACCCCGTGTTTTTGTCCTCTCGAACGTCCATGATCTCCTTCGATGATCGGTTCTTGCTACTAACAAGGACTTATATTTACTTACAACTTGGATTTTCTCAGCATCCGCCAGAGTTTTTGATCAATTTTGAATACGTGAAGATAGGAAGAACATGTCATCCGTGCACGCTCCATAATGTTCCTCTGTAGACATTAGCTGGTCCGTTTCACTTCTTTTCATACTCTGTCGATAACTTCTACCTGTATTTGCAGGACAGCCACTTCTGTATGTTTTCTTACCCTGCATATTTTAGCCGGGTTGACGCTTCTCTCAGATCCATTGTTCATGCGGTTTATCACTTTTGTTCTCATCCTTGTATGCAGCCAGATGGACCTTGAGGAAAGCATTGTTCTTTGTCCTCATTTCTCTCGTAATAGGAAACCATGTCTCTCCGTCGTGAGGCAAGGACTAGGCGCCCTAGCTTACGGGCTTTCGGTGACTATCTGTACCACGGGAGGTGACCTCGACCCTACATTCTTTCCTCTTGTTTCGGAAGTTTGAAGAAGCAATGCGTGTCTGATATATTTGAGCGTCGAGGATCCCTGCTTCACTTGTATTTTCAGGGCATGGTATGCATATACGTGAAGTCCTGTCTTGAGGTGAAGAAACATATATGATAGGTGTTGAGATGGGATAGAGACATATCTCTAGGAGCCGAGGTTTGTGTGAAGCATCTGTCGAATAAAGGTATCTATATCTTCGTCGGGATGTTGGATTATTGTCTTAAGGATGAAAACTAGCAGCACCATCACGCTGTCACGAAGAACATAACCGACAGCATGATGGATGATAACAAGGAGCTGTTTATGTCGAGGAGAGCGGTCGATACAAAAAAACAAGTCGAGTTAACGTAGTGTGACATATTACTCGAGCTCTGCAGTTTAACAAATATAAGAGCACAAGTCCTTTTTCGACTACATTTCCCAAATGCTTACGTGCAATGTTGGCATCCGAGAAGTATATTGCATCCTCCCAATGGCTCACACAGCCAAGGATATAGAACAAACGTTCAGAGTCACTATGGAATTGTTTCATTAAGTCCCAAGACGTCACCGCATATGACGTCGATAACATCTTCTTCTACATGGAGAGCACTCGCTGTCCTGATTGCTCTCGCAGATATTACACTTTGCAGCACAAAGAGAATGTGCAGGAGGGAGTGCATACACCACCAGTTGCAGGCCATGAAGGCGAGGACAGAGTTCTGGAGCAGGAAGACGGAGGTGCAGAAGAAGGCACATCTGATACACAGATCCGAGCCGTAGAGAGTCTTTTCACAGTAGCAGATGTACTTCTAGAATACATACCTCTTACTGAGGCCATGAATAGGACCATAGGGCACGAGAGGGGAATAGCTTAGAGAAGTGCAGTGTACTGATTTTTTTATATAAATAAAGCTTTTGGAGTCACCGTACCCCTTTCTCTTCAAACCGAAAAATTGTGAGGTGAAGAGGGGTCAGGAAAAAATGCACGTGAAGAAAAACGTCTCCAGCAGCCTATGTCATTGACGGAGCTGCCAAAATAATGTGCAATGCTTCAATAAAATAGATAAGCAAGTGCTCCCCGAGGCTATACTCGGCAATACCAAATAACTAAACAGGAATCAACGATAATACAAAGAAATACTGCTACAACAATAATACACTTTGGAATCTTGGCCAACACTCTGTATAACAGTATTTGTCAAATAATGACGAGCAACATTATTTTCCGATACTGACATTGTACAAAAAACATATTCCACTACATCTATGATTAAACTACTATTGTGAAGAGGACATTACTTAGATCCAGTCGTCTTGATGGAATACTTCTCATCATTATTCATCGTTATCAATCAACGATACTTTTCTTCCTTTCTTTACTCATCGCAGTCGAGTATATGGACTGGATGCATATTCTCCTCTTCCAAGTTCAGAAGAGGAAAATATGCAAAGAACTTTTATGTTCTAAATTTTTTTCTTGGAAGGGTTATGCTATAAATTAAAGCTTACAAATTAAAAATATTTTTATTTGCAGAACTGATTGCTATTTATATCAAAGAATGGTTTTGTTCGTGTGAACCACTTATGAGTTTTACATGACCGAAATGAACATATATAATGCACTTACCAAGTAGAACCTAAATTTAGTGATATAAATTTAATACTTAAAATCTAGTGAAGTTCATTTATAGAACTTTGACACATATAACAATTTGCAAACCCTACCCGGAAGTTTTCTCACTCAGTTGTTTTTGAAAGCTGTTGTCAGTCAATTATCGATGATTTATTTTAGTTCTATGTTAAATGTTTATCTTTTTTCTCTTTCTTCCTATAAGTGCAGTTTGGATGCATATTTGATCTATTTGATTTTTCACTTTTTAGATGAATTTGTCCTTACACGTCAGAATCTTCATCCATACCTCGTGCACCTATTGGACTTCATACATATACATGTTTTCTTCAGTTAGAGATAACAGTTACTAAGTTCACTCAAACTATGAATAGTGAACTGAGTGGTATAAACTGATATGCATCCAAACTGCACTTCTAGGAAAAAGAAGGAAAAATACAAATGTTTAAACTTGCAACCAAAATAATCATGGACAATTGACTGACAACAGTCTTAAAAAAAAATTTAATGAAAAATATAGTGTACTAAAGCACATAATCAGAAGAAAAATATTGCTCGTTAAGGTTTGCAAATTGTGACAAAGTTCTATAAATTAGCTTCATTAAATTTAGAATCCACTTGGTAACTTGATTACACATGCCTATACAAAACCTATAAGTGACTCACGTGAATACACTCTTTCCCTAGTATAAGATTTATGACTCTCACGAGTAAAAATATTTTTAATTTGTAAGAGAAAAGGTTAGTACATAAATTAAAGCTCTTTGCATATTCTCCTCTTCCGAACTTGGAAGAGGTGAATATGCAAAGAAGTACATGCGCATAAACTGAATATGCATGCAACATGAACTTATGGGGAACCGTTGTCTCATTGTTGTTATAAACAATATATAAATATTAAGTCAACTATTTATATTAAGTTTAAAAAATATACCAGCAAATATATTTATAAATGTTAAACATTACATGAACATGGAGATGTTGGAACATACCGACATAACCCATAAGACAAGGAAACATGAACGCACTGCCAATGGTATGTATACGAGAGGATAGAAGTAAATAACCAAAGAACTAAAGAAATATTTAATTTATTATTTAACTCTTTTTGCAGAAAAGTGAGATAATAAATTAAACCACATGCATATCCTTCCTCTTCTGAACTCGGAAAAGGGTAAATATATTTGCATGCCTTTCAATTGTAAATCTTATACGTTTTGTGTGTTCTATAAACTGCACGTATAAGCTTTGGTTCTCCTTTGCATGCACTCACCTCGAGCCTGCGAGTCAAAAGAAAGAATAATATGCATGCTCAATGAACTTCTGGGAACTTTTGCTGTTATCGCAGAAATATACAAGTGTTAAACGAGATCATATACCAAGTGGGTGGAAATAATTAAAAATGTTTTATAAATATTAATTGTTAGTCCATGCCCTGAAATACGAGAGAAGCAAGATATAAACCATAAAGCCTGAGTAGACTGCCTCAGTTCAAAAACTACGAATCCCTGTAGCTATTTATGTATTAATATAATGTGAGTTTAATTTATTACCTAACCCTACATGCGGGAAGAGTTAGGTTATAAATTAAACACCTGTATATTTTCCTTCACAATCGGAAGATAATAATATGCGTGGTGCTGAATTGACCTGAAAATGGAGAAGAGAGTAGTTTGTACACGTAATACTTTGTTACATGATACAAACTCCTTTGTCCCAAGCAAAGTCGATAGATTTTGGGAATTAAGCATCATCGATAACATCAGACAGACGGTTCTTTTCTGTCTCACCTTTCACTGAAACTTTTCATATAATGATTGAGATACGGTAGTTTCGGTTCTCAGTGTGCACCTTGAAACATGTTGTGCTAGGTCTATCACGTACTGGTTGACATCTTATGCATCGTCACCTTGTCATTTTATATGTCTTGTGAATACTGCATCGTCACGCTGACTCCTATCATGAAACTACAAAAGCAAATATTGTACATGATCCAAAGAGATGTACTCATGAGAAATATATCTAATGGTACAAGCAAAATCAGTACGAAGCCAATTTGGAGGTCGTTATAAGGAAAGGGACCGGAAGATGACTAACTTTGGAATAAACGGGGAAGGAGGAAAAGGAAAAATGCTAGTGTTAACAGCTTGTTGCTGGCTTCTCATTGCGGCAATGGAGTTTCCTCAAAGATCACAAATTAACTTTCCCCAACGATTTGAAACCCCAGGACATGACATGAATGTCAGCTCGAGCGGTGATTGAGACAAGTTTTCCGGCTGTTCTTCCAAGTAAATATCCCGATCACTGGAGAGAATGTAAAGGCTGAAGCAGGTGACGGCGACGAACGAGAGAAGGCCACCTGGAACCTATATTTGCCTCGTTGTCCGTCCACCACTGGACCGTTCCCTCCCATTCACTGTAGATGATTGGCACTGGAAGGTCCCTCAACTATCCTGTATCGCCGCAAAGAACCACGTGAACTTTATAACTTGCTAATTATTGTTATGCGAGTAGATGATGCACCGCTTGCGGCTTTCCATGAATAATATGCATGCTGGGCGAACTTTAGGCAAACAGAAAGAAGAAGACAACCGTTAAGTACGGGAAAAAATTAATGAAGTTGATTAGTTTAGAATAAGTTTCAGACCGCAAATTCTTCTCTAATTCTTCTGTAAACAGCTTGCATCTTACTTTAAAGCTGATAGTACAGTTCTGAAATTATTGAGGTCGAAGGTGACGAAGCGGAAGTTCAGAAGAAAACATTTTAGAACAAAATATATTCTAGACCTTTCTTATATAAGAACGTCTAGAAAATCTACGTCTAAATTATGAGAATAGTAAGAATACAATAGTAAGAATAGACAGGAAAAAAATAATATCAAAATAAGGAAAGAACAAAAGTACTATTTACAGGAAATTTCTAATCACACGGACGAAACCAGATCTTGTTATTTGAACACTTGGTCAATTGAGAAGTAAACCCATAAACCATACAGTACTACGCACTCAGTCTGGATAATAAAGCTCCGGCTTGTCAAGGAAAGAAATCAATTTGTCTTCTTTTGTTCACTTAGCACTAAACTATGAACAGTGATCATATTTAAAAATAAAATCCGGACAAGTTTAGGGTGGTCTGGAGAAACAACCGGCGTGACAAAGACATGTATAAGGTTCTCTCATTGGACAAGGTAAAGTCAAAGCACACTAATAATGTTTAATTTTCTCCTCTAACAGTGATCGAACTAGGTCTAGGCGCATATGCAGGTGCTATTATAGTGCATGAGAGTACAAGCATCATGATGGAGAAACGAGTTGAAGAGTCGTTCATGAAAGGCAGATAAAATATGCATCCCAAGTGAGTGTGGGAGAAAAGTGACACAAAAAGACAAAAAGAAATAGATTTGAAATTGTTTGAAGTGATTTGTTGTAAATTATCAGAAAAAATAAAAGTCTTTGGTGCAGTAAGCAGACATGTGCAATGTTTGTTACTGTACGGAGCACAGTGAAATAAATATATTATAAATCTGAATGTATATTTAAATATCTAAATTTAATTTATTAATTTTAAATAGTCTGAGATCGTAACACGTGAATTCTAGGAAGAGAAAAAACCTAGAAGCGTGTGAGTTGAAAATTACTCATTCTACTATAAGTAAAGTATTCTATATTAAATATTACTTAACCCTTCCAAGAAGATCTACATTAAAGAGAATGTATATGTCTCACCACTTGGGACATCGAAGATTGGTGTCTCAAGTGGTTTAGGCCACAGTCCTCTAAGAGAAAGGTTATAGGTTCAATCTCTTGCGGGCACGATTGGAGGTCCATGCTGTTACAAACTCTCAATGAAGCTTCTGGTCCGAGTCCCGCTGTGATGGACTCACATGGACAGTCTCATGGTCCTCGAAGACCCCAAGAAACAAATAACATCATTTAATTTATATTCTCTCTCTTCCGAACTTGGAAGAGGGTGAATATGCATGCTTATCATGCATTATACATCTAGGCTCATACTGAAGCTAGAGATTAATTAATTAATTGTGTTATATTTAATCCTTTATCTTTTCTTGAGAAGGTTAGGTATTAAATCCAACCAAATTTGTTACTAGAAAGATATATAAATGTGAGAAGATTATCCGAGATAAACGTTATGGGTTAATGATTATCTTTTCCCAAAGTGCCAGTCTAGAAAGAAAAGTCTCCAAATAATTTTATTAAGTCACTGGAGCAAAAATAATAATTTATTTAGCACTGTGCTAAATTCTGCAGAAATAGCAAAGCACACAAACAATTTAGACAAACAGTGTGACCCACCTCCCCACCAACTGCTTTATAAGTAACTGTCTTCTAACTGTCACGGGCAGAGCTTCGAGTTTAGATATATGTGAAGTTCGGATTGTGCCAGAATTGCATCACTTTTGTTGATTTTGAAGTTTTCGGTGTCAATCGCAGCAGAATTGAGAAAATCGCTTCAAACCTTCGTGGTCGTGTTCACTGTCAACAGGGCTACGATTGTCCACAAATTTTCATGTCAATTGAGTGAATGAGTAATTCAAGGCGACCGCTGAAGCAGAAAGGGTCTGAAAAGCTCTCAATCTAGAGCAGCAACTTCAGAGATCGAGATCTAGAGAATTGTGTACAATTAGGAGGTCAAATTTCACAGAGATGTTAGCATGCTATAGACTCCAAATCATGTAAGAATCATCGAAAGTTATCGAGTCAATTCTCTGTTCTAGGTCAAAATAGCTGTCTGGGTACCAGAAATTGATGTAATTTCTTGGCTCAGAACCCCTTATGACCTGAAGCTTACCTTTGTAGTAAGCAATCACAGCCAGAAACCCAGTGCTTCCCTGACGTAACACAACCTTTACGATCATATAACAGTTAGAAGGTTCCGTCCTTCCCAAGGAAACTCTCACCATGATAGCATGTTCAACGACTCCAGTAGAAGAAAGGTGCAGCCTACCGTTTTGATAGCGAACCACACTATCTCGCAAAATAGCTGTGAGCTCTTGACAATCTCCTCAGAAATGATCAAGACTGTCCACATCATATGCATCTATGAACAGGAGCACCTCTTGGACGTGTAGCAATAAGCATCGGTGGTTGCTCTCTCTACAAGCCAGCTAGCTCCATCTTCAACTCACGCATCTACCGGATAAGATATTCGATCTGATTCTGTTGTCCATGGTTCTCCGCAGGTCTTTAAACAAGTACCCTTTGAGCACGAATTGGCATCAAAAGAACTGCAGCCGGGACAACAAGTCTGGGGGCAGGAGCTTGAGACTGTTGTACTGAGGAGCAGCATAAAGTTGAGTGATCACTTCCGCAAGCGGTCGTCCTCCTACAACCACTCTCTCTCGTCTCTACCTTGTTAGAATAGCCACGACGCCCTCAACTCTCTCCCAATCCATAGTAACACCTCTTTCAGCCGAATGATCTACTAACATGAAGCATAATCGGTCGGTCGTAACATCATCGGTAGCTTGCATGAAAAGCTCCGTTCTCCTAGCATCTAAGGTTATGCGCTCAAGCGTTGAGAGCTGTCGGTATCTTATCAAACTCTCTCAACAACTCGTTCAGGCTCATCATACGACCAAGTTGTTGCTCAACCCAATCCATAAACATTCTCTTAGTAACTCTCTCTGAATCCTCTTCAAGAAACTCCTCCCGAAGAGATCGCTCAAAACTCATCCAGATACCAAGATTTCTTCTCTACACATCTCTAACTTTATCTCACAATTCATGAATCACAGCTAACTCAAAACTGGCTATCATCTCGGCATCAGTAACTCTAACCAGTTCCATCTCTCCTCTATACTCACACCGATATCTAGAAATATCTCTACCTTCAAACCTTCCACATCTGTTCACAATAGCTTGTAAAGCCTTGGTGGACTTTAACTCACCGCCTCCAACGATCGAATGTTGTTGAACTAAGGTCGCAAGCGTCCTCAAGATCTCGGCCGTATCCAAACTAGATACAGATGTCGCTGTAGTCACAAGTGCTACAGTATAGCAAACAAATATTCCTTGAAGAAATTATCATGTACTTGACAAAATTGGAGAAATCCGACCGTGGTCATAGAGGTGAAAGTGGATGAAGATATTTCTAACAGAGTAACATCAATAAGTAATGGCACTACATTTGATTAATTATCAAGCTACACGTGTTGAAGCACTAATGGATGGTCCAACATGTTCTATATGATTGATTTCACAATGAGCTTGTTTTTCTTGTTATTTTTGTCATAGAGGAGAAAAAAAATTTGGAGAGGTGTTTTAAAAATTGGAGAAAAAGACAAGATGAGTTGTCAATATTTTGATATTGATCCATGATCAATATTCCATGATGGACTAAGACGTCGGTGTGAGAAGATGACATAGTTGGCTGGAGAGTTTGTTTCGTCTCCTGTGTGGAATGCCATTCAAAAATAATTCTTCTTGGAGGTGAGCTTCTTATTCATGATCCTCGTGTTCAGAGAGTTCTTCTTGTGAGAAAGTATTCAGAATTTCAAAGTTACGTCTTGAATGAGAGCTTCTTCAGTTTTTTTTTCCATATTGATTTAGTGATCCTCATCTTGATCACCTACCTCATTGTTGGAGGCAAAAGTGACATCTCGTTGTTCCTCAATGTAATCAAGTAATAGTTCTACTAGTTGTTGCATCTTAGTATTTTGAAAACTAAGTGACATTGAATGATCTTCTCAAACTTGACTTAGTGAGTTGTTGTGTCCATTGGCAATTTTGATAGCTTCAACTACACTTGTCTTCTCGTCCTGTGCTTGGAAAGCTTGGAGTTGGTTGGAGGTGTTAAGATACTATGTATTAGCATCATGTGGGTATTATTGTCTATATCGTAACATTGTTTGAGTTTTCTTTATGGAAGCCTATAAGGTAGTGTATTTTGCTTTTATATTTGCAATCCTCTTGTTGTAGGCTATGGATTGTCATTCTTGCTTCTCTATGTAATCCAACTATTCCTGAATCTTGACTCGGTTTGATTGGAGTTCTTGAGTTAGCTGTTTTGTATGCTTTTTTAATTATGAGATACATCTTATGAACGTAACTGTAGCTAATCAAGAGACTCACAGTGTAAAAGTTGGAATCAAACTATACGTGAATAAAGTTTCAACTGATATTTGACTTCTTTTCAAACAAAATAACTTTAGGGGTTTAATCATGATTATTTGTTTCAAAACTGACTTGTACAAACATTTGTTAGTTGTTATGAAATAACAACTAACAAATGTTTGTACAAGTCAGTAAACTTAACCAATTATAATGCAGAAATAATTCAAGATAAATTGATTTAGATTCGATGTTCAAATGGACCCGTGTAATTGAGACAATAGAAGAAAATGTACTTAAATGAAAAGAGAGCGGCTATTAATCGAGGTGTTTCAGATGTTTGAGAGTTTTATTTTTTTTATGTTTGTAATTTATAATATGATGAAATGTAATTAATTGAAATCCGAAGAGCATCACAAGCATTATACAACGTGTGTGCTAGCGTATGGACTTGATTGAGCATTTGTCAAAATGCTTAACGAAAACAAATCTCTAGAAATTAACAATCCTTCTTAAGTCACTGATCAAATTCTACACAACAACAAAGAACATAGTAGACACACAAAAACACGAAATACTCATTTAACACACAAAAACAAAACAGAAAAAATGTATATCACAAGAACCAAAAGTTTATTAGTTTGTTCGCATCCGACCAAATCCCTACACCATATTATTTCAATTGCTTGAACAAAAGCATGAATGAATCACCTCAACTTCACTTTCATCGCCTCGATATTGAATAACAATCTCTACAACTTTATTGATGATACTTCTCCTCTCTTAATATTGTTGTTTGCTTTCAATCTTCTTACGTGTGACCACAATTAGACCATCATTTGATCAAACTAAACCAACTCTATTCACCATAGTCTATTACCAATGCTCTCCACCATCTTCCATTGATCGTCAATCAGGTTTCCCTCGATGATCATGCTTATCTTCATATCATACTTACTTGAAGTCAAATCTCTGGATATTCTCGATCATCACTCATATAACTCGATAATCATTCAAAACACCTTGACATCTTCATTGTTTAGACCTCACAACTGCACAAAAATAATCTGTTTATCTGTTTATAATATATTTGTTCACATATATTTTCAGTTTCAGTTTATAAATAAATTATATATTACTTGAGATTTATGTATTTTTTAGTTATAGTCAATAACCACACCAAATTCTAATGGAGAAGTTGAATTCCTCCTCTACTTTCCCCGACTTTGTATTGTTCACTTTCTCCAACTAACACTTAGTAATGCATATGTATAGCAACAAATTATTATGAGCTCTCGATCATCGACTGATTAGTAATTTTACGTAAACGATTAAGAAGTAAATGTGTATCGCGATGTACTGAACTTGTCGGTGTCATGCAACTGAAATGTCAAATGGAATTTCAGAATAAATTTTCGCGTTGAAACGCGAACTGGTGTGGAATTACGGTAATCTAATCTGCGCATCGCAGAATAGATAGTTCTTCAGCTTGTTTTCTCAGCTCTGCGACTCCTACAACGCACGCCATTGCACACATAGTCCGTAAACTAACGAACTAAACGCTGTATAGCGGACGATGCGCAGAGCGTCAAGAAAAAGTGACTTTTTCTCGAGAGGATGGCCTCTGCCTCGCTACCGCAACACTTATCCTCCTCAGTTAGCAATTCGCTTCCTGTGCTCAAGGACAAAAGGTACAATCTTGAGTTCACTTTGTTCCTCCAGCTGTTAACCATGCACGTGTTGTATTGAATATGGGGCAATTGAGGTACCTAATTCGCAATATTGTGTATAATTTTGGAGCGGCGTAAGTGTTTCAGATATATCTCTCAGGTTGAATCGCGGCTTGAATTTCGAGTGTAGTCTGTTGTAGGGTACTTGTTGCGGAACTTGTGTCGGTGAGGGGCAGAAATTCAGTCTTTGTCGTTGTCCAATTTCGCTGCGTGTATCCTGTATCCTGTGCCCTGTGCCCTGTGCCCTGTGGGACTTTTACGTGTTGTTAAAGCTTTCCACTTGGCATGGAGTTGATCCTTATCATGTCTGTTGGTGCAGTGCTGAAAACTTCTCCGTTGCAATGCAGGGTTCCTGTTCTGAGTCATCAACACTAGATGAGAGACGCCAAACTTGTGCGCCCCATTGTTCGGGTACAGAGCGCTAGCTCTGCGACACGAGTCAGTCATGACGCATGCAGCGAGGATGTGTGCACTCTTGGAGCAACTCCAGCAAAGGTTGCAGGAGGCGCTTGATCGGGTTAGGGCATTTGAGCGCAAGGATGTAGTGAATCATTTGCTGCAGGTTTCAAGGTGGATTCTCCTCATTATCTGTTGTAATAACACTATTGTTTCTCCTAACTTGGTTCCAAAACAACCTTGTAGTGTGGTGTTTCGCATAGTTGCTTCCTGTATTTTTTCGTTCCTCTCGTGGATGTATTTTGGAAAATGTTTCGCATAGTTGCTGTTGCATGCATGTTCGTATAGTGTAACGCTGTGAAACAGTATCTGGTTATATCTTACTTTGATTTCTCATATTTTCTTCTTTAGGTCTATTGATCATGCAGTTGCGAGCAATCAAAGACCAGCTACTCCGCAGAAAGTCTTGGATGTATTCAAGATGGTAAGACATGAATATCTGTACACTCAGGGAAGAAATTTATGTTTATGAACAGACACTCTAGTGGAAGCAGTATTAGTACAGGCAGTAACTATGGGTTGGCTTCAGCTGTTGTGTTGAGAATGATATAGTTGGATTTTTACCTCAAAGGAGCTTCCGGAACTTCCTGATATTTTAAAGTTTTATGAGGAGGTTAGTTCCAAGAACACTGACAATCTGTCTCGATGTTCTACCGAATCTACGATCTTCAAGAGACATGATTTTTGACAATCGTGGGTTTTTGTAACTATTTTCTGTTTGACTTCTTAGATAACAAAGCTCAAGGACGATGACTACATCAAACCGTCAATGATGGTTTTTCTGCTAGCGATCAAGGTAATTTTTCGCATTCCCCCGTTCGTTGTTTGTGTTTTTCTCCCCTGTCCCTGGTTTTGTTCTGAGTTCTGCACTTGATAAAGTTGGTGATTAGACGGTATGACAACTAGTTACTAGAAATTTAGTGAATTCATCTCTGACTGTAACGTTCATATCTGTCCGACAGCTGCTATTTTACTAATACTATCTTTTAGGGTGCATGTCGGGCAGAGTGGTTCAAACCCTTCGAAGCAGATGAACTGCTTTCCTTGTACGACCAGGTGAGACTATTGTCCCGTATATTTAGAACACTAGTAAATTGTTCTGAGCATCTTAGGGTTGCTTGACGAATGCTTCTTGTTGTTACTATCCGCTGTCAGTTGGGTTAGCACCTTCAGTGAACATAGTGTCTGTCTTCACCTGTCTATTATCTGTTTGCTGTTCTTTTGGCGGTTGTGTGTAAGTTACAGAATATAGGTTTACAAGCTAGAGGGTACCACTAAATCTGAAACTAATCAGCCTCTCGTTACATGTGTTATGACATTTTGTATTGTATGCACTGCAAACTGTTCCCCTCCTTTATATTGCGTTTCATACCAGGGACTACCATTTCCGGAAATGTGCTATGTTCTATACCTTTCCGTAGGTCCCCCTTGGTTACAGACATTCGGTTTAGACGTTTCCCTTTCTGTCTTGAGAAATCTATAACGTACGTAAGAACTTGGTAGCTTCAAGTTGGACATTTAAACCATATTACAAGAATTCGCGTTTGACAGCAACTCGGGTTGGTGATTCAGCTGCTTATTTACTTCCAGCTGGATGGAGATTGTTCGAGACAGTTGACAGCAAGTGGAACTACCCAGGAAGAAAATTCCGCTGCTGTAACTTTGATCACTACCATATGCCAGAGGTATGCCAAATAGAGTACCATGTTCAAGAGGAGTTTCTGTTTTCGCGGCTTCTTAGCTGGAGGAGGGAAGCCGCACATTTCCTCCTCTGTAGTTCAACAAAACGCGGTTGGTCGATGCTTATCTTCTTCGTAGATTTGTCTGAGCTATTATGCTTCTCTTTCACGTCATTTGGGAATCTAATGAATCAACCCAAATGACGTGACTGCTGCATGGGTGTGCCTCTTTGTCCGTGGCTCTTTGTCCATCGCGTGTTCGGCGAATTTCAAGTATAAGCAGGATAACTGAGAGCGGATAGATAGGATAATATCGGGTTGACGGGGAATTTGTGTTGTATCTTTGGTTTGGACCAAATTCGGTCAGCTTAGAAAGTAAAAGTCTGTCTAAACTTTGGGCTTTCAGTCGGTTGCTTTATTCGTATTGTCCTCGATAATTTCCTTATGGTTAGGTTCAAGAAGCATGCCAACTTAGTCTTAAAAGTCGGGCCCTGCGAAGTTGATATTATGACAGACGTTTGTTTCTGGTCACGTTACCTTTGGACGTTACTAGCACAACGACTTGCGTTGAAGTCAAATTGTCAGTTGAAGTTGGACTTGTAATCACCTGCAGATACTGTCCAAGGATTAAGCTGGTATCTGTCATTCTGTCTTTCATGACCAAGGTTGGCTTATCTACCCTCGGCACCCTAGCAATGGAGTTTTGTGTTACCCTAAAGATCTCCCTAGTAAGAGCACAATAGTCTGTGTATCTCCGATTCTCTGGAAGTCTTTTGTGAGCTAGATGTGGACTTTACTTACGGATTGTGATGGAGAGCGCAAGGATAGTACTTCTAAGAACGAGGTTACTGATCTGACTTTGTTTGCAGAAAGAATATGAAACTCGTGGTTGTGACTTCGTCGTGACACAGCTGGCTGCCAAGACTAAGTTGGTAAACACTGCATCTTCTCCATAATTGAAAATCCTCCTGTTTGTCGCATCTCATCATCAAGTGATAGGATCGGTTCTTCTTTTGTCTGTTCCTACTGACATGAAATGCTTTGCAAAGTGTGTAAGCAAAGTCACTTGTTTTATTCTATGTTATATCTTCCGAAAGTTCTCACTCTGGTTGTTTGTTCAAGAGAACTGGAACTTATCGGTTATATTCTTGTTGCAGAGCCTATTTGTTATCCAGGCTGAAACCACGGAAACATCAGCATGCTTAGTGACTCCAAATTCACTCAGGTCTTACCTTGATTCGACTATCGTCCCTACCAGTAAAATAACCAAATACTTTGATTCGTATGGCTATTAATTCACCAGCTATGGGGAAGAAAGAGGCCTTACTTTGCTATGTTAATTGGGTAGGACTACTGTGGAAAGAACTACATGCCACAGTGGAGCATGTATGGACCCAAAAGATGTATTGAAAGGTTTGAAACGTAGAGAAACTAATCCTGATTCCTGCACCTGAGTTTAGCTTTTCCATCGTGTGTTTACGTTTCTCGTCTCAGTTTCGTATTGAACGGCAGAGGGGTCGAGAGAAGATCGTCACTTTACAATTCTCCGGTGAGATAGATTCGATGGCTAATGGTGTATCTGCACCTTTGAAGTATAACGAATGCTTAACTGTTCTTCTGAAAACTGTCAGGGTAGTGTTTTGGAATATTTTGGTATATTTCTTTGTTTCTGTTTCTGTTTGTGTGTATTAGGGACATGTTACTGTTGGTTGCTACAGGAAAATGGCCCACTAATGCCATCAGACGTGACGCATTTGCTAAGACTTGGAAACAACTTTATTCAAGTCGTGGGTGAAAGTCCAGGTACCACGTTTCAGAGCTCTTTACTGAACTGAGAACGTCGTCGTCTTGCTTTGATCCGTGGAGTGACAGGCCTTGTCTGTCACTTCTATGGTTGCGTGCAGACGTTGTTCAGTGAAGTTTTATTCGCTCTCTATATGGATAATTGGCCATTGAACCACAGTTGTAACTAGCATTTCGTTTTCTGCTCTGGTGCTAGGATCTCAGTTTCTGCTTGTACGTGCAAGTCTGACAGAGACTGTAGATAGGCTGCGTCAGAAATTAAAGACCAAGTTAACTGGACATTTTATTGCAAAGTGTGTCAGAAACTATGCGAGGTAAGCTCTACAAGGATGCAAACCATCAATCCTCAGTGCTGTACGTACAGCATAAGAGCGGGGAAGCTTGTACTGGTGAAACTTACAAGATACGCATTTCATGTTTAGGCAAGTACATGGTGGCAGTAACGACGACAAGTATTATGCCTTACGCATCAGCCTCTGTTGAATTGGCAGAGTATCTCGTACCCTCCGCGGCAGGTGACACTCTCTGATCCTTGTAATCGTCGTGCTGAACTGATGGTTTCTCTTCATAGCGATATCGAGCCCAGTCTACGCGATTTTGGATATTTTGTTATTATCGAGATTGACAAGAGTACCCCACTCTTCAGTGGGGAACACTTAATAAATCAGTGTTGTGGTCGTTTTAGTTAGACGAGCACATGCTACGCACGAATTACTCAAGCTTTCTGTAGATAAGGGAAGGAAAACATGGTTCGCAGTACTGCGAGCCAATACAAGCTCTTGACCCGCCCAAGTTATCGTTCCTCTCGTGCTAGCAGGGGATGGTACTGATGATGAAGTTGTCGAGGCAGGATCAAGAGTCTCGCTCCGCTGTCCAATAAGGTAGCACGCTTTGTTCTCGTGGAAACATTTCTAGTGGTTGTGTCTTGCTTTTCCAACTGGCAAGCTAGAGGTTTTTGTTCACAGTCGGGAATCGTCCTCGCGGTGTAACATTTCACCGTAATATTTCAGAATATATGATGTTTCATGAGGAGGCGTTGTTTTCGTTGCGCTGCTGACGATCTTGTGTTCACATACAGTCATAAGCGCATCATAACTCCTGTCAAGGGTTTACTTTGTAGGCACCATCAGGTATGTGTTTTCACTCGAAGAATTTAAATTGTGCACATAGCTATAAAGCTGATCAATCTAATGTATTGTTTTGAAGGAAACAGCTCCTTGATTTATCTGAAGATTGTCTTGTTAGAGCTGCTCTTCAGTTACTGGTCATCGACTATGTGGACTGACCTTTCCTTCTCTTGCAACGGACAAACTGACGATGCATGATGTTGTGAAACCAACCTAATAGTATTCTTAAACCTTGCGTTTCCTACTTCGTTATATCATGCCTACTTATTCTTAAGACGATTTCGTTCTCCCATATTAATGGGCATTGCCGCAGTGGATTTGAGTTAGAGATGACCGGTTTTCCTTACGGGAAGCAGGCTGAGGGTTTTCTCACCTTGATTTCACGAGGTGGGCATTTTCATTCATTACGTCAACATGAACATGCTCTCTGTACGGATCGTGCAGTGCTTTGATTTTGATAGCTACGTTGAAATGAATGAGTTAAGACCAGTATGGCGATGCCCTTGTTGCAACTCCAACGTCAGCTGTCTGGAATTACGCCTTGACAAAATGATGAAACAGGTAATTGAGATCTTCGTCAAGTTTTTCCTTATAAGTCCTCGGACATTTGGCGTGAATAGCTGTGTGCTGAACTCTGGAAAAGGTAGCTTAAGCGATAACATGAAAGTAAAATGAGACTCTCTTTTATTGATATCACAACATGTCGATTTACGAAGTGGGAAGTACTACCGGCAGTAGACGTAATCGCACTACAGCATCGTCCTCAAGATAGTTGAAAGGGTGATTCATGATTCAGATATTGAAGGACGTAGAGGAGAAGTATTTTGAAGTTATCATCAACCAAGATGGTTCTTGGGTGCCTAGCCAGTCGTCAGAACAGAAAGAATCTTCCGCGAGACATACTGCAAGTGCCGGTGGTGCTGAAGCGAATCAACACTTGAGCGCTGATGTGGTGATGCCGGAAAGTGGTATTATCGACTTAAGTGATGATGATGAGATCAATGAGCCCGTGGTATCCGTGGAGAAGGTCGTGTCACCCAGGGGTCAATCCCTTGCAACGCCGACTCCGAGCAGTTCAGAAGGACCAGAGGATACGAAGCCTGACATTCGAGGAACTCGGGGCTCAAGTCTCTTACAGTCTTCAGCCTTATCCGGTGCTTCAACCAGAGAGAGACTAAATGCTTCTGCTGGATACAGTTTACTGAACGATATATCAAGTCAGACAGGACTTCCTATGAATCGTCCTAGAGGCGTACCTGAGGCTAATGGGGGAGTCCGACATATGCAAAATCCTACTCCATCGACTCACCTGTGGTCTGGTGGGAATGCTTCAGTGTATGCTTCTAATCTTCCTACTGTTCAGCAGCCCGGGAGTCGGGCATCCACTCAGGACAGACATGCATACGTCCCTACTGCTGGGGGTCAAACCTTGCAAGGGGTGAATCACACGTTGGCTCAAAGAGCTTGGGCAGGGACTCTGCCTCAAAATGTCTACTCAGTTGCAGCAGCTAATGGCAGCTTCATGGGGACCACAAGTCAGTTACAATCAAGTCATTTGCCAACCTCACAACTTGGATCAGAACAGGTGTTTCAACATGACACACTTCATCAGCAGCAATCACAAGATCTTCTCAGACAAATGCAGCTTAATTCCAACTCTTTTCGGGCACCCGCGGAGATGGTAGGCACAAATTTCCCAGTTACATAGTCACTGTGCTGAGTTCATGATAAAGCCATCATTGTTTGCTGATCCTGGTTGCAGGGACTTTAGTTTTTTGAACCCAGAATCAAATCCTCAACGTTTTACCTTACGGAAGGATCCATACTTCCTGTATGCATTGCGCCTTTGATTCCGCTGGTGTGCACGAGTGGAATCAGAGCTACCTTACGCAGGCATGAAAGAGTCAGAGTCATCAGTGCACGTTCATGTACGAGTAGAATTTTAAATTTTGTCATTCTTCCAGACAACTGGTATGGTCCGTCGGAGAGGTGAAGGAAGATCTAAGGTTTTTCGGCTATGTTCCTGGATTGTGTTAAAAAATATCGGAGGCAGTAAGCAGATCAGGTACCCCTAGAGTTCTAGAGTAAGGGACGTTCAGAGTTCACAGTCCTTTCTTGCCGGACTGCTGAATTGATCAGTGTGGAGCTTGCTGTGTTCAGGCAACCAAAATGTGCGCTGATCCTTAACAAATATTCTTATTTATGTCAATCTATGCCGTGACAGGATGCATCTCAATGGAGCCAGAGGAGGGGTCCACGAAATGGTGTTGGTCTACAGCAAGTTACTGTGGCAAATGAGCACGGTGTTGCTCGTGGAGTTCAGATGCAACAGTTTGGAAGTGCAAATCCAGTTTTAGCAGAACAATCGCAGCACAGCCAGACATATACGAATCTCGGGCATAATACCAATGTTTCGCGGCAGGATTACTGGCAATCTCAGCGAATCGCGCAGCTCCAACAAGCCGTGATCGGTAATACAAACTCTAGAGGTTCCGGAGGTGGCCGATCTCCAACCATTAGTGGGGTTCCTTTTATTTCACCCTCTACGGTGGCAACAGCAGGTGCACAACAGGTTGCAACTCCGAGGATTAATCCTCGTGTTGGGAATATGGGAAGCAGTCATATATCGACCATATCAGTTGTTGCACCTAACAACACCACAGGAATAGCAGCACCACAAGTTACAAATTGGAGGCCAGCAGGAAGGATGCGAGGCAGTGTCAGTGGGGGATTTCAATCAGGAAATCGAGTTGGTATTAATCCTGTTGGCCCTCAGCCTGGTCCAGTCAATCGCACTAGGGTGTCAGCAGTGCCGAACACTGCAAGCTTGCCACTTTCGAATTCCATCAGTCTGGTATCCCCAAACAGTACAAACTCCTTACCTACGAGTGTGCCAGTTCAGAATGTGCCGAGCACGGAGGGCGGACGCATGAGTGCATACAGTACGAGTCGTCTTCCCTCGGATGAGTTAAGTGTTTCAGATGTATTCTTGAATTCTGATGCACCGATGACTTCTGGTGAAATGTTACAGGACTTGGTTTGGCCTACGCTTGCATCTGATCAAGTCGATAGTGTTGGAACCCAGGATGTGGATAGGTGGTTAGAGGAGACTCTGTTCACAAACCTCTCCTCTCAAGGCTTGTGATGCCAAAATTTATCCAGTCTTATCTCAGTTTCACTCTCTTCGAGGGGTCACCCGTTTTGTTCGGAGTCGACTTGAAGGATTGTCCTCTCACGTTAGATAGCTGCTCGCCGAAGGTACACCACGGCTGTAAATTCAGAGTACGTTCACGCGACTCTGGAGAGAGAGAGTTCACATCCTCGTACCTTAGGTGGACCCCTGCTGCAAGTAAGGAACGATTTCACAGTGAAACTAAAACCTTCACAGAGAAGCCAACTGAGGAAAGGTGCACCTTTATCGGGTCTTCTTGTGAATGTAAAACTTATGTTTAGGGTTCCCGGATGCGGGCGTGTCATAACCTTCTACGTTTAGAACCATGCGGCGTTTCTAATCCGACGTTTTAGAGTCTTGAACCATTAAAACACTGGGCTCTCCTGAGACTTGCAATTTTGTTCTCCGAGAATGTTGTAAATATGAACATGAAGAGTTTACGTCTCGAGGTTTCCAGTGGAACGTGTATGTACGTTGTATACAGTGAGGGATGTGGGTAAGTCGTGGATTCCAGATTACTTATGATTCCACGTGGTTGAGATACTGTACTGACTGTCTTATCATCCACTGCGCAAACTGCTTATTCATACAAAGGAGCAAACTGCGGAAAGAGTCTAAAACAGCATACAAAACTGGAAATCAGCAAGTGGCTGCAGAAGCAATGTTTTGGAGTTAGTTTTTGTATAGAATGCCGAGGACAACTACCGGGGCCAATTCGAGGTATACAGTTCATTAAACAGCAAGGATCAGTAGACTTGTAGAATAGAAGTGTTTTTTCCAAGCATTATGTTATGCAACCATCTATGATTTCTTTAAGTGTGTACAAAATTGTTTTCATTACGTTTCAGTGTTACTCGACTAATTTATTGAAATATTGATAGCGATCGAGTTATTTGTTTGATCACTTTCTCTAGCAATCGCTCTACCAGTACTCTTCTTAAATGGAGGTATTTCATGCCAGTGTTCACTAGATAAACCGTAGAGATCAGATCGTATCAGACAATGAATGGTGTTCTCTAATGAAACTAGATATCCAAAAACTGTTGAACTGGTGAACTACGCATTGTCTCAAAGATACTTGAAAATTTATCTTTAACTCTTTTTTCTCGTTAAATAGACAATAAATAGCGAAATGACTAAACATCGCATTGATTGCATTAACACCCCATCGCAGTAGGCTAATCGCTGTCCGCTTCAGTAGTCCTCTATGAGGCCAGGCAAATCTGTGAAATGATCACCAGGGGGACAACTGCCGTGTTGAGCTCCATACACTATCCACAAATCCTGCAGTGAAAAAATGCAGCGGCGATGATGAACGCTCATCGTCCATGCAACTGGGACTGCGTCGGGTTAACGTCGTGAGAAGTTCATCACGAGTTCAGCCGTGTGGAGTTGATTATCATACGACTGTAACTGAGTACAGTAAAGACCAGACCAAAATTGATCAGAAATTTGCTTGATAACACCTCCAGTAGATTCCTTGAGCTTGAACACTTCTCTTAGCGATGTATTGTTTGATCATATCTCTCTGACGGTTATCGGGTTATCGACAGAGAACCAGTCATGCTATCTTTTAGTTCTTCATTTCAGTAATTTCAACCTTGCCTAAATATCGTTGTAATTTAAAGTACTTATCATTAAAGACATTTTAGACTATACATGCTCGAGAACTTAAATATGTGCATTCCCACATGTGATTTAATATCACAAAGTGGCTGGTTTTACAAACAATAGCCAGTCAGGGGTGTGATCAAACCATTACATCCTTAAGAGAGATGTAATGAAGTTCAAGAAACCTACTTGAGCGTGGTCAAGCAGTCAGATCGTAACTACAAATACTGTATTGTGGGAGACAATACCTACTCTTCTGTAGTGCGGCAGAGAAAAAGAAGATTGAGGAGTAAATGCAAAAGCTTTCCTTGATCAGACCCTCACCATGGAAGTCAGACTTGATCAGACCCTTCTTAGAATATCTTGCTGGATGAGACTTGTGACTTGGAGTTGTTAGTCATACAGGTCATGTTACTTAGTCACCCCAA
This sequence comes from Asterella californica, assembly GCA_036924285.1. NCBI lineage: Eukaryota > Viridiplantae > Streptophyta > Marchantiopsida > Marchantiales > Aytoniaceae > Asterella > Asterella californica. Next base: position 14,399,531 of record JAYKYS010000012.1, read on the forward strand.
AAACTGAACCTAGTTTCGCTTTCCGGAAAGACCAAGGACACGAGAATGAACCAAAAAAAAATTTGAATTAAATCGTTAGTTGACTAGCCTTTATGTATGCATATCTTTTTATGCTAGCACTCGTTGCTGACTAGGCAAGTGACCATGTAACTTCAGGTGAGGAGTCTAATCAAGTATAAAAAGGCTCTGATAAAGTCTGACATTCCTTCTAGGGGTCTGATCAAGTAAATTTTTTGAATAAGCGTCTAATAACTACTAAACCTCGAGTCTTGTTGGTCGAGTCTCGATTTTGTTGTTATCGTAGATGTCTTTTGATATGATCACTATCGTACTAGTAACTCGAATAGCGCAGACCTCTGCACGTAATGTTAATATATTTATTATCAAGTGTAAGAGGCTTTTGTCCAAGTTGAGAACATGAATTAGAGCATATTTAAAAGTTTTACATGTTGAAAATGTTGAAAATATTTAATATTTAATTTAATGTAAAAGAATATGAAATAAAAATTATTAGAAAAATAACATCTAACTCTACTATATTTAGTTATTGTATATTCTGAAACTCCTAAAGACTATTCAACATAACCAGAGACATATGTAAAAAGTATCGCGATAATTTTTTTATTGTCAACTGTAAGAGGCTTTTTACCCAGTTGAGAACATGAATTCGCGCATATTAAGAATTTTTACATGATGAAAATATTTAATATTATATTTTCTAAAACTCCTAAAGACATATGTAAAAAGTATCGCGATTTGAGTTACCAGTACGGTAGCGTAAGGGACCAATCGCGGGCTTCACGGAATCCCATCTTGCTCTCCAAGAAACGAAGCAGAGAAAATCTGGTCCCTTGTTAGTCGACGGATCAGTAGCCGCGCTGGACGGCGTTGCCAACTTGCTTTTCGGGAAGCACGCGACACAATGAATAGCAAACGGATGGAAAGACTTGCTTTTCCAGAAACGGAGTAGATAAAATCAGGATGTTTGTTTACTCTCTATGGTAAAAGCACTCACGGTGGGACTCGAACCCACAATCCCCTGATTAGAAGTCAGATGCCTTATCCATTAGGCCACGCGAGCTCGTTGTACCAATCGGTGGAACTAGGGTAATAAAACAATATCTTCCGTAGCTACTCTCGCTTATAGCCGCGAGTCATAAACGAAGAGAACCTTCAGGTCACTTTCTCTTCGGCGGAAAGGACTTTTGGAAGGAAGGTTTGACAAATACGCACTCTAGATAGTGTGAGTTCATCGCTTTTCTCCGACAGAGAGTATGCATATGTCTATATTACATATCTCCCTCTTTCGATGGAGGAGGAAAATATCCATACGTTTAAATTTTTTTTATTTTTTACAGTAAGAAGGTTAAATATTAAAATAAGTTCACACTGAATTAATGTATTAATGATTACAGCTTCTCTGACTTGTATTTTTTTGAAGTGCGACACCTTACTCATGACTTATGGTTTATCTTCTATTCTCCTCGTGTCTCTAGAAATAGACTAATAGATAATATTTATAAAATATTTAATTATCTATACTTATTTGATATATATTTTTATTTAACACTTTTATATTTCCTTGATAACAATAAATGAGCAAAAGTTCCCAGCATGCATATTTTCACCCGCCTTCACGTTCAGCCGGAAGAGGTATATGTACACTCATTAATTTATGACTAAATTCTTGTTCTTAGAAGGGTTAGGTTTATGTATCAAAATAATTATGACTATTCGAAGAGAATTGTCTTTATAGTGGGGTGACGATCGGTTCGTTCATTACACCTACTTATTTTCTGTTTCCACGGTGGTCATGTGTGCCCATTTAAAATTTAAATATATAATCTGATAAACATAAATTTATCAGATTTAACTTCGTTAAACTTCCTCTATGGTGAATGAAGGTTACAAATACCAGCATGTTTAGCATACTCCGCATTCTGATATATATTTTTGCAGAAGAATTATTTACCAAATCAGTTGCAACATACGGTTGAGATAAATTTATGATTATTTTCACGTTTGTCTTTTTCCTTGGCTCAGACAGCAAACCGCTTGCGATAATTTTTCAGCTATATTTACATTTGTTTCTTCTTTCTCTCCGATCCAAAGTTCATGTTACAATCAAGTTTTTCTTTTTCTTATTTCTTTTTCTTTTTCCTTGATCCAGGGTTCATCCATGGTGTATTCTCCGTTTGTTTAAAGCTTGGGGAATTGTGAAAGAGAGGAATAGCCGACGTATGACCTTTGGGAAAGAGGTCATACGTACTCCACTCGGTATCCAGTATTTTTCCGTACATGTACAGAAATTTGTTGTTGAACCTTACGAATACCTTAATTGTCTGTTTACGGTTGTTTCAAGCTAGTGATTTCTGATACTGTTTGGACTGGCAACCTGAAGAACCGGCTATGTTCCATGTCTACTTCCAGTCGAGATCCTCCAGAACGCTTGTGCTCCCAAAGTTGGAAACTAGGCTCTACATTCCCGTAGAAAGAACACAAGCCATTAGGTTCTATGATCAAATAACCACGAGCATAGAGACAATTCTCGCTTTTAACGTAGATATTCTGGTGAGATAACTATCAATGTACTATGATTGCAGCAACATGAACCACTCAACGGCCCGACAAAAATATCAGACTAGGTGCAACGTAAATCAATTACGCAAGTTACAATCGTTTGCCGTGATTTTTGAGATCAAAATCCGCGTACCCCTCTATATCTAACCTACAAGAATCAATTCCACTAGTTGCCTGAATCCTAAAGAGGTCTAAAATTTGTATGTTCCTGATCTAACTTATCCTAAAGAGGTCTCCAATTATACGCTTTGATCTCAAGCCCAGAATCTAGTTTTCTTCACCAAATCCGAGGTCGGGATCTTGTCAATCTTCGCAGCCAATATGAAGTCATTCTCGCTAAGACCTCCTGTAAACAACAACCATATGACAGCACCAGTGAGTACGAACCAAATGAGTGAGTACAGAGACTACGTTTGCAGTCGTCCTACAGGAGCGACGTTCCTCTAACATCATACCGAACGTTGGCAACAACGTAGATACCCTTATAAAGTTTTCTTCAACATGTCATTATAGCGGATCGACAGTTTAATCTAAAAATCAATTGCCTCAGACTCCGATCTGCGCGGTCCGTGTGGACTTGTTGTCGCCGTTGCAGCTAAGATTGCTTTTCTGAGTACAGGAATGCAAAAACCAGCACTCATCAACTTTACCGATGGGGTCGGTGAAAAGTTCAGCTCGGACTTTGTTCCCACGCATGAGACGAAGTTCAGGGTAATGCTCCTCAGAGCTGGCTACAACTGCGATTCTGTCCAACAGAGTAACTCCTGATCCGAAGTCCTTCAAATTCCACTCACAGAAGATCTTCAATCCTTGATCAGTCGTGCTGACTCTCCATCCGACAATCTGCTCATTAGAGTTCGAGGTATAACGAAATCCAAATTAGGAACTGTGAGAAGCTTTAGCTGTGATCCAGTATATGCACGATTCTCCGTTCTGCTCAAACGTAAATTACGGCAAGGACTTGCCGCATGTAATCTATCTGACTCGATCAGTTGAATGTACGACCAAGCTAAGCCAAGGTCTTATCCGTGACAATGCCCTATCCAACTGGATGTGGTCGCACCAGGTCTGTGCAGGATATCTAGTACAGAAAATAGCCTGATAGCTTCACAGTTACTGAAACAGAAGCCTGGCTTGTTTTCAAACTCAAAGCTAAAATTTCGAAACTAACGGAAATTGTGGGCAGATTGAGGATGATTCTTTAAGGTATAAGAAACAGTAGCAGACAAACGTAAAATTTCAGAGATGAAGGTCATAATGCAGGAAGTAGAAGCTGAGTATAACACACGAGTTAACTGTTTGTTCGAAATGATCCCATCCCAGTTTCAACCAACAAACCAATTTCACAACTCTACACTCATGTCTGAGCTGAAGACTCTTCTACCGACATGATGAACGTCGGCGTGCGTCTGAGCCTTATCAGGTGCCAAACTTCCTGACAGCATGCGCCGGAGGATTTTATCCTTGTGTGTACATCCCAGCACCAAGCGCGTTGCAGAGTAAAAGATCGAGAACTGACCTTTCGCAGCAATGCTTTGGCTTCGTCTTCTGTGAGCGCCCTGGTTCCTGGTGCCAATGGCTTGCAGCTCTTTTCGGACAAACCCAATCTAGAAGGAGGAATAAGGATCACGTGCTCTGTTCCTGCGTTTCCCAAGACTTTGTCTCCAAAATTGCTTTCAATCTCCTGCGGGAAAGGGTCCCTTGCTCCGAAATCTCCGATATTTGCAGCGTTTCTGAAATCCACAAGAATTCAGCAAACATTTCCAAAGGCTCTACGGAGGTAGCTCCCTTGACACAACAACTCCAGTTATCGTAATAAACACTACAAACCGCACGTAAATTTGTCCAGAAAGAACCAAAACCACACTCACATTCTCAGAGCGAGGTTACCACGCTGCGGTTCTCCATTTCGGGTGAAACTGGCACCATCCTTGAGCGAAAATTTGCACCGCGAGAACGAGACGCTATGAGACGACAAATTAGAAGAATCAGGTGCCGACGCGAAGAACGACGATGACGCGACAGTCGCCAAGCGGCTGACACATCCGGACGCAGCCATAGCCAGCCGCGGAGAAACAGAATTCTCCCCGCAGACGATTACGCTCCCCTTCGACTCACTGGCTCCTCCGTCCCTTCGCTTCCTCTCGTTACCTCGCCCTGCAGAATGGTGGACTGTGGACGTCCTCCCTCGAGCCTGTTTCCTCGACGTCACCCCCACCGAAGCTCTAAATCAGATAGCCATGACTAGCGTGCCGACTTATCTTTGCGTAGTACTCAAACTAGAGGCTATGACTAACTTTCTTACGTTTTATGGACTACCCACCGCCTTACAAACCTCGTGAGCCAGTTATTCTAGAACGATTAAGTCGTTGCACTGAACTGTCTATCTTTCCCTGCCGTCCGATTTAGATAAAAGCTTTCTTTTTGCTAGTGGCTCGATACCGTTGAAGGGCGATTTAGGCCCCATGCATCTTATCGATGAAACACGAGGCGTCCAGAAATTGTAAGTAATGCCGGTAATTTGGATGAAGTGAGCTCAGGTAGATAAAACTTTTGCGTTGGCGCCAAAGTGGGCGGAGGCTTTTCAGGAGATCTGAATATACGGTAGACAAACTTCTGGTTATAAATATGAATCAAATGGAACGAAGTAAGAAGTAAGTAGCTCTTTTGTAAGGTTTGCGGGTACTCGACTGAGGATGTTCTTTATATTTTCCTATTCCGTACCAGTCTACTACGGTTTTGGCACGGGATCATTCTTGTGTTTTCAGCACTTTTGTAACCCATTCTGTCTCTGCTGAATGGAGCTCCTCTCCCACTCTTCTTTTTGGAGCTTATCACATGGTCTCATCTTCAGCAGCAAGCGGCTTTGCTCATCTTAGCGTTGGCTTGGAGGCTATGTTGGAACCATCGTTGCACCTGACATTTCCAATTTACTGCTACGTCTCTTCTTGCGTCTAAGCCTTTTTGGTTAGCTATTCACTTCTTGCATATCAGGTTATCCTCTCGAGAGCCTCACATCGTTTTGTACTCAAGCTTCTTCAGGCACTTCTATCGATGACGGCGCTACTGCATCAGCAGAAATCTTTTTCCTCAGTCCCCCGTAGCAACTGTTGATCTTCGCGGGTCCTTCGAAGTTGAAAAAGTCTTCCTCGGTCCCCTACCGACTGGGGTGCAGGTAATGACTGTGATAAGTCAGTAACTGTGTCGACTGGTGGTCGGAACGACAGTACGTAGAATACTTGAAGGACTTTGTAATTGTGGGTCACCAGGTGAGAATTGACGGGTGCCGCACCCCGCGAGACTGTTGCTAGTGCACTCACTGTAGTTTTCTCAGTGAATCTGAGATACGCAGGTGCAGGTGCTTCGGCAGGACGTGTGGAGCGGGAGAAGCTTGCCAGTCATATATCGTAATGTTTTAATTAAACCCAGCCATTGAACTGCAAATCGCTCTGTCCACTATCATTCAGAAAACATCCCTTCAATGCATCCTGCAGTTACGAACGATGGACGATGCTTGATTTTCTTTCATTATAACTATTATTGTTTTCGTCCTATGCACGATTCTTAATCAACACTGATGAATGTGTGGTTACCGTGCAGAAGTCGATTTTTCAGCTGGCAACCACAATCTGCGCTCGTGGTTGAAGAGGCTTCCGCGCGTCAAGATATAGTCGACTTCTGTATTTTATCTGGAGAGGACCACTTCACCTAGAGATCGGAGGTAAAGCAACTACCTGTATCTCGTCAAATTCATACAAGAGGTTCTCCAGGAAGAGGTATAATATGTTTCCTTGTAGTTTGATCTTGCCCACTTGAAGCTGAACCCATGTGAATTTATCATCATGAAGAATATATAGTATTGTGCTCTAAGCAGGAATTGTTAGCTCGAGAGAAGGTTAGCATTTGGAAAACTGCTGATGTCATCTATGCTGGAATAGTGATCGTACAAGCTGACTTCAATTCTCAGAATCTCGGTGAGAGAGAATACTCAGTTCGATCCCTGACCTGTCCATTCTAACGCTGGATTCGTTTGACAGAGAACAAAAGAGGTTTGGGTTAATTCTTCAGAAGAAGCTTTCGCATCGCGTGACCCGCACCCGCGCAATCGTCCATAAACTGCGAATTGTGTAGAAAGATCGATACTTCGAGGACACTCCAAGAAGAGAGAGAGCGAGTAGACAAGGAAGTAAATAGAAATAAGATGAGAGAGGCTTTGCCTCTCTTTGTATATATAGTGGAGGTGAGTACAAGGGAAACCCTAATGGTGGGTTAGCCCTCTAACTAACTCTAACAACCCTAACCACTCCGGCTAATGATAGCCGTCGATCTACTAGAGCTTGGGACTATATCAACACTCCCCTTCAAGCTCATCTCTACATCCTGTACTCCTAGACAATGTCTGAAAGCATCAAACTTATCTCTAGGCAACGCCTTAGTGAAAATATCGGCAACCTGATCTCCTGTGCTCACATAACTGAGCTCAATCTCTCCTGCAAGGACCTTCTCTCTAATAAAGTGATAGTGCACCTCAATGTGCTTCGTCCTAGCATGGAAAACATGATTACTAGCTAACTTCATGCTGCTAATGTTGTCTGTATATACAACAACAGGATCTGTACACTCCACACCAATATCAGATAGCAGACATCGAAGCCAGATCGATTCGCATGTTGCGTTCGTTGCTCCTCGATACTCTGCTTCCGTGGATGACAAAGCAACTGTGGGTTGCTTCTTAGAAGCCCAGCTTATAGCAGCGCTTCCAAGTCCAAAAGCGTAACCTGACGTGGATCTCCTGTCGGCACTTCCTGCCCAATCAGCATCTGTGTAGCCATGTAACAACAATGGTCCACTGTATCGATAGTGAAGTCCGTACTGCATCGAGAACTTCACGTAGCGGAGGATCCGCTTGACAGCCTCAAAATGTGGTCTCCGTGGTGACTGCATGAATTGACTAATCAGACCGACAGCATAGCTCAAGTCTGGTCTGGTGATGGTCAAGTAGATAAGACTCCCAACCATCTGTCTGTACATGCGTGGATCATCCAGCAACTCACCATCCTCTGCTCCTAGCTTTACCCCTTGCTCTAATGGTGTAGCAATGGGTTTGCAATCAAGCATACCAAATCTCTCAAGCATACTGAGAGCATACTGTCGCTGTACAAGCCAAACATCCTTCCCATCTCTAATGAACTCCACAGCAAGGAAATACTTGAGTTCTCCTAAGTCCATCATCTCGAACTCGGATTTCAAGTGATCCTTGATCTGGGAAATAAGCTCCTCAAAGTTACCGGTAATGATCAAGTCATCAACATAGATGGTGATCACAACAATCCGGTCTCGTATTCTCAATGAATACAAGGTAGAGTCTGAACTACACAGGTGGAAACCAAGAGACTGCAAGTAAGAATTGATCTTTGCATACCATGCTCTTGGTGCCTGTTTCAGACCATAGAGAGCCTTCTGTAACTTACATACACGGGAAGGGAACTTAGGATCCTCATAACCAGGAGGTTGCTGCATGTAGACCTCCTCCTCAAGATCGCCATTGAGGAAGGCGTTCTTGAAGTCCATCTGGTGCATCTTCCAACCTTTCTGAGTTGCAACTGCAACTGCTGTTCGAATAGTCACCATCTTCGCAACAGGAGCAAAGGTCTCCTCAAAATCCACTCCATGTTGCTGTGCGTAGCCCTTAGCTACCAATCTGGCCTTGTACCGACACACGGTACCATCCGAGGTGCGCTTGACCTTGAAGACCCACCTGCAACCAATCGCTTTCTTACCCTGAGGTAAGTCTACCAACTCCCAAGTCTGTTGGTGATGAAGCGCAGCAAGTTCAGCTTCCATAGCACTTACCCATTGGGCCTTGTGCATCGCCTCCTCAAGCGAACTCGGTTCCTGTTCCTGAAGAACATTGGCCATATATGCATGGTGCGCAGCAAGAAAACCTTCATGCATATACCTACTCACTGGATGTTTTGGCCGCTCAGATCTGCGAGAGGTAATCGGTGCACTAGTCACCTCCCCTTGCAACTGATCTGACGTAGACGCCAAGGTCTGGGACAAAGTATCCAGGGGATGTGGAAGATCCACATATCTGGATGAGTCAAACATACGCTGCAATAGCACGCGCTCATCCTGTGTAGAAACTACACTAGTTCCACTAGGCTGTGTTACGTGGACTCCAGCGTTAACAACAGCTCTATGTGCAACAGATTCTGATCTGGAATCAGTGACTTCTCCAGATCCTCCACTCAACGTACTACTCTGAGGTACTACAGTGGACTGACTCCTTGGTTCTACAGTAGGTACAGGGATGGCTATCACAGGTGCAGGTGCAAACCAAGACTGTAGCTCATCAAACACGACATCTCTACTGATATAGAACTGCTTGGACGAAGGATTGTAGCACCTATATCCTTTCGTATCAGAAGCATAACCAAGGAAGATACATCTATCTGCTTTCGGATCTAGTTTCTTACGTCTTTCATCAGGTATGTGCACATAACAGATACATCCGAAAACTTTAAGGAAAGAGTAATCAGGCTTACTGCCTGTGAAGACCTCCATCGGTGTCTTGCTGTGGACTGCCGCTGTAGGCGTCCGGTTCATCAGATACACCGCACATGAAACAGCTTCTGCCCAGTAAGGTCTAGGCATGGTCTTCTCGTTCAACATCGCACGAGCAGCTTCTGCTATGTGTCGATTCTTGCACTCCGCAACCCCGTTCTGCTGCGGACTGTAGCTGCAGGTCTTCTGGCGTCGGATACCATGCTCACGCAGATATGCATCGAACTCTCCAGAAAGAAACTCGCCTCCTCCATCAGATCTCAAACAGAGGATAGATGCTCCAGACTGTTTTTCCACCAACTTGCGGAAAGTCTGGAATGCTGACAGTACTTCGGCAGAGGACTTGTTTCTCAACAAATAGATCCAAGTATAACGCGAATGATCATCAATGAACGACACGAAGTACTGGAAACCGGTCATACTTGGCTGAGAAGCAGTCCATACATCAGTGTGAACAAGCTCCAGAAGCTTGTTCGCTCTACTGCCTGATCCCTTAAAGGGCTGTCTAGCTTGCTTGCCGAATTGACATGCTGCACAGACTCCAGTGGGCTCACTGGATTCGAATTTGGGCAGACCTGTAACCAGGTCAGAACTCGGAAGGCTTTTCAGCCTCTGAAAGTTCATGTGCCCAATTCGCTTGTGCCAGATGTCAATATCAGACACTACTGGACCACTCTGTCCATACATGACAGCTTGTAACTTAGGCGCAGATGCATCTAGTTTAAACAGCCTACCACTCTTGATACCTCGAGCTATGACAGTGCCACTCGAATCTTCAATAAAGCATCCATCTTTATTGAAGCGCACTTGCAGACCCTGCTCTATCAACTATCCTACAGATAGCAGGTTTCTAGTCAATGTAGGTACATGTAAGACATTCCGTATACCAGTAAACGTTGAGGCAGGAATGTCAAGTGGAATGTTACCCTTGTGCTGGATCTTGTGCTTGGTGTCATCTCCTGTCACCATAAACTGTGGAGTCTCCACAGGCTCGAGTGAACTAAACCACTCCCGATGGGGAGTCATGTGACTGGTGGCGCCGGAGTCGATCACCCAGTCAGTCTGTGGCTCGAAAGCCGCATAACTCTGATGCGTAGTAATCAGCAATTGCTCCGAATAGACATGCTCAGTGACTGCATAGCCTTGCTGGTTGCTGTTACCTTGTTGGGGGTTGTTGTCGTGTTGTCTCTGATCGTTCTGCTTCTTGTAGCACTGATTCGCATTGTGGCCTTGTTTCTTGCAGTAGTTGCAGGAACCAGGCGCTCTTCTCTGATTGTTGTTGGAACCACCAGACTGTTGCTGGTTCTGCTGGTTCTGCGATTGCTGTTGCTGTTGCTGTCCGCGACCCCGTCCACGTCCAGCACCTTTGCCACGACCCCTACCTCGAGATCCTCCAGAACCTGCAAAATAGACAGATTCTTGCTGACCCGTTGAAGTAGAACTCCCCAGTAGGCGCATCTCCTCTCCTAACATCATAGGAACAAGCTCATCAAACCGCGGAAGAGGTTCTCTGGTCGAAATCGATGTTATGAACTGTTTGTACTCTGCAGGCAGTCCCTGCAATGTGGCTCCGATCAAGACAGTGGGATCAATCTCGACTTTGACAGAAGATAGCTGATCCGCAAGCTGCTTAACCCCGTTCACATAGTCGTTTATGCACATCGACCCCTTCTTCACGGTATTGAACTGCTGCAGCAATTGCAGCTTCCGCGCCTCTGTTCCGGATTGAAACAGATGCGCGAGTGCATCCCAAGCTTTCTTGGGCGTATCACAATCCTGGATGTGACCGATCATCGATGCTGAAACTGTCAGCGCGATGTAGTGAATAGCCTGATATGAGCGCTTTTTCCACTCCTTGAATTTCGGATCAGAAATTGGCACTTCAGGCGCTTTCTCCTCCTCAGTGATAAGATCCCATAGATCTTGTCCCTGCAGGAAAGTCTTCATCCGGAACTTCCACACTTGGTAGTTGTTCTTGTCGAGTTTCTCTCCAGTGATCAAAGACACAGACTCCGTCATAGCTGCAATGTCGAAATTGCACTGTTCTGTACGCGGAAAACCTCCCAGAAACTGCACAAAACTCGTCTCTCCCCACCGCGTGATCAAGAGTTGTCACAAGTCACGACGAGGCACCTCCACGAACTCCTCCTGCAGCGACAACGAGAAAAGAACCTGTGCGCGAACTGTAGGTGTACAAAACACGACGGAAACGTCGAAAGAACACACCAAGAAAGGTGGAAACTAGACCAAATGAGGTCGAAAATGGGCGTGCAACCCCTTGAAATTTTCAGAATTTTTCAAAACAGGATTAGTTTTGGACTCAAGTCCTAAAACTTTCGTTTTGGTCGAAAAAGATCCGTTTGAAAAACTGCCGCTGGAAATCTCCAAATCGACTGAAACTTGGCCCAATACACAATTCGCACCTTCTGAACAAGACAGCCCAAAGGGCTGGTCGACAGAAAACAGCGAGAAAAAATCGTCTAGGCCTCCGAAATCGCGTTCAAAGTTTCTGGTGGCGAAAGAAACGGTTTCGCCTCACCCGAACGCATCAGCAGGATAGTGCTCGACATCAGGCACAACTCCGGCTGCTCTCTCCTGTACTCCAATCTCCATCTTGCTCATCAGCAAGGGACACACGCTCTCACCAGCTCTGATACCATGTAGAAAGATCGATACTTCGAGGACACTCCAAGAAGAGAGAGAGCGAGTAGACAAGAAAGTAAATAGGAATAAGATGAGAGAGGCTTTGCCTCTCTCTGTATATATAGTGGAGGTGAGTACAAGGGAAACCCTAATGGTGGGTTAGCCCTCTAACTAACTCTAACAACCCTAATCACTCCGGCTAATGATAGCCGTCGATCTACTAGAGCTTGGGACTATATCAACAAATTGTGCACGACCTACTGAACCGGGACAGAAAACTCACGACTGCCGGTCAGGGGACCGAGGAAGATTTTTTCGACTTCGAAGGACCGGCGAAGATCGACAGTTGCTACGGAGGACTGAGGAAGAAGATTTCTGACTGCATCAGTAGATTTCACCTTTGCTTCAGTTCTCCTTTCTATTTTTTCCGCTTCGGCCTCATCCTTTGACCAGGTTTCCTCGGCTCTACGTCATACTACATACTACTAATTTAGTCAAGAACTCCTTGGCTCTGCGTCCTACTACATATTTTCGACGGGTTTCTTCGGATACGTTTATTACTACATACGCTTCTCTGTTCAGGGATATTGCGCTTCATTCTGGTCATGCCGCGTGTTTAGTGCTAGCGATGGTAATGTATCCTGGGCTACTACCGAAGATCGGTTGCTGAGATGGTTTAACCCCAGGTCTCTAAGCGAAAAGTATGGGGTTCAAACCCTCCTTGAGGTTTTGAACAACAAAGTTGCTGTCGTGTGAATCTTGTCCCTTGAGAGGTGCAAGACTCATTTATGAGTTTTTTCTGACTAATAAGTGACCATGTGTAATCAAGTTTACCAAGTGAGTTATTTAGTGATTTAAATTTAATAAAATAAATTTTACCACAATTTGCGAACCCAGTCTAACACCACTCTTTCATGTAACTTTGGGCTTTACTAAATTATAATTTTCACTGTATTTTCACTAAATTATTTTGAAAGTAATTCTCAAACCAACTGCTCATGATTATTTTGTAATCTGTTTAAAAATTTAATTTTTTCCTCTATTCGACTAGAACTGCACTTTGGATGCATATTTTCTCCTTCCTACCTTTTCCCAGATAAACATTTTCCTGTCTCTTCTTTTTCTTCCTGTATAGTTCCTCCTAGTAGATGTATGCGTGGAAGTAACCAACCAAACTTCTCGGTTGTAGGATATGCTACTGTGTACTAGCTCCTCGAGCGCGTCTTTTCTGTTATGTTGTAAACGAAACTGTCCAGTATTTTAGATCGATTAACAAACTCTAATCTTTCTGAAACATTGAAACGCACTAATGGACCCAGAAACAGAACACAAAACAAAGAAAGTAAGAATTAAAATAGTTCACAGTATGAAGGTAAATACGACTATAATTATAACCGTAGCAAAATAGCATGATTGACGAGGGGAATCAACAAAATAGTTTTAGGTAAAAGAGAAATTATATAATAACATATTGGCCTAATATAATTCTTGATTAGACCGTCTCAAAGCCAAATATTTCCAACAGAATTTAAGTTTCTAATAAGTAGAAAAGAAGTTAAACTTGTGGTTTCTAAAACAACTTTAGATTTACATAAATGCTTTTGATATTGATCCAAATCTACAATTATTTATCAAAAGATACCGATACTATAGAACTCCGTGCTTATAGTATCTTGGCCTTTGGTTCGTGGTTTATTTGACCTGAATTATGATAAATTAACATGATTCAAAATCTGAGTAATTATCTACATCGATAGATATCCACTCAACATGGACTTTAAACTACTTTACCATGCTATTTCACTTATGTTATGACGAATCAGTGACAGATCTATTACACATATCTAAACACCTACGAGTTCATTGTGGAAGGAAATATGGAGATAGCAAATATAATACCAGTTTGAAGAAAGGTAAAAAATGACAGAACCTATGCTCAAAGCATGCAATTTTGAACAAAATGAGCTGAAACACTGTCCCATTTTAGCACATATACTGTAGAAATTATTAATTAGGTCTTTGACCAGAATACGTCATCACGTATTCTGGTCAAAGATTCATAATTATGTAATCTAAGTGGGTCATTAACTGAATAGTTACTGAATAGTTAATGTACATGTACTAAAACGAAAAATATGTTACATAATGAAATTGTAAAGCTATATATAAAGACTGAGAACGTAACTGAAAGAAAAAATAAATCTGATAGGAAATCATATTTCAGTTATATGGTTGTTTTGCAAGCTTAGTTGTTAGTTATGCAAATGCAGAGCAATAGCAGACTGTAATTAGACGCTTATCCTTTGCCTGATTACAACCAAGAAGACATGATCCATGTCAAAACCAGCACGTGGAATTAACCAACGCACTGTAAGAAGAGACAAAAGTTCTCGATGGACACAAATAGGTACGAAATGCACTATGAGAAGATATATATTCTGGATCGCAAAAAAAGAATAAAAGTGAAGAATGGAAGAATAAATAAGAAAAAGGAAAAAATATTCGATGGAAATAAATATGAAACCGAAAGAAATGCATGCTTCGATTGTAAACAACTTTTGAAGTTTAGTCGTCTACATATATTGGGTATTGCTGCGATGCTTATCTTCTCTATTAACATGTTTGTTTCTATGCTCTTTTAACTCAAACATGAGTCTTATTCTCAGGCTTGTCCATGTTTTCAAGCTCTGTGTGCTTTCGAGATGTTGATTCAAAATTGTGTCTAGCATCTATCATTCCACTTTATCGTCAAGTCCTGTAAGCATCTACCAAGTGAAAAAAATTTCTTCAAAAAAACGTTATAACATGTCATGGGCTGAAATGACAAATCCATTGCAGTTCTCAGCTGTGTAACATCAAGATATATATATATATTTAACATTTATATTAATATTTTAGATATTTGATATTTGAAGAACAATGGAAAACTTTAGAACTAAGGATTGCGGGGTTGATCCTCCATTTCCTCTTCACCTCCTAGGGTTGTGTTGGTTTACCCTTTGGGTCCTTTTCTTCTCCTTGTTCTGCTTGTTAGTGTTTTCCCATCCGTTTGTTGTCCATTGCTTTTCACATCAAGATCATGAGAGACAGTGGGTACGATGCAGTAGCAATACAACGATGAGATCATGCACGCTTTTTGGTCATGTCCCGGAGCACAACCGACATGGATGGAGTTCTAGTACAGTATTCTCGACACGATCAAATGGGACACAAAGTTGGTCACTACGATACCACCGACATTCTGAAAGGAGTACTTAGCTCTACGGAATGCTCCGAAACAATAGGAGGTGTCAAAGTTCGGGGGAATTATTCGCTAACGGGCGAAGAAATATATTCCGTAACTCCGACGACGGGTATAGGTTGGTATAACCGCGGGTAATTTTGTGGGCGTACTACATCCTATAGCCGCGGCTATAGAAGGGGGCGTTTCAAACTTACCCGCGATATTTATAAAGTACATTGTGCTTAAATGTGGCCATACTTAGAATGATGAGAGACACGCTTACGCAAGTCCGCATTCAATCGATGTTGAAGTAGTGGAGCGAGTGGTACATGAATTAGAGAGTGAACAAGCGTCTTTTTTGAATAACTGAAGTCTTTTGAATAACAGATGCGACACGATGAGCAGCATAAAGGATGAAGTTACCAGTATAGTTGACGAAGTGGAATGTGATGTTGAAGTTGATTCTCTTCGCACAACGATGGCTCCAAGAAAGTCAAAGGTGTTCAAGAAATCACGTAAACGGTTGAATGTAGAAGATTATGAGAAGATAGTTGCGTACAGGAAGAAAATTCTGCTGCATTGCACGGAGCTGGTCGAAAAACTAAAGTTGGTGCAGGGAAATGTTTGAGCAAAGCCACTGCATTTGGTATCATGGCCGCTCAACTTTCTGACAAAAATGGTTTTCCTGTTGTGACAGGTGTAGAACTAAAAAAGAGATTTGATAGATACGTTGACATGTACAAGAAGGCGAAAGAAATTCAAGATAGTACCAGAGGAGGATTGATAGAGGATGAAATGTTACAGGGATTGACGTTGAAAGATAAGTTGAATGGAAAATGTCCTCATTTTTATCGCATGAATGCTGTTTTTTATAGTCGTGCCAACATTGATCCTCCTGCTGTTGTTGTGTTTGGGATGCCTACGGAAGAAGAATTTATGGGATATGATTCTCAATTTCAAGAAGAGAGTTGTCTTCCTCGATCCGAGGCGTCATTGTTGGCTGAAGATGAAGATGGAGAAATGGATATTTCTCACCGCGATGAAGATGAAATGAGTCCGGGTGATGAAGAGAGAACGATTAATGAAGAAAGAGACGGTGGACGAGACGAGATGAGCCCCGATGGAGAAGAAAATATGAGCAGAAGGACAATATCTGAGTCAGTGCAGGAAATGTCTTGAAATCAGAGATCCGGAGTCACCAACATCAAGGTGAATATAAAAGGAGGAGTGTTGAGTCTGTACGAAGAGAGTATAAGAGAGAAGGCACAATATAGGAAAGTGTTTGTTGAGTACATGATGGCCTCACTTGAAGAGAAAAAAAGATCGAGAGAAAGTCAAGAGAAGGAACAGAGTAGGAAAAGACGTACTTCCTTGTTTGTGGAATTGTATACATCTGGAAAATCTTTCGAGGAAATCAAAGAAATTATCGAGAAGCTCGATAACATGTAACTGAGTTTTTGGAGTAAAACGTTCGTTTACTTGTATTCATTTCTATGAGTTTTGGGAGTAAAACGTTCATTTACTTGTATTCGTTTCTCTGATTCGGTTTGATTTGTTATGTGAGATTAGTCAGTGCGACCATCGTTTATTCCTAAGCTTTGTGCGTAACGTTTTAACACGATTTAGTGCGGCTTAGGTTTTTGGGGTCGCATTGAGACGACCCAACAGTGCGATTGTAACTATTCTGGCAGCGGTCGCACTGAGATTGATAATCGGGATGCGACGCACTGAGATTGACAATAAGGGATGCGACTTAAGTTTTACTGCGATTGTAACTATTCTGACAGCGGTCGCACTGAGATTGACAATCGGGGAAGTGGATAGAGATGAAGGGGAAACGATCGCATTGAGGGGGAAATATCGCTGTGGGATAGAGATCGAGAAAGGATAGTACTGCATTGAGATTGACAATCGGGGAAGTGGATAGAGATGAAGAGGAAGCGATCGCACTGAGGGAGAAAGGATCGCACTGAGCGGATCGCTGTGGATAGAGATCGAGAAGGGATCGCACTGAGGGGAAGGGATCGCAAATCGGTCTGAAATCGCACTGATTTAGGTCCGCCTGTCGCACGGATCGCTGTGGGACCGCACTGAGGGAGAGCGGATCGCTGTGGGATAGCACTGAGGGGGAAGGGATCTCACTGAGCTGATCGCTGTGAGATACAGATCGAGAAGGGATCGCACTGAGGGGAAGGGATCGCAAATCGGTCTGAAATCGCACTGATTTAGGTCTGTGAGTCGCACTGATCGCTGTGGGACCGCATTGAGGAGAGCAGATCGCTGTGGGATAGTACTGAGGGAGCAGATCGCTGTGGGATAGCACTGAGGAGAAAGAGATCGCACTGAGCTGATCGCTGTGAGATAGAGATGAAGGGGAAGCGATCGCACTGAGCTGATCGGATTGAGGAGGAAGGGATCGCACTGAGCTGATCGTTGTGGGATAGAGATGAAGGCGAAGCGATCGGACTGAGGGGGAAGGGATCGCACTGAGCTGATCGTTGTGGGATAGAGATGAAGGCGAAGCGATCGCACTGAGAGGAAAAGGATCGCACTGAGGGGATCGCTGTGGGATAGAGATCGAGAAAGGATCGCACTGAGGGAAAGAGATCGCTGTGGGATAGAGATGAAGGGAAAGCGATCGCACTGAGGGGGAAGGAATCGCAATTAGCGGATCGCTGTGGGATAGAGATCGAGAAGGGATCGCACTGAGGGGAAGGGATCGCAAATCGGTCTGAAATTGCACTGATTTAGGTCTGTGAGTCGCACTGCGCTGATCGTTGTGAGACCGCACTGAGGAGGAAGGGATCGCACTGAACGGATCGCTGTGGGATAGAGATTTAGGGCTGTGAGTCGCACTGAGCTGATCGCGTGGGATAGAGATGAAGTGGAAGGGATCGTGTGGGGTATAGATGAAGGAGAAGGGATCGCTGTGAGATAGAGATTTGCAACTATGAGATTTAGGTCTGTGAGTAGGGAATAGAGATTTAGCGAAGGGGGAAGGGATCGCACTGAGCACGGAGATAGAGATTGGTGAATCGCACTGAGCCCAAATCGCACTGAGTGGAGTATGACAAACACGAGAAAAGAGGAAGGACCTTTCCTTATCTCTTTCAATACGCAAGATGACGTGCAAGATCATATAAAGTGACATCGGATGGATAAGCATGATATTTGGAGAGCGCTGAACGGAGTAGACGAAGAGGAGGTTGAAAAGTTAGGCTTGTTGATAGCCTTATCGTTCGATTTTGCTCCTCCCGATGTAAGAGTATTCTTCTTTCTTATGTGTTTTCGTGTTGCAGTTCTTTATTATGTGTTTTCATGTTGCTGCTTAGTAATTTTGTTTCTTTCTGCTCCTTTTAGATGAGATTAATGTTTATCGATATTAACATGATGAATTGTAGGTTTGTTTGTGTAAATCCTTTTTACACACTTATAATCCCAAAACTCGGACTGCAAAGGTGGGGTCAATTGAGATCGAATTGACGCATGACTTCATCAGAGAAGCTTTCGTAATCCCTCTCGGTGTTACTCCAATACCTTCGTTCGTGAGACATGTGCGAATTGCAGACTGGTTTCCTGAGTATGACAAAGTAGGAAAGCGTTATTTCGTGAGGGAATGTGCTTACGAGGGGTGGAGACCAATGTTTCAGTGTCTCAGTGTTGTTTTTCTTGCGAGGAAAAGACCCAAAACTGTCATAGGACAATTGGCATTGTATGTCAAGTCGAAAGTGGAAAGTCTAGAGGTAGATTTCGACTAGGCACAGCTGATGTTGGAGAACTTAGAAGGCGAGATTTTACATGTTCAGAAACATGTCAGGCAACAGAAGAAAAGTGGAACTTTGGAGACGTTTTTGGGGATGGCTCTTACTCACGTGATGATCCCCGTGGGAATCTCTGGAGAAATAATGTTTGTATCCGTCCCACTTGAGCAATCACAACCTGAAGACACAGTTCGGCAAACCGAAGTTCTCATACAGGTTCGTTAATTCGATCAATTTGAGCACCACTCGGTTGTACGTGTATGAAGTTCATAGCTAACATGCATAGTTGTTGTTCCCATACATGTCATCGTCACAAATATCGTCTCGTACGAACAAACTCTCCCTGAAGCTGATGAATCTGACGCTGAAACTGATGAATCTGAACCTGAAGCAGACATCGGATCAACGAGTGAAAGAGAAGATGATTTTGCATGTACTTTCTCTTGCATCACTGAGTACATGGTCTTGCCCATTTCTGATTTAGATAGAATTTGTTTAGAGTAAGTGAGTACATGATCTTGCCCATTTTGTTTAGAGTAAGTGAGTACATGGTCTTGCTCAGAAAAGCGAGTAAATGGTCTTGCCCATTTCTGATTTAGATAGAATTTGTTTAGAGTAAGTGCGACTCGACACTGCACTGAGTGCAATGTCGCACTGAGTGCGGCTCGATCGCACTGAGTGCGCACATACCACCGAAATTTCAGAACTCCGCCCCTTCGCACTGAGCACTTTATTCCTATGTGGGTCGCACTAGAGATATTTAGTAAAAGCGGTAGGTCGCACTAGCAAAAGCAGATCTTCCTAAGTGCAGGTCGCACTGAGTTCGGGTCACAGCAGGTCGCACTAGCAAAAGCAGATCTTCCTAAGTGCGTGTCGCACTGAGTTCGGGTCGCACTGATAGGTCGCACTAGCAAAAGCAGATCTTCCTAAGTGCGGGTCGCACTAAGGTCGGATCGCACTGAGTGCGGAACAAGGTCGTAGTCAGTGCGATGTCCAATCGCACTATGCGCACTCAAGCGACCTTGTCGCACTCAGTGCGACTTGCGATGTTGAGTCGTCTTAAACATCACATTATGCACACTCAGTGCGACCGGATCGCACTGATTGCGATGTGGAGTCGCACTATGCCGGAGCGCAGGAAGAGCTGTTACATAGTTTTTTCACGTTTTGACTCTTCTTCTCATAGGATCACAGGAGGTGGACATGCGTATTGCGGTGAAGAAAGTGGAGAAGGATCAAATTGACATGCGACTTGTCCGGAAGAGGAAGGAAGAGGAAGAAATCGATATTCGTCTGTCCACGAAGAGGATCGAAGAAGAGGAGTTGAAAGAAAGAGTGAGAGCGACAGAGGATGATTTGCACGAGAGACTTCAGAGCATGGAGGAGTCGCTTCACAGGAAACGAGAGGAATTCCTCGGCTTAAAGGCCGAGGTGGAACGCATACGATCTTCTAAAGTTTTTTATCCTCGATTGATCGAACCCTCGGCTGTTCGGCGCAAAACACTCATTTTAGATTTAAATGGAGTGTTAGTGAAGACGGGAAGGAATGATTTGGAGCTACAGGGTGCGACGGAAAGAGGATATAAAGTGGAGAGATGTGAGAAGAAAGATTTGTATTACGTGGTTCGAAGAGGTGTAAAAGAATTTATGGATGTGTGCTGTCAAGATTTTCAGATTCTGATTTGGACCTCTCGCACTACGAGCAACTGCAATGCTCTTCTCCGATCTATGGAAATTGGAGGGTATCTATCTCCCGGCATCGCTTCAGGCCAAGTAAGTTTTCTAATGGTTTGCATTTTATTTTGGTGATGCTTTTTGTATATCTGAACTAAAACTGATTAGAAATGTACGGATGAATGTAGGTTTGCACAATCTTCGCACATAACATGTGTCTTCGTTTCAAGATGGTAAGAGAAGCAGCAAGTGGGAACTACCTATACTTGAAAGACTTCTCTACACTTCACTCTTGGAATCTATGTACAAGGGATTGCCTTCTCGTAGATGATTCGCCGCAGAAGAATAGTATTAACCATCCCTTCAGTGCGATTCATCCTCCACCTTTTCGTCCAGACTCGGCTGACTTTGACAGAGATCACTATCTTGTGAACAATCTTTTGCCTTGGTTGGGAACATGGAGAATGAGTCTAGTGGAAACAACACATTTCGTGCGTAGTTCTTACAAGCAAGTGTTTGGACGAGATCCTTTCGAGGGATTAAGAGCTTACTGGGACAAATTGTCGCTCGAGGACGAGGAGGTGCTATTTAGGAGCTGTACTCTTGCGCAGCGAGAGGATATGAAAAAAAACATCATCTCATATCAATAAAGATTTATAATTTGCTTTCAAACATTTAAATATCTTTTCTCACGGTGGTCTCGACTCACCTCACACACACGATTTCAAAACCAGTGAGTGTCGCACTAAAACGTGATTCCTGACTGAGTGTCGCATTGAGAAAGCTTTGAGCAAAAACGTGATTCCTGAGTTAGAGTCAAACTGAGAAAGCTTTATTCCTGAGTAAGGGTCGCACTGAGTGCAGTATTCAACACCACTCCGCCGAAAGCTTTATTCTTGAGACCGGGTCGCACTGAGTGCGGTATTCGACACCACTCTGCCGAAAGCTTTATTCCTAAGTAAGGGTCGCACTGAGTGCGGTATTCAACACCACTCCGCCGCACTAAGCCGGGCCGCATTGAGAGTGACTTTCAACACTCGGCCGCAGTGAGCAAAAACGTTATTCTTGAGTGAGGGTCGCAGCAAAAACGTTATTCCTGAGACCGGGTCGCACTGAGAAAGCTTTATTCCTGAGTAAAGGTCGCACTGAGTGCGGTATTCAACACTCTGCCGCACTGAGCATCGAAATTACTTAGTGCGGGTCGCACTCAGTGCAATGTTCAACACTCAGCCGCACTGAGCACCGAAATTCTTGAGTGCCGTCGCACTAAGTGAGATATTCAACACTCTTATCGCACTGAGTGCGGTATTCAGCGCTCAGGAGTTGAGCACCGAAATTCCAGAAAGCGGGTCTTGAACGACGCGATGCCCGTCTATCGTAGACAGTGCGACGCCACTTTATCGAAATAACATTCATCATAGAATCTTAATCTGCGACGCAGTTTTATCGAAACAATATTCAACATCATATCTTAAGAAAACGAATGTACAGAATGTAGAGCATGCGCACTATCTAAGATTTGAATAAGAAACCGCCCGGATTTCTATTATGCGCTAGACAAATTTGTACTATTCTATTTCTGCGAAATACTCCACTGGTAGTGTTAGGCATTGTCCGAACTTCTTCGTCTCCATCTCGTTCGATGATCAACTCTCCATCTTCCTCCGTCCATTCGTCTCGATTCCTGAAAAGAAAATTGTGTAACATAGCACAGCATCCTACCCATCTCACTAGATGTTTATTTTCTGATCTACTTTTCAACTGTGTACGAACTTGTTTCAGAGAATGCCATCGAGATTTTAGTATACCAATACAATGCTCATTCGCAACTCTAGCATGAGCTAAACAGGTATTAAAATCCTGCTTATCTTGATCTCCGGTGGCCATTCGAAACGAAGGAATGAGATTCGCAATGGCGAATATCCCGAGTCACCGAGTAAATACTGCTCTTTCTCAAATAATGGACTCTCATTGTTGTTGATGTGTTTACAAAGTGGAGATTTTCGCAAACATGTAATATCTTGCCAGCTTCATGGCATTCCTGCAAATAAGAAGAAAATTTGTTTCCTGTGACAACAAACCACTTGTGCGTTCATAGAATAGTTACATTTCTTGTCATAGTAAGTCTCTCCATCAAATCGAGGCCTCTGAGACAAAGACAATAAAGTGCCATCTATCAATCCTATAAAGTTTCTGCGCCCTTTTTTCAGAAAGCCAAAGCAGTATCCTTCGGGCCATCCGAAGTTGGACCATATGCTCTATTCGTTTTGATTATTTTGCTTCTCTAGATCAGAGAATACTGTCTATTCTCTCGTGTTCGCTCCTCGTTTTAAAGAATGCGTACAAAAAAAAGATTTTTGAGGTCCGAAGGTCTCGACCAGCTGCAATTGAGCTCTTGATTCTATGTATTCTGTTGTCCGAGTGAAAGAAAGAAAAGGAATTACGGGGTCCCTTGTCGTTCTCAAGAGCCGTCGCCGGTTGGGGCCCTTACTGCGAATCCCTCGTTGCCCTCCCTCTCCAGACTTTACACGTCTGGTGAAGGTGAAGAGAGATTCCTATCTCTTTGATCGGTCCTCCTTTTCGGGGGAGGGTGGCTTTAAGCAATTGCATTCGTTTTATAGGCTTCGACATTCAAGCTAGAATGACAGGTTCCTGCCTTACCAAGGGTAAGGAGCTATGATAATTCATCATTTTTATGAAGTTTCTAAAAGATGCGCATTATTGGACTTGAACCAATAACCAATAGAAACGGACTAGTTTGCCTTTTAAGCCAGAAAGGAAGAATTAGTAGTAGACTCTTGAAATGGTACCGTACGTGCGAGTTTTCTCGCATACGGCTCAAGCAACCTGTCCAAAATGTAAACCCGCAAGAGCTTTTCTAAAGACTTCTTATGTCATTTCCATTTAGGTTTAATTTGGATTTGTTTGTTGTTTTCCTTTCTTCCTGAACGTTTTCGCGCTAAACTTTCTCCACAGAAAATCTAATAGCTGAATTAGGAATAGAGCGAAAAACCAAGAACTCTCCACTTTATTAGAACAAAGAATTACCAACTATTACACCAAATTGCAAGTGGATGAGATCGGTCGAGTGTAATAAGTTCCTAAAATACAACATAAAAAAGTAACCATATTGAGAAACAAGGTCCAATCATGCATGTTTTTGGTCTAAAGATGAAATTTTGGTAAACAGTTGGTTATATTTTTCTGTTTTAGGGTCAATTGCTTTTTTTACAGCTGGTTTAACTGCTTTTTATATGTTTCTTATTTATTTTTTAACTTTTGAAGGTGATTTTCGTGGCCATTTTTTTGATGACTCGACAAAAATGTCTTCTATTTCAATATGGGGAAGTTAGGCTTTTCTAAACGAAGCCCAAATAAAAGAAAGAGTTGAAAGAAATCCAAATTACATCCCGGAAACCCTTTTGAGGCAAAAACTTCAGAGATGGCTCTCCTTTTCTCGCAATTTGGTCACTGAATGTACCCTCCAAGTGTAGATTCCAAAGCCTGCATCACTCTCTTCGTATAAAGCACCATAGTCCCGTGTCCAATACCCTAGAGAAGTCAAGAACGACCTAGAGCTGCACCGTTGTCATTATGACCAAATCGATCCAATGCAATTGCTACTTGTAAACACACATGAGCTTGTTTCATCCGAGCTTGATTATAAAAAATAGAGTGAGTTTTCACTATATCTACTAATCTAGAAAAACTTCTTCTATCCATTCTAGTTAGCTGTCTAAAAGAATCATCCGGAAGATTTTGAAAATAATTCTTGTAGAAATCTTTGCTCTTGAAGAAGGTGAACTGATCTTGTCTTTCTAAATATCGAGAAGAAGATAAAACTCGATACAGCTCGATCAATTCTTCTTCCGAATCTGAATCTAACCCTCCATCATCTTCGGAAGAACTTATCACCTTCTCCGTATACTCGTCGTTTCTCAAGTTAGCCTCATTCTCGACGTCTTCGCTTTCGGTCTCACTCTCCGTATCATTTTCGATCTCACTCTCGGCAGACTCATCCGAACTGAAGAAGCTAACATCACTCGCATCTCTACAATGTCTTCGATAGTTTTCAACAAAAGTTTTCTTTCTGAAACTCGTGGCATATTTCAAATTTTGACCGAAAACTTCGAGAGAACAACGTTTGGAATTTTCACTTCGACGGGAGCGATGTTGGATCAGAGCATTCCGCGTCGAGAAGTCTAGGCGATACCTGAAATTCCCTCTATAAGAAGATTGAGTTTTTGATTTCAAATTTAGAGCGGCCCGAGGTACTGACACGTGGCGAGGTACAGCCACGTTACCATATCGTCATGTACTGTTATCATCTTATGTAAGTACATGTAATTTAATTCACGGCCAAAACTGTTACGGTCAGAAGGATGATAGCCGCAGACCACTTCTGAGGGTACCTCCCTGAGATACCCGCGACCGACATGACCGTTGCCCGTAAATACAGCCCGCGGATCCACAAATAATCCTTACTGCAAGTAACTTTGACACCCCCTAATACTACATTTTGTGTTGCCGCAACGATAAAGTGTTCAGACGTTCGGCACAATATTCCCACATAGATGAGGGCTCTTTTCTCGCGCATTCTATCCATCAAAATTAGAGCGGCTTTTCGCTTATTGCATACATCTTCCGAGGCTGTAGTGGATATCGATGAGAGATGGCCAGTCAAGAAATGTGTAAACGGAAACGGAAGAGTTTTGCATATCCAAGACCCACTTGGCCTGTCAGTCGCACTACTCCGCACCCGCTTTTCGTCGGTAACTGGTTGTGGCCCCCAGTACGGGGGTCAAATAAAGGAAATAAAGCAATATTTTCGTGTTTCTCCCAGTTTATTGGAGAAAATAAATTGTATTGTTCCAAGAAACCACAAAACTCCGCTCAATATTTTTCAAGAGGTTCTCCCTAAGTCATTCTCAAGTAAATCACATGTGTAAAGCTCTTTAACACCTATGATTTAAAATCCTTTTTTAATAGATTTCATTATAGGACGAAATTTCTTTCAGCATATTTATATGCTGAAAGTATAAGTATCTACATTTATAAAGTAAAACAGATAAATCTTTTTATTCGCAAATATAAGTTTTCCTGTTTCCAGGCATATTTTTTAGGGATAAGCAATAAGGTTTGAACTTTCTGTCAGTTGCGTGTACTATCCTTCTATGTTTTCGTTCCTACGTTTGGACGGAACTTTTAACCCTTCCGCAAAATAACACATATCTACCACCTTCTCATGTAAAAATTAATAATCCATATATGATCATTGATCTCAGCGCCTCAGTTCTTGTACGGGAATATATTCTGCTTGTCTGATCAGCGGCACGTGAACTCTTCTCAAATTTGAAATCCTACATCCGAGTTTTTAAAATTTTGTACAGAGAGGAAAGGAGAACTTTATGCATCAAAGCACCAAGAGTAAAGCCTCCGAAAGGAACAAACCCCCCATAAAACGTAAACAATTTTGGCTAGGAGCATTCTCACTTACACCAAGAAACATATTAAGGATAACACTTTGAATCAAGCGAAAAATCTTGCTCAATACCTTGTATAATTCTGACCTTTATCATCCTGCCGACGTAATCTCCTAGTACATTTAACTCCCAATTTTTCGAAGCTCCGATAAAACCTGATCATTCACGAACTCCAAGTGCATCGTCTCCACCCATACACGCCCACATGTGTCCTTTCCCGTCACTGATGGCCACGTAAATGACTTTATTTGATTTTGGTTATATTCGGAGCTTATAGTATTGGTTTTCGGCTTGTCACATACATTATTGACAACATTTTAATTTTCTCTGGTTTTATTTCTTCCTCCAATATTTCTTCCCCGGAGTGATCAGTTTCTTAATGGCATAACTGCAAACACCGTATATGTAACCCTTTATCGATCCAAAGTCAACTCGAAGAACTTTAGCCCGCTCCACGTAGTATGGCGGTATATCTTCCGTATAACCAAAAATCGTCGGTTGAAATCTGCACTTAGATAGTGACAGCGAAAATTGAAGCAATTGTTTCAAATCGTATATATCATATATCGGAGACTACCGGACTTGCAAATGCTGATACTAAGGACGTTCACCCAATCAATGACAGTCAATCCGAAGATGCAGCCAGTGTGAACTCTGGGAATGAGTAATAGTACCAGAGGGAGACTTGGCCTCTTATCCAACTTCACAGATGAAACATCAACTCCACAGATGAATAGACTTTCCTACTCCCACTTACAGCAAGCCTACTTCCGAGTACAGACGGTAAATCGTTCTTAATTACAACGCTTTCAGACATACATCAATTCAGGTCGATAGACCAGCCGGCAGATATTAACTCACTGGTAACATATCAATATCTGAAGTGAAGGTACAAACCCTTCACCTCGCTCGATTGTTCATACAGAAACGGCTGCGATTGATTTCAATTCGTCATCAAACTCATCGCATAGCCCGTATAGGTCTCAAGAGCTAGCATTCAGTCCTTAAGTACCCCAGCGGGAGCAGGAAGATCACCTCAGGTCGCAGAAGGAATCATCGAGACTACTGTAGCCTCAAGTACACTGTGACAACGCCAAGAAACCACATGGCATTAGCACAAAGAACCGGTATATCGGGCGCTAAACAGTTGGAATCAAACAAGCATAAAGAAAAGACCAAATCTCAAGTAGTGTTGTTCTCGAGCAACAATCAGTGGATCATCCGGCTTTCAGGCCTTGAACACTGAAACGATATCTCGAGGTTGCTGTAATCTGACTCCTGATGGAAGCTTCATAACATCCGGACAAAAGTCACAAGATCTACACTCCCACAAGTGACGGAGACAGATATTCAACCTATCAAAAACCCATCAGTTCGTAGTACGTGTTGGTTTGACACATTCGAGTCTGGCCAGGACAGACGCGTGGACAAACGATCTGTACGTAAAATTTCTTTGGCTATTGCTTTATACTATATTAATCTGCTCCTGCCCGTATGTTACGACCGACAACTACTGTACGTGGGGCCATCAGTTGGTAGTGCATGTTTGTTCCACAAGAGGATTCAGAACAGGTCTATGAAGTAATCATCGTTTGGCGCCCTTCTTCAAATACTACCGGACCTTCATACATACACACCTACTTCCGCGGAGCTGAGTTGAAGTCTACAGACTAAATGCCAGGACATGCATGCTGTAGTAAATCAGAAATCAAAGAACCATCACTGAAACAAAATCTCAGGTAGTATTGTCTCTCGTGCGTGTTCGTTCCAGAGGGTTCGAGTCAGGTTTCGAGTCTGACCAGGTCAGACCCGTTGAAAGAAAGTCTAAGTACAACTCCCTTGGCTATTGCAGTGTACTATACTTGACTGCTCCTGCTCGTATGTTGCGACCGCGAATTACTAAATGATGCCATCAGTTGGTAGTGCATGTTTGTTCCACACTGGGATTCAGAACAGGTCTATGAAGTGATCATCGTTTGGCACCCTTAGTAGAATACT
Organism: Asterella californica; assembly: GCA_036924285.1. Lineage (NCBI taxonomy): Eukaryota > Viridiplantae > Streptophyta > Marchantiopsida > Marchantiales > Aytoniaceae > Asterella > Asterella californica. The sequence continues at coordinate 14,427,460 of JAYKYS010000012.1, forward strand.
GCCCGACCTATCCAGATTCAAATAACTCGCGAGAGCTGAATCGAGGTCCACAAACTAAATGTCAGGAGGTGCATGATATGCTTCGCGAGATACATTTCACTTTAAAATCACCCGGCCCGCACACGTGACATAATTCTACATGATCCACAAACAAAGAATGACTCCTACTGGCCACGTACCGTCAGCTGGTAGTGCATGTTGTTTCCTCAGAATTCAGAACAGGTCTATGAATTTCTCATCACCCGGTAGTGGCCAAGGATAAGGGATGTGTTCCATTGAAGTGAATGACTCCCTAGTCTAGTTTCTTGAATGTTCACTCTGAGGCAAGTCAAGACTCACTCACGACAAAACGACTCCATGGATATTCTAACATAAGACGCGGCCGAAGAAGTACAAAACTTGCCTGCGTCGCTCCAGGGTGTCTTCTCCCAACCACAAGCTGAACCCCAGAGAGACGGCTGAATTACTCCTAGCCCAAGTCAAAAGTAGAGTGATCCGGAATCTTACGAGACAAAACGCGAAAGTCTACTTCTCCGAAGAGTTGGGACCTCGCTTCTTGCCGAAGCCGACAACTGCCACACACACAAGCAAGTACAGCGGTATCAATAGCGGTAAACATATGCAGTGTGGGAGAATGAAACGATATTTATGATGCAGAGCGAAGACCACACACATAAAACTCACCCGAGGTAACGAATCTCCGGTTGTACTGAATGCGCTTGTAAGCACGACCCTTCGGTCTCTTCTTCTTGTCCTGCTTTTGCACTTTGGGTGTTTGCCCTCTGACCTTCCCCGCACGGGCGAGGGATCCGTGAACCTTACCTACATGTACGCGCAGAAGTTGAGAATTCGGAAGACGAGCTCACCACTAGAGACAATCAAGCAACTCGAAAAGCTCTGCTTCATCTATGATGCAACAGTGGGAGAAGATGCAACCATAATCAGAAACTGAAATTGACAAATTTAGCAACTGAAACTGAGAACTTACTCATGGTGACCTGATGGAGAACGCACAAAGCAACGATACGAGAAGATGCTAGTGCAGGAGAAAGCGGAGACGAATTCGACAAGATCCTAACAGCCTTAGCCGGAGAGAGAGAACAACGAACGGGTCCGCAGACGATATTTAGGGTTCGAACGTCGCGAGTTAGGGTTTGGACTCTGGAGTACAATCTCACTTCACGCACGCAGACTGCCCCGACCAAGCCAATAACACAGTTGAAGTGGTCAACTGCGTTCACGTAGCTACACCCCAACGCTATCACTACGTCAGTTCGCTCCGGTTCTTTCTGAAGTTTCACATCGGAAAATGCTCATCCAGCACTTGGAATTCGGACTACACGTGCCAGTATTGTAACCAACCGGAATTAAACAAGAAATGGAAAAAGCATAACCACCAGAAAGATCACCGGACACAATGAGGAAAAATAAATAACCCTCAACACTAGTTACTTTTAGTTAATTGCGCAACCTCTTCAAGGACTTTACAGTGTTGTGAGAGTTTTTCAAATCAATGCACCCTTAATTAACTGCCAAGCGTGTGATGGAAAACTGCTCGCGAAGTGCCAAGAGAGTTGCTCACTATTTCTTAAACACATAAAGAAGAACTCTTTTTTCCTAAGACAAGGACCTTAAGACTATGACCGGGGGATCGCATCGTAGAGCCCTAAGGACCCTATGACTGCGATCGCAGGTCGCAGCGTCAAAATGAACATCATGAGGATTGAACCCAAGATCTATTTTTCCTACACTCGAGTTACCACCACCACGTCATCACGAGATGAGCTCAAATTATTCTCCTGCGCATTAATAAACAGATCCACTCGACTTTCACATCTTCTGCCGAATTTCTCTCATGCCTACCCGGATTTGTGCATGCTGCAATTCGTGGACAGCTCTCCGTCACACGCTTAGTAGTTAATTAAGAGTGCATTAGTTTACTAATTCGTGACATCACTACAGGGTTCTCTCTTCAAGTAAGGAGGCCTGAACTTCCATGAGTTGAGTCACTGATGTTGTACCACTTTTCTTAACGGACGATGAAAGCATCTCAACTCTTATCTCAAAGCCTCCGCTAACGTCTTTTGCAATGCTATACTTATTCGTTGTTGCACGTAAATGACGTACAATCCTAAAGATAAGATAGTCTCTCTAGAGTTCTCCATCTGCATATGTGCTAACGAACTCAACAGATAAGTAAATTTAAGATGAAGACATCTGGAGGTCTCAATCGTAAGAGAGAAAAACTTCATAGAAGCATCCTTATCTGAGTAGTCTCGGATCTTCCGCTCTACTGTCAAAGAAGCTGCATGTCTTGAAGTAAGTGCCTCGAAGTAAGTGTCACTTGATAAACATAAAAGGCAGCCATCGGATCCACAATAACCACATTTATCACATATGTCACCTCCTCATAGATGAAATATAAATCTATCTGTCGTCGAGAAGGATCCATGGAGAAGGAGAGAAAAAGATTCCTAATCTCCCTTCTCATATGAAGACCAGTCTCTCTCATGAGAAAAATACAATGTCTGGAATGATGTCATGCTACACAATGATTTTTCTTCCATGTGTACATATAAAAAGATGTCTTCTTTTAACAAAAATAGCATGACCACAACTGCACCTCGAGATACATACGATCAGAGACCAAGAGAGACTTTAATCGAAGACTCATCGCTATAATGTAAGTTGAAGATGTGATGCGTAATCGAGGAGAAGAAGATTTGATAAAAAGTCAAGCACTCGCACTCGCACAAGAACGAAGATGATTATAATATGATCTGAAAGTCCATCTAATTGGAGACAAACATGCGAATAGAAACTATGGCTGAGTGTCCTCCAGAGCGAAGACATCTCATCTTTAACAATGACATCAAAAGGAGGTAAGAGGGACTGAGTCGGAGTAGGTAAATCATCTCTACACTGACGTAACGATACTTGTAGGAGGAAGGACACATCCCTTATATGTGAAACAAAATCTTGTAATAGTGGAACATAATGTACGTGGAAATGTAGAGCTAAAGTTGGTGCGACTAGAGCCCAACTGTTCAAGAAAGCCAAACAGACAGAGACCCTAGAGACTATGAGACCTACCTCATCATGTCTGCGAGATCAAGTGGTTTGCTCTATGGCCAACTCTCCCTCTGGACAAAGAAAATCGCATGGTCTTATACTATCTACAAAAGTCGTCAACAAGCCTTGATCAAACCGCTCCAAACTGTTGAGGAAAATAGGAATATGTGGCACACATCTTTGTTCGGATGATGATATTCTCGCAAAGCAAGAAGATAAAATTGACGATTTGAGGGTCCTCAAGTCGAGATAAGAGAGTAGCCAAACGACCCTGCTCCAACAAATGCCTCTCTAAGAAGGAGGATATTGTTGATATAGTCCCAAGCTCTAGTAGATCGACGGCTAATGTTAGCCGGAGTGGTTAGAGAACGTACAGTTAGTTAGAGGGCTAACCCGCCATTAGGGTTTCTCTTGTACTCACCTCCATATATACATGAAGAGACAAAACTTCTCTCATCTCATTCCTAGTTTACTTCCTTGTCTACTCGCTCTTTCTTCTTTGAGTGTCTTCTTAGAAGTATCAATCTTTCTACATGGTATCAGAGCAGTAGAGAGCATGTGTCTCTTGTTGATGAGCAAGATGGAGTTTGTGCATGGAGAAGTACATGAGAGAGCAGCTGGAGTTGTGTCTGATGTCGAGCACTACCCTGCTGATGCGTTCGAATGAAATGAAATCGTTTTTTTTGCCACCAGAAACTTTGAACTTTCAGAGGCCTAGACGATTTTTTCTCGCTGAAATCTGTCACTTAAATTTGACTTGTTCAGAAGGTGTGAATTGTGTACTCTGTCAAGTTTCTCTTGATTTGGAGCTTTCCAGCGAAAGATTTTCAATCTGATCTTTTTTGACCAAAATGAAAATTTTAGGACTTGAGTCCAAAAGAAATACTAGTCCGATTAGGATGGACCCGTCCCTAGCGCTTTGAAAAAATTGTAAAATTTTAAGATATCGTGCGTCTATTTCTAACCTCATTTGGTCCAATTCCGACGTCTCTTAATCTATTTTTTTGATGTTTTTGCCTTGTTTGTACACCTACAGTTCGAGAACAGGTTCTTTCTTCATACTCGCTCGGCAGGAGTACGCAGAGTTGTCCTTGTTGTGACTTGTGACGAATTCTTCATTGCGAGATGTGGGGTGGACGATTTTCATGGAGGTTCTATGAGGTTTTTCATGTACATAACAGTGTAATTTCTAAATTGCAGCTATGACGGAGTCCGTGTCTTTGATCAGTGGAGAGAAGCTCAACAAGAATAGCTATCAAGTGTGGAAGTTCCGGATGATGATCTTCCTGTAGAGACAAGATCTATGAGATCTTATCACTGAGGAGGAGAAAACACATGATGTACCCATGTTAACGTAAAATTCAAGGAATGGAAGAAGCGATCATACCAGATTATTCATTACATCGCACTGATAGTCTCAACATCGATGATCGATCACATCCAAGATTTGTTATATGCTCAAGAAAGCTTGGGATGCATTCGCGCATCTGTTTCAATCAAGAACAGAGACGCGGTGTAGCAGTTCAACATTGTGAAGAAGAGATCGATGTGCATCAACGACCATGTGAACCATGTCAAGCAACTCGTAGACCAATATCTTCTGTCAAAGTCGAGATTGATCTCACTCTCTTGATCGACGTCACATTACAAAGATTGCTTGCTGATTACAAGCAGTTCATTACTTCAATTTCGACCAGAGAACTCCTTCCGCGGTTTGATGAACTTGTTCTTATAATGTTAAGAGAGGAGGTGTGCCTACTAGGGAGTACTACTTCAACGAGTCAGCAATAATCTATCTATTTTACATGTTTTGGATTATCTCGAGGTAGAGGTCGTGGAAAGATGTTGAACGTGGACGAGGTCACGGATAGCAACATGCTGATTCTTCCAACAATCAAAGACATGCGCTTGATTCCTACAACTACTACAAGAAGCAAGACCACAACGCAAATGAATGCTACAAGCGACAAAACAACCAAAGATAATACGACAACAACTCCCAGTAAGATAACAGCAACCAGCAAGGCTATGCAGTAACTGAGCAAGTCTATTCGGAACAGTTGCTGATTACAACGCATCAGAGTTATGCGACTTTCAAACCATAGATTGACTAGGTGATCGACTTTGACGTCATTAGTCACATGACATATCATCGGGAGTGGTTCAGTTCGCTCGAGCCGGTAGAGACTCCTCAGTTTCTAATGATAGACGATAACACCAAGCACCAGATCTAGCATAAAGGTAACATCTCATTTGACATTCTTGCTTCAACATTTACTAGTATACAAATTGTCTTGCATAGATCCATATGACTAAAAATCTGCTATTTGCGCTTCAATAAAGATGGATGCTTTATTGAAGATTCTAATAGCACTGTCATAGCTCGAGATAGAAAGAGTGATAGGTTGTTTAAACTAGATGTCTCTACGATTAAGTTACATGCTGTCATGTATGAACAAAGTGATCCAATAGTGTCTGATATTGACATATGACACAAGCGAATTGAGCACATGAACTTCCAGAGGCTGAAAACCCTCTCGAGTTATGACCTGGTTACAAGTCTACCCAAATTCAAACCCAGTGAGCCCATTGGAGTCTGTGCAGCATGTCAGTTCGGTAAGCAAGCTAGACAGCCCTTTAAGAGATCAGATAGCAGAGCGAACAAGCTTTTGGAGCTTGTTCACACTGATGTATGGATTGCTTCTCAGCCAAGTATGACTGGTTTCTAGTACTTTGTGTTGTTTGATGATCATTCGCGTTATACTTTTATCTATTATATAAAAATTATCTGTTAGTCCAAGCTTGGAACATGAGGAAAGTTGGAAATAAACCATAAGTCTAGGCTCGCCTGCCACTCTTCAGAAAGTACAAGCGCGATCAGCTATACTCATGAATACCGTTAACTCACGCAGAGTTTAATTTAATACCTAACCCTTTCTGCCAGAAAGGTTAAGTATTAAATTAAAGGCCTGTATATTTACCTCCTCCATCTTCCGATGAGATGAATATACATCATCATGAAGATGAATACACATATCTCACGAGATAGCTGTAGATTTTCGCCTGCAGGCAAATGTCCATCGTCCACAAGAAAAATGCCACTAGTTTTTCTTTGATAGATATTGGTATGATTTGAAAATTAAAATAGATTCTCGCGATAAACCCGTTTGGAGCTCAATGCTCTTTTACGCACAGTTGTGCGTGTAATCTCGTATAGATCCAACTTCATTCTTCCTTAAACCACAAGCATGGGTATAAATAGGGAGAGCATATATTTTTCTTTTGTTTACTTTGTGCTTCAGGTCATATCGAATATCGAATATGCTCCTTTTCTCCAAGAAATATACTGATGTCAAGTCCATGTTTTTCTTTCAATATTATCGTGATTTGGTTAGAAACAAATCACAAAACGTAAACTCTTCAAAGACTGCCAGTTTAGTCCTCCTAATGTCAGATTTCATTACCACATGAGAGTTTAGGTAAGATTGGGTAATCATCGATAGAGGTGAGAGAAGGTCATCCTCGGTAACTGGGTGACAAGAGCTTTCAGAAATAATTTGGTGAAAAATATAATGTAGTGAATCGCACAATCACGGGGAAAAATTTCGACAGGGTTTTGTCTCAGTCTTCTATAAGTTAGGTTCACTATATTGTTTAAATGTGTTAAATTTATATCAAACTTGGTACTTTCATTACACATGCTCACCTAACTTGAAAACTCACAAATGATTCACGGGAACAGAAGCTTTCTTTGATATAAAGAACTGTCACTCGCACGAATAAAAATAATTTCTATTGGTAAATTTTAATTTATAATCTAACCCTTCAAAAAAATAGTTAAGAAATAAATTAGGACATGAATTTGCATGTTCCCCTCTTCCTAACTTGGAAGAGGTGAATATGCAAGGAGAAGTGTACATGCATATAGAAGTTAAGTTCTAGTTCAGTCTGAACCATGACCGAAATACTTTGTACACTTAGTTCAAATCACGGTCGGTTAAAAAATGTTATAATTTACATTTTTTGTAAATAATTTAGTTTTGAAATGGCCTCAATTTCTCATGAATACTTTTTATCCTTAAGCGGGTCGATTCCATAGTCTACAAAATAAATTAAAATAGTTTGATGATAATAATAAACATCTGAATGAATAATATATTTTGGATGGTAAGTTTAATGTTACAATATCATGTTATTGTGTTGTGTGTTTTCTATTGTGTTCTAATCAAATAATTTAAAAGTAATTGATAACGCAATTCGTTATTTCCTTGTAACTGTTCAGTTCATAAAGGTTTGGTTCGATTCGAGCTTTTAGAAAACGATTTGGTTCAAAAATTATTGGTTCAAACATATTTCAAAAGAGTTTAGTTCACAAATAGTTTACTTCAGAATTTCAAACGGGTTTGGTCTTCGTTCAGTTCGGAACTGAACCGGACCGACTGCTACATGCATACCAACCCAAAATCGTCAAAAGTCCAAATTCGTTGATAAGATGATTAATAATACCTACAAAGTGGAAGTTTGCCGGAAAAGAGAAAAAAGATAATAACGGATTATGCGTAACGGGGAGAAGGGCTGGAGGATTGCAAAGTGATGTGAGCAGAGGTGGAAGAGAAAATGACATCCATCGAAAGCGGGAGTTAATCTTTACAGACGGTTGGTTGCCGTTGAAAATGAATGGGTCTATTGCAATAATATATTTATTTTGTGTTAGAAGTGATTATATATATTTATCACGTGAAAAGATTTTATCACTCGAAAGCTATTTTTCTTGATGATGACTGAAGGTAAATTTAGAGTATTTTCTTCTTTCATGCGTGGTCATGGTTTAAGACGGATGATCATTCGCCAAGACGCGGACTTTAAGCTGTCACACGCTGCCTAGAAGCTATATTTGAACTTGATCTTATATTACTGTGGTTTTTACTATTACACATAGTGAAGACAACACAATAATTTAAATACTCGTTGTGAATCTACAAGACCTTCTCAACTTTCACAAGCGAAATCATGAGCTATATATAAAAATTAATTATGAAGTGTTTAGAGGGATCTTTTCAAAATCAAATTGTACTTAAAAGTAATATAAGATGATATCCGATTCATTCTCAGATAAAAATATTTCATTTGTAAACAAACACAATGTAATACATGGACTGAACTGGACTCGGGTGATAATAATGATGCTTGTCCAGTGATAATTCGTTGGTAAGATGATAAGCATAAAAGACAGACAACAACTTTCATCTGTCTATAGATGAGGTGATAGGTACTCAAATTTTGGACGACTTAAAAAAATTAATTCCTTAGATTGAATAGAAGTTTACATATTTGAATGAAAAACACTTCTCCTAAACATGTAAGTTAGTCACTACAAAATGCCTAACTACTAGGGACCAGGAAGGAGTCTTGCATAAACGAATGGTGATCATTTGTTTGTTTTGTGGAGTGATGACTCCTTCCTCACTGCAATTCCATAGATTTTAAAGAAATGAGATTTGCTTTGCAGTAACGGACAATTGGATATTCATTTGTGATTTAACTTATAATTCCCAAGTGTACTGATAAGCCATGTAAATTGATTTTGGTCCTAAACGGTGATTGATGGTTTAATAAGCTCTCTTAATGGGAATACAAGTTCCACGCAAACCCAAATACAACATGAACAGAACGCACCTAAGCACTAGGATTCGAGCATGAAGACAATGAGTGAACTATTAGAACATTTTTAATTAAGTTTCGCTTAATTTATATCAGTATTTATATGACATCGTAAGTAACCTGCGTATCCGTGTCTATATCATAGATGATGAGGTGAGTACTCACACATGCACTTTCTCTGCCTAATAATGTACAGTATATTAGTTAGTTGTACTTAAGGCATCACCATTAAAAGCTAATTTCAGGTCAGAACTAATCATGTGCTCTCTTTGCTTGGTCTGGTGCAACCGCAAGAACATGAGAATCCCTCTAACTCCTTTGATAATTAATAAAATTTGTAGTTGAAGAGTTCAGAAAAGATCAATTGATATATTGTTTTGCTGTGAACAGTCATGAGATTCGATTTCATGCGGACTACTATTAAGTTGTGAAAGATGGAAAGTCTGAATTTGTCCTCCTGAAGCAAGAGATATACTTATCTAACGAGAGGCAAATAACACATCCATACTTAACATGTAGACGATAGAGTAATTTTTGAAGTGAGACTAATGCAAATTTCCGTATTATCTTCAGGTTGTTGGCTCAGCAACCTGAAGATGATATCTTAAAAAGTATGTATCCTAACAGAATTTTAATATCTTTTAGGATTTTTTTTTAAAAACCGGCTCCACTTATTATGTATATAAGCGAGGCACATTTGTAGTGTGCTTATTGGTTCTTCATATACATCTCAACTCACAAGAAGGATGAGGTTGGTACACACAGCGAGAGAGTATAAATTCTGCTTAAGACTACTATACTATTCGCTTCTAGAGTCATACAATAAGAGATAATGTATATATTAAAAGTCGAAAGGAAATCCAAATGAAAAATGAATGAGCACCATAAAAATTTGATGCAAGTCTAAAGAAAATCCAAGTCAATTATAAATAGTTAAATTTAAATAACGAAACCTGGAAACACGGAGAGATAATGTATGCATTTAAAGTCTGAGGGAAACCAAAATGAAAAATGAATTCGCACATATAACGTATGCATGTAAAGTCCAGGAGAAATCCAAGTGACTGCGTTTAAATGTCCATGCTTGTAAACATGGGCTGAGCAGGATATAAATCATAAGCCACGAGTACACAATCGCACTGCTAGATATACAAGTATGGGAAACTAAAGCTGTATAATATACAATAATACACAGTGACTTTAATTTAGTATCTAACCTTTCCTACCGGGATGGTTAATTACTAAATTAAACCCCTGCATAGTTATCTCTTCCATCCAAAGATGGAGTGAAGTAAATATACATGTTGGATTAATTTATGGAAACTTTTTCTCGTTTATTGTTATCAGAGAAATATATAAGTATTAAATAAAACATATATATGTAAATAATAAAACATTTCATAAATATTCTTTTTTAGCCTATGCCTGGAAACACGGAGAGAGCAGGAAATAAACCAAAGTCATGAGTAGAGTGCCACGATCCAAAAAGTACAATATAGGAAAATAAAGTCACTAATGCATTAATTCAACGTGAGTTAATTCAACAATGCATTAAACTGAACGTATGGATATTTGCCACCTCCATTGAAAGATGGAGTGAGGTGAATATGCATAAGTTATGTATCTCATATCTCACCCTGTCGTCTGATTCTTGTCAATGTGTCAATGTGTCGCTCGTTCTACTCTTATGATTCTGCACCCAGCGGATGTGGTTTCTATTTTCTCTATTATTTCATTGAAAACAAAACTATATGATCCATGACATGACGATCTCCTGAACATCTTCATTGGTTATAGCGTCCATGCACATGTGCAACGAGGGCTAAATATCATTTGACCACCGTTCACATGTTTCTTCATTATTCATGAGGAATAGCGATGAGATTTCAAGCTCTATTAAATTCGATCATTGGAAGAAAACCAAAGAAGTCAAAATAATCAGTAATTATTATTATAGCGTCCATGCACATGTACAACGATTATAGCGTTATAGCGTCATGTACAACGATTATGATTATAGCGTCCATGCACATGTACAACATGTACAACGTAATAATCACTAATTATTATTATAGCGTCCATGCACATGTACAACGAAGGCTAAATATCATTTGACCACCGTTCACATGTTTCTTCATTATTCATGAGGAATAGCGATGAGATTTCAAGCTCTATTAAATTCGATCCTTGGAAGAAAACCAAAGAAGTCAAAATAATCAGTAATTAGTATTACGCTATCTTCTTCATGAAACTGAATAACTATATTCAATCAAACTTCTAGACCTTCTGCTCTCTTTAAGATATCGATAATGATATAAGTGTTATATAGATATTATAGATTAAGTAAAATATTATATTATATTATATGTTAATTCCAAGAACGTTCGAAACTTTGTTGAAAAAACATAAGTGGAGTGCAAGATTTTGCACTTTAGAGGATACAACTGAGAGAGGGTGCTGCACTAAATCAGTTCATTTATAAATACATTGATTTGTTACCTGAAGCTTCGGAAGGATTAGGTAATAAATTAAGGTTGCAGCCCTCTTCCATCTTCAGATGGGAGAGATGAATAACCAAAAATAAGAATAATACATACTCATGAAGTATCATTACTGTAACATAATACATACATCCAATAATAAACTGGAGTAAAGTTTAAAAACCATGTTGTTAAATGCTATTGTAAGATAAAGAAATCAAGAATGAAGAACATTATCAGTTGAGGGTTGTTGATGTTAATAGAAGAGAAAATCATGAATCGTTTTAACTCTTCAATATAATAAGATTAAATTGATATAATGGATATTTTTTGATGAAACATAGATGCATAAACCATTTGATATTATAGAGTTTTAACAACTCTAGACACAAAAGTTGAAGTTCAGACTTAACTTTATTATCGTCTAGAACTTCCCATGAGTAATTGAACCGTCATATCATTTTCATCTAAGTCAAGTTGATGTGAATTTCTTGTGATTTTTCTTGTATCGAGAGAACAAGTAAAGTTTCTCACTATAATCTAACTTATACCAAACTCTTTTGTATATATTAGACTAGTCAAGTTGTAATTATATTCAAGACATAAGATTTAAGACAACACAAAAACCAAGGGAGTAGAGAAAATATTAGTGGTTGTTCGCTTGAGTAAAGTTTTGAAAACATAGGTGTTAAATGCTACTGGAAGATAAATAAATCAAGAATGGAGAACATTATCAGTTGAGGGTTGTTGACATTAACAGTTGAGATGTAAGTTATTAATCCTCGTACTGCTTCAACGTAATAAGATGAAATGAATAAAATTATATTATTTGACGAAACTCAAATCAGATGCATAAACCATTTGACATATAGAGAAAATTAAAGTGTGACACGTAAATTGAAAATGACACTTCATGTGTATTTAAATTATATAGGGTTAGAAATGAAGAGATATTACGAATAACTTCGGGTTTAAAGATATAAGTTCGTGTAAGAATTTCATAAGTCAGTTTGAGAAGTACCTTATTGTATCTGTTAAGAGAAGTATGGTTAATCAATCAAAACCAAATATATATCAAACTATACACATATAGTAATTATATTCAGATTAATTTTATTTGCAAGTAAGAACAACAACAAAAGCAGTATTACATGTCACACCTCAGAATGTTATTCTGTTGTATTTTACCCATCGTGATTTATAAACAAATATATGATGAATATGTAAGTATGTGTTGTAGTCTTAGTTACTGGAAAATTTATAGAAGTCAGAAGATATGGAAAGTGTCTAGAAGGATATAAAGATATTTCAGAACACTGGAAATAGTAGAAGAAAATAGAACACGTAAACGAGTAACTATGAAGTTTCAGGAGAAAAAGAAAACGATAATAGGGTCCTTAGGAAGTCCTACGTACGGAAGGCAGGTAATACTAAAGAAATATATTTTCTGAAATTAGTGAGATTACTTCAGAAAGAACTAGAAAGCAAACTTCATCTAGAAGTAGATGATTGTTTTCAAAAAGAAGTTGGGTTCTTCTAATACTATGGTTTTGGATAATCTCTAACATATTCAGCTAGGAAAACAACCATTGTCGTAAAAACGCTTTTGATAAGAGAGTTCTCGTCCACTAGTGAAATCAGAAGAATAAAGACTTAATTACTCACTAGCTTTACACTTTGTGATTTGAAACTAGTCAATACTGCAGTGATTGAGATACATGGAGTTCAAAATTGTATCTTTTTTGGAGAGAAGAAAAACATTATCTGTAATATAAAGTAGATAAAAAACTGAAAATTATTTCCTTTTTTATACCGGAACTACTGGTTTCATAACATTGCCTCTTTTGGAACCGTCTCTTATTGCACTTACTACAAATTCTTCTCTTTTACAACTTCCATCTTCAAATTCTGAGTTTACTCTTCACTCCAATATGTGGTTTGCTTCATGTCATGACATAATAACATTTCTATATCTAATATCATTTCACTTCTATGTGGATAATTTCATCCCCTTTATAGAAAAAGCATGTATTGAAAACACAATGTCCAATCATATATTTTTTTATAATATTTTCAGTTATTCATTCTATTTCCTTTATTATAACCATCACAAATTGATGGATATGAGACATCTATATTACTTTTCTTATACAAATCAATTTATTATGTCTATATCTTTTTATTTCTAACTTGATATAAAGTAACAACATCTTGAGGGGGGGAATGTAACTTGAAGACTCCTTAAAATTTACCTCCGTCTGTTATATATTCAATGTGGCCTATTTCAATTCACATCTTGGTACTGTGAACGAATTAAGAAATAAATGTACTGTTTACTCATTTTGAACTCTTGTAGATTCACCCGACGACAGTTCAAGCCAGCGTGCGGGGGGTGTATTTTCCATTTTTCGAAGTTTATTTTCCGCAACGTCCAATAGAACGCCGTGAACCTTGCATTTCGTCCTCACCAAGACAGAAGGCAAAAAATACATTCCTCTTAATAAAAAAGGCGACAGTGGGCCCTGTGGAACTTTATTTTTATGCTGCAAACTTTTACACCGTATAATGTCCTTGCCAGTGGTCCAGCATACTACCAGTCACCTTACTTACTACTCTACAGAGATACACTACAGTACCGGGAAGCTAACTGCACTAATACAGCGAGATATATATTCTCGTAGCCAGTGCTCCAGCAGAAGTTACTAGCGCGCGGTCTCTACACTGCGCGCTCTACAGACTTGTACTATTCTGAAACCAACAGAGCAGCACAAAGCAGACTTGTACCGATATACACTATGTGAGATCCACAAACACTGTACTGCGCGCTCTCTCCGAGCCACTGGGCCTCAAAAGCGCGTCCACTAACGGAACATAGTCCGGAAGGCACTGTATCGGCCGAGGTCCCTGCCATCGATCATGCCTATTCTCCACAGCAGGTCCATCTGGCGCTCCACTCTGGACAGCAGCTGTATCCTCCGCTGCATCCATATACCTGCCTGTACAATGGACGCATCTCCGCTGCTCTTGCCAAAAGAAGATGTTCTGGATATCCTCAGGTGTCACCTGCTCCGGATGCACAAATGATTTCCATAACGAATCAACTCTGCGCACGTGAATACCACTCTGCATCAACCAGCGCGGTGAGGCAGAGTACTTTCCAGACTCAATCATTCCTCGAAGACAGGTGCTAAAACTAGCTGAGAGTGGATGAGCACTTTTATACTTATTATACTGCAGTGCACGCGCAAGGATATTAGCACAACTCAACTCAACACGGTTTTTAGTATCACAAGCACCCAAAAGCGTATACAGCTCCTTGCCATCTGCCAGCATACTCTCAGAGATGTTTTTCATGTGGACGTGATGGTGATCTTCGGCCTCGTCCTTCATACAATACCCAATCATTCCGATGTAAGTATGCAAGCCCTTGTTAGTTAGTCCCTTCACGCATATCTCAGCACCTGCAGGACGTTCATGACTCCACCCCAAGGCTGACATAATCCGTTTCTTCACCTCCTGACAGGACTTCGCAGATATGGCTATGACACCCTGGTAGTGAAGGTGCAGCAATGAGCCCCCCCTCTCCACTGAGAAAATCCCAGAAGAGCACTGGGACTGAAGGAAGTCCTGCAACATCGAAAAATAACACAAGTCCAAATCCCCCCCAGTTCGGCATACTGTAACAGACAGCTCTAATGTCCTGTAGCTAGCGGGCGTCGACTTCTTCGCCCTCGCTTGCCTCCGAAGAAACATTCAACCGGCTCACCTCTGGAAAATGAGGGCAGACGTATCGAAAGCACTCAGGATGCAATACAGAGCAAACACATGGCAGCTTGCGAGAACGATAGATAAAGTGAACAGTAGGGCGCAGAAAGTTGCTGCTCATCTCTAGGTAATACCTAGGATAAGAAAACATACGAAAGAACCTGTCCTCAAGAATTACCCAATAGCCATCGTCAGTAGTTCCTAAATACAAGAACGGCCCGGACAGAGCCGCGAACGACCGGCCGATCTTTACAAAATCGCCATCCAAAAGGAAGTGTGGTGGATGCGGGCAGAAAAACAAGTCCAAGTAAATGCAAAAGCAATTAAACTGAAACAGAACAACTCCCTCATGGAAAGCTAGGACACTAACACCAGAGGACAATAGCTCATCCAGAGATGGAAGTGGTGCCGAGTAACCCTCAGGAATGTACAGAACATCCGCAGTATAACAAGACTCGCCAACAGAGGATACTGACACAGGACTAAGTGCGTTCTCGGAAATGGACTCCCGGTCTGCTACCACGAGAGGATCCACCGCGGCCATCACAACAGTCGCTATCTCATCATCGAGTCGACAAGACGGCAGGGAGAGTGAAGTACCTGTAAGCGTGAAAACAAAATGACGTAACAGGACGTAATGACTCGCAGTCGCAGCCCAACGGCAGCCGGAACAAAACCACCGACACGAAAGAAAAGAACCAAAGCGAGTGCATGCAAAAGAATGACAAGAAGGAAAGGCCACCGACTCCGAAGCCATGCCCACGACAACAGCAGCACGGCAGTCCCTGCAGCACGACGGCAGGGAAGCAACGTCACCTGAAACACTGTCGCCCACACGAAACAAACCAGGGAAATGAAATGAAAGAAAGGAACCAAGCGACTGCGAACCGATCCCGAGACAAATTCCACGCTCCCTACACCCAGCACAACCTGCACCATCTCGACAACCTGTGTCAGTAAGACCTGCAAGAAACGATAAAAGAAATCAAAACAAACCGCGAAGCGACGACCACAGACACATTTTTACCACCAGCAACACGACAGTCCCGTCCACCGCATCGTCCTCGCTCTGACGTCACTCCCGCCGATACAAGCATGGCCAATTCCTCCTCCTCCAATTCTCCAATTCTTCCCATGACGAAAACGTACAGGACAAAAGCAGGCCCCTAATGCAAGAAGACATGCAGACGACAACGAGAGTACACGCAGAAGAAGACACCTCCAGTCGCCACCAATCTGAAGCATAGCCAGCATCGCGGACGGGCCAGAGAACAACATCGACCAAACGACAGGCTAGAGAACGAAGAAAATCATCGGGAAAGGGGAAGGCGAGAAGAGAATCGAGCGCGCGGCACAGAAGGAAGGCGAGAATCCCCACAGCCCTCCAAATCGCCACTACCCTAAACGGACGCACGCGCGAATTAACGCGCCGCGGTTTCAAAAACTCCCAAGAAGCCTATGGCGGCCAACCCGTTCCCAGTATTTCCTCGCGAACTCTGCGCTTGTCCGCACGCGCCACCCCCATCAAAACGTAAAGTTGCATGCATATTCACTATATTCTCACATGTTATATCACCTCTTTTGTATAGCTTTAGGTAATTTATCGTTGATAATTTTCTCGTTATAGCCCATCTCAAGATTTTAAACATTTTTAAATTACGAGATAAATTTCTCTAATTTTTCATCTCGCTGAATTTTTGTCTCCAAGTGATCCACAAACTTTCATGAGGAATAAACTGTTATCAGTAAGAGACTATAATTGTACATTTTAGGTTCATCTTTTCTGCTCCGTGTGGCTGCGTAGGTCACACGGATAAGAACAATTGTCCCGCTTTATGGTCTTATTTTGTGATATCTCGGCTCTGCTTTTAGACTTTATCTAGTTTCACCCTCTTGTTTAACCGTCAAGAACATATGTAAGGTAAAGTACTGCAACAAGTCACCAGACCGAAAAGGTAGATCGAAAGAGGGCCGATAGATTCTTCATTATCAAAAGAGAGAACATTTCCACCGATAGGGTGTAGGGTTTCCCATGTGTTATCTTGCCAGGTCATGAAGCAAGCGGGTCCATGCTTCAGTAGGAGCACAACTGGATGATGAGATAAAGCTGGGTCAGCAGTTTTGTTAGGTCACGGTGAGAAAAAAGCCGATATCCTGCAGTTGCCTTCCAGTTTTCAACTTGATCACTGTAACCAGATCCGACTTTGCCGGGAAAACTCTCGAAATTCTAATATAACGGAAATAGCCAGCTGGACAAAACAAATGCACAGAAGCGCCATATCCAACCAACAGAGGAGCAGACTTAGGGTTTGCGGTGCGAGCACTCTTGCGCTTGTAACAGACTCACGGGTAGACTGGAAATTCCTACGCCAGGGAGGAGCAAGAATCAAACAGCGTCCCCTAGACAGCGCGAGGAATGGAAGGGACAAGCTCTGCGTGCCTAGACTAGACACCTTCCCGCTCTGGCATTCAAGACCGGAGGAGGAGTCCAGCGGAGAGCACCGGTGCAACTGCCAGAGGGGCGGAGGGTTTCGTTAGATGAGACAGACGAGGAGAGGAGAGCATACGGAGAGCGGGCTGGAGGAGGAAAGGAGAATCGTCGGAGCAGAAGAGGAGGAAGAGGAGAGTGTCCGAGCGTTTCTGGATTTCGGTGACAAGCGAGTGGGAGAGAGCGAGAGATAGAGCGTGTGCGAGAAGTCTGGATCGTGATCCGCGGTAATTCGCTTTTTTGTTTATAATTTGCGGAGTCGTCATCTGCCGGGAGAGATCGAAGCAGAAGGGTTTTGTTGGGTAAGGAGAGGAAGCGGGGCGGCCGAGGGGAGGAGGAAGAGACAGTGGAGGAACAGTAGGAGGGAGGAGAGAGGGCGCGGGGAGCGAGACAGTTGAGAGTCGTAGAAGAGGGGAGAGAGAGAGGCTGAGAGGAAAGAGGACATTGTTGTTCTTCGGGACAAATTCTGGTGAGGCAGGAGCAGCGGGGTCGATTGTCAAGTGGGTTGAGGGAAGAGGAGAGAGACATCGGGGTTGGGTGTGTCGTGGGGGGAGAGCGAGGAGGAAGAAGAAGAGGAAAGGAGACTAAAGGCCGCCGAGAAGGCGGGGGAGCTATTGGAGTGGAGGAGAAGGGAAGAGTTTGTTGGTGAAAAGTTCTGGACTTGATTATAACTGAAGAGGAGAGAAATTGCGGAAGAGCGGGGGAGAACTGAGGTATATTCAGCTTGCCGCAGGATGCAGGACGTGCTTTGAGCTTTTCAAGTGGAAGTTGGAGTTAGATCTTGTTAAATCCTTTGAATTTAATCTCATACACAAAGCTTATTCTAGTTTAGTCTCCCAAGATAAGGAAGATCTGATCGGCGATAACGTCCGAGAGTAAACATAACCTGCCGTGGTCCACGCATCGATCGCAGATGCTGGACGAGTTGTTTCTCTTTACTTTAAGGAAGAGATGGAGAAGTGCTGATGTGTGAAGGTCTTCTTTCCTTTTCTTGGTTGCAAGCCTATTGATCCCTTTTCTAATAAGTACATTTGCTTTCTCCTCAGTAAAATACAAATTTAAGATAAGTGAAGGGTAAACTTCACTTTAAAGAGTTGCAGAAGGGCTGTTGGGTACATTCTTGGAGAGCAGAAAGCAGTTGCACAACGCAGCGGAGCCGGAGAACGAGCCTGTGGAGGATCCAGTCGAAGCTGTCTGAGACCGGGTTCTGCTCCTGGGAAAGGAACTGGAGGACTATACGTGCCGTGGACGAAACCGAGTGGATTTCTAGCCAATCATAGGGGAGGAGTTACAGGATTGGCGAAGGATTGCGAAGCCACAAGGCAACCCGCGGTCCTAGCCGTAACATCTGTAAATTCCTTTCGGGGTTCATCCGAGGAGGGAGTTGGATGTCGGTGGTGCTGGATACTCAAGCCAAACTTGGGATGAGTCTTGACGACTTAACGTCCCGCTCGTCCTCACGCCGCATTCAAAGCGGCATTGTCGGCAAGAGGGCTTTCCGTCGCAGCATCCCATACAAAGTGTTCCCTCGTGAGAAGAGTGGCTTTGCTCGTCCCCCAGCCAGGTGATTGTTCAATCCATCGACCTGGACTGCATCAACTATACTATATGACGGAGGCAGATCTGTTTACTGCAGGGAGGTGTCGGAGAAGGGAGGGGATGGGAAGCATTTCTTTTTGAAGAGAGGGTGGTCGGAAGTTGTGTTCTGGAGTTTTTAAGGGTGGAGTCCGTATGAGATGTCGAGGGAAGGAGGTGGTAGATGTTGAATTGACGTGTGTGGAGGATGGAAGTGGTGAAGGGAGCCGGATGTTGTGTATGTTTATGGCGGTAGTGGTGAAGGAAGATATCTGTGAAGGTGGGAACAGTTGACGTTGAAGTAGAAGATGTCAGTTGCTGTGTGGGAAGGGATTAAGTAGAGGTGATTTCTCCTTGTTGCGCAGTCGGCCGCTGGCTTTACCGGCTTCAGTTTTCCAAGGGTTGAAGTGATAGGTTGGGAATTCTTGGGAGATTCCGTGGGAGAATGAGATCAGATTGATTGTTTTGGGATAAGAATATATGAAGAGGTAAGTATAGTCAAAGTTTGTATCTAGCTACCGGTGGAAGATATGTGGAATAATTAGGGCTATAGTTACATCTGTACATTAGTAAGGGCCATTAATTGGTGATATGATGCGGTAATGTGGGAGAAGCAGATGATAGTCATAGACATTGAAGATTGTGGACTCATGTTCCGAAGTCTTGAAGGTCACAGTGACTACGGTTCTAAACTTGAAAGTAGATAAGAGTTTGGGTTTGAGTATTGAAGCTCGGAGGATGCAGTTAGCGCTAAATTCGTTCTGCCTTGATTGTGGACAAAGTCCTGCCATCACCTGTTCACTGCGTCACTGGAAGGGTCGTACAAGGATGCCACAGTTTCCGACAATTCTTCCGATTGCCAAAGTGAACCGGTTGGGAGCCAAGCCAGATATACTGAAGGGTGCAAAGTCCCTGTTAACTGCTGAGCAAGAGTATCGGGATATTAGCGTGGATTCACTTCCTACCACTAGCAGACGTAGTTGCGGTTGTCAGATTTTTTCCAGTGATGCAGCCTATCCCTTGATTGTCAAGGGTTGCGTTTTAATATGATAGCACAACGTAGCGCTTAGATTGAAGACTAGTTGGCTTTACAAAGCGGCTGCGGACAACTTCCAATGTTTCCTTTCCGGAGTACTGACCCAAGCCAAGGGCTATAATGGCTGCCCTACGTTCTTCTCAGTCGTAGCCCAGCTCAAGTGTCCAAATAGAATCTGGGTAGTAATTGCGTCAAGGCATGTGCTAAGCTTGAATTGTCTGTTTCTGTTGGTACAGGCCGCTCTTAGAGCTATGTAATAACTGCAGACGCACGGGACATTTTGCAAGGGACTGTCCCAATGCTTCAGTCTGCAACAACTGTGGTGTTTCAGGGTGAGTTACTGCACCAGAAGACTTTAAAAAGCAGTTTTTCTACCATAATAGTAACGGAGCAGGAGACAGGCCTTCAAGAGAAAGTACACCCGACTGAGGCAACTGCTTTAACATCGTTTCGAGTTAAAACATGAACATGTGCAATGCGGAAAGCTCTGAACGAGTTGTTTATCAAGTGCTTGCGGGAGCGTTAATTAAATAGGTTGGTGTGTCTGCTGCGGACCACAAATACGCGGTGTACGATCGGGTTTATCTCCCGTCAAAGTCTCTTTCTGGGAATTTCGGGACCGTCCGGTGGGTTGATGGAGCAACCTAGGCGTTTTAACTTGTCAGTATGCGTCCATGTTGTGGATTTCACCTCTAGGGTGGAAGGTATTTCCATCCAGTGTAGCATGGATGATAGGAAACTTCTCAACTGCATTTTATTTGCGATTTCAGTTGGTTGTTCTGAACTGTGTGAACTAACTATCTTACTGGAACGTGTTGTTGATGTGGACTTGAGTCGCAGTGTCATGTACATAACTGTTGTTACACACTTGAATTCAAGGATTACCTTAGGTGTGGTGGCGAGTTCGTGCATAGTTGCTAACCACATAGAACGTCATACAATGCATGAAGAGTAATTTATACCTGGTTCTGCGGTTGATGGTACTTTGCGCTCCATGCCGAGAAACTACGGAGCTTGTCGGACAGTTGTTCTCTTCCTAATGTATTCTTTTCCGTCTCATGTTTGACAGGCATATAGCTGCAGCATGCCCAACTGAGCCGTTATGCCGTAACTGCAAGAAGCCCGGGCACATTGCGAGTGAATGCCACAATGAGCCAGTGTGCAATATGTGTGGAAAGCCCGGCCACATTGCTAAGGGTTGTGCTGCACAGGAGCTGGGTCTTCCAAAGTCGCGGCTTTGCAACAACTGCTACCGGCCAGGACATGTCTCAGTCGACTGTCCCAATGAGAAGGCGTGCAACAACTGTAGGCAATCTGGCCATTTGGCTCGTGACTGCCTGAACAGTCCAGTGTGCAATGGGTGTAGCCAGCCGGGTCATATTGCTCGGGACTGCCCTAGACTCGCCGTGGGAGCTGGAACTAGACCCAATGAGAACTTCCCGAATGTGGTCTGCCGGAACTGCAAGCAACCTGGACACAAAGGGAAGGATTGTCTTCAGGTTATCATCTGTAATAACTGCGGTGGGCGCGGACACATGGCCGTAGAGTGCCCATCCGATCCGATGTTGGCTCGAGGGGTCCGACGCCGATGATCGTGAAGCTTCGCGACGAAGCGGTGGATCATCAGTCATGTGATGTCGCCTTGAGGTGTCCAACAATCGGGATCTGTTGAAAGAACAGTGGAGTACCTGTCGTCGTAGTTAGGTATATGTGTGGATTCTAGAAATCGATCTTGACGATTTAATGGAAGACTTGAAGGCCAAGCTGCTTATAGGTTAAGAGAGCCACAGAAGCAACCATGGTTGTTGTCTACGCTCTCATCACCACACTTGACTTGTAAAGGTTTTTCTGGTTCCTCTTTTTCCTTAAGTCTGCAGATGGAGTAGTCTCAGACCAGAATTGCCGTGCATGTCAGCTTTCATTTCGTCGAGTCATCTAGGGAATACGCGGGGCTTCGAGCTTATGATGTAGCTGAGACACCTGGTTATCGATGCGGCTGAGACAGTTGTATACTCCTTCATCATTTGTCAAAAGTGTTTATCCCCTGGGCAGAAGTTTCTGTCGTAGAGGATAGTCATTGAACAGGTCACGTTGACAAATGCACGATACATTTAGGGGATGAGACGTCGCGAGTTCTAAATTTTGCCTCTGAATCTTTCTGACCTTGTCCTTCGCAGATGCATTAAATACCTGGGTTAAATTCTGCTGATAGAAGTTTCTTCTGTTTATTCGGGACACGCCATTCGTCTTTCGAGCCAGAGTTTTCATGCATGCATGCATCCAGTCATATTATATTTAAAAATCCTTGTATATTATTTTACCCAGACAGTTTGGTTCAGATCAGTGAAGGTGAATGTATTAAATCTACTTGAGTAGGAAGTGCAAAAATCCGAACTGAGGTTCTCGATATCACGTCCGGATTAGTTTTGATTGCTGTTCGGCTTAGTAGTTATGACAAGTCTGATACGTCCGTCTCATCCCCGTGGATCTTACTCAGGAGAGCTTAATCCAAGTCCACTGGATTTTGCTACTTTGCTGGCAGTTGCTAGCCAGATGTAGCTGCGGTGATCGGAAGACTCTCAGTCCCTTTGTGAGAGCAAAACCGGTGTCTGTTGATTGCACTTGCAAGATGGACGTGACAGACCTGCATCTTAGAGTCAGTGCAAGATGCCTACGTATCGCATTGCGGACTGGGGCCTGTGTGCTGTGCCAGTAGGGACTTAGAAAAAATGGTTCATGGAGCCTTGCAGGGTGCCTACGGAAACCACATTCGTTACTTGTAAAGTTGATTGAGTAGAGAGCCCATTCTGCTGGAGGATCCCTGTTGGGGTAGTTTCGAGTTGCAGACCAGTTATCACTGCAGTGGAAGGTAACGAACGATCCCTCTGTCCATGCTGTAATCCTCTGTCAGTTGTACTGTTCTGAGAGGAATTGGTGTTGTCAAACATGTGGCAAAGTTTGGTCAGTAGTTTGTCCCGATTGACTTTTGTTCCTACGTATTCCTTCCTGGACCGCCACCATTTCTCTCGGCTACTTGTCCCACGACTCGTCTTGTCTCGAAGCGGGTGTACAACAATTGACCCCGAAAATACGTCCATCTTCGTAATATTTTCTTTTAGATCATGAAGGTTCATTCTGCTACTTGCTCTACGTTATCTGGGGTCGAACCTTATCTGGGCTCGAGGTTTGAACCAAGAGAGGCCGATCAAGGATGCTTTCACGTCGTCCGCGCTTCCGTCCATTGCTGTGTGGAAAACAATTCTGGTAAGTTGTGGATATCTCACAGCCAGCATAGTTTCTCGACTATATTCAAAGATCTGGTATGTGCATAGATGCAAGACGTATATCGTCCGGTCATGTATCCATATTCATGCGGACCCTGATTCATGCTCCAGTCTTAATGTTAAATTGGTACCACGTATCTGCATTCATATCCTACTTGTCACGTTTCCTCGAGACTGCACTTTTTTGCTTCGAATAGTTTTCATATCCGTATTAATGAACCGGCCCCGCTAGTCCCCCAATCTCACACTGAGATTTAGTCTCGTGTTACAAGCTCGTCTCTTATCGTCCCCTTAGGATATGTGCATATTATTCTTCGACTAAGTTTCTTATCTCGCAGATGTGTTTTAATGATCTCCACGGGGAGAGGTAGGTTTTTATGGGTTTCCGTTCTACTCTTTGTTGCCCCCTCATTCAGTCAATTCTTGTTCTTACTTTAATGTATAACATAAACCACGATTTCTATCATAGCTTTTGCAGCATAAAAAATTAAAAGAAATATAAAGTCTCAGTTAATTTGCGAGGAGATGTAAAGGTTGAAATGTGCTTATAGAAATATGGTTATCGTTTAAATGTCATGGCTTATCAATCAATAGTGGTTTATCAAATGTCTTGCTTGATAATCCACTGTGAAAGATCATCTATTGTACATAAAATCGCTCCAAAACACAAAGGAAGAGAACTATTATATTTTCAGAATCGTTCAGGTACAGCAGAAACTTCTGACTCTCGAGCGGATCCTTCGAGGGGATATGATAGATGTGGAAAATCCAAGAAAAGCGAAACCTTCTGCTGCTTGAAAGTTTACTCTTAGGTGGAAGATTAATCTCAAGCTTGGCTCGAGATCATAGATGTTGACCTTCCTCCTTTGGATTTTTGTTATTTAAAGGCGGAGCCTATTTGGTTCAATAGATTCATTAAAGAGGAAAAAAGAAAAGCTTTTGGTAAACTCAAGGTAGATAAACAAATAATGGACAAGAAGATAGTTTTTCCAAATCAAATAATTACATCTCCAAACTCTCCCAAACTCTGGGTGAGTAAATGTAGTGTTACTCCAGCGATGGTGCCCACTACTCTTGATGCCGAACATCCCAAGACACTCGAGTTTCTAAGAAGTTTTCTATGCCCCTGACAAGATAAAACAGAAATTAAACTGAGAAATCTTACAGAACAACAGATGCAACTAAACCATATATCAGTTCGTCTACTAAGACAAATACTAGACACCTTGTCTATATGTACCCCGACATTCTGTAGTAAGTGAGAAGCTCAACTGGGCTGTTCAGTAGAGTGGTCTATGATTTTTAAATGTACTCACAATCCCATTTTTGATCGGAGAAGTAGATTCTAAGACTCTTCTGCTAGGCACTAGAGTAGCTAAGTTTGCCCATCCAGAAGAGTGTGTATGGTGTCAGGAGAAAGAAACCGAAGTACATTGTCTAGAGGCGCATAGAATCTAATGAAGGATTACTTCAGCAGACACGGTGCTTCCTGGAACCTAAGCTCCTTACAAGTAACTCACAAGTTACTCGGTTTTAAATCACATATGAATTTTGGGGAGACTTCCGTTTGAAAGATATTCCACTCTGAATTATTGCGTGCGATCTGGATAGTCCGAACTCGTAAAGTTTTTGATCAACAAAATACAGATAGTAAAGAAGTTAGATTTCGTGCTCGTCAACTTCTTAAATTTCATTTTCACTCCACCAAAGACGACAAATACATGATACCCCAGAATCCATTTCAAAATCTAAAAGATTCTCTCACAGTAAAATCCTCTATTGCTGTGTGAACACTCTATGCTCTCTCAGTTTCAATGAATAATGGAAATTGTGTCGTCTAGCTGTTTATGTTGGTAGAGAGGGTGGCTAGTGCAACTCCTAGGCGTTTTTGCTGTGCTCTGAACTTATTCTAAGGGCTGTTGTCTTTTCGGTCAGGCACTCACCTTCACCTTCTGCCTGCGGGCTCAAAAAGAAACAAAATAAAAGTTTATCTGATTTTTTCCCTTTGTTATTAAGGGTTATGAGGAACACTTGTACCATAATCCATTGATATCGAAACGAGTTTTATTCGAGGATCGATACGTTATTGAAACCACTGTTAGATAAGAGAAGAAAAAACCAGACAGAGTTTTAAGCTGTGGAAAAGCATGAACTCGTCTCTGAGTATTCTCCTTATCGTAAAATATGCTTCGACGATAGGATATATGCTTTGAGGAGAGAGATAAACGCTTCCGTTATCTTAAATGGTCTCTAGAGGGTCATAACAAACCTAAGGGCCGAATTTTGTGAAACATCAAGGGCTGTCACATAATTCTGGTAAAAAGGTTTTCGAGTCTAGGTTTCAGTGACTATTAAGAACGAAAAATGTAGTTTCAAATTTGTACTTCTTAAGTTATGTACTGCATATTTGATTTTGCCTAAATTTATGCATTAAAATTTAAACTAAGCATTGCAACTATACGTACAAAAGGTATTGTCAAGCCAAAGTTTCCTCAGTCTACATATATATATAGATACATTCAGAGTCACCTCCACAACAAAGAAACGAACAAAGAAGTTCGTGAAGTGAAGTTCGAGTGAGGATTTAGTTTTATTGTCGATGCACCCTACTTCGATAACAAATAACTTCCCGTTAGAGAAAACGGAAGATATCATCTCAACAATCATTTCAGTGTGCAAAGATATGAGATGGGACAAGGAACAAGGAGACCCGCCTTTTTACTCTTACTCTTCTCTGCCATATATTCTTGTTATACATGAATACAGCAGTAGACCGTAGGAAGAACTATGAAAGCAGCAAACAGAGACGCTCCAGTTCCAACACAAAATCTCTATTCATCTTCGAAATTCGGTTTCATTTATGACAAAACCCTTCGACGAGAAAGCTTGGGTCCTTGCACGGCACGAGCCTGCGCAGACTTTGGTGGATAGCTGAATGCGTTCGTATGTTTTCTGAGCTTTAAGAAGAGTTCTGAGCTAATTTGCGTCCGGATAAGTTCTCCTTGAAAAGGATACATTAAAACTTGTGTATTGAAAAGTAAAGTGGAAAGTAAAGCTGTCTGCCTTACTTTCCACTCTGTTCTCACGCCCACGGTGATCGGCCTAAGGGTATCCCAGTAATTCAGGTGGTCGTTCTCTGATACAGAATCAGTACCAGGACATCTAAAGGCAAAACGGCATGAACGATTATGATTCTTTCCAGGAGAAATGCGGAAACGCTGGCAAATTGTTGTTCTGGTCTGCTGGAAAATTCGGGATTACTGATTCGGAGTACGATACCAGTGAGGACCTGCTCCTTGTAGGAATCTGAATACAGTACTCTGTTCGGAGGTTTTCCCAATAGTGGGAACCTGTGAACGAGACACAGCTCGGGACATGTGATCTCCATTGCTGAACTGGGCACTGCACAGTGCATAGTTCGCCACAAGGGAGAGCGACTGTGTTGAGAAAGTCGACTTATATTTCAAGGCCAAACAGTTCAAGACCGGCAGCAAGATCCGACACGAGAGACTATCCAGAATCGATGTGGCTTATTCCTTTTGCCTTTCAAGTGAATGGATAGAAGTTGATAAACATCAAAGAGCCCACACTGACATAGGCAAGGAAGCAACTCCATATGAGTTTCCCTGCCGTCCCTCTCACTTTGCTGTTTATCATTACATGGGCTCCAAACCAGTACAAAGGAGGGCTCACGGACAAGAAACGAGTGGCGACTTGCACATGCATGATGAGCACTGCAACTGCGGTCATAAAGCCCAGCTGGATAAAAAAGCAGACAGCCGCAGGTGAAAAAAATCCGTTCGATGGTAACTCCAAACTTCCTTCTATGCCTGTTCCTTTCCGAGGTCCTTCCTGTCTGTTGTATGGGTACTTGGACATTTCGTTCTTGCTTAACAGGGCCACCTTGGCGTGTGATGGTGATGAGGTAGTAGCAGCAGCGAGGCCCAATGTTAAGAAGAGTTTGGGATGTTGTTTCGCGTATGTAACAACGGAGCAGAGTGCCAGGATTAGCATGGGAGATGCAAGAAGAAAGTTAGGTAACTGTTTCAGCTGGAAGTAGCGCAGAAACCCTACATTCCAGTAGTGGCTCTGCACGAAGCCATACAGGTAAGGGAGCGATGTGCTACACCAAGGGCGAGCTACACGGATGAGTCCCGTTCGACTGGGAATGTAACACATGTGTAAGTAACCATAGAACTGAAATGCCACGAACGGAGCGGCAACAAGAAAGCTTTGCAGCATAGCCCGTAGAATTGCTGAACCCGCCGCCGAGAATTTTCTTCTGCAGACCGCCAGATTGTAAGCTTTGTGCATAGCGTGAAACAGGAAAAACCCTGCATGTAAAACCCCGTTCGACCTCACACCGCTCGAAAGACCAAATAGAAGGATTGACCACCATCTTGCGCCTTTCACGAAGCACAGGAGCCCACTGAATGAAAGCAGGGCGAATAAACTCTCTGAATAAACTGCTGAATAAAACGTTGAAGCAGGGTTGAAGCAGAACAGAGCTGCTGCTGTCAGCGCCAATAAGCCATCTTCCAGCAGAGACTCCGTTAAGCGAAACAGACAGTAAGCCGCAAGAATGAAGGAAACGCCGTTGATAAGGTAGCCCGCCAGAGCTAAAGTTGCCCTCAGTCCCATAAACGGAATAAATCTTGATAGAAAAGTTCTAGCGACGAAGCGCATCAAGAGTGGGAACCCCGGCAGAAATGCATGAGCGTGCTCATACTCGTAACCACATTCGGCAATTTTCACGTAATAAACTCCGTCCCAAACAATTGTCTTCTCTACTGCTCGTCCTAACGTCCGGCCCCAGTGATGCTCTGTCGCTTCCTCAGTTGTCGTGCTCCAGTCTGAAGTTTCAGTTAGACAGGGACGATTCAACTCCGCAGACGTGTCGTAAGGGTTAGCCAGCATGCGCCATACGATGAACAAGGTCGTCACTAGCACTCGAGACTTCAATGCTATACTCAGAACCGTCCTTCCATATGTCTCCTTCGACAATAACGGGATCGGCATTTTACTCTTCATGCTTCTTCCCCTCTACAATCTGCCTTTGTGTTCACTCCCACGGTATGACCCCGCAAAGCGAAGTGTGCTCCTCGCATTTGCTGCACAAGACTGCCCAAATGTCTGTACCGGAATTGTCGATCATCCATCAGTAACAGAAGTTCAGAAGTCAGACATGGACTCCACTTTAAGCGTTAATTCGAGGGTTGGTTGATCGGCATGCAGAGTACTGATGGACCTCGATGGGAGTAGAAACAAGAAAAGAACTCCGAAAAGCTGACCTACTGCTCGAGATTACATCCAAGAAACCGACCGAGTGTGTCTCTGGATGATGCATCACACGCCAGGTACTCGAAGAAGATCTTTCCCCCACATCTTCATCCCGTAACCCGCGGCGTCAGTAACTTCTGCGACATTTTTGTGCGTTCCACGAGTTGCTTCTGAAACCGTCCGAACTCACTTCGTCAAGACGGTGTCACCGCTCGTCCATCCATCAATCGAGCTACTGTAGCTGCGCCGAACGGTCGATCCACATTCTTTCAAACGCTGAAAGGAACACCATGAGCGTGGTTTGATTACAGCCGATGCAAGAACCGATTAATCGAGTGGGTGGCCACGAAGAACAGCATATGGTTGACAGGAATGAAACTAAACTATTCGAAGAAGATCGTTCGTTGGGTCGGCTCGATCGACGCCATCTGATAATCATCATCCTCCTGAACGAAACCGTTTTCAGAATGAAACAAGTTCCCTTGCAGACAGAGGACTCGGGAGTTGGGAGACTTACAATCCGTCCAGACGTCTGACAGAACGACCCATTTACATTTCCGGGTGCCTGGTTGGAGTTGTAGTTACGAACATCCCGCAGCTTACCGTACATAGCTGCCGCTCGGTTGCCTCGACGGAGGATAGGAGCTTGCGTCAACGATCACGGAGATGCGGTGCCCGAGAAGTGATGCCGCCACGCCAACCCAAGTCCAGGCGCCGGATATCACAAAGAAAGCTGTCCTCCGTCATCGCCAGTCGGCGACTGACGCGGCACAAGACTCGAACGCGCATGACTATAAATAGCATATCGTACGAGAAGGGGCACCCTTATACGCAGTCAGGAGTCAGGACACACGGGTGCTCCAATCGGTCCATCAGCTCCGTCCGAGAGTAAAGTTCTTCGTGTGATGTCCGGACGTAGCGAGCAAGCGAATTGCTCGATGACGCATTCTTTTGAGGATTATGCCAGCCGTACTCTCGAGGATTCTTCGAGTCGCTCTGAAACCCACGATTTCTGTGCACAAGTGTAGAGATACTGGTTTTGGCCTCGGCCTTAGCCCCGGCCCACTACTTTGGATGACCTCCGTGGCGGGCAGGTTTTCTTTGCGAATTAGCTCCGCTCGGCATCCTTGTATTTCGGGTTCTATTCGGAATCCCATTGGATGTAGTGGCAGTAGAAGCACATCTGCGCACTCGCGGATTGCACGACTCTGGAGTTCTCTCAGAACCGATGGTCTGGCAGCTGAGAAAGGTGCCAGCACATGGTTGTTTCTATCCAATCCTTTGCCTTCGCGACTTAAGAACCGATCGGCAGTGTACAGCTCGGAGGAATTTCCGAATTTCTCGGGTTTGCCTTGCTTGGAACCCGATAACAGGCCATATATGTTTAACGTCTGCAGCAGCAAAGTGACAGAAGTATCAGTTGTGGAAGGGAAGGACCCGGACAACATGAATGACGTGGCGGAGGTGCACAGCCTGAAGAAAGAGGAGGAACAGAGGAAGCGGGATGAAGAGGTGGAAAAGTTGCGGAAAGAGAAAGAGATAGAAGACAAGATTGGACCTCCACCGGAGAAACCTCTGCCAGGGGACTGTTGTGGGAACGGATGTTCGCCTTGTATATGGGACACTTACTGGGAGGAGTTAGCAGATTATAAATTGCTGAGGAAGTCGGTGGAGTCATCTGAGTAGCGGATTGTAATTCTAGTACAGATTAATCAGATTACACGTCTAGCTTTTGCTTCGAAACCTAGGCAATCTATGCAGCTGTCAAAGTTTGCTCAGAAACATAAATTCTCGTTACGCATTATGGAAGCGAGTTATTCAAATCGGTTGACTACGATATTCGCTGTTGTACAAGAAAGAACATGACCTAAGATTCGTCTGCGAACGCGTTTGAACTCCTCTCTCCCTCCGGCTAAGGCTGTTCGGCTCTTGTCGAGTTCGTATACGCTTTCTCTCGCACTAGCATTTCTCTCGCATCTCTGGTTCCTGCGCGCTCCATCAGGCCACCATAAGTAAGTTCTAAGTTTCAGTTCCGAACAACCCAACGTTTCGTTTCCCACCGTTGCATCAAAGAGGAAGCATAGCTTTTCGCCAGCTTGATTGTCTCTTAGTGGTGAGTTCTTCGACCGACCCTCTAAACTTCTGCGCATATTTGTAGGTAAGGTTCACGGATCCCTCGGCCGTGCGGGGAAGGTCAGAGGACAAACACCAAGAAGTGCAAGCAGGAAAAGGAGACCAAGGGTGGCGCTTACAAGCGCATTCAGTACAACTGGAGGTTAGTTACCTCGTGAGTTTTCTGTGTGTGATCTCTTTCTACATTATGAATCTAGCGGTCGTTCTCCCTCGCTGCATATGTTCACTCCTACTGACACCGATGTACTTGCTTGTGTGTGTGGCAGTTGTCGGCTTTCTGTAAGAAGCGATGTCCCAACCCTTCTCAGAAGCAGACGTTCGCGTTTTGTCTTGAAGATTCCCGATCACCCTACTGATTTGGGACTGGAGTAATGCAGCCGTCTCTGAGGTTCAGCTTGTGTTTGGGAGAAGTCACCGTGGAGCGACTTAGGCAAGTTCTGTACCTCGTGCTTCCTCCGCTTCGTCTTATGTTGTAATATCCAGGACGCTTGAGAGTGAACATCCAAGAGACTAGCTCACGCAAATATTCACGTAGGTGAAATGCGTTCCTTGTCCTCTGCCACTACCGGGTGATGAGCAATTCATAGACCTGTGCTGAATTCTGATGAAACAACATGCACTACCAGCTGACGGTACGTGGCGAGTAGATCTACATTTTTGTTTGTGCATTATGACGTAGAGGTATATCACGTGCGTGATCTGTATGATGTTAAAGTGAAACATATCTCGTGAAGTACATTAAGCATATCGTGAGAGTTGTCTGTAGCCCTCAACTCACCTCCCCGTAAGTAGCTTGTATCTGTGTAGGTCGGGAAGTAAACGATGATCTATTCATAGAACTGTTCTGAATCCTTGTGTGGAACAAACATGCACCACCAACTGATGGCATCACGGATAGTATTTATCGATTGTAACATAGTTCAGGAGCAGTCTGTTGAGGAACTTCACATTGCAATAGCCATAGGAAGTATTGTTACAGACCTTCTCTCGAGTGGTCAGACCTGTTCAGACTCGAAACCTGTGGAACCAACATGCAGTACAAACTGATGCTTTTCAAATATCTGTCTCCTTTATTTATGAAAGCGTACCTCTTGTGCCTTCGGTCCGGATATTATGAAGTTTTGATCAGGAGTGAGATTACAGCAACCTCGAGATGAGCCACTGATTGTTGCTCGAAAACAATACTCATGTACGGTCATTTAATTTCTAGCTGAGTTCGGCGTCCGATGTACCTTTCTTCACGTTAATGAGGTGTGATCTCTTGGCGTTGTTACAGTGTACCTTTTGAGGCTGCAGTAGTTTCGATGATTCCTTCTGCGGCCTGAGGTGATCTTGGAGCTGAACTATATAAGGCTTTGAACGCCCGCTCGTAAGACCTATACGTGCTCTGCGATGAGGTTGATGTTAGTGTAAAGTCAATCTCCGCGGCTTCTGTGAACGGGGTCAAGGATTTGGAGTTGCGAGTATGACACCTGCTACTGATACTGTTAATCATTGCCATGAGTTGGCGCTGCCTGCATTTTCAGAGGATGGTTACGTGGCTTTACGCTTTACCACATGTCTACTCAGATTGAATTAAGTCCTCGTAGTGTGACGGTTTTTCTGCCAATATTACAAGATAACAGCGATTTTAAATCTGCAACCCTACGCTGCGAAGATCATAAAAAAATTACGGTTTCACACCGTACTTTTCACACTTAAGCCATGGTGCTGAACGTTTAACATTGTTTAGCTTACAGGAATGATTGAAAGCAATCATTCAGTTCTTACTGCAATACACGCGGTGCTTGCTCTTCACCTAACAACCGTCACACAGACTTTAAGAATACGTGTGGCTTAGAAGTTAGAACTATA
Organism: Asterella californica; assembly: GCA_036924285.1. Taxonomy (NCBI): domain Eukaryota; kingdom Viridiplantae; phylum Streptophyta; class Marchantiopsida; order Marchantiales; family Aytoniaceae; genus Asterella; species Asterella californica. The sequence goes on from JAYKYS010000012.1 coordinate 14,460,088, forward strand.
GAGTGAGAGTATCTTTGACGTTCACTACTAGTAGATACGGGAGTGGTTTGGACGGGGCTTGACCTTTACTGAGCATGCTCCGGGCCGAATCCGGTGCAACAGCACATCTGGCGAGAAGTGCGATTAGTCTGATTTCCTTAGAGGCCAATGCCGCTGTATGCAGCCTAAAGCAACCTGTGGAAATACTTCGGATGCCAGTTCTCGTCAGAAAGACTATGCCGATGGCCCGTCTCTGACGGTGAAGGTGACCGTATAAAGGTGGCGAAATATTGTAGACATTGCTCGCAAAGGGACCTTGCAGGGGAGGGAAAAGAACGTGGAAATTTGTGGAAATTTGCTGAGAAAAGTTTTCAAGATGTAGTGTGAGAAGCGAAAAGAACACATTATTTATTTATCAGTGCCAGGATATCGTCCGCTGTTTACGGAATGGTTCCCTATATGTGCTTCAATCTTCTTTGAGGCATGACAGTTAGGATAGAGCACTTGTAAACTGCGAAAGGTAGTGTTGATATTGCACCCGGGCCAGAAGCCGATGTGACAGACTTCGTTCGGGAGCACTTTCTTCTGTAGCTCGTGTAGTTCATAGCGAGTCGTGCATAAAACTTTTACGACACGTTGGAGCAAACCCAAATAAAGGAGCACCGAGCTGCTTCAGGTTCTCCGGAGCAATCTAATTCACCTCCAGGTGATTGGACGTGCTTCTCCTCAGTCTGCAACTAACGACGGTCCTTAACGGGTCTCGGTTCAATATGTATGCAATACAGAAGTAATTGCATACATACTGAATGCAATTACTTCAACAGACAGAAAGAAGGTAAAGATGAAAGACTGGTTCGATAGTGAACACTTCTGACCACAAAGCAAAGACCAAGACAGGTAGATAGAAGTAGGTGAGGGACTTCACAGTGGAGAGGGAGCGGAGAGAGAGTGTGAGGGAGGGTATTATACTGTGATAGAGGGGTTCTTTTTATATATTCTTTTTTAGTTTGTATTTTGTTTTTTTTATCTAAGAATTGGCACATTTGATGGAGAGATGAGTGAATATTAAATAGTTTCAGATTTAGAGTTAGAGAGGGTCTTTTTTAGGGTTTTCTTGTCACATTTAGTGTATTTATTTTTCTATCTACATATCAGGGTTCTTTTTTCTTTTTTTCTTTTTTCTTTTTTTCTTTTTTCTTTTTTGTTTTCTCTCTTTTTATTTTTATCTCTATTTTCTCTTTTCTGTTTGGAGATGTTTCTATCATGAGTATCGTTTGACCGAATATCGTCTTTTTTTTAGCTATGGATACTCTCTCTCTCTTGAGATCGAGATTGATTCGAGACACACCATGTCCGGTGTGCAATCAGTTATTTATCTCGCAAGAGATAAAATTTCATGTGAGAAAGATGCACAAGAGTTATGATACGACCACATGGGATGTCCATGTTAGCCGAGATCGGAGATCTACACGTGCAGTCATTATGGCACCATTAGTCCTTCTTTCTGGAGTTCTTCCAGAGTCGTGGGAGTGGTTGAGAGGTCACTCTGGCACTATTCTGAGTTTGTTCGAGACGAGTTTCTCTTGTTCGCGTTTGTTCCATCGGTTACCTCGTGATCTTCATGACGAGGTGAGACAGACATTCCGTCTACCTCTTGACATGTTGGCACGGAACACCAAGGACGAGACGGCATGGTTACTGTTTCTCCTACTTCCTCGTTGGTGTCTCCGTTATACTCGAGGTGGCATACGAGGACATCGGGAGGTGACGGTCCGTCTTCGAAGATTCCGTGCAGGTGATTGGGCGGCCTTACAAGAGGAATCAATCCGTGCGGTACGAGGTTCTCCATACGCTCTTAGTGAATCTTTCCATCTCAGGAGATACTAGAGTTTGACTTCGCTCTTGTTCGGACAAGGATGCAGGTTCTTGACTCATAGCTCGACCTTGCATTAGAGCGTTTAGACTCGCACCGACTATCTTCTCTACAGCGATGAGGTTCCGCCTAAGCTTGAGTCCAGCTTGTTGCTTCGGCACTATCCACCTGCGAGTGCGGTGTCTCGCTCGACACATCGGATCGTCATCTTGCTCGATGTCCTCATGATGGAGAGCGGATAACTACTCATGATGCCATCAGAGACGTCGTGTTTGTCTTAGCACGAGAGAGCGGTCACATGACTTGGAGAGAGCGTTGGTATGCCCTTCAGACAAGAGGATCAATGAGAGCTGACTTGTACATGATGAGGGAGGATCAGATCTCAGTGGCTGATGTGGTTGTCACGAATCCGACACGAGACTCAGTGGCGGCACAAGTGATCATCCATCTCCCAAGATGGACGACAGGCGTGGCGACAGCAGCAAAGGTGACCAAGTATAGAGGTATGCAAGTGGGACATCGCTTCATCCCCTTAGCTTTAGAGATATACGGATCGACAAGCTTGGAGTTTGACGTCTTTCTGAGAGATTGCGCTAGAGCTTATCATGAGAGGCGCCAAGGGGTACCACTTTCTCTTTCTTTTTGCACCACGATTTTTAGACAGCGAGTTTCCATTGCTCTACAGAGAGCTTTAGCAAGCGCCATTCACAAAAGAGCAATCGTAGTAGGTGATGTTTCTTCTGGTGCATCAATTGTTTGCAGACATACTGACTTTCTGGTCTCCGATATTATAAATGCGACAGATAATTTTAGAGCTACTGATAGCGGGGCTTAGTCTCGCTATTCTTCCCTTCGAGGTGGTTGTTGCTTGGCCCTTCGGGTCCTTCTTTTCCTTGTAAGGCTTGATGAGGTCTTCCCATCCGTTTGCTATTCATTGGTTCGCGTTTTTCTTCTCAGACAAGGGACAACGGTGGAAGTGTTAAGATAACTAGGGTAAGGTAGTGGGTGTATTCTGCAACAATTCTCCAGGCTGACCTCCCATCAAAGCTATTTACATCACTAACTGCTTGGACACATGGCCTCTAGTAGTCTAGTCCTATCAGGCTCCATGGACAGGCATTCATTCTAACTGAGAACACTCCCCTCGTAGAGAACTCTGTACACCAGCAGAAGTTCATTCCAGACATCAAAATCATAAAGAACAGGTCTCGTGTACGAAAACCTTTCACAGTGTTTGCTAGGTCAAGGGTCTCGCGAGAGGTTGGAGAAGGCCAGCAAGTGAGTTGCGGGTTGAAAAATTTCCAAAACGTGTCATGGTAAAGTCTGTTAGAGAGAGGTAGAGATAGATTGAGAAAAAAATTGACCTTCATTATCCATGTACATAGCTTCCTTCAAAAATGGAGCAGAAATATCAGATATGTGCGTTGGTTCCGAAAACAGAAGAAAAAATGTCCGGAAATTTACTGTGTGTTCTTTCTCTCACCATCGCAACCTGCAAAGACTTCGCTTCCCACGGTCCAAATCTAGCTCAATCTCGCGCAATGTGCACAACCAAGAAAAAGAATACGCATTCAGTTTTTGAACATTTGTTCCTCTGTTTTCGGAGCCAATGCACATATTTGATATTTTTGCTTCAAGAGCTTTTCAAAGCATGTAATCACTTCAAATTTATTGTTTATAAAATAAACAAATTTGTAACCATTAGGATCATCCTTAAAAAAGAGAAAATATCTTGCTCATCCAATGAAATTGACACTCATTGGACAACAGACATCCGAATGGAAACAGTCTCTTGGTTGTTATGCACAATCTCATACATGCATTGTGGAGAATGTACGTTGATGTTTTTCTCCTTTTGCACATCATTCACAAAAAGGACCAGCAACTTATCGAAAGTTTGAAGGCAGACCTTTCACCGTTTTCTCCTGTTGCATCTTCATGATAGTGGTTAGATTTATGTGCTCTAACAAAAAATGCCGTAACATGATATCATCCGGTTGAAAGCTTGCCAATGTAGATGTTATAGCATTTGCTTCAATCGTTAAAATGTGAAAATAAAATTTATACAACTTTTCATGTCTATTCCTTTCCATCATATCTACATTATTATGTTCAATGAGAACACATCTTTTCTTATAAAACACCTTATGTATATCTTTGTCCGCAGCTTGACTTATTGAAAATAAATTCTTTTTTAGTACCGAGACATACAATACATTGTAGAAAATACCAAGAAAATTATGATATTTATTCTCATCATAATCTTGACATCTCCTACTCTTTCGATCCACAACTTGAGATCATCAACGACATGTATGAACCATGAACCAAAAAGAATTGATTTGAAACTATGAAATCAATCCTTACGGCTCGTAATGTGTTCACTTGCTCCATCATCTGCAAACCATGTATCATCAATTTTTACTTTTGATGTAGATCCTGCCATGAAGCCAACACTGTTGGCACTGTTGGCTCCATCTTCTTTAATGAGACACCTTTTGAATTTCGGTTCAAAAGGTTCAATGAGCCTTCTTCTCGCATCGAACGTAGTTGGTTCTCTTCTTCAACTCCACAATGTACTCCTTTGAATTCTTGGCATGCATTTTATCCCTTGCTGAAGAATGTCTGTGTACTGCCAACATTGACATATTCCTTTCAAATGTAAAGAGTTCTTCCTACTCCATCTTGAGATAAAAAAACCGTTACTGCAAGATGAACTTGTTTTCTAAGACTTTATGCTCATTAATCACACTCAGATGTTTCCACATCTCATTTGAAGTTTTGCACTTCAACAATTGATGAACAAACTCATCCTCTAAAGATGCACAGATATACATCTTTGCAAACTTATCCTTTTTATGCTACTACGCTTCTCTATCAAGTCCTTTAAGAATGACAACTTGCTAGAACTCACTCTCGTCAACGACTCCAACTCCTTTGTATCCAACAACATAGAGATCTCGAATTTCCACAATTGGATATTTTGTCCTTGGAATGTTGAGATATGAGAGACATCATTAATGTCTGTTTTACTTCCCATTGAGAACTAAAATATATACAGACTACGACCAAGATTGATAATATCCACGCAGAGCTTTTTTACATACGTGGACCCATAACATGTTGGTAACTAAGAATGAAGATTGCACATAAGATTGGAAAGTATCAAAAATTAGATCACGACAGTCTCTTATCACCTCTACATTGATGTACATGAGACTCGATTGTACCTCAAGTCATACCATAGTATGTAACTAGAAGAAACTATTGTCGTACACATAGACATCGTTACACAACATACATCGCTGTTATAGATACCACACATACACATAATACATGGACAATGTCATACACACACAAATGTACAAGAATAATGATATGTACTCACTCCATCATGTCAACTGACACTACACAAACACTAAAGTCGAGCCATATCAACTCTTCGCATCAAAGAAGATTACGCTCACCAAGACTATCTACCATAGCTAAGAGCTTGAAGGCTCGACTCGAAGAACTGAAGCCTACAAGCCTTACCTACGAAGTATACCCCTAGTAGGACTAGCTCAAGAACCCGTCCTAACTGCACTAACGACCCTATCAAGACTAGCCATTACGCACTCGATCAAGCCGAAGTTGTCGTGCGCATACATATTGTTACACAACATACATCACGTCAGAGGTACCACACATACACATAACACATGGACGATGTCATACACATATACAAGTGTACCACAATCGTCTCTCTAACTGACGATTAGGTCTCTCTAACTCCAGATAGTCTCATATCTCAACTACTCACATACACCTTCGTGGGTGCAAAGATCAGGAAACCGAGTGCTACATCGTCCTATTGTTAGTTGCATGTCTGCAATCCATACCCCGCAAAGATCTAATCAGCTATCCTTGTTATATACGCCGAGGACAAACCCACCATCCAGTAAGAACGACACTGAGAGATGGAGTCTTTGAACACGACATGTGTCAACCTCTAGAACAATCATCACACACCAACATACAAGCTGCTCCACCAGCAGATCCACACAACATACACCTCAAGCTCGCACTTACAACCACTAAGCTTGAGTCAATAGTACCAACAATGTTTGGAAGATGACATGGTGCGTAATTACGCACATGTTTCAAACAACACCATCATGACCCTCTAACATGAGTACTATAGAAGATAACACCTCACACACTCGTAAAATAGTGCATCTTGCGGTCTCATCTCCGTTGTCGGTGCAGTCTGATGCAGATACAATCCTCAAGATGAAACATACAATCGACAATCGATAACCTCCTCCTCGAATAGTCACATATCGCAAAATGTGTCTCTATGCTTAGTAATCGTTAAGTTCTCAAAAGCCATAGACATGACTTTTTGAAATATCTCGACTCGTTGAGAACATGCTCTCACTTACATATCCGGGTCATCAAGGTTCAACACCTTATCAGAATCACGACGAATGACCGAAGATAGATCTGGATCTCGATCATACAATAGAAAATACGGTGAGAAAAAAGCCAAAGACGCTTGCCGACTAAATCGATAGCCCTTAGCCAACCATGATAACTGTAAATCTTAATCTCTCAAGTGATCATTCTGCAAGCTATACTTGTGCAATCCTCTCCTCACCGTCTGAACTATCTCTCTGTCAAAATATCCGTCTCATGATAATCTCGAGATGTAATCTGATGATCAATCAGCGCTTGATCACACAAGGCATGAAACTCACCAAGAAACTCTATACCTTGATCCGTCAACACTTCAGCTGATGCTCCAAAATGACTTAGCACTCGATCTAAGGATGCATACGATATCCCTTCACTCATCTTGTCTGGTAATACCATCAACTCAATCCACTTAGAGGAGTGCTCCATCATCATCAACACATATTAGTGGTGACGTACGATCAACAATAAGACTCATGCAAAATCCAAGTTCCAACTATAACCCAACACTAGTGTAAAGACAGTTGATCTCAAAATTAGTTGACTACTACAATCGATCACTACAGTTAACTTTTTTTCTCAGCCCTTCGTGTCTTACCGTGGCTCTGATTTCTGATACATACGAATAAACGTGCTCTACTGACTTCACGAGTTTATCTTCTTTTGATGATATCAAAAAAGATATATTTGTTATAGAAAAATACTATAGTAAACTTTGTTGAAAATCGAAATTAATAGATAACTATTAAATGTTAGTCGTGCTAGTAATTGTGAAAACATCCCTGTCACGTCAGTTTGGTAACTCGGCTAGGTTGACCGAGTGCGAAGTGGCGGACCCCGGTAAGGCCGTTAGGGCAAGTTGATGAGAGTGCCCACAAGGGGTATACTTCGCAAGTAGGGGCTTGGAGACCTCAGTTCTTCAAGTTGAGCCTTCAAGCTCATGGCTATGGTGAGTAGTCTTGTGAATGGGATCTGGATTCTCTGCGAGCACAAAGTGGATTTGGCTCGACTGTAGTGATTGTCTAATGCCAGTTGGCATGGTGGAGGGAGTACATACCTTGTTATCACTTGAAGAACACTTGTGTATGTGTATGTGTGGTGTTCCTTTGACAGCGATGTATGTTGTGTAGCGATGTGTATGCGCACGACATCCCAAACAACCCATAACTGAAGTGCAAGGCGACGCGCTTCCGGGTACGAGAGAGACTTCATATCAAACTAAAGAGATATGTTAATTAAATACAATAATTTATCACCTAGCGGTACTAGCCGAAAGGATTATGATAAATTAAGCTTGCTGTACTAAGCAACATAAACTGACCGTGGCTCCTTAGGAATCTGAAGGCGACTATAAATGATTATGAGGGTACGTTGGAAAATCTCCGGATGATAACAAGGGTGAACTCCATTAACTAAACCAAAGATATATTTCGAAGAAATAAAAATATTGTTATCTTTAAAAAGGAAGTTTCCTGGAAAGGGTGAAAAGATATAAGAATAAGACCCGGCAAGTGCTGGATGCGTTCTGATATATACTTGAGAAATCAGAGCAACAAATTTTGAAGAAAAAAAATAAATGAATGAATATCAAGCCCGAAAGAACCAAAGAGTCAAAAGGCAAAAAAAAACAATACAAAGTCAATAACACAAAGTAAAAGCAAAACTTAAGGTAACTTTACTAGTAAGTAAACATAGTGAACATTGATAGTGTTCGTGTTCGCTACAGGAACGCAGTTGATCACTCAACTGTGTTTGTGGGTTTTACGGGGCAGCACGCGTCTATGAATTGAGGTTGTGCTCCAAAGCCTAACTCGTGATGATCGAACCCTAAATATCGTCTGCGAAGGCGTTTGCACTCCTCTCTCCGGCTAAGGCTGTTCGGTTTTCGTTGATTTCGCTCGCAGTAGCATCGCTCTCGTAGCTGTACTTCGTGCGCTCTCCATCAGGTCACCATGAGTAAGTTCATAGTTTCACATCGAACAACGCAATGTTTCTTTTCCAATCTGTTAGATTGTCTCTCGTAGTGGTGAGTTCTTCGACCGATTTCTGAACTTCTGCGCATACTTGTAGGTAAGGTTCACGGATCCCTCGCCCGTGCGGGGAAGGTCAGAGGACAAACACCAAAAGTGCAAAAGCAGGATAAGAAAAAGAGACCCAAGGGTCGCGCTTACAAGCGCATTCAGTACAACCGGAGATTCGTTACCTCGGGTGAGTTTTCTCTGTGTGATCTCATTCTGCATTACGAATCTAGCGTTCGTTCTCCCCCGCTGTATATGTTCACTCTTACTGACACCGATGTACTTGCTTCTGTGTGTGGCAGTTGTCGGCTTCGGTAAGAAGCGAGGTCCCAACTCTTCGGAGAAGTAGACGTTCGCGTTTTGTCTCGAAGTTTCCGATCACCGTACTGATTTGGGACTGGAGTAATGCAGCCGTCTCTGAGGTTCAGCTTGTGTTTGGGAGCGACTTAGGCAAGTTCTGTACCTTGTGCTTCCTCTGTTGAGTAATCTAATATCCCAGGAATCGCTGTCTTGAGAGTGAACATCCGAGAGACTAGGTCACGCAGTCATTCACGTAGGTGCATAAAAGTTCCTTGTCCTTTGCCACTACCGGGTGATGAGTAATTCATAGACCTGTTCTGAATTCTGATGAAACAACATGCACTACCAGCTGACGGTACGTGGCCAGTGGATCTGCATTTTTGTTTGAGCATTATGACGTAAAGGTATATCACGTACGTGATCGGTGATGTTAAAGTGAAACATATATCGTGAAGTACATTAAGCATATCATGAGAGTTGTCTGTAGCCCTCAACACACCTCCTGTAAGTACCTTGTATCTGTATAGGTCGGGAAGTAGACGAATTCATAGACCTGTTCTGAGTCCTTGTGTGGAACAAACATGCACTACTGATGGCATCACGAATAGTATACTTCTTTTGAAACATAGTGCAGGTGCAGTTTGTTGAGTCTATTACATTGCGATAGCCATAGGAAGTATTGCTACAGACCTTCTCTCCAGTGGTCTGACATGTTCAGATTCGAAACCATTCGGAACCAATATGATGATGCTTTTAAAATATCTGTCTCCTTTATTTATGTAAGCGTACCTCTTGTGACTTCGGTCCGGAGATATGAAGCTTTCATCAGGAGTCAGATTACAGCAACCTCGAGATATCGTTTCAGTGTTCAAGGCCTGAAAGCCGGATGAGCCACTGATTGTTGCTCGAGAACAATAGTACTTGGTGTTACTTATATGGCAATTTGATTTCTAGTTGAGTTCAGCGTCTGGTATACCTTGCTTCACGTTAATGAGGTGGGATCTTTTGGCGTTGTTCCATTGTACTTTGGAGCTGCAGTAGTCTCGAGGATTCTTTCTCCGGCGTGCGGCCTGAGGTGATCTTGCAGCTGGACTATATAAAGCTTGTATGCTAGATCCTGAGACCTATACTGGCTCTGCGATGAGGTTGATGACAGTGTAAAATCAGTCGCAGCGGCTTCTGTATGGACAACGGAACGGGTTGAAGGATTTGGACTGTGACTTCAGACATTGATGTGTTACCAGTGGGTGGTTCACTGGCGGCTATCTCTCCACCTAAAACGATGTATTCATGAAAGCGGTGTAATTAAGAGACTATTTACCAACTCTACTGTGAAGTAGGCCGACGATGTGATCATGTTGACCAGGGGAGCCCGGACTATGCCTTCTCCTGTAGTTGGTCATGTTCTTGTGATGGTTACAGTTATAGCCGCACGGTTCTTCATGTTGTGTATTATTGGAGTATTCATTTCTCTTACTTGCTTTCTGCGTCCATTATGCTAGATAGTTCTCTCCAGCCGCTGTGATACAATACCAAACGGTTCTCGGCCAAACAGCGCTGATTGTAAGAGTAACTTTACGAAGGAACGCTGAATTCGAAAGCTGTCTACCACCGTACTATCGCCTAGGCCGTGTTTGTAATTCAACATTGCATTGGAGATCTTTCATCCCTGTTGCATCTGGATGATATGAACCAAAGCTCTCGTCGCGACTTCTGTTTTTATCTTGAGAGACATTGGCAATAAGTGGAAGTCCTATAATGACGCTGTGCCAATGGCACCTGGTCTCCACTGTCATTTGTTTGGGCCCTGGTTATTAAATAAATTTACTTCATCCGACTTACTTCGTATCTCATGTTTTGATTTTATAGAGCATTCATTGAAGAATGAGTCTTCCATTCAAGAACGACCATTCTCTTGGGCCGAATGCCCAGCAATCTCAGCATGTGCAAGTTGGAGTTAAATTTCAAGACGAAAACAGACGATAGAAACTCAAGCATTCGCAGTTTATATTTTCATATGCTTGACAACGAAAGAGTAGGGTGAAGTACGATTGTAACTTAAAAAATATCACAATATTGGAAGGACGATTGGCCTGAAAAATAGTATCCTCCCCCAAGACTTACACATCGAGTTTCCTATTGCTTATCCGAAAACATGTAACTGTTATATGGAAGTAAGTTATTACGATAACTGATAAATGTAAAACCGTCTCGGAATCGCCAGCAGATCTGCGTATAAGCCATAAATGAAACATGGAGAGACGCGCTGCTGGTGTAAGTACGAAACCTAATTTACCAAAAGGGGTAATACTTCCTTGTATATTATTCACCTCTTCTATGTTGGGATTGTATATTATTCACCTTTCCGAGAAGAGGGGAATATGCACAGATTTTTAATTTATCACCTAACCCTTTCCGGTTAGGTGTAAATTAAACTTAGTATATTAACTGTTTTCAACAGTTAATATACATGTTGCAATACGTTCTTCTATTTCTTGTTGCGTGTTAATCCACATACCGTATGGGTTCTCTCTAGAAGATCTTACATGTATTTCTGCAGTATAATATATAATATAATATATAATATAATATATAATATATCGAATATTTTTCATTAACATTTTTAAATTCTCAATAACATTCGTGTGGCACTCTCACCGTGGTGTCGGGTCCAATGATGTTTGAAGATTTTCAGTTCTTTTTATTTTTTTTCTCCGTCTAACCAAAAGTACATTTTGGATGTATATTTACCATAAAAGGTCATCTTTTGTACACATTAATTTATACATTTAACTTTTTCTTCGACTGGAAGGGTTAAAGCATAAATTAATGTACCCTTAGTGTACATGAGGTGAATATATATTTTATACAATATCATGAATACCTCCCAGGGAATTAAGCATGTATCTTCAAAAACTCGGAAGATAAGGATATGCAGGTGGTTTATATAATCTTGAATTAAATTAATAATAAATATTAGTCTCATTAATTTTTTAGTTATTTGTTTTTAACCTCTCGCATATATATCTTGTTGACAACGCATTCTTGTTTCTTTGCTTAATGGGTTATGCCGGTATTTCCTGCATCTCCAGGTTCACCTAACGTTTACTGATATTTTGATTTTGATTCTTAGTGAACTATAGAATTTTCATTTAATATTTATATATTTTCTAATAATTATAATTATATATTTACACGAACCTGGAGATGCGGGAAAATCGTTACATAACCAATAATGCAAAAAAAAGACAGACGTGAAGAGTGCGGGAGGTTAGAAGCGAAGAATCAAGAAATTAGAAAACATTTAATTTACTACCTAACTCTTCCAGCAGAAGAGATAGGTAATAAATTAAATCACATGCATATAACTTAGAAGGAAGTGATATATATATATATATGCCTACTTCATACATGAGGTGAATAGCCTAGCTGATATCATGAACCTCCAACCAAATTTTGCTCGCAGACTGTGGAAGCAAAAGCCGTTGAAGTCTCCTCGCTACTATGAATTGTCTAATCTCGTGTGTAAATTATTTTCTTACGCACCACGGTAATTTTGGAAACTGGAGAGGGGTTCACTTTCACCTGGGATAAACGTCTGTAGGTGCATTGCCATAGTTCTCTGGATTTACTGTGGAATGCAAGTGTTTTCTCTTTTGGTGCACTCGATTTTGGAAAACATTTCTGAAAGGATTTCTCTCTAACTTTCAAGTTCAGCACTTTTTAACTCTTTCAGTATGATAGAGAGGTACTGAGATTCAATCTTACATTTCGTTAGATTGCGAACACACTTACTTGCAACAAGCTATGGCTAGTGTAAGTACTCATTACGTAAACTCGCTCTTGTAAATTCTCGGATAACACCACCAACACTTTATTATTATCATTATTATTAACTAATTAGATATATAGTTATTATGAACTAATTAAAAGTAATGTTGGTCACCTTAATTCGAGCGATAATAAATTCTCCTTTTCTTTCAGTTCTCATCTTTCGTGGTGTCATTCGAGGACTAATCACGCACGCAATTTTTACCACTTCTCTTTTGTCCTCAATCCTTGCCACATGTTGCATTTGACATGAAAAAGCTATTGTACCTGCAGTTTAAATAGAATTTTTCACCAGAGCATATCAAAATTTGATTTGGACACACTGTTAGCAAATTAGTACCTCGAGTCAGTTCAGGAGGAAAAGATTACACGACTCTCCTGTTGTTGTTCTACTGATCCATTTGGTTAAGCTTGACGCTATGCATTATCCATTAATCATTAATTAGATGCAGAAGTGTGCATGGCTGGGTCAGACAAAGACGCAAAGACAAGAAGATATGAAAGAATATTGTTAATGAGAGAGTCATGGTAACGAAGTGGTAAGAGATCACTTCTGCGAATGACTAAGTTGGGGATTCGAATTTTGGAGAATATAATTCTCCTATGCGATAACTTGCTTAAGATTTTTGTCTTCCTTCTGTGTGTAACCACAGGCCGTCGTCGTAGGTCTTTGTTGATATTTAAAATTCAACTAAAGCACATACCTTCAATCAGTTTAAGATTTAGCCAAATGACTAGATCTCTCGTGGACAGGGATAACTCGTAGAGTCATTCCCACTCACTCTCTCGTTCATTTAATGATTAAACTTCGAGTATGACTAGAGGCGCTCTTGGTAACTCAGAATACCTTATTTTGTGGGTTTGGCTTCAGAGAATTCAGAAAGTAATCATTACGTAGAAAATGATTATGTTAATTACGTCTTCATATCAAATTTAGAAACTGGGAAGCAAGAGAATCAAATTAAAACTATTTCGCTAACTTTACACATTATGATTCATTTCAAAGAAAACTACTTAGTTTTGACAGAGAAATGTTACGCTGAAAATTCCGAGGTTTCTTAGCAGAACTTTTCTTCGGACCCAAAGAACACTATGAGAAACAAAGGAATACTTTATTTTCATGCTTTTATACTATATACTCGGGGTTTAATGGAGGAAGCTTAGTGCCGAGGTTTGGTTAGTGATAAGCGGGGTTAGTGTCACACAATAGCTTAGTGCTGAGGTTTGGTTTGAGAACAGAAGTGCCGGCGGGTCTGCGGGCTGGGAATCCAGTGGAAAGATCGAACCTTAGAGCGTCGAATCGAGCATTGGAGGCTTCTTCGGGAAAATCTCGTCGTGATTGTTGCCGGCGGCGAGAAAGAAAGATTAATGATCCGACGTGATCTGTTGGCAAAATCTCCTGTAGGGAAACTTGATCTTCAAAGGAGTGGAGAGACTACAGTGAAATTTCGGTATAATCACACTGGTTATAGTCACAATCGCATTATAATCACCAATATCAATAGGATTAATTCTTCCTAACGTAAACTCGGGTTGGAAAATCACTATCGCACTGTATGTAAGCATCTAATCTTTGAAAAATTTATGAAAAATATGATCATAAACAAAACTCTGTTACTTGACATCATGTCGGATTGTGAAAAACCTTAGTTATATTCTCATACTCTTAGTTTCAAGATTTTTGTTTTTCATTGTCGTAAAATTCGGGAAGAAATGAAAATGTTACGATGTTTGAAAAATTTAATTGAATTCTGATGAATCCTAATCTTTACAGTCGTTTTCGAGAACCCTTAGATATATAACCATATTCTAGAGATATTAAAAATGATCACTATACTTTTATAATCATGTTCTTGAGATATATGTTTGTAGTAGTGATTATACGTATATTAGCATAGACATTTATTAATATAACGAGGTTCTACGGTAAAAAACTACTGTACTGTGTACTGCATTTAACGTGAGTGTGAAATAAATGTGATACACAGAAATACTATTAATAACAATATTTGAAGTGATGATTGATATTTTAAGATATTTACACTAATTAAAATAGACAAAAACTGTATGAAAAGATTGATAAGATATTTCCCTGTGCTATTTCAGCATATCAGTTATAACGTTCTCTTGAATGTTTCCATACGGAGTCTCTTCTAAAACTACTCTAAAACCAAAATTACATATATTGTACGTCTTCGAAACTCACGAATCAATATGATCAAACATGAACGTCTCTTAAACTCAAGGTTTCACGTAGTGATACGTCCACATTAAAGTTTATGTTTTTGAGTTACAACTCTTCATTTTCATATGTCTTCTCGTATTTTCATATCACACTTGATAATAGAATCTTTCTGCACTTTATTGATGATGTTTAGAACAAGGTTCGGACCAACTTTAATTCCGAATTTGAAAGAGAAGAGAGAGAGAGAAAAATGTAAGGGAGACTTAAAAAGTCCATAGATATTCAAATAACAACTTAAAAAGTATCTACGATCAATCAATAATATAATTTACACTAATTTCTTTGATACGACAATTAGTGTAATACGTGAATTAATGTTACTCACACTAGTTTTAGTGAAGGAGAAATTACCATCGATCACTGAATTAAATTAATGTGAGTGACACTAGATGGGGTGCACTTTAAGAACTTCGTCTTGGAATCCGTACGCGCCAGGAAGGGCGGCTGCTGAATGTGGATATAAAGTCGGCGTCCGGCTGATGGCGGGAAACTGTGCCCTTTAAATCCAATGCATGTGACACGTCAGACGAGGGAGCGTGTCAGAAACTTCGTAGTAAAGCGGAACATCCTCATCGCACTTGAGTTCTTGCAAATCGTGTGTCGCGATAGTTGATTGAACATGACGGGAGATTACCAAAATTCGGAGGAGGATGAGGCTGTTAGACACTTCGATTCCCTGCTTTCTTGCCCACAACGAGTATTTTACCTGGAAGTGAGTCTAGAATCGTCCGTACAATACATCCTGAACTACATGAATGCTGTGTTTGGGAGGAACGTGCTGCCATGCTCGATACAGTGGATGGCGCGTGAGGTGGAGCTTTGATCGAATAGAAGGCAATCTTCGGAATGGTCCCAGACGCAGTGAGAGGGAAGGTGACCTTAGATTTACGTTGAAGTCGGAACGAGCGTTGTGGTTCTGGAAGGTTAGTGCAGTAGTCCTCTGTCCCCAGGGTTTACATTGTGAGGCATTTTAAATTTCAGGACAGCTTCGCTCCTGAGCTTGCTATAGCTTGGATGAATTTCAAGCTGACCGGGTATCGGTAAGATTGTGAAAACAGCCTTCGTCCATGACAGAAACTGGAAGTGGACGCCACAAATCCTTGGAGGGTGGCAGGTATTTGCGTTTGCTGCAGCTACTTCTTGAGGCTGTGGGATGAAGAGGTGTGCACTTCAAAGAGAGCTATAAGTGATTTTAATCGAGAACTGCGAGTTGGTCACCACTTGTTTGTATTTGTATCTGAATTCCGTTGAGGTGAGTCGTCCATACCTAAACGGTATCTTGATGCACGGAGTCATGTGAGTCAATCTCCCGGAACAAGAATGGATTGGCATAAAGAGTAGGTTTTGTGAGTGAAGTCAATTTCGTAATGGAAAGCCTGCTCAGCAACAATGTTTATAATTTCGGGAGCACATATCGTCCAATCCTTTGCATGTTTTGGAAAGCGCAAGGATTTTTCGAATGTTTAAAGGAATGTAAAGTAACTTGAAGCCCTTCGCCTTTCAGTCTGGGATCAAGTATAGGCCATTCAGGTTTCGGAGACTCGGCGTCCTGATCTGTATTGCTTGACCTTGACTGGACGAACTCATTTATGCCTCATGAACTGAATCACACTGTAGCTGTTGGGCTATCTCGAAGGTCAATGGTGAAAGAGGGAAGTCGAATGCGAGGCGGGTCTGCTCAAAATGTATCCCAGCGACCGACTGGCAACAGTGCAGGTCCATCTCAAAATCATAACGAAGACTTTTCCCAAACTCAAGCGATCTTGTCGGATGAGGTAATGACAAATGTACCATGTACATGAGACCAGTTTGCAGTCTTCTCCTGAATGCACTTGTTGTTGCTGTTTTATCTAGTAACTGCACATGAGGATTGTGCTTTTCCTGTACCATATGAAAAGCTAATTAGCGCGTGAATAAGCTTTCATAAATTATCTCATTCAGTGACAGCAAATGCGAAGGAGGAGTTGTGCACTTTTGGGGATGTCCGACTTGGGAGAACTCGTTTCAAGCAGGAGATGGTCGCAAACGTGAAATATAGTTTTCCTTGCCCGGTTGGTATCCGGAATAGGATCTCTTGCTTGTGGCTGACTGTCCGTTGCGCGTTGATAGGAAACAAACAAGCTCGTGGCCGAGGTTATGCGATACATGCTGTTTAAAAGCTTTCAGCAACCAGGAGTCCCTGTGAGTCGGATGGACCTAACGGGCATAATTACGAAAACCTACAAACAGCGATACCTGTCGTCGCATGTTATCAGTATGGCACAAAAGAAATTGCTTCGAATGTTTGGTTTGGAGATGAAAGAGTATAATCGATTAAGATCACAAACCAAAACTGGCCGCGGCTTCAACGAGAAACAAGGTTTTCCTGACGAGACCTGTCCTTTATGGTTTTGATGTCCGGCATGAACTTCTGCTTTTGACCCTAACTTTGTCGCTGGGTCGGTCTACTTGCAGTGGAACTAAAAGAGTATGTGCTCAGAAGCACCGTTCCAGCTGATCTAAGGAAAAGGTACATCGATACACGGGAGTCGGCTGCAATGCACAGTTTAGCCACGGTGGTTATTGGCATAATCAAATGTTCTGGAGAAAGATGTCCCGAAGGTGATGAACTAACTGTTTCATAAATGGCTTCCGTCATTCTGATGTAACAAGCAAAACCCAACTGGAACAGTACATGTACGCTGACACTGGAGGATATCCAGTTGTTCGCTCTCGTTTGTTCGTTAAGAAGCTCCAACGCTTACAATCTGGATTAAATATTAGTCCTACTAGATTGACCTCTTGGGTGAAAGTTCGTTTATTAGTCGTCTTTAACGTGCTGGAAGCTTTGGCTGTTCTACTTGAGAAAAGTCCTAATCACTTTCGGCGGTGCAGAAATTTTGTGGCAAAACCTGAGACGACTGGACATCAAAGAAGAAGACATGGAGCATCCAACTTTTGGCAATGTCAAGAACGGGGTAGAGATGCTTGCCAAACAAAGGTACTGCAATCGACTGCATTTACCTACTGAATGATAGACTTGTGTCATGGTCCACTCTAGCGACAGCTTCTCTCGTCCGGGGCAACTATCATACCTGCCCTATGCGGGCAAACTTATCTTGCATGTCACTAATCTCGATGTTAGCTTGGTGACAAGTTGGATGTGTATCCCCTGGATAGAGTCTGGTGGTGAGTTACACCCCACTGCACGTTTTTCTTTGCCCTTGTCCCCTCAGGTTAGGGATACGGTCAGCCTAGTTTTGTACTGGGTTCCTTTGTTCTCCTTTAATGCCTTTCCTTATTTTCATTTTTTGCCATCTCCTGCGGCTATTCTAAAACCCCCATAATCGCCTACAGGTATAATCCCTTTGCCCTCATCTTTATATAAACCTTAATTAACGTTCTACATCTTATGCGCGTTTGGTTCCTCAAACCTGTGCTATTATTTTGGGCGAGTTCTATTACTTCCTAGCTGAAGCATTTGTTTGTAGCCCTGCAAATATTTGTTTTTAGCCCTGCATTTCCTATTTGTAGCCCTGCTAATATGTTTTTTCATCCATATTCCATAGCCATTGGGATATGCGAAGTTCCCTGGCGGTCAGAGATAAGGTTGAGGTGGAAGTAGGTTGCCTGCTTGCTCGGCCTGTAAATTTAGTTAGGTAGCGGTGCACACCTAGTTATAACCTACGGTAGTTTTCACTGAATCTCGAGCTGAACGCTGAACGCTGATCTGCTGGTTTTGGAATGTAAATCTTCTTGTTGCTTGTCTATGTTGTTTCTATGTGTATATTCCTGGAACTGAGATGCACATCCTCTCGTCCTGGTTTGTTGAGGTTTCACAGGTTGCTCTCATTTTTGTTATCACTCTTATCAAAACTCTTATCAAATTGTTTCCTCGTGTTGTTTTGCCTGAACTATCACTTTTTCTAGTGCAAAGCTCTATAATATGCATGTTCTGCAAGGTCTGCACGGTATAGACCCTCAGTTTTTTCTTGTTTCGTTTGCCTGTAGATTAGAATGTTGCGTTCGGTGGTTTACCATCATGTTATCTATATTTTCTTTGGCTCAATGTATGCTTCTGCTTCGCGATTTTCCTCGGTCAAGGCCTGATTTGTATCAGCCCTCAGATAATTCGGACCGATGCAGGGAATCACAGGAGTATTAGCTATTGTTCATCGTCTGTTTCATATCGGCCACCCAATATCCTCGTTTCACTGCTTGTTAGGCGATGGGTTTGCCACATTCTTGCTTCTCTCTCTTTCCTATGTTTCTAGCGTTGATTATTCACGTACAGAAGTTGATATATGTCAACTTCTGTACATATGCATAGTCTGCACGCATACAAGTTATCCTAATTGTTTCTCGCACCAGATGTTCCTGTTCCTCGAATATGCCGATTGTTCTTGCATTGCGCTGCTAACCAATGTTGGAAATCTCTCACAAGCACACACTTGTTGGGGCGGTTGTTTCTTGCCACCAGATATATTCAAAAGGAGAAGCTAAACAGTAGTGAAGGAGATGGTTTCGTCTACGAGTTGGCGGAGAGAGCTCTGGATGAACAATGTTTGGGTCGCATGGAAAGTTTCATGTTGTCGGTAAGTCACATGAGCGCTGCCTTCGGGCTTGAACTGTTTGCCTTGGTCGGTCTGTCGAATATAGATCCGATGGGTTTGGTAGAGCTTCCATAGTCTCAGGTGGTGGTCGACGTTTTCTCTATACTTGTGGTGATGCATATCGTCATCTTGGTCGGTCTGTCGAATATAGATCCGATGGGTTTGGTAGAGCTTCCATAGTCTCAGGTGGTGGTCGACGTTTTCTCTATACTTGTGGTGATGCATATCGTCATACTCTTTTCTTGTCTAGAGAAGTGATGACTTTTGACTTTGGGACGCAGATACTGCACAGAAATGCCGAAGGTGTGCAGAGTTCACTACAAGGGGAGTGTTCACAGTTAGCGTGAATGTCCGAGGGGCCTAATAGGACTACACTAGTGTAGGCTGTGTGGCCCAAGCAGTGAGTGGTGTAAATAGCTTTGATGGGAGGTCAGTCTGGACAGTTATTGCAGAATACACCCACTACCCTACCGTGGTTACCTTAACACGCTTTTGTGGTCAGAAGTGTTCAGTGTCCAACTAGATTTTCACCTTACCATCTTTCTGTCAGTTTATCTTGTAATTTACTTCTGAATTGCATACATATTGAACCGGGACGTGTTAAGGATTAAGGATCATCGTTAGTTGCAGACCGACCATTCTATCTGTTTCGTCATGCACATCCGAACGATCGTAAATCCCATGCACGACTCGCTGTGTCAGAGAAAAGAAACCAACTACACGAGCATTAAAAGAATTAAAAGAAGTGCTCCCGATAAAGTCTGTCACCATCAGCTTCTGGACCATGTTCAATATCAACACAAACCTTCGCAGTTTACAAGTTCTCTATCCTTACCGTCACACCTCAAACAAGTTTGATTCACGTACTCTGAACAGATGAACAGCGGGTTCTTTACGCTTCACACTATATTTCGAGATATTTTTCCCAGCTTATTTCAAAATATAGTATTATCACGGAAAATTTCGTCGACTTGCCAGCCAGGTCTGAATTTGGGCTCTCCAGACGTATTCTTCGTGGCGTCTTCATCGTTCAGAAACGGGCCATCGGCAAGGCCTTTCTGACGGAAATTGTCACTCGGAACCTTATACACGAAGTGCTGCGGGGAAAGCAGAGCGCGTCGAAATTTCTCACTCATAGAGCAATCTTGTCACATTTGCTGTTGCACTCAATTTGCCCCGGACCATGTCCATTAAAGATCAAACGCCGTCAAAACCTACCCCATTTCTACCAGTAGTGAACGGCAAAAATATCCTCACTTTACAAGTTTCATGCCACTCTATATTCTCCATTTCTACATGTGCATGGCAGGTAAAGAGAAGAGCAGGCATGCAAATCGCAATAAGAAGTGAATGATTGCATTCTATCAACTTTTTAAGCTTTTTCCCAACATGGACCGGATCAGATAGACAGAGAAAGTGCACCAGCCGGGACGGAGTCGCACAACGGCCGAATAATTACACATCAGTGCCGTGGCCTTGATAAACTCACCATAAGTCTTCAAGGAGCAACGCTTGCAATGGAATGGTTAGCGGTTTATCCAGGTATGAACACCTTCCTACTTTTCCGGTTTCACAACGACTCATCCGTCGTTCTCTCTGACTGATAATATGTCAAAATACACTACACGAAAAATTCCCCCTCTTCCTTGCCGGTTTTCACAATCGACGTATAACAATTCTAACGCACAGTAGGAACATACCCACAGAAACAACGAGAAGGAGCTTTCCCTTCTCAGGCAAATTTAGGGTAAAGAGGATCTACGCAACTCACAAATCGTTGCAACTCTCAAATTTCTGGAGTTAGTCCCTCCGTACAGCTTACCAATAGTCCATATATACACTACTGTAGTGATTTCTGGCATGCTAAGCCATCGGCCACTGGATTAAATCTCGTTGGGGTAATCATCACACCAAGCACCTCTGTGACAATAACACTCAACTCCTGTCACAGTCTAAAAAGCTGGAGAGGCGGTGCTTGTGTTCCTGAAGGAGAACGGGTCGACAACCAAAGAAAGCTGTGAACCTAGTACCATAGCCCCATATCAACGTTCAAGTATCTAACTGTACTTCCTCGCAAAATTCTAGTGGTGAGGATATATAACCTGGTGAATTCAGTGAAAGGGGCAAGAATGAAAGGGCAGAGATATATTACACAGGTAAAGTAGCTCCTGGACAGCCATCACTCCTACTGCGCGGCTGCCTGGTGCTTCTGCAATAGCAACTTGGTGATCTCCCCGCACAGTGCGACCCATTTGTCATCTCCAAGTGCGTTGTGATCAGGATGGTAATGGTGCAAAGCCTTTCTAACAGCAATCCGGATTTGAGTAGGATCTCCAATCTCGCCTAAGGTGTATATCCCCTCTTTTGCTCTGGGAGGATAGAACTTGTAAAGGAACATCAGAAACTCATCAGTGGTCAGCCGCTTGAACTGTGTCTCTATTCTGTCGAGATCATGTTTGATCTCTGGAAGCACGTTATATGTTGGTCTACCTTCCCGCAATCGCTTCAACCAAGCATTTGCAGCTGACCTAGCTCTTTCGTAGAAGCCCTTATTCTGCAACATATCCGAATTTTGAGCTATCTTCACTACCGCCGTATAGTAGGACTGCGCCTTGTCCTCCTTTTTGGTTTCCGTATACGCATCGCCTGCGCAAGCTAGCGCTTCGGCCTCACATTCAGCATCCACGCCTTTGGCATGGCCCGCTGCCTCTTTGAACTTATCAAGAGCACAAGTCAAGAGATACTGCCGAGAATCCTCGTCCCTGGCCTTTCTCAAGTCCTGCAGGAAACGCTTCCCCGCTTCCCTCGCTCTAATGGACTCGCACGTTGCGCGGCAAGTATCGACCGAGGCCTTGAGGGCCCGAACCTTTTCCAGAGTTTCAGTATCGCATTTGGCACGTCTCTGAACCTGTTCGATCGGACCATTGCATCTGTCCAAGAGCGAGAGGCACTTCGAATAATTTGCCCCCGCCCGGATCGTCTCATCTTTGCGATGGAGTTCCTTCATTGCTTCATCAAACAGAAGCTGTACCTGAGCCAACTGGAGGAGGTCATATGCCCGCGATCTTGCACCTGGTGACAGGCCAGTCTGATAGATGGCACATAACTTTTCTAGAAAGACAGCTTCGGCAATCCACGCGTGCTCTTCCAGGAGAGTCGCCGCCATCTGCTCAAGAGTGCCCTCAATGGTCCCGATCCACTCTCCACGCTGATGAGAAGCTCGCCCATGGCGCAAGGCGGCAAGATAATTCTCAACGCTCTTTTCTATGTCGAATGCTGGTGGTCTCTCATGCAGCAGAGACGACGCATGACCGTCGTCGTAGAGCTCCAGTGACATCTTCGCGTGGTTCCAGTGTACAGCGCCCAAATTCTTGCTACACTTGGCCTTGTCATCCTCGGTTCTGCTAGCTGCGAGAGCCTGCGTGTAGAAGCTACCTGCTTTCAGAAATCGACCGCTTCTAACAATCGGCGCGAGGTGTTCGTCGCATCCTTCTTTGTATAACTGGTTTCCTCGACCGCGGAGTTTCCTGCTGTGATCGGAAGCCATGCTCGCTGTGAATATGGACGACCGACTCACCACTTACCTTCATCACTTTCCACTGAAGTTTAATCGATCCTTCAACAAGCGCTCCTTTAAACGTGTTGGCGCCTCTAGTCCAAACGTGGTCCAATGATTCGAGCCGAAAGAGGCGCCGTCTCTTCCGTTCGCTCCTTCCGTAGGACGGGCCTCCTGTGGTACTTGCTGGGAAACGACAGAATGCAGAGTTCGATATCGACATACTGTATTAACGAAACGACAGAATGCAGAGTTCGATATCGACATACTGTATTAACAGCATGTCGATATCGAACTCTATGACAATTAATTACGGTTTTAGCTCTTTGGTAAGAGCAGAGGGACACTAGTCCTTGGGCGACTTCCTTTCTTTAAGTCAGAATCAGACTTTTGTTAAAAATTAGTCTTCTATAAGATCTATCAGTTTCACAGTTTTCCTGTAAAATGCAGTTTTCAGTGTATCATAAGACATTAAGTTCTGAATTCCTTTTCTTCCGACCTCAAAAAGGAAACTTCAAGAGGCCGATTGGTTAAGCAAATGAAAGTAAAGATAAGCTCAATACTGAACGAATCCCTCCGATCAAGCTTTTTCTCTTCCGCAGCCTTCTATCTGATCGGTTCAAGGTTGTCAGATCCAAGTCAACCAAACGTTAAACCTAATTTACATACACTCGTAATTCGTGGACAAGCGATATGACCGACGTTATGACACGAGAAAATTCTCACTGGGTCACAACTCCGATCGTCATAAACCCCAGCGATTTTTGCAGTTAGTAAAGAATATGGATGCAAATTATGCATATTATTCACCTCTCCTTCATATCGATAATTCGATATGAAGTCCTTAATTATTATCGAACCTTGCTTGATGAAAGGTAATTGATTGTACTGAACAGTTCGTTCAAGACAGTGACTTGATGCTGGAGTTAGTAGTTTTGTTTCGGTTTCTTCGACTCGCATCCAAGTGTAAGACTTACACAGAGAAGAGAAATCCTTTCGATTCGCATGTAAGACTTCACAGAGGAAGGAGGGCGATCCTTTCGATCCGCATCCAAATGTAGGTCTCACGGAGAAGAGCAGTCCGTAGCTGCACAGTTACAAAGAGTGAACCTGTCCGATTTGGGTTAAACCAGCGAAAAGAATACAAGTTTTAATTTACACACACTTGTAAACTTCTCCTACGTTTAAAAGTGTTTGAGCTTCAATATAACGTAGGTATGCAAGTAGATTTGGACATGTGACAGGCGAAATCCTGTTCCTCTCCGAGTCTTAAATGTTTGGGTCATTTCTAAGAAACAGATACAGAAAATCCAGTTCCTCCGCTTTCGTGCTTTTCGTTTTCCTGATCTCCCAAGCGGAGGGGATATCTCGGATGCATATTTGGCGGAAGTTCAACCTTTGTAGCGAAAGCCGATGCCAGGAGACGATCCCACACGAACTCTTTGGAAGTTCCCACCTTTCTGCTCTCCCAGTCCGATAAATAACATCACCTTATTATCACATTATCTTCAAAGATGTAGGAGTTAATTTGGCAGCTAAGGACTCAACTCCAAGCATGCAGTATCACCTTGTGATGAGCCGCTAAGAGAAGGAGCGAGCGAGCGAGCGAGAAAAGCAGGGCCAAATAGCGATCACCAACATTAGGGAACGAGCTCGTAAATCATATACGAGTCTCGACTCTCCAGACCAGTTGCACTCCAACATGATTCCTGAAAGACATTCTAGTCCAGACTGATTCTCTAGTAGAAAAATTGGTACCGTCGGATCTGTATCCAAGATTCAGCCGCCTGGAAGTCGAAGCCCAACCCCGCTGCCTTGTTGTCGAACTCGTTTTGGGGTCAGCATGACAAACTTGCATGTTTTGATGACCTTGTTAAATCAAGTTTCTACACTGAAGGTTGGAAAGGTAAACAATCCATTTTGCTCTCACGGCAAATGGTCTTTCTCCTTGGAGAAGTTTTCCCCTTCCCGACGAGTGGGTGTCCTGTCTGTTCTTTTGTGCTCTGTTTTTCTTCGTCTCAGACCCACCTCTCTTTCTAGGTCTAGCATCGTCATGCCTCGGCTCAGGATCTATGGTCGAAGGCTACGACATGGAATGCAGTACCAGCACGATCTCTCTCTCACACTCGCTCGTCTCGTCTCGTCATTAAACTCCAGCAGCAAATAAACCCCACAGTGCGAACCAAGAGTGCTCAAGCATTCATTGACCACAACCAGGAACGAAGCTGCACCGAAAGATTTCCCCAGAATCTCCTCGTACAAAACAACATTTAACCACCATCATCATTCGTCGACGACATTGAGACACACGATGCCGCGGACACGAGAGCGCGAGGAAGGTCGAGAGGCATAAAGTTTCATAAACCCTCCCCTCGGGTCCTCGGGACGAAGCAAGCCAGCAAGCGCGTAAACAAGTCCAGATCGAAGGAACAAACGCAAGCATAAGCGAATGGCCGGTGACGGACGAGGAGTCGAGGACAGTAGTAGGTCACCAAAACCACTAAAAAAGTGGAAGAAAAGGAGATGAACGAAGAACGGGATGGACTTTCTGCGAGAGCCGCATGTCTAAAGCGGCCGTAAACATGTCGAGCCTATGTGGAATTTTTATACCGGTATTATTATTTTCAAAATGCTCAAAGCAAAATAATTCCAGGAATTTCAGATATAATTGAGTGAACTAAAACATATATTTCTCATGCGATGATGCCTTGCCTAATTTCGGAATATAATCTCTCAAGAGAAGCATCTTGCTGTTGTGTTTGAACAGTACAACTGGAAAGTGAAGAGTGACATGTAAAAGCTTTATAAGTATGATTATTTATATAGAGGCAATCTTTGCAAAATATATGAAAAATCACTCTACATGACTTCAAAGATTTATATGAATCCTCTATGTTCCCATATTTCATTCTATAACATATTTAAACTACATTAAATATTGATTAAAATATTGTTTTAAAACTATAAACTATGTGAACATCTGAAACCAAACAAATAAACAAGGAAGTTGTTACATGGTAGCAGTTCCATTAGCTCCTGTCTAGACTCTAGGGCCACTAGTCTACATTCACTCTTTTCACGTATGCTACTTGGCAAGTGGAAAATGGAACAGGTGGACTGCCCACTTGGAGTGGGGCCTTTGAGCTGTCGGGGACCTCCGTCTGCTCGGTTCTTGTCCTGCCAGGCCGACAGGATAGATGGATCCCACTTGGTGACTACTCGTCTGTTAAGCTATCTTCCTTTCGACTTGGATGCTTGGATCGATCGATCTGATGCTTCGTATCTTCCATGGATGGATCTATCTTTCCAGCGCCATACTTCCCGAATGTTTTGAACTGCAGTCAGCATCTGGAAGAAACGCTAATTACATTATCATATACATGTATATTCACCCCTTGATATATATATCTATATATGGAAGAGGAGAATTTATAGGCATTTTATTTTAGGATCAAAACTTTTTTTTGCTGAAAATTTTGGTCATTAATTAAAATAAAACTTTATTCGTTTACATGGTACTCATTTATATATTTTGAAGACTACTCTTTCTATAGGTTTATTGTGTCTATCAGCACACATGTCTTAATTCAGATTGTACTGTTAGCCCCTTTCTAGGGCGGAGCACTGGTGAATTTGAGTTAACTGTATTTGTTATTTTCTCTGTAGAAAAATGTAATGTAATCGTTCCAGACTATCAAGCCTTTATTTCCCCCAACTCAGCCTGAAACTTCTTCTCGAAGCAGGTTTATACCAACGAACTTTATCAAATTTAAGCACTATTTTCACGTTGGTGTTTGTCCCTATCTCCGGCCAAAACAGGGTCTTATTGTTTATAGTGAGCTCTTTCCTTGTATTTTTCACGTTCAGTATTTTCCCTAGTATTTATGTAGCTTCAGAGCACCTGCTTATAACATTCACCTCATCCATCTTTCGATGGAAGAGATAAATATCCAGGGTGTTAATTTATTATCTAATTCTTTTACAGAAAGAGTTAAATAATAAATGAAACTCATATTAAATTAATATAGAAAAGCTAGAGGTTAAAGGAGTTATAACTTTTGAATCGCGGTAGTCTACTCAGGTCTATGGTTTATATATTTCTATGGGTTAACAGTTCATATTAAAAAAATTTATTTTTATTCATTTGATATATTGTTTTTATTTAATATTTATATATTTCTCGATAACAACAAGCGAACAAAAGTTCCCAGAAGTTAATCGAACATCATATTATTTATTCACGCATTATGGTTCTTAGTGAGCTCCTAGTATCTTACCTTCACTGACTGAAGTTTAAGTATCTGGGTTTAAGAATTGGACATTACATTTTCTGGTTTATTTCGGATATGGGAATTACGTATGGGTGAAAATGAAAACTATTCTTTCTTGTGGATCGTGCCTGGCGAATTATTAATCTACGGCTATGGTATATCGTATCTGGTGCAAAATTTCCATTCAGTTTCGTGCTGAGATTTGATCTCAACGTTCGCAAGTTCAAAGAAAAGACGGATGTACTGGCAATAAGCAATACGTGGCCTACGGCATCGGTGCAGAAGCTCATTCTTACCAATATAGGGATAATAGTTTCTGAATTACTTTTATTACTATTATTAATTAATTAATTACGAGTAATGATAATTTGGTTTGTCCTTCAGCTCTCACTCTTCGCCGGATCACTCGCGGAAGTGTTTGGTTGTTTGTCGTTTCTGTAGAATTTCGGCCATTTAGCATGGGCCATTTTTAATAGTTTTACTTGGTCCAATAATGCAAGACGATGAAAAGTTGTGGTGATGGAAAGCTAAAACAGAATTGCAGTTCTTGAGTTTACGTTGCGTTTAATGTCCGCTACTCCTATATATACGTCGATTGTGAGACCAGAAAGGAAAAGGGATAACTTCGTAACTTGTCGTGTAGAGTACTTTGCTTGTTATCCGGCGGTGAAGAAGAGCAACAGTACATCGCTATGAAACCCGGAAATACCAGTCCCTCCCTCTTTTCCGGGTTTCAAAGTGACGGACGCGTTCTTGCTGGATCTCCTCTTTTGTTTCTGCATTATTCTACAAACATTACGAAGATTATGCATTTGTCTGAACATCATGATAATACATTCTTTATAGATTATATAGGAGTGAAAAGCTTTCTGTTGATACAAAACGATAATAAATTCTAAACTTGTTTTTATTGCTTTTGTCTGGTTCTTAATTCTGCAAAATTCACAATTAACTATGCAAATGCATAGTAACAAATCAGCTCCTACTGTCAATTTTCTTTCCGAAGTGAGAATGATCTCAAAAGAATGCAGAATTCAACTATAATAGCTTATATTGTATTATTCATATCGCCTGGAAAGATGCCAATAAATTAGTATCGTTCAGAGTTCTCCACATGCGAGCTTTCAATCAGTTCAAAAGGCTTCCAATCGTTAGGAGGAGAAAGTCGCAGTTAAGAAGAAAGTTGTCACATGCACATTATTAGAAAGGGAAAGCAATAGAAGGAATCCAGCTGGCAATCAAGGAGAGCGGCCCCCCAAATGGTATGTATTAAGAGGGAGATAAGAAACCTTGCAACAATAACCAACCAAAGATAATACAGCCGAATAACGTCCATGGGACCATCGGGCTGGCAAGATGCAGCCAAGAAGATGGTGGAATAGAGAGCAAGCTGTATTTAACTAAGTAGAAGTTCAGACGCTGTGAAAATCACTGTTTTCTTGTTAGACCAGAAACAGGAAAGGAAATGAGATTAAACTCCAAGTATGGGTATAAAAGCATGAAATATAATATTATTTTTTTGCTCGTAGTGTATTTGATTTAGCACTTTTTAGTCAGTAATCAGTTGTTTATTTTGAGATCAAGCACAACTTGTAAAGCTAGTGAAGAGCTCTCACTTGATTCATACTTCAGCAGATTAACATGTTGGGATGATCACGTAATCACGATAATCACTTTTTGCATAACGGTCAAATTTCTCAGTTTTCTGAAAGCGAACCTGCAGAATGTCATCTATTGAGTTTCAGGAGCACTTGTAGTCATACTGGGGGTTTAATGCTGCATGTGATGTTGAGACAATATTCGTGGGGTGACAAGTGTGAAGAAACACAAGGTAACCTGAAGCAGTCAGAGCTTGCACGTCTCAAGTTTTGACAAACGAATATAATGGAACGTGTGAACAATGGGTTTGTGTAATGTGGAGGTACATGTCGATGTCTGACAATGCAAAGTGCACCTATGTAGCCAGGCGCAATGCAACAGAAGGAGTTGAACGTGATCTGAAGATAACAACGCAATGTATTGAAACAAAATCAGTAAGGGATGTCTTTTGAGTATAAGTTTGATAAGTCACATTAGAAACAAAGAAGAGTGTGCTCATACAATCCATGGTTGCGAGTGCTTCGGACAATAAATGAAAATGTGTGTAATGTCTTCAATAGGTCATTGACAAGCAACGCACCGTTATGGAGTATTTAGCATGACATTTGTCCGTTTGTTTGAAAAGAATCCCTTGTGGAGCATGTGTCATAAAAATACAAATGAACGACGATGCAGCAATGAGTTGTGAAGACAATTCCATACCTGGTTACAGTTTTATGTAGTCTAGTCTAAGCTCCATCGCACTAAGGCATCGTGTAAGCATTCCTACATCATCCGCCAGAAGCTTATAAATCTGAGCTACAAAGAACAGAACCTGTAAAGGATTTCATGAGCATCATGAGGAAAGATTATGTCAATCTTGAACATGTGAAAGTTAAATTGCATGAGTCCAGTCAAGTAGCACCATATTTAGAGCTTGTAGTCGCAACTCCTTCATCCATGATCATAGAGCTGAGTCGAACTGAATGATGAAATGAATTCCCAACAATCTCAGTTGGTTCACTAATGTAGTTGGACCGGCAGTATGAATATCAAGAGGTCCCAAATGTAGCCCCTTGAGACCTTTAGCCAAGCCTTTAACATCTTAGTGGTCAATAGAGAACTTGGTATCCTCAGCGGAGGTTGAAAGAAAGAAGAGAGAGCAAGAAAATGCTTGATATTCCTGGTATATAGGAGAAATCATACAGAGGAGAAGTTGTCAAAGCCACGGACGAGGGTAGACCCTTGAGCATCAAGTGATAGTAGCGAGGAGAAGAAATTAAAAGACAACAAAGATAGAGGTCAATTATTTCTCATCCATTACCTTGTATAGAACTGTGAATTTCTTACAAGAAACCTTGTGAGTTCTCATGTAAGATTTATGAGTCTAATATGTGTACTCACACTATTTGTGATTATGTATATGTTTTAACACAAACTCTTATTGTCACAAGAATATTAGACAGAACGTGTGATTGTAATGAGACATGATTGTACAAATATAAATAAGACAAATATATATATATATAGTAAGAGAAATAATATAACCTTATAATATCTTATGATATAGATCAATGATGATCATCATAACCACAATGAGATCACAATTGATTATCAAAGAAGATTTAAATTACGATTATTCACTCACCACATCGAGGTCATCACTGATTATCAAATAAGATTCAAATTAAACCATATTTGTTTGAACTGTTTGATATGTAAGATATGCCTTGTTTCAAAATCTACTTAATTGATAGATAGATCACCGTAGATTCCAACACAAGGTGTTATAAGCGATATCTCATAAATGGTAGGTTAATATATCTTTATATATATATATAGATATACGAAGACATGAGGTTCAATATAACAAGTTGTTGTGCTTGCAGTGGGATTGTGAATGTTATGTATTTGCCGAGACAAACAATTCTTGAATTTCATGACTTTGTTACATGAGTAGTTAGAGAAGATGTTTAAGTGGCATGTTCCAAGTAGTGAAAAGTATCTTAATGAGCTCTTCATATTTTATATTCTTACATGCAGCACCCGGTTGGATTAATGTTTTATCAAAAAACTTAATATTATCATATCTTATATTAAACTAAATATAATAATATTTGTCGGCACACATATACATTATCGTGTCAGATTTTACGTGAAGGTTGTATAGGAAAATGTGAAGTTCATGGTTGTGAAGATATCGCGTGTTGAACAGAGACAAGAAAGAGAGAAACAACCACGAGAATAAGCTCCGCAAGATATATCAACTCTCACTTTATGTACACTCTCGTTTCTTTCTTTCTAAGACTGCAAAATAGACTAGAATGATCTGTAATCTGCACCCAACCTTCTAAAACAAGTCTCTGGATCCCAACCTAGACCCAAAACTACCGAAGCGTAGCTCAAAGTAAAGGAAAGCTCCACCTTTGCTGACAAAAATTTTACACCAGTACCACACGATTCAAACTCTAGTCCAAACAACATCCATGTACAAGCCCTTAGCTAAAGCTAGCTACCACAAGCCGTACATAACCAACTAGAACTCTAACGAACTAAAACAGATGAAAATCGTAGCGAAAGAACCAAAAAAGATCTATCTGAAAACTTTCTTCTTCTGTCCAACGGTCTTCAGATATCAATAGGGGCTTCTTTCGTGACTCTGTTGGCTCCAAAAACTCTCAAATCTGACTCTCTACAATCGAGATATTTCTAATTTATTGTTGCATGTGATCGAACCTTTAAAAACTCCTCCTTGCGGCTTAAAACCACATATATCCGCAAAATGGACTGCTTGATCTAATATCCGTCTCTAGTGGATAGATTTGGCTGCTCTAAATCCATCGAGATTCCAAACAAGCCGTTTGGAGTTTCCCTCGCAAAACCACACAAGAAATTCAATCACAAGAATAAAAAAACTGACGTAAATCGTGTCGCGACCCTCATTCTCAGAATCGGACGCAAACGCGAACAACAGAACTCTAGCAGACTTGCGCTAGGTTGTGAACGCTGCGAGTAGAACTTAACGGCTTCGTCGGGAAGTCGAGATCAGATGAACCCTAAGTGGTTCTCTGAACCAAGGTTGGAACCTTGGGTTAGGACATAAGGGCCTATCCCAAGAGGGCCCCAGACAAACGCTGACCTAAGGGGGCGAGTCTGGGAACGGGCTGAAACATGAGTCTCAGACATAGGTCCGAGACGTGGGATCGAGACGTAGGTCCGAGACGCAGACAAACCACAGGGTTCGAGTCTAGGTCTGGACCACAGGTTTCCGAAAAATGACTAAGTGTTGGAGCTCCAGGGACGTTTTAGGTCGTGGAAGGAGCTCCACGTAAGATCTCGAGGCGAGTGAGGTATCATTGGAAAGATCTCGTCGAGAGCTTTCCATTGATATATAACACTCCTCGATCTGACCTTTGAGCTGGAAGTTATGGCCGAACCACAATCGAGTTGTGATATAATTTTCAAGGACCAAAGAGGAGGGCGGGGCCGCCGATCCCCAGAAGTATATATGAGGGGGGCTCGATGCCTTGGTGGGCCAGGACGAGTCACCCGACCCCAGGGTTCGCCGGACGGACTATGAGGGCATGAGGTGATGGCTGGGCCGGTTCCAAGGCACGTTCTCGTCCAAACTTGGACGTCTGGACTTAAGAACGCTGTAAGGGCTGGGGCAAGACTACGAAACGAGTCGGCGGGTTAGACCACCGTTCGGGAGCCTAGACCCAGACGGACATCACGGGCGGTTGGACCTCTAGGTGTGCTGGAGGCACCGTTTAGGACCCTGGACTTTATGAGAAGTCCGCCCCAAGTCATCTTGTGACTTGCTCATGTTTGGGACCGACCTAGGCGAGACTAGGTCGGGACTTAGGAACAACTGAGCTTGATGATTAGGGAGACGGTCCGGCTTCGGTCCGGACCAAACTGAGATAAGGTAAGTGGTGCATGGACGCTAACTTGTGATTGTGTTTGCAGGTTAGCGGTGTAAAGTTTACGACCTACTGAGTTAGAGCTTCCGCTGGCGCAACAAGGCGGTAGGTGCGCGATAAGTGGTATCAGAGCCGACGCTTCGGTGAGCGAGAACTTGAGGTAGCGGCTGAAGGCTGGACGCTTAAGGAGAAACACGAGACACGAAGCGGATCAGCGTTTCTAGGTAAACACTTGGAGCGATGGCCGAAGACGGACAGAGTTCCAAAAGGAAGACCAAGAAACGAGGAGCGGCTAACGGGAGCAGATCGACTCGAGCTAGCCCCGAGGCACAGTCAAGAGACGACAACGACAACCTTCGCTCCAACGTCAAGGGAGCCCTGTACCAACTGCGGCACTAGTGCAGCAAGATGGAGTTTTGCCAACGGTGTCCAACGATTCAGGCGCGGGGAGTCAATGAGCTTTGTACGCAGAACTCATCAAGATGATGAAGATCATGCAGGAGGGCATGGCCTCCAGGGATAAACGTATCGCTGAGCTTGAGGCAGGTCAAGGGAGTTCCTCGTCTACCAAAAAGCTTTGCAAGACGAATTTTCCGACCCCGTTTTCAGGTATAGGACGGGCTCGTAAGATTAAGGATTTCTTAACTGAGTTGGACCTATACTTTGAGGCGCAACAAGCTAAGGAGTTTGACAAAGTCACGAGACGATTCACTCCGGAGTATCAAAGGATTCGGGACGGTGTTGAGTTGTTGAGACTGAAGCAGACGGGGACCTTAAGCGCTTATGTGCGCGAGTTCAGTGCCAAACTAGACTCGTTCTCCAAGTGGACTGAGGAGACCAAGATATGTATATTCATTGGGGGACTCAAGTCCAGCTCGGAGAAGGTTCTCTTTCGGATGCTGAAGCTACATGAGACATGTGCCGAACTTTTGAAGCTAGCGGAGCGAATTGAGGACGACGAAGTCCAGCAACAGAAACCTTTTGAACCACACAGCACAGATAAGTTCCAGAAGAAGAACAAGGGCTTCAAGCGACAATGGGATGGGGGTGAGAAGGATCGGAAGGATACTTCTGTCCCGGCAGCAAAGCGGCAGCAAACAGGAGTAAAACCTAAGGGGCAAACATCTCAAAAGGACAATGGCGCTAAGTTTACTTGCTACAACTGTGGCGAGGCGGGTCACATTGCTAAGGGGTGTACGAAACCTAAGGTTAGTAACTGTAGCATGAATGCATTTGTTGCAAAGGACTTGTTGGAGGACCAGATGACTGTGACCTTGAGAACCACGAAGAAGACGCCGGGATTGATGTTTCTACAAACCAAGGTTGCTAACCGTGATGTTACTTTTCTTGTGGACACAGGAGCGACTCACTCCTTCATAAGTCCAAAGTTGGTGAAGAAGTTGGGCTTGTCTACCTCCAAGGCAGACAAGCTTATTCAAGTGTGCTTTGCTAAGGGCAAGACGTACCAAACTTCTGAAGTGACCTTGGACGTACGATTTGCGTGTGGGAAGTTGGAGTTCACAGATAACTTCACGGTGTGCGAGATGGATGATATCCATGCGGTTTTGGGGAACACTTTCTTGGACAGGTTTGAAGTGGAACTTAGGCGGAAACCTTTAAGGTTAAACGTTAGAGTAAAAGGGCGGAAGCTGGGAGTGAGGCTGATCCGGAAGGCGCGGAAGATTGATGACTTTGCAGTGAATTTGATCAAAGGCAAACAGATGGACTTCAACGATGGAGTCATGTGTTTGATGCGGGTTGCAGATTTGATGACGGGTGACAGACAAGAGGAAACATCAGGAGACGCGACTAAACTTCCGGAGGTGCTTCACGAAGTGATTAAGGAGTTTGAGGATGTCTTGACGGACGAGTTACCTGCTGAGTTACCTCCAAGGCGGGTGGTGGATCACAAGATTGAGGTTTTGCCAAGATCAGATACACCTTCCAAAACCCCTTACCGACTCAATCAGGTGGAACTCCTTGAGTTGAAAAGACAACTCGGTGAGCTATTAGCGCGGGGATATATTCGAACCAACAAGTCACCTTATGGAGCCCCAGTTCTTTTCGTAAAGAAGAAGGATGGGAAGTTACGACTCTGCGTAGATTATCGTGCACTCAATAAGGTGACGGTGAAGAATAATTATCCCTTGCCAAGGATAGACGACCTCTTTGATAGGTTAGCGGGCGCCAAGTACTTCAGCAGGATATACTTGAAGTCATGATATTACCAGATCCAGATAGCTGACCCAGATGTTGAGAAGACCGCTTGTCGAACCAGATACGGATCGTTTGAATTCGTGGTGATGTCATTTGGACTCTACAACGCCCCTTCAACATTCACTACATTGATGAACACAATTTTTCACGAGGAGATGGATGAGTTTGTCATCATTTACATCGACGACATCTTGATCTACTCCAAAATCTTGGAGTCGCACGCGGAGCAGCTAAGGGTGGTGTTGACGAAGCTGCGGGAGCATAAGCTGTTTGCCAACATTGACAAGAGTGAGTTTGGTTTGGAGCGCATTAACTTCTTGGGACATGTCATTAGTGCAGAAGGAGTCGGCTCGGATATGCAGAAGGTGGACGCGATTGTGACTTGGGAGCCTCCGACTACAGTGAAGGGAATGCGACGATTCTTAGGATTGGCGCAGTTCTACCGCAAGTATGTGAAAGGGTTTTCAAAGATCGCGAAGCCGCTGACGGACTGGACGGGCAAAGACGCACAGGTAAGTTGGACCAAGGAGGTGGATGATGCGTTTCAGACGATCAAAGCTATTTTGTCAAAGGCGTCAGTATTGAAGCTGCCGGAGTTCGACAAACCATTCGAGGTGCACACGGACGCGAGCGACTATGCGATTGGCGGAGTGTTGGTGCAGGATGGAAAACCTGTAGCGTACGAAAGCAAGAAGTTATCTAGGATGGAGAGTCAGACTTGGAGAGGCGAATACGTGAAGGTTACATGGGCGATGATCAAGCGAAGGAGTACCTGGAACAACTCAAGCGAGGAGTGAAGTTGCAGAACATGCAGCTAAGACATGGTTTACTCATGTTCAAGCAAAGCGGGTTTATGTGGGACAAGGAAAACTTAGGACGAAGTTACTCAAAGAATGCCACGATGCGCCCTTATCAGACCATAAAGGAGAAAAGTCCACTTTAGCACTGATAGCTAAAAAGTTTTATTGACCTCACATGAAAGACGATGTTGCCCACTCTATGAAAACATGTGTAACTTGTCAAGCGAACCGCGTTTCTTATGAAAAGAAACACGGGTTGCTTCATCCTCTACCGATTCCAGCCAAACCTTGGGAAAGCATTAGCATGGACTTCATTACCTCTTTGCCTGACTCGAATGGATACAACGTGATTTTTTTGATAGTTGATCGGTTTAGCAAACTAGCGAAGTTTGCTCCGACCTTGGATACTGCAACAGCGTTCACGACTTCTCGGTTGTTCCTAGATACTTGGTGGCGTTCACATGGATTGCCTCGGAGTATTATTTCAGATCGAGACTCGAAGTTCACAAGTGTTTTTTGAAAACACTTGTTCCAAAAATTGGGGACTAAGTTAAAATTTAGTACCGCCTTTCATCCGGAAAACTGGTGGGCAAACGGAACGAGTTAACTCAGTTCTGAATCAATACTTGAGGAATTATGTGAGCGCGGACCAAAGTGATTGGATGGAGTGGCTCAATCTTGCGGAGTATTGCTACAATTCCACGAAGCATTCGGCAACCGGCGAATCGTCTTTCTTGCTGGCTTACGGACGTGAGCCAGAAGGGCCTCTTGACTTGACTCTTGCAGGGAATTCTACATCGGCACGAAGATGACACGGCACGGCAAACATCAGCTGAAGAGTTGGTGGCGGTAATGCAGCGGCGCGAGGAGCAAGTAAAGAAGAACCTAGAGAAGACGCAGCAACGGTACACGAAGCAGGTAAACAAGCATCGGCGGCAAATGAAGTTTCAAGTGGGCGAAGAAGTATGGTTAAGTACGAAAAACTTTACACTTCCGAAGGACATATCGACAAAGTTTTCATCGAAGTTCGCATGGTCTTTTGTCATTGTGAAGAATCCGC
This sequence comes from Asterella californica, assembly GCA_036924285.1. Classification (NCBI taxonomy): domain Eukaryota; kingdom Viridiplantae; phylum Streptophyta; class Marchantiopsida; order Marchantiales; family Aytoniaceae; genus Asterella; species Asterella californica. The sequence goes on from JAYKYS010000012.1 coordinate 14,496,786, forward strand.
ACGAAGACGTCTATACCTCGCGAGTGGCAGTTGCATCCGACTTTCCATGTTTCTTTATTAAAGAAATACTTCAAGGACGATTTCCGACCGGAGCGCAAACAAGTACTCAGGCCTCAACCTGATGTCGTGCAAGACGAAGCAGAATATGAGGTGGAGTCCATTTTGCGATCTCGGCGTAAATCAAACCGGATAGAGTACTTGGTCAAATGGCGTGGTTACCATTTGAAGGAAGCAACTTGGGTGCCAGAGGAAGATCTCGCACATGCGAGCGAAGTATTAGACCTCTTCAAACGGCGACAAGGACAACAAGGGCGTTAGCAAGATGAGGACATCTCTTTCCAACGAGGAGTGAAGGAACGTCGAATCATACGAGTAGCAACTTGAGACGATTTGGGCCGATGGACTTTGTAGCTTTGACTTGTGTTTGGAAATAAAGATTTTGTTTCTTAAAAATTTGTCTAAGTGTATTGGTAGTGCATGGCTATGACTAGTTCTGATCAGATGTCTAGGATGTTGTCAAGAGGAGGAACGAAGCACACTCAAAGGAAGCGAGCAGGTTTGGATAAGCATCTTAATCAAGACTAAGTCTTGATGTCAAGACTTAGGTTTGCCGTAGCGTTGGCAAAGCAAGTATGAAATTTCATACTTGTCTTGGGGCTTGGGGTGATCTTGCTTTGCAGTTTTCTAACTGCAAAGTAAACTTAGTCGCGCGTCTAAGTCAAATCAGATTGCGACCGGAAAGTGAGTTTCGTGGGACCTCGTAAGTAGGTGTGAATACTTATAGTTAGCAAGTTAGAGTCTTAAGTAGAATGTTTAGAAGTTGTCAACTAGTTTTGGTTAGGGTAAGCCAAAAAGGTAAGGCTTTTCCCGAGACTAGTTGAAATTTTCTAGTGTTCTAGCGACAACTTAAGACTCAAGCCAAGAAGAGAATTACGGGTTAGCTACCAGAACGCAATTCTGACGCCAAAGGGTTGGCTACCCATTTTGAACTTGGTGTTAACTTAAAGGATCATTGTTGATGAGGGCATCAACCTCCAAAGTGGAGGTGAGTGTCGCGACCCTCATTCTCAAGATCAGACGCAGACGCGAACAACAGAACTTTAGCGGACTTGCGCTAGGTTGTGAATGCTGCGAGTAGGACTTAACGGCTTGGCCGGGAAGTCGCGATCAGATGAACCCTAAGTGGTTCTCTGAACCAAGGTTGGACCTTGGGTAAGGATATAAGGGCCTACCTCAAGAGGGCCCCAGACGAACGTTGACCTAAGGGGGCGAGTCTGGGAACGGGCTGAAACATGAGCCTTAGACATAGGTCCGAGACGTGGGTCCGAGATGCAGACGAACCACAGGGTTCGAGTCTGGGTCTGGATCACAGGTTTCCGAAAAATGACTAAGTGTTGGAGCTCTAGGGACGTTTTAGGTCGTGGAAGGAGCTCTACGTAAGATCTCGAGGCGAGTGAGGTATCATTGGAAAGGTCTCGTCGAGAGCTTTCCAGTGATATATAACACTCCTTGATCTGACCTCTGAGCTGGAAGTTATGGCCGAACCACAATCGGGTTGTGGTATAATTTTCAGGGACCAAAGAGAAGGGCGGGGCCGCCGATCCCCAGAAGTATATATGAGGGGGGCTCGATGTCTGGGTGGGCCAAGACGAGTCACCCGACCCCAAGGTTCGGCGGGCGGACTCTGGGGGCATGAGGTGATGGTTGGGCCGGTTCCAAGGCACGTTCTCGTCCAAACTTGGATGTCTGGACCTAGGAACGCTATAAGGGCTAGGGCAAGACTACGGAACGAGTCGGCGGGTTAGACCACCGTTCGGGAGCCTAGACCCAGACGGACATCACGAGCGGTTGGACCTCTAGGTGTGCTGGAGGCACCGTTTAGGACCCTAGACTTTATGAGAAGTCCGCCCCAAGTCATCTTGTGACTTGCTCATGTTTGGGACCGACCTAGGCGGGACTAGGTCGGGACTTAGGAACAGCTGAGCTTGATGATTAGGGAGACGGTCCGACTCCGGTCCGGACCAAACTGAGATAAGGTAAGTGGTGCATGGACGCTAACTTGTGATTGTGTTTGCAGGTTAGCGGTGTAAAGTTTGCGACCTACTGAGTTAGAGCTTCCGCTGGCGCAACAAGGCGATAGGTGCGCAAAAATCGACTCCTTACGGCTCAAACTCTTTGCGCACCACACCCAAACCAACAATCTAATCCACACACGATCGTCTCCTATGCGTAGATAAGGACTCCTTGGTCGTATAGACACCAAGAACAATGAGCTTGGTTCATTGATCATGAAGACGCATTCAACTTCAGGTCGTAGACAAATGAAAAACTAACGTAAGCGTTTTCCTGCGAGTCAATTTCTCTCACATCTCTCAAATTGCCCAATTTTTGCGCACCTACCGCCTTGTTGCGCCAGCGGAAGCTCTAGCTCAGTAGGTCGCAAACTTTACACCACTAACCTGCAAACACAATCACAAGTTAGTGTCCATGCACCACTTATCTTAGTTCTGTTTGGTCCGGACCGGAGCCGGACCGTCTCCTTATTCATCAAGCTCAGCAATCCTAAGACCCGACTTAGATCCGCCTAAGTCGGTCCCAAACATGAGCAAGTCACAAGATGACTTGGGGCGGACTTCCCATAAAGTCCAGGGTCCTATACGGTGCCTCCAGCACACCTAGCGGCCCAACCGCCCGTGATGTTCGTCTGGGTCTAGGCTCCCGAACGGTGATCTAACCCGCCGACTCGTTCTCTAGTCTTGCCCAAGCCCTTACATCGTTCCTAAGTCTAGACGTCCAAGTCTAGATCGGAACGTGTCTTGGAACTGGCCCAGCCATCACCTCATGCCCCCAGAGTCCGCCCGCCGAAGCTTGGGGTCGGGTGACTCGTCCTGACCCACCCAGGCATCGAGCCCCCGTCATATATACTTCTGGGGATCGGCGGCCCCGCCATCCTCTTTGGTCCCTGAAAATTATACCACAACCCGATTGTGGTTCGGCCATAACTTCCAGCTCGAAGGTCAGATCGAGGAGTGTTATATATCACTGGAAAGCTCTCGACGAGATCTTTCCAATGATACCTCACTCGCCTCGAGATCTTATGTGGAGCTCATCTACATTGTGGTTCATCAATGTAGATGAACGTCGAAGGGGCGTTGCAGAGTCCAAATGGCATCACCACGAATTCAAATGATCCGTATCTGGTTCGACAAGCGGTCTTCTCAACATCTGGGTTAGCTATCCGGATCTGGTAGTATCCTGACTTCAAGTCTATCCTGCTGAAGTACTTGGCACCCGCTAGCCTATCAAAGAGGTCGTCTATCCTTGGCAAAGGATAATTATTCTTCACCGTCACCTTATTGAGTGCACGATAATCTACACAGAGTCGTAACTTCCCATCCTTCTTCTTTGCAAAAAGGACTGGGGCTCCATAAGGTGACTTGCTGGTTCGAATATATCCCCGCGCTAATAGCTCACCGAGTTGTCTTTTCAACTCAAGGAGTTCCACCTGATTGAGTCGGTAAGGGGCTTTGGAAGGTGGTTCCGATCCTGGCAAGACCTCGATCTTGTGATCCACCACCCGCCTTGGAGATAACTCAGCAGGTAACTCATCCGTCAAGACATCCTCAAACTCCTTAATCACTTCACGAAGCACCTTCGGAAGTTTAGTCGCGTCTCCTGATGTTTCCTCTTGTCTACCACCCGCCATCAAATCTGCAACCCGCATCAAACACATGACCCCGTGGTTGAAGTCCATTTGTTTGCCTTTGATCAAATTCACTGCAAAGTCATCAATCTTCTGCACCTTCCGGATCAGCCTCACTCCCAGCTTCCGCCCTTTTACTCTAACGTTTAACCTTAAAGGTTTCCGCCTAAGTTCCACTTCAAACCTGTCCAAGAAAGTGTTCCCCAAAACCGCATGGATATCATCCATCTCGCACACCGTGAAGTTCTCTGTGAACTCCAACTTCCCACACGCAAATCGTACGTCCAAGACCACTTCAGAAGTTTGGTACGTCTTGCCCTTGGCAAAGCGTACCTGAATAGGCTTGTCTGCCTTGGAGGTAGACAAGCCCAACTTCTTCACCAACTTTGGACTTATGAAGGAGTGAGTCGCTCCTGTGTCCACAAGAAAAGTAACATCACGGTTAGCAACCTTGGCTTGTAGAAACATCAATCCCGGCGTCTTCTTCGTGGTTCTCAAGGTCACAGTCATCTGGCCCTCCAACAAGTCCTTTGCAACAAACGCATTCATGCTACAGTTACTAACCTTAGGTTTCGTACACCCCTTAGCAATGTGACCCGCCTCGCCACAGTTGTAGCAAGTAAACTTAGCGCCATTGCCCTTCTGAGGTGTTTGCCCCTTAGGTTTTACTCCTGTTTGCTGCCGCTTTGCTGCCGGGGCAGAAGTATCTTTCTGATCCTTCTCACCCCCATCCCACTGTCGCTTTAAGTCCTTGTTCTTCTTCTGGAACTTGTCCGTGCTGCGTGGTTCAAAGGGTTTCTGCTGCTGGACTTCGTCGTCCCCAATTCGCTCCGCTAGCTTCAAAAGTTCGGCACTTGTCTCTGGTAGCTTTGGCACCCGAAAGAGAGCCTTCTCCGAGTTAGACTTGAGTCCCCCAATGAATATACATATCTTGGTCTCCTCAGTCCACTTGGAGAACGAATCCAGCTTGGCACTGAATTCGCGCACATAAGCGCTTAAGGTCCCCGTCTGCTTCAGTCTCACCAACTCAACACCGTCCCGAATCCTTTGATACTCCGGAGTGAATCATCCTGCAAGCAACTCCTTGAACTCTTTCCAACTAAGCGTCGAGACGGTCAAGGCATGCTCATCCCTGTATGCAGTCCACCAGAGAAGCGCATGGTCTTTCAGGAACGTAACCGCCGCTCTCACCTTGTCAGACTCCTTAGCTTGTTGCGCCTCAAAGTATAGATCCAACTCAGTTAAGAAATCCTTAACCTTGCGAGCCCGTCCTATACCTGAAAACGGGGTCGGCAAATTCGTCTTACAAAGCTTCCTGGTAGACGAGGAACTTCCTTGGCCTGCCTCAAGCTCGGCGATACGTTTGTCCCTGGAGACCATACCCTCCTGCATGATCGTCATCATCTTGATGAGTTCCGCATACAAGGCTCCTTGACTTCCCGCGTCTGAATCGTTGGGCACCGTTGGCAAGACTCCATCTTGCTGCACCGGTGCTGCAGCTGGTACAGGGCTCCCTTGACGTTGAGGCGAAGGTTGTCGGTTGTCGTCCCCTGACTGTGCCTCGGGGTTAGCTCGAGTCGATCTGCTCCCGTTAGCCGCTCCTCGTTTCTTGGTCTTCCTCCTGGAACTCTGTCCGTCGTCAGCCATCGCTCCAAGTGTTCACCTAGAAACGCTGATCCACTTCGTGTCTTGCGTTCCTCCTCAAACGTCCAGCTTTCAGCCGCTACCTCAAGTTCTCGCTCACCGAAGCGTCGGCTCTGATACCACTTTTCGCGCACCTACCGCCTTGTTGCGCCAGCGGAAGCTCTAGCTCAGTAGGTCGCAAACTTTACACCACTAACCTGCAAACAAAATCACAAGTTAGTGTCCATGCACCACTTACCTTAGTTCTGTTTGGTCCGGACCGGAGCCGGACCGTCTCCCTATTCATCAAGCTCAGCAATCCTAAGACCCGACTTAGATCCGCCTAAGTCGGTCCCAAACATGAGCAAGTCACAAGATGACTTGGGGTGGACTTCCCATAAAGTCCAGGGTCCTATACGGTGCCTCCAGCACACCTAGCGGCCCAACCGCCCGTGATGTCCGTCTGGGTCTAGGCTCCCGAACGGTGGTCTAACCCGCCGACTCGTTCTCTAGTCTTGCCCAGCCCTTACATCGTTCCTAAGTCTAGACGTCCAAGTCTAGATCGAAACGTGTCTTGGAACTGGCCCAGCCATCACCTCATGCCCCCCAGAGTCCGCCCGCCGAACCCTGGGGTCGGGTGACTCGTCCTGGCCCACCCAGGCATCGAGCCCCCCTCATATATACTTCTGGGGATCGGCGGCCCCGTCCTCCTCTTTGGTCCCTGAAAATTATACCACAATCCGATTGTGGTTCGGCCATAACTTCCAGCTTAGAGGTCAGATCGAGGAGTGTTATATATCACTGGAAAGCTCTCGACGAGATCTTTCCAATGATACCTCACTCGCCTCGAGATCTTACGTGGAGCTCCGTCCACGACCTAAAACGTCCCTGGAGCTCCAACACTTAGCAGTTTTTCCGAAACCTGTGGTCTAGACCCAGGGTCGAACCCTGTTCGTCTGCGTCTCGGACCCACGTCTCAGACCTATGTTTGAGACTCATGTTTCAGCCGTTCTCAGACTCGCCCCCTTAGGTCAGCGTTCGTCTGGGGCCCCCTTGGGATAGGCCCTTGTGTCCTAACCCAAGGTTCCAACCTTGGTTCAGAGAACCACTTAGGGTTCATCTGATCCCGACTTTCCGACCAAGCCGTTAAGTCCTACTCGTAGCGTTCACAACCTAGCGCAAGTCCGCTAGGGTTCTGTTGTTCGCGTCTGCGCCTGATCTTGAGAATGAGGGGTGCGACACCAATGAAACTTCATATCATCTTCATTTTCTTGAAGAACTCGGTGTTTTGATCTAGATGGATCCAAGGATAATAAGTTTAGATTCCGGAACGGTTCGGACGGTCCAACTTCGTATGTCACTGAAGCATTTCAAATCCTCTTCCTTACGTCTAAATTTCTCCCAGAACACACGTTACGATCCGTCTCTTCACGAACCGTCTTAACTAGTGCGTAGGCTGCACGGATCAAAATCCAATTTGCGGGTTTGCATTGAACCTCCCAATCTCATGAGCCGTCCGTTGATAAGTCTCAAATACAAGCTAATCCTTTAAGCTGCTCCCTTATGTCAGTCACAGTACGTGAAGTTTTCTCCATATTGTCACTAAGTAGCCCCCTTGTGTCTTAGTATAGCGCCAAGAACCACAAATACCCAATCAGCATCGATAAGCTAAGGTTTAGCTTAATTTTCTCATCTTTCGAACATCATAAAGTCACCATTAAGCACCCAAATGAAACAAATGAAGTGCCTTCGAGAACCTAACAAGGAGTTCTACCACTTGGTGAAAGTCCAGACCGAAATAGATAAAAAAAAGTCATTATTTCTCTTCATGAGCGTCTTTGGAGCAAAAATATAGAACCTCAAAAATGTGATTTTCAAGTAAGAGCCGGTCCACGATGCGATAAGATATACATGTTTATTACATTGGGAATATGTGTATACATGCATATTATCTTATAGGTAATATACTGTTATGATAAAATATACATTTTGATAAATAAATTATATGAGAAATTATAATATATATAATTCAAATATAAAATGAGTTATATATATATATTTTATATATATATGTATTACATACTCAATTTAGAACTGATGTATACATATACATGACATACAAGTATATGTATGTGTAGATATATATGTATAATGACTTGCAGAATTAATTATACTTGAAGAATAACAAATTCTGATATACAATGATAGATATTGTGTCATGGTTGAGAAATTTAAAAATATTTTTTGAAAATAAAATCACTTTATTGTCAGAGATTAGAGATATAGAGATATCACGATTTTGTCATTATATATATAGAGATTTTGTCACGTGAGCTAGATATTCTTTCAGTGGATAGAACTGATGGCAAGACTATAGCAAAGAACAAGTATGGGAGAAAGTCATAAGAATTACTGAAACAAATATTTAGATGTGATGTTCTAGCTCAATGGCTAAGGCGTCCCTTGGGAGCCAATGGTCTAGAGTTCAAATCTCCTTGTTAATATATGTCTAAGAGGAGGTTTTAGAGCTGCATCACAAAGGTTAACGTAGTAGGTTGGTCCATTTGGAGGATTATGTTGGACCTTGGGCCTAGGAGTGGAGACGATATTCTCTTAAAAGTAGCATGTTTTGCAACACCTCCTCTTACTACATGCATCCGATCATAGTACGTTGGCTCATTTGAGAGATTATGTTGGACCTTGTGCTTTGGGACGAAGACGATATCTCTTTAATAGTAGCATGTTGTGCAACATCTTCGCTTACTATACGCATCTGAAAAGAGAGATCTTCACATATTGGAGCTTAATATCACTACTTTGATTCTAAGACATCTGGAGGTTAGTCCTTAAGTGCAATGTGAGTCACTGCGTAAATATGAAGCTCCATCATAATACAACGTATATCAATCTATAAGATCGTGCAATGACATCAACATTATTTTGGTAATATTTTATTCAGTTTGATTTAAAAGGATATGTGATGCTCCTTACTGCATCTAACTTAAAATTTTAATTCTAGCTTTTATCATTCTAGCTTATCCATCTAAATTAAATTTGATTCTAAACTTCAACTATAAGTTCACGGCTTCAACTATAAATAATGAACTTTGCATAAGTTATGTATTTTGTACTAGGTTATTTCACTTCTCATTTTAACTTAACTAAACTCTAAATTAGAACTAACTAACATGATCATGAACATCTCTATTAAATTTAAATGGAACTTCTCACTGCTTCTCAAATTCAATATTTGTGTCTGTAACATCATGTTATATACAAAGATCTTATTCTTGTAATAAAGTAAACAACTATAGATCACTGTTAGAATTAAGTTAAATTGAAACTCTCATTTTTCTCAAAGTTAATGGAATATTTACAGTTTGATGTAGTCTGAACATATAACATAGTTCTTGTGAGAAAAACCAACAATAAAATCTACAAGGGTAGAAAAACTGATCTAGAACAATCTGACAACATAACCAGTTTAATGAAAATAGTCCGAGAAGAGTATTATCGTTTTGAGTAGTTCGAGAGAACATAATATCCATTTTGAGATAATTTCAGAGAAAGTATAACCGTTTTGAGATAGTTTGAAAAAAAAGACAAGAATTATGAGAATATGAATAATCATGAGAGTAATAATATATGAGAATATGCTTGATCACTGGTACTAGTACAAGATACCCAAATCCTTCATACTAAAGGTAAAACAATTCATGTAGCTCTTCAAGAATCTCTGAACTCTTCGTCTCTCCTCTCCTATAAGCTTGCGTTCGATCTCCGGCTCCCAAGTATCCTCTGTCGTTATGCTAGAGGTAGAAGACGAAGTCATTGACTGCTATATCTTGCAGCCTCTAGAGCAGTTTCTTTCTGCTCATCATCAACAACCTCACCCGCTACTGTGTGAAAAACTCCTGCAGTCCTAGCTGCAAGCTCTACACTCTCTCCTATGACATCCCATGATGTCCAAGGATGACGAACTCCACACGTCTCACCCCTAGTCTTTGTCTCCACCGACTCGATAGACAAAGAGCTCAGAAGTGTCCGAGCAGTAACACCGATCGATCGCATCTAACGCTGCTCAGTCAATTCGAGGCTAACAATCCATGCCATCAACTGTGAGGTGCGCTGGTCGTCTCACTGCATCGTGTGCACGCTTAAGCACCTCCCTCAGTAACAAGTTCATCCACCACAATCGTGGACGATGTGCACGAGATCTCCCTCTCGTTGCATCTAACAACACTGTCGGTTCGACCCAAGATCGCACATGGTGCACACTCGTCATCATCTATTACGAGCATCACCCAACAAAGAAATATTCTCCAAGATGTACGTTGGAGAATCCACTTGATGCATCTGGAGATGTCGTAAGATCCATAACATCTCTCAAAACATACTAGATCGTGGGTCATGTAAACCCTGACCTCTCCCAGCACGCGTGTGACCTTGACATGACCATCCGGCTATCACCAAGTGAAGGTGCCAACAAACGTAAGATCATGCGCCTCCAGCAGCGAAATATCTGATGGTAATACTTGCTGGTATCCTCTAACAGCCGATATGGATAACAACTCAAGATATCTCTGTATCAAACTTGTCACATGACGCAATGAGATGTGTCTTGCAACCTCATTTCTCTTCACATACAAGTATCGCTGTACTTGTATGTCTGCCTGCAATACCGCAGCCAAACCTGTGCTGATCTCTCCAACCTGTGCTGATCTCTCCATGATCATCTAGGGTCCAGGACCCTAGATGATCCATCCATACCATGGACGATTACTCATGGTAATCGTCCATCGGTGGTCCCTCCAAGTGTTGGAACAAATCTTTCCACGTCATGAAGGGTGTAAACAGTTGTAGGTTCCGCATCTGCTGCAGATTGCACCAACTGTCAACTCGTGGATGAAGTCATCGAGGTCAATGATACCCACTAGAGAAGGAGGTGACTTCGACTTCATGGCTGGTGCGGCGCAGATTGAAGCATCTGCGGTAGTGATCCGGAGTGCAGTACGTGTCTCTGGTCACGAGGTGCGTCCGTGACCACCATCCATGGTGCTGATCACCACCATCCATAGGACCCATGGTATGGGTCCACGAAGGGGTCCATGATCGAAGTCACCTCCTTCTAACCCCGCTCCTACTGAGCTCGCCTATCTCTTACTAGGATGGTCAAAGAAAGGCAACATGTACATGTCATCACCACATGCAGACTCTCACGATCTGTTGATCGTCAATCCAACTGCACTGTGAGAGAAATAAAGATAGTTTGACTAGTCCGCAACTCCAACCTCACTACCGATAACACACTGGAGTGAACTCATTCCGAAAATCAAACGCCAACACAAACAAACGTGGCGCACAAACATGAAGTAGAATATGGAGGGGTTCCAACCACAAGAAGTCCAAACGATAACCCTCCACACTCAAACATTCACATAAAGAGAAACCCAGTCCCACCCGAACTGACGCCTCCTCTTTGGTGATCACATGCACAATATATGATCACCAACTGTCGTAACTGATATTTAAGGTCACTAACTAGAAGTCCACACCTCTAGTAGCTGCAAAAATATCTACGTGGTAGCTCTACTAGCTCACCCAAGACAACTGCCACCAACTATCTCCATACGCGTCTCTACAGTATAGACAAACACTACCACAATTATAGCTTCCTCTTAATATTGTGGGGTCACCCTACCACTCCTCTAGGAACATTTGAGAAGGTCTCCTACTATCTTGAACAAGTCCATAAGTACTTACACGCTGTCGTGTTGGATTTTGCGTGAAGGATGTCCAGGAAAACGTGAGGTTCTTGGTTGTGGGGATGTATTGTGCTGAACAGAGACAAAGAAGAGAAAAACAAGCATGAAAATGAACGTCGCAATATATACCAACTTCTAATGTATAAACATTGTCGGTTCTTTCATCTTAAGAACACAAAACTGAGAAACAGACCAGAGGGGTCTGTAATCTGCTTCAAACCCCTCTAGAACGAGTCCCTAAATCACAACCTAGACCCAAAACTATCGAAGTGTAGCTCAAAGCAAGAGAAACATCCCTTTGCTAACAAAAAGAGCTGCACCAGTATCACACGATTCAAACCTAGTTCTAAACAACATCCACATACAATCTAGCTACTCTGAACCCAACGAGACTCCAAACAAGCTGTTTGAAGTTCCCCTCGCAAAACCACGCAAGAAATTTGATCGCAAGATGCAAAAAACTGACGTAAATCGACTCCCTGTGTCTCAAACTCGCTCACCACATCTAAACCAACAACCCAATCCACATACGGTCTTCTCCTTTGTGTAGATGAAGACTCCCTGATCGAGTAGGCACTAAGAACGAAGAGCTTGGCTCATCGATCGCGAAGAACAATCCAACCTCATATCGCAGGCGAACAAAAATCTGACGTAAGCGCTTCCCTGCAAGCCAATTTCACTCAGAACTCTCAAACTACCCAATGAAATTTCGTATCGTCTTCAATTTCCTATAGAACTCGGTGTTCTGATCCCGATGGATCCAAGGACATCAAGTTTGGACTTCGAAACGGCTCGAACGGTCCAACTCTTCAGATCACTGAAGTCTCCAAAATACCTCTCATGCGTCTCAATTTCTCCCAGAACACACTCCTCGATCTGCCTCTTCATGAACCGTCTTAACCAATGCGTAGCTTGCACAGATCTGAACCCAACGACGCCTTGCACGTTTGCATTGGACCTCCAAATCTCTCGAACCATCCGCTGACAGGTCGCAGGAACAAGCTAATCCTTTAAGCAACCCCCTTACGCAGTCACAGTACGTACAAGTTTTCTCAGATAATGAGGAAGCAAGCCCCTTGCGTCCTTAGTATACCGCATGGAGCTACAAATACCTAGTCAGCAAAAATAAACTAGGGCCTAGCTTGATTTTCTCTTCTTCCGAGTCTCATAATTGCTCCACTAGGCGTCCAAATGAAGTAGACGAAGTGCCTATGGAAAGTTGACAACGAGCTCTACCCATTGATGCGATGAAAGTGAAGATCTGAAGTCGTGCCAAAAGCCCATAAGCTGAGGCTTAGCTTGTTTTACCCATCTTTCGAGTCTCGTAACTTCTCCATTAGACGTCCAACTGAAGTAGACAAAGTGCCTAGAGAAAGCTGACAAAGAGCTCTACCCATTGATGCAATGAAAGTGAAGATCCGAAGTTGTGCCAAAAGCTCATAAGCTGGAGCCTAGCTTGTTTTACCCATCTTTCGAGTCTCGTAACTTCTCCACTAGGCGTCCAAACAAAGTAGACGAAGTGCTTATGGAAAGCTGACAATGACTCTACCCATTGATGCGATGAAAGTGAAGATCCGAAGTTGTGTAAAAAGCTCGTTAGCTGGGACCTAGCTTGTTTTATCCATGAGTGTCTTTGAAAAAATAAATTTTCATGTAAGAATCAATCCACGACTCGACACGACAACGCATCGATGTAAGACACCAAGAGCTATTGGTCTAGTGATAAAGTCAAAGCTAAGACTACAGAGTTAAGTGTGCAAGCCCAAGAATAATGTTGAGATGAGTGACCTATTGGGTCTACACTTCCCACACAACTGAAACTTGCATACCTCTCTCACGCACATCAGCAAGCTGGCTTGCGACGGGCTCAAGCTCCGCTCCACCTCCGCACTCTCGCACTCTGCTTCTCACGTCTTCGCACTCACGCACCTTTGCTCCTCGAAGCCTCGACGCATTACACACCGCGGTACTCGGAAACACCAGAACAGGTAACCAAAAATCTGACTTAAAACAACAAGAACACCCAAAGCCACCTGAAACCACTACAAACAAGTTCACAAATGCACAATTATGCTTCACAAATGCACACACACGCACAAGAAAACTCATAAACTCGAGTTTTCACACGAAATTGCACAAAAATCTGACGTAACTAGCCTTTTTGCACTTTCGGATAACACGACAGCGAACTTCGACATGCCATAACTTCTTCGATGCTCGACCAAACTCCACGAAACTTGATGCAATAGAATCGTCTCTCCAATGCGTTTCCAAAGAGTTCACTCTGGTCTGATATTGACAAGTATTTCGTATGCTATGCCCAAACACGCACTCCGATCCGAACAGATTACTTCAAGAACATTTCGTAAAATTTTTGCAGCGCTTTCGCATGACAGAAAATCTCCACTCGACCCTACAACAGCTATCAATCCACGAACAGCAAGGTACCATGTGCCCACACACATCTCGATCGCAAGTCCAAACAACCAAACATTAACAACGACGTCCGAAGATACCAGCTGACAGTTTCAGATCAGCGAGCTCTTACTAAACTCCGCCTCGATCTGCACTCAGTTCTTCAAGTAATCTGAACAGAGAAATTATCATCTCCAACAAGATAACGACGATTACTCACAAACGGTCAAGCCAAACCCACTCTATGCTCGAAGAGAATCCGGGTTACACTCAACTAGACTATCCATCATAGCCAGGAGCTTGAAGGCTCAACTTGAAGAACTAAGGCCTCCAAACCCAACCTGCAAAATATATCCCTAGTGGGTCATCTCAAGAACTCGCCCTAACGGCATTAACGGGATTAGCCACTCCGCACTCGGTCAACCTAGCCGAGGTGCTAAACTGACGTGACAAACGTAAACCTCTATCGATAATCTAAAATGTATCTTTCATATCTAAATCTAGTTTAAAACCTATTCCACAACATTGCAGAACATAATCATGTAGAAGCATTATTCTATCAAATCAACACACACGAAGAACAGTTACAAACATTATCATATCAAAACAACATACACGGAAATTATCTCTTACATTATATGTGCTAAAACATCTCATTTTCTTTTGGTGAAAGAGTAACTTGATCTGTTAATGGTTTTCATTCAGCACATCATGTACGGCATCTTTCACTCCTCACGCTTCGATTTCACACATATTGTTATCCACTAAATATGCATGCAAGATGAACTTCTGAGAACTTTTGCTCATTTTCTGTTACTGGAAAATTATATAAGTGTTAATCAAAAATCTTGTACTACGCATATAAAAGAAATTAAAAGTTTTTATAAGTATTAACTGGTAGATCAACCTGAGAACGCGGGAGGAGCCGGACACCAACCATAAGACTAGCGTGGACAGACGTGCTCCTCAGAATATCAATGTCACTGATTCGTCACTACTAGGTGAAAATAAATTAATTTATTACCTAACCCTTCAGTTGAGAAGGATTAAGTAATAATTAATCCTGTGCATATTTTCCTCTTCCATCGAAAGACGAAGGAGTGAAATATATATATGCACGCACTGATGAGTGGATGGACAACACTATACTTCATTGTTTAAATGACTATTTTGCTATGCGGTAACATAGCTATACGTCGATTATGAAAATCAGAAAAGAAGGGGAGATCTTTATGTTGTGTAGCGAAACGGCCAGATAAAATCGTGATGAAAATCAGAAAGTCAGAACCGAAAAGTGAAAAGAAGTAGCAAAAAGCAGAAAGATAAAGTCGTTGCGAAAAAAAAAGATAAAAAAAGATAAATCTGAAAATTTACTAGCACATAGCCCTGAAATTTAAATGCAAGTGAAGCTCCTTGTTGCTATGCGTCAGCATAGTTATATGTAGATTCTGGAAACCAGAAAGAAAGAGAAATTCTTTTGTCGTGTAACGAAACGTACGGATGGAGTTGTGATGAAAACTAAAAAAAAAAAATACAAGTGGAAACAGACGAAAAGAATCGCTGTGAAAACCAGAAAAGAAAAAGATAGACTCTGGATAATCGCTAACGCATATCCCCACAGTTCCATTGCAGGAGGAGCTCCTTCTCTTTAACTGATTCATCTCCCTACATGCCAATTCGAAACCGTTGTAAAGAACGAACACTAATATGGAATTCACACAGTAAGAAAATTGTGTTATTAATGTTTTCCAAATATAATATAATATAATACCGCTGTTACAGCAAGTGGACCGGTAGCTACGTAGCTAAGAATAAAATGTCTGATGAATTTACCGGCCACTGACGACGTTTGTCGTTTTCTTCGTATATCAAAGGTATCATTTCTCTCGTCTTCCCAAAGTAACTTACGAACTTACTGTTCACTTCCCTTGTGTCTGTGAGGGTACACGTTATGTGCACTCGCGCCGTGTGTAGCGAAAGTACCCTCCGAGTGAACACAACTCCGTTGCAGGGAAGGGCAATCGCATTACGCGAGAATTGTCGTGGAAAGTTACAAGGTAAAAAGAGAAAGTTCTTCTGGTGAAAGATCCAACGTAACAAACACTCCAATTTGCGGGAAAGTATGTTCATAAGCTCCCCAGTGTCCCCACGCTCCTGCTCGGGAGGTTCAACCTGGGCCAAGAGACCAGGAGCTTGTGGAAGCTTCAGCAGCTACGAACGACCGACGCTCGCTCGCGGATTTGGAAATCGTGTCAGACAGCGAAGCTTTCCTGACATGAGAGGACTGTGAGGTGACGGGACGGGTCGGGTCGAGGAATACGAGGCTTCTACTGATTCTTGTATTTGCAGTCTCGAGTTTCAAAGCTCACCTGAATGCGCCCGTTTCGTCAAGAAGCAAGCAAACAGTACGTTTAATGGTCGTTGTTATTGATGGTGATCGTGAGGCTGCGACCGAAGGAGGAGGAGCAATTTGAAGGCGATCAAGATGATGGTGCTGCCGCAGCAACAGCAGGCGAAAGAAGTGCTCGGACAAGGACGAGCCTTTGTTTGCGCAATGCACAATGCAGCAGTCGCTATCGAGTATCTGCTGTTGCAAGAAGACGGAGGTGGTTTGCGGCTTTTCCCGCTTGAGAGCACCTCCAAAAGGTGTTCTCAAGCGTTACGACGACGTATCTTTCAAGGTCGAAGCGTTTGCTGCTGAAAGATCTAATAAAAGCGTCAAGATCTGGAGGGGGCGCAGAGCGGAGCGCTCTATAGAGAGGACTGAGAATGGTAAACCTCCGGCTTCTCTGAAATGAAAACAGGGCGCATTGGGACGATCAAGCTGTAGCAATGCAACGTCCTCGGTTCGCCAATTTTGAGGGCCAACTTCACAACCCTCAAGAAAGATCTGTTGTGAACGTTCGTTCGATTTGAACCGCCGAAAGAGGGCTTCGACTATTGAGAAGTTTTACTTTATAAAGAACTAAAGAGGTCGTTACGTAGTGTTCAGCCGCCTGAAACTACACACCAGTCCAGCGCGCAGTCGACCGATGCGCTTGAAGAGCGCCTTGATTGGAGACCTGCAACGGTCCACGCCAACGCTCTTTAGCAGCAAAGCTTAAAGCCACGGCGACCAGGTGTAGCACACTTCACCTTTCTCAAAACCCGAAACATCGTTCGTCATGCAGCCGAATCGAAATTAACGATAGTGGTTAACAGGTGCAGGATAGAAAGGCACCCTATGTTTCACACCTCACGCATCGGAGAGAAGTTCTGGGCTGTTGAACATCCGCGGCGGCCGATCGCGTGTCCAAGGCTCTTGTGTATGTCGCACTATCTCGCTCCTGGAGTTTGATTCGGGAGGAATGGAGGAGACAGTTTGAGTTACATACACCGAAATGGAAATTCGGGCCTTTCTATATGCCCACAGTATCTGCGGGCCGAAGAGGAGTTCAGAACCGTGAGGCCTAGCGCCCATAACGATTTTTGTTCTCGCAGCATCAGGTACTGTGACAGCCTCCCTCGCCTCCTTCCGAACAGCCTGTCCATACTGCAAGGCGGGCATCAGTTCTACCAGATTGGCGAGGGATACGAATTTAGGTACCGCCAAATGGCTGGTGCTAGTGGTAGTAGTCAGGGTCCTGCACCTGACAAGGCATCTCAAGAGAAGGAGCAAGAGAAGCTACTGAAGAAGAAGTATGGAGGGTTGTGCCCCAAGAAGCCACCTTTGATTGCTAAAGACAGTGAGCGGGCGTTCTTTGATTCTGCCGACTGGGCTCTTTGTAAGGAAGGAGTAACCCACCAACATCAGCACCAACTTACTCGTTTGCAGTCTCTTCCCCCGAAGCTCTCACCCACTCCTCATCATCAGCTTCCAGCGAGAAGAGCTTCATACGCTCCGACTTCTGAAAGCACAAGAGAATCAGCTGAAGAGGCCGTGGGGAGACGTGATAGACGTGCAATCTCAATGTCGTGTGCCGCTGCTGAATCATGCCCTCCAGGCCCGCCAGGCCCACCCAGTGGCAAAGCTCCGGAGTAAGGGCAAGTTTCATCATAAAAGTTACCCTGGGAGATAAACCGAGATAAACGCATGCGTGCAACACCGTTACTGAGTGAGGGCCATACGTACGTCACCGTCGTGGAATCGGTATCCCTTATCCCTACTGGAATTACCATTCCGCACTCATCCCTACTGGAGTCACCATTCCGCACTCAAGTGACACTGAGAGCTCGGCGCGGCAGACGCTGTAACCGGCATGTTGCGCATGAGATCCTCAGAATGACATCGTTCCTTTCAGCATCAACGAAGAGACAGTAACGGATTGGCCACGGAGGCGTAGGGGATGGCAAGTGTTGGGCTCTTCCAGTCGATGCTTACAGTGAGATGACATATGACGTCTCAAAACTCGAAGAACAAAACTGGAATATGTCAGAACTCTTTAACGGAATAAAATCGTCAAAGGTCCTCATGACAGTAAAATTACGTGCAGACACCGGATTGGCTTTCAAACAAGTCTGTGGAACCCAACATTAGTGGCACGAACCATCCACGCAGTTGTTCGCCAGTTAATTACGACCAAAATCCTATACTTCCTATGCTGCGAATGGATTGCATAGATACGCCAAATTGGAGACCATGACAGTTTGTTCAAATGCAATGTTACCGACGGCCAACTATTTGACTATCGCCGTTACAGTAAAATTCTCCACGAAACCGGTATGCAGTCGGTCCATGAAGCGGCTATAGCCAATAACTGAAACCAGGTTCACGTCATAATTATCATTGTTATGCAGAAAGCAGTAACTGATGAGCGAATGACTATATAATGACACGAGTATACAAGTCGATTGACTGTCCAACACTGAAAATAACTAAAACGCGTTCATGCGCAGCGGGTTCATCTACATGTAAAGGAAATGAACGGAGAGCGAGAGACTAAAGGAACGTCCGACTAGATAACAAGAAGAAACCGACATCAAACGCTGCTGCGTAATGCTTATGTTTTTAGGATCCACACGGGAACGGAACAGAAAGTACAAAAAATTAGTTCTACAGTAACTGCCCAAATTCGGGACCAAGTTGTATGCCCTTCTATACAAAACCCTCTAAAACAAAATGGTAACGTACATCATCTCGTCAACTTGCCACAGCGTTGATGATATATGACAGCCGCAGAATCTTCAAATGACTTTTGCCGTCCCGTTGATGAGAGGATCTATCTTCGCGCCAGTGCGAGGTAGAGTGTCGAGAGTGCAGTTGAAGATAAAAGGAATGAAGCCTGTGCATATTATACAGTACTCCCCCTAGCTTTGCATCACTTAGTCCATGGAGTATTTACGTGCACTGATGATGATGATGATATAGTCAGAAAGAACTCCATCGTTATTGGTTCAAAGGTTGTTTGACCTCTGCTTCGGCTGGCGTTTCCAATATGATATCGGTCAATTGCGCACAAAAGCTCTTGTAGAACTGCGCACACACAGAACTATCCTCCTCAGAATCATCTCCTCATGATATCATGCCTGAACTTATTTCTCATCAGTCAATCGACGTTCAACAAATAGCAACATACAAGGAATCAATCCATCTTGCCATCTTGCCTCGGGACCCAAGGTCATACACAGAAAAAATTTTACAAAATGGTGTGCAATTACTACAAGGATTAATTGAACACTTACTTTGAAAATAGACATTCAAAATATTAAAATTACTTTGAAAACAAATACTCGAAGCTCTAAAAATAACTGGACCATCTATCAATGGTACCTTGTGGTACTCCAGAGTATCACCAACAGCCTTCCGAACCTCGATCATATACAGAGAGGGTACAACCTCGAATACCTGAATAAACACACACACAAACACACACAGTCAGTCAGTGACCACGTTCTTCCACGTTCTTCCAGCCTAGCCGTGGAGTTGGTGAGCGTACGTAACCAAGGCCTAAAAAGCTAACGGCATTGGATCTCCCTTGGGTCTCTAGAACATTTCCTTTTAGGTGTCTAGTCCAGCCTACGAGCGATAAGCGCAGGGAATCGAGACAAAGATACGTAGGACATATGAGTAACGAACAGAGATATCATTACCAGAACATGAATGAAAACGGGAGGGAGGTTCAGGAAACCAACTGGGAACCCAGTAGCTACTTATACATAGATGCTCAAACCCATTACACCACAGTACTAAGCTGGCTTCCCATACGGCAGCGCGAAACGTTATGGCTCACCGCCTACACACACTATCATCAGTACCTCGATAGCAACGGCGAGGTGCCCTGTTCTTCCTGATGTGAGTCCCTCCAGCCTCATCTGCAATCATTCCGGAAAAACAAGCCAAGGCACAAGCATTCATGAGTAGTTCCCGGTCTCTCTCTCCTCCATCTTTACTACCGACCTGATTGCACATTCACCCCACGAATGAGTCTACACCACCGTGGACACTCTACTCAGATTGTAGTAGCTTAAAAGTTAATGGGTCCGTCCAGTGGAGGGGGCAAATTTTCTCGGGCACGACCATAGTCCATCAGGAGCCACCCCATGCAAGAGTGTGATCACCAAGAAGCGCCAGGGTCACGATATTTGCTGAGGCGAAAATATCGTGTCAAAGTCAAAACACGTGAAGACACGCTCTAAGTGGACAGCGATAGGTGGTGTACATCCGCGAGGGGACGAAATTGGCAGGGTAGTACAGCAGGCATGATCCATGAATGGGCGATACATTGCCATTGAGGGGCTGCGCGCAGGGCATGTAAGCTATTTGAAAGTAGACAGACACGCTCTAAGTAGACACCGATCGGTGGTGTAAATTCGCGAGGAGACGAAATTGGCAGGGTAGTACAGCAAGCATGATCCTCGAATGGGGGGCAATGCATTGTCAATATCTAGGGGCTGCGCGCAGGGCATGTAAGTTACTAGGTGCGATTTCATCCGACAGATAGATGGACAGTTAGGAGGCTAGATAAAGGAATCCGTGATCTAAAGGCCTCACCTCCTCTACACAACTGTAACTGCATTGAAGGCGTGAATAACGTCCCCTGAGATATTGTACAGATGGGTAAACTCGCGGAGAAAGTGGTACAAGTAGAAAGATTACATGACCGAGGGCACAAACTTTAAGCGCATTACATTCGGCTTAGTCTGGACTACAATATCACCTAATCTACACCTGATAAGAGAATCTAAAGATAAACAGTGACTTCCGTCATCTCTACCACGAAATGCTATCTTCGTATCTGAGGGGAGAGGTAAGAGGAAACGGATCATCCAAATCATCCTTGGCTGGAAAGAAGCTGTTAGAAATTATTCGTACGTCAAAACTACCTATTATTCAAACTTCTGGGGCGCTTCGCTGTCCGTCACGGAGTTCCGCACAATCACATAAACAACTTTGATCCGACCAAACATGACGAGGATGAGCAGGAAATATTTGTGTATGAGCCGGATTCACACTTTCTGTCCATACTAACCAACCTCAACGCTTCTGTAGCTTGGATTCTAGCCCCCTTATCGTAGACAGTAACCACCTCAAAAAGAATTGGTAGCTGTTGCTTGATTCCTAGGTTTACGCGGATACCATATCCAATTCGCACCTCAACTTGGTTCTTGCTGTGCAAATATACTTGCTCTGAACACAAGTTGAATACTACTCAGTTCAGGAGTGGCTTCACAGTATCAGCCACTACGAGATGCTTGTCAGATGAATGAACTGACTATGGCTCTATGCAGGAAAACGAAGTGCTAACGACGATCGAGAGACAAACAAAGTTTCGCCCCAAAACTCTGGCGCCATTGGCCTAGGGACAACCTAGTAAATCCAAGAAAGCTGACCGATCCTGCTTCGGGACCTGGAGAGAACCGGTATCTCAACGGTACCATCACAGAACTCTCATTCCCTAAACTTCCCTATACAAGAGATTCCCAGTTCATCTGAATACCCTACTTCATCACTACCCGTTGCTTGACATGGTATATATCGGCCCATGACGATAGCAGCTTAATGCAAGAACCATCAGCACGCGCTTGAACCCGAAGATATTCGACCAGAGAACTACAGTTAGTAGCACAGACGGACTTGAATGTACACTAACTTTAAGCATCTTGTTAGCGAATAGTGTAGGCAATCACTACGCCGAAACTTAGCAAGCGGAGCTTAAAATGACCGACGTCTCGGCAGGTTGAGGGTGCGCGACTACATGGTTTCATAACTTCACGGAAGAGATTGTAACCTGTCAGAAAGCGGTGCCTGACATGGCTCCTCGAGCTAAGATCTCCGCCTTCTTCAATATATCTTCTCGAGAAGGTTAAGCGGGGTAGATGTCAACTGATGTCTTCTAGCTATCTACATAACTCTTCTGTAAGATTGTTTCAGCCGAGGTACCACTACGGACAGTGTACTCTGGGCTTCGTGTAAGTCCTTTCCCACACCATGGACAAAGCCACCGGAAAACCCATCTGATCCTGATCGTTGGGTTCGGGCGAACCTGAATATGAGGACATAGTAGTGCGCCACATTATGCATTATTCTATCAGTTACCTGAGATGGCTCGACCTCGATACAAGCCAGAACCGCGATGTCATACGACCTAACCATGTAAGAACAGTATATATCATTAAGTTACTGACAGAGCTGGGCTGCTGAATGACTGTTAATACGTCACCGCAAAATTATGTGAAAGCATGTAAATGCAAGCAAATTCTACCTTGAAGTTGCGAGCTTGGACTGCAAAACCTAAAGCCTTAGCAACTTCTTCCATTTTGTCCATGATCTCCTTGGCTGGCATTTTGGAAGTAAATCGTGTTTGCCGTCTTACATGATCCTGCAGGCACATAACCATGCCATCAAGTTGTCTTTCAGAGCTACAAACATCACCTATGGTTTCCTCTCAATGCCTCAGTAGATGGGCACTTCTACGTCAAGAACATGCTTAGCACAGCATTAATACTGTGTAAACTTCTCAAGCGTTTTCATCTTCACTACGTAGAGAAAGGACGGCTGCTTACATTTATCTCACACGAACTTTGCAGTCCAGTGCGCATTCACATTGCATGGCACAAGGCAAGCGTGGCTTACAGTAGCCGGACAGATTCTACTTCCAAGATTTGAAGCGCATACCTGACGTCTGTCGAAAAGAACCGAAAGGTTGAGCCCTTGAGCGAGAGTAATAAGCTGGAACGCATTCATCATTGAGGGTCTTTCTTTGGGGTCTTTCTGCTCATTTAAATATTGCTCCTGAGAAAGAAAGCATGAAAACAACACTGTTACTCAGTCGTTCACAACACACTAGATTCAGCTCTACGAAGACCATATGACAAACAAAACAAGACTCCATAATACCATTGTGGCACAGGCTTCCAGTGTTGGATCTAATAGATATCAATTCAAAACTCCACAGCTGTATATCGTTGCAAATACTGACCAAAATCATAAAACTGTCCAGATCCAGCTAAAGGCCGAGCTTAGAGCTTAGAGGGAACTTCAGGCTTACAAGCTTACTACAATGCACGAGAACAGATATACCGCGTAGGAGCGGACATGTAAGACGTTACCAAGCGTCCCAACAGCGAAGTATTCAAAGGACTAGAACAACGGCAACACAACCCTGTCTCTTCGCATCAACCTCCACGAGATTCTTCGAACACTGAACCATGCAAAAGTTTGTACAGACCTCAGTATCCTCGAAAACGTCATTAACGTCGTCGATATCTCCCGTGTCGTCTTCCTCACGCGGCCGTACAGGTACATAATTCCTTCTGAACCATTCATTTTTACGGATTCCAGCAATTGTGATACGCTGCACCGTGCTGCCAAAAGTCAAATACATTGGGTAGGTTTCTGGACACTCACTGGAATTTCAACTTATCCGAAGGATAGAGGAGTGAACCCGAGAAGAAAAGATCCCATGACGTATGAGCAAGAACAGATAGCCTCAAAAGCGAGGGGCTAGAGCGTAATCACTCACGGATTGTGGATTTGGATCCAAAATACGTGTAATTAAAGACTTGGCACTGGGTGAGAACCACGGTGGACACAGGAACTCGGCTACATGAATCTGTGAGTGACATATAGATAGCAAATATGTCAGCGCATCTTACGGCTCGAAAGTCGCTAACAAAACAGGATTCAAGTAAAGTCACAACAAGCCAGCTCGGCCATCATCATCTGCTCAAGGACAACGATAAAACGGGTATCCTTTCTGGATATATTCCTGTCATCAGAACCCGACAATCAGAAGCTGCTTGGTATCTTTGCAGTATAATACGCACCTTTCGATACAGTGTCTGAAGGTCTAACTCGTCGAAGGGAAGGAACCCTGCCATCAACACATAAAGTATAACGCCACACGACCAAACGTCGGCCACTGCACCATCATATCCCTGGTCGTTAAGGACCTGCCCAATTCCAGAAATACGTGTACGTACATAACATACGTGCATGTTAACCGATGACCCTTCAAGTAAACACTCATAACTCTGCTCCAACATAAACAATATTCACCATAGACAGCGAAGATAGAAAAAACTTCAAAACGTTGCTTATGAGTAAACATTCAGAAGGCTCAATGAGCAGGCTTTCCTCTCGTGCATGTTGCTATCGCATATGCTTTTTAAGCACGCAATGATGAGTGAAGGTACTACTTCGGCGGAGGCAAGTGTACTAGCCATCCAACAGTTGTGATGAACAGCATGATGGCTAATGGTGATGCTCTAGAACATTTCCGGTCGATCGAATACCTCCAATTGTAACTCTTCTTAAAATTGCACTGGTAGTATTTCCCATCTTGCCACGGGTTTGAGAAAATTCATCAAAAGAAGCAAGTTCAAACAGAGCGTATCAGAAGCTTACCTCAGGGGCTACATAATTTGGCGTCCCGCACGTAGTATGGAGCAGGCCGTCATCCTGTAGCACAGAAGAGACGCGACGAACTGAAAGTCAGTTCTGAACATATCGTCCAAGAAATTAGGCTCCAAATAGCAGCAAAGATTACAGAAGCGAACGTGTTTTCAGTTAACTTCCAATCAAATCTCTGAAGACGGAAACAGAGGAGCATATACAGCCGAACAACAGACTGCAAACGCATACCCGTAACTGCTGTGGCAGAGCACTCAACCCAAAGTCGGAAATTTTTAGATTCCCTTGCGCATCTAGAAGTAAATTTTCGGGCTGCAACAAGGCCACAGCAGCAGAATGTCGTCACCACCCTCTTGCACGACCGCTAGTATTAATCTGTCTACAGCCCGATACATCATGGACCTTACATTCACAACGTATGAATGCAGAATAACAAAGAGCCTTAACATTTTTCACATTTGGGGTTTTGGCAACAGACAAGGGACGTACCTTCAGATCGCGATGATACACTCCTTTGCTATGGCAGTAGTCTACTGCGTCGATCAACTGCTGGAAATATCTCCTGGACTCATTCTCAGTGAGTCTGCCCTGATGCACCTGTTTTCCGAGGGAACATGCGATACGAGTTATGCTTGATTGCTAACAAGGTCACTTCTGTTAACAAAATTTGAAGTTTAGATCTGTATGAATCTCAAGAGGTTAACACCGTGCGATACTAAACATTAATAAGCATCCTAACTACATAAGAAACCATTATTCAGGGGACGACTAAAAGCAGGGGGTTCGTTTCTTTGTTGGGGGCAGGGAAGGGTGATATAATTACACGGTTGGGGGTCGAGGATATAGGGCTGACAGTGCTCACTATCTTGTCAAAGAGCTCACCGCCGGTGACGAACTCGAGAATGATATAAATCTTGCTCTTACTTGCCAAAACCTGCAAGTGGACAAAACGCATGTATGCTTAACGCCACAGAATGTAGTTCAACAGTGCTCCTATCTTGGAAACTTTTGCACTGCGTGCAACCGAATCAACGAAAATGTAAGTGCGCTGTAAGTTGCGCTACCTCGTGAAGCCGAACTACATTCGGGTGTCGCACGAGCTTCATCACCGAGATTTCTCGCTTGATCTGAGAGTCCAGCAGCGGAGATTAGTGAATGCACCGTCTGAGACTCTACCCTCGATAAATCGTCTCCTGTCCTCCATGCCACGGCCCTCCTCACTGCAATTCTAAAGGTCCTCTCTAAACACTATCACCAACATTATCAGGTAGGCACGAGAAGTAGGAAATGCCAAAGCGAGAAGACAGAGAAAGTAACATGCAAAAATAAGAACAAGAGGGAGACAAATTAAGGAGAGAAGGAAGCAAAAGGCCAAATTCCAGTGTCAATTAACAATAAACAAGCTATCAAGTTTTGAGACTTTCTATAAGGAAAAGCAACAAAAAGGTTGGCCTTGAGCAGCACTCATGGAAATAAAAGGCTATCCCCGAGTGCCGAAAGAGCACTACAACGCTTGTACGGACTCTAAGATTAGCGCTTTTGAGCAGGCCGCACAAGCAGCATCTTGGGAAAAGAGCAACGTTACGGCGTCACGAGCTGTGAATTGGCAGGAAAGGGTGCTAAACATGACGAACTGTACTCTCGTCAACTTCGGCACACATACGAACCGAATCAGTTTTGGACACAACCTATTCATGGATCAATGTGCAGGAAACCAGAACTGAATCTCAAGTCACAGAACGGTTGAGGCGAAATTGGAGGGCTCGACACACCCGGGTGAGTCAGTTAGTACGAAGATGGTGAGAAGCGGAATTCAAAATCCCCCGGTGAGGCAGAAAATGGACTCACTTGATCCACCATCCTATGTTGGAGGATCGCCTTTTTGTCCAAAACCTTCATGGCAACGCTCTCTCCTGTATCTGTGTTCTGGGCAAACTTTACCTTCGCGAATGTGCCTTCACCAATAGTTCGACCGACCTCATACTTGCCCACCCTTCTGACCACCATTGTCACCAATTGCTCTTGAATTTGAAACAATCCAGACACCAGTCACATTATCTGCATAACCTGCTTTTCGTCGGTGAGCGCAGCGCGGACAGCTGCAGCCTGGACTCCCAGCACACAAATCTGGACACCCTTCTGCTGATGACTTTTCAGACTCGTTTCGTTAAATTCGAAGGAATCCACCGGCCGTCCTCATCTCTAACTCACTTACTAAGACGCGCAGCTCTCTCCCACTCTCCCTCTCTCTCTGGTTTCGACGGGAATTGTAGTCGAAAGACTACGGCTTCCCTCCTCCTCTCGACGAGCCCACTCTGTATGACCGGCTCTTCCTCCCTCTGCCGGACCTCTGGATCCCTTTCCTCCTTCTTTTTCTTCTTCTGCTTCCCTGGTCCGAAGTTCTCCCGCACTCAGAAGTCCTCTCGATGCAACCCTAAGAAAAGCAAGCAACAGAGACGATATTCGCAATAGAGGATTGGCTGCAGAGCGCAGGCAGGCAGGCTATAGCAAGTGGCCAGGCTCAAGGTTTCCTCGTTAGGCATGGCCCCACTCCTCAGCACCAGCAGCAGCATCCCAGATAGACAGATACGCAAACGAAGGCAGTGTGAGAACTCCACTTAACCAATGCGGATGACTTCCCGACTCAGGGTCAACAGTAGAAGATGTAGAAGTAGAAGATGTCGCACGCACCACCCCATCCATAGCATCCAGGTCAAAACTCTCTCTCGCGCGCGCGAGAGTAAATTCAAGTCTCGATTAAACTATCAGTGTCAGGCATTCACTTTTACATCTCATTCCCGTTCGTGTGCGCGAGCGCGTCCATGTTATCCGCACCGCAGTGCCGTGCGTTGCGTGGCCCCGCTGCTGTGCACCCGTCAGCGTATCTTGCTGTGTGAAGCGAACAGTGACTCGCAGGGCAGTCATGTCCGAAAACTGACGAAGCAGAAGCTTGCAAAGCGCGAGTCAACTACTGTAGTATGATTATTATCTGAAACCAGTGCGCCTCACGCCCCCGCTGTCCAGTTCTTTACCTACAGTCGGGCATATTCAGACCGAAAGATGCTCTGTAAACTCATGCCATGCCCGATTGCCAATGGCTTTCTCTTTATTCTCTTTTCAAAGTCCATCCAGCAGAGTATCTACTGCTGCAGTGTTCCGCTTCACTGTGCCTTTGACTGCCTCAACCCAACCCAACGGTCCCACCCTCACCTCAACCTTCTCTCATGCACGGACAGACAGTACTGAACTCGGTCAAGGACGACAGAAGACAAGAATAGCGGACGCCTATCCATCCACCTCCCTCCGAAATTCCTCCTTCAGACGGCCCTGCTCACAATCCACAAACCCTTCCCTACCTCACTGTCAACAGATTTAGTATATGGACAATTTCATCTTCCCAGCATGCATACCGGGATATATTCTCTCCCTATCACTGGCCTTGACCTGCGCTGCTTCTCGCACCACCGGCAGCGACACACACCAACGGAAATCGCCTCAACCTCCAGAATAAGGAAGTAGGAGCAGCGGCATGGCAGTGTTGGGGATGATGGATGTGTTTTGCGTTGGAGAAGTATTGACTAGGAAGGAGAGAGACCAAAGCGACTCCTGAGTCGTGGCTCGTGACCAGTCCTAACTCCAGCTTCTCAACTTCCGTGAGAATTTTGAAGACGAGGTGAAAGACCTGAGGATGAGTGAATGAATTGGAATTGGAGAGAATGAGTGAAATAGAACTGGAATTGGATTTTATTCACGCCCAGAGAAGAGACAGAGAAAGAGAGGAAGTACAATAACTAAGAACGAGAGAATTGCTATAACACCAAGACAAAAGAGCGGCCGCACCACCGTAATTGGCAGAACTTTGTAGTTAGAGAAGCAGAGTCCACCAGGCCTTGGCGTGGTGGTCGACCCACACCATCCTAGGCACTGGTGGTGGAGTCGAACCCTCCAGGGCCCGCTCCTGGCAGGACAAACCTGCAGTAAACCAAATCTAATGTTTAATATAGCATAAAGGTTCAGTAGAAGCAGCAGAAGATATGTCATAACGCAAGCAAGATGCCCCCCAACAACTCTCAACTCCAACAAGCTTTGTCGTGACGGTGTACCTTTCTGCCGTAGGAACGAATTTTTCGTCCCCGAGCCCTATTCGGTCAATCCTGGCATCGGGCATGTAGGCACCACTTCAGGTTCCCACGACCATATTCCTCGTCCGATTCCTCCTCTGGGTCTCCTCTCCAGTTCCTAGCGTCCATCATCGGCAAGCCACAATCTCTTCATTCCACCGCGATATTTCTGTGCCACAAAACGCGGAAATTCCTGCTGCATTCTTTCTGGCATGCTACTGGTCTAGAGCTGAAATCACTTCTGTGTCTAGCGGTATGATCTCGGTTCCGACATCTCTCGCCCACCAAAAGGAAAAAGGATGAAAGGAATATAAGAGATGGAAAAGCCCAATCAGTGCTCAATGCACAGTTCCCGAGAGCTCTCACAAGCTTGAACCTCTTGTGAGATCGGTTCAAGCTCATCATTTTGACAATTTTTGATAATTTTTGCTGCAGATATCGGACTGTGATCCTGATTCTGGTTCACGTTGCGTTCAGGAAGAATGTTTGACGAATTACGTCCAAGCTCACATGTGTAGGTACGTGATTCTGATCCAGAAGAAAACGTTGATAGCCGACTAACAGCTTCACGGATTATTAGGTTTGTTTAGAATAAGCGTAAGCTTGTCATGTCCGTCAACCACTTTGTTTGGTCTTTTTTCTTAGGAAAGCAGATCTACAAGCAAGTTCGTGAACTGTACATAGTCCCTTGATCCTCGTACGTAGAAAGGAAAAAGAGTTAGAGTGAAAAAGTGAATGATGTAATTTGACTCAACTTCATAACCAGCGAATGAACGGGAAAACGACCGACTAGACACAATTGGTGCGTCATTCATACCAAGATTTTCTCATCGGCAGCCGAGATATTTCTCCTGAGGATGAGTGCATGAAGTCTATCCGCTCTAGTTAGAATCACTGATTTATTGCTTTCACTTTCCCTAACAACTGATGAGATGAGGCTTAACTATATCACCGGTGTGGATGATCTAGCATTTGAGTGTGGCAGCTGCACTGAATCTTGTGATGAAGGAGTGAAGCCTTGGGTGACTTTCGGACACGCTGAGTCTAAAGGGAGACTCCCATCGCGTATGCGGTTCGCTTCACTTGATTTTCTCGGATTGTGGTTTTCTCGGATACACTCTTATCAGGTTTTTATCCGCTTCTTGTAAACCGGAAGTTACACTACGGTAGTAACGGGATAGATGTGAGCAGAAATTTGTGCAGCAAAAGTGAACAGAGATTTGTTTGATAACACCCCAAATAAGTTGTGTTGTGCCTCATCACAGTTTCTTAATAAGGTACTTATGATGTATTGTTTGATAATACCCTTCTGAGTTGGGAAACTAGTCACTTTGTCATTGTTAGTGATAAGTAGGACTGAATATATCAACTTCTTGACCAATCTATCATCTTA
Source organism: Asterella californica (assembly GCA_036924285.1). Taxonomy (NCBI): domain Eukaryota; kingdom Viridiplantae; phylum Streptophyta; class Marchantiopsida; order Marchantiales; family Aytoniaceae; genus Asterella; species Asterella californica. The sequence continues at coordinate 14,526,637 of JAYKYS010000012.1, forward strand.
TGTTTATTTTATTATTTAAAATAATTTGAATGACAAAGAGATTTAATCAATGAATGAAATGATGAAAGATATGATAAAATGATTGATTTTATTGTTGATAGCCAGTCAGAAAGATGATCAACCAATACATCCTTAAGAAAGGTGTGGTCAAGCACAACAAACCTACTGCTGGGGTATGATCAGCTAATTTCTGATGAGTAAATGAGGCAACAAAAATCCACCAGGTTCATTTCACACTCAACACAACATCTGACGTATTACTCAATGTCTACTCTCATCGCACTATTTGCGTTTTACGTCTCTGGGTTCTGTATATCTTGGTATTCGCTTCTTAACATATTTTTATTTCTTGGTAATCACGATTACCGATGATTGTCCGTATCGATCGTGGGTTAGAAAGAACACTAGCAAATAATCATCAATAAGATATAATCACGGAGTTCAAAAACATTTTGTTATCACCTTCAAACATGGACTAACCATGTGTTGTATTCTTAAATTTGTAAAAACATTTTTTTTTTCATATCGACATCTAGTTCATTCAGGTGGAATGTATGTTTTAACGTGAAAAATGTTGGACTACATATTTGTAACTTCTGCTACTAAGCAAAAGTTCTCGGCCACATAAGGGTAGGAGCATGCTGAGATCATATTCGTAACTGGTCGGAAAACGATGCCGTTCATACAAAATGCTCGATGAAACCAAACAGTTCCTCTGTTTCTAGCCGGGATGTCTTGTTAAACGCGCTTTTACACCAGCTCAACTGTTTCATCACAGCTACGCTTTTTGTACGCGGATCATGAGCTGCCACAGAGACTATCGCAAACTGTTCACGAGAACTCACGCATATCGCTCCACACTGGCGATGGATCCCTACCTTTAGTAGACTGAGCCTACCTAAAAGTCACCCGAGGTTAGAATCTCACCAAACCAGAAGTCTCTTTATCATCAAAAGGTGGACGTTCATAGGATCATCCACACCGATGATATAATTATAAGTTAATGGTACACAGATTTTGAAATTCCCCTCTGAAGAAAACAAGAGATGCTTTGTGACTGGTTCCAATTAGTATAATCTAATGACTAAAGTGAGCAGGAATCCGAAAGAATAATACCATCTATTTTCGGTATACCTGAGAAAACCTTTCTGATTGTAACCACCTTGAATTCAGCAGTGCGAAAAAGATGTCATGTACTTTAGTGTCATTAACAATCACGTTCAAATCATTATTCTCCAAGAAAAGCCGAATATTACCTATATTATTCCTCGAGCTGCTTGAGTAGTGCGTAGCCCAAGTTGCCTATAAATGCTTGGTAACCAAGAGGACTTTATTATGCGGGTGGATTGTCTCCGAACAACAACATTGAACTGTTGTACCCAAAATACTTCTGTTGATACAATTTACTTTCAAGTAAAATGTATTACATAAGGACTTAAATCAAAACTCTCCAATAGTTTTGCTTTGTGTGATTCACTTCAAAACTAAATATTGAGTATTAGTCGAGAAATACTGTAACGAAGTTTTGGTGGTTTTCTTTGGAACAAAACAACATTTTCTCTAGGAACCTAAAGTACACTAGAAGAAAGAAGGAATGTTCCTTTGTTTGCTTTTATACTTTCACCTGGGTTTTAACAATATCCAAACTCTGCGTAAAATTTCGGGGTAATATATTTTCGATGACATGAAAAGTTATTTAGAACATGATAAAGTAATGTGAAACCAAACAAACTAAAAACAAGCAAAAGGCAACGGGATACTTTAAAAAGAGTTAGCAAAGGGTAGACAATGGACGACATTTCCTTAACATGAAAAACTAAGAGCCCCATCTCACTGTCGCTTATGCAGTGTCAGACGTCGTCGCACTTTAGGACCACGCAGGATCAGGAATAAGGCTTAAGATTGCACTGTCATCGTCTTCTGAGCTTTTCAATTTTGTAAGCTTTCTTTAGTATATGGCAGCAGCATTGACCTTGGCGGAAGATGAATTTTGGTGTAGTTGAGAATGAGTGTGAGACCCGCAGAAACTCATTTTTTTTTATCGTGCCACAAGAATACACTTGTACTGGATAACCAACGCAAGGTTTGACGAGATAACACTGGAAGGCGTAATATTTTCAAGAATGCCGCTCTTTCTCGACTCAATTGAATATGAACCTTGTACCCGTATTTCTTACAGGTGTAAACATCTCCAAAGTGAGAGACACATGTGGAGAAGTCAGTTCTGCTCTTTGTAGAATTTCTGGCTCTCGATGCATCATAAAGTTCTTGTTTGCTGGATGAAATTCTTTACTTTTTCATTCTTGGATCATGAGGTCTTTAGAATTCTTGCTTCATAGAATTCATTGTAGCTTTGTCGATGACCAGAAGATTAATCTTGGACTCATTTCACACTGCATATTTTTCTGTGATTCAAACTCCATTTCTACAACTTTTGTCTACAAAGCTATGGTCTTCAAAAGGGACCCGGTGGCTAAGCTCAGAAGTTTCAGGTCGAGGTTCAACTCTTCGATTAACCTTGTAAAATAGTTTACTCCATACTCTTCACACGAAGTGTACATCACACATCGATATAATTTCATGAGACTATGCTTCAAGCCATCACGATGATTGTGTCTAAAGTTGCAAAGTGTCTCAAACTACACGTGGACCCTCACTTCCATTTATAATGATACAAAAGTATCCTAAACTGCAGCTGTATGCGACTATAGTGCGGTCTCCAGTTCCAATTTTGTTTAATGCTTGACACATTCTTGAGAAAAGGCAAACATTAGAATTGTCAGCAAAATGAAAATGACGCAGTTCTACCATGTTCAACCGGAAGTGCGATGGGCCTCTAAGATCAGAGTAATCAAGTTACTCCCTAATTAAGGGGAGAAAAAACTACTGTGATAATTTTACATAATTAAGTTTGTTAATCTTCTATTTCCTTACCTTTGAGTATTGTGCTTTGTACTTTGCTCTCTTACCGCCTGAACTTGAGATTAAATTCAGGGTTGACCCGACATTTCCCTCAAGACAAGCATACCATTTCATCATACTTACACTTGTCAAAATCACTAGATATAGCACTACATTCACTTCTAGAAAAAACTAAAGATTTCTTTTACATTCACTTCTCTTGTTTATTAGTTTGCTTTTGCCAACTATCATTATGCTTCGACAGAAAATGCATACGTATACTAGTGTGATTCAAAACAACAAAAATATTTATCTACTTATATATAGACTGCACAATAGTAATAAGAAACTTATAAATATATCTTCAACATGTTTAGTTTAATTTCTGGTTACATCAGTCGAGTGGAAATCAAATTTAATGTATTATTACATATTATAAATCACAATTTGAATTATAGTTTCTGTGCAGATTTAATTTACATATTTAATGAACATCCAAGCTCAAAATCGTTAGTATTCATCATAACAAATTGACAAGCCATCACCATCCAAAGGTTCACAATATATTTTGTCGAGACATGAAAAGTCATCACAAGGATTGAGGACGTTTTTTATAACATCATCATATTATAAGTTTGAACCGGTCAATGCACGATCGATTCAACGGATCACTAAATCTATTAGGGCGTGTCAAACTTGGTAAAATATATTCTCGAATGGCTAAAGATATAAAGTCCATAACTCTCTATATATGCTGGACTAAACTTTTATGGTTAGCTTTGAATGGAGCCTAGATTCTATGACCGTGGCTGTTAAAGGACAGGTCACAAAATAAATTCCATGAGTAAAATACAAGCAAACTCTTACAGCCAACTTCTGTTACAATAGGATAGTGACACTTCTTATTATCCTTAGGAGATTTGTTCACTTAAATCCTCAAAAAAACCAACAACAAAAAGCTACGCTTGTAATGGAATTGCGGGGCTATATGTTAACGATTTATCTGGATCTAAACTCATTCTTTTTTTCTTTTCCACGTTTCACATCGACTCTTTTCTTCGGACTGTCACTCTTCGAGTTCATCCTTTTCTCTTCTTAAATCACAAGTTGTAGTATAAAAATTAGGGTCTCACGTGACATTCTTCTCCTAGTCTCTATAACGAACTTGGAGATGAGAGTCAGAGGGACTTCTTCCAAGAGATAAACTCGAGGAGAGAAGTCTTGAGAGATTAGTAGCCAAGAATTATCAATGGAGAATGCTACTTCATCATCGAGGGAGAAGGGGAAGGAGCAACCAAAGGAGAAGGATAAACCGACTACATATAAGTTGCAGTCGGACATCAAGGCTGCTATGGATATAAAAAGAGTTCTCAAGGAGAGTCTCTTGTGCCATGGTAGAATTTACCTTGAGAGAGGTTTTAAGAATTGCAAAGCGAGATTTTCATGATGTCATCCTCGACATCATAAAACACAAGAGGTAGATGACAAGAGAAGCAATGATATTGCATGCTCTCGACACAAGGTCTCTTCTTACAAGGAGAGAGAGAGAACTTGTGAAGTGCAATGCACTACCCATAAAGATCAAAGTTGAAGGATGCATTTTGAAGATGATGACGATGAAGTAAAACAAAGCTCTAGTAACTATAGTCATAGTGACAACAAAAAGTCTTATGAGGGTTGGAGATCTAGAAGAGCTCATTGTTACTCTAATCGATCATAGATCACAGATCAACATAATGTCAAAGGATTTGTATAAGAGAGAGAGATGGCTTATCACATAGAGCATGGATGAATGACCAGGGTGACAAACAACACATGTGGATACCTATATGATGCTTGTCATGATGTTAAGATACGAATTGACGATGTTGCAACGAAGTAGAAATTTCTTCGATTAGGAAGCAACATCATACCCACTTATCATTATACAACCATATATTACTTCGATGAGGATGGAGATGAAGATACTAGATGGATCGGCATATTCTCAAATTCAAGATGAGAAGAGGACGATATAGTTCTTAACTGTACCTCCAAATCTTGGATGTAATAAAGATCATCGGAGAGAGAATCCTCACTCACCTTCAGAATTTTATGAGAGGATCACTATAGAGTGTGATTGTAGTGGTGCGAAAGAGATGATGCTCTCGTCTGAAGAGGAGAGTGCTTTTTATACATAGTTTATAAAGTTTGAAGAATTGAGATTGTTGTATATAGAAGGGTTGAAGAGATGAGAAGAAAAGTTAAATAACGTTTGTGTGAAGTTGAGATGGATTTGCAGAGTGTGGAGAATTAGGTGAAGATGAAAAGATCTCAAGAGTTTACGAAGAGGATGGGTTGGAAGATCCACTAAAAGAGATCATGTCAGTTGGATTGGGAGAAGAGGATGACAACATGCAGATTTACTCGAGAGAACTTTATTCTTTGATTGAGCTGTTCCGAACACCAGAAGTGTGAGTAGAGACGAGTACAAAATGGTGGACAAGAAAGTGAAACCAGTTGCAGAACCTCTATCGGACGACACTAATCAGCAGAGGGAATGGACTTTGAGGGAGAAGAGCTTACGAGATCATATGAGGATTAAACACAAGTTCGCAAAGCCAACTCTCGAGGAATTGAAGATAAGGTCGGATGGGTCTCTTCGATCAGAAGAGATGGTATGCTTCAAGGAGATGTTTTCACGACATGAGAAAACATTGTCTTCAGATCGCACGAGATAGGATGTGTGGATCCGTATATAGTGACTGTGATTGTTATCTTCATAATATCGCATGTGTCATGAAATTTGAGAACAATTTCAGTACCACGGATCACTTGTCTAAATTGGTGGAGTTGCTTAAGGAGAATTATGGATGGATATATTGGATCTTTTGTTCGTGTCGTATTTTAGTCGATGATTTACGGTGCCGAAGAAGAATAGATCATAGTGATTCATCTAAGATATGCAGGCGGTGAATGCAATGACGTAAAGAATACAGGGGGTGGGATTGATCTTGGATGAGTTTGCTAAGACGTTTGCAAGACGAGCAATTTATCCGATGAGAGATCTCTACTCAAGATACGATCAGTTTCAGTTTGCTGAGGAGAGTAGGAACACGACGACGATGAGAATGCTGTTGGGGTTGGTTCAGATGTGTAAATTATCTCAAGGAGCTACCAACTCGGTTGCACATATGATGAAAGAGATGAACATGGTCTTAAGAGACTTCATCCTCGAGAAGATGATGTCATTTTTGGACAATATTCCAATCAAGGGATGTCAAGAGGATGAAAAAGATGAAGCATTAAATCAAAGAGAGTGTCGGAAGTACGTTGTCGATCACACATACGTGACTGCGAGAAGATCTTATATCGACTAGATGAAATTCATCTTACACTATCAGACATGAAGTCAACTTTTGAGATAAAAAATGTTGTTATCGTATGACATCTTTGTGGATCATTAAGATGAAAATCAGATCCGAGTAAGATTGATGTGATAAGGAGGATGCGATAGAGAGGATGCATGATAACTCCTTAATAGAAGTACGGAGGTTTTTAGAGACGTGTGTATTTTATCATATATTGATTCCTCGTTATGCTCATGTGACAGATCCACTATATGGTTTGTTGAGAAAGGATCATAAGTTTCGATGGGAGAAGAAAAACCTTGAAGCCATACAAAAGTTGAAGAGGTTGTTATCGTCTCTTCTAGTACTAAGAAGAATGGATTACAAGTGTGGTAGACCGATAGTCAGTATCATGGATATCAGTCTTATCTCAATCGGATGGATCGTGGGACAAGACAATGCAGACTATGATAGATTTATTGTGAGGTTTGAAGTCAAGGTCTTAAGTACTCATCAGCGCACTTATCCGCAAGTCAAGATGAGTTGTGGGAAGTCGTTTCAACCATGAAGACAGAAAAAGAGTACCTTATTAGTGCGTATGTGGGTCCATCAAATTATTACTTAATCCTTCTTGCGAGAAGGGTTAAGTAATAAATTAATGCCACAAAAATTAATGATTTTTTATGACGTTGAGCTCCGGTCTTGTAGTTTGGAGAGCGCTTTGTTCTATAGATTGCTTATGGTTTATCTATGGACGAAGATGTCTTCTTAGTCCACTTAACATTTAAAATTTAGATAAAAATATTATTCAAATTTTCTTTAGTATACATATTTTATATAAACATATATAAAAATGTAACAAAAACCAAAAAATACACTACAACCGAATGTTTAAACAAAATCATAACTTCCGAAATAGCACCTCGCAAACCAATCTCCATTGTGAAATTTTCCCCTCCTTGTGCACTTGTCTTCCTCCGCGCTACACGTTCCAATTCGCTTTGGATGCATATTAATTACGCTATCCAAAACTACGAATCCGAGAACCTCATAGCAAATAGAAATCAATTTATTATAAATAAGCGAGAATGAAAACCATCATAATGATCTCATCTATCAAACTTCTCTCTCCATTCGTGATCATCGAGTATGTCAACATCGGGGAATCTTTGACCAACTGCTCACAACTCCACAAGTCGGGACTCGGATCCGGACTCTTGTTTAATATTTTTCCTTTTTCTGTTTGCACGTTGTGATCGTAATGCCCCTGTTTAGGACAAAGGGGGTAAAGGCTTTGTCGAGACGCGGGCCGAGCGGAGTCACGAGAAGTCCATATCCTTCCCCACGGCCTTGTACAGTGAATTTTGTTTTCTCTTATCAGAATACGTGTAAGTGTTATAAAAAGTTATTTTTTAAACTATTATATAAATTAAATTATTTCATAAATATTATATATTAATTTCTCCCGGAGTAGCCAACTCATCGAGAGAGAACCTAAAAGTGAAGAGCGGGCTGATGCGTTCCTGGGGTATAAGTCCGGAGCCCTAATTGTTATATCGTGCCGTTTGTCGAGGACATTAATTAATATTCAAACCCTTCCCATCGGAAGGGTTAGAATATTAATTAACGTACACCTCATGTACACTTCAATGTACATGAGGTGAATATCCTCTTTCACATATCCATATAATCCATGGATCCTGCAGACGACATTCAAGTACTTTTAGAAAATAAAATCAAAACATGGACCTTTATATGTTCGTAAGTCACACGCTTGAGACATAAGCTCAAGCTCCTTCCCCACAGCCTTGTACAGTGAATTTCGTTTTCTCTTATCAGAAAACATCTAAATGTTATAAAAAATATAAAAAATATTATTGAAAAAATTTAAATTAGTTCAGAAGTGATATATGTTAACCAGTCTCGGAGTAGCCAACTCATCAGGATATAACCCAAGTGAAGTCCGGGCTGATGCGTTGCTGGGAGGATAAGTCCGAAACACTAATAGTAAAACCGTGCCGTTTTCAAGTTAATTAATGTTCTAACTCTTCCCGTCAGAAAGGTTAAAACATTAATTAATGTAACCATGTACACTTCAAAGTGTACATGGGTGAATATCCTCTCTCATATCTATAGAGTGTAAGCACATGTTGAGAAATAATGAGTATTAAAAACGTGAAAAATATACGTTGAAAATAAAAGTTTTTTCTCAAAATACTTCACGCGTCACGGCTACATTCAGGGAGAGTATGTGGAAACAGGAAATATTATTATTAGTGCGTGTCAAAGCAAGAAATGGATATTCAGTTACTGACTAACGAATATCCTTCCCCACGGCCTTGTACATTGAAATTAGTTTTCTCTTATCGGAAAATGTATAAGTGTTATTAAAATTTATTTTACTAAGTTATATAGAAAATTAAATTAATTCATAATTGTTATATGTTAGTCACTCCTGGAGTAGCCAACTCGTCCGAAGAAAACCCATAAGTGAAGAGAGGGCTGCTGCGCTCCTTGGGATATAAGACCGGAGACCTAATTGTCTAAAGGCGCCGTTTAGCTGAGGACATTAATTAATGTACTAACCCTTCCCGTCGGAAGGGTTAGAACATTAATAAGTGTACATGAGGCCCATATCCTCGGTTGTAGCTCATCTAGATTGAGGCATCCCCAACGACCTTGTACAGTGAATTTCGTTTTCTCTTATCAGAAAACGTATAAGTGTTATAAAAATATATTGTAATAAGCTATAATAAAATAATAAAATCATTTATATGTTATATGTTAATCTTTCCGGGAGTAGCAAATTGACCCAGACAGAACCCATAAGTGAAGAGCTAGCTGAGGCCTTGCTGGAGGTATAAATCCCGGGAGTGAAATTGTCGAATAGCATCAATTTACAGAGGCATTAATATATATTTCTAACCCTTCCCGCCGGAAGGGTTAGAAACATATATTAAACACCGATGTACACTAAAGTGTCATGGGTGAACAAGCAGCCTTGTGAAATAACGAATAAGCCTCGCAGTTGATCGATGGGTTGAGTGACAGGTTCCGACTCACAAACATGGGTATATAACAATGAGGAAAGACAAATATTCGTACTTTAGTTCAAGCAAAACATGTTCACTTTTCCCATGAAAGGATCAGACTTTAAACTCCATGGTTCTCTGTCGTTAGTAATATGATTGAATAGGAAAATAATATTCATACGAAGTGCACTTTTGGCCTGAGGGCCTGAGGGAGGGAAAAGACAAACATGGAGAGAGACAAAGAATCTAAAAGTGTGATTTGACTAGACATTACATTGAGATGTCACAGAACTTGTGTATATATCAATTAATGTCAGACTGTAAGCTCTTTCAAGAAGTGTGAGTTGGAATTCTATAAAAATAAAAATAAAAATATTGGTAAATAAAAATATATTCTAAAATAAATAATAAATATTAACTGCATACTACACGCTAGAACTTTCAGGGAAAATCCATAAGTCATATGAATTCAATCACGCACCAAGAACCGTAAGATCGCTTTGCTTTCCTGTCAGAAAATAGCTTGTATATAAAGTTTAATTTATCATCTAACCTTTCTCATAAAAAAAGTTAGGCGATAAAATAAAATTCTTTACATATTTTCCTCTTCAAGATGAAAGAGGTGAATATACAAAAAGATTCTATAATATGATTCATATAGAATAAAAAAGCAAAAGATAAAGCTTCTCAAGAGCTTTCCGTCAATCCTCGCATGTCAGGAGAAACATGGATGGAACAGTAATAGTTAACGTTCTCTTTTTCTGTGCTCTCTTTTCCCTTTGTGCTAACCGGTAAAAGAAAGGTTCCAGAAGGACAAGAGCCTTCATAGTGAGGTTTGTGCTTTAACCTCACTATAAAATGCGACCTCTCAGACCCTAGGCGCACATACCAGTTTTTCTTCATTTTCAAACCTGACTTAATGTTTGAAGTTCCGTGATAAGTTTTGACTCCAATTATCTTGGAATTTAACGTAAGCGGACATGTGAATCCAGTTTTTGTCTAAAGTGCTTTTCAGGAAACACGTAAGCATACAGTCATCACTTTTTGGTTCTTATAACACACAGTCATCAAATCTTTAGACTCTGAGTCACAGTACATGTCAACAAAATACAATACACGTGTGAAAAAAGGTAAAATTTTGACCCCTCAAGTACTCCACTAAAGCTAAGCTGGACTTTTGCAGTCCCGCTTTAGTGGAAAAATAAAACTCGGTAAGTGCGCATGCGTCTCTTATTACCGAACTTAGTAACCGTGATAAAAGTCCACTATTGAACTTATGTGCGCCTTGGGCCTTAGAGCGTATCGCCAAAAGATTTAGTGGCAGAAGAAGATATCTTCACCTTGTTGTTACACTAGGTGAGTTTGGACATGTAACCAAGAAATTTATGAACGTGGCAAACATACATAACGGATAGTCATTAGGCGTCCGTCCGATTTCCATGGCGGATCAAAAGTTGGACCCACCATATCTGGATGTCTCAAGTGGAGGTTAGATCAACACGCTAATTCGTCCGTACGTCCGGTCCGTACGCGTAATTACGGCGCCATTTTGATATATATATTTTCTTAGTTTAATTCGTTTAGTTTTCTAATATTAGTATCTTTTCTCCTATAATGAGTTACTACTTTCCAGTGATCTTGGAACTGAATTACTTGTCCGACTGTTACCTTACTTTGCTCACCTTCTTAACCAGTAACATGTTTAAATTGAACGTAGTTAATAATAGGTTTTTTCAACAAATTCTATCGGAAGCGGAAGCCGCTTTTGGTTGTTATTTTACAAAACACAAAAATCGAAATCCTTCTTAAGTCTCCTGCTCGTGATTTTAAGTCTCTTCTCAGTAACTTTCTTTATATGTATATTCACCCAAGGTAGTTCGCGTTTACTGCTGTGATTATTTGGCTGGTATTTTCTGTTCGTTTCTTCCGCGGGCCAGTCCGGTGGCGTTCGGGAGTCCCTTACGGTAACTTTATTTTCTTTCGGACCCCTTTTGTTCTTCTGTTTTTTTTTTCCAGTCCAGATACTCTGAATTATATCATTCATGTGAGAACGAACGGGAGGCCGAATACACAGAGACAAGCTTTATAGAAAACAGTTTCTGCAAACTGCAGATTTACATTTACATGCCCACAACCAAACTACTACAGTGGACAGAGCACTCTGTTTATTTCACGGTGCCCTGTACAAGGAAAAACACGGTGCCATGTACAAGGAAAAACACGTATACTCACGTAGACGTAGACCAATAAAACAGAGCATTGGTCTACGAGACTTTAATATTGAAAAAAGTACTCGGCCCACCAACAGTTCACACACGCTTCAGACATCGATAGGAAACATCGGTCTGCTCCAGTCGACCGCAGCAGCGCATCGACAAGAGGGATGTACTCAGGAAGAACATCATCGGCCGAACGTGCACCTTCCGGTTGGCAAGGAACTTGTACTTCAGATGGAGATTTCCCTGTACCCGTCGTATCTACTGCAGGTTGTTCGTAGTACCTGCGTTTGCAGTGCACACAACGCACAGTTTCCTTGAAAAAAAAGATGTCATCAACGTCCTCGGGAGTAATATCCCCGGGCCTGATTAGAGAAGTCCACAGAGCGTCCGCGCGAGTCTTATGTATACCATGCTGAAGAAGCCACCTGGGAGACGGGACGTATTTACCAGACATCAGCATGGCGCGTAAACAACGTGGAAAAGTGGTTGAGAGGGATGCCGACTCTTATACCTATTGAACTGCAGTGCTCTCTGTAAAATGTTGAAGTACGACAGCTCCACGCGGTTCTTCGTATCAGCTGCTCCAAGTAACATATGCAACTCCTTCCCATCTGCAACCATTGAGTCACTGATATTCTTCATGCTGGCAATATGGTGCTCCTCCTCGTCATCCTTGAGGCAGTAACCGATCATTCCAACAAATGTGTGCAATCCCTTGTTAGACAGTACCTTCACACACACCTCGCCTCCCACAGGTTTGCTCTTGTCCCACCCAAGAGCCTGCATCACACGCTTCTTCACGTCAACACACGATTTAGCATAGATGCAGATTACACCTTGGAAATGTAAGTGGAGAAGACTCCCTCCACGCTCGACAGAGAAGACTCCAGACAGGCACTGTCCGTGAAGAAATTCGGAAAGCAACGAGAACAAAGCTGTGTCCAAATCAGTCCCGGTCCTGCAAACTGTGATTGATGTCTCCATGCTCGGCCTCTTTGCTCTCGCCTCTCTCCTCAAAAACATCGTCTCGGGAGAAGGATCGATAGTGCACACAAACAAAGCGAAACTGGAATGGGTCTAAAACGGAACACAAGCAAGGAAAGGTGCACGCTCTGTACATGCAAGCAACAGTGGACTCAAAACTATCGTCTGAACGCTTAAAAAACGTAGGGTAGGAAAACATCCGAAACCTCCGATCCTGCAAGTACATGGATAGATGATCAGTCGAATAGGCGAAAAACCTGTAAGGCCCAGCCAGATAATATATCGGAGAGAAATATATGGGCAAGGAAAACAACTCTTGCTAATCCGCACGTAATCGAACTTAACCAAGAAGGGCACGATTTGTCGAGAAGAAGCTAGCTCTAAATACGCATACGTCCGCGTTAGGCGAAGCTTGTTCTCAGAAAAAGACATCATAGGCAGCTCCTTAGACAAATACGGGAAACGGGGAACTGCATCAGAGAAACACAGAGACAACTCGTCTGCCCGGGCGGGGCTGCCATGCTGCTGGACATTGGGAGTCTCCGAAGGTGACTCATCGACGTCGTGATCAACGTCCTCATCGACCTCCTGCGTATCGCCTTCCAAATCATCCATACAAGCAACAATGAAAAAGAAGAACTTATCTTCGTCGAGGTCATCTCGTCCGCATTCGTGCCTGGACACGTTCAGCTCGTGAATAGCCACTAGCTGCGAACTTGCATGCTTTCGTTCCTAACGACGAGCACTCTTCGGCATCTGGAAAACCCGCACTCGTGCTCGCACCAATTCGCCCGCCACAAGAAACGCACCAACCCAACCCCGCATCAACTAACCCAGCCCCTGCCAAGAAACGAGAACGTTCGCACCAACCACGCCATCCCGTCGCATCCATCGCTATCTCTGCAGAAACAACCACAGAAACCAAGAAATAAACCAGACACGCACCATCCCGACGCAAACAAAAATACTCCCGCTCGGGGCAGCACGAAGAGCTCATCGACTTCCAACGAAGAAAAGTCATAATCCTTTGCAAAGACGCCATCCACTCGCATGGCCTCGGCCGCTAACGAAATCACACGAAACGACAAGTTCCCTGCAGCGGCAACAACCAAAACCTCCCGGGCAGCAACCAACCAAAACCTCACGAGATGAGAAGTCCCACCGTGCAGCAACAACCAAAACCTCGCGGCACCAACGAGACCGCCAAACCGTGAAACAGAAAACGACATGATCTGCAATCAACATTATCGGCTGCGTCAGAAAAACTACAGAGAAAAACCAAGTCCTGCAACCTAACCCCGCTACGCACTTGCCGCCGTTCCCTCCCCGCGCTTTTTCCACTCCACAAAGAAATTAAACACTATCTAAACCCAACCCCGTCTTCAAGACACCCCGTTACCCAGTTACCGCCCAACCACCAACTCGTATTTTCCCGTCCCGATACCGTCATTTGTCGTCTTGCTCTCTTCTGACGTTCCCGACGTTGGGATGTATATTCCCATGACATTACACTACCCAAAATATTTGTGCGAGTGCTTTATGTGTAACAGAGAACTCTACCCCAAGTGAATTACGAGCCTAAGTTGTTGCCTGAATTAGTGGATTACGCTAGTACCATGCCATCCTACACGGCTTTCTGCGGGGTAAAGCTCTTAACCGAAATTTTATCCTCTGCCCGTGATTTTACTGGCTCTTGCTGTTACCTTACGTATAGCACAAGCCACTGGAAGGAGTGGCTTCTCAGTCCTGAACCACTCCCCGGGGTGAAACTGAGCAGCCACGACCACTCTTGTGGCTTGCACAGCATAAAGAAAAATGAGAGTATAAAGTTCGAGAAAAACTTTTACATGATCTAATATTTAGAGATCGTGATTTGTGAGAATAATATATATATATATATACCATGGTTTATAAAAGAGGATCGTGATTTATCAACTAGATCCTCTACGGAAGATGCTGTATCCTACATAAATACCCTCCAAATACAAAGGAAACGAACTTTATACTTCCAAAATCCTTTACATTACCTAACAAAGCTTTCACCAGTGTTTTACGTGGAGCGAGAGGTCTCGTGTTGTAAGATCTCGAGGGAACCTCATAACCGAGAGCCAGAACAACTGGGCCTCCCTCTCGCAACATAAAATGAGGTGGTTTCTAAAATAATTATTGTCTTTGTTAGCACCTGTGAAGTTTTTTAATCGCACACAAATCATAATTACGTATGTCATGAAATGTCAGATCACTTTATGGTTAGATCTAGTTCAGGAAACAAAATATAAAAGCGATGAAAGAAACAGGAATGATTCATTAACGTTCCTAGTATCATTTACTTGCGCAATACAGTGAAGAACAATGGATGATTTGGCAGTATCAGTTCAATATGTTTAATATGTTTTCATATGAAAATAATAAATTCATTTGGTTTGAACTCTAATGGGGCCTTACAAGACAAGGATGTGGACACGTCATACGAGAGTTTATCTGCATTCTAAAGGTCCAAAAATTGCTTTAGAAACGATGAGCGTTCTGAAGACAGCCGCTTTCCCTCGGCTAGCGACTAACGGGGAGACGTCCCCTGAGTTTTCTGCGGCATGGGGCTAGGTAAGATGTTGTAATTTCAAATGTACTTTCAAATGAAGATGTTGGTCTTACGACTACTGTAAGACCAGCATTTGGGATCCAGCTCTCTGTAACCTGTTTTCTAATGCTACTATAACTCACAAAAGAGTCTCAAGATCCTAACAGAGCTTTACGCGACGAGGATGCCACGAGATGCACAGACATTCCGTAATCACGAATACTCTTTTAGTTACTCGTTCGTTTTTCCATAATCTTACCCGAAACCTCGAGGTTTGTTTGACACGGCCACTGTTCTTGGAGATAACTCCCGTACCTGAATCCCGATCTCTGCTTGTGGTGTTCTTGTCCTCGTCCTGTTGTCGGATCGGGGCGCATGATGGTCCCGCTGCTTTACTCATAATTCCGTTTCCGGTGCTTTCATTTTCCTCGTGCCAATCGGTGTCATTTCCCATCATAGTTCTCCTAGGTTTTTTCTTTCTATCAGCTGAACATCGGAACTAGTTGTTAACAGGGTGGTTTCGGAGTTTCTTTGTTGATGATAATCGTTTTCGTGGTTTATTTTTCAGTTGGAACTTACTTTTTTTCTTACACCGGTTATTTTTCTGAACCACACAATAAAAACTCCGTCGAAAATCTGAGAGTATCTTTTTTACAATGAACTAAAAGTTGATTATTTGATGATTTAAAGACGGTCCAAACCATGCTAGAATGGAGTTGAAAACCTTTCCTTCGGAGGAGTGAAAGCAGAGTAGAACTGAACGACAGAGTTGAACCTTGTGCTCTCACAAAGTAGGCTCATTGTAACGCTGTAGTCCGCTTGGGCTAGGCTGCTCTGCACGCTGAACTCAGCGCACAGTTTTGCATGGCCAAATGCCTCATCCTCCAACTTTGCAGACTAAGCTCTTGGATAGAAGTTCTGAAATGACCTCTTACGAAACAATCGTCCCGGTCGGTACAGTCTTGTTTGCGACGTAAACTAAACTTTTCAAGGTGTGAGCTGCAAAGTTGGACAAACAGCAACTCCTCCTCGTGATGGTTGTCAATCTCCTTGTCAAAAAGCCGCCGGACTAAATCACCATTACTGTTATTAAGGGCGAAATCAATATTCGAGTCAATTAACCAGTCGGCAAGGACAAAATAATACTCTCACCAAGTCTGCAGTCGGGAAGTTAGGAAGTCAAAGCTCACTTGGATCACCTTCTCCACCTGGGCATGCACAACCTCTGGCACCAAACTTGAGCTTGCAATCACACCGAGAACTTCTAGTGAGAGATTTTGCATCAATTCCAAATTCTCACCCTCCAGGAGTTTGATGATAGTGCACCACACAGAAAAGATAACCTTACCATACTCTTCCAAAACAGCTCTCCCGTGGGCACCGTGTCGTCCACTTAGACCTTCTCCCAGCCAATCTGTGTCCTCCAGCCATCTCGAAGCTACAATGACCTCGGTGGTAGCCCTACGGAAGTTGATGGATTGACTTGCACGGGAGAGCTTACTTACGAGTGACATGGTGGTCGCACAGAGCGTCAACTATGCGTGCTTGTATAAAAAATGAACTCTCTGGTCTGGTAGGTTCAAGACATCGAATTATCTCAGCCTCATGATATCTCCAGATTCGAGTGGAAAAGAATCCAGAATTGTTTAGAGTCGAGTACACAATGCTACACATCTTCTAGCTGATGTGTACTCGACTCCAATCAATGCTGGAATGTTTTTCAGAACTTGATAGGATACTGTGTAGATTCAAAGTAACCGAGAGTGAGATTTGAATCCGAAAAGCTCCTCTTCAATGGAGGCTCTCGACACTAGCCTACAACTACTATAATACAATCTATGTCTATAAGAAACTACTACAAATGCAAGAAAAGAGAAAATATACTATATAATTCAAAATAGCTCACATATTAACAAAATGAAACGTTTGTAGAAATCTTCAAACAATCAGGAAGATTATTAATGTACGTAAGGATTAGAGACCAAGTAACGAAACTCCTTGGATCGTTTCCAAACATCAATCGCATCACAGAGAATCTCGTCTAGCTCTGGATTAGAAACTGACACAACAGGACCTTCTAGATTCAACCGTAAGAGTGCATCAAGATGCACTGAAGTCAAGTGGTTGCGATACTTACTCTTTATCAAGTTCTGAAATGAAAATGCACTCTCGCAATGCACGCAAGAATTAAAAGATTAGAATACTTAATCTTTAAACTCTCTGACAGTTCAATCATCGCCCATAACTCAAGAAATGAAAGATCATGAGACTCAATAACAGCATATGTCTTGAACAAAAAAAACTCACTTTGCAATGCTGCTGAATGGAGAATGGGACCCTTCGATATTCCATGAAGGTACTTTACCTGATCAAAGTGTTGAGAAAGACGATCCAGCTCCTTGATGCCTCAGTTTTTCAAAGCAACCATTTGCTTTGACATTTGAGACGGAGACAAGATCTTTAGCGCCCCAATCATATCATTGTCCATGAAACGTTCTTCCAGTGAAGTACAAATGACTTCTCCGAATGCTTTTTGGAAAGATATTGTAGCTTCTAGATTAGTTCCTAGTCTACAACGCTGCATTTCACAAGAATGAAAAAAGTTATCTCTGATTTCTGATGACAGACGTTTCATGAAACCTCCTTCAGGTCCATAATCAAGCAGAACATGATACCTGGTCTCATTGTTCCACAGAAATTTGTTTAGATCAACATGTTCCACCATGTAGATCATCCTAATCGAAACTATCTCTTCAGCTACAATACCTCTGATGCCTGAGACATCCACCACTCTTTGCTGAAAGACGAGACTCAACCGTGCAAGAGAACTCAAGATATCAGCCAAAAAGTAAAGACAGTAAATCAGTTTGAAACTCCTCAACTTACCATACACACTTTGTGCAACCCCGTTGTCGTGTTGTGGATTGGCTAGGGTGTGAAACCACCACATATCCTTATCGTATGTGTTTTGATGTTGAGGAGCCACCGAGACCTTATCGTGTCAAAAGATAAAGCTCCACGTGGACGATCTGTGTACTCTCCGCTGAGTGGAGATATGGGTAGTCCTCTTGTCGCCATATGCGAAGTTGATGTATAAGTAGAGAGGTGCGCGGAGCTTGAGATATAGAGTGTAGAGTATCCAAATCTAGTGTGAGTGTGATCAGTATCAGCGGATGAAGTAAGCGGCAATGCGAGTGGTAGGCATGAACGGAGAGCCCTTTCATGCTCCTGATCTTCCACTTGTGCATCCATTTGTCATTAAGATCCATTGTCTATCGCGGGATCACTTTCGAGTATTTATGGTAGCTCATTAGAGAGAATCATTTATGACTGCGGTGATGGCTACTCCGGATCCTATCATTCTTCCCATTGTCACTTACGACGCGGTTTGGGATCTTACTGTCTACATCTTGCTCTAATGTGGTATGGATCCTCCATTGGATCTGAACTTTCCAGTGAGCGTTCCGTTTAACACTTGGGTCGAAATACGTTGTTACAGTCGACCAAAGGTGACGCATCGGGAGTTTGTGGTGAGGAATTTCGGAGAGGATTATTATAACCAGATAATAGCTTCATCCGTTCCTTTTGTAGTTCCGTTTATTGTCAACCGTTTTAGTGGGATTCTGACTCTATATTGAGTGTAGTTTGTTCTTCACGTCTACGTGCTTCTTGACCAACGGTATCGTCAACGACACATGTTTGTAGTTTGTTCAATATAAGCTCTGAGGCCAAAATGGTACTCTTGGATAAAAATTCGTTCCTTGTGTTTGTCATGTGAGTGAAGACAAAATCTTTTTTGTTAACTTGTTTCTTATTGATTGAAAGTTTGATCAATCATCTTCTACCAAGTTCTTTTCACGTTTTTGAAGGTTAGAGGCACTTCCCGTGGGCCATTCGCGGAGTGTGAGATATGGTTGGAAGCTTGGGAGACGAGGATGCCCGTGGACTTAATGGTTGCTTGATTTGAAGCACGGATAAGAACGTTTCGATCAATTGAAGCTGAGAGTGTCAAATTCGTGACCAATTTTGTTTCCGTGAGGTCTTTCTCACTTTCTGGGAGTTCTGTGAAGTTGCTGGAGATGAATTGACTGTTGCTGGAAAGCTCTTGAGATGGACTTGCTGATGGACTTCGAGATCAATCGATTCCAAGCCTGAGTGAAAAAGTTATGACCGGCTGAAGTTGGGTGTCTCAAATCGAAAGCTATGATAATAGACGACTGTAAACTGGAGACATTGAGAGAGATATGGAGAGTTTGAGGTCGAATTTCGCTATGAAACCTTCCAGGGTCTGAGAAGGTACAGTCAGCTACCTACATGTGAAATTTCAGACCATTTGGATTATTAGATATAAGGGTATCATTGTTTTTGTGCACAAGGGTCTGCATATCGTCTTGTGTCATTGACAATAAGGGCTTGGATTATTCCGAGAGTTGGTTGAGGATCTGCTGGTGAAATTTTACAGAGTGGTAGTGATGATGACACATTAGCTTCCTGAGAAGTTTGAGCCGTTTTGGTCGAGTGGTTTGTGAGGAATCGAACAACAAAGTTTTATCGAAATAGTATCATGTTATAAAAATAGCGAACTTTGGAAAGACATAGATGCCAACTCAGAGATGATCTCTCTGCATGTAATACCTTAATAGAGAGATTATTCTACAGGCTATCTGTTGGCCTTGGTTTCATCTCATTCTGAGCTTTGGTTGAGGAGTGACAACGAGGTAAAGTTGAGAGGTTCTTGCTCCGAAAGACGCAAGAGTTAAGATTCTTTGAAGAACAGGTCGACTTGGAGTTTTTGCTAGTGCTTCAGAGCACTTGATCATGGGTATGGAGAGTTGTTGACTGTATTACATGTGTTTGGATCCTCTCCATACTCGCATGCCTGATTGTACGCCCAGTTGGTTTGATTGGACTTGTGTGCGGGCGTTGCGCTTAGGTTTCTTTTCTATTAGGAGTGCTGGTATTTCTCTTGTGATGAGGTTGGAGTGATGACCAGCAGACCCAAGAGTGCTTGCAGTGATGGCAGGAACAAGTTGCCCGTGCTTGTTATCTCGGTTCTATTCCTAGTCGAGTAAGAGAGAGATTTGTCGAGAGGACGTGAGAATATCGTAGTGGGATAGGTTCAGAGTGTACTTGGAGGTCAGAGAGAGGTTTGAGTGATCGCTGGTTCCGAGTCACGGAGTGCGACACGTACTCTCTACAGCTAGATACCCGGTGTATTCTCAGATAAAAAAGCACGTCACACGACACCGTGATCCTCTGAAGACAAAACATCACGAAAGTAAGTAAGTATCGACTCTAATGAGTCACAAAGTGTGGAGATAGCTTGTGCTCGACTGAGCCATCGATTTTTTATGTACCTCTTCAATGAACAACGAGCATCATCTAACTCTCTCTGTAAAGCACCAAATTGCTCTCCACGTTTGGATGAACGCTTGAAGTAACTAGAGCAAGTGTTTATCAAACTGTCAATCTCATCAGAGATCTATGCACAAGCAGAGTGCTTGGAGGTTTAGAGAACTGCTAAATTTGTCTTATGTGCAATACAATGACAAAAGAAACAAGAAAAAGATTTACATTCTTTTTCAGTGGAGCAACAACTCCAGTTTGATTCCTTGCATAACAGAAGCACTGTTTGATCCAAACCCAATGAAGTGCTCATGATCCAACCCCCATACGTTCAATAAAGCAATCAATTGCTCAAAAATAGCCTCTACACCCTTATCTTCCACTTGTACAAGTCTCAAAAAGCTTACCTGAACAGAACCATTCTCCAAAAACATAGCAAAAGCTACAAGAGCGGAAGTAACACTGATATCAGTGGACTCGTCAACCATAATCTCCCAAAATGGACTACCATGTACCCTTCGTAAAGAACGTTCTTGGATGCAATCGCTAATATGCATTAGGATCTGACCACAAGCTTTATCTGATTGATAAAGCTTTTCTGTAAGCTCACAACCAGACGCTCGAAGCAATGCACATAACTGTGAAAACTTGCTAAATGTCAAGTTCTCTCTTCTTACCCCAATAGACTGCACGGAACATTGTTAAGAACATAGTGTCTACAGATGCAGATGTTGAGACTTCATTGCAGTAGCCATGTCCTTTTGGCTTAAAATTTTTGCATAAAACAACATCTGGTGCTCCTTCGATCGAACATACTCCACTAACGAAAAAAGTTTGATGTTAGTACCACCTTGAACAGCAAAAGTTCTCTTCGATCCCATCTCCTGACATACTAAACAATATATCCGACGAGTAACTCCATCAAACTTAGCCCATTCAAACTACACCTTCCAGTGCTCTTTCCAAGCTGCACAAGTCTCTTCAAGTGTTCTATTTCTAACCTTCTGCGACTCTTCTGATGGAAAAGAATCAAACGTACTCCCAGAGACTCTATTGCTAGAAATGAACATGGAAGGAGAGATTGTATCACATGGATCGACTCCAACGTTGGTCTTCCAGATGCTGTAATTCTCTAAGGTACGTTATTTCTTCAATGAATGCAGGTCTTTACCTCGTGACGAACTCCAAGAATGCTTACCGATTCTGATCATTGGTCTTGATCTTGCTACTACATCGGAAGGATTGGAATCCAACAACACTAGATTACCTTCTGAACCTAATCCTAGTTCAGAAGCTCCAAGCACCATAGTATCTGCAACAACTGTAATTTCATGTGCATTTACAACATTCGCTGCCGTTGCTTCTTCCATGAGTATAACTATAGGTGGATAGTTGGAGAATTTCAAGTCCACTTCCATTCAGTCCCACCATGGACCATGATGGACAAACACTATGAAAATCGTAAGCGCTACAGAGACCGATGTTCAGATAACATACAAGATGTCTTAACCTAACCAAGACAAAAACCACAAAAACAGATATCACCAACAAAGAAACTCGGAAATCACTCGGTCACGTCCACTCGCTCTAGATCAGCAGGGCGTGCACATATGGACAAAATCTCAACCCGAACTGATCGCAGACAAGATCGATATGAAACAAGTATGCTTAAGATAATCGTGAATCCATAGTTCCACAGATTTCTTTAAGCAACAACATGAGTCCGAACCTCCTACACCACGAAAAGAAAGTTACCCCTTTCAGCAACAGCAGGAGTCCGAAGACTATGAACGTCCTACACGGTACACCACGAGACACGAAAAGAAGGTTACTGAAAGTCTCAAACTGAGGTTCCGGGTTTGCGAAGAAGCACGTGAGTAGTCCAAAAGAGAGCACGGAAGCGATAGAACTTAGAGTCTTAGAAGCGAGGCTTAACGAGCACGGAATAGCACGGATTCACGGAAATCCAAGAAGGTGCAAATTTCGAAAGCTAATAGCATGGAAGCGATTATCGATAGAAGCAAGCACGAAATAGCACGGAAAGCCAACTTAGTCAAGACTCAAGATATTTGCGAAGTGACGAGCACTGCAAAAGCTAACGCGCGTCGCGCAATCACGATTGAAGAGAATGCGAAACTGTGAACTGAAAACGTCGCTAACGATGAAGTCAAGAGAGAGACTCGATTCACTCGAAGAAAGTAGCTCGATGACAGAGTGCATTGTGCAAACAGCAAAGAGAAAAATCTAGTCGAAGTTCGAACACAGAGTGAACTGCCCCTGCATACACCGAGTGAACAGCCTCCACTGTACAATCATCCCACGGACGCACAGTCACACAGTCCCAGCAGCAGCCAGTCGTGCCATGCCGAAATTCAAAGTTCAAAAGTTAAATATTTCTGTCAACCACATCCATTACCATGGTAAGATAATTAACTATGTTAGTATGTCTTGCGTGATACTGTACTATCGTGATCTGAATTATCGGCAGAACTGCATCACCGAATCAGAATCCGGTCCAAATGCTGGCATGTTGCAAGAATATTCGCATATCCGAGCACTGTACAAACACATTCGGTAAAAACTTAAATAGAGACAAGATAATCGTCTACATCTCTGGGACTCCGAAACGATCGTACAGTTATTTCAGACCCATAGACAGCTTTCCTCGGTTTGATAACCTAAGAAACTTCATGCAGTCAAGTTTTTGAAAGCAAAGTTGCCGGCTGATTTTACTCTAAATGCCGGTCCTGGGCGAACGCTGTTACCAATATTTTCATTCTTTTCCTTCTTCCCCTTCCGCTCGCACTCGATTCTCAGTTTCTTTTGGGTTCTCTTCTGCCTCTTCATTGCCTTTCTTTCTTCCCATCCGTTTGCTATACATTGGGTCGCGTTTTTCCGTTTCTTTCTTCCCGTCGCTACGTTGCGCACGCTCTCTGTTCGCTCTGTCTGGCCTCTCCGTTCATTTTTTCGCTGCGCCTTCTTTCTCCTCATTGAGATGTGTGCTGCTAGGTGTTGCGATCCTACCACTGTATCTCTTGGCTCGTGACGCTTGATGGTCAGTAGCTAATCTTCACCAGGAATGACTTATTGAAGCATGCATATTCTCCGGGTGTCGATCGGCTAGTCCACTTTGGAGGTTTTCTTCCTCCTCCTTCGTGCCAGTTCGTCCTTTCTTCTTCTTGTCGTGGATTGGGAGCTTGCAGTCGGTTTGAGTGAGGAGAAACACTGACACGTGGGAGTCGCTGTATCTCCAATGTTCTCTACACTTGTCACTGGTATAAAAGTAAGATCACTAGGACTTTGGTGGATATCTAGTTTACATCAAAGAGTGATGGCAATATATGCCATCTCCATCCTGAAGCAAAGAAGAAAAGTAGCTTCCGAAAGAACGTTAGCTATGAACACGACGGAGTTTAGCGCATCTCGATGATGCTCCCGAGTAAAATCGAATCAAGTGATTATCTCACGCTAACAAAGCATGCAGCCACTTGTTTAGTAGCGCTTTAGTGTGTCAGTTGCCAACCGGCCAACCTGCTGGGTCAAGACCGTCCGTTGGTCCGGTAGCATTGGTTCTTGTTTGGGCTTGTCGCCTCCTTGCGTTCTTGTCGTTCGATCCGGGAATAATTTCTGGTCATATGGTCTTCATGTTAAAATATGCATGAACGTCGGCTCCTAGTAGAGAGCCGCTTCACAAAACGAAAAGCACCACGTTTCACTGCAACAAGCTCGTGCCCAGTTCCTACTCAACCACAACCAGTAACAAAACAATTCTTCTCGTGATCCATCAACAGCATGGATCTCTGCAGGTCTTTGAACTTTGAAGGCAGTCTTACCAGCGCCAAGTAGCGTTTCACTGCAACAAGCTCGTGCCCAGTCCCTACTCAACCACAAACAGTAACAAAGCGATTCTTCGCGTGATCCATTAACAGCATGGATCTCTGCAGGACCTTGAACTTTGAAGGCAGTCTTACCAGCGCCAAGTCGAAAAGTGCGTGGTGTAGGACAACTGTGGATACAGATTGTGTGAAGGCCCGGCAGAACATGCCGCGTGGTGATAAGGCGAACCGACCTGGATCTTGTGCCCTCCTGCATCGATCCTACCCTACTACTACTCACGTTTCAGTAAGCTCCTGTACTTGGGCGTGTCTCGTCCGTTACTTGAAGGCTAGGGGAAAACTCTACCGTAGAAGCAGCGCCAAAAACACGACAAACGACAACACGCACAGTGAGAACCAAGACCATCTCTGGAGTCTGGAGTGTGGCGTGTTCATCCCATTCCTCTCAAACCAGATCCTCACGTTTGGACTTGCTGGACCCGACCCAAATCTTTCCTCACCTCGAATGTTGGTCCTGGCCGGTTTAGAACCACGTGATTTCTGCTGTCTGTTGGATTACTGCATCCCGACTCCGTAACTGGACCAGTTTCAGATAGTAGAAAGATAGAGGAGCAAGTTAACAGAGGAAAGAGGTGAAAATGACGTTCCTGACTGCTGCAGCCTTCAGTAGACCGATACCAATGCTAGTGAACGGGGTAGAAACTAACACAGAGGAGGAACAAAAGAAATTAGAGGAGGATCTACGAAGAATGAAACAGATAGATTTGGCGGAAGCAGTCGCAGCAAGTATCAATTTAGCGAAAGTAAGTAGTAACACGCCGGCAAGTACGAGTAGACCAGATGAGGCGAGGATTCCAACAGGTGCAGGGCAGCAACCACAGGCCTGGCAACCGGGAAGCAAGTTTATTTTCGGCGCTAAGAGAAGCACTATCCCAGTAGGAGGAGATCTGTATGCCATGGATCTGGAACCACAATGGGGAAAGAAGGTGACGACAGCAGATCTGGGGAGGGCATATGCAGCGGTCCGACAGCAAGATCTCAAGGGTGAGAGGAAATGCGTCCGCAAAATCAAGGGGAAAGGGCAGCAAAGCGGCTGGACCAACTGACCAAAGGGGCTTAGTACTTAACACGATGGATATAGCGACATCAAGGGATAAAATGGTAGAGTGGGTGGAGATAGAGTTTAGAGTGACACAAACAAGGATGCTATCTAAAAAACAGTTTCTTATCACCTCCGCAACAAAAGCAGAGAAGAACAAGGTTCTACTGAGTGGTGGTGGTCCGTACTTCATGAATAAGAAGATGATCTTTGTCTATCCATGGTCGATCAGCTACAATCCTTCAGAAGTTAACGCAACTATGCTACCGATATGGGTAGACCTACCACAAGTACACCCGATGGTGGAGATATGTGGGGAGGAGATGTTAGCAAAGGTCAGAGAGGTGCTATACAGACTTTGTACTAGGACAAAGGAGGGGTATGTTAACATTAGAGTGTATGTTCTTTGTGATCTATCAAAGACTTGGTGGATGCGGTGGAGATTGAGGATGAGTGGGGGACCTCTGCAAGCCATATTGTACAGTATAGCAATATACCGGATGTGTGTTATTTTTTTCAGGTCACGGACTGTAAGCCGGTCTATCTCTCACCCAAGGATACCTCAGATGACTAGTGCATCATAATTACAAAGATTCAGTTACACCCATACTCACTTCACTCAACTCTCGGACCTATATGATCACATCGTTAGAGCCCTTGAGTATTATGCGATGTGAAGTTGAGAGTGAGATTAGAACTTGTTTGCAAGAATACTATTAAGAGAACCCTGTGACCGTACGGATCAAGAGTTGAATGAAGTGAGTATGAGTGTAACTGAATCTCTGTAATTATGGTGCACTAGTAATCTTAGTCATCTGAGGTATCCTGGCTGAGAGATAGGTCGATTAGCATTTTGATTCCATTACCAAGACTCTCGATACAAAGATTCATATTTAGTCTTTAGTACAGTTCATGTCAGTTTTTGAACATGAGTTCAAAATCTTTTTATCTACAATATGTTATAGAGAGCGAGATAAGCTTTCCAACAAGCTTTATATCTCAGAGCGATCATTTGTAAAGAGAGAGTTATATCATTCTGTAGTTGAGGGGAGGGGGAGGGGAGTTGTGAGTCTTCCGGTACCAAATAGTGAGCTCTCTGGAAAGAGTTTACAGTCATTCTCATATTTCAGTTTTTAGAGTTATAACTTGAAATTTTTCATGCAAATAGTTTGCAAAATAAGTTATTTAAGCATCCAAACCATGCATAAATTGATTGAGTAGAACATGAGTTATTACATTCGAACAAAAGGAGGTCAAATATGTGATATTGCATACTGAAGTGAAAGAGTGAATGAACTTCAGAATTCTTGAAGTGAATTCTGTTTTGTCTTTAAAACTCGGAGTTGACGAGTAAAGCTTTTACTTAATAATGTAAGAGATTGCTAAGTGAGAGGATGCTCGAGTGATCAAAGTGTCAAACTAGCTATCTAGTGAAAGAGATGTCTGAAAAATCATTGCTATGGAAGATCAGCAACAGTGGAAATTGATGTTGAGCAAGATTCCTCAAGGTTATTCTATAATAGTTACCGCTGATCTCGCGGAAAGGAGAATTTTGATTAGAGGTTGAGGAAGAAGTAGAGAGTAATGGCAAGAATCTTGAGAAGAACTCGAGGTGTTTTTTGTGTGGAGAAGAATGACATAAAGTGAACAAGTGTTCTATTGTGAATAGACTTTTGTGTGAGCGACGAGGGCTGATAGACTTGATCTTGCACATAGATCCCTCTTCACTAGACAAGATGTCATTTATATTATAACCTTTTGTCATAGAGTGGTGTGGATAAGGTTCCAATTGAACATGAGTGTAGTAGAGTGGTGGTTGCTTTCATAACTGAAGGTCTTGAGAGAAAGTTGAGTGTGAAAACTAAATGAGTGATGGACGACTTCTAGCGAGGATGGAGATAGTCTATCACATGTTAGATAAGATGATCATGAGGGTCAAGCTTATTCCCACTCTTGGAGAGAAAAGAGCTCTTATCATCATGAAACAACAAATTTCATTAGTATTCCCGTTGATGAATTACTCGAGGATGGAGCTCATTTTGTTCCGGTTGTCTTAGAAGAGTCATCTTTTCTATCAGAAATAGCTAAACGGAGAAATTGTGGATTGCGATAAAATACGACATTCACATCCACAAGCAATACCTTGAGTAAGAAAAAGAAAAAGAAGAGAAAAATGGAGAAAGTTCCGATGTTTTCCGAAAAAGATGGAGAAGACATGGAAGGATTTGTGAGAGACTTCAAACGAGCATGCATTGGCAAAGAAGAGTGAGTGGGTAGGGTTGATACCTAAATTTCTCGAGAATTCTACCTTGACATGATATGAGAATAGGAAGAAGAGAGAGTGAGGACTCCAATCGATACTTGGGAAGTATTGACAGAAGCTTTAATTGAAAGCTTTCTTCTTGATGAAAATTACGAGAAGTTAATGATAGAGGTAACTTACCTCAAACAAAGAGAGAAAGAGAAAGTAAGGACTTATGCCGAGAGAGTAGAAAAATTAGAGTAATTTTTTTGGATCATTTTACAAAAGAGTGGAGATTTAGTACAATCAACGATGATGGACATTGGAGCAAATCTCACAAAGAATTTTATTGGAGGATTGAGACCGAAGATTCAAACACAAGTGCGATATGAGAGACCAACTTAGAAGGATGATGCAGTGAAGATCACAAACAGGATGGAAGTGAGTCTAGATGGAGATGACTTGCAACAAATGACTGTTGGAACAACATCTAGAGATGTGTAAGTGTCGAGCATGCCAACTCCGACACATGTGATTATTCGGACTGTACAGAATTCAACTCCGATAGTTCATACTAGTGGGGTTACAACCACTATACCGTCTAGAGTTGCTACTCCCAACTTTCGTGATGAGTTGAAAAGTCTAACAGAGTCTTTGGCAGAATTGAAAATCAATATGATGAATTTGTTGCAACATTGTGATCCAAATGTTGGAGAGGGCTCATGAGGTTACGGTAACTATCAGTCTAGAGGACCACCGCAAGGTTCACCAAGTAACTACACAAACCTAAGACATTTTATGTATGGAAGGTCTCATTTCCAACATAATTATCCAAGTCGTAATGGTGGAATGACAGATGAAGAGATCGAGACAAAGAACCGTTGACTCTTGAAGAGATGGAGAAAAGAATTGGCATCTTACCGAATGTTACTAAAGAGAAGAAGAGTCAGTTTGAAGAGATCTTCCGCAAATACATTCATGTGTTTGCGTTTAGTTACAAGAATCCGAGAGAGGTCACACTTGAACAATGCCGTATCGAGTTGGAGAAGAAGGTGAAACTAGTGCGACAGAAGCATTCAAGATCTCCAATGCTCACTTTACTCATAGATAAGAAAATGAGTGTGTCTTCCATCCTCTCAACTCCTCCTTATATACTCCACAATTTCTTATCGTGATAACTTTCACTAAGCTACGTTATCTCATGGTAAGTACGAAATCCAAATAATAAAACTTCTAAGGCTACTAAGACTTAAGAATAGCATACGCATTACTTGTTCTACTTTATTAAAGTATGAGAATCTCTTACTTTAATAATTTATTTTTCCAAAGTGTTAACTTTTCATACTATCTAATAGAAAAATGACAACAAACTAACACATCCTTTGAGGAGCATCTTCATATATTTGTGCATGGATTTTTCTAATGCATCTAATCAGAGATGGTCAACAAAGTTACATATTTTTCGGAAGTATATTCTGAGCTCCACACTTGTCAAGTAGTGTCATAATGAAACTTCTAATAGTTTCCTCAACTTAGTTATAACTATCTCGGTTAGTTATGACAAGTTTTGGTAATTCTAGATTTGGATCTTCTAACTAGATGTCGCGCCCCTCATTCTCAAGATCGGGCGCAGACGCGAACAACAGAACCTTAGCGGACTTGCGCTAGGTTGTGAACGCTGCGAGTAGGACTTAGGGCTTGGCCGGCAAGTCGGGATCAGATGAACCCTAAGTGGTTCTCTGAACCAAGGTTGGAACCTTGGGTTAGGACATAAGGGCCTACCCCAAGAGGGCCCCAGACGAACGCTGACCTAAGGGGGCGAGTCTGGGAACAGGCTGAAACATGGGTCTGAGACGTGGGTCCGAGACGCAGACGAACCACAGGGTTCGACCCTGAGTCTGGACCACAGGTTTCGGAAAAACTGCTAAGTGTTGGAGCTCCAGGGACGTTTTAGGTCGTGGACGGAGGTCCACGTAAGATCTCGAGGCGAGTGAGGTATCATTGGAAAGGTCTCGTCGAGAGCTTTCCAGTGATATATAACACTCCTCGATCTGATCTCCGAGCTGGAAGTAATGGCCGAATCACAATCGGGTTGTGGTATAATTTTCAGGGACCAAAGAGGAGGGCGGGGTCGTCGATCCCCATAAGTATATATGAGGGGGGCTCGATGCCTGGGTGGGCCAAGACGAGTCACCCGACCCCAGGGTTCGGCGGGCGGACTCTGGGGGCATGAGGTGATGGCTTGGCCGGTTCCAAGGCACGTTCCGATCCAGACTTGGATGTCTGGACTTAGGAACGATGTAAGGGCTGGGGCAAGACTAGGGAACGAGTCGGCGGGTTAGACCACCGTTCGGGAGCGTAGACCCAGACGGACATCACGGGCGGTTGGGCCGCTAGGTGTGCTGGAGGCACCGTTTAGGACCCTGGACTTTATGGGAAGTCCGCCCCAAGTCATATTGTGACTTGCTCATGTTTGAGACCGACCTAGGCGGATCTAGGTCGGGACTTAGGAACTGCTGAGCTTGATGAATAAGGAGACGGTCCGGCTCCGGTCCGGACCAAACAGAACTAAGATAAGTGGTGCATGGACGCTAACTTGTGATTGTGTTTGCAGGTTAGCGGTGTAAAGTTTGCGACCTACTGAGTTAGAGCTTCCGCTGGTGCAACAAGGCGGTAGGTGCGTGAAAAGTGGTATCAGAGCCGACGCTTCGGTGAGCGAGAACTTGAGATAGCGGCTGAAGGCTGGACGCTTGAGGAGGGACGCAAGTCACGAAGCGGATCAGCGTTTCTAGGTGAACACTTGGAGCGATGGCCGAGGACGGACAGAGTTCCAGGAGGAAGACCAAGAAACGAGGAGCGGCTAACGGGAACAGATCGACTCGAGCTAGCCCCGAGGCACAGTCACGAGACGACAACCGACAACCTTCGCCCCAACGTCAAGAGGACCCTGTACCAGCTGCGGCATCGGTGCAGCAAGATGGAGTCTTGCCAGCGGTGCCCAACGATTCAGACGCGAGAAGTCAAGGAGCTCTGTATGCGGAACTCATCAAGATGATGAAGACCATGCAGGAGGGTATGGCCTCCAGGGACAAACGTATCGCCGAGCTTGAGGCAGGCCAAGGAAGTTCCTCGTCTACCAGGAAGCTTTGTAAGATGAATTTGCCGACTCCGTTTTCAGATATAGGACGGGCTCGCAAGGTTAAGGATTTCTTAACTGAGTTGGATCTATACTTTGAGGCGCAACAGGCTAAGGAGTCTGACAAGGTGAGAGCGGCGGTTACGTTCCTAAACGACCATGCGCTTCTCTGGTGGACTGCATACAGGGATGAGCATGCCTTGACCGTCTTGGCGCTTAGTTGGAAAGAGTTCAAGGAGTTGCTTGCAGGACGATTCACTCCGGAGTATCAAAGGATTCGGGACGGTGTTGAGTTGGTGAGACTGAAGCAGACGGGGACCTTAAGCGCTTATGTGCGCGAGTTCAGTGCCAAGCTGGATTCGTTCTCCAAGTGGACTGAGAAAACCAAGATATGTATATTCATTGGGAGACTCAAGTCTAGTTCGGAGAAGGCTCTCTTTCGGATGCCAAAGCTACCAGAGACAAGTGCCGAACTTTTGAAGCTAGCGGAGCGAATTGGAGACGACGAAGTCCAACAACAGAAACCTTTTGAACCACGCAGCACGGACAAGTTCCAGAAGAAGAACAAGGACTTCAAGCGACAATGGGATGGAGGTGAGAAAGATCGAAAGGATACTTCTGCCCCGGCAGCAAAGCGGCAGCAAACAGGAGTAAAACCTAAGAGGCAAACACCTCAGAAGGGCAATGGCGTTAAGTTTACTTGCTACAACTGTGGCGAGGCGGGTCACATTGCTAAGGGGTGCACGAAACCTAAGGTTAGTAACTGTAGCATGAATGCGTTTGTTGCAAAGGACTTGTTGGAGGGCCAGATGACTGTGACCTTGAGAACCACGAAGAAGACGCCGGGATTGATGTTTCTACAAGCCAAGGTTGCTAACCGTGATGTTACTTTTCTTGTGGACACAGGAGCGACTCACTCCTTCATAAGTCCAAAGTTGGTGAAGAAGTTGGGCTTGTCTACCTCCAAGGCAGACAAGCCTATTCAGGTGCGCTTTGCCAAGGGCAAGACGTACCAAACTTCTGAAGTGGCCTTGGACGTACGATTTGCGTGTGAGAAGTTGGAGTTCACAGAGAGCTTCACGGTGTGCGAGATGGATGATATCCATGCGGTTTTGGGGAACACTTTCTCAGATAGGTTTGACGTGGAACTTAGACGGAGACCTTTGAGGTTGAATGTCAGAGTTAAAGGGCGGAAGCTGGGAGTGAGGCTGATCCGAAAGGCGCGGAAAATTGACGACTTTGCGGTGAATTTGATCAATGGCAAACAGATGGACTTCAACGACGGGGTCATGTGTTTGATGCGGGTTGCAGATTTGATGGCGGGTGACGGACAAGAAGAAACATCAGGCGACGCGACTAAACTTCCGACGGT
Organism: Asterella californica; assembly: GCA_036924285.1. Classification (NCBI taxonomy): domain Eukaryota; kingdom Viridiplantae; phylum Streptophyta; class Marchantiopsida; order Marchantiales; family Aytoniaceae; genus Asterella; species Asterella californica. The sequence goes on from JAYKYS010000012.1 coordinate 14,558,711, forward strand.
GCTTCGTGAAGTGATTAAGGAGTTTGAGGATGTCTTGACGGATGAGTTACCTGCTGAGTTACCTCCAAGGCGGGTGGTGGATCACAAGATCGAGGTCTTGCCAGGATCGGAACCACCTTCCAAAGCCCCTTACCGACTCAATCAGGTGGAACTCCTTGAGTTGAAAAGACAACTCGGCGAGCTATTAGCGCGGGGATATATTCGAACCAGCAAGTCACCTTATGGAGCCCCAGTTCTTTATGCAAAGAAGAAGGATGGGAAGTTACGACTTTGTGTAGATTATCATGCACTCAATAAGGTGACGGTGAAGAATAACTATCCCTTGCCAAGGATAGATGACCTCTTTGATAGGTTAGCGGGTGCGAAGTACTTCAGCAGGATAGACTTGAAGTCAGGATATTACCAAATCCGGATAACTGACCCAGATGTTGAGAAAACCGCTTGTCGAACCAGATACGGATCGTTTGAATTCGTGGTGATGCCATTTGGACTCTACAACGCCCCTTCGACGTTCACTACATTGATGAACACAATTTTTCGCGAGGAGATGGATGAATTTGTCATCGTTTACATCGACGACATCTTGATCTACTCCAAAACCTTGGAGTCGCACGTGGAGCAGCTAAGGGTGGTATTGACGAAGCTGCGGGAGCATAAGCTGTTTGCCAACATTGACAAGAGTGAGTTTGGTTTGGAGCGCATTAACTTCTTGGAACATGTCATTAGTGCAGTAGGAGTCGGTCCGGATATGCAGAAGGTGGACGCGATTGTGACTTGGGAGCCTCCGACTACAGTGAAGGGGATGCGGCGATTCTTAGGATTGGCGCAGTTCTACCGCAAGTATGTGAAGGGGTTTTCAAAGATCGCGAAGCCGCTGACGGACTGGACGGGCAAAGACGCACAGGTAAGTTGGACCAAGGAGGTGGATGATGCGTTTCAGACGATCAAAGCTATTTTGTCAAAGGCGCCAGTTTTGAAGCTGCCGGAGTTCGACAAACCATTCGAGGTGCACACGGACGCGAGCGACTATGCGATTGGTGGAGTGTTGGTGCAGGATGGAAAACTTGTAGCATACGAAAGCAAGAAGTTATCTGGGACGGAGAGGAGATGACCGACTCACGAGAAGGAACTGTTCGCGGTGGTTCATTGCTTGAGGAAATGGCGGCATTACTTGGGACTTCACAAGACCCAAGTGTATACTGATAACATCTCGCTCAAGTACTTTGAGACACAAGATCGGGTGACCCCAAAGCAACTACGGTGGCATGATATCTTGGCGCTCATGAACGTGGAATTAATCCACAAAGCGGGAAAGGACAATGTGGTTCCTGACTTCTTGAGTCGCAAGGAGGAATATCTTCCATCGTCAACACAGATTTTGCGAGCTATGTATCCTAAGGAGTCCGATTTGGAGAGGCGAATACGTGAAAGTTACATGGGCGATGACCAAGCGAAGGAGTACCTGGAACAACTCAAGCGAGGAGTGAAGTTGCAGAACATGCAGCTAAGACATGGTTTACTCATGTTCAAGCAAAGCCGGGTTTATGTGGGACAAGGAAAACTTCGGACGAAGTTACTCAAAGAATCTCACGATGTGCCCTTATCAGACCATAAAGGAGAAAAGTCCACTTTAGCAGTGATAGCTAAAAAGTTTTATTGGCCCCACATGAAAGACGATGTTGCCCACTTTGTGAAAACATGCGTAACCTGTCAAGCAAACCGCGTTTCTTATGAGAAGAAACAAGGATTACTTCATCCTCTGCCGATTCCAGCCAGACCTTGGGAAAGCATTAGCATGGACTTCATTACCTCTCTGCCTGACTCGAATGGATACAATGCAATTTTTGTGATAGTTGATCGGTTTAGCAAACTAGCGAAGTTTGCTCCGACCTTGGACACTGCAACAGCGTTCATGACTTCTCGATTGTTCCTAGATACTTGGTGGCGTTCACATGGATTACCTCGGAGTATTATTTCAGATAGAGACTCTAAGTTCACAAGTGCCTTTTGGAAACACTTGTTTCAAAAATTGGGGACTAAATTAAAATTTAGTACCGCCTTTCATCCGGAAACAGATGGGCAAACGGAACGAGTTAACTCGCTTCTTAATCAATACTTGAGGAATTATGTGAGCGCGGACCAAAATGATTGGGCGGAGTGGCTCAGTCTTGCGGAGTATTGCTACAATTCCACGAAGCATTCGGTAACCGGTGAATCGCCTTTCTTACTGACTTACGGACGTGAGCCAGAAGGGCCTCTTGACTTGACTCTTGCAGGGAGTTCTACATCGGCACGACCAAGAACACGGCAAACGTCAGCTGAAGAGTTGGTGGCGGCAATGCAGCGGCGCGAGGAGCAAGTTAAGAAGAACCTCGAGAAGGCGCAGCAAAGATACACGAAGCAGGTAAACAAGCATCGGCGGCAAGTGAAGTTTCAAGTGGGCGAAGAAGTATGGTTAAGTACGAAAAAACTTCACACTTCCGAAGGAAATATCGGCGAAGTTTTCATCGAAGTTTGCGGGACCTTTTGTCATTGTCAAGAATCCGCACGAAGACGACTATACCTTAGACCTTCCTCGCGAGTGGCAGTTGCATCCAACTTTCCATGTTTCTTTATTAAAGAAACACTTCAAGGATGATTTGCGACCGGAGCGCAAACAGGTTCTTAGGCCTCAACCTGATGTCGTGCAAGGCGAAGCAGAATATGAGGTGGAGTCCATTTTGCGATCTCGCGCAAATCAAACCGGATGGAGTACTTGGTCAAATGGCGTGGTTACCATTTGAAGGAAGCAACTTGGGTGCCAGAGGAAGATCTCGCACATGCGAGCGAAGCATTGGACCTCTTCAACCAGAGACAAGGACAACAAGGGCGTTAGCAAGATGAGGACATCTCCTTCCAGCGAGGGGTGAAGAAACGCCGAACCATACGAGTAGCAACTTGAGGCGATTTGGGCCGATGGACTTTGTAGCTTTGACTTGTGTTTGGAAATAAAGATTTTGTTTCTTGAAAATTTGTCTAAGTGTATTGGTAGTGCATGGCTATGACTAGTTCTGATCAGATGCCTAGGATGTTGTCAAGAGGAGGAACGAAGCACACTCAAAGGAAGCGAGCTGGTTTGGATAAGCATCTAAATCAAGACTAAGTCTTATGTCAAGACTTAGGTTTGCCGTAGCGTTGGCAAAGCAAGTATGAACTTTCATACTTGTCTTGGGGCTTGGGGTGATCTTGCTTTGCGGGTTTCTAACTGCAAAGTAAACTTAGTCGCGCGTCTAAGTCAAATCAGATTGCGACCGGAAAGTGGGTTTCGGGGGACCTTGTAAGTAGGTGTGAATACTTATAGTTAGCAAGTTAGAGTCTTAAGTAGAATGTTTAGAAGTTGCCAACTAGTTTTGTTTAGGGTAAGCCAAAAAGGTAAGGCTTTTCCCGAGACTAGTTGGAATTTTCTAAGTGTTCTAGCGACAACTTAAGACTCAAGCCAAGAAAGGAATTACGGGTTAGCTACCAGAACGTAATTCTGACGCCAAGGGGTTGGCTACCCATTTTGAACTTGGTGTTAACTTAAAGGATCATTGTTGATGAGGGCATCAACCTCCAAAGTGGGGGTGAGTGTCGCGTCCCTCATTCTCAAGATCGGACGCAGACGCGAACAACAGAACCCTAGCGGACTTGCGTTAGGTTGTGAACGCTGCGAGTAGGACTTAACGGCTTGACCGGCAAGTCGGGATCAGATGAACCCTAAGTGGTTCTCTGAACCAAGGTTGAAACCTTGGGTTAGGACATAAGGGCCTACCCCAAGAGGGCCCCAGACGAACTGTAAGCCGGCCTGTCTCTCACCCAGGGGTACCTCAGATGACTAGGATTACTAGTGCACCCTAATTACAAAGATTTAAGTACACCCATGCTCACTTCACTCAACTCTCTGACCCGTATGGTCACATCGGTACCTCTAATAGCGTTCCTGCACACAAGTTCTAATCCCGCTCTCAACATTACATCGCAAAATACTCAAGGACTCCCAAGGTCTCCAATGCTCATTTTACTTACAGTCAGGAAAATGAGAGTGTCTTCCACCTTCTCAACTCCTCCTTATATACTCTACAACTTCTTACCGTGGTAACTTTCACTAAGTTACGTTATCTCATGGTAAGTGCGCAATCCAAAATAGTAAAACTTCTAAAGGCTACTAAGCCTTTAAGAATAGCACACACATTACTTGTTCTACTTTACAAAAGTAAGAGATTCTCCTACTTTAGCTTTTGTAAAGTGTTAACTTTCCACCCTATCCAATCGGAAGGCGACAACAAACTAATACGTCTTTTGAGGAGCATCTTTAGATCTTTGTGCATGACTTTCCATCATGCATCCAATCAGCGATGGTCAACAAAGTTACATACTTTTGAGAAGCATATTTAGAGCTCCGCACTTGTCACATAGTGTCATAGTGGAACCTCTAATAGTTTTCCCAACTTAGTTATAACTATCTTCGCTAGTTATGGCTAGTTTTGATCACTTTAGATTTAGATCTTCGAACTAGAGTAACCTATAAGATAGTCATACCTAATGAAACTTATATAAACATGCACACAAATAATGGGATACTTGTGACGTGACATTTACCCCCAGACTTAATTTTCACCCCGTCCTCGGAGTGAAGTATCACGTTGATGAAACTTCTTCAACTTGTCGTGGTTCACTCGGTCGAAGAACGTACCACTTCTCTCTTGAAGATCATAGGTGTTATTACTCCACACTTTGGAGATGATGAAAGGCCCAAAATATCGACGTAAGAACTTCTTTTGAACTCGCTTGTGCCTAATAGCATCCCATAGCATCACCCACTCACCCTTTTGAAATGGCTGTAACTTTGTTTTGTTCTTCGCCAAGCGCTTGTCGTAGCTCTTCTTCTGTTGTAGTTGGGCCATCTCAATTCGTTGAGCTGCATCGTCTCTATTCTCCTCCAGCTCCAACAAAGTTTCTCTCCTCTCTTTCTCAGCTATTTGACCACCCTTTCTCTTTAATCCAGCTTGTAAGGTATGAAAGGTGGTTAGGTCGAACTGGATCGGTAATCTGGATTCCAACCCATACACCATCTTGAAAGGTGAATATCCCGTAGATGTCTTCACTGTTGTTCGATACTCCCATAGAACCGCATGAAGACGCTTGTCCCAGTTGTGTTTGGCCCCTTCCATGTCAGCATCCTTTGCTAACATCTGACACAAGGTAAAGTTTGTCCTCTCTACCAAACCGTTTGAACTAGGTTTATATGAAGTAGTAACCCTCTGAGAAATGGAGAAGTGGGTGCACATAGCAGTAGTCATGCCACTCACAAATTCTCGACCCCTATCAGAAACTAACTCCAAAGGACATCCAAACCTAGTTATGATCCGTTCGTACAGAAATCTACCCACCTCAACTTCTCTACAGAAATCTACCCACTACTCTTCTCTTCTTCCTATCCTCATACCATGTCAATGCAGAACTCTCAAGAAATTCAGGTATCAACCCTACCCACTCGCTCTTCTTTCGATCTCCATTGCCAATGCATGCTCTTTTGAAGTCTCTCACAAATCCTTCCACGTCTTCTCCATCCTTTCCGTAAAACACCGGAAGTTTCCCCATTCTTCTCTTCTTTTCTTCTTCTTACTCGAGGTACTGCTTGCAGATGTGAAGATCGCACTTCACCGTAATCCACAATTTCCCCGTTGAGCTCTCTCCTCTCCAAAGGTTGGAGTAAGTTTGACCCTCATGGTCATCTTATCTCTCGTGTGATAGACTATCTCCATCCTCGCTAGAGGTCTTCACTCGTTCCATTTCTACACTCAACCTTCTCTCCAGACCTTGGGCTACAGTTTCTAGCAAAGCAACCACTGCGCTACACTCGTGCTCAACTGGAATCCCGTCCACTCCACATCTAGGACAAAAGATTGTAGGGTCAATGACAGCTTGTCTAGGGGAAGAAGGACCTATGTGTAAGCTTAAGTCGACCAACCCTCTTCGCTCACGCAAAAGTCTATTCTTTGTAGGACACTTGCTCACTTTATGTCCTTCTTCTCCACACAAAAAGCACCTCGAGTTCTTCTCCTGGTTCTTACGACTACTCTCTGTTTCTTCCTCAAATTCGAGTCGAAATTCTCCTTTCGCCAGATCAGCGGTAACTATCACCGCATAGCCTTGAGGGATCTTGCTCAACCTCAATTTCCACTCTTGCTGTCCTTCCATGACGATGATCTGTCATACATCTCTCTCGCTCTATAGTTTGTTTGACACTTTTTTATCACTCGACTATCTTCTCGCTTAACAATCTCTCACATTACTAAGTAGAAGCTTAACTTGTCAACCCTGAGCCTCAGAGATCGAACATAACCCTCTCAAGAATTTTGTAATTCTTTCACTCTTTTATTTCAGCAAACGATATAACAGATTTGACCCCCCTTCGCTTCGAATGCCATAACTCCAGTTCTACTCGATCAATTCATGCATGATTTGGGTGCCTAGATAGCTTATCTTGCAAGCTATCAGCATGGAAGATTTCAAGGTCTAACTCTAAAAACTGAAAATATGAAAATGATTGTAAACTCCTTCCCGAGAGCTCACTATTTGATACCGAAAAACCCCCTTAACTTCCGAAAGACATAACTCTCTCCTCACAATTGATCTCTCGGAGATATCAAGCTTATTGGAAAGCTTATCTTGCCCTCTATAACATGGTGTATGTACAAAGGTTCTGAACTCATGCTCGAAAACAGACATGAACTGTACTAACGACTACATACGAATCTTTGTATCGAAGTCCCGGCAACGGAACCAAAATGTAAGCCGGCCTGTCTCTCACCCAGGGGTACCTCAGATGACTAGGATTACTAGTGCACCCTAATTACAAAGATTTAAGTACACACATGCTCACTTCACTCAACTCTCTGACCCGTATGGTCACATCGGTACCTCTAATAGCGTTCCTGCACACAAGTTCTAATCCCGCTCTCAACATTACATCGCAAAATACTCAAGGACTCCCAAGGTCTCCAATGCTCACTTTACTTACAGTCAGGAAAATGAGAGTGTCTTCCACCTTCTCAACTCCTCCTTATATACTCTACAACTTCTTACCGTGGTAACTTTCACTAAGTTACGTTACCTCATGGTAAGTGCGCAATCCAAAATAGTAAAACTTCTAAAGGCTACTAAGCCTTTAAGAATAGCACACACATTACTTGTTCTACTTTACAAAAGTAAGAGATTCTCCTACTTTAGCTTTTGTAAAGTGTTAACTTTCCACCCTATCCAATCGGAAGGCGACAACAAACTAATACGTCTTTTGAGGAGCATCTTTAGATCTTTGTGCATGACTTTCCATCATGCATCCAATCAGCGATGGTCAACAAAGTTACATACTTTTGAGAAGCATATTTAGAGCTCCGCACTTGTCACATAGTGTCATAGTGGAACCTCTAATAGTTTCCCCAACTTAGTTATAACTATCTTCGCTAGTTATGGCTAGTTTTGATCACTCTAGATTTAGATCTTCGAACTAGAGTAACCTATAAGATAGTCATACCTAATGAAACTTATATAAACATGCACACAAATAATGGGATACTTGTGACGTGACAGAACGCTGACCTTAGGGGGCGAGTCTGGGAACAGGCTGAAACATGAGTCTGAGACGTGGGTCCGAGACGTGGGTCCGAGACGCAGACGAACCACAGGGTTCGACCCTGAGTCTGGACCACAGGTTTCGGAAAAACTGCTAAGTGTTGGAGCTCCAAGGACGTTTTAGGTCGTGGACGGAGCTCCACGTAAGATCTCGAGGCTAGTGAGGTATCATTGGAAAGGTCTCGTCGAGAGCTTTCCAGTGATATATAACACTCCTCGATCTGATCTCCGAGCTGGAAGTTATGGCCGAACCACAATCGGGTTGTGGTATAATTTTCAGGGACCAAAGAGGAGGGCGGGGTCGCCGATCCCCAAAAGTATATATGAGGGGGGCTCGATGCTTGGGTGGGCCAGGACGAGTCACCCGACCCCAGGGTTCGGCGGGCAGACTCTGGGGGCATGAGGTGATGGCTGGGCCGATTCCAAGGCACTTTCCGATCCAGACTTGGATGTCTGGACTTAGGAACGATGTAAGGGCTGGGGCAAGACTAGGGAACGAGTCGACGGGTTAGACCACCGTTCGGGAGCCTAGACCCAGACGGACATCACGGGCAGTTGGGCCGCTAGATGTGCTGGAGGCACCGTTTAGGACCCTGGACTTTATGGGAAGTCCGCCCCAAGTCATATTGTGACTTGCTCATGTTTGGGACCGACCTAGGCGGGTCTAGGTCGGGACTTAGGAACTGCTGAGCTTGATGAATAAAGAGACGGTCCGGCTCCGGTCCGGACCAAACAGAACTAAGATAAGTGGTGCATGGACGCTAACTTGTGATTGTGTTTGCAGGTTAGCGGTGTAAAGTTTGCGACCTACTGAGTTAGAGCTTCCGCTGGTGCAACAAGGCGGTAGGTGCGCGAAACTAGAGTAACCTATCAAATAGTCAGGTCTAACGAATGTAATATAAACAAGCACACAAATAATGAGATACTTGTGATGTGATAAGACATTGAGTGCGTAGATGTCCGAAGAGAAGGAGAAATGCAGAGGGAGCAAGTACAAGAGACAAACAAGCAAGACCTAATCAAACCAACCCAGTGGATCAAGGAGGTAGAGGTAAAAGTGCCACGAAATGAAGGATGACTAGCTACCAAAATGATGTAAGACAAAAGGATCAAAAATAAAACCAAAGTTTGAGAGGATGAAAGAGCAAAGTAGACAAACACGGTTTCAACAAGTTACCAAGAAGGCGAGTTGGAGGAGAGGAAGAGAGAATGGTGGAGGTGTGGTAATAGACAAAGAGGCAAAAAATAAAGTGAATCAGTTTTTAGTGCTGGACTCCCAACAAGAAGGTCCGTTGGTTTATTTCTGTGAGAACCTCGTCGATCTACAAGCAAGCCATCACTCATAACAAACCGATGTGATCCTCACATCAAACAGCAAACTCACAGCTACGATCTTTGAGCAAGACAAAATGCACCACCGCTCATAACAAGTACTCTTGCTTTTGAAGTGAAGACACACTATGTCTACGTACGCAAATAAACGTACGCTAACATTGAATCCAAGAGTTCATCATAGAAAAAATCTTTGAATTGAAAAGACCGTGTGAGTTACAACCCGAACCGCACTGCAAAAGAGAAATGGAATGTCATTCGAACGCACTGCCAAAGAGAAATCCGAGATGCAAGAGTAATACACTGTCAAAGCAAAATCTGAGATGCAAGAGCGAGAAGAATGTGAGAAGAATTCTGTTGGCAGCGAGAGACGAGCAAACAGAGCTGGTGTGCGAGAGAGAGAGAAAGTAATGCCAAACTCTTGCACCAGTGCCATTGTCACACTGTTGTGGTTGACTGTCTCCCATGGTTGACCGAGCATAAACGGTCACAGTGACTATGGAGATTCACCTAACTACCCTACTAAACCGTAATAATGCTTACACAAGAAAGAGGGCATTACTTTGTGTTTTCGTGACACAACTGTAGGGCTCCCCGCTGTGAGGCTTTTTGCAGCTGAACTCTGCTACTCTTGCAAGGATTGAGCCCCTCCGACAAAGGTACTCTATCTCATGCTGCATGGTTATGAAAAGACTCAGATTTGTTATGCGAAGCTATACCTATACTCGAGAGGATTTTTAGCGACGTTCTGTAACTTTCCTGATATAATGAGAAAAGAAAATAATAAAAAGAAAATTTAATTGAAAAATATATCATATTTTCATTACATGATATATTTTCTCGAGAAATTTTCCAGAAAATTATCTTCAATTCAAAAATCTAAAAAATGATCAAAAGATTTATACTAAACGTCATTTCTTCTCAAGTCTTGAGCTATATCGATTGGTGAAAAAAGGATTGTGCGTAATGTGATCCTCTTTTTGAAAAGAAAAAGAAAAGAGAAATTGTTGTCACGTAATGTAGTATATCGCATTAAGATTAATTTTGTTATATTTTAGTTTTTTCTTTATTGTTGTTCTTTTAGAAAAATAGAACACAAAAGAATATAATCCACGGTTGAAATTAAAAACTGCCATAGAAGCCTTCATGATTTTGGCAATGATAATTAATAGCTCATCTCCACAGCTAAAAATCTTTTAGAAATATTCAAACTTAGACACCCATAATGCATGTTGGAAGCAAAGCACCTTCTTATAAAAGTAATTGCAAGAGGATAGAATCTAGAATCATGATTCCGGAGGACAAGAAGTTCTTTTGTTATTTCAGCAGTCGTCCAGTAAGAACGTCTTGTCTTGTCTGAAATCGTCCACACATATACTGGGGGTGTCAAAGTAAAGAAGAAAGATTCCTAATCTCTAGATTGGAAATCAACCGGGAGAAAACTAAGATTTGTCGTGGTTTAATTAATAGTGAACTTTGTTTGTCATTGTTTTCTCGGTCATGCTTCTTTCAAGAAAAAAAATACTCAGAAGAGCGAAAAAGAAAATATGTCGCATCTTCATTCGCGATAGCCTTTGGGTTTAGCGCCATCGTCGATTTTGACGTCTTTCACAATGTCAAAATTTTCTCATAATGTTCTAACATTAACACCCTTATTACTACCTTGGTGTATGATATTATAAAGCGATCTTAGAGCTACTGATAGCGATGCTTAGCCCCGGCGTTCTCTTCTGGGCGTTAGTTGATGTTCCTTCGGGTCCTTCTTTCTCTTATACGGCTTGATGAGGTCTTTCCATGGGACCCTCCAGCCCCTCCATGTTTTTGCTGATTAATGCGGTAATCCCACGCGCGAGTTTAATTACCATAACAGTAATCGCAGTCCATTTTTTCGTCGCGTGGTGGGCGTCACGATGCTGACGTCGTCCGACGCTGTCCGACACCGTGACTGTTGGATCTTTGCATCCGTCCGGGACCGTTGGCTCTTTGGGTCCGTCCGTCCGTGAAGCGGGGCATAGGCGGCAGTGAAGACGTACAAAACTTTGAATTCACGATCGACACAACGCGGCGAGAGCGAGGGGTTCACGCATTCACGCATTCGTGAATCCACGCACATTCACGAAACGATCATTGAGCTAGATAGCACATTTACGCGGCGACCATAGCGATTCGTGCGGCGTTCACGAGAGCGAGAGATACGCATGAGATTCACGAGAACAAGAAAGATTCACGAGATCGAGATCATAGCGATTTCGTGTGGTTTAGACGTACTAAACCATAACAATTTTGGTTTAGACGTATTGGTTTAAGCATACGATGAGCTCCATCGAGAATTCTTGATGGTATGACCGAGGAGCAGCGCTCGTGAAGGTCTACTATTGCAAGGCAATAGTAGACCTTCACGATAGCGAGACCGAGAGTGAGGTTTAGGGGATATAGCGTATACCGAGAGCGAGTTTATCAGGAGAGGGAGTATAGCGAGAACGAGGTTTAGGGGGTATAGCGAACTTGAGGTGGATTCACGAGAGCGAACGAAGTTTCTTGAGTGGTTCTCCGCATTCTACGTATTTGTCGACCGTCACCGAGCTTCATTCTCGAGGTTTCTCGAGCGGAGCTGAATTTCTCGAGCGATTCTCGAGGAGCAAGCGAGAGCGAGGGGCTTCTTGATCCTATTTTCATCTGCGACCACGACCTATTTCATATGCAAGAGGTAGAGCAGCCGTCAATCCACGACTCGAGTAAGTACCAGGACTTCTTTCATTTGCGAGAGGTGGAGTATACATTCGATCGAGATGACAGAAGAATTAAAAGCGTGTTCTCGTTGTGATAAGCATCTTCATGTTTCGGAGTTCTTTAGAGAAAGACGAAGTCGGAAACCGTTAGGTACTCGTCAGTTCAAACGTTGTAATAGTTGTGCTGAGATGAGCATCACAGATGATCACGAATATAATGACCGTTTTGACAATATCGATGTGGTTGAGAAGATCGATTGTACGTCGGATAACTTTTTAGACATTGTGATCGAGATGTTTGACGATGAAGTGGTCACGAATGGTTCTTTGTTGACACGAATTAAACTTCAGTTGACAAACAAACTGTTGGTAGATACAAGTTTCCTGCCACGAACCGAATGTGAAAGATCGCTTTTAGAGCAGAAGTATGTTGATCTTGTCAACAATTTCTTGAAAGCTGACATTGAATGTGATTCAGGATATTATTGGGGTACGCAATACGTTCGGCCGTCTATAGTTCCAGGCACACCACATGTATGTATCGTTAGCTTGTGGTGTACCTCACGTGACGATCATATGTCATCCGGAATGGAGGTCGGTTCTTCTAATTTGGTAAGGCAGCCTGGTAAACGTAAGGCTATACAACGATTTCTTTGTAGAGGTTCGATGAAAATCGAGTTTGATCTGAAGGAGAAGACCTGCGTGTTATTAGTTCAACATCTCTGTCGCCATGAGCGTCCGTCCTTTCGTGATTGTATCATTTCGTTGGCTGTCATCGAATACTTGGAGAAGTCTGCGCACAGTTCATTCTGAAGGGCTGAGTTATATCGAGCATTATGTATGGAACGACTGATTGATCCTGCCATAGTCACCAGAGTCAGATAAATTATCACATTACTTTCATCGTTTCTCGTACTTATATTCGAAACGTGTCCGATCAGTTACTGTCAGCGTCGGAACTAATAGATAGTGAGAAGTATTCCAACCAGGGTTTTAGACCGATAGTGTTTGTGAATGATGAACGATATAGTATTTTTGGGTTCATCACTCCCTTCTTTAATAGAGTTCGGACAGTGACGGAGATAGTCATCTATAGCACGTTCAAGATGAATCAAGTGAGATTCGAGTTGTTTGCAGTTAATGCTAACGTCGGCGGTTTCGAACTCCTCTATCATACATGTTTTATAGCCGGAAGGTCATAGAGAAAGGTAAGAGAGTCACCCCTTCTCAACCTGACGAAGGGGAGTCAATTCGTGTAAATGCTCTTGTGATATAGTTCGAGGCTTTGATTGCGTTAGGGATGAAGCCGACCTTCATTCTTTCAGACAAGGACATGAGACAGATAAAGGCCTTGCAGACTGTGTTCGTTCAGAGTTTTGTTCAACTCTGAACAAACACAGCAGCAGCAGTGGAAACACGAGTACGTCAGGTAAAACGTCTGATGTCCACTTATGATGCTATGTCTGCTAGTTTGTTATTTCCTTGGATCGATGGAGCGTGGACTACCGAGAACCGGCTGGTTCTAGATCACATTGCTCCCATGGATAAAAGACGAGAATCAATGTGTGGTTCAGCAGGCACTTCAATGTTCATCCGTTGATTCCTGTTCGATCATGTATTTACTTGTCTACAGAGGAGCTTTATTCCACTTGTGTGCAAGAAGCTTATGGCTGGTGTCATCGTCATGATTTGGTTCACCTCTGGGCGTACATGTGGAATGAGTGGTATAAGCCCGACAAATGGACATTGTTTGCTCGGTCTGCAAAACCGGTTTTGTGTATGTCTAGAACGAATAACATCATTGAGTCTCATTGGAGAAAACTTAAGTATGACTACAAGTATTCTTGTAACAGACCGCGATTGGACAAACTTTGTGAGATATTGGCAGGAACTTTGGTCAAAGATTTGCAGGTGGACGTCTCGCAAATGCAGAATGGTCGATTTTTCCCATCTTGATGGAGAGATTTTTGTGTCACATGGAAGAAATATACAGAAGCGGTTGTTTCCAGTGATGCTCACTTCCGATATGAGACAAGTCTAGGAAAGTGGGTATGCAATTGTCCTTCGTTTCTTAGTGATCCATATTTTCTCTGTAAGCATTTGGTACATGCTTGGACCATACACCACAAGTGATTTCTTGAGTTTTTGGATACCACGAGACGACATGATTATCCTTTGATTGAGTTTGGACCTGCCGGCTCTATATTAGAACGTCACATCATACATCTAGAGCATATTCCTTGGTCTCAACTCGATCAGACTATAAGTACTGACCATATGGATGCAGCACATAATTCTGAGGTGGAGGTACAGGAGGATGGGGTATTGACTTATGTTCAAGTGGTTGAACGCTTACACCGAAACACATCTCGCGGAGAAGCTCTTTGCAATCGGAAGCAAGATAACATGTTGTTTCTTATCCGAATCAATCGCATCATAGATGCTTTCGAACGCAGATTGGATGAATGCGAGAAAGCATTGCGGTCTCGTACTCAACAAGCTACCTTCACGAGTAATGGACCTGTTGATTTGCTACGATGAAGTTTTGTGAGTATACTGTTCATTTGATATTCATGTAAATATCTTATATGGGCATTTGGCATTTTGGGTTTTTGGGTTTACGGTGTCGAGGGAAGGGTGTGCTATATAGTCATTTTGGGTTTTTGGGTTTACGGTGTCGAGGGAAAGGTATGCTATATAGTCATTTCGGGTTTTTGGGTTTACGGTGTCGAGGGAAGGGTATGCTATATAGTCATTTAGGATTTTTGGGTTTATGATCCGGTGGGAAGGGAAGGGAAGGGAAGGGAAGGGAAGGGAAGGGAAGGGAAGGGAAGGGAAGGGGTGGGGTGGGATGGGGTGGGGAGGGTGCCCTTGGTCTCAACCGGTGAGGGTCAGCAGGTTCAATTCCTGCCAAGGGCTTTGTTACTCGATACAAAAGTTGGTCCACTGCCATGGACCAGAATTCTACAGCCACGATCACAGGCGCTTCAGGTGAAAGTTTCGAGCACTGTGAAGAATTGTTCGAGTGTCGTTTCCTCGGGTAAAAAGAATCCCTACTTGTGGAGGACCCGTTCATGTTTGACTCGCAACATATCTTAGTCAACTAGAAATCAGAGTGGACTACACCCGTTCCCATGTTTATTATCTGCACAGACAACTTTCCCATCCAACGAGAAGTACGGTTATGAACCAAACCAGGATCAACTCCATTGATGTACTATTCAGTTTAAATTTCAAATTTATTAATGTATATCCATGATTAACAAGCTAGCTACACTGCAGCTCTAGGCTATATTTTAAAGTTAATAACTGCCTTTTTCATACAACTGTAAAATGGCACTTTATACCAACTTCGAACATGGACTGTATATTCATACATGTGTACGATAAAATACACAACAGTAGAGGTGTCAAGGTTAAAACCTTTGCGTAAGATTAAATACCCACAGGAGAGAGTTACGAATTAGACGATACCTTGGCGGGTGTTTCCTGCACACGCCCCCGGGGATGCCACTGGGAAAACGCTGCGAGTGTTTCCTTAGTATCCTTTAGTCGGCTTCTTTCTGCAATATGCAATTTATTATTTTTAATTATTTTTTAATCAAAACTAAAATAAAATCAATGAAGCTACCGTAATGCTTATTCACAAATGAGAACCAAAATGAACCACCGTTCATACAAAATTACCAAAAAATATCTTCAATATTTGCTCTCTTATGCATTGAGGAATATTTTCTCCACACTTTGATACTCCAAATGGAGGTTTTTAGTTAAACAGCACCCGCATACAAGAGTACAGCTTGAACGGCACCACAGTCACTTTATTCATTGTTCAATTTTCTACAGATTCATCTTCCAAAATGAAATCGTCCAATACTTCAAACAATTACATCCAAAGTACACTTCTGACCGAACGGAGAAAAAATGAAAGTGAAAAATCAAAAACTTTCATTGGATCGGACAGAAAAGTGAGAGTGCAACAGAGATGTTAACATGAATTCCATAAGAATTAAAGAGAAAATACTCAATAATTTCAACTTTAATTTAATATATTATGTAATTATTATAAATAAGCTGCTTTGTACATGCCGGATCTTTTGGAAATAACATCCAAAGTATATGGACTGCGACGCACAATAGGAGAAAAAAAGACGACTATATCGTGTCAGAAAATCAGTTCTTTGAAGGTTTAATTTATCACTTATATATATTTTGTTTCAAGGTTTAATTTTTAGGTTTAATTTATTTAAGTCATCTTCTTTTTAGAATGCCTTGAAAGGAACTCAAATGGGTTGTCCTTAGCGTTTGCGGTTTTCTCAACCATGTCAGAATGAGCTGAAATTTTGAGAATATAATGTATATGCTATGTATATCATTTTGACAGAATTTCATGTCGTTCTGAGATACTTGAGAAGTCATCTTTTTTTACAAAATGCTCTCTTTTTTTACCCAAATGAGTTGTCCTTAGCGTTTGCGGTTTTCTCAACCATGTCAGAATGAGCTGAAATTTTGAGGATATGATGTATATGCTATGTGTATCTTACTGACAAAAACTCAACTCGATCCGAGATACTTAAATATTCATCAAGAATTTTGTCCTAGAGTATCTAATGTTTGAAATTGTACGCGAAAAATATGAACTATTTTTGGCATATTAAAACCTGATTCAGCGCTCAAACACTATTAATTAATTGCTACAACTTAGGGTGAATATTTGCGCTATTGCTTATTTCCTTCTATGCTATTTTTAGAACATTAAATTAAACCGTTTGCTTCACTTTTATGTTTATTAAAATTTATGTTTACCTTATTATGTTAAAATTTATGAAACCTTTTCATTTTAAATATTTCCTTAACAAATTTCTCCGATTTAAGCCCATCTCTTCTAATTCAAATTTGTTTTTCATTGACTTCAACATAAATAACTATTTTCTTCAGAAGGAGGAAACGGAATTGTTTATTAGTACAAATAATAAGAAAGAAAAAGGAGACCATTGTTCTACTTAAGAAACAGTTACATTTTGCTTTTCTAAGAGCATGAATATTCACTTTTTCCATGTTAAGAAGGAGGAGATATATGTCACCATTTTAATAAATACATGCGGGAGGGGGGTTACGGAACCCCCAACCCCTAAATAATATATTTCTGTAAATTTACAGCGTAATTCATGGTTAGGGTACCCCTAAATTGCAAATTCGATAAATAAACCTGTAACCCCCGCATGTATTTATTAATCCCTCCCGTACACTAAAAAAAAAGGGTACCCTTTGCACAAATTTACCCTCTAAATGATTTCTGGTATTTAGGGGAGTTTAGCACACAATAATATTTCTGTACATTAACAGCATAATTCATTAAGGGGTACCCCTAAATGTATATTTCTGTAAATAAAAGGTACCCCTAAACCCTATTTCTGTAAATAAAAGGTACTCCGACATGTTATTTCTGTGAATAAAGGGTCCCCCGAAATAATATTTATTTACCTTTACCCCTACATTATATTATTAAACTTATTATTACTCTTCCTGTAAATGATCTCTGTTCAATAAATATTCTTTTTGCATAAGGAAGGGGTCCAACGATTAATCCTCCTCCCGTTGCAATTAATTCCATTCCCAGGGTTGTTAACAACGTGTTGTTATTTAATAAACAAATAAACAACAAGAAGTTGATATCTAAAGGGTCCGGATTTTTTATCTAAATTCCACATATCTTAACTCATACTTATATCTCTCCTCTTCAATAACATGTACAACCATGTATATCTCTAAGTACTAAGTACCTTTCTGATCTCCATAGTAGAATATATAAAATGCATTATCTTGTTTATCATCATTTTAGTCGCAGATTTTCCAACAATGAGTTAAATTGAGTTTGAATTATCCTTCCAACCATTTCATCAAATGCAAGACATTTTACTTATCAAATATCACTTAGGACCTACTTTAGGATAGAGTTGATAATTTTAATGCATTCTTTCATCGGCCGTTGATTAGGGTCCTATGGAAAAAGAAAAACTTGCAGCCTCTCATCTGGACCTTCCGCTCCTTCTGTAGAGCGCGACCTTCCTTTCCTTCGCTCATTCGATCAAGTCAAAGCGAAATATGATCCTTCAGAGAACGATTACATTATAAGTCTTGTATTTATTTCACTCGAGGTACATTGATCATAACAAGCAGTAATAGTACTGGTCGATAAGCTCATCTTAATGCTAAATCTACACATTCTATCGGAGACTTTGAAGCGATTTAGCACTCTATCGGAGACTTTGATGCACACTGCATTCAAAGTCTGAAAAGTCCGACTCGTCACCATTGTGCCATTCCACAACATGAGATACTCGTTCGAATTTTTCGGTAAATTCTGGATCATCCGGCTCATACCACGGTCCATCCGACTCCGACTCCTTTGTTGTGGTGTTCATTGCGATCGCGGTCAATTCAGTGTCTCGCACGATCGCAGCATCGACTTCTTCTGCAATCTCACTGATAATATGTGACAGTGTACTCAATGTCGCAGTGATTTGGACCATTTGCTCTTCAATGCTGCGTAATTTTGCAGTCAAACGACTCAAGGTGTTCTGGGTAATGTGATTCATAACTGCAAAAAGTTACGAGAAGTTATGAGAAGTTACGATAAGTTATGTGGGATACACAGCTTTGACTGCCGACGATGAGTCATGGAGTAGAAACAAAGTGAATGAGTTCAAGCCCTCAAGGAGCTGAATGGAGTTTGAGTGAGAGTTTTAGCCTTTCCGAACGTCTTATCGTCGGCATCGTGAGCGACTCCTTCCGAGCTTGCGATCGAGAGAGTTGGACAATCGAGGGTTGACTCGCATCACCCTCACCCTTGGATGTCGATGTCTCCAACTCCACTGCATCATCCGTAGGCTGTTTAAGAATCATAGCCGTGATCTTCAACGCCTCTGATAACATGAACGACTGAGGAAGCATGGTCTGTCTACCAGCCTCTTCGCGTTATGGATCCAGCTCTACCGACACACCTCGTGGCTCAGAGACACGTACTGCACCTCGAGTCATTGCCGCAGATTGTAGTGTCGCAAGATTGCTCCTTTTGCCCATTTAGTATACAAGATATCGTTCCCACAAAAGATTTGCACAAGTATCGCTGCTCTAAGTTATAAGATCTGTTCAAACACACAAACACACGGATTTTATCTAGAAATGCCGTCTTCTCACAAAACCACACGGCTTCCAGATCCTTCAAGAGGTGCCCTAGACCTAAACAAACAACTACTACTTAAAATATCACACATATATGTATTGAGAAGCTCGAGAAGACGCTTTCTGCTTCCAGGTTACGGCTTTCAGTCTTCCCATGACAGTCTTCCCGAAGTAATTCTTGGCTTCTGTGGGTTCAACTCGGCTTCTCACAGCTCCAGAAGACTGCTCTTGTTTCGTAACCGTCAAATTACCACTGTCTATCACACTTTGCTCTTCCAATTCCCAACGGGGTTAGCCATTCTGGAGAAGGCTGGACAGTAGAAGCTCCGTCGATCACATACAAGTATGCAACAAACCCAAATCTAGTGCACGGGTATCGGCCTGGCGGGAATGAACGAGAAGAAATTCGTTAAACAAAACAAGTTAGCACCTCCATACACATGAACACCAAGATCGATCGACAGTAGCACCTGCGAGTCGAGCGACAGTAGCACCTTTCTACCAAGCATCTCCCAGCATACCTGCGAGTCGAGTCGAAGCGTTACGAGTCGAGACGATCATTTACAGTCCAGGCGACTGCAATCGTTACGACTCGAGGTGATGTTTACAATCTATAACCTGCAATCGTTTAGAGTCTGCGAGAAATGACTGCCAAGCATCCTAGCACACCTGCGAGTCGAGCCGACGCGTTACCTGCAATCGTTTAGAGTCTAAGAGAAATGACTGCCAAGTATTCTAGCACACCTGCGAGTCGAGGCGTTACCTGCAATCGTTTAGAGTCTGCGAAAATTGACTGGATCGAGGCGTTACGAGTCTCGAGTCGAAGCTACTTGCTCGCTTAGCCGCTGCGACTTACTAGACTTTTCTTCCGCCATTTCCCTGTGTTCTGTTTGAAATTTTCAGTCAAAGTTTCTGTTTGAAATTTTCCATTTGAAATTTTCCGTCTCCGGAATACTCACGTCTCTGTCGTGAGTATTCCGGAGACGGAAAGTAGGGGATCTACGTAAGATCGTCGGCATGATAATTACCTCGCTCGTGGGATTACCGCATTAATCAGCAAAAACGTGGAGGGGCTGGAGGGTCCGTTTCCGCTGGGCAATGAACCGTTGATGGTTGGGCATCCGTTGGGTATTCATTGTGTCTCGTGTTTCTCTGATTACTACCTTGTAGATCACCACATCGATTACATGTTAGATTCCGTGCCGTGCCAGTGAAGGCCCACCAGCCAGCCCCCAGCACCCAGCCCCGGCCTGTAATGTTCGTCGGATACCGCTTGATGGACTTGATACCGTACCGCTTTTGCAGTTCGCTATTTGTTACGTTATTATTACGTTATATTGGTACGTTATTGTTACGTTAAACTTGCAACGTTGCCACATACAGACACATCGTAAATATTCACGAGACGACAAAAATTTACTTCTTGTCGAGTTTATTTTACGAGTTTGTTACTTGTTGGCAAGTTTTGTTACTGTACAGTTTTGGCATTTCGTTATATTGTTGACGTGGTCAGTCCCGGAAAGGGACGTAAAGGCCAGGCGTTTTTCACTACTTAGCTCCTTATTTTCACAAATATTTTCACATTATTTTCACAAATCGAATATCAGTTCTTTTATTTATATTTTTTTGGAGAAATGCAATAGCAATACCTTATATAGTCTTCAGCAAGTGACCACATTCTTGGAAGGATCATCATTGGCTCTGCTGCTTTATCTTGATTGATAATGAATTAGAAATGCCAAATGCAAGCTCAGTGAATACCGTGGTGGATGTTGCTACTATCCTATGTCCTTGGCAACCATCAAGGGTAAGAGGTCCTTTATCCATCATTAGCGATGCGATTTATAACGAAAGGTTAATATATCATGAACAGTCGAACAATTTCATTTATTTATTCTTACTTGTCCAAAGTTGTAGTAGCAGTCAATAGATTCTGTTCATGATGAAACATATCTAATAAGTAAAATGTAGATCTTGAATATTTATTAGTAATTTGCTATTAAACACTTATTCTGTTAAGACAAGCTTAGATACAGAATTTCAGGATCTCTCATGGAATCTCCAAGATTAATTTTCATGGAATCCCCTCGAGGACATCCTCAAATCTTTGGTTTTCATAAGTTACTACACGTTATTTCTACGTCTAGTCATTCCAGTTATTATCATTTCAGTCGGTGGCTTTATTAGTGTTCGCATACATCTATGCTTTTCGATTACAGAGGTTATTATGCTCTTATCGATGAGAATGACTTCAACATATCAACATCACCGAACAAGATATTCAAACCATACCCCAACTACTAACTGCATAAAGAGACGAGAATCTTATTATCTTGTTCCTTGTCAAGACATTGCTTCAAGATTCTCTTCAAATATTTAGATAGTATTACCTTGTTGCACTATTATCTCGAACTATATCATTCATGAAGTAATGAAATATTCTCGCCCAAACACTAGAAAACTGGGAATGTTCCTTCTTTCAAGACATTATGTTAGATTTTTGATCTCACCAAATACACCAAATTTGACAACAAGATGATAAAGAAACATCAACCAGTAAAAACATTTGACAGTGTCCTGGTCGTAGCTGTTATCCCATTAGAAAATCGCGAACTCGACAAGTCTCCAAGTAATGTTTTGGAATGTTTTGGAATGCATGTTTTGGAGATGACATTCGAAACTCGTGAATTCGACCGTCACCCAGGAGTGTTGCAAGACGTTAACTCTACTTAATTATCTTAATTGCCCTGCCGCGCATAGTGGCATATCGTTACTTCATCGTCCGATGAAGATTCATGCAGACTCGCACGACATATATTAACATGAGTATCGTATCCGTCTCGGGTTCCTGTTAGTTGCGGGAGTCCGAGACTCGGGTCCTCAAAATCTGGAGAACTCTCTATCACTAGTAGGCGCTGTTCCCACTGGAAACACTGACTGCGAAGTAGATAAGTGGCAGAGACTCATACGACTCAGCTGGTATACTGTAAATTACCGCTTACTTACTACATAACGGTCAGACGATTTAAGTATCCCAATCTTCGATTAGATTAGCTCAACTGCTTTCTCCGTTATCCAGCTTTTCTACATCCGATCGACTGTTTCAGCTGTCAAAACTTTGGCAACTCAAAAGGGACAGACCATTGCATTGTCACAGACGCTTACAGACACAGGCACTGATTCACATGACAGCAAACTAACAACTAAGTCTCTAGGGGTGGTGTTCTTCAGAAAGTTGGGTTCAGGCAAGCAATGCTATCGACCCTGAATTTGTCCCCCGATGAACCTTTCTCGCACTGAAATGAGTCCTTGGCTTCTAAACCACAGGGCCGCCTCCGCATACACTCCCAGTTTGCGCTTCCGGTTTCGTGACTTAAAATAACAAAAACCAATAAAGTAGAAGAAAAAACACATAAAGGAATCTTCACACTGAATTTCACAAAGCTGGAGTGTGCGCATGATTTCTTCGTACACCCCCTCCAAACGGCCAGGTCAAGGAAATGCAACGAATACAAACGCGCACTTAGGGCCACCAGTCCATAACAGCTCCTGGGTGTCACAGTTCTTCGTATTCCATTTCCTTCGACTGAAAAGATTCGTCCTTTACATGTACAAGCCCCAAGTCTTGACAGACATTGCGATGTACCAGGGGCTTAGACCACTATTCAACATCCCCCAACCTTGAGTTCCAAGGCCTGCCTCTGCACTCGAAGGCTGATTTCCGTCCTAACTAAGAAGAATCCACGTCCTGCTGTACATGCTCCATGCACCGCTCACTGTGCTAGGTTGGTGAATGCGGTGGGTAAATGTCAACACAAGCGCGTACAACATCCACTCGAGGAACTTATAAGCTGTGGTATCAATTCGTTGCACTTACATGTTCGATTACAGTTTCCCATCAGCTCTTATGTTCCTCACCGCGCCCATGAATAGACCCGCATCACCTTTCGGTACCCATAATGGTTTTCTGTGTGCTTGCGCCCTCCCCATAGGGGGAACGGCATCTCCAGCAGGATTGGGGGAACTGTCGGCAAGAGATGCTTCCCCAGTTCTTCGGTTATCTGAGCCTTGTGCAACTACCTCTGCGACCCTTTCTATTGGATTAGGAGGACCCGTCTCTTTCACCGTAGGCGTCGTTCCGACTGTTTGAGTAGCCCCAGTGGAAACACTGACTGGAGTTGCATCGACAGGAGAGACGACTGTGTCGTTACGACAGCCAGACACTACTGCAGAAGAGATAGGTGATGGTACAGTTAACAAGGGGTCAGAAGGATTTAACTGCACTGTTGATTGTTCTGCTAACGGAATATCTGCTATAGTTGCTTGGCTTAAAGAAGAAGAAACGACTGAAAGTGCCGTAAGCACAGGCGCTGCTGCTGTAGATGTTAAAATCGTGTTCTTCATCAATCCCACTCCCTGCTGTCCAGCTGGGGCGCTCCAAAGCCTATGACGGTTTCTTGCTGATTTCTTCAGCCCGGCAGAACTCAGAACCGGTTTGGAAGAGCTCGTAGAAGCCGTTGGCATTGTTTGATCCAAAACGGGCACTTGTGAAGCTGCAGGTTGGGCTGCATTGGTTGCCCTAATGTCAGAAACAGGTTTTGGCGGAACAGAGATGCTTGTCGAGTAGCGGGTATCCACATCTAAACTACGCTGAGAGGAGTGCATGCCTGGGAGAGATTCTAGAAAATTGCTGGCAGAAGTGCCAAGATATCCACTGCTGACGCATGACGTAGAGAGAGCAACGCTCGACGGGATAGTAGGAGGACGAGCAAGCTGAGCTGATTGGCCACCGCTTGATAAGGCAGAACTTCCAATTACTTCAGTGATGACGCATGGCGTGGAAACGCGTGGAACACACGAAGTAGGAGGAGATCGGAGCGTGCAGTGAACCGACTTGTCCCCGGCTGATGCAGAATACCTGGGGTCCACGCTTTCACGGCATCCAGAAAGAGGTGAGCCCACAGCTTGAAGGGACTTGTGTGCTCCATCCACTCCCTTCTGTCTCATTAGCCCAATGTTCATGTTTCGCCTGGGAGTCAGACTTGCACTCTGAACAAACTTGCCGTCTCCTAGTAATCCAGTATATCCACATACGGTACTATTCACACCTGTGGTCGAAGGTGGACCTGCAAGCTGAACCGTTTTTTCTCCTCCAAGTGATCCTGAAATTCCAGGTGCAACACTGTACAAACCTGCTAACTGGACAGGTTTGTCTCTAACGGGAAGTCCAGTACCACAAAAAACTCCAGTGTTCATGCCTGGGGTTGAAGGAGGAATCGGAGCTTGAATGGACATGTTCCCTCTAGCTGCTGGAATAAGCCTGTTAAGATGAATACCTATACCATGACTTGAAACAACTCTTTCATACACAAGCCTGGAGCTTGTCAACGAGGACGCACTCACCAGGGGACAAGATGTGACCCCTAGAATGCCAGGAGATCTTGAACTCTCAGTATGCCTGCACAATGGTAGAGTTCCAAGGTGAAACTGAGGTGAACTCCCAGCAGGATGTGGCATTGCAGAAGGTAAGGGAAACGAGGGTAAACGTCTGCCAAGAACCTCACTATCAAGTACTGAAGAACCCGCAACTTCCCGCGACTTTGAGACGTCTCCTTCCTGTCCTGTCTCAGTTCGCAGATGGACCATCTTTCTCGATGTTTTTGATCCTTCAGCTTCAAGGCTTACATCTGAACTACTTGTGGGACCATACACTTCGTCCTCCTGAGCCTCTTCCTGACCATCCACATTCTGCTCAACTGCGTATTTTACCTGTTTCCTTGTCCGCTTACCTCTTCCGAGCTCTTCTTCGTCATCTTGCTCAACTAGCCTGCATAACAAATCTCTCCACTTCTCTCCGTCTCCATCGTGTGCATTTGGAACAAGGTATTCTTGTCCTTGGACAGCTCCCAGATAGCCATAATCATCCTTAGCGCCAGAACTTGATCCAGAAATTGTGCGGTCTAGAAGCTTCTGAACACTGTCAGTGGTATGCTTACTACAAGTTGCTTTGACATTATGCTCATCAAGAATGTTATCTAGACCATGAAGTAGAACATCACTGATGTACCACGCGGATTCCTTGGTTTGATCGGGGCATTTCAATCCAGAAGTCATGACCAAATTCTCCAAGGCAAGTTTCTTCTTAGATCGCTCCAAAATTTTCTCTTCCACAGAACCTTCAGTAACAAGTTGATATACAAGGACGATCTTGTCTTGGCCGATTCGCTGAGCTCGTGATTGAGCTTGTAAGTCCACGAATGGGTTGCAATCGGGATCTGCAGACATGATGACAGTGGGCCACTTCAGCACGATTCTACGGCCTGGCAGCTAACTTCCATAAACTTATTAGAACACCTGCAGATCGGACATTTCTTTTGTTCTTTAAATTTTCGGCAAGACGTTATGCGAAGCTCTCCTTTGCCCCTTGCGCAATTCCCTCTTCTGTGTGTAGATTTAGCTGCCAATCGTTCCATCTTAAACAAGAAAGAATGACGGAAAGAAAATGAAGAAAGATTCTTCACTCACCATATATAATTACTGTGTCTGCACTCGGCTGTTGGAATTGACACATACGAATTGATTAGATATAGCGATAGAAACACTGAAAGTTGAAAACAATCATCACATGCCCGTATCTGGTTAGATTCCTTGCTAGAAACAGCTGGTACCGTACCGGCTAGTAAAGTCCAACTCGATCAAATTGAGAATAATCAACATGCCACAAGAATGGCGACGTACTGATTCAGGGTAATGTTCTAGAGTCTAAGATTTACCAGGTTAATTCCAAGTCCTCCAGCTCCAGTAGAGATAAGAAAAATGAACGTGCTACAATCCGGACGATTGAAGTCTGAAAAAGCCTTCTGTCTGTCTGCAGAAGCGGTAGACCCGTCGATTCTGGACGAACAAGAAGTGTGGTCAAGCACCCGACAATGGAATATAAGTACTTGACAATGGCGAGCACCTTGTGAAGAGGACATCAACGGTTGGCAAGTAACTCACTCTGGTGGGGTTATTCGCGTCAAATGATTTCATGGCCTGAATCCTTTACGGACGAGAGAGAAAGAACGAAACAACATGATCCTCCACCGCATAGCGCAGTTCTGGCTCCGTAGAAATGATTTAACTCAAAAGCACTCCTCTGAATAATACTTTCGATAAACTTACCGAGAAAACGATAGACCCATGAAGTCCAGAAAGTCTTCAATGATGTCAAGCATTCTCGTCATTTGGGAGAACAGCAGCACTCTGTGACCCCCCTCCTTGAGCATGGGAAGAAGCTGAAACAATTTGCAAGGCAACCCGGCTTTCTTGAGACATCTACTAGGACTTAATGGAATCACTCTACGGTAACTGCCATGAAGTGTAGAACAGTGCTGTCAATGTTATTCAGATGTTACAAATCAGTAGAAAAAGGTACCACGTACAGCTTCCAAACAACATTACAAAATCCGGAAGTTTCGAATTCAGAATTTCGAAACAAACCTTCTCAAGAAACAACAGTTTGCCCGACACATCCACCATCATCCTCGATGCTTCTTCAGGCTTTAATCCTTGTGGCTCCTTCTCAGGAAAAAGGTACTGAACAACAAGCACAAGGGAATGAGAAGCTTTAATTCTATGCTTTGGAGTATGTGCGAACATCTATCGGAAGGAAGAGTAGAGACTCGTCACAGTAACGTAGCACGTTTCTTCCTATCTCTTCAGGTTCAAGGAGTTCAAGACCCGGACCACGGAATTAACCTTCACTTTCCGATCTAGAATAACAACTCTTCAAAAGTTCAGAAGCACTGAAGGAAAGAACCTTAAAATCCAAATATCGAAGACATCTACGGTGACTATCAGAATCTATAGCTTGAAATGACCACCGTAGATTTTGATGTAGCGGGATAATTCATATGTTGAAAGAAGGTACAAACAATACCGGATGATTACACACCATCTTCAGATCCGTAAGAATGTTGTTCAAGGATCTCTTTAAGCCTGCACATATTCAAGGTGAGTCCCGTGTCTGTATAACGTAAGGTATACCAGTGTAGAAACCCATGCGATGAAGTAAGAATTCAAGGGCGTGTAATAATGAAAGTTTACTGAATGGTGGTATACTGGACTTCAACCCGCCAATGTCTTTTCTCTGTTCAATATCTGACTGCAGAAAATGGCGAGAATAAAATCCTACAAAAGTGCTTTGAAATGTAAAAGAAGACATGGGCCTAACCTGACTGTACACCTCGATTCAGCAATTTATGATTCTTCTTAAGCACCGCAGTGTATAGATGTCGTTGAAAAGGCGTCAAAGAGCAAGGCACTTCCATGATTTTCTTTCCAGGTATCCTCACCCCAGGCACCTCGTTTTTCACCCTTCGCAGCATTCTGCACAATAAAACTGTATTAGAAGTTAAGAGGAAACGAAGCCCTGATCCATTTTCTGGTATTCCCTTCCAAAGTGCTACTCAAGGGTCTGACCAGACTGTAAATAAACCAAGATCACTCAGCCCCTTCAGCCGTCGAAGTATCGGCGTGAAGCTTCGCATAAATATAAAAATCGTATGCACGACTTCCTGTTAAGCTGTCCCGAACAAACCCTGGTTGCCCCGGGAACCCGCAGGATTTCTTTCTGCTTGCAGAGGACTACTCTTTCTTGATGATTTTCCATGTATATGTTATGCAAGTTCGGCGTCCATAGTGCCAGCTTGCTAAAGATGTTCTCATAAGTACTCACTATCTCCGAGCCGACTTCTAGTCAACACATACACATGCGGAGTACGCTACTACCCACACGATATTTCAGTGTTCATGGATAGCAGCGCAATGCAAACCTACACTTAAGGTACCCCGTGACAACCAAGACACATTTCCAGCTCAGCAGGTCCTCCGCCCTGGTTTCTATCCTGTCGGGAACTTCTAAGGGTGGACACCGGTCCTTGTGTAGTGAACTAGGCAAAGAACTGTGACCATGACATGAAAACATACATCTCAAATATAAATATGTAGGCAGGCTAGTACAACATTAGAAAAACTAAGGAAGGAATCTGTTCAAGCGCAGCAAAAAGTGTCAACAATCCACAGTGCAGAACAAAGACAAAGTTCAGAACCCAGGCATCGGTAATGGATAGCGAATTTAACTGACCGGGGTTTCAAGAGCTCGTGAAATTTAGATAGCAGTTTCCACTTTGCTTCAGAATCAGCGGAGTCACCATTACCATCATTGGCAGCTCTAGTAAACTCTCCTGCAGCAATATCTGGATTCGGAAATTCCACCGGATCGAGAAAATGAAAAAGGGAAAAGAGTTCAGCCAGATTATTCTGCACCGGAGTACCCTGCACGGTTACAACACCACACAATACGATGAATGAAACTAGAACTTGAACTTTCAGTACAAATCTTCAATCTTGGTATATGATTCCTCCGGGAGAATGGCAGCTCAGCTAAGGAGCAAGAACCACGGTCAAACTCAGAGATAACACCCAGTAGAATAACCCAGTGAATCTTCAATCTTGGTATATAGTTATATATATCAAAACTTCACTATGAGCCCCGCAAAAATTTACCCTCAGAAGCAGCCGAAACTCAGCCTCGTGCTCCTTGAGGACACCTCCTAGCTTTGATCGCATATTTCTCATTCTATGTCCCTCGTCCACTGTTCGCAAGGTCCACAATCCCCATCAAAAAATATGAGAAGTTTTGCGAATAGTTTTCTTCTAGACATGCTAAAAACTTTTGAACATATTATGCTTCACTCAACTAACATCAGAGAGGAGCGTTAAGACTTTCGTTGCGGACAATGTACGTTCCCTAAGAGCATTTGTCATTATCTCAGAAACTCAGAAACCTCAGACGCGTTACCGATAATTGCAGCCCAATGAAACTTGCATAAGTGGCGATTGTCCTGAGTCGCCAGTTCATATGATGTCAGAAGCACCTCAAACAACGGTCTTCCGCTCTCTGCGTAAAACTCACACTTTCGGATGACATCTCTGTTGTCTTTCTCACCCTGGTATACTAATGCATTCAATGCGGGGTCCCAGCGCTTTAACTCCTGCATGCATGGTGTGATACTTGTGAGTACACATGGATGAAGATAGGCGTGATTATCAGGCTCAGAAGGGACACTGCGCTCCACAGGTATCGTGCGGGGTACAAGAGTAATAACAAATCTGTCAGCCACAAACCATTGCATGTTCAAATGGAATAGCAAGAATACCAGTTTCGATAAGGAAATCAACGCGTGTCTAGCTATCGGTTGAGCACCATTAGGAACTTACTCTGCTGCACCTTGACGACAACACAGCCAGACAATGCAAAGGCTGACGTGGTACATTTACGGTAACCTCACAATAAAGAAAAACTCACCGAAGCATATCAGGACTAAGAAACTGCGTCAATAACTCAAACTAACATTTTCGGAGCATTAAGATGTTGGCGGAGTTCGTGTGTAGAATATGCGAAGCAAATTTCCCCCACGGGAATGCCGTAAAACTAATACGTATCAAACACCTTATGGTGGTTTCAAAATTTAACACGTTTGGCGATGCTAGGAAGGTCCCTTCCGAGACCCACTCGACTCACGGGACCGCCCTCCTTGCATCAGCGATTCCAAGACTGACAGAAACAGAACAAAATTCTTTGAGATCAGACCACTTAACCGTGCTGAAATCTCCCGCGTCCCACCTTGCTTGTGTATATTCAGTTTCTGCTTGCGCGATGCTTCAGGAGAACATGATGATGCGATAAGCGGTATATATGTACGATCATATGTGATAACATGCGTGCACAGCTGAGGCAGGACTGCGTATGTGAAGAAGCACAGAACATCAACTCACATAACCCCGGACGGAACATACAGCAACGTCTGGAAGTCGCTTGTACGAGTGTACAGCTCGACAACCCTGACGCATGTTAACTGTTTGTAAGACTCTACATATCCTGATCATTTTTCCTGGACTGTTTTAAGCGCACCCTGAACAATAATCCCTCAGCTATAACTCAGAAAGGGAAGGTAGCCAAGTGGAAAAGGAGTTTCGGCCCAGCCCCCCCTCCTCGGTTAGTGATCCAATTCCTACACAACGACGTACAAGCAGTTTCTTATACAAGGACCAAACACTTCAAACAAGTCCAAAGTCTCAAAGTGCTGAATGTTTCACACTTGTTCGGGTAACGTACGTTGCTTTGACAACCTGACTGGTTCCACGAGATTGAGTCTGTGAACGTTTGTTCGAGAAGCTACCTGTTCCCATTCCGAGAGAGTACTTTCCGGTGCTACCACGAGGACTGGCTTCCTGCTGAGCTTTTCATTCCTAACACAAGAAATGAATGATACCGCTTGTACCGTCTTCCCAAGCCCCATCTCATCTGCCCAGCCCACAGCAATATTCAAGTAAGATGGACATAAGGAAAACTTTTTGCTGTATTTTTCGTCATTCTTCCGATCAGCGGACCCTACCCTCGAAAGTTAGTTACGCAGCAACTTGGCTGACGTTATCCCCAATTTGTACCGACCCATGACGCAAATTCCACAGACAAGAAAGGACCAAAATGCTAACAGTGCCTGAAGTTTGGTAAACGGCTACGATGCCGTAACCAGCTGAACTCCGAACCTCCATAACCCAGGATAAATGACAATGTGAGTACTGGATTGGCCTAAATTCTGTTGGAAAACAAAGAAAAGTCATCTTACCTGCAAGGATAACATTTCTCCTAGCTTCGAAATTGCTTAACAACCACTTCAGGCCCTGAATTTGATACCCGTACATACTCCCGCCACGTATATAGTCTGGCTGGCGGCTGATCCTCGAGGCCACCGGCTCACCTAGACTAGGCCTAACATCTTCCACCTCGGCAGCTTCATGCCTCGAAATAAAAGCAGAGATTGCTTCTCGCATATCCTTCGAATATTTCGTCTCCTCCCATGTAGCACTTCTGTAATCCAGACCTTGCCATTTGACAAAGAACTGGACTTCTTCTCGCTCATATCCGGTTCTTGCCAACTCAGACGGATCAAGTTGTACTCCGCCACGCTCACGACACATGATGACGCGATCAACCAATAACCACTCGGATTTTCTCTCATCAGCGATAGTGTTATCAATCTCCTTCTCCACGCCAATTTTAGGTAGATCCCTAGAAGACAGGAAATTACCAGCAAAGAGTTATATATGGTCCACTCAGAATTTATCCTCACCTTCACTCTGCTGGGGGTTAGATAACCGAAAAGAGAAAAACCAAGCAAGTGTCGTATCCACCCACAGTGCGACCCGAAGGGCTTACACCAAACTGCCCTGTTTGCGATTCTCTAGAGAGCTCTCCTCTACTCAAGCAAGTGAAAAAGCCAAACAGGAAGGTAGACTAGACCTAGACCTGGTACCTTGGTGAACTATCATATCACAACCCTGCAGAAACCAAAGGAGAGACGCCCCAATAACGTTGATCTCTTCACCTTATCACTATAGATAAGGTGATCTCAAGTACAAGCAAAACAAAAGTGCAGGAGGCAAAAAGGAAAAGTTCAAGCAATCGAGATCCAATCTACAAAGTTCTTGTGGACAAATATAATATCCTTCACTATCCAGATTTCCAGCAGACTGGCGCTTAGAGGCGAAGGGAAAATTCTTTTAGTGGTGAAAAAGACGGGGCACCATCACCACTGACACGTGTATACTAACAACAGAAGTTGCAAAAGCGAGACTTTGCACAAATGACCATAATATGGAAAGAGGTGACCATCTCCACCACGGCAAATTGATCGTAACTTACGGATGTCTGGATTCAAATAAGCTTACATATCGCTTCCGTTCACCCACGAACCAAGCTGCATCGATCTGACATGGGAACAGAAGTTTTAAGTCCATAACTAGAAGAAGAACAATCTGCTTATTCACCCTAGCTACCCATCGAACTTGGAAAAAGACACAGTATAATACGCTCCAAAATCGCTTACAACGCATACAACTTTCCTCTAAAATCAAAGGAGCCACCAATATAGCATAAACCTTAAACAACTTGCATGCGTCTACCTTAAAAAGACTAATTAGAACTGTAACCGTTCATTAGGAAGTCTCTAAGATCAATAAGTAAGCACCAAACAGATACCTCCCTACTTGCGGGAAGGTTACACAAAGTAAGGAACAGGTAAGAGCCAAATTTAGTTTCCTACCCATGTATCGTGCCAGTGGGAAAGGGTATCCCACTTCACAAGATACTCCATCCTTACGTGCTCCGAATGCTTCTGCTCATCCTTCACCAAATTTGACCGTCTACCGATGACTGCTTGCATCCTCTTCGGTGGGTATGTTCTTGGAGAGCATTTACCTATGTTCTTCTTGTGAATTGACACCAGGGCACAATGGAGGCATCTCCATGAATCTGCTGGTACAATCTGAAGTGGGGGATTCAGACAGAACGTGTGTATAGCACATGTGCAGCCATGTTCTTCACACAGAAGCATTTGATCCTCTGCATCCTTGAACTGGACAAAACGATGTTATTGGCAACCATTCAACAGAGTATCAGAGAACTGTGACTAAAACCTTTCATCTTCATGAAGCTCTCTATTCTCGACTAACCAGATTTGACCATCCGACCAGACACTTACGCCCATCCTGGGATCGTTGGAACGTCAAAAATGGATCAAAATGCAGTCTAACAGGGATACGTATCCAAGCTGACAACAGATAGCCACATCAAAATCTCAATAAGGCAGTCAGAAGATAGGAGATGGACGCTAAGCCAAACAATAAGGAATAGTTCAAGGATCGGAGCAGAACTTACGTTACAAATATTGCAAACAGGCTCATCCTGGTCTTGATCTGGAGTTTGGATCGTCTCAACCGCCTGTCTAGCATTTACTAGTCCGGGATCACAACCGATGTCTGGAACTACAATCGATACTTTTCCCGGGATACACGTGTCAACTGGCTGTGATGTTATATCTACAAGAGCAATCACTTCCCTGCTGCTTGAACCTGCTGATGTCTGTTCCAGAGAGGCCACGGCCATTCCCGTTTCTAATGAACGTTGGTCAAAGGCTTCATCGGGAAGATTTGGCTTCATTGGTTCCTGGGCCAAGGTTTCGACGCTTACATCCAGAGCATCACCATAAACTGGTAATGTTTCAGGCTCGTCGTCACTATCCGAACAAAGTTTGTCTCCCCAAGATGGATACTCGGTCTCAGGTTCCTTGGAAGCGTCATCGCTGTTAGAAGTAGCGAGTTCTTGGATCTTCACTAACTCCACTCGTACCGCCTCTCTTCCTTCAGCCTGTGGTTTGACACAGTTCTCACTTTGGACCTCTACACAGGCCTCCACTCCAAGGCGCGCCAATTCACGGCGGTTGCAAGTCCCATCAGAAGGAGCCGAAAGCTGTCCAGTATCTGACTGACTCTGAGGACTAGGTTCGAAGATTTGAACAGCTGCAGCTTCCCTAGTTTGTAGGACATCGATTGCCACTTGCTGCAGTTGTTCGAGCTCGACTTCACTCGAACCTAGTGTACTTTTAGTTTCTTGTATGGATGGAGAGGCCGTGGTCAAGTTAGGTTCCTTCCGATGTACAAGTTGCACATTTCCGTTCACTAGCCCGTCCTTCACAATGTCTTCTGTCGAGGTGATTCTCTCTTCTCCTCCCCGTCGCAGTTCTGTTCTCAACTCTAACATCTTATCTGTGTCACCGCTATTCCGCTTCTTGTTTTTTTTAACTACTACTGTCTCGTTTGCAACTACCAAATGGCCATCATGCTGCAAATTACCTCCCAAAGACAATGGAACTACTCGAAACTCCACATCCTTGTGACTGATGAGCGAAGCTTGCGGCTCAAGCGACCGAGAAGGTAACTCGAGTCCCTTAGATCTCCCTGGAGATTCATTGATCGCAGTTGACACACCTCCACTCAGTACAGGACAAATGGCTGCTTTCTCTCGTACATCATTGTGGTTAAGAGTCTGCCCTTCCCGTTCCTCAACTAAAACTGCTAGTGTACCTCTGCCAAAAAGTTTACCTCTTGATTCTGTTCCCATGTCTTTCCCGGTTGTTACTGGTACCTCTTTCCACGGAGTCTGTGAAATTGCCTCTGAATTCACAAGATACACAAGTTTAGCCGCAGACTGTGAAACACTGGCAGAGGTTGATGATTCTTGGCGCTCATCTTGAATAACCTTTCTGGGTGGCCTTCCAGGAGACTTCCGAAAGTGTCGTCTAGAATACGTCCTCTCTGTATCCTCCGTAGCAACTGCTTTTGACGAGTTTATCAGCGAATCCTCTAAAACATCGGGAGATAAACCCGTTCTTGAAGCGCCGACAGCAGTTCCCGGTTGCTCCTCCTCAGACAGAGACGACGACAGTACTGGAGTACATGAGTTCTTTGCTACTTTCTGGTGAAAGCGCAACCCTGGCATTACAGCTCCTTTATTCTGAGAGTTTTCTTCTTCACCAGCAGTGTCTGCCTGCAAGATTCTGCATGACACTGCAGCATTCTGACTATTCCTACTACGTCGGTTGTAGCTGACTAGCACCTTTTTCCTGTTATGATACTGTTTCGAGACAGAAGACAGGCGCGGAGGTGAAGGGGGTGAAGAAACTTCACAATTGCTGAGATATTCAACCGGAACTGAAATCTTCCGAGGCCTACCCCGTTTCTTAGGGGTGGGAGTAGATTGGCCTCCGATGGGCCTAATTGGTATATCATAGAGCTTGGTCCCAGCGCCATATGCACGACCCTCTTGCGTCTTCAACTGGTCAACTCTGTTAGAGGCTAAATCTGCACAATTTCCTTGTCCGGTGGAAATCACATCGGCATCATTCGGTTCCTTCATGGCAACGGACAGAAGCAAACTTTGTGGGGATGGTTCCAAAAGAGCACCATTCTGTTCGCCAACACTCCCTACATGCTGAGGAGCATCCAAGGTCCTCCATGGAAAGGGACAGGATTCTTGAGTTCCGAATTTCCTTGGTCGACCTCGTTTTCTACGCTTCACCGGCTCTCGACCATCTAATATCATGGCGTCTTTGCATTGAGTTGTTCTTTCAACCCCGTGACTGACTATATTCCTGTTTGGTTGAGATTTTATCACTGTGGGCAGGGCCACTTTCCGGGGTCGCCCTCGTTTTCTACGTTGCACATCTTTCTCCTGTCCAGCTACTATCTTCTCTGTACTAATCGGTGAATCACCTTGCAATGTCGGGTCTAGAATCGTATCCACCACCGGTTTAACCTGTCCTGTCTGCTGCTTTTCCTGTGCCTCTGCAGCCTCTGCACGCAATCGTCTAGGCTGTTCGTCCAAATCGGCTTGCTTTGGAGCCTCTATACTTAACCCAAACTTGACCTGTGCTAAGGCAACTTTCCGAGGCCGACCTGGTTTTCTCCTAACGCCAGGTCTCTCTGAAGCTGTTGCCTGTGGTACGTTCCCCTTTTGGCTTGTGACAGACATGGGTCCATTCGACTGAAGGGGACCCCCTTGAGTCGCTTTAACGGCATAAGTTGTGACCTCAGGATCTTCATTTGCACTTGAAACAATCTTTCTCCTTGATGATCCATTCCAAACGAGGTGGTCTCCCTCCTTCGCATTTAGGAGCTCAATAAGCTGTGGCTGCTCTTCCAGATTCGAACTGCTAGCGTCTACTTTGAAAATGATGCCTTCATCAACGGAGTGAAGAGCATCAGCCACGAAAGCAACAGGCTGGAATTTCTTTTTCCGCCCTCGTTTTGACTTTTTTATTACATGAGCTTCAGCAAAGAAAAATGTTTTGCCTAAATTCCCTGAACTAAGCTTCCCTGTATCCTGGAGCTTCTTCTTCTTCCTACCGCGTTTTTTCTTCCCTCCAACTGCAACTTCAGAGAAGAATGTCTGTGTCATTAACTTTTCTGACTGTGTAATAGGAACCTGTACCTCCTGACGCTCCTCAGACAAAGTGCAGCGGCGAATGCTCTCTGAGCTCCGGAAAGGAATGTCTGAAGGTAAGAAGTGATAACCAACGGGAACGGAAGAAAACAGGTTTCCCGACTCAAGAATACCAAAGTTTCCCTGAACTTGGACATCTACACATTCAGCCTCAGCTTTATTTTCCACCCTCTGCTTTTTCCTAGCTTCGGAAGGTCCGCGCACGTCCAGTTCCACGCCGGATGGTGAATTGCTATTTACTTCCTTCTCTATCCTCTGTGTACCCTGTGTGGCTTCCTTCTCTCTTCCCCATGTAACCTCTCCCAACGTCCTCTCTGTGATTTTCCTTCTCTTACCTGTTCGTGCTGCCTCTCCCACACCAAACCACTCTGTGCTAAGAAGCCTCCGGTCAACCAATGCAGGAGTTATCGTCTCCGAAACAGGCTCTTTTCTCTTGTGTTCCTTGCTCATAGTATCTTCTTCCCTCGTCGCTGTAACTCGTGCTCCACTTGTGTATAAGTCTGTATCACCTGTACATGCATAGTGAAATTTACAGGTTTAAGTGTAGTACGTTCTGTACAGCTTCCAGTGTTGATGCTAGTACACAGTAAACAGAGGATCAGCACAGCTGGATGGAGAAGATACCTGCTGATGTAAACAGATTTCGTGCTGCCGTCCAATCCACTGCTCTAAGCAGAAGGTCCTTCACTCGACTAGCCACATCTTCATAGTTTGTAGCTTCTTTCAATTTTGCCTGCCAATCCCCACTCTGCAAAACGGATTATTATTAATATCACCAAAGAGAATCAGGGACTCCCTTTGAGTCCAACGTAGTTTCACTACTCACAGACGAAACGCAGAGACGAATGTCCAAAACGAATAGCTCAAAAACAAGATCAACAGGTATGAACCCAAGGAAATACAATAAGTTAACAGCCAACGAAAGGATTTCTAGAAACATCTGAGTGAATCGAAGAATATTACTGTCATCAATTTTATCTTCTGTTGTAGAAAAGAAATGAGGATGTATTTACCTCACAAGGTAACAGCTATTTATACAACAGATGATACGAAATACAGACTAGGTAGAAAACATCACACCGGTATCTTCATGCTCCGGGTCGACCTGAAAGAGTAATGTAGCCCCTAATAAAGACTAGACGAGTAATAAGATCAACAGCTATCTGTATGAAGACAAAGGCGTCGGTATCTTCTATGCTAGATGCCGTATAGATTACCTAATTGGAAACTGACAACAGTGACTATCACAGGACGTTACTGCTGGTGGTAAATGCCGTCGACAATTATACTTGACACTATTTGGCCCTAGTAACAGTGTGCTAATTATCACTGTAATCTAAAGATCAAGAAATACCCCTCGCCTCATACTCCTCTAAACGTAAATACTTTTCTTGACAGTACTTTTTATTCTGAATGAATCATAGACCTCTCATGCTGAACAAAGAGCTCAATTTTGAAATGTTTCAAGATTACATGCAGCATAGTTTCTGATTCCACGCCGAAACTCTATCCTCATCCTAGCGCTCCGACCGAGAGCAGAGTTTACTTCAGTCAATGTTAAACTCGTCAACCACAGAGCTTCAGTGCAACGTGACCAAAATCCTCTGCAACTACGATCCTCGAACCAAAGTCCGAGAATAATATCGAGTGATTAAAACATGCGCACCTGAGCCTTCCACCAGGCAGTGGTTACATCAAATTTCCCCTCGATGTCAGAGACACTGATCTGTTCGCCAAAAGCGGCAGCTAATTTCACCAACCCGGGCAGGTAGCTAGAGTGAGCTGTTTTCCTCACATTGTCCTGCCATTCTTCCCACCACTGCCTAGAGTCTTTGCGCACGGCGAACTCTGGAAGCCTATCCGCTGAATACACAGTAAGAAAGGAAAACAAAATAAGAAGGAAGATTCCACCACAATGAGTCCGCTATCTGCTCAAACTCTAGTTGCAAACCGCAACAATGCCTCACAATAAACCGACATACCCATATCAACGAGAGTATGGTGAATGTAACGTAGACGTTTCTTGGAAACGCGTTCTGTATCTTCCGCCTCGTGACTCTCTCTCAATTTGCCTCCCCATATTTTCTTATACTGCACATCAGGAAGCCGAAACTCTTCCCTTTCACCATCCTCGTACAGAACCTTGCACCATTCTGTGACTGGATTGAACTCAGTCACTTCTGCATTATACCACGTATCGTCACCATCCCAATAGACCTTAATCCATATCCCCACTTCCACCTGTCCTCGGCCTCGCCCCATATTTTATTAATCTTCTCTCACACTTTATGCACCGCCCCGGTATGATGACTATGGATCTCTGGAACAAACTGACTCCCAGACACTCCAACCCCGGCTTCAAAAACACGAATGGTGCTGTCCCGAATGATCTTCCCGGTGCACTGCCGAGAAGGACACTGGGATGACTGCATGCCGACAGTGCTTCAGAGAAGCGACCGTGATGGCGAGAGCAAAGTGGGTGATCAACGAAATGAGCAAACCACGCGTCAACTCACTGGGAAGAAGCGAGGTCCGCAGCACATTTACTGTAAGTCGGAGAGAAAAGGCGATACGGACCAGGAGAACTAGCTGGTTGAGCTAGACAAAGTCATGAAGAATGACACTGAGAGCAAACAGCGATCGGAGAAGTCCACACGAGGCAAGACTCATGAAGGGGAACGAGATAGTGAAGACCCCGAGTATGTAAACTGTGAAGGCTATAAATATTAAGACCTCATGCGAACCGGAATCACTGTCACTGTCAGCATTCACTGGGTGCCTGTATATGCTGCAATCACTTGAAGCTAAGGATGAAGCCGCCGAGTTATCACCCTCAGGAATAATCCTCTTCCTACAGCGCTCAAACCACCACAAACACAGCCCTAAGCATTATCAAGCACTGATCACCGAGCTTTTTCCTCTACACATCCAGACTCAGGGCAAACATCATTTCGATCTGCCAGCTTAAGTCCGCCGTGAAATTAAACCCATTACAGACTGGAGGATAATAATAGCCAGTGACACCCCGCCTTCCTCTCAAGCCTAGTCGAAGCCAAAGTTAAACCAGGCCAAGCAGAGTATACCACATGCACAGCAAGACCAACGCTCCAACTGTTTCAATTCAGCTTAAGCTAAGCTTCCACATTCCCTCGACGACCCTGTCATTCTGCTAGGCTACTACTTGCAGTCCAGTCACGGCCACGCACAATCTCCTCCTCCCTTTCCTTCTTTCTTTCATTCTTCCTTCCTTCCTACGTTCCTTCCTTTCTCCGCCTTCATTCTTTTCTCACATCCACACGCGGCATGTTTTCCTTGTAATCCCCAGCACTCCCACCTCAATCTTCAGAATTTTGGTTGTTCTTCACGACCGCCGTCGACGACAACGCAGCCTGTTATCATCATCTTCAGTTTTCACGTCCCTGCCTAGATCAACGCTGAGCTACGGGTGACAGATTCTCCAAGCTCTTGTGAGATTCCCGAGGCACCTTAGTACGTGAACTGGGTCGAATTACAGAAGACCACTGCAGTAGCTGCGCCTCGACACGCGGAAAATCGTCTATTCCCGAAACTGGCCGCATTCCTTCCATGGCTTAAGTAGTTCGTACCGTGAGCATGCCCGGCGCGGAAGTATGTCGCTCCTCAGCATAGTACTGTAATAGTTCTCGTCAAGTATTTCGTTCTTTCCTGTCCCCACCCAAACTATGTGATTCGATCGCGGGACCGTGACCCGCGGTTCAAAAGCCCGTTCCGTCTCAGGACCGTCCCACCAGATTTCCGCAGCGTCCCC
Source organism: Asterella californica (assembly GCA_036924285.1). NCBI lineage: Eukaryota > Viridiplantae > Streptophyta > Marchantiopsida > Marchantiales > Aytoniaceae > Asterella > Asterella californica. The sequence continues at coordinate 14,598,285 of JAYKYS010000012.1, forward strand.
GCCTTTGTACCTCGTGGCCTAGCGGCCAACTCATTCCACGCAGGTCCCGTGACCATCCATCCATCAAATATGTCTTCCTTCCAGTAGTGTGACGTTACATCGACTGACTTTTACTTCTTGATCCATCCACTTGGATCATTATTGTGACAAGAGTTCCCTCCTGTATTTTATCCCAAACCCTCAATTCGATATGTAGTAAGCAACGTTCTCTAGACTCTTTTTGATCGTTCCTGAAAGTGAGTCTCAGTGCATAATTATTCGATTTTGGCCACCCTGTCCTTTCAAATCTTTTCAAACTAAATGAAGTTTTAACTCAAAAGTGTGTGTAAACTGAAATCATATTCATACACCCCGTCCGCATTACCGTCCCTCTTGCTTAACACGTCAACTTCTCAGTTTGAACAATAGTGTACGAAGTAACTGGGGTTGGAGTTTTGGAAACTCGCGAGTTGGTGGCATCTTCCTTCCTTGTAGGAGATTGGCACGTATGATACGAGAGCCTGCGTTCTATGGCAGGAAATCACAGTTTCCTGGTACCCTCCGGCATGTGTAACGAGTACAGTACTGCTTACTTTGTTGAGTACTCTGGGGAATCCCCTCTCGCTGCCTGGAACCTACCGGTAGTACTGTAACTTGGAGAGCTTGCCAGTTCTTCTTCCCTTTCTGCTCTGAATGAATCTCTTTCAGTACTAGAAAAGATGGTTAGAAGGACGACCTGCTACAGGAAGTATCAGCTTCCTGATTAGAGTACAAGAACTTGTTTTGCGTTAGGGTAGACACTGAACGTCGAGCTTGAAGCCCAGTGACCGTCCGATATGTTTGGACCAGCGCTAACTCAAACACTCCAAACAGTTTCCAATGCGAGGAGAACGTGAGGTGCACAGTGCACTCGAGGCATGTTCTAGTCAATCATCGTTTTTACGGTATACGGTCGAAGTATCGCTCCGAATCCTGCGAAATATATCCGGGCTCTCTAATCACAATATAAATTACATCTGAGCTTCCATATTGGGTACAGAAGTGAAATCTTCAGATTCAAGTTAGATTCAAGGAAAATAATATGAAGGCTATTTGAGTTTTTGGAAAAAGAAAACAAACAAGAAAATAGAGAGAAAACTCTGATGTAGATTGGCTCCGGTCAAGACAGAGCAGTAAGACTGAATCTTTGCAAGAGAAAAATCTTTTCTGCTTTTTTTTTTTAAGAATACATAAATGTGAAGTTCAAATCTCAGATAAGATCATGTAGAAAGTTTAATTTTTTTAAATATTAATTAACAAATTACAATGCAACATTTCTCATTTGAAAACCTTACATATTCACCGTAGGAAGAGTTTATATATTCACCTTCTTCCAAAATAAAACCAGGAAAAATGAAAACCTCTCTCCGTTCCCAAGAGCAGGCAAGACGGGGTAAGAAATCAGAAAGGTTATATATAATTATATATCCATATACTGCTATTAAGTTTGGATGCTTCTATTCGATTTGAAAATCCACTTTGTAACTTATGGTAAAACATTGCAGGATTTCTCATTAACAATTTGCAGAACCTTACCAGACAAAACCAACAGCAGTATAATCGGTATTAAATTCCCACTCGTATCAAACAGCGGATAACAGGTATTTTAGCAGAAGTTAATATATAAGGAATGAGATTTCTTACGAGACATTAATAGACTAATTTCTATTCACTAATGATGTGATCGAAATGAATTACCCTCCACCGACAACCTATGAAGCCTAAGTCGCAGTCCTATTCAACAGGTCGAAATACCCCAGTCGAAGCTATAATATAAATGGCACGAAATCTGAAGGGGTCTGATGTTGGCATGAACGCCGTCATTCGAAATAAACTGTCGACAAGAAGAAGACACCGTACAGGTACGAAGGTTGAAAACCATAGCCGCCCAACAGTCCCCTGTGCAAATTCACTTTTTCTATGCATTTACATAACTAACCGTAGATTTTGCTGAGCCACCAGAAAAGAAACTGCCGTTTTCTCCCATTTGATCATTACTTCACATGCATATATCTACTCCCATGTCCCTCACTATGCCGTACCACCCACCAAATGCAAAATGCATAGACCTACTTGCATTCCATTGCGCAGCATCTAGTTTTGTACTGGTACTTGTGCTCATTGCATGCCGCGCATGAAAGCCCAACTGCTACTAACCAGACCGGAGCAGTCTATCGTCTATCGAGCACGGCGCCTGAGAACGTGGACGTCACTCCGGTGAGAGAAGGAGAGTCCTCACTGTCAAAATGTCAGGTTCAGGGGACTACGGTAGGGGAATAATAAAACTTGGCCAGAAAGACACGCCACATGCAAGATGTGGTTATCGTTAGAAGCGTCATTGCTCTTCTTCTTCCGGTCCTAAAATACTACTGGTTCATAAAGTTTTATGAACTTCTTTTCTTCTTTTATCTCTATTTTAAATAATGTTCTGAAGTTTAACTGCTGTAAAATAAGGCACCCATGCAGATATATATATTCACTTAGTCTAAAGTTCAAGTTCTTATCATGAGGGATTTGGTTAATTATTTGATTGTTCAAGATATCATAAACAATAATTCATATATTTTTAATTATGATGGGTCCGGTTTAACATACCCTTTCTGGGATATCCATTTTTATATCTTGAGCGGTACTTGAAGCATTATATCTACAGCATAGCTAAACAACCACACAGGAACTAAGTTTGAATCCACTTAAACAGCTTAATCTAATCACGTAATCTGATTGAGACTTTTTTTCTCTTTATAATCCTATGCATAGCAGTTCATCGTGGTGTTGTGACTAGCAAGGTTAATCATCTCGTGAAATCTTCTTTCTTTGTCATCACAACATCCTGTCATAGAATTTGCAATAGATCATACCAATAAATAAAATAGGAGAAACGTATTACATAAAATATGACGGCAAGAACAACTCACACCAAGCATGATTTCCAGTAGAAAGATATCTCCTTGGCTAACTGGCTTGTCTATAATGCTCAACTTTCTCGACCAAAGCAATTTCACTTCTATTAGTTCAATAGTCAGATAACGAATGCGCTGTTGCAAAATGAAATGATCATCGAGAAGGTGTACAACTAGAGGATCATTTACTAAATGAAATGATCACAAATTTCTTTCACATAAGAACTTTTATATATTTACTCATCATGAGGTTCAAGATATCCCATTCCCTTTAGGTTGCTATGGTCTCTTTAACACAATAATAAAGATATTCTGTTATCATCTGCCCGAAATGTCATTCATAAGTTTGATTCTTGAACTTAGGTCTACTGTGGATGGACAGTACATGATTTTCTGACTATCAAAACTTTTCTGTATCTTTATCGTCAGCTCTAAAATTGTGTGGCATGCGACGCTCTAACCAAAGTGTCACTATCAAGTTGTATGGTGACAGAAGATGTATCGATCAAAATGCATAATATATTTCACTTCTCCAAGTTTTGAATTTAGAGTATCACGTGCATTAATTGTTTTTTTATGCGAACTCTCCTCTAAAAACTTACATTACATAAACTTATATTTTTACCCAAACTAGAAAAATATCCAAAAAATATGTTAAACTTTTTAAAAACCAGTACTGAAATATAAATAGGTGTCTGTTTGGTTACCAATTTGTGGAAACTCAAAATGTGATAACACTAATCTTTCATATTACCTGAAACTTTGTTGGTAAGCTAGCTTAGGCTTTAACTCGAGTAGCGTGAAATCCCGTGTGAATCTGCAAGGAGCACCTTGCAAGGCTAAATATTCCTGGGCGAGATAGTACTGTGAGTGAAAAGAACCCCATCGGGGAGTGTTATTGTGGAGTTTTCTCTCATTTGTATGTTGTACCATGAAAATAGTCCCTCTTCATCCTTTTGAGCTTTTCCACTGATATCACTGAAAGATCATTGGAAAACATTAACCTTTGGATCATCAAGTCATATGCATGGATGGTTGTTTATGAAATTTTGCAATTTTTTTTGTCTTTAGATCTATGGTATAAGAAATAACAGTTATCCATGTGTCTTATGATAACCAAAACAAAGTGGTTATGGTGCCAATACTTCATGACGGTAGGGTGACAGTATCTTTCCCCATGGCGTTGTACATCGAATTGTATTTTTTGTTATAGAGAAACACATAAATATTATGTATAAATGTAGTACCAAACTGTTATAATAAACAGAATTTATTTGTAATTATTAAGTGTTAACCAGTCCTAGAGTTGCCAATAGATCCGGACATAACCTATAAGTGAAGAGCTGACTCACTCACAGCCAGAAGTATAAGTCTGGGATCCTGTTAACCAAAAAATGTAATTTCATCTGCATATTATTTTATTCCTTTTCCTTCTGAAAAGTAAAGACATAAATTAATCAATCCCTCCATCCTTCTAAGTGTACAAGAGGTGAATATCCTATAGATAGAAGTGACAAAGCTTACCATGGCACGGAAGGAAGAAACTTCTTGCACTATTTTGCAAACTGAACCTTGCATATGTTCTAACCACGAAATCGATCTATCATAGATATGACAAGTACGAGAAAAATGAGATTCTTGAGAAAATGTCGGACATGTTGGTGACATATAATCAAATGCGAAGACAATTCTAAATCACTCTGGAGTGGTGGGTTTTGTCTTGAAAATATGGGAAACCCTCATAAATGCGGGGTTTATGGGCAAGGTAGCTCCCTTATTTTGCAGAAATCAACAGATTTTTTCTCACTGAACAAATTGCTATATAAAATATATGCATATGTGATGATATATCTCATCAAGCTCGAAAGAGAACCCATATCTGCATTAATGTCAAGATTCTCATCCTGCCCAAAGCCTGAACTCGAAGAGATCCCAAAACTATCAAACTTACTTGACCAGATTGGTTGAGAGTCCATCAATAAATCTTCATCGTCGATGTCAAAAGTAGATGCGTAGCCGAACCCATTTTACCAAGACAAGTTATTTCTCTCTTGTTAAGAATAGCCCCAGCAAACACTCAAATAATGATTCTTTCTCAACTCAATGAGATGATTTTATTCTCCAGTGCACACGAAATTGCAATCTTGACATAGTTCTCACGACCGAACGGAGTTCGATTGATGAATGCATTCTTTATACACACGTCGGATACTTGTTTCACGAGTTGATCGAGGTTCAAGTTCGTAAGATAGATGTTTTCAGTTCTGCGTCAAACATCCATGTCGTCAAAGCACGTCATCAGACCGTCCGTGTCAACAGAATACACTAACGTACTCGGGGAGAGTAGCCTGGAGTATACTCTAGAAAATACCATTGTCTCGTATGTACACTTGACCACCTTATTACCGAACCAAGGAGAAGTGGAAACTTTCCACTATTAAAGTTTATTTGCGTTGGGACCTTAGCTTTTCAAATTTTCTCTATTTTCCATTTGTCATTTTCTCTTCTTACCGTAATCAACTCACTTTGGATGCATATTTGTGGACTTACACCAGTTACATGAGAAGCATCCAAAAGAAACAAGAGATATAAAAACTATCGTTAATTTCAATATACTATATATCTCGCATTAGCAATAACAAATAGGGATATGGATTCTGGAAAACTCTAATTTGTTCGTCGCCAAAGTTAAATTAATATGAATCTCAAACTACTGTGGAAAGATGAATCCGACTGTTGCTGGGAGGAAATTAGTTAGTTTAATTAGTTGTGATGTAACCAATGACGCCAAAAAAATTTGTTGAAGACGAATTATATTTCCTTTTTTATTTTTATTGTAAATGCAATCTTTTCTCTCTTGTGTCATATCATTTGCGAACTCATTCCCTCCTACTATTTCCTTCACACTTCATGAAGGCACATTTAGACTGTAGATGAGAAAAATATAATTGCACAAATTTGATTTTGCAGAGGTATTTCTGCTTTTTTCTATATTGGACACTTGTCCATAGATTAGAAGTCATTTTTGCCCTCTCCATGAAGATGGAGAGGGAGATAAATATGAACGCCAGCCAGATAAAAGACAATGTGGATTTGCACCCGGGATAGCTCACAGGGGACCAAATAATTTAGCCGAACTTCCCCCTAACACAGAAGGAGTTATGAAAATAAAACAAAAACAAAACAAAATAAAAATAAGGGAAAATAAGCAAAGAGATTTGGCATCATCCACCTCTCTCACGAACTTTTAAACTCGGTATTCTCAGCTGTACGTCAGCAACAAGCAATGAATAAACCATAAGCCCCGTGCGCGAACTTGAACGTCCGAGAATATATAGTTCCGCAATTCAGCCTACCAGACTTACCCGACCTTGCAAGGGCGAAGGCGGTGAGCTTATGATCGTATGGAGACGGCTCATCGTGCTGACACCCCTGCCATTGAACACACCAAACTGCTGGAACCGCGAGCCTACTTCAGTTCGCGACCGGCAAATTTTTGGAACCTCCTCGAGGTACCCTGAAAGTACTTGAAGTAGCATTCACTTTACGTTTGTATGGACGAAAAGCACCTATCGACGATTTACCGGCTACTGACACATTGAACAAATGGATCAGTCGATCTCTCTACAGGCATAAGCTGGGTACATGTGTATATGTCAGTAACTTCTTTCGACTTCTCGCATTGCGACGTTGTGGTTCTGCCTTCGTTTCTGATTTTGTTGAAGGCCAGATCAGGTGACAAGCGAGTCCTAGCGAGACATTCTGGAGACAAGACTTTCCTCGGATGAATTTATCGGAGGCTCTCCCTGATGAGAAGGGCCGACATGTTTCTCTTGTCGATTGGAACGTTCTAGTCCTGACGAGTCTAATCACATACTCTTTGTCACGGACCCCAGCACTCAGTATATCGCAGTAAAGTCGAAGCGTTTGGGAACTCCCAACACGAGGAGTTTGCTTTGTATGGTTTCTTGGATACCAGAATTTTGAGGTAGGTGGAATACTTTCCGCATGGGTCGCGGCCCCAGATTCAAGATACTCGTGACCTCTGATGAGTATTTCAGCTTTATTGCAAATCACCCATACTACGGCTATACTCATAACGTTCGGTTGGAAGAGCTTCCCGTACAACTTCCCATCACTGAGGACTGTTGCCTCAAAGGTGTATGTCTTCCTCCGTCTTGTTGCTGTTCGATGGCTGCAAGCTTCAACTCGTTGATCGACTGTTTTTTATTTGGTGCTATTATAAAGTGATGATGATTCGTCCCTGAATATTATCTTCGTCTCATTGCTCACAATTCATCGTAGGGGCACTATCGCTTTACGATGTAACAGCTTGTTTACTAACGTACCTATGAAAATTTCGTTTGTAAGTTGTTCAAGACAAGTATCCTAGGAAATGTGGAAACTCTACCGCAACAGAGTTTTCCCAAGATTTTCAGCTTAAAAAGAAGGTATGTATCCAGCCTGGATTCACAAATAAATCTGAGTGGCAGCCCTTACTTATAAAGGTAAGGTCATATTATGTGTGGCATAAGACCACAGAACTAAAAGGGCCAAAATCAGGTATGGTGGCTGAGAATAAATTCACTATGTAAAAATCCAGTGTGGTCTATTCTTTGTTAAGACCACTAAATGTTCAGGGGGTAGCTCTGGAGTTCGCTGTTATTGCGAGGAAAACTACAAGTACAATTCGGCGGCCCGCTTAAACATATCATCTACCTACGGTGCCCCACAATTGATGGGATATTCCCTTCTGGGTCAAACTCCTTACTGGTCGTGACGTGAAGTCCCATTGCCAGAAGATCTTTGAGTCTTACTTATACACCAGCTACAGAATAAAGGAATGGGATCCGAAAAGTCCAACGCACGTATAAAACGATGGCTTAGTCAGTCGTTCCTGACAACTCTGCTCCGGGTCTACCGTCACATCTGCTACATCTATCACAGACTACTTGAATAACTATGTTTTTTCTCTTATCCGACAAGTAAACTAGAACTGCAGCAGCATAAGAGCAACAAAAGCCCGAATGTCACATCAGTGCTAGCCTCTTATGTAGATTTCAGATTCGAAAGGATAAACCAACTTTACAAATGGAATTCGTCCGAAGCCCGGAAGCCTTTGATACAAAATGCTTTGCTCAAAAGGCTTGCTCTCCGCCACCTCTATAACATTACAGGGATCATCATCATCCGAGTGGAAGATTGTGCGAGGAGCGGGATTTTCGGCGCAGAAAAATCATGAACAGGAACACGTAGTGGAAAAGGTGTTTGTACAGGACCAGCAACCCCCATCCGCAACGTGAAGTGTACCGAAACACGCTCGGCCAGTAGCTGCTGCACTTTCCGCAGCATTCCGCAACCACATGTGATCAGAGAGAGTCCAACTCGCACATCAGTCCCGAAGGGGCGGGGCTTGATCCGCCGTGACCAGATATTTGCCTTGCATTCCCTTCCCTTGCAAGGTGTGTATTACGCAGAGACTCATACCGAGGGGGAGAGATCCCGAAGTCATGTTGTTGCACCCTCGTAGAACTACGTTAACTGGCAGGAAGATATTTTACAGGTGTGCAGAGTCGGTGTTCTAAATGTTGAGAAGGGTTGTAATCTGATTCCATCCGGCGATCAATGGGTTCTTGGTCTGGCACTGAGGAGCGAAGTTCAGCTCGAACATCTCCTTAGACGCTGCGTTCCCAGGCTCCCAGAACCCTACTATCCTGGCCACCACCTCTGCACTGTCTTGCACATGCTCCATGTCATGAGGGTCCGTCCATATTTTGTTGCACAACTGAAGTTTCCGTTGTTTAGCCTCCAACGGAATCCCCCAATGGTCAAAGATTTCCTCTCGCTCGTCCGCTGTCATCCGTGATCTCATGCGCTTTGCCAGCATATCTCTTTCCCTCTTCAAGTTCCTCATGCTGAGCACGCGACGACAAGGAGTTAGCAAACATCCTTTAGGTATCGGCAGAGAATGAAATTGCTTCACTACAAAGACATGCGAGGAAAAAGTTTGAGTACGATAGAGTTCAGTGGCGTTTAAAGTTGGTTGGATTGTGATCTCACCCTGCAGAAAGTGGACTAGAGTTGGCCAATAACTCTTCAGACGATGCAGACTGGTAGCCACTGTGGGCGGCCTCAAATGCAGCTGTCGCGGAGTTATCCTGAAGCCAGTTCAGTCGCCTGAGCTCAACCTCTAAGTAGATTGCATCGGCAGGATCTCCCTTGAACAGCAGATAGAACTGAGTTCTGTGGATGATTGATACTTGGCAAACATCCCAGAGTTCGATAATGACCCTGCGTTGCTTCTCGTATTGCTTGCGCCAAGCACTCGGTGACCAAGGAACGACTGGAGCCACCTCCACGTGAGGCTCCTCCTCCTCTACTGCTTCCTCGTCATTGTTGCTGTTGGCCTCCAGTTCAAGGACCTGTGGCCAGAGCCCGACGCATCAGCCAAGTTATTGATCGGTGATGCCGTGTGCAAAAGGTTGTCTACTGGACACTGCAACATTTTCCACTCAACGGAAAGGAGGGGATGAGCGATCACATACCTGACAAACAAGAAGCTGCTTCTGGTACTGCAGCTTAGCAACTCGCTCCTTCAGCTCCGTCACATAAGCACGAATGCTCTTGATATTATCTTCAGCAGCAGTCTTAAAAAGACTCTGCATCTTCCTAATGTCAACAGAATTACTTCTGCGGTGCATGCTTTCTTTTGAGTTTATGGTGCCATGACCATCATCAACGATACTGCCTTTCACTGGAGTTTTCTGCTTCTGGGCCGGTGAAACGCTATCAGGTGGATGAGGGGAGGCGTTGATGTCACGACCACCGCGTGGAGGTGTGTTTTCGTTGTTCTCGTACCTTTTACGGGTGCTCTGTGGAGAGCAAGGTGGACTACCAGCCATCAGTCTGTAGCGGCTACTGGTGCTCATATTCAGAGGAGTAGATTTCTTTCGTCTAGTGGGTGTCTTGGTGTCCTCATCTGCAGCAGCGGCAGGAGGCTCTTGAGGAGCCTCTTGGAGGACGAGCTTATCTAAGGATTTCTGGACACTCTCGAGCTGTTCTTCTAAAGTGGCAATCGTCGCATTGGCTTCGTTTCTGTCATTTTCACCCATGGCTTGAAGCCGGGTGAGCTCCTGTCTCAGAGACTTGTTCATGTTGCTCATGATGGCGACTGGTGGTTGAGGCTCTGCACCAGCTTCCCTTGATGAAGCGGTGGCCTGCCTCAGTGCATGCGTGTTACGGATCTCTTCCTGCAGCTTGCTAATGGTCTCAGCTGCATCGTGGTTCATTCCAGCCTGGGCTAGACGTAGGCACTCAACTTCCTTCTGTAGAGCCTCCAAAGCACGGCTGGCATCTTCCCCAAGTTCATCTTGCAAATGCTCTAATTTACGGATCTCTTGCACCAACATGAGAGATGCTGAGTTTGACTGCCTCAAGGTTGAACCCTTTGATCTGACGGAATGTTTGCCCTCCAAGTCATCCGCTAGGTTCCTCCGCACCACCACCAGTGCACGGCTGTTGTTAGTGGCACTATCATCATAACCCTCACAGGATGAAAGAATCGATGGAAGCTGCCCTTGTGTTTTAAAAGTTGGAGTTTGAAGTCGACAAGGGGACTCCAGAGCTTCTTGCTGCAAATATGGAGTCAATCAGAGCATTCGCAAAGTTATATTGTACTCAAAGGGGTTAGAAATCTGTGTAAAGACGGAAGGAAGGGGCTGAAAATTGGACATGCTGCACCATCTGATGAAACCACTCGATAATCCTTCACAGGCCTAGTTTGCCTGACTGCATCTGACTCATCGTCTAGGTTTAGACCAAAATGTGGTGAGATACGCAAGGATGAGGTAGCACTTGTGAACAACTTTCATTAGCCTCACCAGTTCCTTGGCTTGCTGCTCCAGTTCTTTCTTTCGCTGCTCTGCTTGTTGCTCTGCCTCCTTCATTCTTTCAGTAACCTCATTCAAGTGTGCTTGGGCAGCATCACGCTGTCTAATAATGTCTTTCATTTCCATTTCCATCTGATCGACACAGGCAGAAGATCGGAACCTCAGAAATTTACGCTAATTATAACACACCTCGATCGGACGACAATGCTATTCAACTAATGGTCCAACAATTGAAATGGTGAGGAGTCTGGTTTGTACGGGCGATAAACAAGTTTTCCCAGGCTGATCCATACTGAAAAGAAACGACTGGGGATTAACGGAGGCGGCGAATTTACCATTCGGATCTGCTCCTCTTTAGCTTGCAGGAGTGCTTCTGATGTCAACAGAGCCTCGGCAGTCGATGAGGTACTCGAAGGTGAGTCGGGTTGACGTAATTCTGCTTCAAGCCTGGCAACCTCCCGCTGCAACTGTTTGACCAATGCTTTGTCGGAGACAACCTGCAGGGAAAAGAACGATAACAAGGGTATTATGGACCTTGTTCAGTGTGCTGCGAGAACCTTCAAGGACATCGACATATGTAAAAGACACTGTAAATCAAGTCAACCAAATTGCTTACCAGATTGACGTGAGCGGAGTTGGTGACCTCCTTAGCCCGCGTCGCAAAGAAGAGTGTGTTTCTAGTTTGCTCAACATGAGTGCGGGCAGGACTCATTGTGCAGATAATGGCGGTTCTTGCGTTCCCTCCCAGAGAATGTTGAAGAATTCGAGTCAATTTCGAGTCCCTGTAAGGAATATGACCTTTGGCCTTGCCTCCAGCACTGCATCGGGTTCAGAATCCAACTCATGAGCTTAAGATCTTCACATGGGGTTACCTTCGGCGAAGATGGATGGATTGTAACTCAGTTTCCGACTAAGATATTTCCATAAGCTTGCAGGAGATGTGTGCTCATAAGATTAATCGCAGGTGCGGTAATCCTAATTCCGGGCACTCCTGTGTAGTTTGATTCCATGTCCTAATTCAATTAACCGCGGTCATGCCATGATTAAGCTCCTCTTCTCATGGCGCTACTACAACTGAGTGAAAGTCCTGAATAGAAGAGATTTATACCTGAGCTTTCTGATACACGTGCTCAGGGTCAACAGGCTGCGATTGATGTGACATCCTTCTTTCAGCCGTGCTCCCTCGGATTGAGTTTGGGAGGCGCGCTCGCTTCCGGCCAAGTCCACGAAATTCTGCGATTGATCGATTGACTTCATCGTTAGACAATGTCATGATCAAACTTCCGATTCAGAAACCCAGTTAGTGCTTAACTTTGCGCACAAGCTGTAAGAACTGTACTCACCAAGCTGGCGATCAAAGTGTTCGCGAAAGCAGCACCCTGTATCCGGGGAGTGCTCTCCACCGTCTATCAGATAAAATGGGCAAGGTGAGAAATTCAACGTGTCTGTGAAACTCGATACTGTGATAATGACTCATTTGTAAGTAATGATAATAACAGATATACAGCTGCAATAATTTGTAGACGATTCATCCGAGGATTGGCGCACACTCTAGCAACGTAACGATATCGCTGTTTCGATACATACCAGTCTAATGATTTGATGGGACCTGGAAGAATTGTCGTTCAATGATGTCTCTCCCACCTGTCGCTGAGCTGAAACAGACAATCGAATGCAGGGGGCTTCAACATCATGATGGGACGAAAGGTGAGAACCGCTCACGAGAGAACCGCTCACGAACCGCTCACACAACCTTCCAGCTCCTTAAGTACAAGATGCAATTATCACCTTCGCAAATGGAGATAATTTGTCGAAGATGATTAGCGTCTCGTACAACCTCTTCCTGCAAACGTTCGACCACTGTTCCACGCTGCGCACATACACAGCAACAAATAGCTCCGCTCCTCAGACACTATCAACCTCTGATTAACTCCTTTTTAAGAACCTCATAGTGATGGACTGCAGCTGCTATTGTCCACTAAGAAATCTCTCCGGACGGCGAGTGGTACCCCTGTTCTCCAACGTCGTATGGCTTATGAGAGTATATTGCAAACAGACAAGTCCAGCGAGTATCCAAATGCACTATCACCAAGGCAAAAGTTATGGCATCCGCTACTCGCTTCAACACTCTCACATACTGATTCTTCTGTCTGATCAGCCGTGTCATAACTTTGCATCACAATTATGGATCCCAGACCAAGAAGCCAACATCTATCATGTTAAACACATCGAGTATAGACTAGCTCAATTAGCTATTTGCATAACAGATTGCTAGAACCCTCATGGAATCTTATGGAAGCCTGCAATCGACTAACAGGAGCTCACGCTAACATTCGAAAGATCTTAGCCATTTCAAAACCCAAATTATTTACACTAGCCTTAAGGTGAGGAGCAGACGAAATTATTCGTCAGGGCTGGTAAGGCTTTCGGGGAACTTACATCGGGGTCGTCCAGAAGACGAAGCGGACCGCTTTCAGGATTGAGGAGGTCTTTAACAATCTCGTTGTATATTTCTAAAGCCGAAACTTTCAGTATGAAGTTTCTGTCTTGATTCTGCATTAAACCACCCAACAAAACGTGTCATCTAGGGAAGCACTAACAAACGAGTGGTCGAAAGAGGCACCGAACTGAACAGTTTTACCCTGTCACTAAGCTGCGATGTCTGGAAGGATAGCCGAGTAGAGAAAGGAGCCGAAGATGCCCACCTTATCAATAAGACTGTAGATATCCCGCACTGCAGTTTCTGTAACTCCCCGCATGGTGAAAGTTTTTCCGCTGCTCGTCTGGCCATATGCAAAGATGGTGGCTGCGAGAAGGAAAACGAGAGTAAGTGCACTGCAGCAACCTCCGATCAATCACACTCTGTACAAGGGGTTGAGTACACCGAATAAGCCCACAACACACGAGTCCCCGACTCTTAGAAGTCCTCCTCAACACATTATGTCTCGACATAAAATCCGTCCTCGTCAATCGACAGCAACGGACGTTATATTGGCTTCTACATCTCCTCGCTGCAAGTTTAGGGCTGCGGCGGGCATCATCAGATCAACTTACAGTTGAGACCCGTCAGGGAAGACAAAGCCACGTCCTTGGCACCCTCCTCATACACCTTCTGCGTCGGACAATCGGGTCCGAAGACTCTATCTGTACAATGTTGCAAGCCAGAGCGCGTTAAGAGGAATCCAGGACCGAAAGACTTGAAGTTCTCGAAGAGAGTGGCTCATGCGGATTACGAATTTGAATGCTCGAGCTTCCGGCGTTGAGATTGCAAGCGGTGATTAACGAGGAACGGAAAATTTTACCGAAGGAGTAAGACGCTGGATATGGTGATCGCTCGGGTAGTGCGTGTTTGAAGAGAATGGTATGCTCATCCGGACATTCCCAATCGTTGACATCCCCTTTAGCGAGCTCCTTGCTGCTCAAAGGTCTTACCCTCACAGTCACGAAGATCTTTTCTTCCCCTCCTCCTTTGGAACCAGCACCTCCTCCTCCTCCTCCTCGGTTCTTCTCAGGAGTTCTTGGCACGGGCGAGCTAGTGCTTCCCTGCTCGCTGACGCTGCTGCCTCCTAAGCCTACGACCTCCTCTCTCTGCTTTCTGTTGAACTTCAACATCGTTCTTTCCCTTGGCCGCAATTTTACCCGGAGTCAGAGTCAGACGTTCCACCTCTCCATACAGGTGGAGAGTTCTTGCTGCCTGCCTTACTATCTATCGACCAGATTCCTCACATCAGCTCAGAACTCCCCATCCTACGACCTCACAATGCAATGCCTCGCCTCTCCTCTCCTTTCGAGCCTTGATCGAGTGCGATGAGGACCACTCTAACATCCAGAAACGACACCAACGCAATGCACATTGCTTCTCCCCCGTCTCACCTCGACCCACATTCTCCTAACGAGTGGGTAGTGCACTGAGGGGCGTAGAACTGCGTCCTTGTGCTCAGTGAGCGGAGTGAAAGGGGGACCGCAACGACCATACGAAACAGCAGCGAAGGAAGAACGAGCTGAGCAATCGCAAGAGGCGCACAAGAGGAGACTTGCACTCCGCTCGAGCTACACTGAGCTGAGTGCCGGCTATCTCACCGAACGCGAGCAATACTCAGAAGAGCTTTAACACGACATGGCAGTATATGACCTCGACACAACAACGACAACAACACCAACACCGTCAAACACAACTGGGTTGGGAAAACCCAAATGCCCTCGGCTAACAGACCGCCGCACTCAGGGTCTGGCGAGTGGCAGTCGACAACGATAATGCTTCCAGCGATAATGCAGAACAACAGGCACGGGCATGCTCCGCAGAAACAGAAACGATGTCAGGCAGGCACAGTCTGACGATCCCTTCCGCTCAACGGTCATAAGCCCAAATGCTCGCTTCCCGTCAGGCTAAGTGACTCTCGTGAGCCTCGACCCTACGCGACTGACTGATTTCATTCACTCTTGACTGCTCGGGGAAGACTAGACTCTCGTCCTCCCTCATCAGTCCACTTGAGCAGGTGGGCAGTGGGGAAAGATGGTGAAGATGGCGAAGAAGGTGATGCGGGAGGCGGGAGGCGCTAGGCCAGATTTGCAGTCTTGGTGATTTTCGAACGAGCGCAGCAGAAGCGCAAGCATTCAGCTGAAGGGGTTTTCTTTAGGAAGAAACCGGCAAGAATAGCGAATTTGCCACTAAATTAGCAATTCACTAGCAAGACTCAAATCCGATCAAACGCTTCTATCCACAGGAGGAGCGTAGCCGGACTTCGCGGTATCTCCAAGTCCACTGAACGCCGTAATGGAGCTCCGAAATTCCTGGTGTTACCGCGGGAAATGAAAGGAATTCAAGTGTTTGTGGTACGTGACAAGTGCGTAGCTGTGGATGGACGTGTGGACTCTGGAGGAGGATAGCCACGCCTCTACCCACTTCATTACAGTACTCTAATTCGCGTTATGTCACCGGCCGAACAAGAAGTTGAAGAAATTTCTATTATCTTGTTATCTCTTTTCATTTCAACTACTCCGCAACTTGTGGTTTGAAGACATCTATCCCTTGTCCATCGACCTTCTCACCTACGTGAAATTTGCAGTTACGAAATGGATATGCGCCGGTACCAGAAGAATTACACAGGCAAAATATGCAAAAAGGTGCCTCATATCAATCTAGATTTATCTACTTCATATAAATTTTGGACTTAGTTTCTTCTGTAAAGCTCACGTCTTTGTGTTACGATCTTTTGTATCATTCGTAAAGTTCTTCTTATCGATTCGAACTTAGTTTTTCCAGGACGAATCCTTCTTATCGATTTAAACATATATTAAAGTGCTTGCATTACTCCCCTATGTATGGAAACATGACATATCTTAGGTGTCATTTGTAAAATGCTTCTTATCGATTTAAGACTTAGTTTCTCTAAGCTGCATGCTCACGTTGCATTACTCTTGTATACGGCAACATACCTATGTCTTAGGAACCTTTGTGTCATATCGATTTAGATCGAACCGTCGGTTCTAAATGAAATACAAGTAAATTGTTGATGTGGATAGACTGTTGTTATACTGTTGGTATACTTGAGGTTAGGAAGCTTCGAATTAAGATCAGTTTATGGATTTTCTTTTCTTTTAGATTTTCTTATTCTTTGGATTTTCTAGCATCCCCGTTATATAGTAACGTTCGAGCTAGAGTCACATGTTTCCAGGGATGGATTGATCATTCGTAAGTCGTCCCCGTTATAATCATTATGGATGGATCACAAAAGAGAAAGCAATGTGATTATGTAATAAAATCTAGCATAGGAATGAAAAAACTTAGTCTAGCGTTAGAGTCTTGGCACAATAAGTGGTTTCACTGATAAGGTAGTGGTGAGTCACATAAGGGTACGTAGTGGTCCATGATATCATGGACCTCATTGTCTAGCTTGAGGGGCATGCATCGAAGCTGCTTGTCGTTGGATCATGGATTAGTCCTTCTCGTCTATATTAGATTAAATAATAAAAATTGTGATTATTTCATGCATCCATACAATCATAAATGTCTCTTTCTGTCGTGTGCTTGTCAATTACCACGACTGACTTTTGACTGAAGTTGTTTGATTTTTATTGATTAATACGGGAAAGAAAATAACATAACAAACAAGTGGGATAAACTCTCATCGTGATATATAAAAACAAAGAGTTTTGAACGAACATTAGCATAACTTACTCAAGACCAGAGTTTCCATGAGCTGAGTCATTGATATCAAATTTCTCTAAACAGACAGAAAAAAAATGCCTCAACTCTTCTCAGCAAAACATCCTCTAATGCCTTTTGCAACCCTCTCCTAGAAACGCTCAATGATGCAATCTAAACGCACTACACTAATCGATTTCGGGGAAGTAATAAATATAATAAATACTTTTTCCAAATTCTATCACCTATATATATATAAATAAAGTCGCATTTGTTGTTGTTCGTTAACATTTTGATTGTACATTTGTAGTAAAGAACAACTTCATTTCCATTTTGACGTGCGTACCGATTTATAGTTTATAGATTTTCAGGAGAAAGATGTTGTGATTATAACCCGGAGAACAGTGAGAACCTCCCGGTTGAGTCAGTGAACCTTCTGTCCAGTGCTTCTTCTTCACTTCGATGTGATCTGTTCCAACTTCCAGACGGACGTTTCAGCCTTTCCTTCAATGCGCTCTTCCACATTTTCATTACGGACGAAAGAGAATATTCCTTCCGTGGGCTGCTGCCCCAACGGTCACTGATAGAACGTCCACAGTTGCTGTATCGCACTTCCCTTTTGACGTGACTTTCGCACGTGGCAGCCGCTAGGATCTGCCGGGATTGCTGAAAAGTTCATAGTTTTATCGGTTCTTCTTTTTCTTCTCCTCCTCCTCCTCGTATGCTGTGCTGTAGTATCTTACCTTTGTCTCTAGCGTGCTTGATCTCGTCATCCGTCGCCCTCGGCCGTTGCATAACCCACAATGCGATCCAGGCTCTAAGCTTTCTAGTGTCTTTACGTCAGCGGCCAAATCTATTTTGTTTTTAAAACTCTCAGTTTTAATTTCTTATAATGCTAAAAAGGAATATAACATGTTTCAGGAAGCTATTTTATTTCTATTTACTTTTCTGACTTGTTTGTTAGACGATAAATTGAGTATCGACAAAGTCGGAGTGGCGTTGTGGGTGGTGCAGAGATTTGCTTGATCAGACCCCCTAGTAGGTTAGTTGAGCTTTATCACACCACTGTTGGGGATGTATGGTTGGATAACCTCTGATTGGCTATATATTGGAAAACTATTCAACTCTGATTGGCTATAGATTGAAAAACCATTCATCTTTTTATGTTAGTGATATTTCGGACTGTACACATCAGCTCTGTGAGTATGTATTTTCTGAATTGTTTTTAATTATTAGATAATAGATGATATATATTTAGTAACTATTAAATATGAAATACAAAAATATAATGATTTATCGATAACAAGTAAATGATGTGATCAAATAATACATCGTTAAGAGAAGTGTGATCAAACTCAACAAACCTATTAAGGAGTGTAAAAGTTAAAACAAAAGTTTTTCTAACGGTAAAAAGAAAAAAACTACCTTAGTTTGTCCAAGGACAGCTTTGTCTCCAGTTGTGTATCGCTTAGGGTGGTGTTTGTGAATCGCTCTAAGTATTTGATTTTTAATATTTAACTTTTTGATAATACCAATAAATTTCACCTGCTAAATATTTTATCTGCAATATATCATATTCTTAATATGCTCAACTTGATAATACAAAATATCTGAAAATTAAGTGATGCTCCTACGATCTGAAATTTTTAAGTGATGCTCTCGGACTCATTTTGGCTTTGGGAAGGATTATTATGCTTTTACGAGAAATACTTTGTATCAATTTATACCTATACTCCACGAAAGGGATTATTGCTACGGTACAGTGCTTCAAATAGAATCAGAGATGCTATTAAACCTAAATGGATAAAAGTAAAAGGATTATTTAACCTCGAGAACACCGTTCAAAGTACTGGATTGATTAACTAATTACTCGAGAGAGGAAATAATGTCCGTGTTACAGCATCTAAAAGGTGGTGACATGGACTGACTGTAGCAAACATGTGACTGTTGTAATCCCAACGTACATCTTCTCCTGTTCACCCCGTTGGTATATAGTGGAGCCTGGACTCTGGAGGTTGTGTGTTCATGTTCACCTCGTGTCAGACCGTACAGAAAGTGGTCAAAACATCCCATCGAAAAGGTTCTAACGGTCATTAATCAAGCAGACTTACGGCAAGAGAAAAAGGAAAGCCATAACTTCTACAGTGTACCTCGGGAGTCGGGAGATACCCCGTTGAGTTTTACGGGTGGAAACCTCAGAAAATCTTCTACATAAGCGACGGGAATGTTTTACAGGAGTTGTATTGGGGCCCCTAAGCCTAGCAGGATCCCAATCAACGCCATCATAGACTGGGTCAAGTAGCATGTTCTCACGATGCCTCGAAACATCCATTCAGAATCACTTCAGTGAAATTCATATGACTCCAATTATTTAGTTAAGTGGTATGTCATTCTGATGAAGAGAAATTTAGAACTTCTCAGTCGGTTAAAATTTAATGTTTTTTTTCCTCAGAAGGTTTTGCTAACAAACTCATTCGACTCTACGAATGTTTTCATAGTTACGTATGTTTATGTGTTTCTTTGCTTACTTAGTTCATATGATAAGCTTCTACTTTGCACAGAAAGTCCATCCACATGCGCCCTTGTAACTATATAATGTTTCATCAAAATATTGTATGGTTAAATTATTTCTGGATCACTAAGTTCAAAAGATATCATGCAAAGCAGTATTTCCACAAGGAAGTTCCGTAGCTTTCTTCTTCTTTTCTCTTTAATAGCTTTCTTACAAAATGCACACTTTGCTAAAATGAACTTGGACCAGCTAACCACCAAAAGTGTGCATTTCTATCAAGCTCGTCGATAGTTCAAGTTGGAAAGAATATTCGATTTTCTAATTACTTTTATAGAACAAATTCAACAAGCGTTTGATAAGCAGCTGATTATATTTGGTTTATATAAGTGTTTCTTTGGTTATTACAGAAATCTCCTTGTTTTTGGATTCCCAAAAAGTCCCACATGTTTTAGAATTCCGCGCATCAGTCCAACTGAGCATTTCACTCACTAAGTTATTAAACCTTGCAACTCTTGCCAAGAAGTTAGACTGCGTGAATTATGTATCACTATGGTCAAAGAATTTATCACCACGGTAGCCAACATCTATATGCCTATTTTGGCTGTATTTTCTCATTTCCTGTTTCCTATTTTCCTATTATCTTTGATCTGGATGCCGTGTGAAGGTACAGTAGCACTTCTGTGTCAGGCGGTACACGTCTGGTAAAGAAGATCTTTCTGGGAGACTCTGGCATAATAATAACTATGATATGATATTATTATATTGATAATAGATATTAATAATGATAACTTGGAGAGGATGGTAGCCTAGAGCCTCCTAGCTAAATATGCTACCCTGGTTGAGTTGAGACGTTGCTTGAGACGGTGAGATCTTTGCAGAAATATACAGTCGCTTAGGAAATCATAGATGATCATGGTGATGATTGCATGGGTACATAATCAGATGATCAGATCTCGTCTACCGGTAATTTTACCGGTTTCCGGCCAAGTCTTCCCGAGCACTGACTGAGATTCAGATCCGATGAAGGAAACGCGAGAGTTTACTATTTGTACTGTCATCTGGTGGTCGTGAGAAATGATGGTAGGGCTTTTATAGCTTGCACTATTGTCAGAAACGACCACTACTGTAGCTGCTCAAGTTCTCTACTGTTTCACGATTCCAGGTCTGTCAGGTTTTCTCCTTCTACTTCGATTGTGAAAACCGGAAAACCGGAAAGGAAGGGAGAACTTTTGCTGCTATGCGTTAGCGACTTTTCTTTATCTATTCTCTTCTTCCTTTCCTTTTCTGGTTTTCACAATGTTTCTTTCTGTTACTTCCTTTCACCTTCCGGTTTTACAATTCCTCCGTCTTTCCGTTCTCTCTTCCTTTCCGGTTTTCCCAATCGGTGTATAGTCATGCTATGCATAGCAAAAACGGAAAGAATGCTTTTCTGTGTTGTAGCGGAATGCACATATTGAGGCGTTATGAAAACTAGAAAGAGAAAAGAAGGAGCGAGAACGCACGGCTGGAATCCTTGTGAACACTAAAAACTGAAAAGAAAAAGAAATATCAAGAATGCACGGATAGAGTCCTTGGGAAAACCAAAAAAGAGATAGGAAGTGTATAGATCTGAAAAAATTGCTAACGCATAAACCGCAATTACATTGCAAGCGTAGTTTTTTATTTAATCGTGTAACAAAATGATGAAATCATTGTGAAAATCCAAAGAAAAATAAGAAATAACAAAAATGAAAAGATAGAATCGCTATGAAAACCGGAAAGAAAAAAAAAATAACAAAAGCAGAAGAATTGAACTGCTGTGAAACCCGAAAAAAAGAACATAGATCCAGATAAATCCTTGACGTGTATCCCGACAATTCCATTGCAAGCGTAACTCCTTCAACTGTAGTTTAAATTACGTAATCCATACTGAAATAAAGCTTATTTCTATTCCGTTGCTTATTGCTTATGATTCAAGTGTGGATTATTAATGTGTGCGCGACTGGATAATGATGGATTATCAAACAAAGTGTTGCTTAGAACGGTTAATCAGAGAGATCCAAATTTCATAACAAAGAGAATACTCATATAGACCTTTAAGCGGCAGAAAATACCATTAATTGTGGATTTTCCACCTAAACCACTTTCCGTCTGAGGATCTCCTCCGGAATGTGGTATATGCGGAAAATCCACTCCAACCAGAAATTTCTGTTATATTTAAAAAGAAGTTTACATTCTTTGTATTTTCCTTGGATAGGTAAAGGAGAATTTGACTGCTAAAGTACGTTAGCATTCAAAGATCTGCAAGTTCACGTTGCATAAATCTTCCAAGGTCTTGATCGATGTGATAACCATACCCTTAATGCAAAGTTTCGGACAGAATGATTTATTTCATAGGTTTATGTACAGCGGAAAGCACGAAATGGGATGGTTTTCCAGTCCTAAATGGCTTCTCGCTTCTCGAGGTGGAATGGAGAAGAATGGAATGATTAGGAATGAGAAGCTATGATTAGGATAATTTTTATTTATTTATAAAAATTAAAATAGGACGAGATATAACGGTTGAGTCATGTTTCTAGAAATAATGTTTAAGGATTATGGATTATTAAACTGATATATAAAGATAATGATTTATGAACCTATCAAGATTTATCAGATATTTTACTTGATAATTGATGCGGTTGATAATCTTTCATGAATAAAGCCACTCCAAAATGCAAAGGAGGAGAGATTTTATATTTCCACAATCTTTTACAAAAAACGAGAGCGCATGCAAACTGATACATTCTCAAGTTTTTAAGGACAAATATACACACGGAGAAAGTGAGATATCTTTTGCAAATACTTTACGTAGTAAATAAGTTTTATCAACATATATCATACTCGTTAGAGGCTTCTATTACATGTTTGTTCCATTTGAACTCGATAAACCACAACCTCTTTCCAACGTTTGTTTGACATGTCACCCTGATAAACCACCTTGAGTTTAACCTTTGATCACTTGGGTAAAGGACATTCCCATCAAACACAACAAAGAAGAACTTATTCACGTAAGTTATTCATATAAGTTAATTCACAAGATAAGCATGGTGCATGGTTGCTTTTATACCTTCACATTTACACTTCAACTTCAGATGCAAAAGAGACGAGAAAAATGTAAATTAAGAACATCAATTGACCTAAATAGAATAAGAGGTTTCATGCATATAATAAACATCTTTGTTTATGTCAATGGATGTTCGCAATCTATGCTCGTATATGTCATCTATTGCACACAGTTCTGTTTTTTGCTGAATGTTTGTAGACGTAAACATTTATATTAATGGATGTTTGCAGTTGAAGATCCTTTTGTAGTCTATGCTCTTGTACACAACTGCATTGTTTTTTATCGGTTATGTGTAGACATAAATATTTATGTCAATAGTGATGAGTAGTGTATGCTAGAGGGCACCCAAAAATCCAAAGACATGGAGAAGCTTATAATCTATTCTCTTTATTGTGCAGCACAGACTCTACAACTCGAAGGAAAAACATATATCCTAACTAGAGTGCAAGAACACATCCATACTGAAGGTGTGTAGACGATCGAATAATTCTTGGAGGAAAATCAATATAAAATTTCTTATAACCCTTCCGAATTGAATAGTTCGATCAAGTATCGATTTCTTCCCAATAGGTTGTGTGAGTATTCCAATAGTCAGTATTAAAACATCGCTTGATCGATAGCTCTTTGGCAAGAGGGTCACAGTGAAAAATACTACTAAAGGGTATTGAAGTAACCACTATCAGAGAGAACTACTCAGTTAACTATCTAATTTCCTTAACTTAGAAAATAATTGAACAACGTGAAGAATTGCAAAACACCGCTCGTTGTGAAGCTCGGTGTGGAATTAGATCGATTAGATTAATTTTAGATTCGATTCAATCTTAAATTGTTGATTTGGAACCTACCACTTAAGGTAATCTGCTGCTCAGTAATATTATGTGACTTTGAATATTTTTGTAGTCTTTGAAAATGATTTAGTTCTAAATGATTCTATCTTATTTGAAGTGGTTCAGTTCTAAATCGGAGGGGATTGAATGTCAGATGAAGCTGCAAGCAATCTCATCTCATATTCTTGAGGTTGTTTTGTTTTGTATGAAAGAAAGTGAACTGAATTGTTCTTATTGGTGATTTGGCTGAATATAATTCTATTTCACTTCTATTTGGTTCTTCCTTGAATTCTTCTTTTGGAACTGAACCAAACCGAGTGCTAGGAAAGGGTACAAAATTGGAAGATAAAAGAAGAAGAAAAACAGATAATTCTGTTCAACGACTAGCTGCACGAACTTGTATACTATAATCAAAAGTTTTGGAAGAGAGAGCATTATAGAGAAACTACAATATTTAGACTAATGGAGTATGATCATAAGATGAGATGGTTGCAAGAAGCAAATACACATTGAAGTTATTATTTGTTTGTCACTGTGACATTGAGAACCTTGATGATATAGTGATAAAAGAAAATAATTTTATATATTCGATTTTTTCTAGAAACAAAGGACAGATTCTAGCTCCTCTACAAGAAGATATGAAGAGAAAAATAAAACAAACATGGAAACGTACATGGAAACATACATTGAATTTAATGACTCTGGAGTTGGATAGGAACGATCTGTAGACTAGACAAGGTGAGACCTGAATCTTTGAAAATTGTTATTGTTTCACCAACGACTTGTATAAACGCATGGTTAAAGTTTTGGATATTTTGATATAGTTTTCAACTAAGATTCCGTAGCATTCTTGGATAGTAATTTGATTATCAGGCGATGGAAAATTATAAATCATATGTTCGACAACTATACCCAACTATTGAAGTATGATTCTTGAGTAAAGCATGTGCTAATATCCTCTTAACACCATTTCCTTGCTGAAAGAAACATTCATGTTCACCTTGCTCTCCTTTTCTACGTCGTTAGTTTTGGACATATGGACCTAAAGTTAACCCCTTCTTATTTCTACACAATAGAAACATTTCAATCGACAAAATTATCTTGTGGTATACTGAACAGCTGTTTTACTATCCAATATTTCAACATATATTTAATCGAAAGTTACACCTCCCTTGCATTCGCAATTCTCATGATAGTCCTCAAAATCTGTGATTTTTGGACATCTCCTTAGTAGTTCCAAGACACTTCATGGATATATTTGTCGCTGCTAGGAATTTCCATTGCATTTTGATGCTCACTTGTAAACCTTGATACTGTTTGTGACTATGAACTTGTCTGCCATGCTTGGACCCTAAACGATACGATAAGAACCTCCTCCAAGGTTATCAGTTTGCCATTTCAGCACCTCACATGCGATTACTAATCAGGCTTATGAGCAAGGATAAAAGAAAAGATGGACAAGGTATGATCGAGCCATTCTTAGAGCTTGTTGTGGCTTGGTATATCATGAATAATTCATGATGATGGACCTGAACTCGGACCATCAAGTATTTCTTAGTACATATGCAATTAATTTGATTGTTGACAGATCTTTCTTCTTTCTTTTTTTCTAGTGTAAAGTTTTATGAAACTTTGTTATGAAGAATATTATTGATCTAATAAGAAAATATAGTAATTTTTTGAAAGAATAGGTCTACAATTGATTGTTTTTATCGATAATGATGTTTAATCAACAGACAAAAATGATACAATGAGTTTCATTATATCATGTGTACAACTGAAAGGATAATTTAACCCATTCATCTTTTCTGAATATGGAAAGCATTCTTCATATCTACTTTGAATTGCATCATCACAATGAGATTTACTATTTCATCTACCTATATCTCAATTTTACTTTTTTTATGAGTTTATAACTTAGAGATAATTAATGAGAATACTCAACCTTAATGATGTTACTGTATATAGAAAAAATTGTATACAATTTATATATATTAGTTGCAATATAAATTATTTACAAATTATCTTTATATGATATCACAATATTTGACTAATAAATATACAAAATTATTGTTTTCAAAAAGTAGATTAATTTATAGGATACTGTTATAGATGCAAAGATTCTAGCATCAATACACAATATATCTTAGTAAAACAGGAATCAATTTACAAAAAGATCTTCACCATTTATATAAATGTTAACCATCCGACTGCATGTGAAATCTGCATGTGGTCAAATAAAAGCATTTAGATTACAAACTGTTTGTTTGACAACCAGATAAGTTCATATTATGAACTCAAAAAGTCTGTTTGAGTTGCAACCACAGCAAAATATTCAAACTGCAGTTTGAGTTCGGTCGAATTCAAGTTCGAACCGTTCAGAATCAGACCGTTTTGATTAAAATCATTTGAACCGTAAACATCGCTTTAACCCTGGTTTCGCGTTTGAACCGAAGTTTGGCTGGCACCTACTGACACATAGTTCCACACCGAGCACAAGAATGACTGGCACAAACGGATGGACCGAGGAATGACTGAGAAATGACTGAGTGACCGAGGAATGACTATGTCGGGACGAGGAAGGTACAGAAGTGCTGAAGAAGTAAAGAAGTTATCCTCGCACCGTAGTCAGAGATAGCCGACATGACTTGGGATGCCGGTACCCGCCAGTTCATCCGCCAGAGTCCAGTCCCTAGCGTAGGACAGGAGCCCATGTGCTATCCGAAGTCCGGACCACAGCAAGCAGAAGTGACGGACCGTCAGGTGACTCAATAATGCTACTGAGTAGGTTATACTGATCGGCTGCTACTGGATGGATGGAGTCTACGAAGAGAAGACGTAGGGAACTTACTGAAAACCGCCTAGACATATGTTCCGGAGTTTATCATGAGTGGCGCTAGGTGTACCATTACTTTTTTTTTCTGCATTATTTTTTAGAAAACGAGTTTTCGTTGCTCTACTGAGAACTTTAGCTGACGTGGTTCACAAAAAATCAATAATAGTAGAAGATGTTACTTCATGTGCACCGGTTGTATGTAAGAGTTTTGATTTATCGATGTGTGATACGTTAAAAGCGATAGACAACCTTAGAGCTATTGATATCGGGGCATTGCTTGCTTGGTCATTGGGATCTCTCTTTCCCTTATAAGCTTGATGAGGTCTTCCACCTGTTGGCTATTCATTGCGTCGCATGTGTTCCTAGACATATCGCTATGGATCAATTCAGGCTTGTTTGATGAGTATTTTTATTTTACATCTGGAAAAAATTTATTAATAAGATGTGTCAAAGCTGAAACTTTGGGAAAATATCAGTCTCATGTAAGCAAGTGTTACTGCTGCGGCCAAGAGTCCGCATACATTTTCTATGACTACCTCTTGAAGTACCTGCAGGAAACCGCCGTGGTCGTTTCTAATTTATATCTTTTTAAATAGTACATGGATTTCAGTAGTACAAAATTTTAGAACTTCGAAAATTTACTAACTTTATTGTTAAAAAATAAAAAGATGAACAAATAAAAAACTTAGAGCGATTCGGAAACAACCCCTGAGCGATACACGACTATAGACAAAACTCTCCTTCGGAATACTACGAAGGTTTTTTTATCGTGTTAGGTTTGACATGCACTATTTTCGTGATGGTAACGTAAAACCGGAGGTGATGGTGAGACGAGTACCGACTTCACACCGTCCCGCGTAGAAAAGAACTTAAGTGGCACTAGAGCATCTACACCACACCCCTTTAAAGGCTCCTCTAACCAGTTAGTTATAAACCTAAGTAGTGATAACCATTTCACTAATTAACTTTATAAAGTTTGAAATATTTTGTGGAATATTATTGAATATTCTCAACTTTAATTTATATATTTTAATGAAGATGCTTTAAAATATATGAAAAAATTATTATGAGTAGTGTTGATACATGTTCGCCTTGCCATGTATCGAGTTTAATGTTGCTTTTGGGAATTATTTTTCTCAAATTCTTGCTCTTTTTTGGATATTCAGTCACATATACTCCGTTCTGACTTACGTACCAGCTGTGCGGCAAAACGTTTGATCGTTAAAAATACTAGTTTCCATTAAAGATATATTTTAAAACCTGCGAAAGGAAAAATCAGACTTTTAAGTAGAAGACGATTTAGTTTCACTCTCTAAATTAGACATAAGGGACTCTTTATCAAACAGGTGCATGCACATTCACCCTCTTCCGAGTTAAGAAGGGGGAAATATGTAAGTTTTTAAATTTATGCCCTAACTTTTCTTTCTGGAAAGAAAAGGTCATAAATTAATAAATAAAAAAAATAACTTTATTTGTCTATGGTTACTGTCTTTATAGTAAGAAAATGAGCGTTCCACATCCATCACTTACGGGTTTAGGAGCCAAGTATAGTAAAAACTTATGTTTATTTATAGAATTTTAACTTTAATAAGTTAAATTTAGTCTTTTTTTTCTGATAAAATAACTTTAGAAAATATTTCTTACTACAGCTTCTGTTCTCTCTTGTGTACTAATTCAACTAATTTCTTTCTAAGTATCATTCTGAAACCAATCGCCATATCAGACTCCACCAACTGTTTCTGAATATTTTTTGATTATATCGATGAAAATGTTGTTAATTTAATCTGATTCTTTTTTCTTAAGTTTAGTTACATTTACATCATAGAAATTAAATTTAATAATCCTTTGGTATTTAGTCCGTCCAGAGGTGATCAGTTCCAAAGTGGTTCGGTTTTAAGTCAGTGGGGTCTCCAAATAATTCAATATTAAATAAGATGAGCTTAGTATTCTAATGGTTTAAAAATAGTTCTAAAGGATTGAAGTTCAAAACGGTTTCTGCTCGGTTCCACGTTACATGGTTCGGTTCGGTCGGGCCAGAGTACCGTAGTAGCTACCGTGGTAGGGGTTTAACTTTGGATCTCATATTGGGGAACTTCATTGTGAAATGGAAAACCCAACTCGTTGGAAAGTGGGAATAAATAAAGAAAATATGTTTCCCATGTGAACATGAATGAAATATGTGTATTATAGTATGCATACTTTCACATGTACCGTAATGTTGTATTATTTCGCATAAATTCTCATAAACATTTATCTCTAAGCGATAAAGAGGTAATTATATATTCCGGCGAGTCAATGTAGAAATGTTGGCCGACTGATGAGGGAAACAACCTCTTCACAAGTTAAACATAAAATATGATTTAACGTGTACGAGGTTTAATCACTGAAACTTAGAGAAAGGTAATATTTATCATGGGCAGCTAGCGAATCATGGATGAATATATGAGAGAAATCAATCTGAGTCAGGAAAATACAAAATAACAATAAATATATGGACTGACTCAACCGTGAAAATAGGTCTCTTCCTCGGTAACTTCTGCTCCATCAATTATGTTCTAGAAACAACTAGGAGAAAACTCACTAAAATCTAACACATGCATATTCAGTACTCAGGACTATGTTAAGGTATGTAAAATTGAGAATTTGACTAATACTTGATTGTATGTGACAAAGAGATGTGGGCATTTTTTATGATACTCAAGTTCTGTGAATGAGATGAATAGGTGTACAATTCCATTGCATCTGGTTAACTGTATAATATGCATGCAAGATCAACTTCGGGGAACTTTAAAATTTGCTCTTTCAATTTGCTATCATCGGAAAGATAATAAGTGTTAAGTGAAAATTCCATGCCCAACTGACAAAGAAAATCAGTGTTATCTCTATATATTAAGTGATAACCAAACCTAGAGATGCGAGAAAATATAGATATAATCCATAATGGAAGAGTACACTCACACGCTTCAAAGACTAAAACTATATCTGCTCACGAGAAACATATTTCTGTTTAACAGATTAATTTATTAACTAAAGCTTGCTCATAGAAGAGTTATATAACAAATTAAACCCTTGCATATTTGCTTCTCCATCTAAAGAAGGAGTGATATGCAAAGAAGTTAAGAAAAGTATCTTCTACCAGTTAAGAAAGAATAATAGCGTAACTACACCACCGGTTTCAGTTTTGATGATTGGAGATTATTTTATACTATTGTACTGTGCAGAGCATGTGAAATTGCTGCCATTTTCGCTGCATCGTTTGATTAACTGAAAAAGCACCGCATAGTCAAGCCCGCAGTTTCATGTACATCTGAATATCAAAATCCATCATTACCTTCGCATATTTCAAGATTTCACGTTCTGTCACATAACCACACATAAACTATCGTTCATGCAGAAAGACTCGAACCTGCCAAGCTAGACAGCCATGTCACATTACCACTATAGCTCAACTTCGGTCAATTCACAAGATAGGTGCCTGAGATCTTTAGGTTAGCTTACGAGCTAAAGAAATCAAAATAAGACGATATGAAACCTGGTGCGGATAAAGAAAGTCTCAATATTTTTTCATTCTTTCATTCGAGATCGTCATGGAGGACCTAGTTTACAAAGTAAATGACTTGAGGTAGAGTACTCAGTGAGCTAGGATGACCCAAAGCTTGACCAACCCCAAGGAAACTCCGAATGCAGACCTGAGAGTTGTAGCACTCGCTACGAGATGAACTAACCTACGCCTCGTCTTTAGGGTCAGTTTTGATAGGTCTGTAGTATGAGGTGAAGTGACTGAATCAATTTTTGACTCTATTGTCTCGATGGTATACATTGGATGTGTGCAATTAGTGGGAGAAATTGAAATTGAAGATCATGATATATCTTGGTAAAACCCAGAGTCTCTTAGAAGATAAATGTGAAGCTAGAACCCACTAGGCAGTTACACTATTGGATCAGCAAGCACCATACCATCTCGTATATGAGTCCATACAGCTGAGTTCTTAAACACTAATGCATCGTGTTTGCTTCCAACCCTCCCACAACTAATATATAGTAAACTTCCGTCCGTATCACAAACAGCTTGCAGAACTAGAGAATGAAAGTGCTATGACTGTAATACTCTGTTGGTCACAACTCACTTGGAGGTGTTCTAATTGAGATGTGAGAATCATCAATGGCCCCTTGACAATTAGGAAGACCAATTTTCTGAAAAAAATCACTGTTAATTCGCTCCATCTCAGCTCACATTGACCATTAAACAAATATTGGACACATGACCAAGTTTATAGCACGCACCACATCCTCAAAGCACTCTTGAGAGGTCGTCTCACCTATGCTCACCAACATGGAAATGAGTCATGCCGGACGACAATCTCAGAATAGTTAAACTTACTCTCACTTCAACAAGCACTACTTTCCTAAATGACGTATTCTGTTTGACTATGTGTAGAGATAACATATGCATGATCTCTAAGAACAGGTGTTTGAGTATCCGTAGTGTTCGTAACATACGGTCCTCATCATAACTAGACCACAGATAATAATCGAACCAGATCAGGAGATCTAAGCTTCACCCACCATGCAAATTGTTCCGTCTTCAAGATACAAACAATGATCGCTTGGTGAGCAATCAACACTACCCGGGCTAATGAGTCATGCACCGATTGTGATATGATCTAGTTGTCAGTGTCTTCATCCTCCATCTGCATCAAACTGACTCAACAACTATCTCGACAGCTAACATGACGGCAGTTATGATTGTGCTCAACACTATCTGTAGGTCTGCATGCATCCAGAAGTCATACAGAGCATAACTCAAAATAATACAAAGAATAACTCAAAATATTCATGCTTATGAAAAGAAACAAACTTATATTAAACAACAAGCTTACGGGAGTCCGAAACAATTTCATGGACCAACAACCATTGAAACATAAATATAATCACATGAAATATAACAAACTTCACCCTATTGCATACATCAACCTGCTCATATACGGCTCAAAGGCACAGTGGTTTGACATTACAAGATGATAACATATCCTCAAAATCAAAACAATACATCGAATTCTGAACTGACAGTGTACCGACCTACTTAACTTCTATGGAGAGTATAGCCGATGTGAACCAGTGCTCTTTCAACTTTGTCTAGAATGCTAACTAATTGTTCTCTGCGCATATGTGCGCTCTCAGTTTTGCGAGTTTCAAGTGTTAGCTTCTGATTTCCAAGTTCTCTATAGATCTCTAGCTTCTTCTCCTCTACCTCTACAATTGAGTTTTACAAGGTTGAGAAGGTACTATTTAAAGCACACGCAGACTTGCTCATGTCTCGTTTCCTCTTTCTTGAATTAGCCGGCTTGAGGTCTCAACCTTTGGAGAGTTATAATTTCGAATACTTGAATTATGTATGGCTACTTCAGGGACATATGCGGGACCGTTGCTAGGTGTCAACGACTCCGTCATGCAAGACGGAGTCATAAAAGATCATTTTTCAAACCAGCACTCAATCAATGGATAAATATGCATGCAGAACTCAGTAAGAAGTTTTTTGGGCTTCCTTTCATCCTTGTCCATAGCTGAATATGGAGCATTTAGAGATGTTGTTGTGATCTCTAACTCTTTTAATTTGAGTTCTCCCACTTGTTCGTAATTTGAATAACATCCATGCGAACACCTTTTGTCTTAAAGTATGTCTGAATTCTTCAAAGCTCCACGTTATCGTTCAGGATTTTACGTTGTCGTGTCGTGGACTGGCTCCTACCTGAAATTCAAACTTCGATGCTTGTCGCTCCAAAGACACTCATGAGAAGACAAGCTAGGCCCCAGCTTACGGATTTTGGCACAATCTCAGATCTCCATTTTCATCGCATAGATGGGTAGAGCTCCTTGTCAGCTTTCCATAGGCATCTTGTCTACTTCGTTTGGGCGCCTAGTGGAGAAGTTACAGGACTTGAAAGATGGAGAAAATAAGCTAGGCCCCAGCTTACGAGCTTTTGGCGCAACTTCGGATCTTTACTTTTATCGCATAGATGGATAGAGCTCGTTGTCAGCTTTCCATGGGAATCTTGTTTATTTCGTTTGGACATCCAGAGAAGAAGTTATGCGATTCGAAAAAAGACAAAATCAAGCTAGGCCCCTAGTTATTTGCTGACTGGGTATTTAGGGCTTCAGGCGTTATATCAAAGACGCAAGGGGTCTGCTTCTTATTATTGAGGGTTGAACTTCGTACGTTGTCGAGGCGAGAGTTTCCTGGGAAGGGCGAACCTTCTAGCTGTGATACGATCGTGAAGAGGAGGACGAAAAACCACACACGGAATACGGATCGCAAGAGAACACACCACCACGTTCTCGATCTGGCCAAGATAAAACACACGGCGTGCAAGTAGATCTTCAACTCCAGGTCATTCAGATTGCAAAGCTCACGTTCAGTAACTCAAAATATCAGAAAACTGCTCCTGTGAAGCACCAGCGCGTTCACCTAGAAGCTTCCTGTTTTCTATTCAGAAAGATACAAGTACAAGTTCTTGGTCTCCTATCTACTCGATTCTGCTCTCTACTCTCAGACAGAAGTTCTCTTCAGACGTAACCTCTGTGTAAAATTTCTCTCCTCAGCTCTACTGTTTCTCTCTACTCGATAGCTCCCGCACGGTAAACTCTACACTGCTCGATGATCGACAATCTCGATAATGCCATAATGGACAATGCCTGAGAATCTCTCCCTCTCTAGAGTACACCCCTCTGGGTTTTTCTCTACCCTACGCATCCTCCATTGTCACCTGGCAGAGGTAAAAGATACTCTAAACAGATGGCAGCAGAAAATTAAATCACTGATAATATATCTACACGTAAGAAGACTATTTCACTAAGCTTCGCAGATTCATCTGTACGGACGGCCACCGTCTCGACTGTACAGTCAGCATCTGACACCTCCAGTCGAAGTAACTCCACCACGGCTACCTCTGGCCACCGGAATCACCTCGTTCTGACACGTGGAGTCCGAGTTATCATCATTGTCGTTTCTCGGCCCCCTTAAACTTCGAAGTGCCGTAAGTATTGCCTCAGGTATCAGTTTCACTTGATTTTTCGACCAAGTGAATAGTATTTCGAACTCTACATTTTTCTACAAAAGAATTGGTACCGACTTGGAGTATCTTTGATGCCATCTCGCTACCCCAGGACTTAGAGGGCCGCAACCGAATTCGTACTAATTACCCTGCCAACCCGAAGGTGGGAGGTCCATTTCGAAACCCGGTGGTAATCTCCCTCTAGCATCCACACTAGGTGAATGCACTAGTGCAGGGGTAGACGGAGGCGTCCCGCATTCACGATACGTTTAAGGGACATCTAGTGTCCCGCCCCTAGGCAACTTGGTGCCCCTCATATTCCCCCGAAGGGGCCAGCCTACTCCAAGCCGGTTGTGAGTCTGAAGGGATTTGATCCGTAGACCTCCTCCCTACAAGTTTCTCAGCTACACCACGGAAGCTGATCTCACAACTGGTTTCGAAGACCAGTTTCTAAGCTAATATGCTAGAAAGCTGCGGTATTTCGTCTTTCCTTTGCTAACACGAAGTGCCATAACTTTCTCTAGACATGCTCTTTTTGTACATTTC
Organism: Asterella californica; assembly: GCA_036924285.1. Taxonomy (NCBI): domain Eukaryota; kingdom Viridiplantae; phylum Streptophyta; class Marchantiopsida; order Marchantiales; family Aytoniaceae; genus Asterella; species Asterella californica. The sequence continues at coordinate 14,632,098 of JAYKYS010000012.1, forward strand.
GAATTTTAAACAAATACTACATACTACAATCTACATGAGAAAAATCTAAAAAGTATTTTTCGAACTCACTCTGATTTATGGTAAATTTCCCGGTATCAGAAATCTTGTAGAAAAACTCCAAGTAACTTTTCGCCTGCAACTCCGTTTGCAACTTTTGAACATACCACGGTGATCAGCGCGACGAGACCTACGCCGTGGTGTTTTCAGATTTTCGAATGCTCACTTCCTCCAGAATCGACTTCTCTGAGGTCTTAACTTCACTCAGAGAAACTAACTTATAACCGAGAGGTGAATTATTCACTGTGTGGAATAATTCACATCACGGCAACGTACAGACTGTTGCAAGGGGGCTGCTTAAGGGGCTTGCTTGTTCCTGCGATCTGTCGGTGGATGTTTTGGAGAATTGGGAAGTCCAATACACGCGTGCAAGGTGTCATCGGGTTCAGATCTGTGCAGGCTACGCACAGGTTAAGACGGTTCTTGAAGAGACGGATCGGGGGTTGTGTTCTGGGAGAAATTGAGACGCAGGAAGCAGATTTGGAGTTTTCAGTTATCTGTGAAGGAGAGTTGGACCGTTCGGGCCGTTCCGGAGTCCAAACTTGCTGTCCTTGGATCCATCGGGATCAGAACAACGAGTTCTTCAGGAAATTGAAGACGATACCGGTTTTCATCGGGAGGTTTGGGAGTTGTGAGTGAAATTGGTTTGCATGGAAGCGCTTGCGTCAGGTTTTTCATCGCCTGCGACCTGAGATTGGATTGTTCTTCACGATCGGTGAGCCAAGCTCTTTGTTCTTGGTGCCTACGCGATCAGGGAGTCCTCATGTACGCATAGGAGAAGACTGTACGTGAATTGGATTGTTGGTTTGGGTGTGGTGAGCGAATTTGAGCCACAGGGAGCTGATTTATGTCAGTTTTTTACAATTGCGACCAAATTTCTCGAGTGGTTTTGCAAGGGGAACTCCAAACGGCTTGTTTGGAGTCTTGTTGGGTTCAGGATAGCCAGATCTACCTACCAGTGAGGACGGATATCAGTTTAGACGATCCGTTTGTGCGGTGTGAGCGGTTTTAAGTCATAGGGAGGAGCTTCTGGAAGTTCGGTCACCTGCGACCGAAAATCGGCGATATCTCGACTATCGGGAGTCGGATCTGAAGGTTTCTTGAGCCAAAGGAGTCAGGGAAGGAGACCCTATCGACATTTGAAGATCGTTTGGAGAAAGGAGAAAGTTCTCAGATAGGTCTTTTTCGGTTCCTTTGCTACGGATTTCGTCTTTTTGAGTTCGTTAGGGACTTAATTGGTTGTGTACGGCTTGTGGTAGCTAGCTTTAGCCAAGAGCTAGTGCGTGGATGTGGTTTGGACTTGGGTTTTGGATCGCGTGATATTGTTGTGGCTCTGGTTGTTAGCAAAGAGAAGTTTCTCTTGCTTTGAGCTACGCTTCGGCGATTTCGGGCTAAGGTTGCGATTCAGGGGTTTGTTTTAAGGCTTCTGAAGTAGGTTACGGACCGCTCTGGTCTGTTCCTCAGTTTTGTGCTGTTAGGAGAAAGAGACGGCAGTGTACATACATTTGGAGTGGTATATATTGCGCGTTCGTTTTCGTGGTTGTTCTTCTCTGTCTTGTCTCTGTTTCAGCACACAACATCTCCACAGTCAGGAACCTCGCGTTTTCCTGGACATCCTTCACGCAATATCCGACACGATAACGTGAAGATTGTGTAAGGAAATGTGAGGTTCCTGGCTGTTCTCATGGTTGTTTTTCTCTTCTTGTCTCTGTTCAGCACAAAAAGGGGTGCTGAACAGAGACAAGAAGAGAAAAACAACCATGAGAACAAGCTTCGCAAGATATACCAACTTGCAAAACTGAAAAACAGACTGGAATGATCTATAATATGCACCCAACCTCCTAAAACAAGTCTATAGATCACAACCTAGACCTAAACTATCGAAGCGCAGTTCAAAGCAAAAGAAACATCCCTTTTTTGACAAGAAGCTTTGCATCAATATAGCACGATTCAAACCCCAGTCTAAACAACATCCATGTACAAGCCCTTAGCTAAAGCTAGCTACCACAAGCCGTACATAACAAACTAGAACTCTAACGAATCCCAAAGAGCAAAAAACAGTAGCGAAGAAATCAGAAAAGACCTAACTGAGAACTTTCTTCTTTCGCCAAACGGTCTTCAGATGTAGACAGGGTCTTCCTTCCTGACTCTGTTGGCTCCAAGAACTCTCAAATATGACTATCGACAGTATATATTCTAAAAATATTTATATATTGTGCTAAAATTATTAATTAATTAATTAAAATCAAATTCACCAGAATTTTAACACACTCAAAGCTCCTTCCAGTTATTCCAGTTAGTTCAAACTTTTGAAAATTATAAGTTTAAAAGTTTAAAGCTATATGGTGTTAATAAACAGTGTCAAAGTTAACAAAAAATATTCTTCAATGGTTAAGAGAGAAAAAGTAGTAATCTCATCGTGGGTAACTTTATTTAGAATCACAGCTCATTCTAGGTCGTCTTTATGAATGGACACTATGATAAACTAATTAACTTTTTCCAGTTCTCACACTGAGAATAATTATTTAGAGCAGTAGATTCTTTATTGAAGAAAAAAACCGAAAAAATAGTGATAATCAATCAGAAAACACTCACCAATATCTGACCGAAATAGTAACTCCCTCTCGCGCGTCAAAATCTTCCGAAAGCACCCCTAATATCACCACAAGAATCTCATATAGTACGATACTGGTTGTATGTGGAGACTCAACTTCCTTCAATCTGTCCGACTGTCCATTCCTGTTCAATCGCCTCTTCGAGTATAAACGAGAAGCATCGAGTTCAAGTATCAACTAGAAGCATGAGGTGCTTCAAGTTGAAGGCAAGTCAGGTAGCAAAAGGCGAGTCATCACCGGACAAAACTATTTAAGGGCCACCGCATGTTTTCAGTGGTATCCGACACCTTAGTGTCCCTGCATCCACGAGGCGATCAGAAGTATAAACGTTCAGCGTGCCATCTGTTTATTTTCTGTTTTAAGCAGCTGCTATTGGCCCTTCGGGTCCCTCTTTACCTTTAGACTACGGTATTGTCAAACCTTTGGCGATGGAAAAGGGAATAATGAGCGTAACAGGAAAGGGAACAATATTTCAAGGACGAAAGTGAAGCAAAGAGTGTGATAAAACTCGACTGAAATAATGTGCCTTACGAAACAAAGGTAGCGCAAAGTGTATGCAGTTCCCGAGCACTTCACCGTTACTGCTAGTCAGTTCCCAAGGACTGTTCGAAGTAACAGAAAATGTTATATGGTAAGAAACCTCGTGGATGCTGGAATGTCAAAGAAAGAAAATGAATAAGTCCTTGATTTAGTTTCGTACTTCCGACAGTAATAGGAATATGCTCCTTCCTCTCGCAAGACGAGCTCGATTCTAGCGTCTCTCAGTAAGGAATTTTGTCCCGTAACTAGATATCTAATCGCAATCGAAGCGTCCGAATCTATCCTTCAGTTTTGTTCCAAGAGTGATTTCTTCTCGCCTTCAAGAGCTCAAGCCGGTAATGCAACAACTGCTGTAGATATGATGATCGCACTTGAGCATCAAGGATGCCAAGCAGACAAAAGTGCGACCTTTAACTTCACTGCGCCGTCAAGGCTGAGTGTACAACGCGAAGTAGACTTCCCTGACGGTTCAAGCCTGGGTACATGAAACTCGCGTTCACTTTGAGAATTTGTACTTCAGCAAAGAACCTCCATATTCGGCGTATAAGATCAGTTGAGCGGATGTGAAGGTAATTTCCCTCTGAGTCTTCCAAGTATTTATTTATATGTGATCTCTTCACCTGTCGACTGATTTTACTAATATGTTCGTAGATACCTGTAGCTGGAGTAACATGTTCATGAGATTCGCACACTAAGGCTGAAGGTACTAGATATCTTTCTGTTGTCGAATAGTCTCAAACTTTATGGTCGGTCTGTCACATCTGAGCTGCAGAATAGAGGTGCTACTGACTGCTTGTTCCTTTCTCAGTCGGTTTGGCCACACCTTCCCAAAGTTGGGTGATGCACGCATTCGGACAATGACGATACTTATTCTAGCAAAAAGCCTTTCCCTGTTTCTCAAGTATCTTTACTCACACCTCATTGATGCAATGCTGGTTCTTTGCTCGATCCATCAAAGGTCCTAGATATCGAGAGGCTTTGGTCGTTTCTCTTAACGACGGTGTACAATCTAGTGACTGCCACAAGATTATCCCTGTTCCAGTGAGAAGCATTTTAATTTCTCTTGTCGGAGAGGTCTTGAAGCCCTCCCAGCTTCGTTTCTAAACCCTGCACCACACCATATGATCCTTTCCTGCTGTTGCCATGTCCCCGCTGCAGACTGGAAACGTAACTCACTTCAAGAAAGTGATTTAAAGCATACAAATGATAAAGCCATGCAAAATGATGTACGATTACCATGTCACTTATAGGCCAGCCAGCAGATTCACCTGCACTACTCAAACCCTTGACAAATTCGATTTCATCCTTTCTCGCACTGCCTGCGGTAGCCAGACCTTACTCGACTACTCTATTCGGGAATTAATATCCCTGTCACTCGTTTCGCGGCTGAGCTATGGCAGCAACTGCTTTATGGGTACACACTCATCCATGTCTAGGTTGAGTGAAACATCAGGGCAGGGCATGCTCCAACAACGGAAATGCAAGACATTTTCAGTCCTGTTTCCACGCTACCGATTCGTTTACAGTTCCATGTCACATGTCTCCACGCGACGCCTCCTTAGCCAACTGATTCGAGCTAGCGAGACCAAAACCACATTCCTGCCTACAGAGCAAGAACTCTAATCAACTCTTCCATGAAAATCGGCTTTCGTCAACATAAACCAGTAAATCCGAATTTGGAAACACTAACGGAAGAAGGTGCTCAGGGCGGCAATGGGGAAACCGTCGCACCTCATCTTCCAGGTCTACCATGGCAAAATTTTCATACTCTTTGGCTTCCGCTTCCAGGAAACACATCTGCGCTCAACTTCGGCTCAAAAGGGATTAAAAAATGTTCTGCTGAGTTCCTCGAATGAATTCATCCAAACAAGAGCCGATGATTCAATCTCTGACCCACAAAAAAGCACAAGCTGTCACAGCCGTAATCGAACCCCAAGTTCAGATCACATCGGAGGAATTGGATTTGGCTCAGTGCTGCTCGCTCCATCCTTCCATCCGTTCGTCCATGCATCCGTGTCCTTTGTATGGTGGATATTTAGAATGCCATCAATCTCGATGATGTCAATCCACCACCATTCCTCCTAAGACTCCTCTTCGGCGGCTGCTGTTACTGCTGATGCGCCGACTCGACCCACGATCTCTGTGAGCTCGGCGAAGTAAGGGCTCTCATTCTGATCCCTCTTGCCATCGACCACATCTTTGTACTCCGCCATCAGCTTGTCCCATTTCTCTCTACACTGCTTGCCGTCTCGCTTAACTCCTAGCGCTGCTAAACCCTCGGACAACTCGTCCCACAAGCCAGCTCGCTTGGTGCATTTGGCGAAACGGGTTTCCATCTCGCCCCTGAGCTTGATCAAGTGCAAAACCTCTGAGCTCTTCCAATTCTTGGATCGTCTTTTCGGTCCCATGGAAGCAGCCTCGGGGCTGCAGACCACCGAGTTGGCGAGGGTGAGCGGCACGATGGAGTTAGAGCCTCGATCGCCGCCCACGAGCTCTTGCGTGAGGACGAGCATGGCATTGTTGAAGAGACCGAGTTGAGCACGTTCTTCTGCTCTCCATTTGTCCTCTTTCTCCTGACGAATCTGCTCCCGAATCTGCTCCTTCCTCTCGATGGACTCGAGCAAGTCGCTGAAAAACTTCTGCTGCCTGGCTATAACCGCCTCGAGCAAACTCTGCACATTGTTGTTCACTCTCTTCTTCTTTCTTGGAGGAGGTTTCGTCTCCTTTTCGTCCACTTCCTCCAGCAAATCCCTGAAACTCATCCGCCCCTTGAACAGCCCGTCGTCCTCCAGCTCCAGAACAGGAGCGGCGAACTCATCCATATTCCCTGTACCGTCCATCATCTTCGCGATGCTTTTTCCACTTCGCCAAGCTATTCCTCCTCTTTCCTAACAATCCTCCGTCATCGGCACTCCACTAAACATTTCAATGCCTTCTTCTTTCTCCCTTCGTCTCTCCCTCGCTCTCTCTCTCTCTCTACAGCTGACGGGCTACAACGCCACCCTTGCCTGCGGGCCCTCTCTGCTGGCTGCCGCCATGTAGTGGTAGTATCTAGAGGGAAGGAGGTATTGGAGTCGTCGTCGTCGTCAGTAATGGCGTGGAACAGTATGGTAAGCACATCTGTCTGTTGAGATTTGTCTATCTTGGGAAAGTGGGGGCAGTGGACCGTGTCCTGCTGCGGCCCTGGTCTACTTGTCGAGGATCCTAACGTCCTTTGAGTGAATGGATCACCAGTCAGCAGCAGCCGCAGCAGTCCCACAGTTTGGAGACGAGGAGAGGTGAGGATCCCGCGCTGCTACTCTCTCGCTCTCTCTCGCTCTCTCGGGCGAGGCAGGCCCACCCTCGACCTCTGCGTTCTCTTCCTTGTTAGTAAATGACAGGCATCTTCTGCAGCAGGGCATTGAGGTCGAGGTCGAGGTCGACGCCGACGAGGGACGAGGACTCACTCACTCCGTCACGACTCGAAAGCCCAGAAATAGAGAGAGGAGAGAGAATGTAAGCTGTACTTGACTACGGTACGTACCTTACTCGAATTCTGACAACCTAACTCCTACGGTACTCCTCCTCCTCCTGGCTCACCGCTCCATTGTAGTGAACTGCAGTGACGGAAAGCACAGGCTTGAAACTACAGTTACGATAATTGCTTGATCGGACGCCGTTGCGTCAAATGTAGCCTTTGATCGGACCCAGAGAAGCTGGGAACTCCCTAGACGGGTCACACCCGGTACCAGAGAGGAATGGAATCGGTCATCAAATAATGTTCTTGTACTTGTATAATTTGGCGGGAATAGAGGCTATTTCGGTAAGGACGAGTTAGATTTTGTATCAATAACCGTACACTATTTTGCGCTCAGTTAGGTTCATATATATTCGTGAAACTCAACATTGATTGTGATTATTCTTAATTGACTTGTGAAACTTTGTTTAGATACCTTACATGATGTAAATGTATATATATATGTATATGATTAATGATTAAATTATGTAGATCTTTCATGCGGTCTCCAACATATTATTATGCGCCTTGTATTAGCCCTTGAGAGGATTATGAGGAAAAAGAATTCAACCGTCCTTCCTGAAAGCTATGTGACTGGTCGGCAAAGTCAGATCGGGAATTGTTTTAGGCGGTAGATTTTAGAGGAGTCGATAACACGGATCAAATCACTAAGCTTGATAGCAAGAGGGTTTTTGAATCCACTAAAGATATGAACTTGGAAAATAATATAAGTGTTAAGTGAAAATTCTATATCAACCTGATAAGAACAAACAATTAGTTTTTAAATGTTAAATGATAGCTAGACCTGGAGATGAGAGAAGATCCAGATATAACCCATAAGGAGAGCGTTGACAAATGCGTCCCAAAACTACATATCCTGGAAGCTGATCCCGAACATATCACTTTTTTTTAACAGTTTTATTTATTACCTACCCTTTTCCAACACAAGGGTTAGGTAAATTAAATCCTTACATATTTACCTTCTCCGTCAAAAAATGGAGGAGGTGAAGATATTCATCACAAGGGACTGTAACTCAGAAGGTAAAGAAGAGGATAAACGGGGTATGAGATGACAAATAGATAAAGTTGATTGGTCAATGTGGGTTGAGTTAAGAGAATAGTAAAATGTAAGCAACTGAAAAGTTATATTTCATCTAGCTGAAAGAAATAGAAGAGGGAGACTAGCGAAGTTACCAGTGAAGTAACATGAGAAATAACTATTCCAATATATCATGTTAATTTAAGAAACTAAATTTAATCATTTATAAATAATCATTTATCTTTATTATTATTTTTGTTACACTTGGCTGTTGTGAAACACAAAACTTGTAAGTTAAGTTTGCGATATAACACTCTTCTTATTGTAAACGCATTAGTTGTGGATGAATACTATTTTTATTTTAATTTATATCTAAATTTATGACCAAATCTTTATCAAAGGAAAGGTTGTTCATAAATTTAATGATGTGCATATACTTCCTCCAGCTTAACATGGAGTTATGCATGGTTCATGAAGGAATGTGCAATGTAGACTCCTTAGTATTAGAATGCATGATGGTAACATCCTGTCTGCGATAGAAATCCAATAATCACACAAGAGTTTGATGATGTGTTTGCTAAGCTATTCTTTGTTCATCAATCTATCTACTAACAAGTCTGAAAGTTACTTTCATAGTTGTTTTTTCATCGTCACTATCAATGTTTAGTCTCATACTCTCTCTGTTCCGATGTAACCAACCGAACCAACTCTTATTTTCTCATTCTTACCTTCACTAAATTACTTTAAAAAATGTTCTCCTGGATAGAGCAAACCTTATCACTTTTGGTCTTCAATATTCAACAACCACATTACAGTTTATTGTATTAGTGCTTTACATTCTCTCGTTACGAACAAATCTTAATTAATGTCAGTCGTCATGTCAAATAGATGTCATCATGGTATAAGGATCTATATAAGAGAAAAAAAAAAGAGAAAATAGCAAAAGAGACAAGTGAGAAAAACCCCTACCGTGGTATACAAGACGAGGACCACCAGATACAAGACAGACAAAGAAAGATCCTGTAACATTAGCTATATCTAGCTAACTACGCAACCTCTTCAAGTAAGGAGGCTCAAGCCTCCATGAACTGAGTCAGTGATGTACCACCTCTCCTCACCTCTCTTTTACTAAGCCTCCGCTAACGTCATCGCAATGCTATACTGATTTGTTGTTGCACATAAACAACATAGGATCCTAAAGGTATGGTAGTCCTTCTAGAGTTTTCATCTACATATGTACTAACGAACTGAAGAAGTCAATAAACTTCGGATGAAGACATCCGATCGCAAGAGAAAAAATCTCACAAAAGCATCCCTATCTGAGTAGTCGTAGATTTTCCTCTCAGTCACAAAAGAAGCTACATGTCTCAAAGTAAGTACCACTTGACAAACATAAGAGTCAACCATCAGATCCGTAATAATTACATCTGCCACATATGCCACTCCCTCATGGCTCAAATATAAATCTATCCGCCGTTGAGAAATCCATGGAGAAGGAAGGAAAGAGATCCTAACCTCCTTTCTCACATGAAGACCCGCTCTCTCATAAGAAAAAGTACGTTGTCTCAAATGTTGTCATTCTCTGCAATGATTTTCTCTCCATGTGCGCGTCAGAAAAGATGCCTTCTTATAATAGAGATAATATGACCACAACTACACCTCGAGATATCTATCATCAGAGACTGAAGAAGACTCAATCGAAAACACATCGCTATAACGTAACATGAAGGTGCGATGCGTAGTCGAGGAGAAGAAGATTTGGCAGAAAACCAAGCACCCGTGTAGAACAAAAACGAGCGATAATATGATATGATAGTCCATATGACTTGAGACGAACATGACTAGATGCGAATAGAAACTATGATTGAGTGTCTTTTGGAGTGAAGACATCACATCTATAGCATTGACATCAAAAAGGAGTAAGAGATAAATCATCTCTATACTGACATAATGATACATGTAAGGGGAAAGACTCATCCTCTATATGCAGAATAAACTCGCGTAATAATAGAACATGGTGTACGTGGAAATGTAATGTCAAAGATGATACGAGTAGAGCTCAATTGTCCAAGAAAGCCAAAGGGACATAGACCCTAGAGGCTAAGAGGTCTACCCCACTGTGCGTACGAGGTCAAGTAACTTGCTCCTTGGTCAACTCTTCCTTTGGACAAAGAAAAATTCCTGATCTCAGAATATATGCAAAAGTCATCAACAAGTCTTGATCAAATCGCTCCAAACTATCGAGGAAAGTAGGAGTAAGTGACACACATATTTGCAGAAATGATTATCTCCTCGCAAACCAAGAAGATAACATGGAGAATGCGGTCTGAAGATCCTCAAGTTGAGATAAGAGAGGAGCCAAACGACCCTATCCAATAGATGCTCCTCTAAGAAATAGGCTACCAACTCAAGTGAACCAAAAGGAGTGTCTAAGACTCTAATGCTATCATGTGGGATGAGAAAGTCCTCCGGGATGATGAAAGAAAAATCCAAATCAGAAGGAGATCAAGCCTGACACTTGGTCACCCTAACCGACAAATCAATGATCAAAAGCTCCGCTCAAAGATCCTCGAATATTTGACCTACCAAAAAAAGAGATCCTACAATATGAGTATTGTCGTGTAAAGAAAGAATCAGATATCCTGGATGAAAACCGCCACCTTGGGCAAGGCTCGAAAATGAGCCATGGTGAACAATGGACCTCCTAGAGGATCGCCTTGTCTAGTATTTGTCTCAGATCGTAAGCCTCTACACCTTGTACTGAAGAATCGTGAAAATAACATAAAAGAGAGTAGCATCATAAAATGTCCGTACAAAAAATATGAGCTGGGAAAGAGGAGGACCTGCATCCAACGACTCTGAGAAGATGACGGTGGATTCTCCACATCTACATGTGTAACTAACCAATCGGGCTGAAATTTCATGGACGCACGAAATCACAAACTCTAGGTGGTGAAACAGCTTACGAACTTCATAGATTATCCGACTTGAGTTGCCAAAGTAACGAACACCATGAAATAATCATCACCGGCCTTTGCTAACGAACTGCTTGCGGAATTCATGGGCTTTAGAGGTTTTCAAACCTAAAATAGAATATTCGTTTACAGAAGAAACATATTCGGAATGAAAGTTTAAGACTGATCTTGACGTCTAGGTTTAAACAGAACCTGTAAAAGTAGTTATGGAAACACGACGAGAATAAAGAGAGGCGTCCAAAACCTTCTGTCTGTTTAGAAAACTCGAGGAATGCCATGATAGTGTAGATCCATGTCCATATCATAACAACGCGCAAAACATGTCTCCGACGTCTCGCTCGAGGTTCAAACTGGATTGCCCGGTATTCCGGTTCAGGTTTAGAGGTGGGTGACGAGCGAAACACATCTAGCACGTTTCGCTCACAAAGGGCCGAAAATTGCATAGCAGCTCTCAGTTCCTTGCTAGCCCGAGAATGGCAAGTTGCATGGCAATTGTCAAATTCAGTCCGAAAATGGCAAGATCAGTTCATGAGCACGTTTCGCTCATAGAACTGTAGTACAACTGTGGTTTGAACCTCGTGGGTAGAAGTTTAAACCACAGTTAAAAGTTTATAAGTACATAAAATTATGACTTCGGAACTAAATATATTAAGCTGGCTTAAATTAGTCTTCTTTTTTGTGTGTGGGGTTTGGAAGTTTATAACTGAACTTCAACTCAGCTGGCTTAATTTACTCAGCCTTATGCTGAAGATTTAGATACTTATAACTGAACTTCGACTCATAAGGTAAACTTACGTGTAGGTTAGAAGCTTATAACTGAACTTCAACTCATAACGTAATTTCCGAGTTTTGGGTGAACAGAAAAAAGAGGATTCAAAAAATTAGAAAACATTAATATATAAATTTTCTGAAACATTTTCAGAGCTATTCTGAATAAAAAATCCATATTGTGAAGTTTTGTAAATCAAACAGTGATTACATATAAATGACCACTACAAATCGCATATTTTTCCACAGGAAACTTACTCTTCCGTTCAGACGATGTAGAGAAATTTTGTGAAAATAAACACGTAGTGTCACATAAACAAAGCTAAAGATTACCTTTAGGGTTTAGGCAATAGCGTATGAAAAATATTTAAAAAATATTAAATATAAGTCTGAATAGGTAGTACATAGACATGAACATCGAATATCGGTGTCTCAAATGATTTAGCCTACAGTCCTCTAAGAAAAAAGTCGTGAGTTCAATCTCTTGTGAGTACGGTTGGAGGTGCATGTGCTACAAACTGCTAACTAAGTTTCTGGTTAGAGTCTTGTTGTGATGGACGCATATGGACAGTCCCATAGTCCTCGTAGATCCAAAGAGACAAGTAGTAACATTTATCATTATCGTTTATAGACGTAACTACGTATGGCTAATTTTGCTTGAAGAGGATACGAGTATGCAAAGCTGTGTGTCTGTCCTCATGTAAGACTTTACACTTCTGCATGCTAGCTGTCTATCGTTTATCATGTTAAATAAATGGCGGTGCTCTCGATGTGAACGATCAAAATAAAAAAATATAACAGGTGATGTGACGGGATAATGACGGGTTTAGCTGAAAGTCCTTTACGCCATCACGGGGCATCTCCTTTTAGGTACCCCGTGAGGTTCGACAGGTGAACCCCAAAACTCCAGTTCCGGGAAAGCGAATATCACCCGCAATCTGTAGGTTTGACACCCGATATTTGCATGTAAGTCATGAGCTTTTCGTCTTAGAACTTTTAATACAATCTCAAACAGTTTTAAAGGCAAACGAATTACTAGAAGAAAGCAGTTTTTTATTCCTCTTTGGAAAATAAAATTAATGTTCGATTTATGGCTTTTAACTCTCATGTGGTTTAGAGAAATATGTGAAAGTGAGCTCCTTGGGACAGAAGAATGATCAAGCATTTCAGTTATAGCTCCAAAACTAACTCGAAAGTTTTAACTTGAATTGCTCTTTAAAGCGGGTCCACTTAAGATGTTGAAAGATTTTGGTCTTGATTCTAGTACACATGTTGACAATCTTTACTGATTATTAGTGAACTTTATCGATTTAAATAAAGTTTTTATTTATCAACTCAAATAGCTTCTTCTTTTTATCTAGTTCCAGATAACTTCACAAACTTTTTTGAATCAATTAACTTTTCTAGTGATAAACCTACGGAAAATGAATTCCAGAAAAAACAGCAACTCTTGTAGGCTCTGATTTTTGCATTCAAACTCAAGCAAAGTTACACATCATGTTGCGTTGTAAATTGCCTTAATAGTAGTTGTTTTTTTCTTCTCTAATAGTAGTGAACATCTTTCAGTTGCAACCAAAGAAAATCCCTTTTCATAATCAATTTCCCCTCCCAATAAAAAGCCTCCAAAATTTTATTAGTCCATCTTTCACGACAAAAGCTATAATAGTTTGTTAGTGACATTTGTTATCCGGGTTGGATAATTCACATTTCTCAAGGTCCTATCATGCAACAATATACATGTAACATGAAATTTTTCCCCGTTTGGTGTCATCAGAAAAGACATAAGTGTTAAAAATACTTCTATAAAACAATTTACAAAAAAATCAAAAAATAAAATATTTACCAAACTTGGAAATGCGATACAATACAAAGCTAACCCATAAAGTGAGCGCGTTTTTCAGCACTCCCCTTATGGGTTAGCTTTGGATCCTATAAAGGGAACGCTGAAAGACGTGCGTCCGAGACTACATATAAAGAGGCTGATCACTAACATATCACATTTTACATTGGAGGAGATGAATATGCATCTCAATCCATTAGGTATCCATGTTTCTGAAAAAGACAACAAGAAAATAATAAAAGAAATAAAAAACTTGGTAGTTTTTCCACAGAACAACTAAATATTTTATGTACATCTCCCAAGGCTTAGGAATTTATGGTTTTGGATGTCACAAAATATTTATGGCTTTGTTTGCCTTGTACGGTCATGATTTAATTTCTGATAAGATTAGGAGTAAATAGAATTTGACTACAACTGATGGTGCAGTCAAATTCAATCGCAACACGATATGCAGTTAAAATTAGGGTTCTTAATTGGAGCTAGGGTATTAGGTCGAAATACGTCCCACATATTATTCACAAACACGACCCGAGTGGAACATAAACGCATAGTCTGGAATCAATAGCCAAAATATTTCTGAAACTATAGTTTAATTTATGACTAACCCTTTTCACAAGGAAAAATTTGGACATAAATTAAAATCATCACATTTAGCGTAAGCTACAGTAAATGTGAGTATCTAATTTTCTACTCAAGCATAAATATTATAATTATAGTGTATATTATAATACTCAAGCAATATGTTATACTATTTTTTCACTGGCATTAATGTACGTTTGTTTACCAATAGTGTGATCCACTATACTAAAACATAGTCGAAATTATTGTGGAATGTTATTTGGTGATGAAATTCATTCTCATTTGTTTCAAGTCTTGCTTACCATCTATGCCTCTATCATATTAACCTAATCATGCATGTATCCTGACCTTATTGGCTTGTAATTTTTGAGACCATGTGAATCAGATTCATCAACCTCTATACTCCGATAGGGAGATTCATCTCCACTAAATTTCCCCACATTTGAATCTAGGGTCATAAAGAGAAATTTAACGTTACATTTCAATTATTTGTCAAATTTGAATCTCTATTAGTCATTTTCAAAACTAGTGTGACTTAGAAGCGAAATTCTCATTCACAGAAAATAATATAGTCCATATTATTTTATCAATCACACCAAATGTGATGAACGGTATACAACGTGGAACTAGAGAGAGTGACTAACCGTACAGATCTCATAGTTTACATACATCCAGATCCGTCCCAATCGTACTGTAGTTACTCACTGAGACAAACAGAGATTTACTTGATCAGACCGTTACAACGAATGGAGGATTTTATCAGAGCCTTTATCAGACCTTTGACCTGGAGTTGCCAGTCATGCAAGTTATGTTATTTAGTCGCATCAAAAATTGAAAATTGTCTCGCTTTCCAACAAGAATAGTGACGAGAGAAGAGACCTTGAAAAATCAATTTAGATTGTTCGTTGACTTGTCTCTATGAATTCATATTTCTTTTTACTCACCGGCATTGCTGACTAAACAAATGATCGGTATGACTTACAACTCCAGGTCAGAGTTCTGATCAAATAAAGAATTGTAAGAGGGTACGATCAAGTCCGAATCTATTTCCATGTGTCTGATAAACTAAATTTCTGAAAGAAAGGTGACTAGGAAGTACTGTAGTCGGGGCCGGGGGGCTCCTAGTGAGCGGGGTAGAAGTGCCCCTAGCAGACGTTGAGGTACAAGAGTCAAGGAAGGTTGAATATAGTTAAATACTGTTACTGGAACTTATTGCTTAGAATTATTTTAATTTCTAAAGATTTACTTGAAACCACCTCTAATAAGTTTTTCATACTTGACCACATCCTTGACTGGCTATAGCAAGTTCAATAAGCCAAAATCGCACTTCATCAAAATACGAGAAGTGCATGTCAGGCATATATTTATTCGAAAACTTTAATTTTAAATATTTATGTAGTGTATTATCAATCCAGATTAATTTTTTATTCGATTTAGCGCACTGTCTTTACATAGCAATAACTTAATAACTTGCTAAACCTGCTACTGGCTGTCAATTGGGGTTGAAGAAAGGGGAGAGGCAGAGATGTAGAGATGTACGACAAGCGTGAGAGAGAAATGCCAAGGATCCGATCGTTGTGCTACACAGTGCAGTACGTGATGTGATTTGCCGTCTAGTTAGCGGGACGGAGATGGGAATGGAATTCACTCCGCATCATCCATCATCAGTGACGACGGAGTTAGAGATCGGTTCAGTGATCATGTTGAAAAATAAGTGAACTATATCAACAAATTATGATAGTCGTAGAAGTTCATCTGATGCTTTCTATAAAGACAACAAAGAAGAGATATGATAGAGATTAAGAAATACTAAAATTTTATAATGTTATAAGTTTTAGAAAATATTTTTGGTAACTACGATAGTAAAATAGTATGATAATTTTCAAGTCTTAGTCTAGTAGTGATAGTCTTTGAGTCTTGGTCTTTGAAATTATAGTCTTTGAATACAGAGTCTAGACGACTGAAACGAGATAATATGAGTCGAGTCAGTTTGAACTGAGACAATTCAAAGTAAAAATAGAGACAGTTCAAGTCATAAACAGTATAGATGTTCGAGATTACTGTAGAATGTTTTACAAGTAGAGAGTTTTTAGTCAAAATCGAGACATTCAAGCTGTAAAAAAGACAGTTCGAGTCAAAACAGTATTGTTCGGGATAAATAGGATATTGTTACACATAAAAAAGTTTTAGTTAAAGTAATTTCACTTATTCTAAAAAAATAAAGCTCAAACATTCGTACAAAAGATGTAACAAAGATACATACGCGAATATCAGTCATGCACATAGTCTACCATGTGAACTCCATACGGATGGAAGTCTCACAATAATATTAACACTTTTACAAACATACAAATTCGAATCCTAGTAATTTATATTAATTAATAGATGAGGTTAGAGTGTCATTTCTAACTCGAATTAGTAGTTGTTTACTTATCTCTGAAGTCTACCTAACGATTCAACTTCTGATCTTCACTTTAACGAATGAATTCAGATCAATAATCCAGAAAGATATATTTTTAAAATTTCAGTATGATTTATCAAAATGTCATAAATTAACATGCTGAATCTTTTACTTTTCGTAGAAAGAGAGGTGAATTCAGTTGTTAGAGTTGCAAAGTCTATGTAATGCAGTTGGGATGTGCAGTTGTTGAGATTCAAGTAGTCTATTCAAGCTCATACTTGCGTGCAAGTGATTTCTATTCAGGTATTACTACTTGTGTGTGACCACTTCTTATCCCTATTGATTTCTTATATGTGTGTTCCACGTTCAATCCAAAACGAAGCATGTGAAGCTTTGGGCTCAGATGCTCTACAACAGGTAGACTCTCGGTTTAGTTTACATAAATCTTTTATAAATTAAGTTTTTTTTTGTTTTTTTGTTTTGAAATTCATGTGTTTTGCATGAGTAGAGTGGAACATAGTTTTCAAAAGCTTCATACAACCTGGTTTCTAGAATGGACATTGGAAACCTGTCTGTACATATTGCATAAGAGCTATTTCTCATGAGTTCGAGATAGCAAATATACTCGAAACTACGTGTTTTTGACTGGACACGATGATTTGTGAAGAACGCCCGTGGAAATCGTCACAATCGTCATAGAGGGATTGCACAAGATGTCGTTGTTGAGTTAGAGCCGAAGATGTCACATTATTACTCCTTGTAGCTTTTGATTAGATTTCTCATCGTGTGATTTTGCTTGTAAGCCACAATTGTTGTGTTGCTCTAGCATGTTCATCAACAAAAAGTATGCAATACAGGAGTAATTTTATTTTTGTCCCTTTAATCAGAATGAGTAACAACAACAACAACAACACAAGACGCGTACTGATGAGTTAATTGTCACGTCAGTTTGGCACTCGGTTAAGTTGGCCGAGTACAGAGTGACTAATCCTGATAGGCCCGTTAGTGTCGTTAGGACGAGTTCTTGGGATATCCCACTAAGGGTATACTTCGCAGGTAGGGCTTGGAGGTCTTAGTTCTTACTGGATGATGGGTTTGCCCTTGATGTATATAGCAGGAATAAATGATTAGATCTTTGCGTGGTATGAATTGCAGACAGACGACTAATGATGGGATGATGTAGCACCCGACCTCTCGATCCTTGCATCATGAAGGTGTTTATCACGTAGTTGAGATATGAGACTATTTCGAGTTAGAGAGACCTAACCGTCAATTAGGGGGGCGATTGTAATACACTTGTGTATGTGTATGACATCGTCTATGTGTTATGTGTATGTGTGGTGTACCTCTGACAGCGATGTATGTTGTGTAGCTATGTGTATGCGCATGACAGCTGTTAGTCAGTATGGCACCTCGGCTAGGTTGGTCGAGTGCGGAGTGATTAATCTCGATAATGTTATTAGTGCCATTAGGGCGAGTCTTGGATAACCCACTAGGGATATACTTCGCAAGTAGGGCTTGGAGGTCTTAGTTCTTCGAGTTGTGTCTTAAAGCTCTTGGCTATGATGGATAGTCTTGGTGAGTGCAATATGGATTCACTACGAGCACAAAATAGATTTGGCTCGACTTTAGTGGTTGTGTAGTGCCGGTTGACATGATGGAGTGAGTACATACTGTTTATAATTGTAGTACACTTGTGTATGTCATCGTTCATGTGTTACATGTATGTGTAGTGTATCTCTGATAGCGATGTATCTTGTGTAGCGATGTGTATGCGCACGACATAACTTCACAACAAGTTTACACCATGAGTCATGGATCATCACTGGTATGTTGACACTGACATCATCCACCACATGACTTTCGACCTTGATCAATTTTATAAGTACACTTAGGGAGAAAATGCTCTTCAAGATCAGATGCTCTTAGATGATGACACCATGATTCATATTGAAGATCACGATGACCCTCAACGGTGAAAACGTATCAATTAACGACGTCTTGCACGTCCTCGCACTACGAAAGAATCTATTTTTAATCCGAATGTTTGATTCTAAGAGTGGATGGTGTATAATCGATAATGATGTTTGCTATTTGGAGGATAAAAATTAGATGTCCAATTGTCTCATGTCCCTAAGCAACGATATTTACTTGTTGGGCTCTGTCTATTATTCTCGGGCACATTCCATACCTCCTGCAAGCATATCATGCATAGTTGTAGACAGAGCACTTTAATCCTTGCTTTCGACAATGTCTCTTGAAACCTTCTGTTGGATACACGATCCACGATCCCAAAGGAGATGGACCATAAAGACCAATCCTCTCCCAAGAGGACGATCCTAACGTGCTCACTCTTCTATAAAGGAGTGCCTAGGAGTACGCCACCTTATGTGGCGTGTATTTCACTCGTCACGACTGCTGCTTGGCAGCAACCGGGATCCACGACGGGTACGGATCGTCCATGGTGATGATCCTTGTCTCCAGATCTAAGGCACATCTCTCGATCTGGAGCTCTCTCTCAATTGACACAACTCCTAGTGATGAGACAACGCTCCTTACATCCGAAGGAAGGAGGGATTCCAAGCCCTCCTTTATCTTCAAAGGAACTAGGTCTAACCTTCTAGACCATATCCTCCGATCCATCAATGCGCCCTCCAAGATAAAGACACTATTTCTAATCCTAGAGGGGCCCTCTCGGTCACCGGTCCTCCTCTCCTTCCGTCTAGCTCCGAGGAGCTGAGAGGCTAGCTCCTCGAGGGAGTCAATCCACGAGGAGTTGACTCCCGCAGGCTTGGAGAGATTGACAGTCTTTCTCTTTCAAAACCCTTCTCCAAGAGATCTCCGGGGTATCTCAGTCCAACTCGTCCCTTCCTTCTCTACTTAGTGAAAGAGAGACCTATCACACTGACAAGGCCTTCCTTCCTCTCGACTCGACACATGACATATCGCTCTCAGCTTGCCATGCATTTGATCCTAACCCTCTTTCCGTTCTCGCGTCTAGTATGTCCTACATAGTTGTCAAAGTCCAGCATACTTATCTTTGCATTCTATCGATCCATCAACGTTCACGTTTTGCTTTTCACATGTTCGCAACTCCCACTGCCGACCTATGACACAAGCGACTCGGTCACATCAGTCTTTCTTGACTTGATCAACTTTGTCACCATCAGTCTATTCTAGGCTTACACTTGTCTATCATTCACGATTTCACTTACGCTCCGTGTTTGCATGACAAGTAAGCTCGCATGAAGTTTCAATGCGTCATCATTACCCACGCCACCGAGATGTTTTGAATTGTCCATTCTGACATCAATGGTCACACTTTCTCTTGCATCTTTCCGACTATGAGTACTTCATGACCATAACCGACGCTACTTCGAGATATCATTGTTCGTTTGCTCCACTACACTGCTTCACAACTTTCAAGGAGTATCACACATTTGTCGAGCGTCAGACTAGAAAGAAACTCAAGACTCTATATCTCGACAATGATGATGAGTTCCGATCTATCCTCTTTGATGCATATTGTCAAGAGCATGACATCTAACGTCAGCTAAGCGTTAAAACTGCAATCTCTTGAACTCTATCCGAGCTATGATGTTTTCAGCAAGCTTAGATAATTAGTTTTTAGGGAAGGCTCTTAACTGCGCCACTTATATTCCGAATCATGGTCCAACCAAGGCCATCGATTCCGCCATTATTCTATTTGAGCTCTGGCATGAACGCAAGCTCTTCATTTCACATCGAAGTCCTCATTTCTCATCTCTGAGTTTTTGGCTGTACAACTTTTGTCAACAGTCACAAGACTCACCGCTCAAGCTAGACAATAACTCTTACGAGTTGATGTGACCTCCCCAGTCTCCTTGGCTACAGAGTCAAAACAAGGCATACTTGTCACGTCAGTTTGGCACCTCGGCTAGGTTGACCGAGTGCGAAGTGGCGCATCTCGGTAAGGCCGTTAGTGCCGTTAGGGCGAGTTGGTGGGAGAGTCCACTAGGAGTATACTTCGCAGGTAGGGCTTGGAGGCCTTAGTTCTTCGAGTTGAGCCTTCAAGCTCCAAGCTATAGTGGATAGTCTAGTTGACTGTAACCCGGATTCTCTTCGTGTTTAGAGTGGGTTTGGCTTGACCGTTTGAGAGTAATATTTGTTGTAATGTTGGAGATGGTAATTTCTCAATGTAGATTACTCGAAGAACTAAGTGCAGGTCGAGGCGGAGTTCAGTAAGAGCTCGCTGATCTGAAATCTGAAATCGTCCGCTGGTATCTTCGGGCGTTGTCGTTCGTGGTTGATTGTTTGAAGCTGTGATCGAGGTGTGTGGGCGCATGCTACATTGCTGGTCGCAGATCGATTGCTGTTGTTGGGGTCGAGTGGAGATTTCTATCATGCAGAAGCGCTGCAAAAATTTTACGGAATGTTCTTGAAGTGACTTGTTGGAGCCGGATTGCACGTTTGGGCGTGGCAGACGGAGTACTTGTCAATGTCGAGCTGGAGTGGGCTCTTTAGAAGCGCATTGGAGAGACGATTCTAGTGCACTAAGTTTCGTGGAGTTTGGCCAAGGATTGAAGAAGTTATGGCATGTCGAAGTTTGCTGCTGTGACACCCGCAAGTGCAAAAAGGCTAGTTACGTCAGATTTTGGTGCAATTTCGTGTGGAAACTCGAGTTTAGAAGTTTTGTTGTGTGTGTGTGCATTCGCAAAGTGTGTCTTGTGCATTCGCGAATCTGTTGTGGTGGTGTTCGGGTCGGATTTGGGTGTTCTTGCTGTTTTACGTCAGATTTTGGTCACCCGTGTGCACCAGCAAGCTGTTTTTGCTCTTTTGGAGCCTCTTTTGGTGCAATCTTCTGCAATTCGAGGTGGAGCCGAGCCTCTTCTGGTGTGTTGTACCTGTTCTACTCTACTTCAAGCGGAGCGGAGCGGAGAGTGAGCGGGAGTGTCGAGGTGTGGAGTGCGTGTTAGGAGGCGTTTAGAGGCTACGAGGCTTCGAGACTTCGAGGCTTCGAGGAGCAGAGGTGCGTGAGTGCGGAGGCGTGAGAGCAGAGTGCAAGAGTGCGGAGACGGAGCGGAGCCTGAGCCTGAGCCTGAGCCCGAGCTCGCGCTCGCCGTAAGCCAGCTTGCTGACGTGCGTGAGAAAAGTATCCAAGCTTCAGTTGTGTGGGAAGGGTAAAACCAGCTGGTCACCCATCCCAACACTATTCCTGGACCTGGACTCTTAACTCTGTAGTCTTAGCTTTGGCTTGACCACTAGACCAATAGCTCTTGGTGTCCTACAGGGATGCGTGCAAGTACTTATGGACTTGTATAAGGAGTAGGAGACCTTCTCGCACGTCCCTAGAGGAGTGATATAGCGACCCCATAGTATTAGGGGTAAGCTATAGTTGTGGTAGTGCTTGCCTATGCCGTAGAGACGTGTATAGAGGCAATTGGTGGCAGTTGTCTTGGGTGAGCTAGTAGAGCTACCACGTGGATGTTTTTGGAGCTACTAGAGGTGTGGACATCTAGTTAATGACTTCCAGTGTCAGTTACGACAGTTGGTGATCATATATTGTGCATGTGGTCACTGACGAGGAGACGTCAGTCCGGGTGGGGCTGGGTTTCTCTTTATGTGAATGTTTGAGTGTGGAGGGTTATCGTTTGGACTTCTTGTGGTTGGAACCCCTCCATATTCTGCTTCCTGTTTGTGCGTCGCGTTTGCTTGTGTTGGCGCTTGATTTCTAGAGTGAGTTCACTCCAATGTGTTGTCGGTAGTGAGGCTGGAGTTGCGGATCAGTCAGACTACCTTTGTCTCTCTCACGGTGCGGTTGGAGTGACGACCAACAGATCGTGATAGGCTATCTGTGGTGATGGCAGGTACAAGTTGCCTTTACCTTGACCGTCCTAATAAGGGATAGGTGAGCTCAGTAGGAGCGGGGTTAGGCAAGTGGTGGTTAGGGTGGTGACGAGGATTGCGACATTCCAGTTGGGGAGTGTGTTAGCGGGATTCTCTCGTCACGGAGTTCTCGGGAGGTTCTGGTGGGGACTTCTCGGACAGTGGGTATACACTGAGTGGGGTGAGGTACCGACTACCTACGTCATTGCCGTCGGTTGTTCCAGAGGACGAGTCAGACGCAGACATCGCGTTTTCTGGTGGTGAGTCTAGTGTCGCCACACCGTTGTTGTGGGACATGGACGAGATCTATGGGGCCATGAAGGGGTCTCGACGTTACTCGGGTACAGTTGGTATCATTGAGCTGGATGACTTCATCTAGGAGTTCGACAGTTGGTGCGATCTGCAGCAGATGCGGAACCCACAGCTGTTTACACCCTTCATGACGTGGAAGGGTTTGTTCCAGCACTTGGAGGGACCACCGATAAACGATTATCATGAGTTCAGGCGAGATTACAGTGTTGAGATCGAGTTGTGGAGACAACATTGGTCTCCCAACTACGTTTCTATCACTACTGACGCAGTTTCAGGAGGCGTAGCACCTGCGAGTTCGGATGCCAGTAGTAGTGGTACATCCACAAGTGACGGAGTATCTACTACCAGCGGTGCGTCCACAGATAGTGGAGCAGGTGGTAGTGTGAGCGGGATACCACCAGGGTTTAACCCTGTGGTTCAGTTCTTTCAATGTTTGAGGAAGAACTATCAGGGTGTGCGGACCGACAAGTTGAGGAGTCTGCAGGAGTTCCAGCGGAAGACTGGAGAGAGCCTACGCGAGGCGTTTATTCGCATGAGGCGGTTGATCAGCGTTACCCAAGGGGTGACGGAAGCACATGCAATTCAGTTCTGGTATGAGATACTAGACCGAGAGCTGCGTAGGAGAGTTAGAGATGCTACTCTTCTTAGAGATACCGCTCCGACGTTGGCGGTTGTCTTTAGTCTTGCTGAGCGGATTGAGCTCAACATGGTGGAGGAGAGGGTGGTGGTTGCTGGGTTCAGCAAGGAGACATCACATGGAGCGACCACCTCTTCTCGAGGATCACATGCAACAAAACAGCGTGGTGGTGGTGGTGATAAAGATCGTGCGGAGCAGTCACGATCGCAGGGAGGTGTTGGAGGATCTGGTGGGCAGAAGCCCATGCCGTCCTTCTCTAGTCAGCAGCAAGCGGGTCCTTGCTAGACATGTGATGTTCCTCATCAACAAAAGGACTGTCCACAAAGGAGAGGTGGTTATGAGACGTAAGGAACGTCTCAAGCAGCACCTAGGCAATGTGAGCATTGCAGACGACCTGGTCACAGTAGTGACCGTTGTTTTGATCTCCATCTTGAGTTGCGGCAAGGGAAGGCTGATCGTGGACGAGGCGGAGGAGCTCAGGGAGGCCGTGGTGGTCGAGCTGGAGGTAGAGGTCCAGCACCTGGGAGAGGACCGGTCGGTCCACCGCATGCTACGACGTCAGAAGCAAGTATGGCTGCTCGGATTGAGCAGTTGGAGCAGAGGATAGCTAGTATGGCTATGGCTCAGCGGAGATCAGGTGGAACAGAGGCTTCCACGTCTTATGGAGGAGAAGGAGGTGACTTCGACTTCATGGCTGGTGTGGCGCAGATTGAGGCATCTGCGACAGTGACTAGAGGTGTAGTACGTGTCTCTGAGCCACGAGGTGCGTCAGTGGAGTTGGATCCACAACGCCGGGAGGCTGGTAGACCGACCAGACTTCTCCAGTCATTCACGTTATCAGAGGCGTTGAGGATCACATCTATGGTTCCTAAACGGCCTACCGATGGTGCAGTAGAGTTGGAGGCATCGACATCAAGGAGTGGGTGTGATGCGAGTCCACCTTCGACGTCTGTGGATGCGACGTCGAACCCGATGTTGGGGGTGGCTACAACAGTTTTGCGAGCCCCACTATTCTCAGCCACGGATATGAGGGCATTGGGAGTCAACTTGGCTCCAGTGTTCCAGTTGGCGACCACGCTCAGTGAGAGCGAGGATGTAGTTACCTCTAGTGCTGAAGTAGTTCAGCGAGAGACAGTAGACGTGTCCATGGAGTCGAGGATCAGGATAGCTACCAGTGGTACTTGGCAAGCGGCGACTGCTAGGTTAGATGAGTTACCAACTAGGCCGGCGATTGACCGTGCTGGTTTGGCAGCAGGTGTGGTGTTGTTGGACAACAGAAGTGGTATCTTCTGTTTGTGGTGGCACCTTCAGGGAAAGTGTATCGACCCCAGAAGGTCTTGTTAGACTCTGGAGCCCAACCGTTGATGTTGGGAAAGACGGCGTGTATTGGTTTATGTCTGAAGAAGTCCGAGATAAAGAGATATCCATTCCAGTTGCAGACATCTCTAAGGGAATCAGGAGGTACGGCTCCACACATGACACGTGAGATGTTGACGGTGAGAGTTCGACCAGATCATCCCACGGATGGCTCTATGATGAGGGTCAAGGTCATCGTTACAGCCGCAGAGTCTTATGATGTATTGGTGGGAGGTGCTGTGTTGTACCCTGTGGGGTTTGTGATCGACTATTGGACGGAGACAGCATCTTACAGACCAAGTTGACAGTCCGGTGAGAGACGAGTGAGCCGCTTACCAGTGCAGTTCAGTGCTAGAGTTGGGACGACGGAGCCTACACCAAGGACGATGGCATCCGTTGCAGGGTTCAGTTCGGTCATCACTTGGCCGGACGAGTTGTTGGAGGGTAATGCCCATGCGGAGGATACTCCGATCTTTGAGGAGGTGGAGGACATGCCTAGCATGTCTACGTTAGCACCATTTGCCTTAGATGTTCCACTCTGGAGTTCGAGTGGAGAGTTGCAGCAGTATGCTGATCAGTTGGTGCAGCAGGCTTGGAGTGAAGCCTTTGTACCACCAGTAGATGAACAAAGGGTTGTTCCTGTTACTGGCCCCTGTGACCTTATCACCATTGGATACGACTCCTATTGTGTGGCAGTATCCAGAGGAGGGATGTGTGCTGGAGCTGTTTGGAGGGATCAGCACAGGTTTGGCTGCGGTATTGCAGGTAGGCATACAAGTACAGCGATACTTGTATGTGGAGAGAGATGAGATTACGAGACGCATCTCATTGCGACACGTGGCACGTTTGTTGCAGAGATATCCTGAGTTGTTGTCCATATCAGTCGTTAGAGGATACCAGTAAGCATTACCGTCAGATATTTCGCTGCTGGGGGTGCAGGATCTTACGTTTGTTGGCACCATTCACTTGGTGATAGCCGGATGGCCATGTCAAGGTCACACGCGTGCTGGGAGAGGTCAGGGTTTACATGACCCGCGATCTAGGATGTTCTGGGAGATGTTACGGATCTTACGACATCTCCAGATGCATCAGGTGGATTCTCCAGCGTACATCTTGGAGAACGTTCCTTTGCTGGGTGATGCTCGTACACAGATGATGACGAGTGTGCACCAAGTGCGGTCTTGGGTTGGACCAGCAGTGTTGTTGGATGTAGAGAGAGTAGGATCTCGTGCACATCGTCCACGGTTGTGATGGACGAACTTGTTATCGAGAGAGGTGCTTAAGCGCGCACACGATGGAGTGAGACGACCAGCGCATCTCACGGTTGATAGCATCTTGGATGCAAGACGACGACTTCATAGTGAGAGTCGTCGATAGGTCATCCATGGCAGTGGTGAATCTAGTGGGACGACCCATGGTAGCGTTACCCACTTTGGTAAGCTTTCCAGCGTCACATGCTTACAGAGATGGAGGACCTGGGCTTGTGTGGGATGCTCAATTACGGCAGTTGGTGGAGCTCAATGCCGATGAGAGAGAGCGAGTGATGGGTTTCACTACGGGTACGACGGCAGTAGCTTCGGTGTTGGAGGCTTCACGTCGTCAAGTGGTGGGTCAAGCAATGGACTTGAACTGCTTGACATGGATTGTTAGCCTTGGATTGGCTGAGCAGCGTCGGATGCGATTGATGGGTGTTACTGCTCGAGCACTCTTGAGCTCTTTGCCTACCGAGTCGGTGGAGACAAAGGCTGGGGGCGAGGCACGTGGAATTCGTCATCCTTGGACATCATGGGATGTCATAGGAGAGAGTGTGGAGCTTGCAGCTAGAACTGCAGAAGTTTTTCGCACAGTAGCGGTGGAGGTTGTTGGTGGTGAACAGAAGGAAACTGCTCCAGAGGCTGCAAGATAGCAGTCAATGACTTCGTCTTCTACCTCTAGCATGGTGATAGAGGATACTTAGGAGCCGGAGATCGGACCCAAGCTTATAAGAGAGGAGAGACGAAGAGTCCAAAGATTCTTGTAGAGTTACAGGAATTGTTTTGCCTTCAGTATGAAGGAGTTGGGTACCTTGAAGGGACCTGGTATACGGATCGACTTGGCTAATGACACGCCAATCTTTCGACGTCCTTACAGGTACAGTGACATGGAGAGAGCCTTGATCTAGAGTCGGACTCGACTTGTTGGAGGTTGGGTTGGTGAAGATGTCGCATGGAGAGTATGCATCTGTCACAATTATGCCAGCCAAGAAGGATATGTATGGCAACTACACGGATAGACGGATGTGTGGGGACTACCGTCCTATCAATCGGCAGAAAGTCCGATAAGTATGCCATGCTGACACCTGAGGAGATCTTTGATGCAGTGGGGCATGTGAAGGTCTTCAGTACTTTGGATCTTCGAGCAGAGTATCATCAGTTGCCAGTGAGAGAAGAAGATAAGTCCAAGATAGCATTTTGGAGAATTGACTCTCACGGCAAGGATTGTTTGTATCAATGGCGGTTCTTATCATTTGGGTTGAAGAATGCCCCTGCTGAGTTCCAAAGGGTGATGGACAGAATCCTAGCAGGATTGGATTTTGTCAGATGTTATATTGACGACATCTTAGTCTATAGTGCTACAGTGGAGGAGCACGAGAGACACTTACGGGATGTGTTTGAGCGGTTGAGAGCTCATGGGTTGAAGTTACACCCTGGGAAGTGTAAGTTCTTCCAGGAGTTGGTAGAGTATCTGGGCCACACCATCTATCCAGGTGGATTGGGTGTTCAACAGACGAAGGTTGAGACTATTGCACGTATCCCACGTCCCACAGATGTGAGTCGAGTTCGAGCATTTGTTGGTTTGGCGAACTTTTATCGTCGATACGTGAAGGGATTTAGTGCAATTGCAAAGCCGTTGACCAAGCTGATGAAGGTGGACCAGGAGTGACAGTGGGAAGATGAGCAGGAGCGAGCTTTCATAGAACTCAAGGATAGGTTGACATCTGCTCCCATCTTGAGGAGACCCGTTAGGGGGCGTCCTTTCCAACTGCACACCGATTGGAGTATGTTGGGACTTGGAGCAGTGCTGACTCAGCATGATGATGAGAAAAAAGAGTTCATGGTGGCGTATGCCAGTCGCTCCAACAATTCAGCGGAGGCGAGGTATAGTTCGTATGAGGGAGAGTGTTTGGTGGCAGTGTGGGCTGTTGCACACTTTCGATGTTATCTGTTTGAGAACCCTTTACTCTCATCACTGATCACCAGCCGCTCAAGTGGTTGATGGAGTCCGACAAGCTTACAGGGAAGCTTGCACGATGGGCTCTGATCTTACAAGAGTATGACTTCCAGGTAGTACATAGACCTGGAGTGGCAAACCTAGATGCCGATGGGTTGAGTCGCAATCCGTGCACGAGTCAGCAGGATCAGACTGGAGCTCGATGGCATGACGAGGTTGATGAGGAGATAGTGCCAGGGTGGCATGCATCTGCCTTTCTTTGTGTGTTGGCCATGAACTCTAGTATGGAGGGCCAAGTCGTATCTTTCTCTGGTGAGAGAGTAGATGATGAGTCTCCAGATCCTGAGGGTGGAGATGGTGTTTCAAACCAGCGAGATATCCATGATGATGTGACCGTGATGGAGTATCTACGTACTGGTGTGGTAGTAGGCACAGTAAGTGCCAAGGAGCGAGATCGTGTCCTTCAACGAGCGAAGAGATTTCGACGAGAAGGACGACATGTACTTCGAGTGTGGAGTGATGGGAGGGTACGGATAGTGCCACATCCATCCGAGAGGGCACAGTTAGTACGACATGCCATGAGGAGTTGGGACATTTTGGAGTGAAGCGTACGCATAGGTTACTCCAAGGACAGTATTGGTGGCGTGGTATGCACGTCGATGTGCAACAGTTTGTCGCACGATGTGTGGTTTGTGATCGAGTACGAGCATCATTTAATGCTCCTACTCCACAATTACACCCCTTACCGATTATGGGGTAGGGTTACCGTTGGAGTTTGGATTTTGCGGGACCCTTATCGTTGACCTTACGTCATCACCGGTATGTGTTGGTGATGGTGGAGCACTTCTCCAAGTGGATTGAGTTGGTGGTATTATCTGACAAGGCGAGTGAAGGGACAACGTACTCATTCTTAGATCGAGTGCTGAGTCGTTTTGGAGCACCAACTGAAGTGCTGACAAACCAAGGTACAGAGTTCCTTGGTGAGTTTCAGGCCTTGTGTGATCAGGCGCCGATTGATCATCGGACTACATCTTGAGATCATCCTGAGACGGATGATTTGGCGGAGAGAGTAGTTCAGACGGTGAAGAGAGGATTGCGCAAGTATGGCTTGCTGAAGGGCCACTTGGGAGACTAGGATGTGCAGTTACCATGGTTGGCTATGAGTTATCGTTTCAGCCGACAAGCGTCTTTGGCTTCCTTCTCATCGTATTTTCTATTGTATGGTCGAGATCTAGATCTACCTTCGGTCATTCGTCGTGATTCTGCTGAGGTGCTGGACCTTGATGACCCGGATATGTGGGTGAGAGCATGTTCTCAACGAGCAGAGACATTTCAGAGAGTTATGCCTATGACTTTTGAGAACCTAACGATTGCTCAGCATAGAGACACGTTGCGATATGCGACTATTCGAGGAGGAGGTTATCGGACGTCGATTCGCCGGTTTCATCCTGACGATTATATCTATCTACAGCAGACCGCACCGACGACGTTGGATGTGACCGCATGGTGCACTATTTTACGAGTGCGTGAGGTGTTACCTTCTGGAGTACTCATGTTAGCGGGCCGTGATGGTGTTGTGTGGAAGGACCATGTGCGTAATTGCGCGCCATGTCATCTTCCCAACATTGATGGTACCGTTGACCCAAGCTTAGCAGTTGTACGGGCGGGCTTGAGGTGTATGTTGTGTGGGTCTGCTGGTGGAACAGCCCGTATGTTAGTGTGTGATGGTTGTTCGAGAGGTTGGCACATGTCATGTTTGACTCCACCTCTCAGTGTCGTTCCTACTGGACGATGTAGCACCCGGCCTCCTGATCCTTGCACCCATGAAGGTGTGTATCACGTAGTTGGGATATAGAGCTATCTGGAGTTAGAGGGACCTAACCGCCAGTTAGGGGGGCGATTGTGGTACACTTGTGTATGTGTATGACATCGTTCATGTGTTATGTGTATGTGTGGTGTACCTCTGACAACGATGTATGTTGTGTAGCGATGTGTATGCACACGACAGCTGTCACGTCAGTTTGGCACCTCGGCTAGGTTGACTGAGTGCGAAGTGCCGCCTCCCGGTAAGGCCGTTAGTGCCGTTAGAGCGAGTTGGTGGGAGAGCCCACTAGGGGTATACTTCGCAGGTAGGGCTTGGAGGCCTTAGTTCTTCGAGTTGAGCCTTCAAGCTCCAGGCTATGGTGGATAGTCTAGTTGAGTGTAACTCGGATTCTCTTCGTGTTTAGAGTGGGTTTGGCTTGACCGTTTGGGAGTAATCTTTGTTGTAGTGTTGGAGATGGTAATTTCTCAATGCAGATTTGATTGTGGTACACTTGTGTATGTGTATGACATCGTCCATGTGTTATGTGTATGTGTGGTGTACCTCTGACAGCGATGTGTATGCGTACGACATATTGTCTCCAGCCCAAATCCGACGGTCATACTTTTGTTTCTTGTGATGTTATATTTAATGAGTCTTTTCCTGCATCGACTTCATCCTCTCTTAATCCCGCTCTCAATGCTATCGCTGAGGATGAACTTCAAACTGATGTGCACTTTTTTCATCATCGTCCTCCTCGTTCGGGTTCAGTCCTTATCCCCTCAGTAGGAGCTACGCTTCATCCTTTGAGTACTTTAGTTCCGCCTCTTTTTATTCCACCTCTCGTCTTCGATCCTTGGCAGTCTTGGTCCGAACCTAGTTCCTCCTATCCCCTCGGACGAGATCTGGAGGAGGAGGAATTGACAGAGGTGTACAACACAGACCAACTCAATCTGTGGATAGCTCATCTAACAGTAGTCCATAGTCGCATAGTCGATATTTTTTTCAACTTATTCTACTATGCATTTATCTTCTCCTATCCGAACCAAACATAGTCCCCTCATTGATGTAGAGATTATGAGCACCTTACATCCATATCTACATCGTTCACCACCGCAGTCTCTACCACCACACTCAAGTGAGATTGAGATTGCAGCGTCCTCTCTTCTCATTGAAATCCAAGCACCACCACCACTCCAACGATCTACATGTCAATGAAACTTTCCTAACTGCGATCCAGCAGAAGGTTATGGTACTACAACCTTGATCCTGAAGATACGCATCAATAAGAAGCGTGCTCTAATGATGGCTGTGATACCTATCCCGATGGAGTCCAATTCTTACCAAGAGGTTCTGTCATCTCTAGACGTCGCTCGAAGGTCTGCAGTCATCATAGAAGAGCTCAAGTCCCACGAGGAGAATGATACGTGAACACTCACGGACTTATCACATGACGAAGACCCATAACCAACAAGCGGTCTTCAAGTTGAAGCTAAATTCAGATGGGTCCATCGTCCGATACAAGGTACTATTGGTGGTATGAGGATTTACTCAAGTATATAGGTTCAACTACACGGACACCTTCTCCTCGGTGGTCCGTGTGCAATCAATGCGAATAATACTACCAATCGTAGCTCAGCACAACTTTCATGCCCACCAGATGGATGTGAAGACAACATTCTTAAACGGGATGCTGAACGAAGAGATCTACATGATTATCCTGGATGGCGTCAACGTCCCAAGAACTGATAAAGTGTGCAAGCTACTTCGTACACTTTATGGACTGGAGCAATTATCTAGAGAATGATATTTGATCATAGATAAGTTCTTACTTTCTCTTGGGTTTAGTAAGTCAGGAGCTGATGATAATGTATACTACATTCATAAAGATAACCAGTTTATCATCCTAGCACTTTATGTTGATGACACAATCATAGCAAGCGGCAACGAAAGATTGTTAACATATATCAGAAACAACCTCAGAGCAAGGTTCAAGATGAGTGACATCGATAATATCCATCATTGCTTTAGTTAAAGATTAACCGAAACCGAGCTGAAGGATGGATCAAGATGAGTCAAATCTTATATCTGACCCAAAAGTTATTCCAATTTGGTCTACAGAATTACCAGCTGTTAGTACACCGTTGACCTAAGAGAAAAGTTCTTAACTGAAGATTGTCCCGCTTCTTATGAAAATAAATCGCAGTGCGCTTCTTATCCATACAAGAGCGCAACATATTCGATCAACTAGACCGCCGTTTGCACTCGTCCTGATCTAACCTTTAACATTAATGTATTATCTCAATATATCACTAACCCATGACTAAAACACATCACTGTTATAAAACGCACATTCGTTATATCAAGAGTACTTTAGATCAATATTTAGATACAAACACTCGTCTCATCCAATTTCTCTATTCGGTTATATTGATATTGACTGGGGAGATCACATCGAGTCGCAACGTTCAACTTCTAGAAATTATTTCATCTACTCTCAAAGACCAATCAATTGGTTGTTGAAATGATAAAAATCTGTTGCACTGTCAAGTATGGAAGTTGAATATATGACATTCAGTACATGTTCCTCAGAAGTAATATGGCTTCGCCAACTCTTAGCTAATATATGATTATTTGAGAGTGAAGCTACCACTTTGTATTGCGATAACCAAGTGCAATAGCACTCATAGAAACGTCCAAGTCTCATGACAGAACTAAATGTATAGATATTCGGTACGATTTCATTAAGAACCAAATTATAGCCAAGAAAACTGAAGTGAAGTACTGCCCTACTTCGGAAACGATAACGGATGATTTAACTAAGAGCTTACAGGTTTTAAAATTGAACTATCTCCTACCAAACCTAAGATTAAATATTCAATAAACAATTAACTTACATCTCTTGCATCGATTCTCTCTCTCTCCTTTTCCTATAGCTTGCTCCTCTGTGTTGCTGATCATGATACCTGCACAGTAGATATTACATCTCATCATTAGAGCTGCAAGCTGTTCCACCTCATGCAAGCTATCAGCTGGACGTTTGAAAATTTCCTCGAGGAAACATTGTAAGACCCTTATCAAACATTGCGATCGAACTTCAAAGTCTTAGCTAGCTGAACAGCAAGAGCTACAACAGCAGATGTATGACCCGATTAAGGTAGTTCGTAAACTTTTGCATGTATGGGAGAAGTGGAGTAGAATTGTACGATTGTAGGCATGCATACAATAGCTTACCGAATTGATTTCTTTGTAAAACTTTGTTGATTCGAATATAGAAGTGATAGTCCGTCTGTATGATCAGCTCCACAGAATTGCACTCAATTTGTCATCTGTCAGTTCACAGAAATCGTCCGATACCGACGGAGAAATGCGTGCTAGAAACTTGACGTTTTCTGGTTCTGACGTACCGGTACCAGTGCACACCGGAACTAAGATCTAAAGCCTCTGCTGTCACATACCAGTTGATGAGATGGACCAGGCAAAAAGCTTGCCCCTCATTTATATTTCTACCAGAGTGGAAACATAATCAAAATTTCAAGCTCGCTTACGTTTAGCCTGCTGTCGGTCATGTTAAGCATAGTGCATCTCGGCCGAGATGCTTGCATTGGTGATGTATATTTGTTCCACTTCCAATATCTTAGATGAAGAACGGGATCAGGACTGCCGTACGGGTATTTAAATCGAAATCTTCAAGTTACAAGCATGAGCTATGTCCACTGCGCTAGTGATGTGGAGTTTTATAATGGGCCGGTGGCTAGAGGGAAACTACATTTCAGCAAAAGTTTGCTCTGTGATATCCTCCAGAGCTACCTCTTCGTGGCACATCGGACAAGTTCGTTCAGCTTCAATGAGCCTAGTAAATTCGGTTAACAGTGCTGGGAACTTACAAGCAGGACAATACGTCGAGTTTCCAGCTGTTAAATGGCGACCAGAGGCAATACAAAAAGGAAGGTTGTTCCGACAGCTTGGACACTCCAGCTGAGTCTCGGCAATTTCCAGCGAGCAGAATGGACATGGGCTCAAGGGTTCATCATCCTCTGTCTTCTCTGGTCTGCGCACTATGGACTCAATTTTCCTCTTGTAGGCACTCGTGATTTGACTCCTGTACTCAGGACGCATGAGCATCGTTGCATACTCGAATGCAGTCCTTTTCAACCCTGACCGGTGGCATTCAATGACCGTAGAGATGAGAATCGGCACGACATGCGCAGGGAAGTTCGAAATGTGTTTCGCCACCCGGATGAGCAGTCTGGCACATGATCTGTGATCTCCAAGGCGGATGAGGGTCTTGACTAGGGTGTATGAATGCAGCAGCATCAACTGCTTGGAGAGTTCATAAGGCACACGTCTCTTCTCATTCTTCATCACCTTGGAGAAGTCCAAGAGCTGTTGGTGAGCAATTTTGTAATCACCCGCTTCTTGTTCCTTTTGTGCTATCAGAAGAACCGCTTTGGTGGCGGCCTCATAGTTTCCAAGTACCATATGCAGACGGAAGAGGTTCTGGGAGGATTTATCTGAGCCCACCACTTCCCCCGTAAGAAAGTCAAGGAGCTGGTTCGTCAGTCCTTCATCCTTTTGCCTTCCCACCATGTTAATGGCCCGTTCAATAGCCTCAGGTGTACTCCAGCAGAGGTACAGTTTTAAAGCGTGCTTGGCGTCACCACACCTCTCAAACATATCTGTGGCTTTCTCGTAGTTTCTCATAGCTTCGTAGTATTTCCCTAGTTTTGAACACTCTTCTTCAGATGCAACGTCAGCAACTCTTTCGGTGTATACGTCCATCTTGTCCTGCTGCTGGGCTAGTTCGCTCGCTTCCTGAGTTCTCTTTTGTAGCAGAAGGAACTCTATGGCATTTTCATAATCTCCTTTGGATTTACAATATCTCGATGCTAAACTAGCACCCTCAAAAGATTTGGTTTCACGGACGATGGAAAATGCTTCGCGGGGGTTCTTGAGAGGACCCAAGTACAACCTCACGGCACTCTCGTAATCTTTTGCAGCCACATATGCTGTTGCAGCTTCTGCCAGTTTTCTCTCTGCTTCGAGAGCTCTCGCATACACAGCGTAACACGTGGGGCTGTCGATGCGTTTCAGGTGAAAAAGCGCCTTGGAGAAGTTCTTCATTTCAATATATATGCCGATAGCTTTTTCTAATTGGCCATCCTGTACATAGAGCTCTGCAGCATCCTCATGAAGGTTAAGTCCTTCGAGTATTGTAGCACACTCACGGTATAATAAGGAGTCATGACACTCGATCGCCAAATGTTTCCCTTTCCAGATATCGCCCAGACGAATCGCTATCCTAGCAATACCGGCCTGAGCAAAAGCTCGCTGCTCTGGCTCTGAGTGACCTGCCTTTAGGAATTCCTCGTAGTAGGAGAGAGCCTGTCTGTAATCTCCCTGTTTCTCTAATAGTTGACTGTATTTCTTTGAAATTTCTACCTCTAATGGAGATTTCAACTCTTTGGCCAGAGTCAATGCGTGATCCCAGTGCTCGAGATCCCGTCTTAGCTCCACAGCTGCCTCGGGCCGAGAAGACTTCAAGAAGGACTCTTCTGCGACATCGAATTCTTGGAGAAGCGTGAGAATGTGACCTCGAAGTAGGAGCAACTCCTCCAGATTGTCCAACTGACGTAGACTTGTCAACAGCGTTATGTCCCCAGAATGCTGGCAAGCCCTGATAGCAACTTCCACGTTCATGTGCTCTAGCGCCTTATTGATGAGCATCTTCCAGCACTCAACATTCTTTAAGCTTACTGCATCGGCAAACGCTTCTTCCAAGTGAAGAATGCTCAATTTTTGTTCGAATCTTTCTCGCACCTGTTTCGGATTGTGAGGTGTCTTCTTGGACCAAGTATGGGTGGGTAAGATCACAGTCTCTTGTGCATCATCAGAATGACATGTTAGAGCACCCCTACACAATGCCGCAGGACGGAGTTCTACTGGTAATGTTGTTGCTTGTAACATGGTCACTTTGGAGCAGTGTATGTTCACGGGAGCGTAAATGTATATGAAAATCTGGCTTGCCCTCCATAGTATAAAAATGAGAGAATCACTGGTATCCCACATTGCGCCATCGACTATATCAGATTCACAGCCAGGAACGAGAATAGCGTGATCATTGAAAGGATTGTGAAGGTAAACAGTGTGGCGATCATCCTCGAAAAGCAAACGCGTCCCGTCAGGATTTGCCCAGAGTCTGGTGATTCCTCCATCGCAGTGGCAGTACTCGTAAGCCAAACACGCTCCAGTCTCATCCAAGAAGAAGTAATCAAGATTCCCTTGTTCTGTGCCAAAGATCATGATATCAAGGGTGAGATCCACGCATGTTATATCTGCGATAGCTCCTTTTCTCGGAAATTCTTCAAAAGGGAAGAATTTCTTGGAAGAATTCTCCGGACTGCATAGTTTCTGCAGCTCCAGTGTGCCCTGCACGAGTACCACTTGATAGTTCTCATTCCTCTTCTTCATACATGTATTTGCCTCAGCCTCCTCGCCCACCATCGCTTCACGGTGGCATCAACTCTTCCGTACTCGAAACACGCTCAAAAAACACAAAGACTCGCTCTGTTTGTAACCGTCACCAAATCGACGTGTTGAGGAAGATGTACTAACACTGAGGAAACCTCCACCGACTGTATGCTTAGGGAGAAAGTCTGGCTAAGATCAAACTTATGGCTCCTCGACAGGATATAAGCCTATTGTTTTTTCTAGATTCAAACTTGGAGGAGGTAATCCATGAGAGCTAGATCTCTCTCTGCACTGCTACTGTAGCTCGAGCACAGTCGAGAGCGAGGAGGAAAAAGGCATTCCTCGTCCTCGACTCCTCGAGCGAGAGCTGCTTTAGAGTCAACATGATTTAAGCTCCTGCTACAAGCATACGGATATAGTTACCACTGAGAATATTTCCTCCAAGAAATTGGTTACTTTACCGACCAAGGACTACAACAGATACCTTCCGAATCAGATGTGCTGCTGACGGATGGGAATGCACGAGGTTTGCGTTGGGCTCGTTGGTTGCAGAACGGGAAATGAAGTGGGACTCCGTGTAGAACCCATTCACCCAAATACTTTGGGCCAGGAAAAGGGAGAAGGTATTGTACACGAAGATGAGCATCCCCATGCTAACCTGCGAGAACTCAAAATCAAGTTAGAAAATTATCCTTGTCATTTTTCTTCCGTGCGAAAGCACAACTCACAACACTGAGTGGCACTTTTAAATATAAGGAAGCAACAAGCAACCCATCGAGTAGAACAACGTAAAAGAAATTGCTCTACAGGAACTACGAGCAAAACCATGCAACAGTAAACGAACCAGCCAAATATGCATGCAAACTTAACTTCTGGGAACTTGTGTTCTTCTTTTGTTATCAGAGTATTGTATAAGTGTTAAATAAAATATATATATTAAATAGATATAAATAATTAAAATTTTCTATAGACGTTATCTGTTATACTATACCTGGAAACACAAAGAGAACTAAGAAAAACCCATAAGTGTAGACTGGAATCTCGCGCTTCATAAGATACAAGTCTGAGGTATTGTACTCATAGAATACATAATTTTAAGCAATTGTTTAATTTAATACTAACCCTTCCCTCGGAAGAGGATGACTATGCATGCTTAGAAAAAGAGACTCCCAGCCAAGACTATGCAAAACAGGTACAATGCACAGGCCGTGAAACTTGGTTCGGTTAGTATCTTCGTATTTATAGATGATTGAATATAGAAATTGGCTTGATCATCATTTTAGTACTCACATCTGAATAACATCACAAAGTGACTGGTTTTACAGGCAATAACCAGTCAAAGGCATGATCAAGCCAGACGTCGTTAAGAGGGGTATGATCAAGCTCACGGAACCTACTGGGAGTATGATCAATCCAATTTCTGGATTGAATAAGCCATATAAATACGTGCTAACTTACCGCCGTAGTTACAGTGGACCACTCTATTTTATGTGTTGTAGCTGACTTGGCTGTTCACCCAGAAGCTGAAATACAGATCTCGTACCTCTGGGAGAACGAACATATGCAGGTGAGAAGGACATACTAAGCATCAACTTACGCGTACTCTACCACGAAGAGTCTTCGCTGCACCTGGTAGCATCATGAACAAAACTCGACGACTAAGAAGACGGAAGTGATACATACCTGAACATAGAATCACCGAGCCACAACCATACAACAAAATCGGGCTCCGAAGAATTCGACCTTTTATAGCTTGCAACTTCTGAAATTAGTCATCTTCCACCTTGCCTAACCAAAAGATAATGTGTGCGAAGAGAACCTTTGGCAGTGCAATGAGAATCCCATCAACTTACTTGGACGGCATCAACAATCACCAGAGCAAATGTACCATGTACGAGTGATTCTGGAATGAAGGTTTACCACTTCAAGAGGAATTGGCAAGCTATGGGATATGAGGATAAGGTGACAACAGTAATCCAAGAGAGATGAAATTGGCTAGAAGTTCAAAATGTCTCTCATCTTTGTACTCAACTCGCAAGCAAGCAAATCTTCAAGCCGCTAAAACCGAACAAGACACTTGAATATGGCATCCTCTACATCCCAAAAGAGGAGGCTTAAACTCACATGGGGCTCTAGTGGGGCTCTAGGACATTAAACGGGTGAGATCCCTGTCGGGTTTGACAGCTTCAACTGGCATCTAAGAAGTTTGATTCTGAGCATGGAAGTGAAGACATCCAACCAACATCAAAATGACTCTGTTTGACATGGAAAAGGATCTTACGAGCTTATAATCCAAAAAAGGATTCTCATAAAAAACCCTAAAACACGAGTGCAGGCCATCAGCAAACACAAGTATTGAATAAAATTTTGTCTGCATCAAGTTGATAATCATGCTTGAGGCTATCCGAAGTCAAGTAAATTTTTCTGAAGGGCACATTGCTGAAGCTATAATTATTTCTGTAACGATCTTGTTGTGGATGTATATTTGTAAAGCCTGAAGCTCTAGCTTCTTCAGCCTTGACTTTATTAGGCATTGCCTCCGACAGCAAACCTCACGCCATAACCGCGGCAATTGTATACCGTACATCACATTCCCGGGAAAGGGCCCAATGCAAGCACGCGAGTGAGCATCTACATCAAAAGTAACCCTGGAGTGAACCTGGCTGTAAACTTCTAGATAAAGTGACATCAAATGTGCAAAACTATCAGTTCCCATACTTTCTTCGGTGTTGTGTAATATTTTTCACGGATATAAGCTTCAGATTCACGGATATAAGATATAAGTTTGCAAATCTGGATCGGAAAGTCGGTTAAACAGATTCGATGGTGAGTATAGCTCTGAAGCTTGCGTTCAAATTACTTTTGAATAGTTTTCGCTTTCCCTAACTCTAACCTTCTCAGAACTCCAACCTTCTCTGAGAAGGTTGGAGTTCTGAGAAATTTTTGTTGTGAAACTGTTCAGAAGAGATACAAGGCGCTGGGGTTCAGATCTTCATCAATTATAGATTTTGAAGAGTAATCTGCTATCCGAAGAGCGGGAGAAGATTAGTTGAGTGGTAATTGACTGCTTAAGAATGATCTGTTGTGATCAGCGTAAGGAGATCTTGCTGAGTAGTGATCGCGTGTAAAGTTGATGTCTGTGGAGGACTACTGGGTGTCCTTGAAAAGGAAATAAAGCATTTTGAGTTCAGATTTCTTTTATCTGTTGTGTCCGGAGGTGGATCTATCTTCTGGTGGTTGAAACTTGACCTTGTTGAGCAGTAAGTGACTTATAGGAAAAATATAGTCTCTGTGAGTAACTTCAGCCGTTGTGGACGAGCTAGTTGGCTCTTGTTTTCTTGATCAATCTTTATCTCTACCTCGTGATCGATCACAGTCAGAAGGCTCGCCCTTCCTGAGAAGGACTCTCCTCGACAACGTAACTACCCTAACCACTCCGACTAATGTTAGTCGTCGATCTACTAGAGCTTAAGACTATATCAACACTCTCCTTCAAGCTCGACTCTACATCTTGTACTCCTAGACAATGTCTGAAAGCATCAAACTTATCTCTTGGCAATGCCTTAGTGAAGATATCAGCACATGATCTCATGTGCTTACATAACTGAGCTCAATCTCTCCTGCAAGGACTTTCTCTCTAATGAAATGATAGTGCACCTCAATGTGCTTCGTCATAGCATGGAAAACACTAGTTAACTTCATGCTGCTAATGTTGTCTATATACACAACAATATGATTTGTACACTCCACACCAATATCAGATAGCAGACATGGAAGTCAAATTGATCCGCATGTTGCATTCGTTGCTCCTCGCTACTCTGCTTCTGTGGACGACAAAGCAATTGTAGATTGCTTCTTAAAAGTCTAGCTTATAGCAGCGCTTCCAAGTCCAAAAGTATAACCTGACGTGGATCTCTTGTTGGCACTAGATAAGACTCCCAACCATCTGTTTGTACATGCGTGGATCATCAACTAACTCACCATCCTCTGCTCCTAGCTTTACCCCTTGCTCTAATGGCGTAGCAACGAGTTTGCAGTCAAGCATACCAAATCTCTCAAACATAATGAGAGCATACTGTTGCTGTACAAGCCAAACATCCTTCCCATCTCTAATGAACTCCACAGCAAGGGAGTACTTGAGTTCTCCTAAATCCATCATCTCGAACTCAGATTTCAAGTGATCCTTGATCTGGGAAATAATCTCCTTAAAGTTATCGATAATGATCAAGTCATCAACATAGATGATGATCACAACAATCCGGTCTCATATTCTTAATGAATACAAGGTAGAGTTTGAAGTACAAAGATGGAAACCAAGAGAAAGTGTCTGATGTAACCGTTTCTGACTTGAAATTCAAGGAGTGTAAGAAGCGATCGTACCAGACGATTTACTACATCGTGTAACAAGTTCAGTTTTCATAGCACTTACCCATTGTGCATCGTCTCCTCAAGTGAACTCGGTTTTTGTTCCTGAAGAACATTGACCATATATGCATGGGTTGCAGCAAGAAAACCTTCATGCATATACTTACTCATTGGATGTTTTGTTTGTTCAGATCTGCGAGAGATAATTGGTGCACTAGTCATCTCTTCTTGCAACTGATCTGACGTAGACGTCAAGATCTCGGACAAAGTATCCAATGGATGTGGAAGATCCACATATCTAGACGAGTCAAACATACGCTGCAATAGCACTCGCTCATCCTGTGTAGAAACTACACTAGTTCTACTAGGCTGTGTTACATGGACTACAACGTTAACAACAGCTC
Organism: Asterella californica; assembly: GCA_036924285.1. Classification (NCBI taxonomy): domain Eukaryota; kingdom Viridiplantae; phylum Streptophyta; class Marchantiopsida; order Marchantiales; family Aytoniaceae; genus Asterella; species Asterella californica. Next base: position 14,672,829 of record JAYKYS010000012.1, read on the forward strand.
TATGTGCAACTGATTCTGATATGGAATAAGTGACTTCTCTAGATCCTCCACTCAACGTACGACTCTGAGGTACTACAGTGGATTGACTCCTTGGTTCTACAATAGATACATGGATGGCTACGACATGTGCAGGGGCAAACCAAGACTGTAGCTCATCAAAAACAACATCTCTACTAATATAGAACTGCTTGAACGAAAGATTGTAACATCTATATCCTTTCGTATCAAAAATATATCCAAAGAAAATACATCTATTTGCTTTCGGATCTAATTTTCTACGTCTATCATTAGATATGTGCACATAACAAATACATTCGAAAACTTTAAAGAAAGAGTAATCAAGCTTATTGTCTGTGAAGACCTCCATCGGTGTCTAGCTATGGACTCCGCTGTAGGCGTTCGGTTCATCAGATACACTGCACATGAAACAACTTTTGTCTAGTAAGGTCTAGGCATGGTCTTCTCATTCAACATCACACGAACAGCTTCTGCTATATGTCGATTATTGCGCTCTGCAACCCCGTTCTGCTGCAGACTATAATTGCAGGTCTTCTGACGCCGAACGCCATGCTCACGTAGATATGCATCGAATTCTCCAGAAAGAAATTCATCTCCTCCATCAGATCTCAGATAGATGATAGATGCTCCAGACCGTTTCTCTACCAACGTGCAGAAAGTCTGAAATGCTGATAGTACTTCGTCAAAGGACTTGTTTCTCAATGAATAGATCCAAGTATAACGCGAATGATCATCAATGAACGACACAAAGTACTAGAAACCGGTCATACTTGGCTGAGAAGCAGTCCATACATCAGTGTGAACAAGCTCCAGAAGCTTGTTTGCTCTACTACCTCTAAAGGGCTGTCTAGCTTGCTTGCCGAACTGACATGCTGCACAAACTCCAGTGGGCTGACTAGATTTGAATTTGAGTAGACATGTAATCAGGTCAGAACTCGGAAAGCTTTCAGCCTCTAAAAGTTGATGTGCCTAATTCACTTGTGTCAGATGTCAATATCTGTAACATGCAAGATATATCATATACCAGTAGACGTTGAAGCAGGAATGTCAAGCGGAATGTTACCCTTGTGCTAGATCTGATGCTTGGTGTCATCATCTGTCATCATAAACTATGGAGTCTCCACAGGCTCGAGTGAACTGACCACTCCCGATGAGATGTCACGTGACTGATGGCGCCGAAGTAGATCACCCTGTCAATCTGTAGCTCGAAAGTCGCATAACTTTGATGCGTTGTAATCAACAACTACTCCGAATAGACTTGCTCAGTTATTGCATAGTCTTGCTGATTGCTGTTATCTTGCTAAAGGTTGTTGTCGTATTGTTTATTATTGTTGTTGTCGTTTGTAGAACTAATTCGCATTGTGGCCTTGCTTCTTGCAGTAGTTGCAGGAACCAGGCGCACGTCTCTGATTGTTGGAAGAACCAGACTGTTGTTGGAGTTCTACTGCTACTGTCTGTGATCCCGTTCACGTCCAGCATCTTTTCCACAACCTCTACCTCAAAATCCTCTAGAACCTGCAAAGTAGACAGATTCTTACTGACCCGTTGAAGTAGTACTCCCAGTAGACGCACCTCCTCTCCTAACATCATAGGAATTAGTTCATCAAATTGCGGAAGGGGTTATCTAGTCAAAATTGAGGTAATAAACTACTTATACTCAGCAGGCAATCACTGCAATGTGACATCGATCAAAACAGTGGGATCAATCTCAACTTTGACAAAAGATAACTGATCTACAAGCTATTTGACATGGTTCACATAGTCGTTGATACACATCGACCTCTTTTTCATAGTATTGAACTGCTGCAGCAATTACAGCTTCCGCATCTGTATTCCGAATTGAAACAAACGTGCGAGTGCATCCCAAGCTTTCTTGAGCGTATCACAATCTTGAAATGTGATCGATCATCGATGGACTAAAAAAACACCTTCCTCAATGACGATCTTGAAGAGGAGGTCTACCTGCAGCAACCTCCATGTTATGAGGATCCTAAGTTCTCTTCTCGTGTATGTAAGTTACGGAAGACTCTCTATGACCTAAAACAGACACCAAGAGACTACAAGTAGGAATTGATCTTTACATACCATGCTCTTTGTGTTTGTTTCAGATCATAGAGGACCTTCCGTAACTTACATACACGAGAAGAGAACTTAAGATCCTCATAACCTGGAGGTTGCTGCATGTAGACCTTCTCCTCAAGATCAACGTTGAAGAAGGTGTTCTTGAAGTCCATATGGTGCATCTTCCAACCTTTCTGAGTTGCAATTGCAACTGCGGTTTGAATAGTCACCATCTTCGCAACTAGAGCAAAGGTCTCCTCAAAATCCATTCCATGTTGCTGTGGTTATCCTTGGCTACCATTCTGACCTTGTACCAGCATACGGTACCATCCAAGTTACACTTGACCTTGAAGACCCACCTGCAACCAATCGCTTTCTTACCCTCAGATAAGTCCACCAACTCCCAAGTCTATTGGTGATGAAGCGCATATATAGTCAACGATCTTCAAGAACAAGAATTGAGTTCACTTGAGGAGGTGATGCACAAAGCCCAATGGGTAAGTGCTATGTATGCTGAAACTGTCAGCGTGATGTAGTGAATTATCTGGTACGATCGCTTCTTCCACTCCTTGAATTTCACGTCAGAAATAGATACATCGGACGTTTTCTCCTCCTCGGTGATAAGATCCTATAGATCTTGTCTCTGCAAGAAGGTGATCATCCAGGACTTCCATACTTGGTAGTTTTTCTTGTCGAGCTTCTCTTCAGTGATCAAAGACATGGACTCCGCCTTAGTTGCAATTGAGAAATTGCACTGTTATGTATGCGAAAAAACTCAAGAACCTTCACGAAACTCGTTCGTCCACATCTCGCGATCAAGAGTTATCACACGTCACAACAAGGCAACTCCGTGAACTCCTCCTGCAGCGTGAATGAAGAAAGAACTTGTCTGTGAACTCTGGGTGTACAAAACACGACAAAAATGTCAAAAAACACACCAAGAAAGGTCAAAACTGAACCAAATGAGGTAAAAAATAGACACACGATATCATGAAAATTTGAAATTTTTTCAAAGTGATAGGAGCGGACCCAGTATCATACTCTAATGGGACCAGTATTTCTTTTTTGACCAAAACTTCTGTTTTGGTCAAAAAAGATCCAATTGAAAATCTGCTACTGAAAACCTCCAAATCGGCTGAAACTTGGCTGAGTACACAATTCGCACCTTCTAAACAAGACAGCCTTAAAAGGCTGATCAACAGATATCGGCGAGAAAGTTAGTCTAGGTCTCCAAAATCACATTCAAAGTTTCTGGTGGAAAAAGAAACAATTTCATCTCACCCGAACACATCAGCAGGATAGTGCTCGACATTAGACACAACTCTGGCTGCTCTCTCCTGCAATTCTTCATGCACAAACTCCATCTTGCTCATCAGCAAGAGACACACGCTCTCTACAGCTCTGATACCATGTACAAAGATCGATACTTCTAGGAAGACACTCCAAGAAGAGTAAACAATGAAGTAAAATAAGAATGAGATGAGAGAGGCTTTGTCTCTCCATATATATATAGTGGAGGTGAGTACAAAGACAACTCTAATGGTGGGTTAATCCTCTAACTAACTGTACGTAACTACCCTCCGGCTAATGTTACTCGTCGATCTACTAGAGCTTGAGACAATATCAACAGTATGTTCTCAGTATGCTTGACTGTGAATCCATTGCTATGACATTAGAGCAAGGGATAAAGCTAAGAGCAGAGGATGATGAGTTACTTGATGATCCACGTATATATAAAAAAATGGTTGGGAGTCTTATCTACTTAACAATCACCTGATCATACTTGAGCTATGTCGTCGGTCTGATCAGTCATTTTATACAATCACCACGGAGATCACATTTGGAGGCTGTCAAGAAGATCCTCCGCTACATGAAGTTCTAGCTGCAATACGGACTTCACTATCGATACGGTGGATCATTGTTGTTACATGGCTACAATGATGCTGATTGGACAAAGAGTGTCGACAAGAGATCCATGTCAGGTTATGCTTTTGGACTTGGAAGCGCTGCTATAAGCTGGACTTCTAAAAAGCAACCTATGGTTGCTTTGTCATCCACAGAAGTAGAGTACCAATGAGCAACAAACGCAACATGCAAATCAATTTGGCTTCGATGTCTGCTATCTGATACCGGTGTCGAGTGTATAGATCATATTGTTGTATTTACTGATAACATAAGCAGCATGAAGTTAGCTAGTAATCATGTTTTCCACGTCAGGATGAAGCAGATTGATGTGCACTATCATTTCATCTGAGAGAAGGTCCTTGCAGGAGAGATTGAGCTCAATTATGTGAGCACATGAGATCAGGTTGTCGATATCTTCACTAAGGCATTGCCTAGATATAAGTTTGATGCTTTCAGACATTGTTTAGGAGTATAAGATGTAGAGTCAAGCTTGAAAGAGAGTCTTGATATAGTCCTAAGCTCTAGTAGATCGAACGCTAATGTTAGCCGGGGTGGTTAGGATAATTACGTACAACTAGTTAGAGGGCTAACCCACCTTTAAGTTTCTCTTGTACTCACCCCACTATATTTTGTCGTGCACATACACATCGTTACACAACATACATCGCTGCTAGGGGTACACTACACATACACATAACACATGGGCGATATCATACACACACACAAATGTACCACAATAATCTGAATAGAGAAATTACCATCTCCAACCTTACAACAAAGATTACTCACAAACGGTCAAGCCAAACCCACTATAAGCACGAAGAGAATCCGGGTTACACTCCACTAGACTATCCACCATAGCCTGGAGCTTGAAGGTTCAACTCGAAGAACTAAGGCCTCCAAGCTCTATCTGCGAAGTATACCCCTAGTGGGCTCTCCCACCAACTCGTCCTAACGGCACTAACAGGCTTATCGAGATGCGTCACTTCGCACTCGGTCAACCTAGCCGAGGTGCCAAACTGACGTGACAGCTGTCGTGCACATACACATCGTTACACAACATACATCGTTGTACACTACACATACACATGGACGATGTCATACACACACACAAATGTACCACAATCGCCTCCCTAACTGACGGTTAGGTCCCTCTAACTCCAGATAGCTCCATATCCCAACTACGTGATATACACCTTCATGGGTGCAAGGATCAGGAGGCCGGGTGCTACATCGCCCCATCGTTAGTAGCCTGTCTGCAATCCATACCACGCAAAGATCTAATTGACTATCTCCGCTATATACATTGATGTAGTGACGCATGATTACTCCTTTAGCTCATTTAGTATACAAGATATCGTTCCCACAGAGGATTTACGCAAGTAACGCTGCTCTAAGTTCTAAGATCTGTTCAAACACACAAACACACGGGTTTTGCCTAGAAATCCTGTCTTCTCACAAAACCACGCGTCTACCAAACACGCCAAAAGGTGCTCTGGAACTAAACAAACTTCCACTAACTAAAATATCACACAACTATTCACAGAGAAGCTGGGGAAGACGCTCTTCCTGCTTCCAGGTCACTTCTTCCGGTCTTCTCGATACCGTCTTCCCGAAGCGATTCTCATCTTCTGGGGGCTCAGCTCGTCTTCTCACACCTCCAGAAGATTGCCCTGCTCCACAGAAGTCGACTAGCAACGGTTGTTACACCTTACTCTTCCACTCACATTCCAACGGGTTAGATTAATCACAGGGTGTATGCCCCCTGTAGCCTTCCCAGGCTTCTGCCTACGGAAATGGTCTTCCTGCAGCACTACAACGACATTCACCCTCACGGAAGCTCAATAGAAGTCTCGGAAGCTCAGTAGAAGAAGATAAGAAGATGGGGAAGATGAGAGAAGATGGAGAAGAAGAGGAAATCCAAACGAGAGAAAATAAGATAAAAAGGAGAAATTAAGATTCCGACAAGCTTCTAGTCCGGATCCTGACTAACAAGCCATCCCTGCTTGTAATAGTTTGGGGAGGAAGACAACAAACGTGTGTACAGTTGCACCGTCTTCTACTTGAGGATGTCGTCTTCTGCTGTGGGAAGAAGGCTTCTTTCTTCTTCACTTCGCTGCTCTGACTACTCTGTCTTCTGGGATCTCTTATCCATAAGACCGTCCGTACGCAGATCCTAAGTGCTCTACTGGACGAGCCAAGCTACAATGCCACACCTGCTGACAGTCATCGCCACTCAAGAAGAACACATCCCATGCACAATTGGGAGTGAATTCAAGGAAACCCACCACCCAGAAGACATGAACAAAGCTTCTGCACTCAAATCAGAAATCCATTCTCCGAGAAGAAGTCACATTGGCATTGGGAAGCTCACTCCCTCTACTTCTTGCTCTTACTCCTCGACACATCAGTCTAATCAGCAGGACTGCACAAGGATGCCGTTCCTTGCTCCTAGACTGCCCACTACTCATCTACATCTCCGAATCGCTGCTGGTGGTAAGAGAATGCAGACTTCTTCCTGCGTTATCCCCTTATTCCAACATCGAGTGTAGTGTACACTGTGTACCTCTAGTGTCTAATCTGTCTCCTGCACCGTAAGATTGGTATGTGTGTGCAGGCAGCCAGTTTCTTCGAAGACTCCCATGTGTGTCTAACCTGTCTGCACCGTAAGATTGGTATGTGTGTGCAGAACTCAATTCTCCACACAGGTTCAATTTCCTACTCTTCGATCCTACTTAACCATCGCCATGAGAACCAAGGGAGACGACCACCGGAGAGAGATGGGCGTTGACAGGAGGCTGCCACCCCACATGCAAGCCATTCCCCTTCCAGCTTTAGTCATTTGCCTTGTTGTTCCTACGCTACCTATGCTGCCACATGGTTACTAGCTAATTTAAGACTGATTCTGTCATCTCATAATATAGCATGTTACTACTTTACTAAGTTTGGACAAGATTGACTTGTCTGCGGTGCTTGCTGCCTACTCTGATTGCTTGGTGGCAATCTCTACATGATCTGCTCCTATCAGAACTACTAACGCGGCTTCTGATAAGCTGGAAAGCTGTGTAATTACCTCGGGTGTCGCTGAGGTGGCCTCCTCATCCACGTTCATCGCTGGCTCTGCTGCTGCTGCTTCGGATGACAGAAGCGTCTTCTGGGAAGCTGGGTCGACTTGTGCTTTCTCGCTCTTCTGAGAGATTAGTTCGACATTGGGAGCCATGGTGACCTCATAAGGGTCCGGGGAAGTCGCTTCCTCCACGCGGAATACCTGGGAAGACAGCTCTTCTTCCTGTCTTCCAGAAGACATCCTGTCTTCCGGGGTGTCTTCCGGAGTCTTCTCGGCTTCAAGCGCTGTCACTACCAAGTGCACAGCGAGGTCGAACTCCTCCTCCACCAAGTCTGGTCCTGTCGATGATGCGGGTGCTTGAGAAGATGCGTTTACTGGTGGCGGGATCAAGGGAAGATCATAGAGTGTCTTCACTCTCTCTATCTGCCGATCCAAGTACTTGAACATACTCTCCTTGCACTCCACAAACATTGCTTTGGACTCCTCGTCCCATCCTCTAGCCAGGGTAAGCAACTTCCTACCCGCGGTGAAGTTGAACTTCTTCCGAAGCGCTTCCACCGACTGAGCTAGCAACCTCTGTGCACGAGCTTCCGCTGCTTCTCTCTGCATCTTCTCAGCTGCAACTTGTGCTTCTGCGGCTTCCTGCAGTGTCTTCCACGTCGTCTTCTCTTCTGCAAGGGCGGTGATCTTATCCCGTACTCGCAGAACCTCCTGATCACGCTGCTGTAAGCGTGCCTGCAACTCCTGGTTGCTCTTCTTCAGCTGCGCTAACTCCTTGGAAGAAGTGACGTACTTGTTGTGAGTCGAAGGCTCAGTCCTTCCCTACGTCCTCACAGTATAGCTTCCACTCTCAGAAGACGAATCTAGTCTTCCAGAAGACATCTACTCCGTCTTCTGAGATTCTAACAATGCTTCCTAATTAGCGCTCGTATTCCGAGCTGTATCGAATCAATCCTAACTAAGCAAGGCCTCGCATGGATTCTTAAGAAGACAACCCACCTTGCATTACATCCTGCTTCCTAACAGAAGATACAAGATATGCGAGAAGTAGAGTATAAGAAAGGTTCAGAAGATGGTTGCGGGCTCCTGCGGTGACAGTGGTCTTTGGGAAGACTCCCGAGACAGTTTCCGATTCAATGTCTTTCTTGGAAGACCTCCCGAAGTCAGGCTTCCCTTCACTGGTCTCACTTGTCTTCTTCCTCCTACGCGCAATCTATCCTCACAACAGACTCAAGACATTTGCACTCTGTTCTTCTGACTTCTCACCTCTCATACGCACTCAGAAGAAGCTTGCTGCTCGGTGGGAAGACATGACCCTCGATCATTCTCTCCAGATTCTACCAGCAAGACTTCTCACGACTCTCTCTTAAGTTCAGAAAGAAGGAGGAATGGGCTGCTATGGGTCAGACAGAAGAGATCCGAAATGGACCCTCACGTCTTCTCTCGCATTTTGCCAGCCTTCCAGTCTTCTAGTCTCTCTAGGAAGATGTGGAGTTGAGAAGCTTGGAAGACCGAGAGGCACAGACCTAGTCCCCGACTTTCAACTTCTCGAAATAACAAAACAACTCACCAAGCCACTCAGGATTCGTACCAAGCCTCTCTGAACACCAAAGCAAAGCAAATCCACTCTCGATACGAATTGTATACAGTCGACTTCTGAAAACAGTCTTCCGAAGATGTCTTCCATCTTCCGCCGTCTTCCGGAAGATGCGTGTCTTCCGTCGTCTTCCGTCTTCCGAAGACGCAACTGAGAATACGCTTCCCGGAAGACGATCGTCTTCCGAAGAAGTCAACTTCTTATTACAAAAAGCTCATAAGATCATCTTCCTTCTAAGGAAGCAGTAACCTTAAGTAACAACGCTTCTTCAGTTATATAAACAAGTTATTAATCTCAAAAATTTTTAAAATTCGTGAATCTTGCAATTTGTGGGCACCACATACGCCCACCCTCACATGTTTGCGTCCCCGCAAACATCAGTGTTTCAGCACTTCTGTTCACGTCCGAGGCATCTCCTCAGCTTCTCGTCATGTCTTTTCCTGAACAGGATACCCTGGAAGATGGCATAGGGACTTGCCTTGTGTAAGAAGATAGCTTTTTGCTCCGCATCCAATCCTTCGGGATATTGTTGGTCTTCCAAGAACTTTCTCAAGTCCCTGAAGATCGACTCTTCTGTGGAAGTCGCAAAGACTGGATCAGAAGATCTAGTCTCGTCTTCTGAGAAGCAGGCGGTACGTCCCCCCTCAGATGAAAGTGTCTCTGCGAAAACTGAAAACAGCTTCTCGTCAGGAAACTCGTCTTCCACGAGAAAGTTCTTGGAAGACCAACAGTATCCCGAAGGATTGAATGCGGAGCAGAAAGCTGTTTTCTTACACAAGGCAAGTCCCTATGCCATCTTCCATGGTATCTTGTTCAGGAAAAGACATGACGAGAAGCTGAGGAGATGCCTCGGACGTGAACAAAAGTGCTGGGAGAGATCAGCTGATAAAATACATCAGGGAGAGTTGGAAGAAGCCGCTTCCCTGCTTCCAAGAGTTTCTTGGAAGACTTGATCTTGGAAGACCGCAGTGAGTGCAACAAGAAGCAGGAGAAGAAGACGTTCCGAACATGTGATCGGTTGTTCAGTCATTTGGTCTCCCGGATCTAGTGGTAGAAGAAGAGGGACATGTGTTCTCAATACTCTGGTGGATGCCTCCGACCAGAGGAAGAAGCAGAAGACGCACGGGTAAAGATCATGAGTGGGTAAATTCACCTCAGCGAACCGCTTCTAGAGAGCAGCGGATATCCCTGAGACACCAAAGGAAAGAAGAAGAGCTCAGGAAGATCCGATCAGTAGAATTGGAAGAGCCTTCCATCTCGAGCATAATCTTTGGAGAAGACAGAAACCAACCGGGTGATCACGTGTATAAAGTAGATTTTGGTACTGGTTACTCGGAAGACGTCTTCCCAAGTGCGGAAGAAGCTTCTCAAGGTGAAGGAAGACTAGAGGAGATTGTTCCAGATGTCTCAGAAGACGACAGCGACAGTAGTTCTGACTCAGAAGACGACCTTCATGATTCAGACAGGCCTGGACCTTCGAGAAGACCATCTCCACCACCTAGACCTGAGGAAGACAGAAGTTGGCAATCGACATGGCTTCCCACACTCGACAGAAGTACCATCCGTACGACGATGATGCTGACGCAGACGACTTCATCACGATGTTCGAGATCATCTCTCGATCCAACAAAGAAGACTCGGATGCCGACAGACTCTGTGTATTCTCCAGTTTGAACGTAGGGAAGGGAAGGAAATGGATGAGTAAAATGTTGGATGATGGGTTAGTAATGGCCGCTTGGGCTACTCTGAAGGCAGCTTTTCTGAAAAGGTTCAGAGGAGTGGGCTATGACCGGATGACCCTCATAGAACTTCAGAGGCTCGAACGGAAGAAGAAAGAGACACTGCGGGATTACACCGAGAGGTTTGAAGACCTCCTGGATCACATCCCTCAGAACCAAGGAAGACCCGGTTATTGTGCCCAGCAAGCCGTGGACTGGTACTTGGGAGGATTGTCTCAGGATATGGAGCTGTATTGCAGAAGAGGAGGAGGTGATGATTTAGTAGAAGTACAGAAGCATGCCGAGCAGTATGAAACCTCGAGCATCACTCGGAATATGACGAAAGACAGAGGGAAGACCTCGAAGAAGTCCCAAAAGTCGAAGAAGTCTTCTAGGAAGTCCAAGAGGAAGTCCAAGTCCACTGAAACTGATAACAGTGATTCGGAAGCATCCTCTACTTCTGAAGAGTCTACTGTTGCAAGTTCAGAATCAGAATCTGAGCAAGAGAAGAAGACGCGGAAGAAGAAGAAGGAGAAGACGCGAGCAAGGGAGGAAGTTGTGCAGAAGATGCCTCAAACTTAGATCATTCAGTCTGCACCTGATCCCCGTATCGATGAGGTTCTAAAGCAGTTGCCGACCTGAAAGTTCATCTTCTGAACCAGAAGGACAAGCGGAAGCAACCTACGGCTTCCCGGCCAAACCTTTGGTGCAACCTTTGTAACTCTTCCGGACACACCAGAGATCAGTGTACGCAAGATCAAGCTGTCAACTGGGCAGGATGGGAAGAAGACGACGAGGGATATCTACACGATCCCAGTGGGGAAACCTGCTATAGGATCGAGACGATACAACCCTTCACTCTTACTCCTCCCGCCCAATATAATCGTTATGTACCTAGGGATAGGGCTAGTAATGTACAGACCAGGATGCCCTGGCAACCTTCTTCATCACAACGACCTCTTAACCCTCTTCCTGGAGCGTGCAATAATTATGGAGAAGCAGGACACTTGTGGTCCACCTGTCCTCATCCGAGAAGACAGATTGGGCAAGTGCCCTTGTGTGGGAACTGTAAGGAAGCAGGGCATTTCATAGGAAATTGTCCTCGGACCTTACGGCCAAGCCAAATGGTTAGATTTGCAGAGACCACGCCTCCTGCAGAAGCTACATCAGTTTCTAAACTCGAGTTAGCAGTGGTACAGCACATCACGGTAGAAGAAAAAGATCTTGGGGATTGTACGGATTGTCTCCATATCGAGGAAGACGAACCAGACCCTGGGAAGCGCGAAGAAAAGGAACCTCAGCTGCAGAAGACGACTGCAGCTCAGAAGACGAAGACACCTGAAGAAGCGTCATCTTTTACTTTGACGGATAGTACTGTTTGAAATCCTGACCCGAATTCAGATAGTTGGCCTCCAGAAGAAGTCATGGATGAAGCGGTCTTCAAGGTAAGTACCAGAAGCAAAGAGAAGTCAGAATCCCATCAGAAGGACGTCAAGAAGAAGAAGCAGCGTAAGGAGAAGTCATCTTCTCCTGAGCGACCATCTTCTCTTACTTACGACCGAGAAGATCCGAAGTACTTTGCTCCTGATATTAGGCAAGAAGTGGAAGCGATCATGCAAGAAGAGTTGGAGAAACGACGGAAGATAGTACAGCAGCTTCCTACATCGACTACGGCAACCCCTGTTGTACGGGAACAGCCCCCAGTCGAGGGAAGACACCATTCTGGTCTTCCACCCAAGGAAGCAGCTACTACATCTTCTCTGTTGGAAACACCAGTCACTCTTCTAAAGCGATCCCCTTATGACTTCTTGCGAGACTTGTGGAACCAGAAGGCGGATGTAACCTTCCAACAACTTTTGGATGACAACGCTGGTTACAGGAGGTTGTTACAATCTGTGCTTCGAGGATCGAGGAAGAGGAGGACAGCTAAACTTCCCAAGAGCATCCCGATCCTAAGGATAGAGCATGAAGACTTGGGAGCCCCAGAACTTGATATGGAGATCCATGGCTGTCTTCTGAAGAAGGTACCGATTGATTCCGGCTCCGGAGTTAACATCATGACTGAAGAAACAGCGCATGCCTTAGGCTTCACTGAGTTCCACGTGATCCATCATGCTCAAACATGAGTGCGCAAGAGGCACCTGGATGCTTTTGGATGAGAGTAAAGGGGTTCTCAAACAGCTAACATCGAAAGTGTGCAACAGCCCACACTGCCGTCAAACATTCTCCCTCATACGAACTATACCTCGCCTCCGCTGAATTGTTGGAGCGACTGACATACGCCACCACGAACTCCTTTTTCTCATCATCTTGCTGAGTCAGCACTGCTTCAAGTCCCAACATACTCCAATCGATGTGCAGTTGGAAAGGACGCCCCCTAACGGGTCTCTTCAAGATGGGAGCAGATGTCAACTTATCTTTGAGCTTTACGAAAGCTCGCTCCTGCTCATCTCCCCACTGCCACTCCTGGTCCACCTTCATCAGCTTGGTCAACGGCTTCGCAATTGCACTAAATCCCTTCACGTATCGACGATAAAAGTTCGTCAAACCAACAAAGGCTCGAACTCGACTCACATCTGTGGGACGTGAGATACGTGCAATAGCCTCAACCTTTGTCTGTTGAACACCCAATCCACCTGGATAGATGGTGTGGCCCAGATACTCTACCAACTCCTGGAAGAACTTACACTTCCCAGGGTGTAACTTCAATCCATGAGCTCTCAACCGCTGTCGAGTTGAGAGTTTTCCTGGGAAGGGCGGAACCTTCTGGCTGTGATATGAGCTTGAAGGCTGTGTTCAGGCTACTCAGGGAAGCGTTGGGCTTCAGGCTATGGTTGCTTTCTATACAGAGGTAGGGTTCAGGTCATAAAGGGCACTATAGACACTCACTCAGGTCGAATTGACCCTCCAGTATGTTCAGGAAGCGAAAATCAGGTCAGACTAGCAGTAATAAAGTCAGACAGTGAACTTTAACGGTCCAGAATCAGAAACATATGATGGTTCAGACTTCAGAACTCCTCCTACATGTAAATTGAGGCCCTACTGACCATACATACGAAGTTTCAGCTTTAGATCAGATCAGAGTGTCGAGATATGGGCAGAAATGTTCTGAGCAGAGAAATTATGGCAATTTCTGATACCCAGACAGCTATTTCGACCTAGAACAGAGAATTGGCTCGATCACTTTCAAAGATTCTTACAGGATTTGCAGTAAACAGCTTGCTGAACACTCCTGTGAAGTTGGGCCTCCTGATTGTACACAGAACTTCAGATCTCGCTCTCTGAAGTTGATGCTCTAGATTGAGAGCTTTTCGGACCCCCTCAGCTTCAGCGGTCGCCCTGAATTACTCACAATTTCAATTGACATGAAAATTTGGGGACAGTCGTAGCCCTGCTGCCAATGAACGAGACCTCGAAGGTTTGAAGCGATTTTCTCAAATCTACTGCGATTGACACCGAAAACCCCAAAATCAACAGAAGTGCTGCAATTCTGGCACAAATCGAACTTCAATCAGCCATAACTCCTTCTTTATTGCTCCAAATCGATCAAAAATTTCGCTGACAGTGCTTGGCACGACGAACCCTATCTCCCTGTGCTCTCAGATTTCGAAGTTTTCTCACCAAATGCTCGAACTCCTCTTAAGACTTCTACTACTAAGTTTAGCAGTACATAAAGACAAAATTGGACCAATGGGAGTTCATAGCTTCACTCCCCTGTCCTTTTGTGTCCCAAACCACGTGGTGACTTAATTTTGCACAAAGGCTACCACGTCAAGCCCCTAAAGTGCCAGCATAGATCCTAAACTACATGCGAAGACATGTACAACGACACGTAATCCCGAAAGATAACCTAACCTCGCTAGGAAGCATGCATGGGCGACACGTAATTACAACCCATGAGCTTAACTCCATCTACATGATAATCAACCTACTAAGACTCAAAAATATATAACATCCTCCAGTATCGACTTCTCTGAGGTCCTAATTTCACTCAGAGAGACTAACGCTTGACAGAGAGGTGAATTATTTACACTGTAAAATGATTCACATCACGACATCCACCCCCTCCAAACCTGCACATCCTCCGGCATGTACCAACCTCTTCATTCTTCAGTCTGCTCTTCATCATCATCGTTCTCCTCCGCCTCAGCCTCTTCAGTAGCCGAGTCGTCTTCATCTCTTGGCATCCTCTGCTCAGACTCCAAGAAACTGAACAAATCTACTGATCCTCCACGTTGTTTAAACAACTTCACTCGTTTGCCAGCCACAGATAGTTTCAAAGGAGTACCATCCAACTCACGTAAACTATAAGTGGCATTCTCATAAACATCTAACAAAACATAAGGCCCGAACCATCTTCGCGAGAACTTACGAAGTGTAGAATGCTGGTTCTCCAGCGTGCTATCATACACCAGAACCCAATCACCAACACGTATTGGCTTTGGTCGTAGTCGGTGAGTCTTGTCGAAACGCTCTTTGTTTCTGACTCGAGCCACCTTCAGTTTCTCTTGCGCCTCAGCAAGATCCTCCTCCCTTCGCTCCAACTGCCTAGTTCGTAAAGCAAGGAGTGAAGTATGATCTATACCATCTTCCCACGGTAGCGTAGCCCACGTAGGAAAGTCCTCCTCAGCAGGCATAATCGGTTTCTGCCCCAACATAAGCTCAACTGGCATATAGCCAGTCGTGGTACAGTGTGTAGTTCTATCAGCCCATAAAGCAAATGGAAGTAGTCTCGGCCATTCCCTAGGCCTACCATCACATGCTTTCACTAAAGCGTGAACAATAGAAGGATGTCCTCGTTCACTCTTACCAATACCTTCTGGATTCATGGCAGTAGTAAGCCGAAGCTTTACTCCATAGCGAGCAAAGAACTCCTTCGCTTCTGCACCTCTCAACTCGCCCCTATCTGCTCGTAGTCTTCCAACAGATCCATAACGACAAATAATATCTTCCAGCACGAATCTACACATGTTCTCTGTAGTCTTCGTTCGCAGTGCTCGTCCCTCCACGTAGTTGGAGAGATCTTCTCGAGCTAACACCAAGTAGCGCATCCCCCACAGTCCCGGCGGCATCATCACAAGATCAAGGACCCACGAAAAATGAATACTAGGTGGGTAGGTAGGTACAAGTCCATCTCTGTAACGGATTTTAGAGTAGAACTGGCAGTGCAGACACGACCCAACAAAATCCACTACGTCTTGATACAAACCCTTCCACCAGTATCGCTCCTTCATCTTCGTGTATGTAGCCCAAACTCCACAGTGTCCAGCCCACAAGGTGTCATGAAACTCCTTCAGCAGATTCAGCTTTGTCGGTTGATCATCCACTACTCTAGCCAGCATCCCATCTCTTCTCTTCGGACGTTTCCACAGATAACCTTCACGTAGAAGGTAACCGTACGCCTTTCGCCTAATCTCCTTGAACTCTGCATCACTCCATCCTTCTTTTCTGCATAATAAACTCAGATAGTATCCGATATCGCGGAACTTTTCCGTGTAGAACTCCTCGTAGAACGGCAGTGGTTCCAAGTCTGAAGTCTGCTGACCAACTTGGCACCAAACGTCCCTCTTCTCTTCATCTTCGACTTCTGCAATCATCTCTTCCTCATCTGTATAACAAGCCCTAGATAACATGTCTGCAACAGGATTATCCTTTCCTGCTATATGCTTCAGCTCGGGGTTCATACTCCGGATATAAGCAATCCATCGTAGCATTGCTATGTCTGGAGTATTACAGTTTGCTATCATACCTAGCAAAGGCAAACAATCTGTTTCTAGTATCACATGTGCACCTATCAAGAACTCTCGGTCTACCTTCATAGCAGTAACAGCTCCCCACAACTCACGCTTCACTTGAGGGTAGTTACGTTGTCTATCTGTTAAGATCCGAGCTCCAAACCTTGAAACAAACCGCACGCCTTTTGCATCTTCTTGACCGACTGCCCATCCAATCGCCTTTGGACTCGTGTCAACAGTCAGTATGATAGGTCTTCCGCTCTCGTAGCTAAGTCTCCTTAGTACAGGTGGAGACTTCAGAATATCTTTCAGCTGCTCCATCGTCTCGTGATGCTCTTGCCGCCAAGTAAACCTCTTCCCCTTTCTCAGAAGTGCATACAGAGGCTCGGCAATGTGTGCATAATGAGGAATACTCACACGAAAGAACACACAAGCTCCTAAGAATCGTCGAACCTCAGTGATGTTGGTACAGTCTGCTATCCTTGCTATAGCATCTACCTTCTCTGGGTTCGGCCGTCTTCCAAAAGTACCACATAAGTGACCAACCACCACAATCTCTGACATTCCAAAACGAGATTTGGTACCTGACAGAGTGAGGTGTACCTCTTCCAAGCGCATCAGGATCTTCTCCACATCTCGGATGTGGTCTGCAACGAACTTTCTGCAACCATCAACAGTCATAGTCTCGTCCTTGTCCTCCACCGGACAGCCTTTCATGGAGATATCATCAAGAAATGGGATAGTAACCTCAGGTACAAACTCTCGTAACACCTTATGCATCGCGTTTTGCATATGAGCTACTGAGTTTGTCGCACCCTGAGGAAGAGTACACATCCGCATCAATCCCAAAGGTGTACGCATGGTAGTCAAGTCTATACTCTCCAAAGCAAGCTGAAAGTGATCGTAACCTGAAAACAGATCTCCAATAGAATAGATAGATCTTCCAGCAAATGCCTCGGCTACTTCATCCACCACAGGTCCCGTCCCAACGTTTCGAATCGTGATGTTGTTGGCAGGCTGTAAGTCTTGGATGAAGCGTAAAGCTCTTGTCTTCTTAGGTACTGTGAACCACCGGCTAGAGTACGGAGCCATAGATGGTTCAAGAATACCCATCCGCATCCTCTCCTTCAGTAACTCGATAACCTTCGGTAGCAAGGCACGAGGGACTGGAATCGGCTTCAAGTCCCAAGGTACGTGAGGAACAGTGAAGATAACCATCGGAGCTATCACACTAGGATCCACACAACCAATCTCCTCAGCTGAGAAAGAAAATGCCTTACCATGGCCAACTATCATCTGCTCAAAAGCTTGTTTCTCCACTTCAGTCAAGAAGCCACCCCCTCCTATCTGGAGCTGCTCGAGTGTCTCTTGAGTAAACTCGTGTCCTATCTGTCTAGGATCTCTCAGTACAGGCTCAGTGGCCGCTAACTCCATCTGCTGTCGTGAATCAACAGGTAACTGGGTCGCCACTGGCTTCACCTTCTTCGCTACAGTTTTGTATTTGGTGTGAACCTCTGCTTCTTCACGAGAGCCACACCAGCAGATTGCATCCTTCCATCCACTCTCCAGTCTCGGATGAGGACGAGATTGCAAGCACGAGACAATCTCCTCATAGACCTTACGAGAGTGGATAGGGATCACCACCCTTCCTCCCATCTGTTCCATCAACCTATCTACATCATCTAGCCAACGAACAAAAGACTGTACACCTACAAACTCCTCGTAAACACCAGAAATCATCTCATCTTCACTCAGAACTCTTGTACAGCGTAGATTTTCTGTATACTTCTCTATCTGCCTTCTACTCTTCTCGGCCAGATCCTCTACTCGCGTGAACTCACTCCAATCATCAGAACTAAAAGTCATCAAACCAGATTTCCAACTATGTACAGTGTAGCAGTTTTCAGAATCTTGAGCAACCTCTTCGTCAACCTCCTGTGATCCCACAGGCTGCTCAAGCGGGATCATAGTAACAGCAGATCCATCACTCTTGGTATCCCGTCCTACAAGAGTGGCTTCAGAAAACCCTTGCTCCTACAGATAGGAGAATCTCTCAAAGTCTGTCTATTTCGTTCGTGATTCGTACGAACGGTCAGAAACTGAACTGAACGTCTGTCATCTGGACTACGGATCCTAGCATAGTGAGATCCGTCATCCATCACCTTCGTCTCCATTCTAACTGCAGTAATATAAGGCTGACCAAGAATTACGGGATATGAAGCAGAAGACTGCACGAAGAAGTGCTGATCTACCTCCACATCACCCAGCTTCACTCTCACGTTGGGACAAGCGCCGTATAACTCACCCTTCTGGTTGTTTGCAGCTCGTAACACCCAACCATGATTCAGTTCGATAGGCCACTGACCTCTCTCGTACACCTCCCGTGACATGATGTTGATCTCTGAACCGTGATCAACTAACGCAGCAACAGGTTCAAGACTTCCGAGACGAACTCGTGTAGCAGTCGTAGCACGAGCCCAGTGTCTCTTCCTGAAGTCACTATCAGTAGCTGGACTCTCATCGCCAGCTTCATCATCATCGAATTCAGCAGTGTTGGTACCAGCAACCAACGCTTCTTGCTGGTACTCTGTATCATCAGCCTCTTGAAAATGCACCTTTCCAAACTCTGCATCATTTACAGAAGCTCCTATCACATTAATCATCTGACTTTCTACTTGCTCGGACATCACCTGCCTCTTCCGCTTGATGATGTCGATGATCAGCTCGTGAACCTCCCTCTTCGCAATACCAAGAACTTCTCGAAGAGAAAAATCGATTCGCGCGTCAAGTATTCTCTGCTCCAAGATGCTCTTGAGATCAGTTGAAGTCTCTATATCTGCTGCCAACTTGTAAGCCGGTCCTTTCCCCTTCTCTTGGGCAGTGAACCGTCTCCCAACAGTCGTTAGCTCCTGCTGGGATCTCTGCACGTCCTCCATCGGACCTGGTGCAGGTGGAGGAGCTGTAGAAGTAGAAGGGATGTCTTCAAGAGGAGCCGCTCGTCTCCTCGTGACCCTCCGTCTATCTCCAGTCTCCTCTGGAACTCAAGTGTCAAGTTCAAAGGCTTCTCGCCGCCTCTTCTCTTCCACAGAAGCATCCTGCCAGTGAACGTGTCTATCCACGTCCAAGAATGCTTTGATAGACGCAGCATCAACAGGATCTCCCCACCCTGTGACTCTACGGATAGTCTCAGCTCCTCTCTTCAGTACTTCAGAAGGAACTTGAACAGGTTTCTTCTCAGTAGTCCTATCTAGCAACGTAGGACTAGAAGAAACTTCAATGTGACTGGCATATACATCAAGATTTACCGGTGGTGCCATCAATGCATGTACAGTTGCAGCAGCTGTAATCTAAGGTAGACTCCTCATGCCTCCTCGTCCAAACTGCGTGCTTAGCGGCTCCCCAGTCGAAGAAAGGTGTAGCCTACCGTTCTGGTAGCGAACCACACCATCTCGCAAAGCAGTCGTAAGCTCTTGACAGTCTCCACGAAAATGATCAGGACTGTCACACCAGATACATCTACGAACAGGAGCACCTCCTGGACGTGCAGCAGCAGGCGCCGGTGGCTGCTCTCTCTGCAGGCCAGCTAACTCCACCTTCAGTTCTCTCATCTGCCGGATCAACTCTTCGATCTGGTTCTGCTGTCCATGGTTCTCTGCAGGTCTCTGAACCGGTGCCCTTTGTGCAGGAACTGGCACAACTGGCATCAAAGGTACTACAGCCGGGACAGCAGGTCTGGGAGCAGGAGCCGGAGGTTGCTGTACTTGAGGAGCAGCACGAGGTTGAAAGGCCACTTCTGCAAGCGGACGTCCTCCCACGGCCACTCTTCCTCGCCTCTGTCTTGTTAGTACAGCAACGGCGTCCTCGACTCTTCCCCAATCCATAGTAACTCCTCCTTCAGCAGATCGATCAGCCAACATAAAGCACAACCGATCTGCTGTAGCATCATCGGTAGCTTGCAGGAAAAGCTCGGTTTTCCTAGCATCTAAGGTTATCCTCTCAAGAGTTGAGAGTTGTCGGTATCTCCGATCAAACTCTCTCAGCATCTCATTCAGGTTCATCATACGACCAGGTTGCTGCTCAACCCAGTCTAGAAACGTTCTTCTAGTGACTCTCTCTGAATCTTCTTCGAGAAACTCCTCCCGAAGAGATCGTTCGAAACTCATCCAGACACCTAGATTTCTTCTCTGTACATCCCTAACCTGGTCCCGCAACTCAGGGATTACAGCTAACTCGAAACTCCCTATCATCTCAGCATCAGTAACTCTAACTAGTTCCATCTCTCCTCTGTATTCACGCAGATATCTAGAAATATCTCTACCTTCAAATCTACCGCATCTATTCACAATTGCTTGCAGAGCCTTGGTAGACTTCAACTCACCCCTCCAATGATCGGATGTTGTTGGACCAGGGCCGCAAGTGTCTTCAGAATCTCAGCCGTATCCAGACCAGGTGCAGACGTCGCTGTAGCCGCTGGTGCTACAAAAGGAGCTGCAGTAGACGTAGATGCAGCAGGCGTAGAAGTAGCAGCAGCAGCACTCTTGCGATCCATCTCTTCTCCTTGTAGTGAACTCAACCTTCTCAATCAATCACCCCAAGAGCTCTCAGTGGAAGCACCAGATGTCGAGTTGAGAGTTTTCTTGGGAAGGGCGGAACCTTCTGGCTGTGATATGAGCTTGAAGGCTGTGTTCAGGCTACTCAGGGAAGCGTTGGGCTTCAGGCTATGGTTGCTTTCTATACAGAGGTAGGGTTCAGGTCATAAAGGGCACTATAGACACTCACTCAGGTCGAATTGACCCTCCAGTATGTTCAGGAAGCAAAAATCAGGTCAGACTAGCAGTAATAAAGTCAGACAGTGAACTTTAACGGTCCAGAATCAGAAACATATGATGGTTCAGACTTCAGAACTCCTCCTACATGTAAATTGAGGCCCTACTGACCATACATACGAAGTTTCAGCTTTAGATCAGATCAGAGTGTCGAGATATGGGCAGAAATGTTCTGAGCAGAGAAATTATGGCAATTTCTGATACCCAGACAGCTATTTCGACCTAGAACAGAGAATTGGCTCGATCACTTTCAAAGATTCTTACAGGATTTGCAGTAAACAGCTTGCTGAACACTCCTGTGAAGTTGGGCCTCCTGATTGTACACAGAACTTCAGATCTCGCTCTCTGAAGTTGATGCTCTAGATTGAGAGCTTTTCGGACCCCCTCAGCTTCAGCGGTCGCCCTGAATTACTCACAATTTCAATTGACATGAAAATTTGGGGACAGTCGTAGCCCTGCTGCCAATGAACGAGACCTCGAAGGTTTGAAGCGATTTTCTCAAATCTACTGCGATTGACACCGAAAACCCCAAAATCAACAGAAGTGCTGCAATTCTGGCACAAATCGAACTTCAATCAGCCATAACTCCTTCTTTATTGCTCCAAATCCATCAAAAATTTCGCTGACAGTGCTTGGCACGACGAACCCTATCTCCCTGTGCTCTCAGATTTCGAAGTTTTCTCACCAAATGCTCGAACTCCTCTTAAGACTTCTACTACTAAGTTTAGCAGTACATAAAGACAAAATCGGACCAATGGGAGTTCATAGCTTCACTCCCCTGTCCTTTTGTGTCCCAAACCACGTGGTGACTTAATTTTGCACAAAGGCTACCACGTCAAGCCCCTAAAGTGCCAGCATAGATCCTAAACTACATGCGAAGACATGTACAACGACACGTAATCCCGAAAGATAACCTAACCTCGCTAGGAAGCATGCATGGGCGACACGTAATTACAACCCATGAGCTTAACTCCATCTACATGATAATCAACCTACTAAGACTCAAAAATATATAACATCCTCCAGTATCGACTTCTCTGAGGTCCTAATTTCACTCAGAGAGACTAACGCTTGACAGAGAGGTGAATTATTTACACTGTAAAATGATTCACATCACGACACCGCTCGAACAAATGCCGTAAGTGTCTCTCGTGCTCCTCCACTGTAGCACTATACTCTAAGATGTCATCAATATAACATCTGACAAAATCCAATCTTACTAGGATCCTATCCATCACCCTCTAGAACTCAGCAGGGGCGTTCTTCAAGTAAGAACCACCACTGATACAAACAATCCTTGCCGTGAGAGTCAATTCCCCAGAATGCTATCTTGGACTTATCTTCTTCTCTCACTGACAACTGATGATACCCTGCTCGAAGATCCAAAGTACTGAAGACCTTCACATGCCCCACTGCATCAAAGATCTTCTCAGGTGTTGGCATGGCATACTTATCGGACTTCGTCTGCCGATTGATAGGACGATAGTCCTCATACATCCGTGTAGTTGCCATACATGTCCTTCTTGGCTGGCATAACAGTGGCAGATGCATACTCTCCATGCGACATCTCCACCAACCCAGCCTCCAACAAGTCTTGAGTCCTACTCTGGATCAAGGCTCTCTCCATATCACTGTACTTGTAAGGACGTCGAAAGATTGACGTGTCATTAGCCAAGTCGATCCGTATACCAGGTCCCTTCAAGGTACTCAAATCCTTCAGACTGAAGGCAAAACAATTCCTGTAGCTCTTCAGGAATCTTTGAACTCTTCGTCTCTCCTCTCCTATAAGCTTGGGTCCAATCTCCGGTTCCCAAGTATCTTCTGTCACCATGCTAGAGGTAGAAGACGAAGTCGTTGACTGCTATCTTGCAGCCTCTGGAGCAGTTTCCTTCTGCTCACCACCAACAACCTCCACCGCTACTGTGCGAAAAACTTCTGCAGTTCTAGCTGCAAGCTCCACACTCTCTCTTACGACATCCCATGATGTCCAAGGATGACGAACTCCACATGCCTCGCCCCCAGCCTTTGCCTCCACCGATCCGGTAGGCAAAGAGCTCAAGAGTGCTCGAGCAGTAACACCCGTCGATCGCATCCAACGCTGCTCAGCCAATCCAAGGCTAACAAATCATGTCAAGCAATTCAAGTCCATTGCTTGATCCAATGAGAGTCGTATCCAACGGTGATAAGATCACAATACCAGTAGCAGGAACAACCCTTTGTTCCTCTACTGGTGGTACAAAGGCTTCACTCCAAGCCTGCTGCACCAACTGATTAGCATACTGCTGCAACTCTCCACTCGAACTCCAGAGTGGAACATCCAAGGTAGATGGTACTAACGTAGACATGCTAGGCATGTCCTCCACCTCGTCAAGGACCGGAGTATCCTCCGCATGGGCATTGTCTTCCAACAACTCGTCCGGCCAAGTGATGACCGAACTGAATCTCATCGTCCCTAGTGTAGGCTCCGTCGTCCCAACTCTAGCACTGAACCGCACTGGTAAGCGGCTCACTCGTCCCTCACCGGACTGCCAACCTGGTCTGTAAGATGTTGTCTCCATCCAATAGTCGATCACGAACCCCATAGGATATAACACAGTACCTCCAACCAATACATCATAAGACTCTGCGGCTGTAACGATGGCCTTGGCCCTCACCATGGAGCCATCCGTGGGATGATCTGGCCGAACTCTCACTGTCAACATCTCACGTGTCATATGTAGAGCCGTACCTCCTGATCCCCCTAGAGATGTCTACAACTGGAATGGACATCTCTCCACCTCGGACTTCTTCAGACCCAAACCAATACATGCCGCCTTTCCCAACATCAACGGTTGGGCTCCAGAGTCTAACAAGATCTTCTGGGGTCGATACATTTTCCCGGAAGGTGCCACCAAATAGAAGATACCACTTCTGTTGTCCAACAACACCACACCTGGTGCCAAACCAGCACGGTCAATCGTCGACATAGCTGGTAACTCATCTAACCTAGCAGTCGCCGCTTGCCAAGTATCACTGGTAGCTGTCCTGATCCTCGACTCCATGGACACGTCTACCGCCTCTCGCTGAACTACTTCAGCACTAGAGGTAATCACGTCCTCGCTCTCACTGAGCGTGGTCGTCAACTGGAACACTGGAGCCAAGTTGACTCCCAATGCCCTCATATCCGTGGCTGAGAATAGTGCGGTTCGCAAAACTGCTGTAGCCGCCTCCAACATCGAGTTCGACGTCGCATCCACAGACGTCGAGGGTGGACTCGCATCACACCCACTCCTGGATGTCGATGCATCTATTGCACCATCTGTAGACTGTTTAGGAACCATAGATGTGGTCTTCAATGCCTCCGATAAAGTGAACGACTGAGGAAGCCTGGCTTGTCTACCAGCCTCCTCGCGTTGTGGATCCAACTCCACTGACGCACCTCGTGGCTCAGAGGCACATACTGCACCTCTAGTCACTGCTGCAGATGCCTCAATCTGCGCCACACCAGCCATGAAGTCAAAGTCACATCCTTCTCCTCCATAAGACGTGGAGGCCTCTGTTCCACCCGATCTCCGCTGGGCCATAGCCATACTAGCTATCCTCTGCTCCAACTGCTCAATCCGAGCAGTCATACCTGCTTCTGACGTCGTAGCAAGCGGTGGATCGACCGATCCTCTCCTAGGTGCTGGACCTCTACCTCCAGCTCGACCACCACGGTCTCCTTGAGCTCCTCCGCCTCGTCCACGATCAGCCTTCCCTTGCTGCAACTCGAGAT
Source organism: Asterella californica (assembly GCA_036924285.1). Lineage (NCBI taxonomy): Eukaryota > Viridiplantae > Streptophyta > Marchantiopsida > Marchantiales > Aytoniaceae > Asterella > Asterella californica. The sequence goes on from JAYKYS010000012.1 coordinate 14,697,510, forward strand.
GGAGATCAAAACAACGGTCACTACTGTGATCTTATCGTCCGCAATGCTCACATTGCCTAGGTACTGCTTGAGACGGCGCTGACGTCTCATAACCTCTCCTCTGTGGACAGTCCTTCTGCTGATGAGGACCATCACACGTCCAGCAAGGACCCGCTTGCTGCTGACTAGAAAAGGACGGCATGGCCTTCTGCCCACCAGATCCTCCAACACCTCCCTGAGATCGTGACTGCTCCGCACGATCCTTACCACCACCACCACCACGCTGTTGCGTAGCCTGTGATCCTCGAGAAGAGGTGGTCGCTCCATGTGGTATTTCCTTGCTGAACCCAGCAACTACCACCCTCTCCTCCACCATGTTGAGCTCAATCCGCTCAGCCAGACCAAAGACAACCGCCAATGTCCGAGCGGTATCTCTAAGAAGAGTAACATCTCTAACTCTCCTACGCAGCTCTCGGTCTAGTATCCCATACCAGAACTGGACTGCTTGTGCTTCCGTCATCCCTTGAGTAACGCTGATCAACCGCCTCATACGAGTAAACGCCTCGCGTAAGCTCTCTCCAGTCTTCCGCTGGAACACCTACAAACTCCTCAACTTGTCGATCCGCACACCCTGATAGTTCTTCCTCCTAATATTGTGGGGTCGCCCTACCACTCCTCTAGGAACGTGCGAGAAGGTCTCTTACTACCTTATACAAGTCCATAAGTACTTACACGCATCCATGTAGGACACCAAGAGCTATTGGTCTAGTGGTAAAGCCAAAGCTAAGACTACAGCGTTAAGAGTCCAGGTCCAGAAATAAGGTTGTGTGGTGCCCACAAATTGCAGGATTCACGACTTTTTAAAATTTTTGAGCTTAATAACTTGTTTGTATAACTGAAGAAGTGTTGTTACATAAGATTACTGCTTCCTTAGCAGGAAGATGATCTTATGAGCTTTTTAATAAGAAGTTGACTTCTTCGGAAGACGACCGTCTTCCGAGAAGCGTCTTCTCAGTTGCGTCTTCGGAAGACGGAAGACGGCGGAAGACGGGAAGACGACGGAAGATACCCATCTTCCGGAAGACAGCGACCGCGAAGGCCTAACCATGAGTTTTCAGGTAAAAGAGTGGGTGTACCTACTAGGTAACACCAAGGTGGTAGGTAGGTCGGAGAAGCCACTTAGGGTTGAAACCCCTAATCTGCGGGGAAGATGCGTAGGAAGCGCATTAGCGCATTCCAACTTCCCGCAGCAAGCACTCCCTTCAGAAGATCGAAATCAGCGAGGTGAGAAATCGAGTGAGGAAATCAGCAAGGAGAAATTGAGTGAGGGCAGAGCGATTAGAAGCGAGCAAGAGGGCGAGGTCGAATTACTGAAACACAGAAAGCACACTAAGTGAGGCGCGTTTCCTGAGAATCTCCCGGAAGCTGACATTGAGAGCAGTTGAGTGAAATTGGAGGTGCGTGGTTTGATCGATCGAGGCGAAGACACGAGCTGACGACAGAGGCAGCTCAGTGGGGTCGCATTGGAGCTGGGACCAGGGCCTAGAAGCGCACAGAAGGTCGAAGGCAACTCAGGAAGCAGAAGAAGACTGTAGAGGTTCTTCCCACGTTCTTTCTCCTTCCCACTTCTTCTCGCCTTTTGTTTAGTATCCCCCGCGCTTCCCCGGTTGTTTGCAGGCAGCCCGATCGATTATCCCCATCCCTTGTTTTCCCTATTACGACATTGGGTGCGGATGCGCTGCCCAATTTCTGTCAGACATCTTCTTGATTCTTCCTAAGTTCAATTCGAGCTTCCCTACCCATCGTCCCCAAATTGAGACCTCAGATATCAATTTCCCTATCCTACTACCCCTCTACATCCGAAACCTGGAACAGAAGAATATTCGGAAGATGGGAACATCTTCGGAAGACACTTCTTAAACTTGACTGTCTTCGGAAGTCGACTGTAACGAATTCGTATCAAGAGTTGATTTGTGTTGCTTTTGTGTTAAGAGAGGCTTGGTACGAATCCTAAGTGGTGTGGTGAGTTTGTTTGTTATTTCGAGAAGTTGGAAGTCGGGAACTAGGCCTGTGCCTCCCGGTCTTCCGAGCTTCTCAACTCCACATTTTCCTAGAGAGACTAGAAGACTGGAAAGCTGGCAAAATGTGCGAGAAGACGTGAGGGTCCATTTCGGGTCTCTTTTGTCCGACCCATAGCAGCCATTCCTTCTTCTTCCCCAAACTTAGAAGAGAGTCGTGAGAAGACTTACTGACAGAATCTGGAGAGAATGGTCGAGGGTCATGTCTTCCCACCAAGCAGCAAGCTTCTTCTGAGCGCGTATGAGAAGTGAGAAGTCAGAAGAAAAGAGTGCAATTGTCTTGAGTCTGTTGTGAGGATAGATTGCGCGTAGGAAGACGAAGACAGGTGAGACCTGTGAAGGGAAGTCTGACTTCGGGAGGTCTTCCGAGGAAGACATCGAATCGGAAACTGTCTCGAGTGTCTTCCCAGACACCACTGTCACCGCAGGAGTCTGCAACCATCTTCCGAACTTGTTATGTACTTTATGCTTCACGAATCTTGTATCTTCTGATAGGAAGTAGGATGTAATGCAAGGTGGGTTGTCTTCTTGGTAATCCATACGAGGCCTTGCTTAGTTAGGACTGTTTAGATATAGCTCGGAAGACGAGAGCTATCTAAGAGAGACAAGTACTGTTAGAATCCCGGAAGACGGAATAGCTATCTTTTGGAAGACTAGTTTCGTCTTCTGAGAAGTAGAAGCTATACTATGGGCACTTGGGAAGGACTGAGCCTTCAGCTCATAGTAGATGCTTGTGGCTTAGTGCAGCAGATCTTCCAGTATGTCGATGCATCCTCGAGGGTTGGTGTTACCAGCAGCAGAGTTGGCCGAGGCCATGCCCTTTCTCAAGGATTTGGGTCTCGATTTCTTCCTATGGGTTTGGAACTTCGCAGACCAGGGACTTCTGGAGGAGGTGTGGGCAGCGTTACCACCTCGCAACCGTGTACCTGCGAAGGCAGGAGTAGCTCGAGGAAGACCATCTTCTTGGACTGAAGATTGGTGGCGCAAGGCCACAGGCCAGAATCCGAGAACCAAGGGTATTGGTTTGAGAAGAAGATTTTGCCCAGGATCGTAAATTCGTGGCATGTGCCTGGGAATACCACCTGCCTTTTCGTAGAAGACAGGCAGGGTAGGAATGGGTGGAAGATCGAATCTTACCGGGAGCCGAAGAAGCGACTTCTGGCGAAGTTGTTTCTGCATCTCTTTCCCAAGGGGAAAGCGCAGAAGACGAGGTACTTAGGAGATCAGGACGTGGAGTTCCTGGAATCAGTGTGGGATGGGAGAGTGCCCATCTACTGGGGCGCATACATCCACAACTATGTACAGACGGAGCTAGCGTACTTGGGTACCCCGGCGGGAGGACACTTGACACCTTTTCTCTGCTACTTGTACGTAACCATGGGGGATCTTAGGAGAGATTAGTTGGCAGAATATGGACCAACGGGGCAACATGAGGTGAAGGAGGAGACCTCGCAAGACGATGACCGAGCGGCAGCCGCAACGCCCCCTCCCACTCTGATGCCACAGCTGAGGTCCGGTTCTCACCAGAAGACGCTTCTGGTGAGAGAAGACGAGTCTAGTGGGTCGGAAGATGCCACGCCACCGAGGAAGATGGGTCCTAGAAGTGTACCTAGGACACCCATCTCTCTCATTCATTCAGGATCGGAGTCCGACTCGGAAGAAGAACTGCTGAGTACCCGATCGGAGCAGAAGACCGCTTCTACAACACCTGGGAGTCTTCCGAAGACTCCAGAAGACAAGAGAAGAAGAGATACTCCTACTGCGATGCGAGGAAGCGTAGTGAAGAGACCCGCTTCTGCCATGAGGGATCTTCCATCCCGGAAGATGAGAAGAGTAGCTTCTTCTCGTGCGCAGAAGATGAAGGTCATTGTGATGGAAGAGGCTCCCTTGCCTCTGGAAGACGAAGTCGACACCTCAGAGCGAGTGGTGGAGATGAACTTGTCTTCCGCAGGAAGAAGACTAGAGGAATTCAGCGCCTTCTTCCACAAGGAGATCCAGTCAGCTATGGAGTTGCTGGAGAAGAGAGCGAAGGTTCAGGAGAGGCCCTTGCAACCTGGATTCGGTCTGCGCACCTTGCTGCAACAGGAAGAAGACCAGAAGAAGACGGAGTCGCTGAAAGTTAGTCTCCGTACCAGGGAGAAGCTCGCAGCCAGATACAAGGCGGAAGCAGCCGCTTCTGCCAAGGAGTTGGTGCAGCTTCGGAAGAACAACCAGGAGATGCAGGCGCGTGTACAGCAGCGCGATCAAGAGGTCCTTCGAGTGCGGGAGAAGATCACCGCCCTCGCAGAGGAGAAGATGACATGGGCGAGGCAGCAGGAAGCCGCAGAAGTGCGAGTTGCAGTTGAGAAGACGCAACGGGAAGCAGCGGAGGCTCGTGCACAGGAGATGTTAGCACAGTCGGTAGAAGCGTTTCGGAAGAAGTTCGACTTCACCGTAGGTAGGAAGTTACTTACCTTGGCTAGAGGATGGGACAGCGAGTCCAAGACAATGTTGGTGGAATGCAGGGAGAGCATGTTCAGGTACTTGGATCGGCAGATAGAAGGAGTGAAGACACTCTATGATCTTCCCTCGCTTCCGATACCTGCAACTGCATCTTCTCAAGCTCCAGCACCATCGACTGGATCCGGAATGGAGAAGGAGGAGTTCGATCTCGCTGTACACTTGGTAGTGACAGCGTTGGAAGACGAGAAGACTCCAGAAGACGCCTCGGAAGACAAGATGTCTTCTGGAAGACAGGAAGACGAGCCGTCTTCCCAGGTATTCCGCGTGGAGGAAGCGACTTCCCCGAGTCCCTATGAGGTCGCCATGGTCCCTAGTCCCGCACCAGTGCCTCAGAAGATGGAGAATGCACTGGTCGACTCCGCCTCCCAGAAGATGCTTCTGTCTTCCGGGACAGAAGTCGAAGCCGAGGAAGACGCTACAGCAGCGACAACAGGGCCAGCGAAGAATGATGAGGAGGAAGCCACCTCAGTGACACCCGAGGTAACCGCAGGGCTTTCTAGCTTATCAGAAGTCGTGTTAGGAGCTCCGATAGGAGCAGATCAGGTAGAGATTGCCACCGAGCAATCAGAGTAGATAGTAACCAAATTGACTACTCCAAATTTAGTAGGATCGAACAGGCTATCTTAAGGGTGGCAGTTTTTCAGTGGAAAATTAGTTAGGATATCATGTGGCAGCATAGGTAGCGTAGGAGCAACAAAGGTGGACGGTTAATTAGGAAGGGGAACCGCTTGCATGTGGGGTGACAACCTCTTGTCAGCGCCTCTCTCTCCCTGGCGGTCGTCTCCCCTGGTTCTCATGGCAGCGACATAAGTAGGATCGAAGAGTAGGAGATAGAGTTCTGTAGCTACTGCACATACATCTCGATTTGATGGTGCAGGCAGACGAGACACATTAGAGAGGAGACATAGGATAGACAGATCTTCGCACACTACACCCGTCGTTGGAAACATACGAACAGTCTGGGAATACACAGGAGGGGTCTGCATACTCGTACCAGCAATGGTTCGGAGATGTAGATAGAGGTAGTGTACAGTCTAGGAACAGAGAACAGCATCCTCGTGCAGTCCTGTTGGTTAGACTGGTGTGTCGAGGAGTAGACGCAGGAAGTAGAGGGAGTGAGCTTCCCAATGCCATTGTATCTTCTTCTCGAGGAATGGATTATGGATTTGAGTGCAGAAGCTTTGCTCATGACTTCTGGGTGGTGGATTTCCTTGAATTCGCTCCCAATTGTGCATGAGAAGTGTTCTTCTTGAGTGACGGTGAATGTCAACAGTTGTGGAAGTGTAGCTTGGCTCGTCCAGTAGAGCACTTAGGATCTGCGTACGGACGGTCTTATGGGTAAGGGATCCCGGAAGAGAGAGTAGTCAGAGCAAGAAGTGAAGAAGAAAGAAGCCTTCTTCCTGCAACAGAAGACGACATCCTCGAGCAGAAGACGGTGCGACAGTACTCATGTTGGTTGTCTTCCTCCCCAAACTATTACAAGCAGGGATGGCTTGTTAGTCAGGATCCGGACTAGAAGCCTGTCGGAATCTTAATTTCCCCTTTTCATCTTGTTTTCTCTTGTTTGGATTTCATCTTCTTCCCCATCTTCCCTCATCTTCCTTATCTTCTTACCTTCTTCTAGTGAGCTTCCGAGACTTCTATTGAGCTTCCGTGAAGGTGAATGTCGTTGTAGTGCTTCAGGAAGATCATTTCCGTAGGCAGAAGCCTGGGAAGGCTACAGGGGGCATACACCTTGTGATTAATCTAACCCGTTGGAATGTGAGTGTGAGAGTAAGGTGTAACAGCCGTGCTAGTCGACTTCTGCGAAGCAGGACATTCTTCTGGAGGTGTGAGAAGACGAGTTGAACCCCCAGAAGACGAGACTCACTTCGGGAAGACGGTATCGAGAAGACCGGAAGAAGCAACTTGGAAGTAGGAGGATCGTCTTCCCGAGCTTCTCTGTGAATAGTTGTGTGATATTTTAGTTGGTAGTTGTTTATTTAGATCCAGAGTACATTTTGGCGTATCTGGAAGACGCGTGGTTTTGTGAGAAGACGGGATTTCTAGACAAAACCCGTGTGTTTGTGTGTTTGAACAGATCTTAGAACTTAGAGCAGCGTTACTTGCGTAAATCCTCTGTGGGAACGATATCTTGTATACTAAATGGGCAAAAGGAGTAATCCTGCGTCACTACATATAGTGAGCATTATTTTTGGCACCGCTGCCGGGGATTTCAACTTAGTTACTTTTGTTCTAAGCTTCCTGGATCTATGTGCCAGTAATTAGTTTCATGTCGAACTAACTTCGATTGTAGTTGAATGTGTTGTGGGACTCTATCTTGCTAGAAGACAGGAACCGTAACCAAAAGCTGATAAGATACATCAGGGAGAGTTGGAAGAAGCCGCTTCCCTGCTTCCAAGAGTTTCTTGGAAGACTCGATCTTGGAAGATTGCAGTGAGTGCAACAAGAATCAGGAGAAGAAGACGGTCTGAACCTGTGATCGGTTGTTTAGGCATTCAGTCTCCCGGATCTAGTGGTAGAAGAAGAGGGACATATCTTCTCAGTACTCTGGTGGATGCCTCTGACCAGAGGTAGAAGCAGAAGACGCATGGGTAAAGATCTTGAGTGGGTAAATTCACCCCGGCGAACCGCTTCTAGAGAGCAGCGGATATCCTTGAGACACCAAAGGAAAGAAGAAGAGCTCAGGAAGATCCGATCGGTAGAATTGGAAGAGCCTTCCATCTCGAGCATAATCTTTGGAGAAGACAAAAACCAATCGGGTGATCACGTGTATAAAGTAGATTTTGGTACTAGTTACTCGGAAGACGTCTTCCCAAGTGCGGAAGAAGCTTCTCAAGAGGGAAGAAGACTGGAGGAGATAGTTCCAGACGTCTCAGAAGACGACAACGACAGTAGTTCTGACTCAGAAGACGACCTTCGTGATCAGACAGGCTTGGACCTTCGAGAAGACCATCTCCACCACCTGGACCTAAGGAAGACAGAAGTTGGCAGTCGCACCAACCAACAGTCGACATGGCTTCCCACACTCGACAGAAATACCATCCGTACGACGATGATGCTGACGCGGACGACTTCATCACGATGTTCGAGACCATCTCTCGATCCAACAAGGAAGACGCTGATGTTGACAGACTCCGTGCATTTCCCAATTTGATCGTAGGGAAGGGAAGGAAGTGGATGAGTAAGATGTTGGATGATGGTGTAGTAATGGCCGCTTAGGCTACTCTGAAGGCAGCTTTTCTGAAGAGGTTCAGAGGAGTGGGCTATGATCGTATGACCCTCATAGAACTTCAGAGACTCGAACGGAAGAAGAAGGAGACACTGCGGGATTACACCGAGAGGTTTGATGATCTCCTGGATCACATCCCGCAGAACCAAGGACGACCCGATTATTGTGCTCAACAAGCCGTGGATTGGTACTTGGGAGGATTGTCTCAGGATATGGAATTGTATTGCAGAAGAGGAGGAGGTGATGATTTAGTAGAAGTACAGAAGCATGCCGAGCAGTATGAAACCTCGAGCATCACTCGGAATATGACGAAAGACAGAGGAAAGACCTCGAAGAAGTCCAAGAAGTCGAAGAAGTCTTCTAGGAAGTCCAAGAGGAAGTCCAAGTCCACTGAAACTGATAACAGTGATTCGGAAGCACCCTCTACTTCTGAAGAGTCTGCTGTCGAAAGTTCAGAATCCGAATCTGAGCAAGAGAAGAAGACACGGAAGAAGAAGAAGGAGAAGACACGATCAAGGGAGGAAGTTGTGCAGAAGATACCTCAGGCTCAAATCATTCAGTCTGCACCTGATCCTCGTATCGATGAAGTTCTGAAGCAGTTTGCCGACCTGAAGGTTCATCTTCTGAACCAGAAGGACAAGCGGAAGCAACCTACGACTTCCCGGCCAAACCTTTGGTGCAACCTTTGTAACTCTTCCGGACACACCAGAGATCAGTGTATGCAGGACCAAAGTGTCAACTGGGCAGGATGGGAAGAAGACAAGGAGGGGTATCTACACGATCCCAGTGGGGAAACCTGCTATAAGATCGAGACGATACAACCCTTCACTCCTACTCCTCCCGCCCAATATAATCGTTATGTACCGAGGGATAGAGCTAGCAATGTACAGACCAGGACGCCCTGGCAACCTTCTTCATCACAACGACCTCTCAACCCTCTTCCTGGAGCATGCAATAATTGTGGAGAGACAGGGCACTGGTGGTCCACCTGTCCTCATCCGAGAAGACAGATTGGGCAAGTGCCCTTGTGTGAGAACTGTAAGGAAGCCGGTCATTTCACAAGGAATTGTCCTCAAACCTTACGGCCACGACAAATGGTTAGATTTGCAGATACCATGCCTCCTGCGGAAGCTGCACCAGTTTCTAAACTTGAGTTAGCAGTGGTACAGCACATCACGGTAAAAGAAGAAGATCCTGGGATTGTACGGATTGTCTCCATATCGAGGAAGACGAACCAGACCCCGGAAAGCGCAAAGGAAAGGAACCCCAGCTGCAGAAGACGACTGCAGCTCAGAAGACGAAGACACCTGAAGAAGCGTCATCTTTCACTTTGACGGATGGTACTGTTTAGAATCCTGACCCGAATTCAGATAGTTGGCCTCCAGAAGAAGTCATGGATGAAGCGGTCTTCAAGGTAAGTACCAGAAGCAAAGGGAAGTCAGAATCCCGTCCGAAGGAAGTCAAGAAGAAGAAACAGCGTAAGGCGAGGTCATCTTCTCCTGAACGGCCATCTTCTCCTACTTACGACCGAGAAGATCCGAAGTACTTTGCTCCTGATATTAGGCAAGAAGTGGAAGCGATCATGCAGGAAGAACTGGAGAAACGACGGAAGATAGTACAGCAGCTTCCTACACCGACTACGGCAACCCCTGTTACACGGGACCAACCTCCAGTCGAGGGAAGACACTCTTCTGGTCTTCCACCCAAGGGAGCAGCTACTACATCTTCTTTGTTGGAAACACCAGTGACCCTTCTGAAGAGATCCCCTTACGACTTCTTGCGAGACTTGTGGAACCAGAAGGCGGATGTAACCTTCCAACAGCTGTTGGATGACAACGCTGGTTACAAGAAGTTGTTACAATCTGTGCTTCGAGGATCGAGGAAGAGGAGGATAGGTAAACTTCCCAAGAGCACCCCGATCCTAAGAGTAGAGCATGAAGATTTGGTAGCCCCAGAACTTGATATGGAGATCCATGGCTGTCTTCTGAAGAAGGTACCCATTGATTCCGGCTCCGGAGTTAACATCATGACTGAAGAAACAGCTCATACCCTAGGCTTCACTGAGTTCCAGCCTACTCCGAGAATCCTCAGAATGGCAGACCAGACCAGAAGACGACTTTTGGGGCAACTGAAAGATGTCTTGGTGGAGTATCTTTTTACCTCACTTACATCATTTTGCGACCTGTAGCTAAGGTTGGATATCAGGTGTTGATAGGAAGACCATGGCTGTATGCTGCAAATGTAATACCGACTGGAGAAGACATCGGTTGAGATTTCCCAATCCTACACCCAAGCCCGGTGAGAAGACTAAGGTCTCGCTTCCTTGGAAGAAGATTGGACACCAAGGTGAAACACCTTCTACGACGAAGGGGTATACTTCAGAAGACTCAGCTGCGTCTTCTGACATGGATGAACGATACAATGAGTTTGTGGTGAATAACTTGTGTACTACAGAAGTAACAGAAGTAGCAGAAGAAGTGTTCTGTGGATACATTGAGTGTTACGAAGTTGCGGAAGAAGAGCTTCCAGAAGATGAAAGTATTGTCTTCTCTTCATAAGATCTGACAGTTGGTCTTCCAGAAGACGAATCTGAACCGGAAGAAGCTCCCAAACCGGAATACTTTGGTGCCAGTGAGTACAGTCACACGGAAGGAATGGTAAACTTGGATGATCTTCAAGATATGGAGGTTGCTCCTGGGAAGAAACTGAAGCTTTCCAAGGTGATCGAGGGCCAGCAGTTGGAAGACTTTCGAGAACTTCTGACGGAGTTCCAGGATGTCTTCGCATGGACCATAGAAGACATGAAAGACATACCTCGAGAGTTAGGAGAGCACCGCATTGACTTGCTGGAAGGCGTTGTTCCTGCACGGCAGAGGCAGTATCGGCTCAACCCCAAGTACTCGCTTCTGGTGAAGGACCAGATCGACCAATACCTGAAGACGGAAGTCATCTTCCCAATACTTAGCAGTGAGTGGGTAGCTCCTATTGTCATCGTGCCGAAGAAGCAGACAGGGAAGATCCGAGTGTGTCAGGACTTCCGGAAGCTGAACTTGGCCACGAAGAAGGATCACCATCCTTTATCATTCACCGACTCTGTGTTAGACCAGGTAGCAGGACATGAGTTCTACAGCTTCCTGGATGGGTATTTTGGGTACAACCAAGTTTCAATCAGAGAAGAAGACAAGTCGAAGACCACTTTCACTACTGATTGGGCACGTACGCGTACAATCAAATGCCGTTTGGTTTATGCAACGCGCCCGCCACATTCCAGAGATTGATGATTACAATCTTCAATGAGTATCTTCGCACCTTTATGGAGATCTTCTTGGATGACTTCTGTGTGTTTGGATCGAAAGAAGACCACTTGATATTTCTAAGGAAGTGTTTTCTGAAGTGTAGAGAGCATCGTTTAGCCCTTCATCCTGAGAAGTGCTTCTTTGGTATGTCAGAGGAGATTTTGCTAGGACATAGAATTTCCGGAAGAGGTATAGAAGTCGACTGTGCTAAGGTGGAGGTCATCATGAAACTCCACCCACCTGCTAACCTAACTCAGTTGAGGAGCTTCCTGGGTAATGTTGGATATTACATGCGGTTTATCGACAGGTATGCAGAGGTAGCAGGAAGACTCACGAAGTTGCTGAAGAAGGACGAACCATACATTTGGTCTTCTGAGCAGCAGCAAGCATTCGAAGAAATGAAGAGACTTCTGTCGGAATCCCCTGTCCTAAGGCCACCTGATTGGGAAAGAGTCTTCCATATCTATGTGGATGTCTCTGCTTTCGCCATAGGGGTGGTGTTGAGTCAGAAAGATGAGAAGAAGAAGGATTATCCCATCTACTATGCGGGAAGACAACTCATTGATGCAGAGAAGAAGTACTCGACCACGGAAAGGGAGTGTCTTGGCATGATTTACTCATGTAGGAAGTTTAGACACTATCTTCTAGCCAACCCGTTTGTCTTCTATGTGGATCATTTCTCTTTGAAACATCTTGTAAAAAAAGCAGATTTGTCTGGTAGGATAGCTAGGTGGATCCTCCTACTCCAGGAATTTACTTACACAGTTGAGTACAGACTTGGAAGACAGCATGTTAATGCTGATTATCTATCCCGATTAGAGACGGAACGACGAGAAGATGAAGTGGAAGACGAGTTCCCTGACGAGAAGTTGTTTTCAGTTTTCGCAGAGACACTTTCATCTGAGGGGGGGTGTACCGCCTGCTTCCCAGAAGATGAGGCTAGATCTTCTGATCCAGTCTTTACGACTTCCACAGAAGAGTCGATCTTCAAGGACTTGAGACAGTTCTTGGAAGACCAACAGTACCCCGAGGGATTAGATGCGGAGCAGAAGGCTGTCTTCTTACACAAGGCAGGTCCCTATGCCATCTTCCAGGATATTCTGTTTCGGAAGGGACATGACGAGAAGCTGAGGAGATGCCTTGAGCCTTCAGAGATCAAACCAATGATCACAGGTCTTCACTACGAAGATGCTGGGGGTCACTACGGGCTGAAAACCACAGTGAAGAAGATGTTAGACGTCGGATATTGGTGGCCGACCATGTACCGAGACACTTTTCATGAGATCAGGAAGTGCGATGCATGCCAGAGGGTGGGAAGACCGACAGCTACCACTAGGTGGCCTCTTACTCCCATTCTTCTGCTTGCTCCGTTCGAAAAGTGAGGGATCGACTTTGTGGGTCCTATCGCCCCGGTGGCGAGAAGAACACGAGCCCGGTACATTTTAATAGCTACCGACTATACTACCAAGATGGTGGAAGGCGAAGCCACAAGGAAGAACGATGCCGCAGTAGTAGCTAGGTTCCTTTGACACAACATCATCACTAGGTACGGATGTCCGTTGGAATTGGTATCAGACAGGAGTACTCATTTCTTAAATGAGACTATCTTCCTCCTGACCCAATACTTCAGGATTAAGCATCGAAAGACGACGCCGTACAACCCAAAAGCGAACGGACTAACAGAAAAGTCGAACGGTCTTCTGTGTAACATCCTGAATAAGGTAACTGTTAACCATGCGTATGACTGAGACACGAAATTGCCATCTGTGTTATGGGCTTTCAAGATTTCACCTAAAGTCACAACCCAGAAGACGCCTTTCTACCTAACTTATGGCATGACACCTATTGTGCCCATTGAGTTAGAGGTCCCAACTTACCGGTTAGCCGTGACCGACCGCATGGAAGAAGAAGACAGCCAGGAGCAGCGTCTTCTGAATTTTGTAGAGTTTGAAGAAGACAGGAATGCAGCTTTGGAGAAGACATATGAGGTACAAGCGCAACGTAAGAAGAACTACGATGGCAAGCTGAGAAAGGTGACCGTCATAGATGGGGACTTGGTTCTTCTCTACGACAACCGACACCTTAAGTTCTCCGGGAAACTTCATCTTCGCTGGATGGGTCCTTACCGCGTCTTGGAGGTCTTCGACAATGACTCCTTGCAGTTGAAAGAGTTGGACGGTACGCTGATGACCACTCGTGTTAATGGGTGGCGTGTCAAGAAGTACTGGACGTAAACAGAAGTGCAGAAGACACTGATGTTTGCAGGGACTCAAACATGTGAAGGTGGGCGTATGTGGTGCCCACAAATTGCAGGATTCACGACTTTTTAAAATTTTTGAGCTCAATAACTTGTTTGTATAACTGAAGAAGTGTTGTTACATAAGATTACTGCTTCCTTAGCAGGAAGATGATCTTATGAGCTTTTTAATAAGAAGTTGACTTCTTCAGAAGACGACCGTCTTCCGGGAAGCGTCTTCTCAGTTGCGTCTTCGGAAGACGGAAGACGGCGGAAGACGGGAAGACGGCGGAAGATACCCATCTTCCGGAAGACAGCGACCGCGAAGGCCTAACCATGAGTTTTCAGGTAAAAGAGTGGGTGTACCTACTAGGTAACACCAAGGTGGTAGGTAGGTCAGAGAAGCCACTTAGGGCTGAAACCCCTAATATGCGGGGAAGATGCGTAGGAAGCGCATTAGCGCATTCCAACTTCCCGCAGCAAGCACTCCCTTCAGAAGATCGAAATCAGCGAGGTGAGAAATCGAGTGAGGAAATCAGCAAGGAGAAATTGAGTGAGGGCAGAGCGATTAGAAGCGAGCAAGAGGGTGAGGTCGAATTACTGAAACACAGAAAGCACACTAAGTGAGACGCGTTTCCTGAGAATCTCTCGGAAGCTGACATTGAGAGCAGTTGAGTGAAATTGGAGGTGCGTGGTTTGATCGATCGAGGCGAAGACACGAGCTGACGACAGAGGCAGCTCAGTGGGGTCGCATTGGAGCTGGGACCAGGGCCAGAAGCGCACGAAAGGTCGAAGGCAACTCGGGAAGCAGAAGAAGACTGTAGAGGTTCTTCCCACGTTCTTTCCCCTTCCCACTTCTTCTCGTCTTTTGTTTGGTATCCCCCGCGCTTCCCCGGTTGTTTGGTATCTCCCGCGCTTCTCAAGTTTTCCTTATTATGACATTGGGTGCGGAAGCGCTACCCAATTTCTGTCAGACATCTTCTTGATTCTTCCTAAGTTCAATTCGAGCTTCCCTACCCATCATCCCCAAATTGACGACCCCAGATATCAATTTCCTTATCCTACTACCCCTCTACACCCGAAACCTGAAACAGAAGACAATTCGGAAGATGGGAACATCTTTGGAAGATGCTTCTTAAACTTGACTGTCTTCGGAAGTCGAATGTAACCAATTCGTATCAAGAGTTGATTTGTGTTGCTTTTGTGTTAAGAGAGGCTTGGTACGAATCTTGAGTGGTGTGGTGAGTTTGTTTGTTATTTCGAGAAGTTGGAAGTCGGGAACTAGGCCTGTGCCTCCCGGTCTTCCGAGCTTCTCAACTCCACATCTTCCTAGAGAGACTAGAAGACAGGAAGGCAGGCAAAATGTGCGAGAAGACGTGAGGGTCCATTTCGGGTCTCTTCTGTCCGACCCATAGCAGCCATTCCTTCTTCTTCCCCAAACTTAGAAGAGAGTCGTGAGAAGACTTGCTGGCAGAATCTGGAAAGAATGGTCGAGGGTCATGTCTTCCCACCAAGCAGCAAGCTTCTTCTGAGCGCGTATGAGAGGTGAGAAGTCAGAAGAACAGAGTGCAATTGTCTTGAGTCTGTTGTGAGGATAGATTGCGCGTAGGAAGACGAAGACAGGTGAGACCAGTGAAGGGAAGTCTGACTTCGGAAGGTCTTCCGAGGAAGACATCGAATCGGAAACTGTCCCGAGTGTCTTCCCAGAGACCATTGTCACCGCAGGAGTCCGCAACCATCTTCCGAACTTGTTATGCACTTTATGCTTCACGAATCTTGTATCTTCTGATAGGAAGTAGGATGTAATGCAAGGTGGGTTGTCTTCTTGGTAATCCATACGAGGCCTTGCTTAGTTAGGATTGTTTAGATATAGCTCGGAAGACGAGAGCTATCTAGGAAGTACTGTTAGAATCCCGGAAGACGGAGTAGCTGTCTTCTGAGAAATAGAAGCTATATTGTGGGCACTTGGGAAGGACTGAGCCTTCAGCTCATAGTAGATGCTTGTGGCTTAGTGCAGCAGATCTTCCAGTATGTCGATGCATCCTCGAGGGTTGGTGTTACCAGCAGCGGAGTTGGCCGAGGCCATGCCCTTTCTCAAGGAGTTGGGTCTCGATTTCTTCCTATGGGATTGGAACTTCGCAGACCAGGGACTTCTGGAGGAGGTGTGGGCAGCGTTACCACCTCACAACCGTGTACCTGCGAAGGCAGGAGTAGCTCGAGGAAGACCATCTTCCTGGACTGAAGATGGGTGGCGCAAGGCTTTCCACAGGCCAGAATCCGAGAACCAAGGGTATTGGTTTGAGAAGAAGATTTTGCCCAGGATCGTAAGTTCGTGGCATGTGCCTGGGAGTACCACCTGCCTTTTCATAGAAGACATGCATGGTAGGAATGGGTGGAAGATCGAATCTTACCGGGAGCCGAAGAAGTGACTTCTCGTGAAGTTGTTTCTGCATCTCTTTCCCAAGGAGAAAGCGCAGAAGACGATGTACTTGGGAGATCAGGACGTGGAATTCCTAGAATCAGTGTGGGATGGCAGAGTGTCCATCTATTGGGGCGCATACATCCACAACTATGTACAGACGGAGCTAGCGTACTTGGGTACCCCGGCGGGAGGACACTTGACACCTTTTTTCTGCTACTTGTACGTAGCCATGGGAGATCTTAAGAGAGATCAGTTGGCAGAATATGGGCCAACGGGGCAACAGGAGGTGAAGGAGGAGACCTCGGAAGACGATGACCGAGCGGCAGCCGCAACGCCCTCTCCCACTCTGATGCCACAGCTGAGACCCGGTTCTCACCAGAAGACGCTTCTGGTGACGGAAGACGAGTCTAGTGGGTCAGAAGATGCCACGCCACCGAGGAAGATTGATCCTAGACGTGTACCTAGGACACCCATCTCCCTCATTCATTCAGGATCGGAGTCCGACTCGGAAGAAGAACTGCTGAGTACCCGATCGGAGCAGAAGACTGCTTCTGCAACACCTGGGAGTCTTCTGAAGACTCCAGAAGACAAGAGAAGAAGGGATACTCCTACTGCGATGAGAGGAAGCGCAGTGAAGAGACCCGCTTCTACCATGAGGGATCTTCCATCCCGGAAGATGAGAAGAGTAGCTTCTTCTCGTGCGCAGAAGATGAAGGTCATTGTGGTGGAAGAGGCTCCCTTGCCTCTGGAAGACGAAGTCGACACCTCAGAGCGAGTGGTGGAGATGAACTTGTCTTCCGTAGGAAGAAGACTAGAGGAATTCAACGCCTTCTTCCACAAAGAGATGCAGCCAGCTATGGAGTTGCTGGAGAAGAGAGCGAAGGCTCAGGAGAGGCCCTTGCAACCTGGATTCGGTCTGTGCACCTTGCTGCGACAGGAAGAAGACCAGAAGAAGACGGAGTCGCTGAAAGTTAGTCTCCGTACCACGGAGAAGCTCGCAGCCAGATACAAGGCGGAAGCAGCCGCTTCTGCCAAGGAGTTGGTGCAGCTTCGGAAGAACAACCAGGAGATGCAGGCGCGTGTACAGCAGCGCGATCAAGAGATCCTCCGAGTGCGGGAGAAGATCACCGCCCTCGCAGAGGAGAAGATGACATGGGCGAGGCAGCAGGAAGCCGCAGAAGCGCGAGTTGCAGTTGAGAAGACGCAGCGGGAAGCAGCGGAGGCTCGTGCACAGGAGATGTTGGCACAGTCGGTAGAAGCGCTTCGGAAGAAGTTCGACTTCACCGCAGGTAGGAAGTTACTTACCTTGGCTAGAGGATGGGACAGCGAGTCCAAGACAATGTTGGTGGAATGCAGGGAGAGCATGTTCAGGTACTTGGATCGGCAGATAGAAGGAGTGAAGACACTCTATGGTCTTCCCTCGCTTCCGATACCTGCAACTGCATCTTCTCAAGCTCCAGCACCATCGACTGGATCTGGAATGGAGAAGGAGGAGTTCGATCTCGCTGTACACTTGGTAGTGACAGCGTTGGAAGACGAGAAGACTCCAGAAGACGCCCCGGAAGACAAGATGTCTTCTGGAAGACAGGAAGACGAGCCGTCTTCCCAGGTATTCCGCATGGAGGAAGCGACTTCCCCGAGCCCCTATGAGGTCGCCATGGTCCCTAGTCCCGCACCAGTGCCTCAGAAGATGGAGAAGGCACCGGTCGACTCCGCCTCCCAGAAGACGCTTCTGTCTTTCGAGGTAGAAGTCAAAGCCGAGGAAGACGCAACAGCAGCGACAGCAGGGCCAGCGAAGAATGATGAGGAGGAAGCCACCTCAGTGACACCCGAGGTAACCGCAGGGCTTTCTAGCTTATCAGAAGCCATGTTAGGAGCTCCGATAGGAGCAGATCATGTAGAGATTGCCACCGAGCAATCAGAGTAGATAGTAACCAAATTGACTACTCCAAATTTAGTAAGATCGAACAGGCTATCTTAAGAGTGGCAGTTTTTCAGTGTAAAATTAGTTAAGATACCATGTGGCAGCATAGGTAGCGTAGGAGCAACAAAGGTGGACGGTTAATTAGGAAGAGGAACCGCTTGCATGTGGGGTGACAACCTCCTGTCAGCGCCTCTCTCTCCCTAGCGATCGTCTCCCATGGTTCTCATGGCAGCGACATAAGTAGGATCGAAGAGTAGGAGATAGAGTTCTGTAGCTACTGCACATACATCTCGATTTGATGGTGCAGACAGACGAGACACATTAGAGAGGAGACATAGGATAGACAGATCTTCGCACACTACACCCGTCGTTGGAAACATACGAACAGTCTGAGAATACACAGGAGGGGTCTGCATACTCGTACCAGCAGTGGTTCGGAGATGTAGATAGAGGTAGTGTACAGTCTAGGAACAGGGAACAACATCCTCGTGTAGTCTGTTGGTTAGACTGGTGTGTCGAGGAGTAGACGCAGGAAGTAGAGGGAGTGAGCTTCCCAATGCCATTGTATCTTCTTCTCGAGGAATGGATTATGGATTTGAGTGCAGAAGCTTTGCTCATGACTTCTGGGTGGTGGGTTTCCTTGAATTCGCTCCCAATTGTGCATGAGAAGTGTTCTTCTTGAGTGGCGGTGAATGTCAACAGTTGTGGAAGTGTAGCTTGGCTCGTCCAGTAGAGCACTTAGGATCTGCGTACGGACGGTCTTATGGATAAGGGATCCCGGAAGACAGAGTAGTCAGAGTAGCGAAGTGAAGAAGAAAGAAGCCTTCTTCCCGCAACAGAAGACGACATCCTCGAGCAGAAGACGATGCGACAGTACTCACGTTTGTTGTCTTCCTCCCCAAACTATTACAAGCAGGGATGGCTTGTTAGTCAGGATCCGGACTAGAAGCCTGTCGGAATCTTAATTTCTCCTTTTCATCTTGTTTTCTCTTGTTTGGATTTCCTCTTCTTCCCCATCTTCCCTCATCTTCCCCATCTTCTTACCTTCTTCTAGTGAGCTTTCGAGACTTCTATTGAGCTTCCGTGAAGGTGAATGTCGTTGTAGTGCTGCAGGAAGACCATTTCCGTAGGCAGAAGCCTGAGAAGGCTACAGGGGGCATACACCCTGTGATTAATCTAACCCGTTGGAATGTGAGTGTGAGAGTAAGGTGTAACAGCCGTGCTAGTCGACTTCTGCGAAGCAGGACATTCTTCTGGAGGTGTGAGAAGACGAGTTGAACCCCCAGAAGATGAGACTCGCTTCGGGAAGACGGTATCGAGAAGACCAGAAGAAGCAACCTGGAAGCAGGAAGATCGTCTTCCCGAGCTTCTCTGTGAATAGTTGTGTGATATTTTAGTTGGTAGTTGTTTATTTAGATCCAGAGTACATTTTGGCGTATCTGGAAGACGCGTGGTTTTGTGAGAAGACTGGATTTCTAGACAAAATCCGTGTGTTTGTGTGTTTGAACAGATCTTAGAACTTAGAGCAGCGTTACTTGCGTAAATCCTCTGTGGGAACGATATCTTGTATACTAAATGGGCAAAAGGAGTAATCTTGCGTCTCTACATGTTGGGATGGGTGACCAGCTGGTTTTACACTTCTCACACAACTGGAACTTGGATACCTCTCTCACGCACGTCAGCAAGCTGGCTTGCGGCGGGCTCGGGCTCGGGCTCGGGCTCAGGCTCAGGCTCCACTCCGCCTCCGCTCTCACGCTTTCGCACTCACGCACCTCTGCTCCTCGAAGTCTCTAAACGCCTCCTAACACGCACTCCACACCTCGACACTCTCGTTCACTCTCCGCTTGAAGTAGAGTAGAACAGGTACAACACACCACAAGAGACTCGACTCCACCTCGAATTGCAGAAGATTGCACCAAAAGAGACTCCAAAACAGCAAAAACAGCTTGCGGATGTACACGGATAACCAAAATCTGACGTAAAACAGCAAGAACACCCAAGCCAACCCGAACACCACCACAACAGATTCGCAAATGCACCATACACACTTTGCGAATGCACACACACACAAGACAACTCCTAAACTCGAGTTTCCACACGAAATTGCACCAAAATCTGACGTAACTAACCTTTTTGTACTTTCGGGTGACACGGCAGCGAACTTCGACATGCCATAACTTCTTCAATCCTTAGCCAAACTCCACGAAACTTAGTGCACTAGAATCGTCTCTCCAATGCGCATCCAAAGAGCCCACTCCAGTCTAACATTGACAACTACTCCGTCTGCCACGTCCAAACGCGCATTCCAGCTCCAACAAGTCACTTCAAGAACATTCCGCAAAATTCCTGCAGCGCTTCCGCATGACAAAAAAATCTCCACTCGACCCCAACAACAGCAATAGATCTGCGACCAGCAATGTAGCATGCGCCCACACACCTCGATCACAGCTCCAAACAATCAACACGAACGACAACGCCCGAATATACCAGCGGACGATTTCAGATCAGCGGGTTCGTACTGAACTCCATCTCGACCTGCACTTAGTTCTTCGAGTAATCTGAATAGAGATATTACCATCTCCAATCTTACAACAAAGATTACTCACAAACGGTCAAGCCAAACCCACTCTAAGCACGAAGAGAATCCGGGTTACACTCAACTAGACTATTCATCATACCCTGGAGCTTGAAGGCTTAACTCGAAGAACTAAGGCCTCCAAGCCCTACCTGCGAAGTATACCCTTAGTGAGCTCTCCCACCAACTCGTCCTAACGGCACTAACGGGCTTATCGAGATGCGCCACTTCGCACTCGGTCAACCTAGTCGAGGTGCCAAACTGACGTGACAATTTACATGGAGAGACAAAGACTCTCCTATCTCATTCCTATTTTACTTCTTTGTCTACTCGCTCTCTCTTCTTGGAGTGTCTTTCTAGAAGTATCGATCTTTCTACAGAAGTTACATTCTCATCAAATCTACGCCGGAGTTTAAGTCCGATTGTTGACATCTTGAAAACATAACATATGTTATCTTGAGCTCCTTGGTTTCAGAAATTGACTACGTTGGATGAAGAAAAACATTGTATTCTTTTAGAGCTTGAGGATGTCACCTACCTCTACACTTGATCTTTCTTGCTTTTTGATCACCTTCAGGATATTCACGAAAGCGGTTGGGTTGGAGAATGATGTCAATGCATCCAACAGTTATTGCTTTTGTTTGTCTGTCAACTCCCGTGTGGAAGTGCATGAGAATATAGTCTTGTAGATGCTATGTGATGCCACTGTGCGTAATGTTGCGACGTTCATTCCTGAATTTCTTCTATACTTATTAGCAACGAGGTTGTATGAGATTTGTCTATGTACTCTTGCAAGGACGTAACAAGAGACATGAGAGTGAGCATCGACATGAATAGCCAACATGTTGATATGACAACTTCCACACATTAAGATCTTGTTGGAAAAAATAATCAAATACATTTCTGCCGAGCATTGGAGCATGTAGTATGTTGCAGCATTGCAATGCGGACAAACTTGACCATCTTGCGGAACAAGAGACCCAACTGCATAAGCTTTCTATACATATTTCTTCCTTGACCATTCTCACACATTCCGAACTCTTTTCCGCTTGAGAAATGGACAGTTGATATTGACGCACTCCAGCGATCCAACACAATGAACTTTTGTAACTTGATATCGCTCTCGAGGCTCCAACTTAACTATCGTGGATATCATTTTCATCCATAGATAGCAATCATTATCCCTATCCATATCAATAAAAAATCCATCTTTCCCGCTTGCAATGATCTTCTATAAAGAGGTAACTCGAAATTGATATCATGTCATAAGTGTTTGACAGGTGTAGTACTCGTATGTGTTGGAATGATGAGAAGTCTAGTCTTGCTAATTTTGAACATCTTTTGACATGCAGCAGACAGTCAAATGTGTTGATGAGGAATAGATCTTGCTACATGCAGACCAACTGTCGTATGCGTCTTCATCTTGGTCTCGCTCGACATGATTTGGAGATGAGAATGACCTCGATGAACTCTCTGGTGTGGATAGAGTACTAGTTTGATGTTGTTGTGATTCAACAAACTTGTCTTGTCCTGACTGAGATAGCTCAAAGATATAATATGTAGAACCTCATCTCACGAATCAACTTTTCCTGCTGGGTTGAACAACAACAAGGATTATCTGTGAAGCACATTCTCCAGACAAATCTAGATCGATCACCTCACTCACAAAAATTTCTAGAGTCTTAGAGAAAAGTGGACTAAAATGAGATTTTCACAAAGCTCGGCGTTGTATCTCTGTGTTGGGAATAACTCTACTTCATAAGAGGAAGGGTGTAGGAGGGTAACAAAATAAGCCATAGTGATGAAGAGTATCAAACACCAGAATTGTGATGAAATGTAATCTCATGCAACATGTGATATATATATACTAAGCATCAAGAATTGTTATGTTCTGGTAGCATATATGTAAAGATTCACAATGTCATCGCTTTGGAGTGGCAATAAATGAGTTAACTGTCGTATGTAACAAATATGTAGAAGCATGACTAGTTTCATGCTGGAACAAGCGAGAAGGACTAACTATTTTTCAAGATTTGTGCACAATCTAATAGTTGAGGTGATATAACTCTATTGGACCTTGAAGAGACAGTTATGTAGAATTTAAATATATCAGTTTAACAAGTGTACTCTTAGTGCTAGAGTATAGAAGAAATTGATTCTCGATATGTATGTTCCTTATTCTTTTTTATTACTAATGATTTCTTCTTGGATATAATTATTGACATATGAAGGACGATATCATATAAGAGCAGAGAATATAATTTTCAGTTTCACAGTGTAGGGCAAGTTAAGAAGCTTGATGGCATCAAGCTCCACTTCTTTCTTAGTTGTAGTTGTATACTTTATTTTGCAGAATAGATATCAGACCCCTATATCATCAGTCTGCACCTTGGCTCTTAGCATATAAGGGATAAGTCTGGTAGAGTAGTGAAGATATTGCAGACTGATATCTATGTCACAAGGTTTTCTATGTAAGATTCTGTCTTCTCGCAACAAGAATTGTAGCTTGGGTGGCATCAAGCTGAACTTCTTTTTCAGGTTTAGACCAATCGTTTTACGTGATATTGTTGCAGCAGAAAATATATCGGATGTCGATATCTTCATTACTACTTTGACTCTCAACATTTTCTTTGAAAACACTTGCAAACTAGTGAAGATATCGAAGACCGGTATCTATGTTGCAGGATTTTCCATGTAAGATTCTGTCCTCTGACGACAAGAATTGTAGCTTGGATGGCGTCAAGCTGTACTTCTTTTTCAGGTTTAGATCCATAATTTTTCATGATACTGTTGCAGCAGAATAGATATTGGATGTCGATATCTTCATTACTATCTTGATTCTCAACATTTTCTGCAGAAAATTGTGTGAGAAATGAAAATATCAAAAATCGATATGTTACATATGAGAAGTCAAGACCTCGAGTATTATAAAAAGAGAATACATGGAATAACATACTCGAGTAAAGTCTACAGAACAATTGGTATTAAATGGTATATAAGAAAACCGAACATGGAGATAGAATACACCTTACGCAGATAGATTGATTTTACATTCAAACTAAATTCGAATATAAAGCACGTTCAACTTGGTTATCTTGATCATATGCAAGATAACAAAACGATAGGACATGTCTATTTAAGTTTGAGGGTTAGACATCAACATGAAATATCATATGCTAATAACTTAAGATTTAAACTTATGTACTTCTGAGGAATCTTTAGGATACATGTTGATTTTTAATATTTTAAAAGACAGAGAAGATAGTACTTTGGCAAAAGTATGAGTCAATGTTGTAAGATCGAGTTAATAGAGTCTTATTGGATGAAAAAATCTTAATAAATATATCAACGATATAAAGTATAAGTTTTAATTCACAGAAAACTTTAATTGCAGAAATTAAATTTTGGCAGAACCTGACAATGGTTTCTGAATTATTTAATTGTTAATATACATAGTTTAGGGTTTAGGGTTTCCATTTAAGGGTTTCCATGAGGGTTTAGGGTTTACCTTAACCTTAATCGGAACCCAAAACCCAAAACCCTTAACCGCTTAACCCTTCACCCTACACTCTAAAACTCGAATACCCTAAACTCATGGATACTCGAAACCCTAAACCCCTAGACCCTAGACCCTAAACTCATGCTTCCCGAACTCATGGGTTTAGGCTTGTGCATGTATGTGCATTCATGGGTAAAGATACAAACATCGGCCTGCAATAAAGAGTCAATAACATTTACGAATATGTATAATGAATTAATGTTAACTTCTCGCAGTGGTGGAGGGAAAAGTATGAGCCGACTTAATGAGCTTTGACATGCAAGGGCGACATGTGACATGTCTCAAGAAACCATTTTCATACGTCTGGTGCTCATGTTTTCAGAGTGATACTATATAACTCATGGACATGCTCCGATAAACTTAGCATACTGTTTTTGCGAACGTAACTCGGCAATTGTTTTATACAAGAGCAAACTTCAGGAGTGTAAGAACGTAAGAAACTGTTCAGTATTTCCTCCCGGTTAAAGTTAGGTGCAGATTTATTGTGTTGCAATGTTTCATCCCGGCAGTTTATTATCATCGTTCTAGGTTACATGAGACGCTGCAGCAATGATCCTAGGGTTTGAGGTTCTCTATTCTCTATTCTCTATTCTCTATTCGTCTGAGTAGTTTTCATAACCCGAATATACTCTTGGCCTTCTTCGAGATGACTCCTTCACAACTGTACTTCCGATTGAAAAGCATAGTTTACATGGAATGCAGAGAGCTTTTAAAGCTGGCCACAACAATCCTGATGACCAAAGAAGATATATACCCAGACCAACTGCAAACAGGTTAGCAAGTCTGGTATTAGTATTTAACTTCTTTGAGTTTTGGTCAGACATCAAAAGAGTTCTTAGGAAGATGTACTAAAGTCAAAATATACGTATTTCGAACTACCCTATTTGCATATACCATATACTCATCCTCTCGTACCTACATAAATGTGCAGACCAGTAATGTCGTAATGATACAAATCAAGCTTATGAGACTTATTTTCTTAAATGAATACTTGGATATATCATTGCCTTTATATATACTTAATATCTCTGTTTCAGGTTTCCGGAGTGATTAGTTTAACACGATAACACACACAAAGAACTTGAAATGTATTAATTATTGAAATTTTTACTCTAAGATTATCTCAATTTACTAAAGACAACTTTTAAACGGGGAAAAGCAGGGTAACAGTAATATTATTATCAGTAACAAGCTAGCGAATCCAATAGCGAAAACTGATTCCAAGCGGGTGAGCTAATGAAATACGCTAGCCTACCACTGGAGGTGTGAATATATAAGACATACATCACAATAGACCTCAGAAAATACCAAAAGATATCACCAAAATAATTTGTTGTTTTGTTCAGAATGAGGACTCATATCAAATACTGAGATTTTTAAATTGACTAATTTAGTTTTCCACTTCAAAAAACTCGATCCCAATATTTTATGAATAAAACTAAAAAGGGACCCCTTATAAATTTTTTAACATCCTAGTCTATTATGTGCTCCTCATATAGCAAACCATGCTACATCCTATTCCGTATGTCGGGCATAGAGCTTACCTAAACCCGTGTAAATGGATAAGAACCACATCATGCTCTAGAGGTATAGTTGAAGGGATAGTCTAGCTTGAAATTCCTCTTGAACACCGAATATATGTGCTTACAAGCTAAATAAGATTGTCTTCTTGTTGCAAATCTAAACTATGTATCAGCGAGAACTACCACCAGAATCCTCGTTGTTGATATAGTCCCAAGCTCTAGTAGATCGACGACTATCATTAGCCGGAGTGGTTAGAGTTGTTAGAGTTAGTTAGAGGGCTAACCCACCATTAAAGTTTCTCTTGTACTCACCTCCACTATATATACAGAGAGAGGCAAAGTCTCTCTCATCTCATTCCTATTTTACTTCCTTGTCTACTCGCTCTCTCTTTTCTTGGAGTGTCCTCGAAGTATCGATCTTTCTACATGATATCAGAGCTGGTGAGAGTGTGTGTCTCTTGCTGATGAGCAAGATGGAGTTTGGAGTACAAGAGAGAGCAGCCGGAGTTGTGCCTGAGGTAAACAAGGTTTTGAACTTATACCTCTAGCAGCGCATCAGTCTATGCCTCACTTGTGGGTTATAATAATACCTGCTGGTACCTCATAGATTGGTTAACATATCAATTATAGATTAATTTAATAATGATAATAATTTATTATAATATTGCTATATAAAACTTACAAATATTTTGATAAGAGAACACGAAATTAGATGTACAAGGCATTGGGAAAGGATATTCAGTTTTAGTCGACTCCGGTCGCGTTGCGGAAATGGAAGGAAGAACGACCATTGTGAGAACTTTGGAGCATGACCAACAGACTAGCTCGGGGTCACATGAAGACATTTTAGGGTTAACAAAACTGAATTCAATGGTGATGAGCTTTTAAAGAGAGAGTTTTCTGCAGGATAAAATATCATACTAGTAAATTTCTCAAGACGCGGTGCTGAGACTGAACCGACCTTTTTCTTCAGAGTGTTCTTTTACCAATAGTTCCAGACAGGATTAATAAACTTTCAACAGGGTAATTCACTATCGAATATCGTTATATTGTCATAGATATCTGAAGCTTTATTTTGCTTAATCTTTGATTGTGAAAAGTATAAAAATTTTCATCTATAAACTATCGCTTTGTTTCTAAATCAAAATTTTATCTAGTTAAGATTGGCGATTAGATTGGATATGAACATATCATATTTGCTGGTAACTCTAAACTCTAACACAGTAAGAATAATTTTGTGTATATTATCGTATTTTCTTCCAGATTTATTGTAATCATACTTGTAATACTAGTTTCATGCATACAGTTATATGATCATCGCGTGGTTTCAGTGTATCTAGCCTTGTCATCAGATCTCGAGAAAAATGCAGTGGGAATGAATGATGAAGTTACGCACCCAATATGGCACTTACGATTCCACTTAGGGATGATATTAGCTCGCTCCAACAAAAGTTCCATATGAAGCATATGAGATTTGGCAGTTTGCAATCACTGTTCAAACAACCAGAAACAATTCATCATGTAGAACCATCCTTGCCTACTGGTTTTGTTGGAAAGGGAGGGACTTGCAATATTATTCCATTTTGGTTGATTGTCGGTGCTTGCTTCAACTTTTCGAAGAAACGAAAGTTAACATCAAATGTGTTGAAGTTATCATAGATTAATAACTTGCATGCCTTTCTCACAAGATCACACCTAGATGCATATCTACACGGACAATTAGAACATGTATATAATGGCAGTAATCTTGTGGTACTTACTTCTATAGAACGCTTGGAGATCTTACTAGTAAGAGTAAGATGTTATCTGCACATTTTTACCTAAAAACATAAAAATAGAAGCATTGATTTATACATTTGTTGGTAGGTATTTTAAGGATTATTTTGTTAACTATTTCTTTTAGAGAACCACACAAGATATTTCCATTGGTTTGTAATATTTAACACAAGGTTAGAAATCTAGCTCTTCCAGAGGACATTTCTAGAGTGCTCAAACCCCAAAAGACCTTTCATCTAAACTATGCATGAATGATGGCTATTTGTCTTAATTAAGTGTAACAATTATTCTCAACTTTGATTGCATATTGTTAAGTTTGACAATTTCAAGTTGCTATAAATAACTTTTGGAGCTTTGAAATAACTTCAGACCAATGCAACAGTGCATAAAACCCTGATCTTTCTTAAAGTACTTCTTCTCTTTGTCACTTTGATACTTGATATAGTCTTTTTGATACAAGTTAAATTGTTACCGATACACGTACACATCTAATCATCCACTAAGTTGTTGATATAGTCCCAAGTTCTAGTAGATCGACGGCTAATATAAGCCAGAGTGGTTAGGATACTTATGTATAGTTAGTTAAAGGCTAACCGATCATTAAGGTTTCTCTTGTACTCATCTCTACTACATATAAAGTCTCGCAAAGCCTCTTTCATCTCATTCTTATTTTACTTCCTTGTCTACTCGTATTCTCTTCTTGGAGTGTCTTCCTACAAGTATCGATCTTTCTACATGATATCAGAGCAGTAAATGATAATTTTTTTACCTTGTCCGTTTCAAGGGACATCAGACTATCTTTTGTGGGTAACCACAGCGTACCCGGATCAGATTCACACGACAGCGATTTTGTTGCACCTCCAACCGAGAGCAAGAGGGTTTGAATCCCAGACCTTTCGCTTAGAGATCTAAGACTCAACCATCTCAGCTACTGATCTTCGGTAGAAAGCGCGTGTCCTTTGCTGATGAGCAAGATGGATTTTGTGTATGGAGAAGTACAGGAGAGAGCAGCTGGAGTTGTGCTTGACGTTGAACACTATCTTGTTGATGCGTTCGGATGAAACGAAACCGTTTAAAAATCTTTGAATGTGATTTCAGAGGCCTAGATGATTTTTTGCGCTGAAATCTGTTGACCAGTCCAATAAAGACTATCTTGTTCAAAATGTGTGAATTGTGTTCTCGGTCAAGTTTCAGCCGATTTGGACCGAGAAATTTCAGCTGATTTGGAGCTTTCTAGCGATAGATTTTCAAACGGATCTTTTTTGATCAAAAATAAAAGTTTTAAGACTTGAGTCCAAAACAAATACTGGTCCGATTAGGTGCTCAAATTTCAATGTATCACGCATTGTCGTGTTGCAACACGACCTTGTGTGAAATTCTCATAGAACTTAGGATGTGTTTCTTTTCTATGTTGCGTGAATCTTATTGCATAACTCGTCGAACGGTGGATGAGTGTCATGTCGAGATAATCTATCTCAGTGATCGCACGGTAGTGAAACGTGCCAAATCAGCAATCTGTGTGCGTTTCACTTCAATGATCTTTGTCATCAAATTTGGGTATAAAATAGTGGGCTGAGGGTTCGTAAGACACTCTCTCTTAGCAGGTCATTCGTGAGAGTTTCTCGACGATCTGCATAGAGGAATGAAGAACTGCAAGAGTGGTGGTTATGGACGGAGGTATGATACTGGCTCCGGATCTTCCTTTCTTGAGTCCATTTCACATCAAGCTTCAGTGCATTCATCGTGATCATTTTCGACAATGATTAGTTGCATATTTTGATGTCGAGTTCATGAGAAGGGTAATGGATTTACTGCTTCTGGTGATCCTTCTGATTGTTACATATGGAGAGATTTGAGATATGACGATATACATGTTGTTGTGACGAAGAATGGATCTCAACTATCTAGCCAACGTTCCTTTCAACGTCTGGGTCGATATTCGATGTCATTGCATACCAAAGATCAATCATAGGGCATGGATCGTGAAAAACTTCGGGAAAGAATATTCAATCGAGTGATAACTTCACCGATTTCTTTTGTCATACTTTTCATTATAGATCATTTTGTAATATTGACTTTGTATTAATATGTGACTCAATTGTTCCATTCTAGTTGAGTGTTTCTGTGTAGTTATAGCTCAAGGATTTTTCTGGTGTCTTCTAGTCTCATTGTTTCATGGAGTGTCAAAATTTGTTCTAGAGGAAAAAGTTGGATAAAGAAAAGACAAAAGTAAAGCTCTTTTTGCTCTCATTGGTCTACTTTGGACCAATGGTGTTCAAGCTGATCCTCGTGATATTTTTTATGGTTTTGAGAGGCTTCGGATGTCCATTCTTATGATGAAGGATATGGTTGGAAAGCTCTCAACCAGATCTACAAACTGGGTTGAAGAATCGATTGATTTGATAGAGGATTGAGGGCGCTATGATTGATTGAGTGGAGCGGGTGAAATTCATATTCATTGCTATATTTTTGGTTGTTTTGAGAGACTTGTGAGGATTTTTTTAGGAGCTGTTAGTTGGGTCGGAGAGCTGACGAAGAGATGGACTATTTGATATCAATTTCAGTAGATTCTTGATTGTTTTGGGTTGTCAACTGATCGATTGAAGTTGACTGATGCAGACGTGATGAGATGAGTATTACAAACTATGACAGTCATGAGAGATTGGCTATTTCTCGAGTTCTGGTTCGAATTATTGAGTGAAACTTTCAAGGATTGAGGGATTCCTTATCAGCAAGATATCTGGAAAGTTTAATCTCGAATGGTCAAATAGGTTATTCATGGTCTTGGATGAAATGTACATGGGTTTGTAAAACTCTTATGTTATGACATATTACGATTTTATCTTTATCTGAGAGTTGGGTTGAGGTTCTGAGCTGAAAATTTTTCACGATGAAAGTGAAGGGTCCAATACAATTTCCTGTGAAGTTTGATCATCATTATTCAAATGATTTGGGAGGACGAAGGTCTCAAAGTTTGGAGAAGCTTCTGTTATTAACGGATTCGGAGTTTTTGATCATTTCTATTGTCATCTTTTGGTTCTTTTCAAGCAATTGGGGAGGAGTTTGTTGCTAAAACTACCATGCATGCATACAACTCGACATTGCAAAGAAGTGGAGCTGATTTCAGCTCTTTGTGACAAAGGAGAAAAGAGTCACTATGATTCATAAGCCGATGTTTGGGTTTTTGAAGCTGTCAAGTACTGTCATCGTTGGTGCTATGTTGTGATTTGAGTAGTGTCTTGAAGCATGCATGCTTTACCTTGCTGGAATGCTTAAGAGACCAGAAGTGTGCAGCAAGTTGTATTTGGGCTCTATCAAGTTTGACTGAGCGGCCTTATAGCATCTTTCGGTTGCTTTAAGATATAGTTGTGGCGGTTGGATCGATGGATAACTAGCGTCGTTGGAAAGCTGTAGTGTCCGAAGATTTCTCCATTATCTCATTGTAGCATAAAACATTTCGTTTCCCAAGAAGATTTACACTAGTTACGCTATCGTGTCGTGGACCGGCTCCTGCTTAAAATTCAGACTTCGATGCTTGTCGCTCCAAAGACATTCATGGGAAAAGCAAGCTAGGCCTCAGCTTACAGACTTTTGGCACAATTTCGGATCTCCACTTTCATCGCATCAGTGGATAGAGCTCTTTGTCAGCACTCCATAGGCACTTCATCTACTTCATTTGGACGCTTAGTGGAGAAGTTACAAGACTCGAAAGATGGAGAAGACAAGCTAGGCCCCAGCTTCTGAGCTTTTGGCACAATTTTGGATCTCCACTTTCATAGCATCAATGGGTAAAGCTCTTTGTCAGCACTCCATAGGCACTTCATCTACTTCGTTTGGACGCCTAGTGGAGAAGTTATAGGACTCGAAAGATGGGGAAGACAAGCTAGACTCCAGCTTACCAGCTTTTGGCACAACTTCGAATCTTCACTTTCATCGCATCAATGGGTAGAGCTCGTTATAAGCTTTCCATGGGCACTTTGTCTACTTCATTTGGACGCCTAGTGGAGAAGTTACGCGACTCGAAAGAAGAAAAAATCAAGCTAGGTCCTAGTTTACTTGCTGACTGGGTATTTGTGGCTCTAGGCGTTATATTAAAGATGCAAGGGGCCTGCTCCCTGATTATTGAAGAAAAACTTGTACGTACAGAGACTGACGTAAGGGGACAGCTTAAGGGGTCCAGCTTGTTTCTATGATCTATCAGTGGATGTTTTGAGGATTTGGGAAGTCCAATACACGCGCGCAAGGTGTCATTGGGTTCAGATCTGTGCAGGATACGCACTAGTTAAGACGGTTTGTGAAGACGGATCGAGGAAGGTGTTTTGGGAGAAATTGAGACGCAGGAAAGGAATTTGGGGGAGGTTCAGTAACTTGTGAAGAAGGGTTGGACCGTTCGGACCGTTCCGGAGTCCAAACTTGTTGTCCTTGGATCCATTGGGATCAGAATGCCAAGTTCTTCAGGAAATTGAAGACGATACGAAGTTTCATCAGACGGTTTAGGAGTTCTGAGTGAAATTGGCTCGCAGGGAAGTGCTTACATCAGATTTTCGTTCATCTGCGACTTGAAATTGGGTTGTTCTTCACGATCGGTGAGCCAAGCTCTTCGTTCTTGGTGCCTACGCAACCAGGGAGTCTTCATCTAAGCATAGGAGAAGACAGTATGTGGATTGGATTGTTGGTTTGGATGTGGTGAACGAGTTTGAGCCGTAGGGAGTCTATTTACGTTAGTTTTTTGCAACCTGCGATCAAATTTCTTGCGTGATTTTGCAAGGAGAACTCCAAACGGCTTGTTTGGAATCTCACTGGGTTCAAGTTAGCTAGATCTACATGTCAGAGAAGACAGATATCAGATCAAGCGATCCGTTTGAGCGGTGTGTGCGGGTTTAAGCCGCAGGGAGGAATTTTTGAAGGTTCGGTCATCTACGATCAAAAACCGATGATATCTCTGCCGTCGTGAGTCAGATCTGAAGCTCTCTTTGGTCAACGGAGTCAGGAAAGAAGACCCTATCGACATCTGAAGACCGTTTGGCGAAATGAGAAAGTTCTCAAATAGACTTTTTCTAGTTCTTTCGCTACGGTTTTCATCTTTTTGAGTTTGTTAGAGATCTAGTTGGCTATATACAGCTTGTGGTAGCTAGCTTTAGCTAAGAGCTTGTACTTGGATGTTGTTTGGACTTGGATTTCAATCGTGTGATACTGGTGCAGCTCTTTTTGTTAGCAAAGAGAAGTTTCTCTTGCTTTGAGCTACACTTCGGTGGTTTTAGGTCAGGGTTGAGATTCAGGGGTTCGTTTTAGGGGCTTTGAAGTAGATTATAGACCGCTCTGATATGTTTCTCCGTTTTGTGTTCTTAAGAAGAAAGAACATGCAATGTACATATATTGGGAGTTGGTATATATTGCAGCGTTCATTTTCGTGGTTGTTTTTCTCTATCTTGTCTATGAACTCGACGTGAAGGTCTGGGGTGGAGATTTCTTCTGCGTTTGAACTTTGAAGAATAGACTGACAATCATGAGTGAGGATGGGAAAGGTGATGGAAACGGAGCTAGTGGTTTGGGTGGATTGTCGAAGGTGCAGTTGGATCCGGTGACTACATCGATGTTCCAAGCTTTCATGATGTTCTTACTGCAGCAATAGTCTGATGAGCGGAAGGAAGCCTTGGCAACAAAGGCGTTTCAAGCGGTGGTCAGCAAGATTGACCAATTCGATGAGAGAGATGTCTCGAGATATCTAAGGCATTATGTGAAGGAGATGGAGCTGAACCGGGTCTCAGAAGATGAGATGATTGAGACGTTTGAGTTGGCAGCAGCCCTAGAGATTAGAGATCATGTTAAAATACTAACGAAGCATTTTAACAAGGATTGGGAGACATTTTCTCGAGCCTTGATGGATGAGTACTTCTTGGAAGACTCTAATCGGATCACCAAGAAGTCATTCTTGGAGTGGGTTGAGCAACCAAGGAAGGGTTTACAAGCTACTAAGTTGCTCAAGGAGTTTGAGAAACAGTTTTCTAGGTTGACTAGGATGGAGAAGTTGACGTTGAAGTGCACAAGACAGAGTTATTTCTTCGGGATGTAGATGAGAAGCTGCAGGAGAAGCTAGAGGTACTTCTGGAGGATCGAGAGAAAGACGATGGATTGACCAGTAGTTGGAAGAAGGTTGAGGAAGCTGTTGGTCTGCTTACCAAGAGGGAGCAGAGATGAGAGAAAGTTCCCGTTAAGAGAATGGCACCAACACCAACTCCTGTAGCACCTATTCTTGTAGTCCGACCAGTGATTTCTATTGCTAGACAAGTAGTACCAGTTGTTCCAGTTGTTCCAACACATGTAGTATCTCCGAAGAAGGATGATTCAAGTCTTGAGGAGATCATGCGTAGAATGTGAGACCTACAGATCAAGCTCACAAGATTGGAGGAGCAAGGGTCTACAAGTGGAGCGAAATCCGTCAAGAAGCAAGGTTGGATCCAACGGTGTATCTGGTGCGATGGTATCGATCATCCACGCAGAGATTGCAAGGAGTTCAGTGATATCTTACAGCAAGAGGTGATCTTCTCGAAAGATGAGAAGGTAGCGCTGAGAGATACTAGTGCACTTCTTCAGACCAACTTTGGTAGAGGGTGGATGAAGAAGTTGGTTGAGGACCACCTATCAGCGCAAGCAGCTGCAATAGTGGAGACTGGAACTTATGGCACAAGGGTTGAGGACCAAGCTGAAAGGAGTTTCAACGTGCATGTTCAGCCGAGTGGATTGTGGTCATCTGTCATCTTCATAAAACAGAAAGGAAAGATGGCACGTGAAACACTGTTGAGGATAGATGCTACGATCCGAAAGGATACTGGATGAGAGAATCCGATAGAAGCTTAGAACAATCGTTACTAAGATGAAATCCTCGACAGCGGCACCAAAAACATAAGGTTACTATATGTAATGTCTCATGATTTCTCTTTTAGCTCATTATAGCATAAAAGATTTCGTTCCCTAAGAAGATTTACACTAGTTACATTGCTCTAAGTTCTAAGATCTGTCAAAACTGACAAACACTCGAGATTTGTCCAAAAATCTCTTCTTCTCACAAATCGACATGGCTTCTAGACCCTTTAGAAGGTGCTCTAGACCTTAACATACAATTACTACTTACAATATCACACAATTACCCATTGAGAAGTCCAAAAAGACAATTACTGCTTCCATATCACGGCTTCTAGTCTTCTCACGACGGCTTCAAGAAGAAATTCTCGGCTTCTAGAGATTCAACTCGGCTTCTGACACCTCTCGAACACTATCTCTGCTTCATAGATGTCAAATTGCTCTTCCCTATCACACATTGCTCTTACAATTTTCCAACGTGTTAGATCAATCATAGGGTGTATGCCCCCTATAGCCTTCCCAGGCTTTTGTCTGCTAAAATGGTCTTCTAGCAGCACTACAACGACTTTCGCATTCACTGGTATCCAAAAGAAGCTTCGGAAATCAAATAGAAAAAGAGGGGAAGATGGGAAGAAGAGAAAACCCAAACAAGAGGAAATAAAGAGAAAAAGAAAAATTAAGATTCCTACAGGCTTCTAGTCCGGATCCTGACTAACAAGCCTTCCTTGCTTGTAGTAAATTGGAGAAGAACACCAAAGATCTACTTATAGTTACACAGTCTTTCAATCAAGGACGACGTCTTGTGTCTTTACTCTAACTATTTTGACTCAGAGGATCAATCTCTCATGGACAATCCGTGCGTGGATCTGAAGTGCTCCATTGGATGAGACAAGCTTGGACTCTACACAGCTTCTAACAATCACCGCCACTCAACAAGAAGGCTTCCCATGCACAATTGAGTATGAAATCGATGAAACCCACTGCCCAGAAGACATAGACAAAGCTTCTGCACTCAAATCTGAAATCCAATCCTCGAGAAGAAGTTACACTGGCTTCTAGAAGTTTACTCCATCTATTTTTTGTCACTATTTTTCGACACACCATCTTAGAAGCAGAACTGCCCGTTCCATGTCTAAGCTGTCTACTCTTGTCTACATTCTCACGATCTCCTGGTGGGAGCAGAGATGTAGACCTACTCTATGTGTAACTAAACTCTACGCGTGTAGTGTATGTGTGTAATGTGTGTCTAAAATCTTACATTGACATCGCTTTGATACAATTGTCTTGAGTCGCAAGAAGACAATCCCTTCCAATCGCAACTCGCAGCCTAGAGAAACGTGAGGCGCTATCAAAAGGCCACCACCTCCTTGACTTCGGTTCTTCCTCTCACTTGTAGAAAGTAATTCTACTCCTACCGTTGCTTATCTTGTCACATGGACAGTCACCTAAAAATAAAAGGGGAGTTGTCCATCTTAAAATAGCAGACTTCGATTCTCTACAAAATAGTCCTGTCTAAACAGCTAACTACTCTTACTTCTTAATCCTGATCGCCAAGTGTGATCATCATGGGATCCTCACCTGCCGTACACTCTAATTCGGCTTCTGACACCGTGGGTGGTCCTGCAAGTACCTCTGATGCAGCTGAGATGACATCCTTCTCAGTGCTCGTCATGTGGACTTCTAACATGGCTTCGGAAGTCAGAAGATGTTCATGGGAAGCTGAATCCAACTGTGCTTCCTGACTCTTCTTTGCAATCTGATCGTCACTGGGAGCTGAGGTGATCTCGTAGGGGTCAGAGATAATCACCTCCTCCACTCTGAACACCCGAGAAGCCGTCTCTTCTTCCTATCTTCTAGAAGACTTCTTGTCTTCTGTGACTTTTTCACTCTTCTTCTTAGCTTCCAGCGTTGTCACCACCAAGTGGATAGTGAGGTCAAACTCTTCCTTGTCAAGAGCCTCCACAATTGCTGATCCTGGTGCACCAGAAGACGTAACTGCATAATGAAGAATCGAGAGAAGATCATAGAGAGTCTTCAGACCCTCAACCTGCCGATCCAGGTAGCAGAACATACTCTCCTTGCATTCCACTAACATCTCCCTGGAAGTGTCATTCCATGTACGAGCTAAGGTCAGAAGCTTCCTTCCCGTAGTGAAGTTGAACTTCTTCCGAAGCGCTTCTCCCATCTGCGTCATAATCTCCTTGGCTCGGGCTTCTGCTTCTACTCGTTGCTTCTTCTCCTCTGCAGCCTGGGCTTCCACGGCTTCCCATAGTGCACTCCAAGTCTTCTTCTCCTCTACGAGATTTGTTAACTTACTCCTGATCCGCAGAACTTCCTACTCTCGCTGCTGCAGTCGCATCTGCAACTCCTCGTTGCTCTTCCGCAGCTGTGCCAACTCCTTGACAGAAGTAGAAGCTTTCGTCTTGTACTTCGTGACAATCTTCTCCATGGTGCAGAGGTTGACTTCTAGAGCTTCCAGCTTCTGCTTATGGGCTTCCTCTTGCTGATTTAAGCTCCGGTGATAAAATCCAGGCTGTAGTGGCTTCTCTTGAGCCATCGCTCGCTTCTCCACCAACTCCATCGTTGGCTGGATCTTCGAACTAAAGAAGGCGCTAAATTCTTCCAATCGTCTTCTCATAGAAGCAAGTTCATGCTCACAAATCGATCTGAGACATCTTCTCTATCTTTCAGAGACATGTGTACCTCTTCCACCACAATGGTCTTCTTCTTCGGTGCTCGAGAAAACATTATCCTCAATATCTTCCGGGGTGGAACATCTCTTCTTATCGTAGAAGCAGTTTTTTCTTTGTGTTTCCTCCGGTCATAGTCGGAACATCAACCCAGGTCTTGGCTTTTCGAGTCTTCGGAAGACTTCTTGTGGTCACAGAAGCTGTTCTTCGTGACAATCCTGGTGCTGGGCGCGTCATCCTATGAATCTGACTCGGATCCGGGGTGAATGGTAGAGAATGATGTGCTCTTCCTATGAACGTTCTTAGGTCTCATCCTTCTAGGTGACGACGCGTCTTTTGTGTCGTTAGAATCATCTTCCGGCACTGTAATCATTTTCTGATGAGTGTCTGGTCTTGCCTGAGGCACTAGAGTGGGAGGGAAAGACATGACAGCTGCCCGGTCTTCTTCCTTCGAGGTCTCTTCCTTCACCTCTCGCTGTCCCGCTGGTCCACACTTGACCAACTGGTTCTCCTTTAGGTCCCCTTTGGACATGTACAGATAGCAGAAGAAGGGGGTGAGATGCCTTCCTGCTTGGGTGCCCAGGTACATCAACTCGGCATGGACGTAAACGTGGAAGAAAGCGTACCAGTTGATGACCTCTCTTACCCAAACCGCTTCCAGAAACTCCACATCCTGGTCTCCAAGATATCTGACGTTTTGGATCTTTCCCTTGGAGATAAGATGAAGGTACAGCTTTCCAAAAGACGCTTCTTCGGCTCTCGGTAAGCTTCCACCTTCCATCCGTTCATCCCCTATTTGTCTTCCAAGAAGAGGTATGTAGTACTCTCAGATACATGTCATTTCTCTGAGATGATGGTGGAGATCTTCTGATGGTTGAGATCCTTCTCGAGCTCATACCCGCTGTTCTCTAATTCCGGCCGGTGAAAAGCTCTACGTCATCATTCCACCGTCCACAAGGATGGTCTTCCTCGGATGACCCCTGCCTTGATAGATACATGGTTGCGAGGAGACAATGCTGCTCAGACCTCTTCCAGAATACCCTGGTCCGCAAGATTCTAGTCCCATGTGAAGAAATCGAGGTCCAACTCCTTGATGAAAGGTTTGGTCTCGATCAACTCTGCTTTCGATAACATCAACCCTCCAGGATGCATTGACATTTCGAGCTTCTGTTACACAAACCACACATACTTGCTGTGAGCTTAAGGCTCAGTCCTTACCAAGCTCTCACGGTCCAGCTTCCACTCTCACAAGACGAATTTAGTCTTCCAGAAGACATCTATTTTGTCTTCTAGAATTCTAACAATGCTTCTTAAGTACATCAGGTCTTCCGAGCTATATCTAAGCAATCCTAACTAAGCAAGGCATCGCATGGATTCCTAAGAAGGCAATCCACCTTGCAATTCATCCTACTTCATATCAAAAGATGAGAAGATACGTGAGAAGTGAAGTCTACGAATGGATCAGAAGAAGACTGAGGACGTCTGTGATGACAGTGATCTCTAGAAAGACTCTCGAGACAACTTCTGATTAACTGACGTCTTCAGAAGACTTCCAACAGTCAAGCTTCTCATCATTGGTCTCACATGTCTTCGGCTTCCTACACGCAATCTAGCCTCGCAACAGACATGAAACATTCGCACTCTATCTTTCGACTTCTCACCTCGCATACACTCTCAGAAGAAGCTTGATGCGTAACGAGAAAACATGACCATTGACAATTCTCTGCAGATTTTGCCAGCAAGGCTTCTCACAACTCTCCTCTAAAGTTCAGGAAGAAGAAAGAACATGCTGCTATGGGTTAGACAGAAGAGACCCGTAAAAGACACTCACGTCTTCTCGCGCATTCTACCATCTTTTCCAATCTTCTAGCTCTCTAGGAAGATGTGGATTTGAGAAGTCATGAAGCTTGGGAGGCACAGGCTTGATTATCAATTTTCTGCTTCTCGAAACAACAATCAACTCTCAAGTTCACTCTGGACATCAAGCTTCTCTCAACTCAAATTCCAATCCAATCGAACTACTTGATGCGAATTACAAACATTCGACTTTTGGAAATATCCAGACATTCAGATGAGTCTTCTTTCTACAGATTTTGGGACAGAAGCGCAGTAGGGTAGAGAAATTGATAGTCAGACCATCGAATTTTAGAATGGGAAGAAAGAGAAGCTCAATTTCAATTCAGGAAGAGATGGAGAAGATTGACTGTCAAAAATTGGACAGCGCTTCCGTGTCCAATCTTCTCAGAGAAAATTCAGAGAAGGGGAGAGATCGATGGACTTCTTGCAAATGATCGGGGAAGCATGGGAAGCGTAGGAATAGATGGCAGAAGCGATGAGGAAGAGAAAAGAAGTGAGAAAAACATCAGTACTGCTTGTGCTACGCTTCTGATCGTTTCTTCAGTCTTCTGTGCGCTTCAGGACTTCGATTCCATCTCCAATGTCTTCTCGTCTTGCCACCATCCTGCTTCTATTTCCAATGTCGAGTTGCTGCAACGCTGCTTCCACAATCGAACTCGAGCTGCTTGCAATTCGAAGCTCTCACTCTCGATTTCCTCCTTCGACCTTTTATTTCTAATCGTTTATACCCGTGAGGATTCCCAACTCTTCTATCTTAGTGCGCTTCCTGCTGGAAAACTTCCTCTAGCACTCGCTCACTAAAATTTGCTTCTGCGCATTTCCACGTCCTCCTCAATTTCTAAATCGATTCAATTCCTAAATCGAGAAGCAGCAAAAAAAACTGTGATGCGGATGCATCTCTGACTTCGCAATTTAAGTAATGGTTCGATCTAACCTAGCTCTATCTATTACGATGGTGACTGTATCTAATCGGTACTCGGTTGACACTTCCCGTGGTTGTAGTCACTATCTTTCTGGAAGTTCGATCTTCTGTCTT
Source organism: Asterella californica (assembly GCA_036924285.1). Lineage (NCBI taxonomy): Eukaryota > Viridiplantae > Streptophyta > Marchantiopsida > Marchantiales > Aytoniaceae > Asterella > Asterella californica. Next base: position 14,737,056 of record JAYKYS010000012.1, read on the forward strand.
TCGGCTTCGGAAGAAATTGACTTCTTCTCACGAATTCTCTTAAGATCATCTTCCCGCTAAGAAAGGTGTAATCTTAAATAATAATATTACTTCAGTTATATAGACACGTCATTAGTTTAAAATTATTGAAAAATCTCCAATCTTTCAAATTATGGTCACCACATTATGACTATAAAATAATGTTCTATTGTTGAACTCAGGGTCTCGAACCTCTGTACTTTTTGCCGTTTGTACGTTAGTCCTTTCAAAGATAGCACTCCTGGTTCCTCCAAAATATCTTCAGAGAAATATTTCTTTATAGAGAAAGGTCCCTCCTGACTTAAGATGGTACAAGCGATTTGGATGCAGATGAATGAGATAGAAGTCATTTCTTGGGTATTTGATCAAAAGATCCTCCTACAAAGGTGCCTTCACAAGACCTCTCTTGGGATCTCCCTACCTAATCGTGGAGTGTTAGAGTGATTTGCTCATACTAGATCTTGCGATTTCGCATGGTGCTACTTCTGTAGCTTGACTGTCTTGAGCCTGAGATGAAAAGACGTCGTCCTTGGATTTTGTTTGATAGTTTGCACTATCACTGCTCCATATATCAGGGAATGGGATCTGATTGAACCAGACATCGTCCAGATCACTCTCAGAGAACTCTTCAAGTTCTGAAGCTATCATGTGGCATGGCAACTCCAAGATAAATGATTAATGCTGGATGTATAATTAAGTTTGATGTCTAATTGTGGTATCCCAACTGTCTCTTTTCTTTCGATGAGATAGTAGCTAGCATGGCCATCCATGGATTGCTCCTTGGATGGATCACATTCTGGATCCCATCCTCATTGGAGAATATCGAGTAGATTAGTTTCATCTCCACGAGATTACTAAGTTGACTCGATTGTTGGGTAACTGGTGAAGGTTGTAAGGTTCCCTCGGAGGTTTTTCAATTGTACTGATCTATTTTTGAATGTTTTGGTCATTGTATAAGGTCTAGCGAGATGGTGGCAAATTTGCTGAAGAACCTAGAAATTTTGTCGTTGAATTTTAGCACGAGGTTTCCTTCTATAGGTGTATAACCTTGATGTGTTTACCAAATATTATTTTCTTTTCGTTTGGATTATGTATTGGATATAAAACGTCTCTAGGCACTTTTTTGTCAGATGGTATAGTGCGTGTACTCTCTTTAACACAACCTCTTTTGTTTGGATTTCTCTCGTCCTAATGGAATTATAATGCATGAGAATCTTAAGAGTGTGGACTAAGAACTCTATATGCAAGATTGCTTTCTGATCGTACACTAACTGAAACGAGATAAAAACCTATTGTGAGTTTGTACGTCATGTGATATGCCCAAAATACTTTCACTAATTCCCACTAACTCCCCCTAAAATAATCCCACTAAGTGGAATTTAACAATACTATCTTTTTGAGGATTCAAATCAATATCTCATTGACTCGCTCCGCTTGTCCATTTGCTTGAGGATGATATGGTGTAGAGAATCTATGTCTGATGTTGTATGTATTCTGTGATTTTTGTCACTGTGTCATTGACAATCATAGCCTTTTCAAAATGAGTAAGAGCAGCATTTGCTTTGACAACTGACTCAGTCATGGTCCATTTGATTCACGTAGTCTATTGTGACGATGTTATATTTGTGTTAAGGATAACGTGCAGTGGATGAAATCCCCTTGGTCTCGGATCAAGCCCAGAAATCGTCAATTTCTGGAACGTTACCAATGTGGTCAAGCCCTTATCGTTCAAAGATTTACGCTGCTAGAATATATGTGAGCAACATCCTATGTCTGACTTGTGGTTTGCCAGATCTTTGACAAGCATCATAATGAGAGGTACATTTGTATGCATCTTTGACATCACCAATAGCCTATCAAATGGACTATTCATGTTGTAAGATCGGTGGAGAAATGACCTCCTGAAGAATCAACATGGCAAGTGTTGTCGTGCTATGGGATGTCTCATATAGTGAAACAGATCTCCAGAAGACACATGTGTGACATCTCCATAAGAAATTGCACTTGAACTTATCAAGCTGAGTAGGAGTTAAGCTAAGGCTGAGCTAGACAAGTTGAGTTAAAGTATCACTTTGAAGAAGGGTGAAAGTACCAGAATGCAGAGCTCATAGAGGAGAGTGACCTTGTGCCTTCAACTGTGAAAAGTAGTATTCTATGCAATAGTTAGTGTAGTTTTTAAGTCATGAAGAATGTGAAAAAGATAAATCCTTCGATTTTAGCTTTTGACTTGGATCCATAATCTGAAGATACAAGTGCGTAGATGTTAGTGACTATTATAGTTCTGACTCTTCATTCATTAAAAATGGAGCTTAACAGAGAAGTTGACATAGAGAGAGTTAGTAAAGAATGTAGATGTGAATTCCTTTAGATTTGCAAGATCCACAATTTGTAAGATTGGAGATTTGTTCGAAAATGTTTAGTTAATGACGTGTCTATATAATTGAAGTAACCTTATTACTTAAGATTACACCCTGCTGGATGGGAAGATGATCTTAAGGCAAATTCGAGGATGGAAGCTAGAAGCCGGAAGACAAAGTACGCTTCTAAGAAGACGGTGACTATAACCACGGGAAGTGCCAACCACGTACCGACTAAGTAAGGATAAGTATACATAACATACTGTCACCATCATAGTATGTAAGGTTAGGATAGATCGAGGCATTATCTAATCGCGAAGAGAAGACAAAGAAGCTAGAGGCGCGTTAGCACGTTCTTTTCTGCTTCTCTAAATCGATTTGGAAATTTAAGAGGACAATGGAAGCGCGCAGAAGCAAAATACAGTGAGGGAGTGAGAGAGGACTTCTTCCAGTAGGAAGCGCCCTCAAGGTAGAAACGTTGAGAATCCTCACGAGAGTAGAAGATAAGAAATTGAGAGTCGAAGGAGGAAATCGAGAGTGGAAGTTTTGAATTGCAGCAGCTCGAGTTCGATTGTAGAAGCAGTGTTGCAGCAGCTTGAGGTTGGAGGCAGAAGCATGATCGTGGCAAGACTGAAGACATTGAAGGCGGAATCAAAGCATTGGAGCGCGTAAAAGACTGTAGAAGCAATCAGAAGCGTAGCACACTGGAAGCAGTATTGAGGTTCTTTTCACATCTTCTCCCTTCTCTATCGCTTCATATACTTTCCACGCTTCTTGATCGTCTACAAGAAGCCTATCGATCCTTCCCCTTCCTTGGAATTTCTCTGAGAAGATTGGATGCGGAAGCGCTGTCCAATTTTCAATCTCTTCATGAATAACGAAATTGAGCTTCCTCTCTTCTCCATTCCAAAATTATTGGTTCTATCTATCAATTTCTCTACCCTATTGCGCTTCTGCCCCAAAATTTGTGGTCAGAAGACTTGTTTGAATATCTGGACATTTCCATAAGCCGAATATTTGCAATTCACATCAAGTAGTTGGATTGGAATTTGAGTTGAGAGAAGTTTGATGTGAACCCATAGTGAAACTGAGAGTTGGTATTTGTTTCGGGAAGCAAGAAATTAGGAATTGCATCAGTGTCTCCCAAGCTTCATGACTTCTCAAATCCACATCTTCTTAGAGAGCTAGAAGATTGGAAAGGCTGGCAGAATGCGCGAGAAGATGTAAGAGTCCTCCACGGTGTCGAGTTGAGAGTCTTTCTTGGAGAGGGCGGACCTCCTGACTGTGATCGATCAGAGAAAAATGACCAGAAAAGAAAATAGGTTGTTGCTGACGATGTGATCTCAAAACACTGCTCCTTGTGCTCACCAATTACAAAAACAAGCACTCAAACACACCCTGGGAACACACATAGGTCTCTCAAGATTCAATTAACTTTATTACAGTGTCGTCTGCACCACCAATTTCTCCAACTGTACAGAAAATCTCTCTCTTCCTCTCCTGCGCACCTGTCTTCACCCGTCAACCAGTTTTCAACCAAAAGTCTACCAAGTACGTCTCAATCCGAACCTAATAGTGAAATTCGGACCCCTGAATCTTATTCCTCTCTTTGCCTCAACTGAAACTCTCAGAAATTTGATCCAACGTTGATCAAAAGTCCCCTGTAGATTTCCAAACGATCTCTCAATAGAACTTTCTCCTGAGAGTAATTTCTCTCCAGAATAGTTTATTTAAATAACGTCCAAGCCTAAAACTCCTGCCCCTCTTCCTACGATGGTCTCCCAATTCAATCTGTCAGCAATTTGATCTTCCCCCAGCTTCTTAGCTTCTCCTGCGTATTCCGCTTCCGCTCTCTCAGAAAACCTTCCTTTGCAAAAAACTGTCCTCCCCCGATCCCAAGTCGCCGCAGGTATTTTACCTAAAAGTAAAGACCCCAGCTTAAGCTGCCCCCCTGCTATCCTTATCAGCGCAGTCACTTATCAGAAGCAGGGCCTTAGCTAAGCTGCCCCACCTCTTAAACTCTAATTCTCCTCCTTCCGCCTCCGCTGTAATCTTCCGCTTCGAGCTTCTGTTGTAATCTTTCGCTTCCATTGTAGTTTTCCGCTTCCACTGTAATATTCCGCTTCAAGCTTCCGCGATAATCTTCCGCTTCCGCTGTAATATTCCGCTTCAAGCTTCCGCGGTAATCTTCCGCTTCCGCTGTAATATTCCGCTTCAAGCTTCCGCGGTAATCTTCCGCTTCCACTGTAGTTTTCCGCTTCCACTGTAATATTCCGCTTCAAGCTTCCGCGATAATCTTCCGCTTCCGCTGTAGTTTTCCGCTTCCGCTGTAGTTTTCCGCTTCCGCTGTAATATTCCGCTTCAAGCTTCCGCGGTAATCTTCCGCTTCCGCTGTAATATTCCGCTTCAAGCTTCTGCGGTAATCTTCCGCTTCCGCTGTAGTTTTCCGCTTCCACTGTAATATTCCGCTTCAAGCTTCCGCGATAATCTTCCGCTTCCGCTGTAGTTTTCCGCTTCAAGCTTCCGCGGTAATCTTCCGCTTCCGCTGTAGTTTCCCGCTTCCGCTGTAATATTCCGCTTCAAGCTTCCGCGGTTATCTTCCGCTTCCGCTGTAGTTTTCCGCTTCCGCTGTAATATTCCGCTGTAATCTTCCGCTTCAGTTTTCCGTTGTAATCTTCCGCTTCCACTGTAATCTTTCGCTTTAATTTTAAGGCCCCATCTAAAGCTGCTCCTCTGCTGTCCTTATGCGTACATAATATTCAGCAAAAGTTTCCCGTGCCCTCGATGTCATCTTGATGCCACCCTGAATATACTACAAGCCATCCAATGTAGGCCGAAGCCCCAACACTTATGAGGCTGCCCCACAGGGCTCACAGCCCCCCCATATGCGCATCAGGTATCTCCCATAGTATATTCAGGATGGCATGCGGAGGCTTAGGCCATGAAGCCCACGATTAAGGGAGATATCGGTCTCCCGCCCCTAGATATGCAGGACGTGGCTGCATATCCAACATAGACTCCCTTCCAGGAGGCCAACATGCCGGAATAGGAACCAGAGGCCAGGGGGGATTGATCCTGAGACCACTTCCCTCCTAGGCAGGCGCCCTATCACTAGGATGGCCTTTGGTTCCGTTCAAGAAGGTAAAAACTTTTGTACATATGTTTACCTGAAGAAATTTTTCTGTAAGATCTTTACTAGTCTTTCCTACACTAACTTCTCTATACAACTCCGTTTTTAATGAACAAGGAGTCAAAACTATAGTATTTGTGAACACCTACACGCTCACGCTATCCGATTCTGAGTTCGAGTCACGAACCAGAATCGACAGATTTCCCTCTTTCACATATTTCACAGCCTAAAACTCGTACTAACTATTGCTTAAAACACTTTCTATCAAAACTAGAAGCATGAGGTCGCTCTCCCCGTCGAGCTTTGCATTCTGGTGTCTCTCGACTCCTTTAGGGGTGATATTCTAACCCAAGCTTGGGGGCAGCTGTTCAATCATAGCCCCAGCTTAGCTCCTGCCTAGCTTGTTAAGCTGCAGGGCAGCTTCCTTTACACAATATAGAAAAAAAGTCTCTCTGCAATACTTTTCACTGTATAGACCTATGTACAATACGACATTCACCCCCTCCAAACCTGCACATCCTCTGGTATGTGCCAATCCGTCACCGATCCTTGCTCCGAATCGTCCTCGCTCTCTTCGACCGTCTCAGAAAAGTCTTTATTTGCTCCTGTCTGCTCTGAACCTAAGAACTCAGCTAGCTCCACAGTCTCCCCTCTCTTCTTGAATAACTTCACTCGTTTCCCTGCAACTAGAAGCCTTAAAGGCGTGCCATCTAGCTCTTGCAAGGAATAGGTAGCATTCTGATGTACATCAGAGACAAGGTACGGACCAAACCACCTTCTCGAAAACTTTCGAATTGTAGAGTGTTGGTTCTCCAATGTACTGTCGTATACCAACACCCAGTCTCCAACTTGTATCGGTTTTGGTCGAAGTCTATGAGTCTTATCAAACCTCTCCTTGTTCCCAAGTCGAGCCGCCTTCAGTCGTCGCTGCGCTTCAGCGAGATCCTCCTCTCTGCATTCTAGCTGTCTGATTCGTAGTGAGAGAAGCTGCGCACGGTTCACATTGTCCTCCCATGGCAAGATAGCCCAGGTAGGAAAGTCTTCTTCTACTGGCATCATCGGTTTCTGTTCTAGCATTAACTCAACAGGCATGTATCCTGTAGTAGAACAATGAGTTGTTCTATCTGCCCATAAAGCAAAAGGGAGTAACCTAGGCCACTCTCTATGCTTACCATCACACGCTTTCACCAAAGCCTGAACTATTGATGGATGTCCTTGTTCGCTCTTGCCAATCCCCTCTGGATTCATCGCAGTAGTAAGCTTGAGCTTCACACCATATCGAGCAAAAAACTCTTTCGCTTCCGTACCACGTAGTTCTCCCCTATCTGCCCTTAGCCTTCCTACAGACCCATACCTACAGATAATATCTTCAAGAACAAACTTACATATCCCCTCTGTGGTCTTCGTCCTCAAGGCTCGCCCTTCTACAAAGTTGGAGAGATCCTCACGAGCCAAAACCAAATATCGCATGCCCCATAACCCCAGAGGCATTACCACCAAGTCGAGAACCCACTGGAAGTGAATGCAAGGCGGATAAGTTGGCACGAGACCGTCCTTATACCGGATCTTTGAGTAGAACTGACAATGCAAGCAAGAACTGACGTAGTTCACCACATCCTGATACAGACCTTTCCACCAATACCTTTCCTTCAGCTTGACGTAGGTAGCCCAAATCCCTCGATGTCCGGCCCATAAGGTATCATGGAACTCTTTCATCAGTTGCTGCTTAGTCTGCAGATCGTCAACTACTCGTATGAACATCCCATCTCTCCTCTGTGGTCGTCTCCAAAGATACCCATCATGCAGAAGATAGTTGTAAGCTTGTTTCCTTATCTCTCTGAACTCTACTTTGCTCCACCTCTCTTGCCTCTCCAACAAGCTCAGATAATACCCTATGTCACAAAGTCTACCTGTGTAAAGCTCTTCTCTAAACATCAACGGCTCCAAGTTCGTAGCCCGTCGATTAACCTGACACTGAGCATCCTTCCTCTCCTCTTCCTCAGCTTCTGAAATCATGACATCCTCGTCTACAAATCGAGCTCTTGATAACATATCTGCGACCATATTCTCCTTTCCTTTTATATGCTTCAGCTCTGGATTCAAGCTTCTAATATAGGCAATCCAACGTAACATCGCTATGTCTGGCGTGCTACAGTTGGATATCATGCCTAGTAGAAGTAGACAATCCGTCTCTAGGACTACATGAGCACCAATCAGAAACTCACGGTCTGTCTTCATCGCTGTCACCGCTCCCCACAATTCACGCTTCACCTGAGGATAATCTCGTTGCCTGTCTGTCAAGATCCTAGCTCCAAACCTAGAGGTAAACCGCATACCCTCCGCATCATCTTGACCTATTGCCCAGCCAATCGCCTTTGGACTAGTATCTACTGTAATAGTGACAGGTCTCCCACACCCATAGTCTACTTTTCTCAGAACAGGTGGAGACTGTAGAGCCTCCTTCAGCCTATTCATAGCTTCTCTATGGACTGAGGTCCATACAAACCTCTTACCCTTCCTCAATAATGCATACAAAGGCTCAGCAACATGAGCATAATGAGGAATGGATAAACGATAAAATACACAAGCACCTAGAAAGCGTCGAACCTCCGTGATGTTCTTACAGTCTGCCATCCTAGCTATAGCTTCAACCTTCTCCGGATTTGGTCGCCTTCCAAAAGCACCACACAGATGTCCAACCACTAAAATCTCAGACACACCAAACTTGGACTTAGCTCCTGACAGGGTGAGATGCACCTCCTCCAGTCGAGTCAAGATACGTTCTACATCCCTGATATGGTCTGTAACAAACCTTCTACATCCATTCGCAAGTACTGCTTCATTCTTGTCTTCAACCGCGCAACCCTTTATAGGAATATCGTCTAGAAATGGAATGGTAACATCAGGCACAAACTCCCTTAGTACCTTATGCATCGCGTTCTGCATATGAGCCACCGAGTTCGTTGCTCCTTGTGGAAGAGTACACATCCGCATCAATCCCAGGGGCGTACGCATAGTAGTTAAATCTCTACTCTCCACAGCCAGCTGGAACTGATCATAACCAGAATATAGATCTCCTATCGAATAGATAGCTCTCCCTGCAAATGCCTCTGCTACCTCTTCAATCACAGGACCCGTCCCAACGTTTCGTATGGTTACGTTATTCGCAGGCTGTAAGTCTTGAATAAAACGCAAAGCTCCTGACTTCTTGGGTACAGTGAACCACCTGCTAGAATATGGCCCCATAGACGGCTCAAGTATCCCCATCTGTACCTTCTCCTTCAACAACTCGATGAGTTTAGGCAACAAAGCACGAGGGACTGGGATCGGTTTCAGGTCCCAAGGCACATGAGGGATTGTGAATATAACCATAGGCGCTATAACCTTTGGGTCTACACAACCTATCTCCTCTGCTGAAAAAGAGAATGCTTTATCATGCTTCACTATCATCTGTTCAAACACTGCCTTCTCGTCCTCAATCAAGAAATCACCCCCTCCTATCTGGAGCTCCTTCAATGTCTCCTCAGTAAACTGGTGCCCTACTCGCCTATGATCACGCAAAATAGGCTCAATCCCCACTAGCTGTACTTGCTGCTGGGAGTTAGCAGGTAGTTGAGCTGCTACCGGTCTTACCTTTCTCAGTACAGATTTGTACTTCGCATGGACATCTGCTTCCTGAGGGAGTGCACACCAACAACTTGCTTCTCTCCCTTCATTATTCTGCATTGGATGAGGAAAGAACTGCACGTATGTAGCAATCTCCTCATATATGCGTCGAGAGTGGATAGGGATCACCGCCACACTATTTTTCCCTTCCACCAATCCACTCACATTATCTAACCAACCGACAATTGACTGTACAGACATAAACTCTTCAAACAACCCAGAAACCACTTCGTCTTCAGGTAGAACTCCTACACGCCACAACTCTGATACCTGTTTCACCACCCATCTTTTTGTATTTTTCTCCATATCTTCAACTCTTGTAAATCGACTCCACCCATCTGCCTCAAACATCAGCAATCCAGACTGCCAACTCTGTACACCACACTTGTCTCCAGACCTCTGTACATGTCTCGCTTCCAACTCTGACGGGACCTCAACAGTAGGTTCTTCACCCCTGTCTTCCCGCTCTACAGGAGTGGAATGTGAAAACCCTTACATCTCTTCGTATGAGAATCTCTAAGGGTTTGTCGGTTTCGTTCATGTCTTGAACGAACCGTTAAAAACTGTACTGAGTACTTGTCATCAGGACTCCGAACTCTGGCATAATGAGACCCATCGTTCATCACCTTTGTCTCCATTCGAACAGCGGTGATGTATGGTTGGTCCAGTATGACAGGATAGGAGGCAGACGACTGTACAAAGAAATGCTGATCAACCTCTACATCTCCAATCTTCACACGCATATTAGGACAAGCTCCGTATAACTCACCCTTCTGATTATTTGCTGCACGGAGTACCCAACCATGATTCCTTTCGATTGGCCACTGCCCCTTCTCATACACCTCCTTGGAAATGATGTTGATCTCCGACCCGTGATCCACAAGTGCATGTACTGGCTCAGAAAGTCCCCCAAGTCGAACCTGCGTCTCAGTTGTCGCTCTTGCCCAGTGCTTTTCTTTGAAATCGCTGTCCGCGCTTGACATATCCTCCTCATACTCTTCATCTTCATTCTCAATAACAGCAGGACCAGCAACCCATACCTCATACTTATCACCTCTGAACGGATCAACACCAATAGAATCTACTGCCCCAACCATCTGACTATTTACTTGTTCAGTCAATATCTGTCTCTTTCTCTTCATGATGTCTATTATCAACTCATGAAACTCTCTCTTTGCGATACCAAGCACTTCACGAAGAGTAAACTCAACTCTAGCATCCAAAATACGTTGTTCTAGAACAGCACGCAAGTCTGTTGTTGTCTCGATGTCTGCCGCTAACTTGTAAGTTGGAGCTTTCCCCTTCTCCTGTGCTGTAAACCTTTTCCCCCGCACTCTATCCGTAGCAGTAGGCTCTTGTGATAAATCATGTACACCTTCCATAGGATCTACTGTAGGTGGTGGTGTTGTAGAGGTAGAGGGCATATCCTCTGCAGCAGGAGACCTTCCAGTTGGTATAGTTGGTGATGGTTCTGCTGCTCTCCTTCTTGTAACTCTTCGACGATCACTGTCCTCTGGTATCCCTGCATCTAAATCAGAAGCGTCCCTTCTTCTTTTGTCTTCGATCATGGCATCTTGTTCACCACTCGTCTCTAAAAACGCTCGAATAGAAGTTGCATCTACTGGGTCTCTCCATCCAGTAGCTCTCCTAATGCTTTCTGCACCTCTCTTCATCATTTCAACTGAAACCTCATTAGCCTGCTCAACCATGGTTGGATTAGCGCGTACCTCAACCTTCCCAGTATACACATCAGCCTCTGCAGAACCCGCAGTCATCGCTGTAGTATTCGCGCCAGTAAGTGCTGGAAGAGAACTCCTCATTCCTCCTCTCCCAAAATATGTGTTGAGAGGCTGCCCCGTGGCGGTTAAATACAACCTGTTATTCTGATAGTTGACTACGCCCTCTCGCAAGGCAACCGCCAAATCTTGACAGTCTCCTCTAAGATGATCTGGGCTATCGCACCAAATACATCTTCTGGTAAAGGTTCCTCCTACAGGTCGAGCACCTGGAGCAACAAGTCGTTGGTCTCTCCTCAAGTCTGCCATCTCAACCCTCAAATCTCTCAGCTGTTGAGTGAGTTCTTCTATCAAGTTATGTTGATTTCGGTTCTCCACATGTCGCTGCTGCTGTCTAGGTCCTCTCTGTGCTGGGATAGGTACTGCAGGCACTTGAGGAACCACTTGAGGAACCACTATGGGTGCTTGAGGAATCACTATGGGCGCCTGAGGTATTGTAGGAGGAGCTATATGAACTGGAGGAGCTAGTCTTTGCTCTGGCAAGGTCTCCAGCTGCAACACCATCCTATCACGACGTTGCCTAGCAAGGGTGGATACTGATTCTTCCACTCTCCTCCAATCAGATGTAACTCCCCCTTCAGTCCCTCGATCAGCCAACATGAAACAAAGCCTATCTGCTGTGAACTCATCCAGAGCCCCCAAGAACAACTCCGTCTTCCTAGCATCCAGCGTCAACTTCTCTAGACCAGAAAGCTGAGAGTACCTCTTCTCAAACTCACGAATTACCTCATTCAATCCCATGGAACGTCCAGGCTGACGCTCTATCCAGTCCATGAGAGTTCTTCTGGTGACTCTTTCAGAGTCCTCTTCTAGAAACTCTTCTCTTAATGCACGCTCAAACAAAGTCCACCCACCTAGATGTCTTCTCTGTAAATTTCTCACCTTCTCTCTCAGTTCAGGGACAACAGTCAACTCAAAGCTTAGAATTACCTCAATTTCAGGTGCCCTGACCAACTCCATCTCACCCACATACTCCCGTAGGTACCTAGTAACATCTCTTCCATCAAATCGTCCACACCGACCAACAATTGCTTGTAATGCTCTTGTGGACTTCTGCTCAGCTCCCCCAATTGCAGGCTGCTGCTGAATCAAGGCAGCCAACGCCTGAAGAATCTGAGACGTGTCTACAGCAGGCTGTGCTGTTGCTGTTGGGGCCACCGTAGGCCCTCCTTGAGAGCCAATTCCATCTTGACCAGGAGTCCCTTGAACAGGAGCACCTTGAGCAGCAGCTACACCTTGTACGGCAGCACTGTGATCCATCTTCTCAATTCAGTCAATTCTCCAAATCAATCACCCCAATAGCTCTCAGTGGAAGCACCAGATGTCGAGTTGAGAGTCTTTCTTGGGGAGGGCGGACCTCCTAACTGTGATCGATCAGAGAAAAATGACCAGAAAGGAAAATAGGTTGCTGCTGACGATGTGATCTCAAAACACTGCTCCTTGTGCTCACCAATTACAAAAACAAGCACTCAAACACACCCTGGGTACACACATAGGTCTCTCAAGATTCAATTAACTTTATTACAGTGTCGTCTGCACCACCAATTTCTCCAACTGTACAGAAAATCTCTCTCTTCCTCTCCTGTGCACCTGTCTTCACCCGTCAAGCCAAAAGTCTACCCAGTACGTCTCAATCTGAACCTAATAGAGAAATTCGGGCCCCTGAATCTTATTCCTCTCCTTGCCCCAACTGAAACTCTCAAAAATCTGATCCAACGTCGATCAAAAGTCCCCTGTAGATTTCTAAACGATCTCTCAATAGAACTGTCTCCTGAGAGTAATTTCTTCCCAGAATAGTTTATTTGACGACGTCCAAGCTTAAAACTCCTGCCCCTCTTCCTACGATGGTCTCCCAATTCAATCTGTCTCCAATTTGATCTTTCCCCAGCTTCTTAGCTTCTCCTGCGTGTTCCGCTTCCGCTCTCTCAGAAAACATTCCTTTGCAAAACTGTCCCCCCCGATCCCAAGTCGCCGCAGGTATTTTACCTAAAAGTAAAGACCCCAGCTTAAGCTGCCCCCCTGCTGTCCTTATCAGCGCAGTCACTTATCAGAAGCAGGGCCTTAGCTAAGCTGCCCCCCCTCTTAAACTCTAATTCTCCTCCTTCCGCCTCCGCTGTAATCTTCCGCTTCGAGCTTCTGTTGTAATCTTCCGCTTCCATTGTAGTTTTCCGCTTCCACTGTAATATTCCGCTTCAAGCTTCCACGATAATCTTCCGCTTCCGCTGTAGTTTTCCGCTTCCGCTGTAATATTCCGCTTCAAGCTTCCGCGGTAATCTTCCGCTTCCGCTGTAGTTTTCCGCTTCCGCTGTAATATTCCGCTTCAAGCTTCCGCGGTAATCTTGTGCTTCCGCTGTAGTTTTCCGCTTCCACTGTAATATTCCGCTTCAAGCTTCCGCGATAATCTTCCGCTTCCGCTGTAGTTTTCCGCTTCAAGCTTCCGCGGTAATCTTCCGCTTCCGCTGTAGTTTCCCGCTTCCGCTGTAATATTCCGCTTCAAGCTTCCGCGGTAATCTTCCGCTTCCGCTGTAGTTTTCCGCTTCCAGCTTCCGCGGTAATCTTCCGCTTCCGCTGTAATCTTCCGCTTCAGTTTTCCGTTGTAATCTTCCCCTTCCACTGTAATCTTTCGCTTTAATTTTAAGGCCCCATCTAAAGCTGTTCCTCTGCTGTCCTTATGCGTACATAATATTCAGCAAAAGTTTCCCGTGCCCTCGATGCCATCTTGATGCCACCCTGAATATACTACAAGCCATCCAATGTAGGCCGAAGTCCCAACACTTATGAGGCTGCCCCACAGGGCTCACAGCCCCCCCATATGCGCACCAGGTATCTCCCATAGTATATTCAGGATGGCATGCGGAGGCTTAGGCCAGGAAGCCCACGATTAAGGGAGATACCGGTCTCCCGCCCCTAGATATGCAGGACGTGGCTGCATATCCAACATAGACTCCCTTCCAGGAGGCCAACATGCCGGAATAGGAACCAGAGGCCAGGGGGGATTGATCTTGAGACCACTTCCCTCCTAGGCAGGCGCCCTATCACTGGGATGGCCTTTGGTTCCGTTCAAGAAGGTAAAAACTTTTGTACATATGTTTACCTGAAGAAATTTTTCTGTAAGATCTTTACTAGTCTTTCCTACACTAACTTCTCTATACAACTCCGTTTTTAATGAACAAGGAGTCAAAACTATAGTATTTGTGAACACCTACACGCTCACGATATCCGATTCTGAGTTCGAGTCACGAACCTGAATCGACAGATTTCCCTCTTTCACATATTTCACAGCCTAAAACTCGTACTAACTATTGCTTAAAACACTTTCTATCAAAACTAGAAGCATGAGGTCGCTCTCCCCGTCGAGCTTTGCATTCTGGTGTCTCTCGACTCCTTTAGGGGTGATATTCTAACCCAAGCTTGGGGGCAGCTTGTCAATCATAGCCCCAGCTTAGCTCCTGCCTAGCTTGTTAAGCTGCAGGGCAGCTTCCTTTACACAATATAGAAAAAAAGTCTCTCTGCAATACTTTTCACTGTATAGACCTATGTACAATACGACAACGGGTCTCTTCTGTCTGACTCATAGCAGCCTATTCCTTCTTCTTCCCGAACTTTAGAGGAGAATTATGAGAAGTCTTGTTGGCAGAATCTGGAGAGAAATGTCAAGGGTAATGTCTTCCCTGTATGCAATAAGCTTCTTCTGAGAGTGTATGCGAGGTGAGAAGTCGGAAAAATAGAGTGTGAATGTTCCGTGTCTGTTGCGAGGTTAGATTGCATGTAGGAAGTCAAAGATAAATGAGACCAGTGATGGGAGACGGGCTGCGAGAAGTCTTCTGAAGACATCAGTTAACCAGAAGCTGTCTTGGGAGTCTTCCTGAAGGTCACTGTCATCAAAAGGGTCTTCAGCCTTCTTCTGATCCATTCGTAGACTTTGCTTCTCACATATCTTGTCATCTTCTGTTTTGAAGTAGGATGAATTGCAAGGTGGATTGTCTTCTTAGGAATCCATGCGATGCTTTGCTTAGTTAGGATTGCGTAGATATAGCTTGGAAGACGTGATGTACTTAGGAAGCACTGTTAGAATTCTGGAAGACAGAATAGCTGTCTTCTGGAAGTGGAAGCTGGACTGTGAGGACCTGGTAAGAGTTGAGCCTTCGGCTCATAGCAAATATGCGTGGTATAGAGTAATAGAAGATCAAAATATCGATGCATCCTCGAGGGTTAGGTTACCGCAAGCAGAGTTGATCGAGGCCAAATCTTTCATCAAGGAGTTGGGTCTCGACTTCTTCACTTGGGATTGGAACCTCGCGGACCAAGGTCTGTTGGAAGAGATCTAGACAGCATTGTCCCCTCGAAACCGTATACCTATCAAGACAATGGTCGTCCGAGGAAGATCATCTTTGTGGACGGTAGAGTGGTGGCGTAGAGCTTTTTATCGACTTGAATCAGAGAACCGCAGATATGAGCTCGAGAAGGAGAAGATTCTCACGATTATCTTAGAGAAATGACATGTACATGAGAGTACTACATGCTTCTTCCTGAAAGATCGACATGGGAGGAATGGATGGAAGGTGGAAGCCTACTGAGAACCGAAGAAATGTCTTCTGGGGGAGCTGTACCTTCATCTTTTCCCAAGGGAAAGACTCAGAAGGTTAGATATCTTGGAGACCAAGACGTGGAGTTCTTAGAAGCTGTTTGGGCAAGAGAGGTCATCAACTGAGGAGCCTTCTTCCAAGTCTACGTCCATGCCGAGTTAGTGTACTCGGGCACCCCAGCAGGATAGCATCTTACCCCCTTCTTCTGCTATCTGTATGTGTCCAAAGGGAGAATAAGTTGGTCAAGTATAGACCGACGAGACAGCGAGAGATCAAGGAAGAGACCTTGGAGGAAGAAGACTGAGCAGCTGCCATGTCTTCCCCTCCCACTCTAGTGTCTCAGGAGGGACCAGACACTCATCAGAAGACGATTACTGTCGAATCCAGTGATACGGAAGACTCGTCGTCGTCACTGAGGATAGGACCTAGGAGCATCCCTAGGAAGAGCACATCTTTCTCTATCATTCACTCCGGATCCGAGTTGGATTTGCATGAAGACACCCCCGGTACCAAGATCACCAGGAAGACAACTTTTGTGACCACAGTCTTCTAAAGATTCCAGAAGCCAAGACTTGGATTGATGTTCCGACTGCGACAAGAGGATGCGCATTGAAGAGGACTGCTTCTGTAGTGAAAAGAGACCTTTCACCCGGAAGACATTGAGAGTAGCGTCTTCTCGAGCGCAGAAGGAGAAGATCATTGTGGTGGAAGAGATACAGATGCTTCTAAAAGACAGGGAAGCCGTTACATACGGATTTGTGGACATGAATCTGTCTTTTGCGAGAAGACTCCTGGAGGAGTTCAGCGCCTTCTTCAGCGCACAGATTCAGTCAACGATGGAGTTGGTGGAGAGGCAAGCGATGGCTCAAGAGAAGCCGCTTCAGCCTAGATTTGATCTTCGGATCTTGATTCAAGAGGAGGAAGCCTAGAAGGAGAAGTTGGAAGCTAACCTCCGCATCGAGGAGAAGATTGCCATGAAGTATAAGACGAAAGCTTCTGCTTCTGTCAAGGAGTTGGCACAGCTACGGAAGAGCAACCAAGAGTTGCAGATGCGACTTCAGCAATGCGAGCAAGAAGTTATGTGGATAGGGATAAGTTAACTGATCTAGCATAAGAGAAGAAGACTTGGAGTGCACTGGGGGTAGAAGCGGAAGCCAAGGCCGCAGAGGAGAAGAAGCAGCGAGTAGAAGCAGAAGCTCGAGCCAAGGAGATTATGGCACAGATGAGAAAAGCGTTTTGGAAGAAGTTCAACTTCACTACGGGAAGGAAGCTTATGACCCTAGCTCGTACATGGGATGACGCTTCCAGAGAGATGTTGGTGGACTGCAAGGATAGTGTGCTACCTGGATCGACAGGTCAAGGATTTGAAGACTCTCTACGATCTTCTCTCGATTCTTCATCATGCAGCTACGTCTTATGGTGCACTCGAATCAGCCATTGTGGAAGACCTCGACATGGAGGAGTTCGACCTCGCTGTCCACTTGGTGATGACAGCGTTGCCGAGAAGAAGAGCGAGGAAGCCCCGGAAGACAAGACGTCTTCTGGAAAACACAGAAGAGATGGCTTCCTAAGTGTTCAGAGTGGAGAAGATGACTATCTCTGACTCCTGTGAGATTGCCCTAGCTCCCAGCATCGAGCAGAAGAGTCATGAAATGCAAGTGGGTTCGGCTTCCCAGAGACATCTTCTGATTTTCGAAGCCATGCCAGAAGTGCACATGATTTGCATTGAGGAGGATGCCACCTCAGCCGCACTAGAGGTACCAACAGGACCACCCACGGTGCCAGAAGCCAAATTAGAGGGTCAGACAGATGAGGGTCCGTGGAGATTACACCTAACGATCAGGAATAGATAGTAGAGGTAGTTAGCTATTATTACCTTGGTTATTTTGTAGGAAATCAGAGTCTGCTATTTTAAGATGGGCAACTCTCTCTTTATATTTTTAAGTGATTCTCCATGTGACAGAATAAGCAGCGATAGGAGTAGGATTACTTTCTAAACTGAGGAGAACCGAAGTCTGGAGGTGGTGGTCTTCTGATAGCGCCTCATTTGTCTCTGGACTGTGAGTTGCGATCGGAAAGGATCTCCCTCCTATGACTCAAGACAATTGTATAAGATCGATGTCAATATAGAATTTTATAACACATACATATACACACACTACATGCGCAGAATTGGATTACGCACAGAGTAGGTTTGCACCTCCGCTCCCAGAAGAGGATCGTAAGGATGTAGATAAGAGTAGACAGCCTAGACAGAGAACGGCATCATCGTACAATCATGCTTCTAAGCTGGTGTGTCGAGGGATAGTGATAGAAAGTGGATGGAGTAAGCTTTCAGAAGCCAATGTAACTTCTTCTCGTGGATTGGATTTCAAATTTTCATTGCAGAAGTTTTGTCTGTGTCTTCTGAGGAGTGGGGTTCATCGAATTCTTACCCAATTGTCATGAGAAGCCTTCTTGTTCAATGGCGGTGATTGTTAGAAGCTGTGCAGAGTCCAAGCTTGTCTCATCCGGTGAAGCACGTCAAATCCACACACGGACTGACCATGAGAGATTGGTCCCTTGAGTCAGAGTAGTCGGAGCAAAGACAAAAGAAGCCAGAAGCCTTCTTTCCACAGCAGAAGACGTCATCCTCGATTGGAAGACTGTGTAACTGGAAGCAGATCTCTGGTCTTCTTCCTCAATTTACTACAAGCAAGGATGGCTTGTTAGTCAAGATCCGAACTAGAAGCCTGTCAGAATCTTAATTTCTCCCTTTGTCTTTGTTTCCTCTTGTTTGGATTTTCTCTTCTTCTCTCTCTTCTCTCTTTTTCTCATCTTCCTCTCTTCTTCTATTTGGTTTCTGAAGCTTCGTTTGGGTATCAATGGATGTGAATGTCGTTGTAGTGCCGTCGGAAGATCGTTTAAGTAGACAGAAACCTATGAAGACTACACGAGACATACACCTTATGATTAATCTAACCCGTTGGAGAATCGTAAGAGCAATGTGTGATAAGGAATAGTAATTTGACATCTACGAAGCAGGGATGGTCTTCTAGAGGTCTCATAAGCCGAGTTGAACCCTCAGAAGCCGAGAAGTGCTTCCAGAAGTCGACATGAGAAGACTGGAAGCCGTGACTTAGAAGCAGTAATCATCTTCCGGACTTCTCAGTGGGTAATTGTGTGATATTTTAGATAGTAATTGTATGTTAATGTCTATAGCACCTTCTGAAGGGTTTGGAAGCCGTGTGGTGTTGTGAGAAGAAGAGATTTCCTGATGAAATCTTGGTGTTTGTGAGTTTGAACAGATCTTAGAACTTAGAGCAGCATAACTAGTGTAAATCTTCTTGCGGAACGAAATTGTTTATGCTATAATGAGCTAAAAGAGAAATCCTGGGACACTACACTTATTTATGAGTTTTAATTCTCTGTTTAACGAGAACAAAGGTCATCCTCAGTGGTAGAGAACCCCACGTAGGAAGAAGAGATCTCACGATCAAATCCTCAAATCCTCCTAGCATGTGTTCCTTATTCTTGCATGTTGGCCTCGTGGATGGTAGTCTATGTTGGATATGTAGCTATGTCCTGCATATCTAGGGACGGAGGACCGATATCTCTCTTAGTTGTGGGCTTCTTGGCCTAAGCCTCCACATGCCACTCCGGTTATAGGTCGAGTTACCTCGTGCAGCTATGGAGGGGTTGTAAGCTCGTGAGGTGACTTCATAACTGTAAATTCGATCTACACTGGATGACTTGCACTATAACAAAAGTGGCATCAAGAGCAGAGAAATTTTAATTAACAAGGGCTTAGCTTAGCAGGGGACATGCTTGGTTGATAAGCAGGTTTGCTTAGAAAGACCCTAGCTTAGCTGAGACATTAGGGAAGAAAATTGTCACATCGCACGATGGAAGAGGATGCTTTTTATCACCAAGGAGAGTCATCGTCGTGCACGAGAGGAAGACAAGGATTGAAGGGATAGGATTTTTGAGGATTTAAAGTGAGAAGGTCGCAAGAAGAGAAATAAAATATTGGAGATCAAATTCCGTCTATTGTTGTATTTGGAGGTAAATCTGCCTTCTAGTGAATGAAAACTGATCTTATTGAGTAGGGATCTACTGTCAGACAAAAATTGATATTTACGGAAGACTTTGGTTGTCGCAGATAAGTTGGTTGAGTCTTGTCTTCTCATTCAATCTCTACCCTCGCAATTAATCATAGTTAGGAGGCTCACCCTTCTTGAGAAAGACTCTTTTTGACAACGTGCAAGACAATGTTGACATTCGATGTTTGGACACAACGATATATTCATAGAGGATACAGATTGTCATGGATTAATGTGAAGGGAGCAGTAGATTGTTGAAACTTGGCTTATTTGGAAGGTTGAACCATTGAGGGTGTATTCTTGTAATCATGGAACATTTTAATTGATCCAACCAAGATCTTCGATTAGTTATCTCAATGATGTGAAAGAGGAAAGAGTCCCAAGGGTTTGTATCTATTGAAGTTACCTCTTGATCTCTTAGAAGACGAGACAATAAGTCAGTGTTGAGGTGTTTTTCCGGTCAATAAGGTGAACTCTTGCAGAAGTCACATCCAGCGGACCAATCATCCTAAGTGTGTTTGTGATTGACTTTGTATTTTGATGCGTCATGGTCGACATGAAAGACGAAGGGATTTTTCAATAAGCAATGTCATGATTTTTGCATGGCAAAAATCATATCCAAACATTTTCTTTTCATGGTTGAGTAATTGCACTTCGTGTCACTGAGCTGTCGGCTAGCATAGTACATCAAGTGATCCTTCTGTTTGTCGTCCAAATGGGACAGTATAGCTCCTATAGCGTACTGGATGTATCGACATATACATGAAATGATATGCTCCAGTTCGATGAGCATAACATATAGGCTTTGATTAACTTATCATTGAGGACTTCAAATGCATGTTGGCGTACTTGTGTCCAACTATAAAAGGACCATTAGATGGACTGCCACAGCGGCATAGGAAGAGATGAACCATAGGTAGTATCATGTGCAACCACAGAATTTTCTAACCTCCTTGATGTTTGAAGGGGGAGGCATTCATGCAATTACTTGTACCTTTCGAGGATCGACCATTAGTCCATTCTCGATTACAATAGATCTTAGTAGAGGACTGCAAGATACTGAGAAGAGGCACTTAGTTGGGTTGCGAGAGATGTGTGCTTCTCTACAGACAGAGAAGATACTACGGAGATGATGTAGGTGATTGCTCCTTCTTACTGTGTACACAGAGATCATCAAGACTTAATTCTAAGATTTCTCGAAGGTGCGAGAAGAACTATATCATGTAGCGTTGGAAAGTCGGTGGTGCATTTTGGAGTCCAAAGGCATCATATGATATGCAAACATATCTCATTTTGTAACGAACGTGATTTGTATCTAGTGCTATGACGATCTGATATTATCCAGAAAACTCATTCATGAATGAGAAGATCTCACTTTTCGTGACATTGTCAGTATCAATCTGAAAAAAAGTATTGAAAAATGTCTAGTACTGTGAAGCGATTCAACCTTTTGAAGTCCACACACATTCGTATTTTAGAAGAATTTTTTTTAGGAGCTATTGTGATGGGCTTATCCATTCTGTTTCTTTGGACGGATAGATGAAGCCGCATGTAAATAGCTTATCGATCTCTTCTCTGACGAGTGTTGTTTATTTCGGGTTAAGTCGGTACAGCATCTGGTACAGTGGGATGTGATGTTGGAACTTGATTGGAGGAATATCTTACAATTTTGTGTAATCAAAGATGTCCCGGAATTCTTGAAAGAGAGTTTGAAACGAGTTGATCTGTTTTTCAAGTACATTGCTAGATACTTTAAGATACATGGGATGTCGCTTACCTCTACTGATTTCGACCTCCTAACATGTTTTGTCAACTGATAAGTGAAGTGGGTGAGAGAAGGTCTCAAGTTCAGTAGGTAAAGTCATGAAGAAATCATCTGATTCTTCCTCTTGTAAATGATCCCTCTGAGTTCCAACCGTTTGTTGATCAAAAGATGACTCAAGGATGCTGATCCCTAGATCTATCAGTCCTCCTCTTCGTTTTCACTTGAGTCAAGTATCTTGAATTCATCCATTCTGTTCCGAGCTTCTTCATACTCGGCAGTGTACACGTTTGGACGTATTTTAATCATAAAACATGAAGCAATTCATGTTGAATGTCGTCATGATCATCAATGGGATGCAAGTCAAATATGGAGTGTGTAAGCTCATCCTCGTTATCAGCAAGAGAGTCATCATGCTCAATATTGACTGGTTATGATTGGTCCCTATCTTGAGTTTTCTTGTCCTCTAGGAAGTATGGACATCAGCTGCTATCAGCCAAGGCATCCTTAACAGAAGAGGGAAATGATGAGCATTCATTGATGTTGGAGTTATATCATGTTATATATCCTCATTTTTTACTTTCCAAAGTGAGGAGATGACGTCAAAAATTAACAAAGTACTTTAAGACAAAGCAGGAGAGAAAGTGAAGACTTCGTGCAAATCTGGGATTGTGAGCAAACTTTGTGGTCACATGACCTAGAGTTAGAACGAGACACCATGAACAAGATGATCGGATGGAGATATAGGTGGTCAAAGCAAAAGAAACGAAGACTTCGACGATCCAAGAAATCGTAAGATTTCATAACAAAGTGGGATCGACATTAACTTTGTACTTCATCACAAACAATATACTTCGGCGAATGAGCTTCTGATTATAATTTAGGATGAGATGGAAGTCGGTAAAGGATCCTTCGATAAAGAGTATGGTAGTTAAAGTAACTAAAAAAATAATGCGAATATTAAGTACATTGAGGAGATTGTGAAGATTTTTCTGAGGGATGTCACCATCCATCTAGTACCAAATTATGTGAAATAACAAGATAAAATATTTCAAGAAAGATATGTAGAATGAAGAATACATAAAATATCAAATACTGGTAGAAATAAATTAAATATACAATAAAAAAGATAAATTAAATATTCAAAAAACTCAAAGTTGTATCATTTGGAACTAATCAAAAGACACTATCTCTCACATAACCTTGAGGGAATTTTTTAATCTTTAAATTAACCAAACTCTGGAGGTCTAAAATTGATAATCGTTATATATGAATGAGATACTTTCATTCATAGTTTTGTATAGAGTTACAATATCTAAAACTTCTTTCATAATAATCTATTTCATTTTCATTCAACATTTTCTGTTATCAAATGAAAATATAATAATAAAGGTATCTAAACTATGTTTTTGAATTTTTTTCCAGAATTTATGTAGGCATTGTGTGTGTCTTTTTTGTAGTGTTACCTATGAAATTTCCTAGTTCGTTGTGGTATGAGTTGGTTTCGGTGATGAAAATTTTTCTCGCTTACATCTGAAATTTGGGTAAGAATTTTGGGATAAACCAGTAGCTGCGAAGTGGATCTCCTATGAAGTTATTTTAAGGACAAATTTATCATGCATAAGTGTTTCTTTTTAAGATGTTTTCTTCTTTGGATGAATGTCTTATTAGTAATGAACCTGTAGTTATTGACTTCACACTTTGTAGGAAGTAGTTCTTGAGAGTATCCGTAGCAAGACATCTTAGTATGGAAATACTTAGTTTTTATGTTGATATCAACTACTTAGTAGCACCTCACGAGTATCATTTTTGTTAAAATAGTTTATATGTGGCTCTGTTTATTGTGTGTGGAGGAGTTCCTTGACTTGTATAATATTTGTTATGTTTTTTATATCATGTTTTTCAACTATATATTGTTGGATAGACTTAGTCTGAATTCTACATGGAGTGATTTTTTCTCACGAGAATAAAAGATAACTACAAAGAATTACTAGTGTGATATCTTTATTATATTTGGATAGTATTTAGTTACATCTATGTGAGAATGATCTTACTGTTACAATTTAGAGCATCTTTTGATTTTGTTGTGTGTTACAAAGTACCATTCGATTTGTGAAATTCAAATTCAAAAAATACTAACTTACTTAGTGACTAGAGTACTGAAAACAGAATTCATTACACATGAGTTTTATTAATCCTTGTCCTCAACGTCTTCAAAGTCTCTGAAATTCTTCTCTGAATTCTGTCAAACACTATTGGTAGAGATTTTTCGTCATTGGCTTATTGAGCATATGTCCCCACACTCTTTTTGTACTATTACTTCATACAACATTACGTCCTCGTGATGGAAGAGGAAAACAATATCTTCCATTACCACAAACGTGAACACCAACCAGATGTTTACGGCTTAGTTGATAGAACTGGATTGTATCATCGATGTTTATGGATTTCTATTTTGCAAGCGCTAAGACAAATGAATTAACAAATTTCTACATATAACTGAATAATATGCATGCTCGATGAACTTCTGAGAACTTTTGCTCGCTAACCGTTATCAGAGAAATATATAAAAATTTATTAAAAATCATATACCAAGTGATAAAAATAATAAAAATAATTTATAAATATTAAATGTTAGTCCATGCCCGGAAACGTGAGAAGCTCATGATATAAATCATAAGTCATGAGTAGACTGCAGCCATTCTAAAGATACAAGTCTGGAAACCTGAAGTTATTAATGTGTTAATTTATTGTGAGTTTAATTTACTATCTAATATTTTCTGTACAAAGTGTTTGATAATAAATTAAAATTCTGCATATTTACCTCTTAATCGGAAGATGGAGGAGATGAATATGCACTAGTGCTCACTAATTGAATAATATGCATGCTCGATAAACTTTTGGGGAACTTTTTCTCTTTTAATAATAAAGGAAAAGATATATATATTAAATAATTATATATGTGATATACCTATTAAATATAATAATATATATTCTAAATAATTAAAATAATTAAACTATTTGTAACTGATATATGTTAGCTGTATCAACAGTCGAGGGAGCCATACTTAACCCATGAGTGCAGGGGTCCAGACGTGCCTTGGAGAATATAAGCGCAACAGCTTGCTCAACTCAAATAATAAATTGATCAACCGATTAATTTATTACATCACCCCTCCGGCCAGAAGGGTAAAGTAATAAATTAAACCGCCTGTGCATAATTCCTTCTTCTGAACTTTGAAAGAGATATAATTTATGCATGGTGCTAAATGCTCAATGTCTATATATTATTGAATAGAGGCAACAGAAGCGAACTTACTCGCAGCCTTTGATTTTAAGCCAGCCGAAAATATCAAGACTATCAAACCAACCGACACCAAAACCCCAACCACTGTCGGATTCATTTTTGTGCTTCTCCGGCTCGCCTGCAAAGTCCTGGCAAAGATAGAGATTCCAATCAATTTTATACAAGAACTTACGAGATTCCTCTCGAAGTTCTTGTATAAACCTCTATCATTCTATGGATGAGAAGTGCAACTTGGTGTCAACTAGAATTTATATCCTTGCAATATTAGAGAAAGCTTATAACATTGTACCGCTATCTCCGAAACCCATTCATCCATATGGTCAATCTCACTTATTTTGTTATTGGTTCGACTACAGATAACTCAAACATACAACTAAGAAATATCCTATATATATGGTATTTCATTCTCTCTAAAACTTATCTTCGATGGTGAAATATTTAATCTTCCAATATGTCTAAAGTTGATTTGTTATCTAACCTCACTTGCTTGATACATGCCATTTGTACTAACATGTATCTTATCAAATAGATACAAAAACCCGGAGTATCAAAGTTATCACATGTGTTTAGTATTCCTTTTTCCCAACATTTCATCTCAACTAATGTAATAAATAGGTGCGGACTCCGGCTTGTAAGTTATTATTTTACACTTAAGGGATAATTTATTTTAATTTTGTTATACTAAAAAACATATAAGCGCTTTTTTTATTGTTATGTAAGTTAAAACCTGCCGTTATGGACAACTGCCAAACAGCACTATCGCTGCAACTTCACTACAGTTACAAAAAAGCACATAGAAACAGCAGGAGACATAGTAAGTCCTATACCAACATTATAGTAACTGCAGAGAGAAATCAAACCTATTTCTTAACACGAATGATGTGAAGTAGAAAACAATGAGTCAGTATATTTTCGGTTGGGTTTGCTGCAGGGTATAATTCTTTTGTCTTGAAAATATCTTGCCCCATAAAGTATCATCGTACATTACGTGAGAGGCAACAACAAAAATCACACTTTTGTATCACTATACACAATATAGAGTTATCACTAGGCATGCAAATTCATCTTGGAAGAGGGAAATATAAATACTTTTTAATTTATGTCTTAACCCTGTCTTAATTTAGATCATAAATCAAAATATTATATCATTCTCAGAGAGAATTATTTACAGTAGCATGAGACTCGTTTTATATTCAGTTTTTATTGGTTCTTTTTTATTCACAAGCTCCAAGCGTGATTTCTTTGGAAACGCCTGTTCATATCTCGACATGTCAATTTGATTTCTTTTCAAAAATAAAATTTCTTCAGTCAGTCTTGATCTCATATCACATTCAAGTTTAGATGTGAGATCATCAGATGATCTCATTCTTTATTAAACCACTTTCATTTTCTCTGAAACATGTGCGTCTATTCTATTCTATGTTTTTTCTAAATTTAAATTTTTCTCAACGCATCTATTCAGTTTAGAACATTATTTTATATTTCTCTAAATTTCAAAGTAAACCAATTAACCAGTCATATATAGAGATTTATTTTGCTAAACCTAAGATTTATGTTTTCCTTCAATGATCCAAAACCTCACTTTCGATACATATTCACTCTATTATGTAGGTCGAAGTAGACACCACAAAGTTTTATTACTATTAACAGGATATCACTAGACGTAGTATCACGTTACGGAGGTTCTACTATGTAATCTATATTGCGTGTCATGATGTGACTCTGGATCTTAGTCACAAGAGCGCCCCACATACCGCAAAAACTGAGGACCTCGACGTACCGTCCCAAATGGCTGTCTCCCCTAGAGCCATAAGCCAGTCCTTCAGGACTCAAGAACCCTTGGACCTGATACATGAATCCCATGCTTGTCGATACGTACCTGAGATTTGTTATCGTATTTGGTGGCTGTTGTAGCAAAAGTCACATTGCCAATGTCAGTGAGAGCTCCTGTAGCGTCTAGCAGGTTAACTGAAATGTTCACAAGTTTGACTGGAATCAAAACGCTAGCACATACCATCTGAACTTCTATGTCTGATAAAACAGCAACAAAATGCCAGCACATACCATCTGAACTTCTATGTATGATAAAACAACTATGTCCTACCCGGCGAATGCTCCTTATGGTCCTCAAGACTATTGAAGCTTCTCATTTTCTTTACACTAGAGTTGGGGTTTATGAAATAAAATAAGCAAGTGGTCTTGTGTTTCCACAAAGATAAATGATAAGCCAAGTTTAGCCAAGTGCACATTAGTAATAGATGTCAAGTTTGCACTATGAGATTCACTTCTGGGCTTGGAACAACCAATGGTGGTTTAGACTGTGATTTATAGTCCCTTGTCCATATAGTCTGTAGATACTTAGCTAGTAATAGTTCTTCCTCAAACTACCGTTAACATTGAGGCAATCTCCCGTTTCCAGAGAGCTCCGGAGGAGTCATGATTGCTGTGGATAAATCTCCCGGATGTCGAGAACGGTCGAGAATGCCAACAGTATGCATTCTCGACCGTTCTCCCATATGCGTTTTATTCCTTAATTTGTTCTTTAAAGATTACCTTAGAGTGAAACAAAGATAGATTGTTAGACGATTATTATACTTTTGAGATTGGAAATTTTGTCTTTTGATACATACCCCTATCTGTTATAGTGTCATGTTAATATACCCGTGTGATAAAGAAAGATATGACAAACACTTATAGAATGATGTGGACAGTCCTCACGATAGATCTAAAAGAAAGAAAACGAATTCTCGCAAATATTGTTACTAACTGACCTTTGCACATACGATTACTCGCTTTGTCGTCGGTTGAGTGAAGGAAGAATTGGTATGACGCCACCGTAGAAGGTACAGGTAAACTTATTTGCTTCGCCTGAAATATGTCAGAGATATAGTCACTTCAGACATATCAAACTACGGAGTTCTGCAAGCTACTGTGGTTACTAGAATATACGGGCCACATTTATATGGGTGAAGGTTTAAATTAGCAAAAGAATATATGGGGAAAATTCCATTAAAATATTATACGATGTACTGAATTACTGAACCTCTGTTACGTTCAGTAATCCAAAGATTTAATTTGGACTGAAAGTAGTTAAAGAGATTCAGTTCGTCTTTTCTGCATAGCTAGCATGGAAAATGATAATTCATGACATTCTCACCTCTTCAAGTCTAACTTCCTTGCATATTCATCCTCTTTCGAGTTCGGAAGAGGGGAATATGTATACATTTTAATTTATGTCCTTAACCCTTCTAAGGAAGAGTTAGATCATAAATTAAATTATTAAATACAAATTAATTTTATTCGTAGACATCAAATAACTTTATACCAAGACCAGGATCACTTCTCGTACTTGGTTTATGGGTTCTAAATGAATCTGAGACCATGTTTCCAGTCTGCTGCTATGTTTGACTTTGATAATTTATATTCAGTAATTTAATCATGTGTCTCTAGTTTGTGACTATGTTTAACTTCTATTATCTATATTTAATAATATAATTTTAATATAATAAATTTAGAAAACTCTGTCCGTCTTGTGTAGAATGATCGAATCGAGCATTGTCCATTTAAGAGTTTCTCTGTACTTTTCTTTCATGACTGAAACTGAACACAAATTACAAATCAATACATTTTATTTTACCACGTTCTCTTTTCCTCATTTCTGTCATAAGTTCACTTAGGAGTATAACGATTAGAACAAAATCCATAAATTTTTCTGTTTCAAAAACTGTATTTGATGGAGAGTTCGATCTCGTTAGAAACTCTTAAATATTCTACTGAGTATTTTAGATATCTTTGTCTTTCCTATATAATAAAACGATGACATGTGTCACTTTAACAATTAAAGATATACTCGAAAAAATCAAATTTTTGATCTCAAAAGCATAATCTTCCCGTGGCTGATATGGTTCTCATCGAAAAGGGAATTGAAAAGCAAGCAAAGTGGAGCAAGACCAAGTCACGGGACCGCAGTTACCGGGTCTAGGAAGGCCGGCTCTGAACTCGTCTGGCGGATGTGAGAAATTCGCCGCCAGTGCTTTACTTCCGGTCCGATCACTTGATTGCTTTCTGTCACCCTTTGGTGCAGTACCCTTTGTTTTACAAGAACGCAGTCACATTTTAATGTGGTAAGAGTAGTTACCGTATCCCAGTTTTCAACATCGGATATTTTATCCGTGAATATATATTCGCCTCTTCCACTGAAAGGTGGAGGAGGCAATAAGCATCCCAATCGCGGAATGGAGACTACGGACGTAGAGGGAAAAATGGGGTTGGCTACCACGTAAATAGCAGTAACCTAAAGAAGACGGAGGAGAAAACGGCCACACCGAATTACCTTTTTTTTCGGTTAGCAAACGCGGAAGGTATCAGATAGGTCTGGATTGACCTCGTGCATCACGTATCAGGTCAAAAAGTCAGTCAGCCTTACAAACGTTTGCATTAGCACAGTGGAAATTATACTTATTAACAGATTCAAGGTCTAGAGTTCGAGCACCCTTGCACGTAAAAGGATCGTAAACCTCCTTTCAGGAAAAAAAATGAGTGAATAATACATGGACAGTATGAAGACTTATAAAAATAACGAGAAAAAAAGGGGCATGACCAGAAACCTTAAATTTTGGTGTCAAGGACTCATATTCTGATAAATAACAAGCAAGGATAGAACAAGTGCGAGAAAAAAAAAAGTTTCAAAAAGCGGTTCTTCCTTTCCTAAGCAGTCTGGGAAAATAATGCACCCCGGACGGAACATGCTACTAGAAAACCAAGAAGGTGAATAAGCAATATGCACGTGTTTCATTTAGTATCTACCCCTTCCCGCAGGAAGGGTTAGGTACTAATTAAAGTCACTGTTTATTAACGTGTAAACAGTTTTAGTTTATGGAATTGTATCTTTTGCAGAGAAGTTGTGTACTCATGCTTTATGGTTTATATAATTTTCTGTTACCCTAACGTGTGATAACCTGGAAGTGGCTTGTAACCCTAAACTGCCTCCTCCGCTTGGACAATTCGTCCCAACCTTTTCTATCAAGATATATATGAGAAAACAATCTCCACCTAGAAACACATGTAAGGGATGACTTTTCTCGTGGAAGAAGAATGAAAGATTGATATTTCCGCATCATGCCATTCGTGACCGTATTACATTTGAAACTGGTTATTTTTGAGACTCTTAATAAGTGCCTCGGAAGATAAAGTAATCAAAACTTCTACATATAACAGATGCACAGGAAGTAGCATCGTCTACTGCAATTGCTGTCTCGTGGATCGAACTTGCTAAAGCTGTTTGTAGAGCAATGAAAACTCGTTCTCTAAAAAACGTAGTGCCTCTCATGATAGACTCTAGCACAATCTCGAATAAAAATGTCAAACTCTGAGACTGTCGATCCATATATCTCCAAGGCTAGGTGGATGACGTGATGTCACTCATGCATATAGAAAAGTAGTACTAGTACACCCTTGCACGAGAAAACGACAACAGAACCAATGTGTTGAGGGAGTCCAAATATCCAAAAAGGTTGTCAAAGCAATCTCCTCCATAGATAATAAATCCATCACACCACATGATATCAACAATGATGTTTGTCTATGCGCAAGAGGTCCTCCCACACACTCAAAGGTCTATGATCAT
Organism: Asterella californica; assembly: GCA_036924285.1. Taxonomy (NCBI): domain Eukaryota; kingdom Viridiplantae; phylum Streptophyta; class Marchantiopsida; order Marchantiales; family Aytoniaceae; genus Asterella; species Asterella californica. The sequence continues at coordinate 14,767,386 of JAYKYS010000012.1, forward strand.
AAGATGTCCCCAAAGACTCCATGATCTTATATCAAACTCTTTGAGGCACGAGATGAAGATAAGATATGAAGATACTGTGCAGAGTAAGTAACCCAAATGAAGTGCAATGGATAAAGAAAAGATACCAAAGGCAACATAGGGGTCCTCTAACTTAGAGAGATCCTCAATATGCAAAATGTCCTCCGTCAGAGCAACATCTAAGAACTAGGAGATGAAGTCCTCAAATCCATTGGTACTCCGAGGATACGTAAATCATCTCTAGGTGCAACAAATCCTTCTAGGAGCTAGAGGTCTGATGAAATACCTAGGGCAGACCAAGTCCTGCACTTTGACACCTTGTACAATGCGGAGTGAGAAGAGAACATTGAGATATACAACTTCTGTCTCATAAAAGATAATTATACAAGGGTTATTTCAAGAAATGTAGTACTATCAAATGGAGTGACATCGATATCACTTTGATCACTGGAGAAATCCCTAGGGAGGAAAAGAGTATCGATGGACGGACTATCACGTGCGAGGTAGTACAACTTCCTAGCTCTCATTTCTTTATCAAAGTCTCACATTGTCTAGTGATCTCCAAGACTATCTCCAGGAGTAGAGAAATAAATTATCAAGTTTTTTCATCACAACAAAGTGTCTCTAACATCTAGACATGGACGTGAGGACCAAATAGACATAGGAAGAGAAAGAAGCTAACAAGTGAGAATATGGTTGTTTCCTTCAATTTACTAACTGCTATGGCTGCCTAGATTGTACCTTAAGCTTGCACCAAGACCATGTGGCAAGAGGCTGACGTCTTGCACAATGTTATTTTATACCCAGCATGGGACTGTTCACGGATATCTTCAGGATAGAAATGTCTTCGGAGGTCAAACTAACATGTGTACATTATGGACAGTGAGTTGCATGGATTTTGAGTTAAGATGATGTCATGAGGAGGTCGACGTCTAGAGGGTTACTTCTAGAAGCTGGTGTCTAGAGGAGGGAGGGTTCGAAGTTGAGAACATGTTGTTTTTGTGGATTTTGTGAGAGAAACTAAGAGAAAAGCACTGTGATCCTTAGTTTGCCATTTGATCAAGTATTAACTTAGATTTGCGCCATCTTGTCTTTAAACCTCTAGAAGAACGATTCTTTTATTAAAAAAAGAAACCTTGGGATGTTACATCTTTCTTGACTTTTTGGAAAAATACCTTTCTTGAGGTCAGACAGATGGTACTCCTTCTCTATCAAGGATGTCGATCTTGATGTATGAGAGAGCTTCGTCCATGGAACTATCATACTTGTTGATCGAGATGTTAAGATCTTTGAGTAAGTTGCCGTTCATACAAATGATCAACGTTTCTAGAGTGGCTTGCACCTCCCTTACTGACTCTCCACCAATGGTGGAGGACCAAGATGATCGTCCTTCGAGACGGATCATCCCCAAAGACATCATTTTTCTCTTCGAATATCTCTTCGTGATCGTCATCCTCTTCGTCAGTATCTTTCTTTTTTAGAATTTTTTTTGAGCTTCTGTTGAAGCTTTGTCATCTCCCGTTGTATTTGCCTCCTCAGCCGCTTCTGATCCTGTCCCCCAAGTCTAGCTTGGAGAAGGCTCTCTTTCTGATGCCAAAGCTACATGAGACTTGTGCTAAAGTTTTGAAACTAGCGGAGCGGATTGAGAACGACAAAATCTAGCAACAGAAACCTTTTGAACTGCGTAGTATGGATAAGGTTCATAAGAAGAACAAGAGTTCCAAGCGACAATAGGATAAGGGTGAGAAAGATCGGAAGGACTCTTCTGCCTCGGCAGCAAAACAACAACAAACAAGGTCGAAACCAAAGAGACAAGCACCTTAGAAGGGCATTGGTTCTAAGTTTATTTGCTATAACTATGGTGAGACGGGTCATATTGCTACAAAACATAAGGTTAGTAACTATAGCATGAATGCATTTGTTGCAAAAGACTTGTTGGAGGACCACATGACTGTGACATTAGAACCACGAAGAAGATTCCAGGACTGATGTTTCTACAAGCCAAAGTTATCAATCGTGATGTTATCTTTCTTGTGGACACAGGAACGATCCACTCCTTCATAAATCCGAAGTTGGTGAAGAAGTTGAGCTTGTCTACATCCAAGGAAGACAAGCCTATACATGTGCGCTTTGCCAAGAGCAAGACGTATCAAACTTCTGAAGTGGTCTTGGACGTACGATTTGCATATGAGAAGTTGAAGTTCACAGAGAACTTCACGGTGTACGAGATAGATGACATCCATACAGTTTTGGAAAACATTTTCTTAGATAAGTTCGGAGTGGAACTTGAATGAAAGCTTTGAGGTTGAGTGTTAAAGTTAAAGAGCGGAAGTTGGGAGTGAAGCTTATTGAAAATACGTAGAAAATTGATGACTTTGTGATGAAACTGATCAAAGACAAACAAATGGACTTCAATGATAGAGTCATGCGTTTGATGCGGGTTGCAGAATTGAGTGCCGGACAACAACAAACATCAAGAGACGTGACTAAACTTGCGAAGGTGTTTCACAAAGTGATTAAGGAGTTTGAGGATGTTTTGAAGGATGGGCTACATCCAAGACGGGTGATGAACCACAAGATCGAGGTCTTACGAGGATTAGAACCACCCTCCAAAGCTCCTTATCGACTCAATCAAGTGGAACTCCTTGAGTTGAAAAGGCAACTCAGCGAGCTGTTAGCGTGGGATATATTCGAACCAGCAAGTCAACTTACGGAGCTCTAATTCTTTTGCAAAGAAGAAGGATGAGAAGTTACGACTCTGCGTAGATTATCTTGCACTCAATAAGGTGACGGTGAAGAATAATTATCCTTTGTCAAGGATAGACGACATGTTTGATAAGTTAACGGACACAAGTACTTCAGCAAGATAAACTTGAAGTCAAGCCCAACCATCACCCTCATCAAAGTTGAGAGTTATGACCGATCTCGTAATCAGGTTGTGATAAAATTTTCAAGGATCAAAGAAGAAGGCGGGGCCGATCCTTAGAAGTATATATGAGAGGGGAGCTTGATGTTTGGATGGGCAAGGACAAGTCACCCGATCCTAAGGTTCGGTGCCTTGGACTATAGAGGCATGAGGTGATGGCTGGACTAGTACCAAAGCACGTTCCGGTCTAGACTTAGATGTCTGGACTTAAGAACAACTCAAGGACTGGGATAAGACTAAGGAACGAGACGACATGTTAGATCACCGTTCGAGAGCCTAGACCTAGACGAACATCACGGACGGTTGGACTGCTAGATGTGCTGGATGTACTGTTTAGGACCCTGGACTTTATGAGAAATCCATACCAAGTCATGTTGTGACTTGCTCATGTTTCGAGACCGACCTAGCTAGATCTAGGTCAAGACTTAAGGAATGTTGAGCTTGAGAGTAAGGAAGACGGTTCGGTTCCGATCCAAACCAAAGGAGATAAAGATAAGTGGAGCATGAATGCTAATGTTTGATCATGGTTTGCAGGTTAGGGTTGTGAGTGAGGTCTTACGAGGGTCAGAACCATCCTCCAAACCTCCTTACCAACTCAATCAAGTACAACTCCTTGAGTTGAAAAGACAACTCAGCTAGCTGTTAGCACGGAGACATATTCAAACCAACAAGTCACCTTACATAGCCCTAGTTCTTTTTGCAAAGAAGAAAGATAAGAAGTTACGACTTTGCATAGATTATCATGTGCTCAATAAGATTACGATGAAGAATAATTATCCCTTGCCAAGGATAGATGACTTGTTTGATAGATTAGCGAGCGCAAAGTACTTCAGCAGGATACGCTTGAAGTCAAGATATTATCAGATCGGGATAGCTGACCCAGATGTTGAGAAGACCGTTTGTCAAACTAGATATGGATCATTTGAATTCGTGGTGATGTCATTTGGACTATGTAATGTCCTTCTGCTGTTCAATAGAAATCGAGACAATGTCTAATATATTGGATAGTGAAGGTACTAAGATTTCATCGAGTTGGTCCAAGGTCTTGCCATATCTCTCTATGATCAGACATCTCATGTATTCTCAGACTAAAGGGTTCGGGTCGAGCATTACGTTGTCGAGGAGAGTCCTTCTCAGGAAGGACGAGCCTTCTAGGTAGAGGTAGGGTAGAGGTAGGGATTGATCAAGAAAACAAGAGCCAACTAGCTCGTCCACAACGGCTGAAGTCACCCACAGAGACTATATTCTGACTATAAGTCACTTACTACTTAACATATATAGTCTCAGCCACCAGAAGACATATCCATCTCCAGACACAACAGATAGAAGAAATCCGAACTCAAGATGCTTTATTTCTCTTCCAAAGACACTCAGTAGTCCTCCACAGAAATCAATTTTACAAGCGATCTCTACTCAACAAGACCTCCTTACGTTGTTCACTGCAGATCACTCCCAAACAATCAATTCCCACTCAACTAATCTTTTCTCGCTCTTCAGATAGCAGATTACTCTCCAAAAGCCTACAATTGATGAAGATCTGTAACCCCAACGTCTTGTATCCATTCTTGCAACAGCTTCAGCGCTGAAATCCTTCAGAAAATTGACCTTCTCAGTCCTTGTCTTCTCCTCCGCTCAAATAGATGTTCTCTACTCACTAGATTCACCTCCAAACAGCCTAGTAGGTAAATTCAAGCTCCTCTAACTCTTAATCCTCTCTTTGCGTCAACCTCCCAACTGAAAACCTTCAGAAAAAGTCCTCCATAAACCATCAAATCGATCTCCACTGAATAAGATTACCTCATGTCCTTCCAAAAGATAATTTGTCTCCAAAACAATATAATGGATAGAGTTCAAGCTCCTAAACTCTTGTTCTCCTCTTTGCGTCGACCTCCCAACTCAATTCTCTGAGAAATTTGATCTCCTCAGCCCCCAAGCTTCTCCTGCACGTCTCGACGGCTTCCTCTTCAGCAAAAGCTATAATATCTCCTTCATGCGATGTCTCCTCCTTTCTTCAAACCCTAACGTCCTTAACACCCCTGCTAAGCTAAGGCCCTTATAAGTAGACGTGCTTATCAGGTAAGCATGCCCCCTGCTAAGCTAAGCCCTTATTATTATTTACGTAACAGCCAAGCAGACCCCTTTTCTAAGCAAGCCCCTTGTAAAAAGGAAAGTTTCCCAGCTCTCGATGTCATCTTGATGACACCTTGAATATACACACAAGCCATCCAATATAGACCGAAGTCCATACACTTATGGGGCTGTCCCACATTGACTTACAGCACTCCATATGCGCACTAGATATCTCACATGATATATTCAAGGTGGTATGCGGAGGCTTAGGTCAAGAAGCCCATGATTAAAAGAGATATCGATCTCTCGCCTCAGTATATGTAGGACGTGGCTACATATGCAACATAAACTCCCTTCCAGGAGGTCAACATGCCAGAATAGGAAACACATGCTAGAGAGAATTGATCCTAAGACCACTTTCCTCTTAGGCAGGCATCCTATCACTGGGATCGTTCCAAAAGCTAATAAACTCTGTACATATTCCTATTCTTGAAGAAATTTTTCTGTAAAGTCTTTACTAGCTTTTCCTACACTAACTTTTCTGTACAACTCCATTTTTAGTGAATAAGGAGTCAAAACTATAGTACTCACGAACACCTACGTACTCACGCTGTCAGATCCTGAGTTAGAGTCACGAGCCAGAATCAACAGATTTTCCTCTTTCACACTTTTCTTAACTTAAGACTTGTACTAACTATTACCTAGAACATTTTTTCTCAAAAACGGAAGCATGAAGTCGCTCCTCTTGACGAGCTTTGCATTCTGGAACTTTTTGCACCCTTCAGGGTGATATTTCAACTCAAGCTAGAGGGCAGCTTGCCATGCATAGCCCTAGCTTAGCTCATGCCTAGCTTGATAAGCTAGGGCACAACTTCTTGAACAAATGCCGGTTGAGTGTCTTCTGAAGTTCCGTTTCATCATGTGGAATGCCACGCACTACGACGTTCATCCCCTCCAAACCTGCACATCCTCCGGTATGTGCCAACCTTTCCACTAGTCTCCAAGGTTCTTCAAATTATCATCGTCCTCTTCAATGTCTTCAACGTCTTCGTCAGGTAGCAGATCTGCATCTGCATCCATCATCTTATCTGACTCCAAAAATTTGGTTAGCTCAACAGATTCTTCCCTTCTTCTGAACAACTTGTTACGCTTGCCGGCGACAGTAAGCCTTAGAGATGTACCATCAAGCTCCTGCAAAGAATAAGTAGCATTCTGATGCACTTTTAAGACAAAAACGGACCTGTAACGACTTATGTTACACACAGGAAGTTTGTCTATTAGTAAGGTATTTAGTTATAACTAAGTGTTGAGAATGTTTATTTGCTGCCGAAGTACTTTAAGGAGGTATCAAGTTAGTCATGACTAGCTAAAGTTAGTTATGATTTAACTTAGCTGTACTTTTGACAGAATTCAAATATTTCTTAAAGAGTGAGCACTACTATCTTGTCATCTTGTCTAAAAGGTAGAAAGGAGGTAGAAAGTATCCCTTATCTCCTTTTTGACTTGATATTAGTGGTGGGATTAAAGTTGTGGACTTTGTGGGCATTAAAAACAAGAAGAGATTCCACATGTCTCCTTTTTAAGGAGTCCTAGGGTAGAGGGTGATGGAAATTTGAGATTCCTTGAGAATATTCCAGAATCCTTCTAGAAGTCGTTGACTTTGAAGGAATAAGCCATGTGAAAAGGTAAGAAGCCCATGTGATTAATGCTTTTACCTTAAGTAATATCTTAGTAAAATCCGGTAAAAATAGTTATGGCTGAGTTACCGGAGGGTACCAAAGTAAAAACCTAGAATGTATAAATAGAGGAGTAGAGAAGAGCTCCTTGTCATTACGACAAGTTTTCACATTGTCGTAATGATAACTTGAATAATATAGAGAGTGTGTGATATTTTAGCATGTGAGAACTTGAGATACTTCATTAGAATGGAGGATTTTAGTCGATGAGTTTATGGGTGTATGAATGAGTGAACTTAGCATTTTTCTCTTCAAGTTCATGGTGTGCTTCCATCAAAGCCATCAGAGGTGACCCCTGAGTGAGAGACAGATCCGACATGTTGCAGATTCATCGATGACGATCGTGGAGGTTGAGAGATCGGGGGGTAGTTGATAGATAGGACCGCAGAGGGTTTATAAACCAAACCACCTCCTAGAAAATTTCCAAACCGTAGAGTGCTGGTTCTCTAAAGTACTAACATACACCAAAATCTAATCTCCAGCATGTTTGAGCTTCGGTCGGAGCCTGTGGGTCTTGTCAAACCTGTCATTCTTCTTGAGACGGACCTCTTTCAGCTTCTGTTGTACCTCTATAAGATCCTCCTCTCTATGCTCCAACTGTCTGATTCGAAATGTAAGAAGTTGTACACGATCTATTCCGTCTTCTCACGATAAAGTAGCCCATGTAAGAAAGTCCTCCTCTGTCGGCATAATCAGCTTTTGACCCAGCATTAGTTCAATCGACATGTATCTAGTAGTAGTGCAATGCGTCGTCTTGTCGGCCCACGGTTCAAAGAGAAACAAACTAAGCCATTGTCTATGCCTACCATCGCATGTCTTTACTAGGGTTTGAAAAATCGATGGATGTCCTCTCTCACTCTTACCAATCCCCTCCGGATTCATGACAGTAGTGAGTTTGAGCTTCACTTGATGTTGGATAAAGAACTCATTCACTTCCGTATCACGCAACTCTTCTCTGTTTGCTCGCAATCTCTCTATAGATCCATATCTACAGATAATATCTTCAAGAACAAACCTACATATCCTCTCTGTGGTCTTCGTCCTCAGAGCTCGTCCTTCTACAAAGTTGGAGAGGTCTTCTCGAGCCAACACCAAGTATCTCATACCTCATAATCCGAGAGACATCACTACCAAATTAAGAACCCATTGAAAGTGGATACTAGGTGGGTAAGTTGGTACCAGGCTATCTCTGTGACGTACCTGTGAATAAAATTGACAATGCAAGCATGAACTCACAAAGTTCACCACATTTTGATAAAGTCCTTTCCACCAATATCGCTCCTTTAATTTTATGTAGGTAGCCCAAGCTCTCCGATGTCCAGTCCACAAGGTGTCATGAAACTCCTTCATCAGTTGTTGCTTGGTCTGCAGATCATCTAAACTCGTAGAAGTGCTCCATCTGTTCTCTTTGGACGCTTCCAAAGATATCCATCTCACAACAAGTAATCATATGCCTTCCTCCTTATCTCTCTAAACTCTGCATCACTCAAACCCTCCCGTCTATTTAAAGAACTCAGATAGAATCTGATGTCACGTAACCTTCCCATGTAGAACTCCTCTCTGAACGACAGTGGTTCCAAATCCGAAGTCTGCTGACTAACTCGACACCAGACATCTCTCCTCTCTTCATCCTCAACTTCTATTACCATCTCATCCTCATCTGCATAGCGAGCCCTAGACAACATGTCTGCAACATGATTTTCTTTATCGGCTATGTGTTTCAGCTCAGGATTCAAACTCCGGATGTAAGCAATCCATCTCAACATTGTTATGTCTGGGGTATTGTAGTTTGCTACCATACCAAGCAAAGATAAACAATCTGTTTCTAAAACCACATGAGCACCAATCAAGAACTCCCGATCTATCTTCATAGCAGTGACGGCTCTCCACAGTTCACGCTTTACTTGAGGATAGTTATGTTGTATGTCTGTCAAGATTCAGGCTCTAAATCTAGAAACAAACTGCACACCATCTGCATCTTCTTGATCAACTACCCATCCAATCGCTTTAGGACTCGTGTCTACAGTTAGTATCACAGGTCTTCCTCTTTGATAGTTACGTCTCCTTAGTATGGGTGGAGACTTCAAAATCTCCTTCAGCCGTTCCATCGTCTCATGATGTTCTTTCCGCCAAGTAAACCTCTTTCTTTTTCTCTGAAGCGCATGTAAAGACTCGGTAATGTGTGCATAATGAGGAATACTCACACGAAAGAACACACAAGCTCCCAAGAAACGTCGAACCTCAGTGATACTGATACAGTATGCTATCTTTGCTATAGCATCTACCTTCTCTAAGTTCGACCGTCTTCCAAATGTGTCACACAAATGACCAACCACCATAATCTCTAACATCCCAAAATGAGATTTAGTACATGATAGAGTAAGGTGTACTTCCTCCAGACGTGTTAAAATCCGGCCCATGTCTTGAATATGATCTGCAATAAACTTTCTGCAACCATTGGAAGTCAAACTTAGACAGAGAAATTGATCTCTTCCGATCAAATAGATGTTCTCTGCTCACCAGATTCACCTCCAAACAACCTAGTAGGAAAATTCAAGCTCCTCTAACTCTTAATTCTCTCTTTACATCAACCTCCCAACTGAAAACCTTCAGAAAAAGTCCTCCGTAGACTATCAAATCGATCTCCACTAAATAAGATTACCTCCTGTCCTTTCAAAAGATAATTTGTCTCCAAAATAGTATAATGGATAGATTTCAAACTCCTAAACTCATGTCCTCCTCTTTGCGTCGACCTCCCAACTCAATTCTCTGAGAAATTTGATCTCCTCAGCCCCCAAGCTTCTCCTGCACGTCTCGACGGCTTCCTCTTCAGCAAAAGCTAGAATATCTCCTTCAAGCGATGTCCCCTCCTTTCTTCAAACCCTAACATTCTTAACACCCTTGCTAAGCTAGGGTCCTTATTAGTAGACGTGCTTATCAGATAAGCATGCCCCCTGCTAAGCTAGACCCTGATTATTATTTACGTAACAGCCAAGCAGGTCCCCTTTCTAAGCAAGCCCTTTGTAAAAAGGAAAGTTTCTCAGCTCTCGATGCCATCTTGATGCCACCTTGAATATACACACAAGTCATTCAATGTAGACCGAAGTCCATACACTTATGAGACTGTCTAATAGAGCTTACAGCCCCTCCATATGCGCACCGGATATCTCCCATGATATATTCAAGGTGGCATGCGGAGGCTTAGGTCAGGAAGTCCACGATTATGAGAGATATCAGCCTCCCGTCCTTAGATATGTAAGACGTGGCTGCATATCCAACATAGACTCCCTTCCAGGAGGTCAACATGCCGGAATAGAAAACACATGCTAGGAGGAATTGATCTTGAGATCACTTCTCTCCTAGGCAGGTGCCCTATCACTGGGATGGCCTCTGTTTTCTTTCCAAAAGCTAATAAATTCTGTACATATTCCTATTCCTGAAGAAAGTTTTTTGTAAAGTTTTTACTAGCTTTTCCTACATCGTATAAGATCTCTAAGTACAGGCTCAGTGGCGGCTGACTCCATCTGTTGTTGAGAATCAACAGATAATTAGATCGTCACATGCTTCACCTTCCTCGCTACAGCTTTATACTTGGCGTGTACTTCTGCTTCGTGACAAGAGTCACACCAACAGACCGCATCCTTTCATCCATTCTCTAGTCTCGGATGAGGACGATACCGCAAGTATGAGACAATCTCCTCATAGACTCCGCGAGAATGGATGAGGATCACCACCCTACCTCCCAACTGGACTACCATCATATCTACATCATCTAACCAACAAACGAAAGACTGTACACCGACAAACTCTTCGTACACATCAGAAATCATTTCATCTTCCTCCAAAGCTCTTGTACCACGTAGATCAGCTACACGCCTTCTCATCTATCTCCTGCCCTTTACAGTCAGATCTTCTACTCGCGTAAACTCACTCCAATCATCTAGACTCAAACTCAACAAATCAGATCTCCAATTTGGTACTCTATATACACTCTCAGAATCTTGAGCAGCCTCTTCACTAGTCTCATGTGATCCCTTAGGCTGCTCAAACGAGATCATGGTAGTCCTAGAACCTTCACTCTTGTTATCCGGCCTTACAAGAGTGGGTTTTGAAAACCCTTATTTCTGCAAATAGGAGAGTGTCTCAAGGTCTGTCTGTTCCGCTCGTGGTTTGTCTTGACAGTCAGAAACTGAACAGAACGTCTATCATCCGGACTACGGATCCTAGCAAAGTGCGACCCATCGTCCATCACCTTGGTTTCCATATGCACTATAGTGATATAAGACTGACCAAGAATGACAAGATATGAAGCAGAAGATTGCACAAAGAAGTGCTGATCTACTTTCACATCACCTATCCTCACTCTCATGTTAGGACAAGCTCCATACAACTCACCCCCTTCTGGTTGTTAGCAGCACGCAGCACTCAGTCATGATTCAGTTCGATAGATCATTGTCCTCTCTCGTATACCTCTCATGACATGATATTGATTTCCGATCCATGATCAACTAAAGTAGTAACAGGCTCAGATAAACCTCCAAGACGTATCGGGTAGCAGTTGTAGCACGAGCCCAATGTCTCTTTTTGAAGTCACTGTCAACAGCTGGGCTCTCCTCATCAACTTCGTCATCATCAGCTTCGATAGTGTTGGTGTCAGCAACTAACGCCTCCTGCTGATATCTCTTATCATCAGTCTCCTAGAAATGCACCATTCTAAATTCCACATCATTCACAGAAGCTCCTATCACAGCTATCATTTGGCTCTCTACTTGCTCAGATATCACTTGCCTCTTTCGTTTGATGACATCGATAATCAGGTCATGAAACTCCTTCTTTGCAATACCAAGAACCTCTCGAAGTGAAAACTCAACCTGTGCATCTAATATCCTCTGCTCCAGGATGCCCTTGAGATAAATGGAAGTCTCAATATCTGCAGTCAACTTGTAAGCCGGTCCTTTTCTCTTTTCTTGAGCATTGAACGGTCTACCAGCAGTCGTCGGTTTCTACTGAGGTCTCTGTACGTCCTCCATTGGACCTGGTGTAGGCGGCGGAGCTTGAGAGATAGATGGGACATCCTCTGGAGGAGCTTCTCGTCTTCTAGTGACTCTTCGTCTCTGTCCCTCTCTAGTCTCCTATGGAGTCCCAGTTTCAAGCTCAGAGGCATCTCGCCGCCTCTTCTTTTCCACAGAAGCATCCTGCCAGTGAACTTGCTTACTACGTCCGAGAAGACTTTAATGGATGCTGTATCTACGGGGTCTCTCCACCCTGTGACCCTACGGATAGTCTCTGCTCCTCTTTTCAGCACCTCAGAAGGAACTTCAGTACTGCTCCTCTCAATAGTTTTATCTAGTAAAGTAAGGCTAGCAGAGACTTCAATATGCTCAGCATACACATCAGGATTCATCGACGGTACTGTCAACATAGTTATCATTACAGCCGTAGCGATCTGAGGTAAACTCCTCATACCTCCTCGTCCCAACTGCGTGCTCAATGGCTCTCCAGTAGAAACAAGGTGCAATCTATCGTTCTGATAGTGAACTACACCATCTCGTAGAGCGGCTGTAAGCTCTTGACAATCTCCTCGAAGATGATCTGGACTATCATACCAGATACACTTATAGACAAGAGCACCTCCTTGACGCGCAACACCAGACATCAGTAGTAGCTCTCTATGCAAACCAGCCAGCTCTACCTTTAACTCATGCATCTGTCGGATCAACTCCTCGATCTGATTTTGTTGACCTTGGTTCTCAACAGTTCTCTGAATAGATACTATCTATGCAGGAACTGGCACATCTGGTACAGGAGGCGCTGCTGTAGGAACAACAGGTCTAGGTGTAGGAGTCAAAAGCTGCTGTACTTGAGGAGCAGCATAGAGCTGAAAGATCACTTCCACAAGTGGTCGTCTCCTATAGCAGCATAGAGCTGAAAGATCACTTTCACAAGTGATCGCCTCCTATAGCCATTCTCCTTTGTCTTTGCCTTGTTAGAACAGCCACGGCGTTGTCGTGTTGTGAATCGTTTCACATAGTAAATGATTCCCCAGGAGTTAGCCTCTCTGAGTGAAGTGAGGACCTCAAAGAAGTTGATTCTCGAGGATGTTATGTATTTTGAGTCCTAGTAGATTGTTTATCATATTCATAGAGTTTTAAACTCATGGGTTGTACTTACTTGTCGCCCATGCACGCCTTCTAGTTGATTTAAGTTATCTTTTAGGTTTGCGTGTCATTTTAGGTAGTTTAAGATTTACATTGACACTTTAGGGGGCTGACGTGGTAGCCTATGAGTGAAGTTAAGTTACCACGTGGATTAGGGCACTGAAGGACAACCAAGTGGAGCTATGAACTCCCATTGGTTCATTTTTGTCTTTTGTAAAACTCTAAATTTAGAAACAGAGGTCTAAAGGAGAGTTCGGGCATTTGGTGAGAACACTGCACAATCTGAGAGCACAGGAAGATAGAGCTCGTCGTGCCAAGCACTGTCAGTGAAATTCTTGATCGATTTGGATCACTAAACAAGCAGTTATGCCAATTTGAAGTTCGAGTTGAGTCAGAATTGCATCACTTTTGTTGGATTTGGAGTTTTCAGTGTCATTTGCAGCAGAATTGAGGAAATCGCTTCAAATCTTCGTGGTTGCGTTCACTGTCAGCAGGGCTACGACTGTCCAGAACGTTTCAAGCCATTTGAGTGAGTGTGTAATTCAGGGCGACCGCTAAAGCAGAGGGGGTCTGAAAAGCTCTCAATCTAGAGCAGCAACTTCAGAGAGCGAGATCTGGAGTTCTGTGTACAATCAGGAAGCCCAACTTCACAGGGATGTTCAGCATCCTGTAGAATCCAAATCCTGTAAGAATCTTCGAAAGTGATTGAGCCAATTTTTCTGTTGTAGGTCGAATTGTCTGAGTATCTGAAATTGCCGTAATATCTTTGCCCAGAACTTTTCTGTCCATATCTCGGTGCCAGAATTTGATCTCAAGCTGAAACTTCGTGTGTGTGCTCAGTGAGACCTCTTTTACATGTAGGAGAAGTTTAGAAGTCTAAATCTTCACATATTTCTCAATCTTGAGTATCAAAGTTCACCGTCTGATCTTATCATTACTAGTTAAGCCTGAACTTTGCTTCCTGAACATATCAGAAGAGCCAAGAGACCTGTATGAGTGTTTTTACATTGTCACCTTGTGACCTGAAGCTTATCCTTTGAGTAAACCAGCCACAGCTAGAAGCCCAGTGCTTCCTTGAGTAAAAGTATCATAGCCTTCATGGTCATAACATAATCAGAAGGTTCCGTCCTTCCCAGGAAAACTCTCACCTTGACAGCATCTTCCACTCTCCTCCAATCCATTGTAACACCTCCCTCAGCTGATCAATCTGCTAACATGAAGCATAATTGATCTGTTGTAGCTTCATCGGTGGCTTGCAAGAAGAGCTTTGTCCTTCTAGCATCCAAGGTTATCCGTTCGAGCGTTGAAAGTTGTCGGTATCTTTGATCGAACTCTCTTAGCAACTCATTCAATCCCATCTTACGACTAGGTTGTTGCTCAATCCAATCCAAAAACGTCTTCCTAGTAACTCTCTCAGAATCGTCTTCAAGAAATTCCTCTCGGAGAGCTCGCTCAAAACTCGACCAAACATCAAGATTTCTCCTCTATACATCTCTGACTTGATCTCTCAACTCAAGAATCACAGCCAACTCAAAACTACGGATCATCTTCGCATCAGTCACCCTTACAAGCTCCATCTCTCCTCTGTACTCACGAAGATATCTGAAAACATCTCTATCTTCAAATCTTCCACACCTGTTCACAATCGCCTGCAAAGCCTTTGTAGATTTTAACTCACCTCCTCCAACGATCAGTGTAACAACCCACAGAAACACTAAGTATCAGAAATAGTAAATTAAAGATCATTCCCACGAAGATACGGTTACAATTACACCAAACACAGTATTACAAAGACACAATGGTAATTCAGATAGTTTTTTGTTATTCTCACGGAATGGAATAATATCCGGATGAAAGTTTAAGTCTGATAAGAAACCAAACCCAAGTAAAACCTGACAAATCAAATACAAACAACAATGAAATAGTTCTTGATCAAGGACCCTTCCAACAATACAAACAAAAGATTTGAGAAGACAGTTGTGTGAATGAATGAAGAATGTAAAATGCTGCTGAAATGTTACTAGTCTTCTTCTGAAAAGACAAAAGAATACATATTTCACATCAAGGTTCCAAGGCTAAGCCCCTACTCTTCCTAAGGAGTGTTCTTCCAACTAAATCCTCACTCTTAAGAATCCCACTTATTTGAAGAAGCCAAACTTAAGTCGAAACCACCATATTCCAAACTCTCCTTACAATTTAACTTATCTCTTCCACTTCACAGTAACTGATATGTTCTCAGATCTTCCTTCAATCGTCTTCACGAAGATTACAGATTCAACTTCGGCCGAAGTCACTTCAAAGGTTCTACGCCGAAGTCTCTTCGCTACAGTCTATCAACGAAGATCTTCGTCAATCAGGAATTACACCTATGATAGCAAACTCCGAATATTCGGAGGAAAATATCTTCATCCAAAGCATTCACAACATCGCTCCTCACTTTTGGGAAAATTAATTAATTAATAAAGAACTGAAAACATGGAAAAGGCACGAGGGTTGTGGATCGTGCTGCTTATATACTCTTCGTCTTAACCTAACTGTTTTCTTACTATGCTAACTGCTTAACTTCTTAAGAAGGCGGAAGACCTTCGCTACCCTACGATCATCTTCATCTTCACCAAAATCTAAACTTCTAAACCTAACTGCGCTCTGAATTCTTCTAACTGTACTTCCGCGTTCGCTCGTATCTCGCCTATCTCTCTATCTACCTTCTGTCTAAGTCTGGACATGCGCGCTTTCACACAGTCCGGGTTCGTCTCCGTCTGCACCACCTCCGTCTTCAACGCTCGAAGAAGACCAAGCTCATCAGCATCCAGCCCCGAAGTCACGTTGTCGTGATGTGAATCATTTTACATTGTAAATAATTCACCTCTCTGTCTAGCGTTAGTCTCTCTGAGTAGAGTTGGGACTTCAGAGATGTCGACACTTGAGGATGTTATATATTTTGGGTCTTAGTAGGTTGATTTGCCATGTAGATAGGGCTTTAGTTCATGGGTTGTACTTACGTGTTGCCCATGCACGCTTTTAGCTGGTTTTAGTTTACTTTCAAAGCTATGTGTCGTTCTAGGTAGTTTAGGTTTTACGCTGGCGCTTTAGGGGACTTGAAGTGGTAGCATATGGGTTGAATTGAGTTACCAGGTAGTTTAAGGCACAAAATGACAACCAAATGGAGCTATGAACTCCCATTGGTCCATTTTTGTCTTTTGTAAAACTCTAAGTTTAGAAACAGAGCTCTAGAGTGGGTTTCGAGCAATTGGTGAGGACACTTCGAAATCTGAGAGCACAGGGAGAGAGAGCTCGTCGTGCCAAGCACTGTCAGCGAAAAGTTTGATCGATTTGAGGCAATAAACAAGGAGTTATGGCTGATTGAAGTTCGATTTGTGTCAGAATTGCAGCATTTCTGTTCAATTTGGTGGGTTTTGAGTGTCATTTGCAGCAGAATTGAGGAAATCGCTTCAAACCTCGTGGTGGTGTTCACTGTCAGCAGGGCTACGACTGTCTCCAAATTTTCATGTCAATTGAGTGAGTGAGTAATTCAGGGCGGTCGCTGAAGTAGAAAGGGTCCGAAAAGCTCTCAATCTGGAGCAGCAACTTTGGAGAGCGAGATCTGGAGTTCTGTGTGGAATCAGGAGGCCCAACTTCACAGGAGTGTTCAGCAAGCTGTGTACTGCAAATCCTGTAAGAATTTCCCAAAGTGATCGAGCCAATTCCCTGTTATAGGTCTGAATAGCTGTCTGGGTACCAGAAACTGCCGTAATTTCTCAACTCAGAAAGTTTCTGCTCATATCTTAGTGCTCTGAATTGATCTGAAGCTGAAATTTCGTATGTGTATCCAGTAGAACCTCATTTACATGTAGGGGGAGTTTTGAAGTCTGAACCTTCACATATTTCTCAATCCTGAGTGTCAAAGTTCACCATCTGATCTTATCATTGCTAGTTAAGCCTGAACTTTGCTTCCTGAACATATCAGAAGAGCCTAGAGACTTATATGAGTGTTTTTCAGTATCACCTTGAGACCTGAAGCCTATCCTCTGAGTAAACCAGCCCCAGCCTGAAGCCCAACGCTTCCCTGAGTAGATTGAACACAGCCTTCAAGCTTATATCACAGCCAGAAGGTTCGCCCTTCCCAGGAAGACTCTCAACCCGACATCTGGTGCTTCCACTGAGAGCTCTTGGGGTGATTGATTGAGAAGGTTGAGTTGCTACAAGGAGAAGAGATGGATCGCAAGAGCGGAGCTGCTGCTGCTGCCTCTGGAGCTGGAGCATACGTCTACTGCTGCACCGTCAACTGCACCTGCGTCTTCTACAACACCATCTGCATCTGGTCTGGACACGGCTGAGATCTTGAAGACGCTTGCGGCCCTGGTCCAACAACATCCGATCGTTGGAGGGGGTGAGTTAAAGTCCACCAAGGCTTTGCAAGTTATTGTGAACAGATGTGGAAGGTTTGAAGATAGAGATATTTCTAGATATCTGCGGGAGTATAGAGGAGAGATGGAGCTGGTTAGGGTTACAGATGCTGAGATGATAGCAAGCTTTGAGTTAGCTATCATTCCTGAGTTGCGGGACCAAGTTAGGGATGTACAGAGAACAAATCTTGGAATCTGGATGAGTTTTGAGCGATCTCTTCGAGAGGAGTTTCTTGAGGAGGATTCAGAGAGAGTTACTAGAAGGACATTTCTAGACTGGGTCGAGCAGCAATCTGGTCGTATGATGAGCTTGAGTGAGCTGCTGAGAGAGTTTGATCGGAGATACCGGCAACTCTCAACTCTAGAGCGAATAACTCTAGATGCTAGGAGAACAGAGCTTTTTCTGCAAGCTACAGATGATGCTACGGCAGATCGGTTATGTTTTATGTTGGCCGATCGATCTGCTGAGGGAGGTGTTACTATGGATTGGGGGAGAGTTGAGGATGTTGTGGCTGTACTAACAAGACAGAGGAGAGGAAGAGTGGCTGTGAGAGGACGTCCGCTTGCAGAAGTGGTCACTCCACCTTATGCTGCTCCTCAAGTACAGCAGCCTTTAGTCCCTGCTCCCAGACCTGTTGTCCCAGCTGCAGTTCCTTTGATGCCTGTTGTGCCAGCACCGGCACAAAGGGCACCTGTTCAGAGACCTGCGGAGAACCATGGTCAACAGAACCAGATTGAAGACCTGATTCGGCAGATGCGAGAGCTGAAGGTAGAGCTAGCTGGATTGTAGAGAGAGCAGCCACCGGCGCCTGCTGCTGCACGTCCAGGAGGAGCTCCGGTTCGTAGATGTATCTGGTGTGACAGTCCTGATCACTTCCGAGGAGACTGTCAAGAGCTAACAGCTGCTTTGCGAGATGGTGTGGTTCGCTATCATTACGGTAGGCTGCACCTTTCTTCTACTGGAGAGCCGCTGAGCACGCATTTTGGACGAGGAGGCATGAGGGGTCTACCTCAGATTGCTGCAGCTGCAACAGCAAATGCGTTAATGGCACCGCTGGTAAATTCTGATGTATATGCTGGGCATATTGAGGTCTCTTCTAGTCCTACATTGCTAGATAGAACTACTGAGAAGAGTGTGGCTCCAGTTCCTTCTGAGATACTGAAGAGAGGAGCCGAGTCTATTCGTAGGGTCACAGGATGGGGAGATCCTGTAGATGCTGCTTCTATCAGAGCATTCTTGGATGTAGATAGACACGTTCATTGGCAGGATGCTTCTGTGGAGGAAAAGAGACGACGAGAAACCTCTGAACTTGATACTGGAGTTCCTGAGGAGATTGGGGATAGACGGAGAGTCACAAGGAGACGAGTGGCTCTTTCTGAGGACATCCCGTCTACTTCTGCAGCTCCTCCACCTGCGCCAGGTCCTATGGAGGATGTGCAGAGATCCCAGCAGGAGCCAACGACTGCTGGTAGGCGGTTTACTGCCCAAGAGAAGGGGAAGGGACCGGCTTACAAGTTGGCAGCTGATATTGAAACTTCTACTGATCTGAAGAGCATCTTGGAGCAGAGGATACTGGATGCGCGAATCGAGTTTTCTCTTCGAGAAGTTCTTGGTATTGCAAAGAGGGAGTTTCACGAACTGATCATCGACATCATCAAGCGCAAGAGACAGATGATGTCCGAGCAAGTAGAGAGTCAGATGATAGATGTAGTAGGAGCTTCTCTGAATGATGCAGAGTTTGGAAAGGTGCATTTTCAAGAAGTTGATGACAAGGGATATCAGCAAGAAGCGTTGGTTGCTGGTACCAACACTATTGAGTTTGATGATGAGGAAGCTGGCGAGGAGAGTCCGACTACTGATAGCGATTTCAGAAGGAGACATTGGGCTCGTGCTACAACTGCTACACGAGTTCGTCTTGGAAGTTTGGCTGAACCTGTTGCTGCTTTAGTTGATCACGGATCTGAGATCAACATCATGTCACGGGAGGTGTACGAGAGAGGTCAGTGGCCTATCGAGCTAAACCATGGTTGGGTGCTACGAGCTGCAAACAACCAGAAGGGTGAGTTATACACCGCTTGTCCTAACGTGAAGGTGAAGATAGGTGATGTGGATGTGGATCAACATTTCTTCGTGCAATCTTCTGCTTCATATCCTGTGATTCTTGGTCAGCCTTATATCACTGCGGTTCGAATGGAGACCAAGGTGATGGATGATGGATCTCATTATGCTAGGATCCGTAGTCCAGATGATAGACGTTCTGTGCAGTTTCTGACCGTTCGTACGAACCACGAACGAAACCGTCAAACTTTGAGGGATTCTCCTATCTGTAGGGGTAAGGATTTTCTGAAACCACTCTCGTAGAACGGGATAGCGAGAGTGATGGATCTACTGCTACTATGATCCCGCTTGAGCAGCCTGAGGGATCACAGGAGGTTGATGGAAAGGCTGCTCAAGATTCAGAAAGTAGTTGCACTGTGCATAGTTGGAAATCTGGGTTGATGGCTTTCAGTTCTGATGATTGGAGTGAGTTCACACGGATGGAGGATTTGATTGAGAAGAGTAGAAGGCAGATGGAGAGGTGTGCAGCAAATCTGCGTTGTACAGGAGTTCTATCTGAAGACGAAGTGGTTTCTGGTTTGTTTGAAGAGTTTATGTCTGTACAATCAGCTGTTGGTTGGTTAGACAATGTGAGTAGATTGATGGAGGGGAAAAATAGTGTGGTGGTGATCCCTATCCACTCTCGATGCATATATAAAGAGATTGCTACATACCTGCAGTTCTTTCCTCATCCGATGCAGAATAATGAAGGGAGAGAAGCAAGTTGTTGGTGTGCACTCCCTCAGGAAGCAGACGTCCATGCGAAGTACAAATCTGTACTGAGAAAGGTAAGACCGGTAGCAGCTCAACTACCTGCTAACTCCCAGCAGCAAGTACAGTTAGTGGGGACTGAACCTATATTGCGTGATCATAGACGAGTAGGGCACCAGTTTACTGAGGAGACATTGAAGGAGCTCCAGATAGGAGGGGGTGAATTCTTGACTGAGGTCGAGAAGACAATGTTTGAACAAATGGTAGTGAAGCATGGTAAGGCATTCTCTTTTTCAGCAGAGGAGATAGGTTGTGTGGACCCGCAGGTTATAGCACCTATGGTTATATTCACAATCCCTCATGTGCCTTGGGACCTGAAACCGATCCCAGTTCCTCGTGCTTTATTGTCTAAACTCATCGAGTTGTTGAAGGAGAAGGTACAGATGGGGATACTTGAGCCGTCTATGGGGCCATATTCTAGCAGGTGGTTCACTGTGCCCAAGAAGTCAGGAGCTTTGCGTTTTATTCAAGACCTACAGCCTGCGAATAACGTAACCATTCGTAACGTTGGGACGGGTCTTGTGATTGAAGAGGTAGCAGAGGCATTTGCAGGGAGAGCTAACTATTCAATAGGAGATCTATATTCTGGTTATGATCAATTCCAGCTGGCTATGGAGAGTAGGGATTTAACTACTATGCGTACGCCCCTGGGCTTGATGCGGATGTGTACTCTTCCACAAGGAGCGACGAACTCGGTGGCTCATATGCAGAATGCGATGCATAAGGTACTAAGGGAGTTTGTGCCTGATGTTACTATTCCATTTCTAGATGATATTCCTATAAAGGGTTGCGCGGTTGAAGACAAGGATGAAGCAATACTTGCGAATGGATGTAGAAGGTTTGTTGCAGACCATATCAGGGATGTAGAATATATCTTGACTCGTCTGGAGGAGGTACATCTCACCCTGTCAGGAGCTAAGTCTAAGTTTGGCGTGTCTGAGATTTTAGTGGTTGGACATCTGTGTGGTGCTTTTGGAAGACGACTAAACCCCGAGAAGGTTGAAGCCATAGCAAGGATGGCAGACTGTAGGAATATCAGAGAGGTTCGACGCTTTCTAGGTGCTTGTGTATTTTATCGTTTATCCATTCCTCATTATGCTCATGTTGCTGAGCCTTTGTATGCATTATTGAGGAAGGGTAAGAGGTTTATATGGACCTCTGTCCATCGAGAAGCTATGAATAGGTTGAAGGAGACTCTACAGTCTCCGCCTGTTTTGAGGAGAGTAGACTATGGATGTGAGAGACCTGTCATTGTCACAATAGATACTAGCCCAAAGGCAATTGGCTGGGCGATATGTCAAGATGATGTGGATGGATTGCGGTTTACCTCTAGGTTTGGAGCTAGGATCTTGACAGACAGGCAACGAGATTATCCTCAGGTGAAGCGTGAGTTGTGGGGAGCGGTGACAGCAATGAAGACAGATCGTGAGTTTCTGATTGGTGCTCATGTAGTCCTGGAAACGGATTGTCTACCTCTACTAGGCATGATATCCAATTGTACTACACCAGACATAGCAATGCTGCGATGGATTGCATATGTCCGGAGTCTGAACCCTGAGCTAAAGCATATAGTAGGGAAGGACAATCCAGTTGCAGATATGTTGTCTAGGGCTCGTTATACAAATGAAGATGAGATGTTTGCAGAGATGGAGAGTGAAGAGAGGAGAGACGTTTGGTGCCAAGTTGGTCAGCAGACTTCAGACTTGGAACCACTGCCGTTCAATGAGGAGTTCTACTCAGAAAAGTTCCGCGATATTGGATTTTATCTGAGTTCTTTATGCAGAAGAGAAGGATGGACTGATGCAGAGTTCAAGGAGATCAGACGGAAGGCGTACAGCTACCTTCTACGTGAGGGTTATCTGTAGAAACGTTCGAAGAGAAGAGATGGGATGCTTGCTAGAGTGGTGGATGATCAATCGACAAAGCTTAATTTGCTGAAGGAGTTTCATGACACCTTGTGGGCTGGACACCGTGGAGTTTGGGCTACATACACGAAGCTGAAGGAGCGTTACTGGTGGAAGGATTTGTATCAAGACGTGGTGGACTTTGTTGGTCGTGTCTGCACTGCCAGTTCTACTCTAAGGTCCGTTACAGAGATGGACTTGTACCTACTTATCCACCTAGTATCCATTTTCAGTGGGTTCTTGATCTTGTGATGATGCCACCGGGGTTATGGGGGATGCGTTACTTGGTGTTGGCTCGAGAGGATCTCTCTAACTATGTGGAGGGACGAGCACTACGGACGAAGACTACAGAGAATATCTGTAGGTTCGTGCTTGAAGATATCATCTGTCGTTAGAGATCGGTTGGGAGATTACGTGCAGATAGAGGCGAGTTGAGAGGCGATGAAGTGAAGGAGTTCTTTGCTCGTTATGGAGTAAAGCTTCGGCTTACCACTGCTATGAATCCAGAGGGCATTGGTAAGAGTGAACGAGGACACCCTTCTATTGTTCATGCTTTAGTGAAAGCATGTGATGGTAGGCTTAGAGAATGGCCGAGACTACTTCCATATGCTTTGTGGGCTGATAGAACTACACATTGTACTACGACTGGCTATATGCCAGTTGAGCTTATGTTGGGTCAGAAACCGATCATGCCATGGGAAGATGGTATAGATCGTGCTTCACTCCTTGCTTTACGTATTAGGCAGTTGGAGCGAAGGGAGGAGGATCTTGCTGATGCGCAGGAGAGACTGAAGGTGGCTCGAGTCAGAAACAAGGAACGTTTTGACAAGACTCACCGACTACGACCGAAGCCAATACATGTTGGTGACTGGGTTCTGGTACATGATAGCACGTTGGAGAATCAGCATTCTACACTTCGTAAGTTCTCTCGAAGATGGTTCGGGCCTTATGTGGTGCTAGATGTGTATGAGAATGCCACTTATAGTTTGCGTGAGTTGGACGGTACTCCTTTGAAGCTATCTGTGGCTGGAAAACGTGTGAAATTGTTCAAGAGACGCGGAGGATCAGTTGAGTTATTCAACTTTCTGGAGTCAGAGCAGAGGACAGCAAGAGACGAAGATGTCCCAGTTTCTGAAGAGATTGAGGCGGAGGAGAGCGATGATGATGAAGATCAAACAGAAGACTGAGGAGATTGGCACATACCGGAGGATGTGCAGGTTTGGAGGAGGTGGATGTCGTGATGTGAATCATTTTACATTGTAAATAATTCACCTCTCTGTCTAGCGTTAGTCTCTCTGAGTAGAGTTGGGACTTCAGAGATGTCGACACTTGAGGATGTTATATATTTTGGGTCTTAGTAGGTTGATTTGCCATGTAGATAGGGCTTTAGTTCATGGGTTGTACTTACGTGTTGCCCATGCACGCTTTTAGCTGGTTTTAGTTTACTTTCAAAGCTATGTGTCGTTCTAGGTAGTTTAGGTTTTACGCTGGCGCTTTAGGGGACTTGAAGTGGTAGCATATGGGTTGAATTGAGTTACCAGGTAGTTTAAGGCACAAAATGACAACCAAATGGAGCTATGAACTCCCATTGGTCCATTTTTGTCTTTTGTAAAACTCTAAGTTTAGAAACAGAGCTCTAGAGTGGGTTTCGAGCAATTGGTGAGGACACTTCGAAATCTGAGAGCACAGGGAGAGAGAGCTCGTCGTGCCAAGCACTGTCAGCGAAAAGTTTGATCGATTTGAGGCAATAAACAAGGAGTTATGGCTGATTGAAGTTCGATTTGTGTCAGAATTGCAGCATTTCTGTTCAATTTGGTGGGTTTTGAGTGTCATTTGCAGCAGAATTGAGGAAATCGCTTCAAACCTCGTGGTGGTGTTCACTGTCAGCAGGGCTACGACTGTCTCCAAATTTTCATGTCAATTGAGTGAGTGAGTAATTCAGGGCGGTCGCTGAAGTAGAAAGGGTCCGAAAAGCTCTCAATCTGGAGCAGCAACTTTGGAGAGCGAGATCTGGAGTTCTGTGTGGAATCAGGAGGCCCAACTTCACAGGAGTGTTCAGCAAGCTGTGTACTGCAAATCCTGTAAGAATTTCCCAAAGTGATCGAGCCAATTCCCTGTTATAGGTCTGAATAGCTGTCTGGGTACCAGAAACTGCCGTAATTTCTCAACTCAGAAAGTTTCTGCTCATATCTTAGTGCTCTGAATTGATCTGAAGCTGAAATTTCGTATGTGTATCCAGTAGAACCTCATTTACATGTAGGGGGAGTTTTGAAGTCTGAACCTTCACATATTTCTCAATCCTGAGTGTCAAAGTTCACCATCTGATCTTATCATTGCTAGTTAAGCCTGAACTTTGCTTCCTGAACATATCAGAAGAGCCTAGAGACTTATATGAGTGTTTTTCAGTATCACCTTGAGACCTGAAGCCTATCCTCTGAGTAAACCAGCCCCAGCCTGAAGCCCAACGCTTCCTTGAGTAGATTGAACACAGCCTTCAAGCTTATATCACAGCCAGAAGGTTCGCCCTTCCCAGGAAGACTCTCAACCCGACAACGTACGCGGAGAGAACCGGCATCAACTTCTTCCGAAGGTCTTCGGAGTCAGTTATCTTCGTCTTCAGGCCATCGTTTTCCTTAGTGAGCTCCGCCACTGTAGCCTGGTACTCTCCTCGGCTTCGCTGCAAGTCAGCTACTTGAGTAGACAACTCTTTTATGCGGTCGGCGAAGCTCTTCGTCGACACCTTCAGTTCTTCATCCTTGGTCTACACCGAAGACTGAAGTTCCTGGTTCTTCCGCCGAAGATCTTCCATTTCCTTCTCTGCCTCCAACCTCAGCTTCGTCGCATTCCTCGCTTCTTCATGAAGATTGTTCTTCTCCTGCTGCCAAGTACCCCTGCTGAAGTGTAGTTCGGCCAACATCTCCAGGAACGACACCTTCCTCTGTACTTTCTTCTCGTAGTCCTCCTTGTTGTCTTCAAGAAGTCGGAGAACTGGGACGACTACCTCTTCACCGAATAGCATCGCCTTTCTGAACATGTCCACGTTGTCTAAGGCAGATCCCTCCGAAGTCCCTTCGCCACAGACAGCGCCTTCCATCTTTGCCCTCGAGCTGCTCAGGTCCACCGTCTCCCTCTAAGTGCTCTTCACCTTCTTCCGCACCTTCGGCTTGTCCATTGGCGAAGTCGGAAGAGGCTTCTTCCTCTTACTGCGCCTCCTCTCTTCGTCATCAGTCGCAGTCTGTACATCCGCTGCCTTCTGTGTCTCTTGAGGCTCTTCGGCTGGTGCCTTCAGCGAAGCCTCCAATTGTTGAACATCTTCTACGGGTGCCTCTTCAACTTCGCGAACGGGCGAGAAATCATTACCTTCTAGCTCTTCATCTTCGCCAAAGCCCAACTGCTTGGCTTCGTTCTCTGATAACGACCCCATGCCGAAGTAAAATATACTGATGAAGCCACCCATGTAAACGTAATCTTGCTTCTTCCACAAGCGCTGGACTTCGTCATGGAATATCTTCGCCCAGTAAGCTCGTCTTCCGACGAAGAGGTTCTCGAAGAAGCATACCTTCCAAACAGACAGGTAAGTCGTTTTCGGGGACTCAAGATCAGCATGATGACCTCCGCGATCTTCCTCTTCACTGGATCGCGGTACTCTGTCAACTTGTACCCATTCGTCGGATGCATCGAATGCTCGAAGAGTTCCTCGTAGTTCTGGTCCTCCTTCACCAGACTCTTCATCGACGCATTGTCGAAGAGCAAATCGTCATTCGTTCCTGCTTCATCCAGCAAAACCTTCTCCCAGTTCTCGACGATCCAGTTACCAGGTCGCGCATATGCTTCTTCGCCGCCATGATCTTCGCACATTCGGATCTGGCTAATGAATTTGCCAGACACCTTAGTCCAGCCTCCCAGGGTTAGGAAACTCATACCTAACTCCTTCAGCTTCGGCCGAAGACGCACTAACTCCTCTTGATCTAGCTCGAAGGCTCTGATCCTCGGTAACTTCGTTGCGATCGACATTGTAAGCAGTGGATGGCTGTGGATAAACTTCGCCTAATCTGATAATCTTCGTTCAAGTTGGCCTTCGCCTAAACTTATCATCCGCAATGTGGAAACAGCTGAGCGCTAAAAGTGAATTTGAGAAATGAGCTGGTTTTCCTAGTATATATCTTAGTTCAAACTCCGGCACGTGCCGAAGTCGCCGCCGATTGCTTGCCGCCGACCTGTCAAGGCATGCGCATGCCGTATTCACCCACGCCGTTTGTCGCTACAGGTCCTTGCTAGGTAGGTCGCTCACCCTTACTCAGATCTTTCGGTGAAGATCTTCTTCTGAAGACTCTTCTTACGAAGACTCTTCTTCACTAAAACTAAGCTATTCTTTCTTCTAACTACATTGTTTCTTCTACAAACTTCTACATTTCAAGCTTCTTCTATCAAAAATTGAAAAAGTGGGCTTTACAATCAGATGTTGCTGAACCAAGACCGCAAGCGTCTTTAGTATCTCAGCAGTATCCAGACTCGATGCTGCAGTTGCTGCAGAAGACGTTAGTGCAGTTCAAGGTGCAGCAGTAGATGTTATGCTCCAGCCGTAGAGACAGTAGCACCACATCTGCTCTTGCGATCCATCTCTTCCTTATATGAAAATCTCAACCTCCACGATTAATCACCCCAAGATGACTCTCAGCGGAAGCACCAGATTTATGTCGAGGAGAGTCTTTCTCAGGAAGGTCGAGCCTTCTGACTGTGATCGATCACGAGATAGAGATAGGGATTGATCAAGAAAACAGGAGTCTATTAGCTCGTCCGCAATGGCTGAAGACTATATTCTGACTATAAGTCACTTATTGCTTAACAGGTCAAGTCTCAACCACCAGAAAACAGATCCACCTCCGGACACAACAGATAGAAGAAATCCGAACTCAAGATGCTTTATTTCTCTTCCAAAGACACTCAGTAGTCCTCCACAGACATCAATTTTACAAGCGATCTCTACTCAACAAGACCTCTTTACGCTGATCACTGCATATCACTTCCAAACAGTCAATTCTCACTCAACTAATCTTCTCTCGCTCTTCAGATAGTAGATTACTTCTCAAAAGCCTACAATTGATGAAGATCTGTAACTCCAACGTCTTGTATCCCTTCTTGCAACAGCTTCAGCACTGAAATTCTTCAAAAAACTGACCTTCACAATCACTATCTTCTCCTCCGCTCAAATAGATGTTCCCTGCTCATCTGATTCACCTCCAAACAGCCTAGTAGATAAATTCAAGCTCCTCTAACTCTTAATCCTCTCTTTGCGTCAACCTCCCAACTGAAAACCTTCAGAAAAAATCCTCCATAGACTATCAAATCGATCTCCACTCAATAAGATTACCTCCTGTCCTTTCAAAAGATAATTTGTCTCCAAAACAGTATAATGGATAGAGTTCAAGCTCCTAAACTCCTGTCCTCCTCTTTGCGTCGATCTCCCAACTCAATTCTCTCAGAAATTTTATCTCCTCAGCACCCAAGCTTCTCCTGCGCATCTCAACGGCTTCCTCGTCAGCAAAAGCTAGAATATCTCCTTCATGTGATGTCCCCTCCTTTCTTCAAATCCTAACATCCTTAACACCCCTGCTAAGCTATGGCCCTTATAAGTAGACGTGCTTATCAGGTAAGCATGCCCCCTGCTAAGCTAGGCCCTTATTATTATTTACGTAATAGCCAAGCAGGCCCCCTTTCTAAGCTAACCCCTTCTAAAAAGAAAAGTTTCCCAACCCCTCCATATGCGCACCAGGTATCTCCCATGGTATATTCAAGGTGGCATGCGAAGGCTTAGGCCAGGAAATCCATGATTAAGGGAGATACCCGTCTCCCGCCCCTAGATATGCAGGACATGGCTGCACATCCAACATAGACGTCCCCATATGCGCACCAAGTATCTCCCATGGTATATTCAAGGTGGCATGCGGAGGCTTAGGTCAGGAAGCTCGCGATTAAGAGAGATACCGGCCTCCCGTCTCTAGATATACAAGACATGGCTGCATATCCAACATAGACTCTCTTCCAGGAGATCAACATGCCGGAATAAGAAACAAAGACCAGGGGAGATTGTTTCTTTCCTCCTAGGCAGGCGTCTTATCACTGGGATGGCCTCTGTTTTTGTTCCAAAAGCTAATAAACTCTGTACATATTCCTATTCCTGAAGAAATATTTTTGTAAAGTCTTTACTAGCTTTTCCTACACTAACTTTTCTGTACAACTCCGTTTTTAGTGAATAAAGAGTCAAAACTATAATACTCACGAACACTTACGTAACTCACGCTGTCAGATCCTGAGTTCGAGTCACGAGTCAGAATCGACAGATTTCTCTCTTTCACACGTTTCTTAACTTAAGACTTGTACTAACTATTACCTAGAACGCTTATTCTCAAAATCGGAAGTATGAAGTCGCTCCTCTTGACGAGCTCTGCATTCTGGAACTTTTTGCCCCCTTGCCGAGCTGAAGTTCCGTTTCATCATGTGAAATGCCACGCATTATGACAACGTGCTATGTCATTTTTGTATTCTCTTGTACGAATAAGCCCCGGCTAACTCCGTGCCAACAGCCTAAAAGAAGACTAGAAGCCAGGAGTATCCGCTTATGTTTGTGAGCGCAATGAAGTTGAATATTCTTGTTGTTTCTATTTGACGTGAAAAAAATTGAGCTATCCATGAGCATTTCCAGTCCAACAACAACTTGTAATATACTAATAAGAGTTTGAGTTTTTCTTGGAGGAAGGTAGAGACCTCTTCTTTGATTTGTACGACTGCTTCCTTTTTGGTAGTATTCGCATTAACTGGTTTAGAATTAGGTGTTGTCATTCTCCATGCGCTTTTTATAAAAACAAAAAGGGGCTTTAGCTTGTGCAAAAGTGTCATGGCTAAATTTGGCTGTATACAACTGGTGAAAAATAATGCAAAGGAAATCTTGAATCACATGCAAAAGGCCCTTAGCATTTTCTGCAACTCTTGGTCAGGTTTAATAAGCGTAAGATTCCCGCCAGTCTCCTTCAAGAGCATTGCGTATCAAGTTAGTTATCATAGCCCTACCTTCTGCTCTTTCTGAGCGTCGTAGCGGTGAGAGTCATTCATAGACCACTTGATGGATATATCACAAATAACCATAAAAAATACAACCTTGCCAAGAAATCTTACTATAAGAGACTGCCGCGTTTGTCTAGGCGGGCCGGCGGTCACGTCGTTTTGCCGGACTCACGTGAGTCTCCAATCGTAGATGTTTGCTAGGTCCTATACCACGAGACTTCTGTTAATCATAAGAATTACTTGGTCACTCTCTCTGTGATAAGTAAGCTTCTACTTTGATTTTGCCCATCCTGAAAAGGATGACCGAATAGCAAGAGGGCGAGCCGACTCCTATGTTTGAAGATGAAGATCCATACGAGGATCGACATTTCTTAACGCCAAGCTTCTAATCCCTGCAGGCACCCACCCACCCCTGCCCGTGCCTTATTTTTTTTCACAAGTCATGGCTATTCGGTAACCAGAGGACTGATTCTTGGCTGCTTGTTGTTCACACCGTAAAAGTGATAATTTCGAAATAACACAGCGTATAAAAGTCATGTCGTAAAGTTTAGCCATCCTTAGAATCAGGGTCGGCTAAAGTACGAGTTCAGATAGCGGGGCTCGCCGAGTCTGCCAGTTACACATGTTCCCATTGTGACCTCCTCTCAAAAGCATCTTCATTTGATCTTTTCTTAAGCTAGGGCCCCTAGAGACCATATACGCGTTGATGTTTTTGATTCGGGTCGTGTGGAGGATCACCTAATACAGTCTGAAATATACATACAAGTAGACAGCAAAGGTGTTCCATTTTATCAACAGATGGAAAAAGATAAAATGGAGCACCTTAGCATGCAGACCCAAATTAAGCAAGGCACCACAACAGAATATGCATCCAAAATGCACAAACAAGAAAATGAAGGAAAAAAACAAGTTCAAACAGGCAAAAAATAATCATGTGTGATTGGCTTACAACAGCCTTAAAATACAGATGAGTGAAGAATGCAGTGCGAAAAAAAACAAAAGTTCAAATAGGCAAAAAATAATCATGTGTGATTTTCTTACAGCAATCTTAAAATACAGATGAGTGAAAATGCATACGGAGAAAACGTAAAGCGCAGAGTCACGAGAAAATAGCAATTTATAGTGAAGTGACTTTTGATTTCTATCAAAGGTCACTTCACTATAAATTTAGATCTCACCTGGGCACCTTCATTACACTTGGTACTTCAGTTAAATCGATAAGCGAATAACTGGGACAGAACCTTCCTTTAGTATAAATAGCTGTCACTTTCACGAATAGAATATTTTCAAGCTTGTAAGTTTTAATTTATAACCTAAACCTTCCAAAAGAAAGGGTTAGGGTATAAATTAATTCTCTTTGCATATTGCAAGGAAGTCTTTAACAGAAGTATCCCAACCGATGACCTTGATTGAAAGAAAATCATTACACTTAACTGCTTATAAGTGACAAGTTGAATATACATATTTACAGCTTTGATTACATGCTCCGGAAGTTTTCTGTATTCCGGGAGTTCTCATTTTAAGATCCGGGATTGCCCCGGGATGACAAAGTCAAAAACTCCTATGAAGGGTCCGGAACTGTTCTCGGTGTTGTTGTTTTGGTACTTTGGAGCTGGTCCGGGTGCTTCACACGACGACGGGTTCGAGGTCCCAAGGATCCCTGGTCAAAGATTTCTCGGGGGATAATGTTCCAAGAACTTCCCGGGGTTCTTGTTCCGCAATCCTTTGTACCTTATATTCCTTCTTGTACACGACTTCTTGTGGCTTCAGGACTTTCCTGGGGATAAATGAATCCGAGGATATGAAATATCGGTGCTATCTTCAGAACGGGAAGTCTTTGTTGATCCATCCTTTCGACACTCATGGAAATGGATTACATCATTTCTGTTAGATTTATATCTCATCGATTTTATTAGATCCAATAATCACTCTCATGAGTGCTTTACCCCATACTTAGTTTTCCAGTTGTAATCCATGGTCTATTACAACATCCGGTTAATCATATGTAAGTATAGTGGAAGGCCATGCCCGCAATGAGATTACTAGCGTAAGCGTAAGTAAATCACGCTGCCCATAAATCTATGCCGGACAGAGCCTTCCACAACCTAAACCTTGTAGCGGAAATGATATTTTCTGCCGTGACTTTATGCTGCACGACAAACTAATCATTAATCTTGGAAGTCACACAACTCTACATTGAGAACTGGTAAGAACACATGAATTCAATACCGTCGTTGTCAAGAAAAATATATAAGAACTTTTCACTAGAGTGATTATCAGTTAAGATCATTTGTATTATTCCCTTGCTGTCATTTCTGTCTATCACTAATGTATGTAATATAGTTTTTGGTTAAAAGTTAGAAAAGTTTTTGTTCCATCTGCTTATATAGAGACTGATGACTTTTATCATCTATAAATCGCCCAGAGATTCATAACAAACATTTCAAGAAAAAAAATTACTGAATCTCAAACTAATTTTACATTTTTCCCCATAAACCGTAAACTGCGAAGGGGTCCAAATCTTAAGTTCAGTCAAACTAGCTTAAGGTTTAACGTCAAAATAAGCTCTAGCTTAAAGCACATTGAAGAACGTTAAAATAACATTTCGTTTCAAGATTTTATATTCAAACTTGATTCAACATTTGGACGAAAACTCATCTCACAATTATTAGATATCCCAAACTTATTGATCTTTATTAATCATCTTATTTAACTTAACCGAAATGATGGTACACAAGCAAAAGCACCATAAGCCGAGGACTTTGTGAGGTAAGGGTTCCCTCCCGAGGTGAGAGCCTTGGGAGGAACATACAAGATTACTTACATCTGGTAACTCTATCCCGTTTGAGCAGTTTGAAACCTGAAAGTTAAAGCAGAACAATCAGTCTATTTGGATTAAACTCATGTCCAATAGTGTTGCTTTGGAGTACAATAAATATTATAGTGTCATGGAATTTCATCTAAATATAATTATATAGTTGGCAAAATTCAAGAATATATGTAGGTAGCTGCAAGTGAAAGAGTGAAATAAGTGGATGAAATAGTTATCTTCATGAAGTTATCTTGTAATGGATTGTTCACTACTACCCACTAGTAGCGTCATGCACGGAGAGCAAAAGGATAAACAATAAAATCTGATACAAGCGAAACCTTAAAATTTTGATGTTCAACAATCAAATCTGTCGAAATGAATCATAATTAATGTTTCACTCGAAGACTAAGCAAATTTCCTTAATACTCAAAATGAATCATAA
Organism: Asterella californica; assembly: GCA_036924285.1. Lineage (NCBI taxonomy): Eukaryota > Viridiplantae > Streptophyta > Marchantiopsida > Marchantiales > Aytoniaceae > Asterella > Asterella californica. Next base: position 14,799,789 of record JAYKYS010000012.1, read on the forward strand.
TTAATGTTTCACGCCAAGAATAAACGAATTTCCTTTGACACTCCTGTACTAGGCATGTATGAACATCATTATTGCGAACAATAGTTTAAAGAGTAGACTTGCCGGCTTGAGTAATAGGGAGAAAAGGCATATATAAGGATGTACCCACAAACTCAATCTAGTAGTTTTCAAAGCTATAGTTGTCCTTAGGTATACACATACCCGTAGTATTTATACTACGGGTACATAAAACCAAAGTTAAATTACAAAATCTTGCCGTGATTGAGTAGATATTGGCTTGAATATTTCTTTTTCATAATAGATATCTATAATGGAGAAGCATTCACCTCTCCATCAGAAATGGAGAGGAAAGTATGCTTTATTTTGTTTATCGTACAAAGGTATGACATAAATCAAATTAAATAAAAATCTAAAATTTATTCCTTTGTGCAGTCAAAAATTTATGATTTATCCCAGGTGTAGATATATCTCTTATTTTTGTCTTATTTATAAAAAGAACTAACAAATATCATGAACTCTGAGTTCATGTTGGATAAAAACTCCATGTGTAACTAAAAACTACCTATATGTGAAGCATGCTCCTTGTGGCTGCTCCCTTAGGTGGAGAGTGAGCTCTTCCAGTTAATGTCAGTTGGATAAGTCTTATATTTTTTTTTTATTTTTGATAAACGACCCCGGTTGACCGAACACTTTTCACGCAGACCACAGTAGGCCCGACCCAACCGCAGTCTCCTCAGATTTTCCCCATCACCACCCCCCCTCAGAATTCCGCTCCCATCCGCACCTGATAGAGTCACGATCGCGAGTGCTTTCATCCTCGTTCATGAGGATCTCCAGGTTACGCTTCCCCTCGCTCGCCTCGAGGTCATTCCTCCGATCTTTCACATCGTCATTGGTGAGGGCCCCGTAGAGAGTGCTCGAGTGCAAACGTATGGTATCGTCTTTTCTCCATTTCGGCTTCCTCGTCGTCCTCCACTGTGGGTGCATATTTGAATCAGTGTTCCTCTCGGTTGTCTTGCGGACTCTTCTGACACTCGAGGACGCGATCTTGACATTCCTCTCATCATTTTCCTTGCTATTCTTCACCGTCTTCGAGGTAAGCGCTTTTCCTTCCTCTTCTTTATTTTCCTGTTAGAAGTCGGCTTGATACTCAAGTGCAATTTTCTCCTGTCCATGTACTTGTTGATCCCACCCTCGAGCACCTGATCACCTTCACTGTGCTGGTTGGACCCACCAGCCATCTTCGAGTAGAGGATCACCATAATCACTCCGGCTTTAATGTTCGTAGGCCGAGTAGAGCGGGTGGCAGTCGCGGTAGTGCTTTCCGTCACCAAATTGGTTTCTTTCCTGGTAGTTCTGGACACCTCCTTCGCTATCGGGTGCAGTATCCCTCTCCTTTTGTCTTTCTTCGCTTCGAGTGTATGCCTTGTCTCTCATTCTCGTTTAGGACATTGCGTATCTTGTCAGTTCTTGTCGGTCGCTCGACTGTTTCTGTCAGTTTTGCTGAATCATCGTCTTCATCACTTTCTTCCACGCTTCCTTGTTCTTTTGGCTTGCGTCTTCTTTAGGCCAACCCATAGCACTTAGACAATCTTCGCCATAGTTCTGGACGCAGGGCGGTCGTCTGACGACTCCGAAAGATCCGGTCTGTTCACTCAGCCCAGACCGCTTCAGTATGTTCGACCAGGAAAAGGAGGAGGGTGAGGTTGTGTTCTCTTATGGCAAGCGCCCTATCCACCGTAGTTAGTAAGCCGCTTCTCTCAGCATAGTTCAGCCCACATCCTGGTTCTTGCAGTCCGAACCTTCCTCATCTATCCTTCACGGCGAGACACTCCCAGAAGATGTGCTCAATAGTCTCCGTCTCTCCGCACCCTCTCGTACATCTACCATCTCCGATTTTCATTTGTTGGATCCACCGGTTCGGGAAGAAACCACGATTTAGAAGTCTCCAAATCCACATGTTAGTCCTCACCGTCCCTCCCGTCTGCCAGACCTTCCTCCATCTGTTGTCTCAGTCCCCTAGGGAGTTAGAGATTCCACGTTGGGTGTGTTGGACGTTAGAAGCTCTTTCCAAGTTCGGATTTCCAACCTCCACCCTTTTCTGTCATAGGAGTCTTTCCTCCATCCCCAGCTCTCGCTATCTTGGAGCCCTCCTAGGATCACCTGCGTTTCTCCAGCCCACCTCATGAGTCGGTCGAGAGCCCTTACCCCCTCCAAGGTCAGGTTATCGGAGTTGCTATTCAAGGAGGCCCCCATCATCGAGTCTTTGAGGTCTTTGAGTTTAAGAGAGTTAAGCAAGTACAGCTTGCTTCTTTTCAAGGTTCTTAGTATCTCTCTCTTTTCTTGGTCTTCTATCTATTCCCCTTTTAGTCAAAGCTCCACCACCAGTGTAGAGGATAGTTTTCCTGGTAGCTGCGTTTTCTCTCCGTCAAAGACAAGTCTCTCCGCCACATCCTTCCAGCACTTCATCATGCTGTCTAGTTAGCATCAGAAGGCATTCCTCAGGGGACCACCAAGCCACCTCCTTGTTATACGTTCCTTTTCTAATGCTGTCCCTGATTCCTCATCTTGCAAGGTTAATCCAGTCTTGGCTTTCTCCGTTAAGAATTTTGGCTAGGTATTTCAGTTTCAACGCTTGAGCAATTTGTCGGAAGGGGGTTATCCCCAGCCTCCTTCTTTCTTTGGTCTCGTGAGGACATCCCAGGCCACCATCGGAGTTTTCGCTCTTCCTTCCAAGTTCATGCCCCACAGGAAGACCCGGCAGACGTCCTCCATCTTCTTAAAATCAGCAGGTGATCAATCCACACTTGTAAGCTGGTAAGCCGATATAACCTTGAGCATGTTGTCGTGGTGAGAGTATTTCTTGGGGAGGACGAACCTCATGACTGTGATTGATCAAGAGAACGATAAAAAAGAAAACAGATTGTTGTCGGTGATGAGAACTCAAAATTCTATCTCTTACGTCCACCAAATACAAATCAAAGACTCAGATACTCAGATAGGCCTTTCAAGACTCAAATAAACTTTATTTTAGTGTCGACTCCATCATCAAAGTCTTCAATTGTCAAAAATCTCTCTTCTCTCTCCTGCGTGCGTCTCCTCTCTTTTCTGTCAGTCTCTGTAAAAGTCCTCATAAAAAACTACCGCAAGTTGATTTACTTAAAAGATAAGTCCCTAGCTAAGCTGCCCCTACTGTCCTTGTACACACAACTATCAAAGCAGTCCCCTAGCTAAGCTGCCCCTTTGATTAGTAAAAGTTTCCCGTGCTCTTAATGTCATCTTGATGCCACCTTGAATATATCACAAGCCATCCAATGTAAGTCGAAGTCCCTACACTTATGGAGTTGTCCCACAGGGCTTACATCCCCCCCATATGTGCATCAGGTATCTCCCATGCTATATTCAAGGTGGCATGCGGAGACTTAGGCTTGGAAGCCCACGATTAAGAGAGATACTGGTCTCCCGTCCCTAGATATGCAGGACATGGCTACATACCCAACATAGACTCCCTTCCAGGAGAACAACATGCCGGAATAAGAAAACATGCCAGAGGAAATTGATCTTGAGACCACTTTCCTCTTAGGCAGGCGCCCTATCACTGGGATGGCCTATGTTTCCGTTAAAAAGAGAAGTAAAGTTGGTACATATCCTTAAGGAAAATTTTCTATAAAGTCTTTACTAGCTTTTCTTGCACTAACTTCTCTGTACAGCTCCGTTTCTAGTGAATAAGGAGTCAAAATTATAGTACTCGTCAACACCTACGCACTCATATTGTCAGATCACGAACTCGAGTCAGAAGTCAGAATCAACAGATTTCTCTCTCACACTTTTCATATCTTAAGACTTGTACGAACTATTACTTAGAATGTTTTTTCTTGAAACTGAAATATAGAGTCGCTCTTCTCGACGAGCTCGGCAATCTGGAACCTTTCGCCTCCCCTCCAGGGTGATATCTCAATCCAAGCTAAGGGGCAGCTTGTCAAGCATATCCCCAACTTAGCTCCTGCCTAGCTTGCCAAGCATCGCCCTAGCTTAGCTCCTGCTCAGCTTGCCAAGCATCGCTCCAGCTTAGCTCCTGCCTAGCTTGCCAAGCTAGGGTGCAGCTTTTTTTACAACTACGTACACAATGGAGGAAAAAGACTCTCTACAACTAGTTTTCACTGTACACGTCCATGTACAACACGACAACGTGGGTGAGCAATACAACGCGACCCGACCAGGAGAGTAACCGGTTAGACCAATGTTGCAGCCTCTTTTGTAGTCCCTGTACCAGTGCCTCCACCACTTGATTCTTGATCCTTCCAATCCAAGTCCCTAGGTACTTAATCATTTGTCCAGATCTCGCAATTTGACATTTAGAGTTCTCCAGCCACCTTGGTACCTCCTCCATCTCCATAGACACGATCATCATGTTATCCAAGTTAAGCGACGCCCCCGAGATTTCCTCGTAGCACTATATAACTTCTTGTGTCGTCTTAAAGCATTCTTCAGAACCCTTGATGATTAGATCCGTATCGTCCGTGAACAGTTGATGGAGTAAGGGGGTTCTTTTCCCCGGCCCAAAGCCCTTCAATCTCTCTTTGCTCTCTAGCCATTTTCAGCAAGTTCATAAGAGGTTGAGTAGTGATGGCGAACAGGAAGGGAGCTATCGGACACCCATGTCTCACCCCCCTACCTAGAGCTATCTTTTCAGTGAACCCTCCTACGTGAATCTTAGAGTGTCCTCCTTCTGTTAGTCCCTTTAGCAAGTCAACAAAATGAGCATCGAAATTCATGAACTCCATGGTTTCCCCCAGGTACTCCTGAGAAACACAATCGTATGCTTTAGTAAAGTCGATTTTCAAGAACAGGGATGGCCAGCCCTTCGTCTCTGTCATTTCCTGTCCCAACCGGAAGGTTATGATGTTGTCGTAAATATCTCGGCCTTGTAAGAAGTCGATTTGTTGCTCGTCCACCACTTTCTTTATGACGTTTTTGAACCTCTCGGTCAATAGCTTGCTAAGAACTTTATAGGTCGCAGTAAGCAGGGAGATCGGTCTCCAGTTACCTAAATCTCTCTTTTCTCCACCTTTAAGAATTAGCTTGATCACTCTTTGTAAGATCTTCTCGTCAATCATTTTCGTCCTCCAGAATTCCTTGACTATAGCAGTGCATTCTTTTCTTATAAAGGGCCAACACTCCTGTAGCATTTCATATGTCACTCCATCGATTCTTGACGATTTCTCCTTGGAGAAGTTCATAACTAGCCCTTCTAGTTCTTTAAGCGAAGGAGCTCTTTCAGATTTGCGTTCTCTTCCTCGATAACCTATTTGGAGGTGAGACCTAGGACCTCCTTTCACTTCGTCCTATTCCTAGTTACCTCCCCATCTTCACGGTACAGCTCCGCATAAAATCGATGTACTCGCCTCAAGATTTCATCGTGTTCTTCGGAGATCCTCCCGTCCTCCATAACCACCCCCTTCATAGCTTCCTGACTGTATTTTGCCTTAAGTTGTCCAAAGAAGTACCTCGAGGGGGCTATCCCTTCCACCAGTCATCTAATACATCTCAACAGAACAACCCACCTTCCCTCTTTCGTTCCGTTCTCTGTCAGTCCCACAGGTTCCTTCTACCCTCTCTCTTGTTTTGTGCGTATATCGAGATTACACCAACCGGTCCCACTTCAGAATTAATGATACCCCAGGCCGCCAAGCCGTCACCTCTGACTCTCTGTTCCGGAGGATCAAGAGAATACAACACATGGAGTGATCAACCGAGAAAAGATGGAAGCTAAGAACAACTGGACGAAACCGCTGAGGATCTTAGAGAAAACGGGGCAGAATCCTTACCTAGAAGGCATGAATCCACTGGCAGCAGCCGGATGCCTGACTCGGAGCTGGTGGAAGTACTCAAGAATATACGGGAATATCAGCAACTGGGAGAGTACAAGCGCGGAATGCAGATCGACCTGGACAGGAATTTGATGACGAGTCGCCTTGTCCTTTTGAAGTCGACGACGGTGGACTGCAGCCCCTCCCGGGATGTCTTTGAGATCTGGATCTCGAGAAGGTTTGGGCAGGGTATGGACGTGCATATCACCCAGCTCAGAATGCTCAACAGGAAGAACTTTCTGGTTGTTCTAGCAACAGAAGAGCAAAGAAACCAGATACTTAGGGAGGCACCTCTGTTCTGCAGCAGGAGAATCATATTGACCGCGCCCTAGACACCATGATATAAAACCCAAGCGGAAAACTCCAAGGGGGTGATAGTCTGGGTGCACCTATCACTAGTGGATCCAACCTTTGAAATAGGAGCAGATATAAAGCTGGCAGCGATCGGACCTGTCTTATACAAGACAACGATGAAAATAACAAACGCCTACTCACATATCCGGGGCTGTATCATGGTTGACCTTGACTCAGAACTGAGCGATCACTTGCAGATAAGGTTAGGAGTTGGAGAAACGATAATACAGCCGATTGTTTATCAGTCTCTTCCGGATTCTTGCTTTGCGTGCAAAAAGAGAGGACACATTGCACGAAACTGCCCAGAGAATGCCAAGAAGGACGAGGGAATCCAAACCGGGAGAAGCCATGGGACGGTCACCTTGCCAAGTTTAGCTACGGTCCAAACCATTAGAATAACTCCGAAAGAAGACAAGAAAAATGGATTTACGCAAGTCACGAGGAAGAAATGGTCCAAGGCAAGTCAACAGGTGGGTTGAGATTAAACAATCGCTACAACATTGTCGTAGTGAGAGTTTTCTTGAGAAGGGCGGAACCTTCTGGATGTGATATGATCGTGAAGGCTGTATTATGTCTACTCAAGGAAGCGTTGATCTTCTAGCTGTGGCTGTTTTCCTCAAAGGATATATATTCATGTTGTAACGTTAGACTACATACTCTCACACATATCTGTTGGACCTCTAGTATGTTCAGAAAACAAAAATCAGGTTAAACTAGTAATGATAAGATCAGACGGAGAACTTTAACTCTCAAGAATAAGAAATATGTGATGGTTCACACTTCTAAATTTCTCCTACATGTAAAAGAGGCTCTACTGAACACATACACGAAGTTTCAACCTGAGATCAAATTCGAGCACCGAGATATGGACAAAAAGGTTATGAGCAAAGATATTGCGGCAATTTCTGCTACCCAGACAGCTATTTTGACCTAGAACAGAGAATTGGCTTGATAACTTTCGATGATTCTTACAGGATTTGAAGTCTACAGCATGCTGAACATCCCTGTGAAATTTGACCTCTTGATTGTACACATTTCTCCAGATTTCGTTCTCTGAAGTTGCTGCTCTAGATTGAGAACTTTTCAGACCCCCTCTGCTTCAGCGGTCGCCCTGAATGACATGAAACTTTTTGGGCAGTCGTAGCCCTGCTGACAGTGAATGCAACCACGAAGGTTTGAAGCGATTATCTCAATTCTGTTGCAATTGACGCCAAAAACCCCAAAATCACCAATTGTGTTACAATTCTAACTCAACTCGAACTTCAAACTGACATAACTCCTTCTTTATTGATCCAAATCGATCAAGAATTTCACTGACAGTGATTGGCAGACGAGCTCTATCTTCTTATGTCCTCAACAAATGCTCGAACTCCTCTTTAGACCCCTGCTTCTAAATTTAGAGTTTTACAAAAGATAAAAATGGACCAATGGGAGTTCATAGCTCCACTTGACTATCCTTTTGTGCCCTAATCCACGTGGTAACTTAATTTCACACATAGGTTATCACGTCAAGCCCCTAAAGCGCAAGCGTAATCTTTAAACTACCTGACAAGACATGTAAAATGACACGTAACCCTGAAAGATAATTTAAACAAACTAGAAAGCGTGCATAGGTGACATGTAAGTACAACCCATGAGCTTAAAATCTATCAGCATGGCAAACCTAAGTTATGTACTTTGAACATCAAAGATAAGTATGAATTCATTTGCACAAGCGTATGAATGCTTGAACAAGATAAATAACATACTATCAACCTACTAGGACTCAAAACATATAACACAACGGTGTTAACATATGCATGAAGGACTAGGAGTAATATTAAGCTAACTTCTACGATGTTATTTACTATGTGAAATGATTCACATCACGAAAACGTGTTGGATAAGGAAGGAGAGGAACAGGAGGACTCGGCTAAGGGAGAGAAGTCAGACGATCAAAACGGGAGAGAAGGCACAACTAAGGACATAAGGATTGACGAAGAGAGACTCTCCTCTCAACCACAATATGAGGAAAGGCTCAGACTGGGTACTCAAATCCCTCTGGTCAGCGATGCGGGTACGGAGGACAGAACAACAGCAACGAAGGAAAAGAAGCCCTTCCGGATCTGAACGAGGTAGCAAGGAACAAACTACCATCAGAGAAGAAAACGGAAGAAGGAAGAGGGGAGCAACCAAGCGAAGGGGGCAGTGATATACTAACGGAATCCAGCGAGGAGGAATATACTAGCACCACATCGGAACATGGAAAAGACAAGAAGGCGATTTGTGAAGGAAGGTCCAAAGGAGAAAGGAAAGAGGGCAAGGAAGACGACAACAAAGACGAGGTGAGTAAGACAACTTACTTACAAATGACAGAAAGGAAGGAAGATTACAGAGGCGAGTGATCTGAAGTGGAGGAGGGCCAACAACCGACGAAGGGGGCAAACCAAAACAAGAAATTTTGGAGGAGCGCAACAGAAGATCAAGGGAAAAATCTAATGACAGAGGAACCATCTACTACGGAGGAGGCAGAGATCGAAGAAGGGAAAAAGGGACACCGGAAGAGAGAAGAAGGAAGAGGAGGATTATGGCTAGATACACCAAGGCTGTGGGACGGATCGACCGAGAGCAACCTCCTATTGATCTCGTCACTCAAGCATATAGAACGTGAAGCACTCCTTGAACTGATCCCGAACCTCCTGGGTAGTAGAAGGGGAGCAAGGAAGGAACCAACACCAAAAGCAACGAGGGCACAAACGAAGACGATGGGAAGAAGCATCGGGAAACCCGCAGTGAATAAAGGAAAATAAACATAAAAGGGAAACCTAGCGAGGGCCAGGAGCCTACTTGCAACCATGAACACAACCAAGTAAGGGGTAGTCAGGTATGTACGAGGGCAGAATATTCAAACAAAGATATACAAGATGCAGTACAAACTCAAATTTGCAATGTGGAACGTCAGAGGACTGGGCCACCTGCTGTCGGAGTGTGATCCGTCTATCTAGAAAAGCATCGGGCTTCTGGCTGTGGTTGTTTACTCAAGAGGTAGGCTTTTCAGGTTACAACAGGGCTTTATAAACACTCACGCAGGTGTATAGGATCCTCTAATATGCTCAGAAAGCGAAATTCAGGTCTAACTAGTAGTAATAAGATCAAGCAGTGAACTTTAACACTCAAGGAGAAGAAAAATATGATGGTTCAGACTTCTAAAACCCTCTTACATGCAAAAGAGGCCCTACTGAACACACACACGAAGTTTCAGCTTGAGATCAAATTCTAGCACTGAGATATGAACAGAAACATTTTGAATAAGGAAATTACGATAATTTCTAACACCCAAATGACTATTTCGACCTAGAACAGCAAATTGGCTCTATCACTTTCGATGATCCTTACAGGATTTGGAGTCTACAGGATGCTGAACATCCTTGTGAAATTTGGCCTCCTGATTGTACACAGTTCTCCATATCTCGTTCTCTGAAGTTGCTACTCTAGATTGAGAGTTTTTTAGACCCCCTCTACTTCAGCGGTCGCTCTGAATTACTCAATCACTCAAATGACATGAAACTTTTTGGATAGTCGTAACCCTGCTGACACTGAACGCAAACACGCAGATTTGAAGCGATTATCTCTTTTCTGCTGAAATTGACACTCAAAACCCCAAAATCAACAAAAGTGATGCAGTTTCAACTCAATCCGAAATTCAATTTGGCATAACTCCTTCTTTATTGCTCCAAAACGATCAAGATGACAATGACTGGCACGACGAGCTCCATCTTCATGTGCTCTCAGATTTTATAGTCCCCTTACCAAAAGCTCGAACTCCTCTTACGACCACTACTTCTAAGTTTAGAGTTTCACAAAAGACAAAAATGAACCAATGGGAGTTCATAGCTCCACTTCCTATCTTTTTGTGCCCTAATCCACGTGATAACTTAATTTCGCACGTAGGTTACCATGTCAGGCCTCTAAAGTGTCAGCGTAAATCTTAAACTTCATGCGAAGACATGTAAAATAACACATAATCCTGAAAAATAACTTAAACAAGCTAGAAAGCATGCATGGGTGACAAGTAAGTACAACCCATGAGCTTAAACTCTATCCACATGGTAGACTTAAGATTATGTACATTGACAACATAGATAAGTATGAAATCACTTGCACAAGCGTACGAGTGTTTGAACAAGATAGATAACATACTATCAACCTACTAGGACTCAAAATATATAACATAATAGTGTTAACACCGTATGCAAAGGTGTCAAACATATACATAAAGGACTAGAAGTAATATGAGCTAACATTTAGAATTACTAAACTCAAGCGTAGGAATAGAAGTGTAACGTTGTCGTGTCATGGACCGGCTCCTACCTAAAATTCAAACTTTGATGCTTGTCGCTACAAAGATACTCATGGAAAAAGTAAGTTAGGCTCCAGCTTACAGACTTTTGACACAACTTCGGATCTTCACTTTCATCGCATCAACGGGTAGAGTTCATTGTCAGCTTTTCATGCGCAATTTATCTACTTCATTTGGACGCCTAGTGGAGAAGTTACAGGACTCGAAAGATGGAGAAGACAAGCTAGGTCCCAGCTTACGGGCTTTTGGCACAACTTTGGATCTTCACTTTCATCGCATCAATGGGTACAGCTCGTTGTCAACTTTCCATGGGCACTTTGTCTACTTCATTTTGACGCCTAGTGGAGAAGTTATGCGACTCGAAAGAAGGAAAAATCAAGTGACTCCATGCGTTATATTAAAGATGCAAGGGGCCTACTTCCTCATTATTGAAGAGAACATGGACGTACAAAGACTGACGTAAGGGGGCAGCTTAAGGAGCTAGCTTGCGTCTGCGATCTGTCAACGAACGGTTCAAGAGATTTGGAGGTCCAATGCAAACGCGTAAGGCGTCGTTGGGTTCAGATCTGTGCAGGCTACGCATTGGTTAAGACGGTTCGAGAAGAAACGGAGCGAGGAGTGTGAGGGAAATTGAGACGCAGGAAGAAGATTTGGAGAGCTTCAGTAATCTATGAAGGAGAGTTGGACCGTTCGGGCCGTTCCGGAGTCCAAACTTGCTGTCCTTGGATCCATCGGGATCAGAACACTGAGTTCTACAGGAAATCGAAGACGATATGAAGTTTCATCGGGCGGTTTGGGAGTTCTGAGTGAAATTGACTCGTAGGGAAGCGCTTGCGTTAGAATTTTCATCATTTGCGATCTGAACTTGGGTTGTTCTTCGCGATCGGTGAGCCAAGCTCTTCGTTCTTGGTGCCTACGCGATCATGGAGTCTTCATCGACGCATAGGAGAAGACAATACGTGAATTGGATTGTTGGTTTGGGTGTGGTGAGCAAGTTTGAGCTGCAGGGAGTCCATTTATGTCAGTTTTTTGCAACCTGCGACCAAATTTCTTGCGTGGTTTTGCAAAAGGAACTCCAAACAGCTTGTTTGGAGTCTCGTTGGGTTCAAGGTAGCTAGATCTATCTGACAGAGAAGACGAATATCAGATCAATTGATCCGTTTGTGCGGTGTGTGCGATTTTAAGCCGTAGGGAGGAGTTTTTGAAGGTTCGGTCATCTGCGACCAAAAATCGGCAGTATCTCGGCTGTTGGGAGTTGGATCTGAAGGTTTCTTGGGTCGACGGAGTCATGGAAGAAGACCCTATCGACATCTGAAGACCGTCTGACGAAAGGAGGAAGTTCTCATATAGGCTTTTTTTTTGTTCCTTAGCTACGGTTTTCGTCCTTTGGAGTTCGTTAGAGATCTAGTTGGCTATATACAGCTTGTGGTAGCTAGCTTTGGCTAGGAGCTTGTACATGGGTGTGGTTTGGACTTAGGTTTCAATCGTGTGATACTGGTGCAGCTCTGTTGTGTCAACAAAGGAAAGTTTCTCTTGCTTTGAGCTACGCTTCGGTGGTTTTGGGTGAGGGTTGAGATTCAGGGATTGTTTTAGGGGCTTTGAAGCAGATTACAGACCGCTCTGGTTTGTTTCTCAGTTTTCTGTTCTTAGGAAGAAAGAACCGACAATGTACATACATTGGGAGTGATATATATTGCGGCGTTTTTTTTCGTGGTTATTTTTCTCTGTCTTGTCTCTATTCAGCACACAGTACATCTCCACAGCCAAGAACCTCATGTTTTCCTGGACGTCCTTCACGCAAAATCCGACACCACAACGGTGGTGAACTCGACGTGAAGGTCTCGGGTGGAGATTTCTTCTGTGTGTGAACTTTGAAGAAGAGATTGACAATAATGAGTGAGGAGGTGAAAGATGATGGAGATGGAGCTAGTGGTTCAGGTGGATTGCCGAAGGTGCAGTTGGATCCAGCGACTGCATCAATGTTTCAAGCTTTCACTATGTTCTTATGACAACGACAGTCTGATGAGCGGAAGGAAGCTTTGGCAGCAAAGGCGCTACAAGCGGTGGTCAGCAAGATTGACCAGTTCGATGGGAGAGATGTCTCAAGATATCTGAGGTATTATTTGAAGGAGATGGAGCTGAACCGGGTCTCAGAAGATGAGATGATTGAGACGTTTGAGTTGGCAGTAGCTCCAGAGATTAAAGATCATGTTAAAATACTAACGAAGCATTTTAACAAGGATTGGGAGACGTTTGCTCGTGCTTTGATGGATGACTACTTCTTGGAGGACTCTGATCGAGTCACCAAGAAGTCATTCTTGGAGTGGATTGAGCAACCAAGGAAGGGTTTACAAGCTACTGAGTTGCTCAGGGAGTTTGAGAAGCAATTTTCACGGCTGACTAGGATGGAGAAGTTGACACTGTAGTCCAACAAGACAGAATTATTTCTTCGGGCTGCAGATGAGAAGCTACAAGAGAAGCTGGAGGTACTTCTGGAGGATCAAGAGGAAGACGATGGCTTGACCAGTAGTTGGAAGAAGGTTGAGGAAGCGGTTGGTCTACTTACCAAGAGGGAGCGAAGACGAGAGAAGGTTCCTGTTAAGAGACTAGCACCGACACCGACTGCTGTAACACATGTTTCTATGGTTCGACCAGTGGTTCCTGTTGCTAAACAGATAGTATCAGTTGCTTCAGCTATTCCGGTTGTCTAGGTATTTGTACTATCTCGGAAGAAGAATGATTCAAGCCTTGAGGAGATCATGCGCGGGATGCGAGACCTGCAGATCAAGCTCACAAGATTGGAGGAGCAAGGGTCTACTAGCGGAGCAAAATCTGATGGGAAGCAAGGTTGGATCCAACGGTGTATCTGGTGCGATGGTATCGATCAATTGATTGCACTCAATCTAAGCTTGAAGAGAGAGCTTCGAGGAGGATTGAGCTCGAGAAGGACCAAGAAGAATAAGTCTAAGGGCACGATCAACGTCTCAAGTGTAGGAGTTGGTGGAGTGGATGCTCAAGCTTTGAGGTATGGATTGCAGATATACGATTAACGATGAGATGATGTAGCACCTAACCTCTTGATCATTGCAACCATGAAAGTGTATATCACATAGTTGGGATATGTGACTATTTGGAGTTAGAGGGACCAATCGTCAGTTAAGAGAGCGATTGTGGTGCACTTGTGTATGTGTATGACATCGTTCATATGTTATGAGTATGTGTGATGTACCTCTGACAGCGATCTATGTTGAGTAGCGATGTGTATGCACACGATGGTACCTCTATAACATACATCACTACTTTCTTCAAGACTCCAAGAGATCTCACCTTTTGCTCGTTAGCCATAGCAACAATGATGCTCGTCGATCTCGTGGATTTCATTCTCAATCGCTTCATCAAACGTTCATATATCATATTCACAGTAGAACCTCAACCACCAACACATCAGATACAAAGTGTTCATTCAATTGAACCTTGATCTTGGATGCTTCACGCAAAGATCTAATCGACTATCCCTGCTATATATATCAAAGACAAACCCACCGTCCAATAGGAATGACACTAAGAGATGGAGTCAAACATGACATGTGTCAACCTCTCGAACAACCATCATACACCAACATACGAGATGCTCCACCAACAAACCCACTCAACATACACCTCAAGCCCACATGTACAACTACTAAGCTTGGGTCAACGATACCATCGATGTTAGGAAGATGACATGGTGCGCAACACCATCACGGCCCTCTAACATGAGTACTCCAGAAGAAAACACCTCATGCACTCATAAAATAGTGTGATCTGCAGTCATCCAACGTCGTCGATACAGTCTGCTGTAGATAGATATAATCGTCAGGATGAAACCTGCGAATCGATGATCGATAACCTCCCCCTCGAATAGTCGCATATAGCAACGTGTCTCCATGCTGAGCAATCGTTAGATTCTCAAAAGCCATAGACATAACTCTCTGAAATGTCTAGACTCGTTGAGAACATGCTCTCACTCACATATCCGGGTCATCGAGGTTCAGCACCTCAGCAAAACCAAGATGAATGGCCGAAGATAGATCTGGATTTTGATCATATAATAGAAAGTACGATGAGAAGGAAGCCAAAGACGCTTGTCGGCTAAAACGATAGCCCATATCCAACCATGATAACTGTACATCCCAATCTCCCAAGTGGTCTTTTTGCAAGCCATACTTGCGCAATCCTCTCTTCGCCGTCTTAACCACCCTCTCCGTCAAACCATCTTCCTCAAGATGATCTCGAGATGTAGTTCGATGATCAATCAGCGCACGATCACACAAGACCTGAAACTCACGACGAAACTCTGTACCTTGGTCCGTCAGCACTTCAGCTAGTGCTCCAAAATGATTCAGCATTCGATCTAAGACGCATACGTCATCCTTTCACTCGTCTTGTCCGGTAATACCACCAACTCAATCCACTTGGAGAAGTACTCCACCATCACCAACACATACCGATGATGACGTGTAGTCAACGATAAGAGTCCCGCAAAATCTCAACTCCAATGATAACCCAATCTCATAATCGGTAAAGAGTGTAATTGTGGAATATGAGCATTAAAGGATGCTCATACTCGATCACAAATCACACATCGTGCGACAAACTGTTGCACATCGATGTGCATACCACGCCATCAATTTTATCCTTGGAGTAAGCTATGCATACGCTTCACTCCAAAATGTCTCAACTCCTCAGGGCATGTCATACTAACTGTGTCCTTTGGGATGGATGTGATGCTATTCGTACTCTCTCATCATCCCACACTCGAAGTACATGTCGTCCTTCTTGTCAAAATCTCTTCGCTCGTTGAAAGACACGATCTCGCTCCTTGGCACTTACTGTGCCTACCACCACGTCAGTACGTAGATGCTCCATTACGGTCACATCATCGTGGATATCTCGCTGGTCTGGAACATCATCTCCACCCTCAAGATCTAGAGACTCATCATCTACTCTCTGACCTGAGAAAGATACGACCTGGCCCTCCATACTAGAGTTCATGATCAGCACACAAAGAAAGACAGATGCATGCCACCCTAGCACTATCTACTCATCAACCTCGTCATGTCATCGAGCCCCAGTCTGATCTTGCTGACTCGTGCATGGATTACGACTCACCCCATCGACACTCCAGGTCTATGTCACTACCTAGAAGTCATACTCTTGTAAGACCAGAGCCCATCGTGCAAGCTTATTTATAAGCTTGTCGGACTCCATCAACCACTTGAACGGCTGGTGATCAATGATGAGAGTAAAAGAGTTCTCAAACAGATAACATCGGAAGTGTGCAACAATCCATACTGCCGTCAAACACTCTTTTGGTCTTGGATCACACCAAAAGTCATGAACTAAAGAGAGGACTCAAACACTACTCGTCAAATGGATCCAAACACTTCAATCTGAAGTTAATGACTCTAAAAATCTATCTTGTCACATCGATATGGGAGGATCCTCCTCTTGACAATGAAGATAGAGGCAGTACAACTAGGCTGCTGAAGTCATCTTTATGATGAAGGAGGATCAAGGGTGCTACGTTTGATGATTCACTAGGACAACAAATAAATATAGAGTTTGGTGGCAATGACTGTGAGCATTGGAGTAATTCATGTAACTGAGTCTTGACCATTGAAGATGGTCAAGACTCAATTTGACTGCTTACGTTGTTACGCTAATTGATAAATATTCAAAGATATTATATTTAGAATTCATGTAAGTTGACGTTAATGATTCCTTGTTGGGAATTATGATGTTAGGTTAGTCTAGGACTTATGTGCTTCAGGCGTTTGATCTTTGAAAGGTCGTCTTCTTCTCTTCACGTATTTAAGCTATTGGATTCTTGCGTTTTGAGGATCTTATTTTAGTGGTTTTTGTTGGTCCATGTTATGAGTGATCTATTTTTTTTAATTCCGTATCTGAGAAGACTAGATGTGTCAACCAGACTTCTCTTTCATATATAAAAATCATTCTTCCTCTGAAGAGCTGCAGTCTGATATTGTTTTTGGATCTCTAGAGTAACCTTTATGCTCGTATGCGTGCCTGTTGTTATCAAACATATGTATGTCATTTGAATCCGTCTTTATTCTCGATGGAGATGATTATCGAGTATCGCAACATGATGAAAGATCCTGATGGTGATCAGAAATCTGGATCCAGTTCTTGGATCATCTTCATACTTGATCTATTATTGTAAGATAGTGACATTTTATACATTATCATTTGATATCTAATGCTGTTGTTTCTCTTGAGGTTTGAGGTTCGCATTTGATTGATCTACACGATACGATATTAATGATCATGAAAAATGATGCCTCTAT
Organism: Asterella californica; assembly: GCA_036924285.1. Classification (NCBI taxonomy): domain Eukaryota; kingdom Viridiplantae; phylum Streptophyta; class Marchantiopsida; order Marchantiales; family Aytoniaceae; genus Asterella; species Asterella californica. Next base: position 14,816,699 of record JAYKYS010000012.1, read on the forward strand.
CTTCACTTCAACTTACTACAAAATAATCAATGGGGAGATGCATCTATATTGATGATGAGGCAAAGGATGCCTTTGATAATGATGAGGATTTTATTCAGAATATATGAAATGATATCAAAAGAGGTGAAGACATCTGCTCATAATCATCAGTAAAGTCATTCAGCTGAAACATTATTCTGAAAATAATGTTATTCTCAGTGTTTTGTACAAAATCATATTCACTTCTCAAAATTTGTCCATTTCACACTGACTTTGTATTGGATCACTATATGCCTTAAGCTACAAATCAGCGCTTCTAGCAAAGCTAACGGATCTATTCAGTATCTAAAACACTATTACATCCGGTAGTAATGACACTCTAGCTAGCAATACAAAAACCAGTTTGTTTGAAGCTAGCTAGATCATTAGTTTACCACAACGACATGACTCACTCATTCACTGAACTATTTTATGCTATCAAAGCATTGATGTAACAGCTAGTAATAGCACATGAAGTAACAACTTCGAAATGACAATCAGTTATATGTTGCAGCTACAAAATTATCAGCTTACAATAAATCCTTTGATCTCTCCTTCCCAGAATATATATCTGATATCAACAAATAATTGCTGTTATCTAAAATCTTAATGTTTAATTTATACTGATATCAGTGAAAATTGCATTATTATCAGTAACTTTTGTCACTGTTATCAACTTGCTGATACCTGTCCCACACCCGTTTTGAGGCGGGTGTGGGACAGGTATTAATCAAGCATCCTGCACTTTGAAGATGGACAATGCTGCTTATTCACCTTCGTGTACATGGGTGTTTAATATATATCCTAACCCTCCCGATGGGAAGGGTTAGGATATATATTAAATGCCTTATTAAATAACGCTTATTTACAATCTCAATCCCGGAGTTATACCCTGAGGGACGTCTCAGCCTGCTCTCGACTTATGAGTTCTGTCCCGATCAGTTAGCTGCTCCCGGAGAAATTAACTTTTAACATTTACGAGTGATTTTGATTTTTTATTATAGCTTATTACATTATATTTTTATAACACTTACATATTTTCCGCTAAGAGAAAACGATTTTCACTGTACAAGTACGTTGGGAATGCCTATGAGCGTTGAAGAATAACTATTTTTCTCACACTAAAATACGTGGTGGTTTGCTTCAAAACGGAGTAAAATGAACATGAGTTTGACCCTTTCTAAACAGGCTCTCCGGACATGTCTCGAACGGGAAGAAACACTGTGAGGTGACTACCCTTCAGACATGAAGTTTGGGGTTATCTATCTCCAAAAGTCTATGTTATATACGTCATTTACGGTAAAGGTATGAAGGTCTTCTGAAACGTCTCAACGCTAGAATGACATTACAGTAGTAGTCTACAGATAAGATATGTGGAACTGACTTAGCTGCTGATTTCAAGATATCAAAATCTATGCGAGTGGTGGACGCGTTTATTGAAATACAATCAAAACCTCAATTCTAGTGCCCCGATGTAATTACAGCAGGTAGTTCGAGGCTTACCGTTATGGTAAAGTCAGCTGTCAGTTCTCCAACATTTTTTACTTCAACGTACAACACACCATTTCTGGACAAGGCTTCGAAGTCTTGAACGCTTACTGTAATTATCTTTCCTGGACTCCTGCTTGTTGGTCCATACAATCAAACATTACAACTTGCACACTGAAGTAAAAGTTTACTATCTGGATCATTCTTAATCTTCATTCAGAATGCCGCGGGTTAAAGGTTCCACCGTAACTCGAAAATCGATAATTGTCTAAGCGTTTCTAAGCGTCTCCTGGGTTTATGGTCTAGAGAGCATCCCCTAACCCTAAACTTCAATTGCTGAGCATATATTTCAAGAATTCTGCTCTCGGATAATGAATGACGCGTACTTGCACTTTGTGACGTAACATAGTATACTGCAACCATTATTGACAGTATTAGACTGATTCAAATTGCTCAGCACACTACTCACTGGAAGGCTCTCAAATACTGAGAACACGAACATATATCAATGTATGCAAATCTACTCACTTTAGAGAGTACCCTATCTCAAAGCTAAAGGATTAGTCCTTATTACTTACACCCTCCGAGTCTCACATCTCTTAGGGTACTTGCAAAACTTTAGATGGGGATCGAATCAACAAAAGTTGATTCCACTGAGAGATCATTTTATTTGCTTTTATGCCTGAATATTTTCTTTTCTTATGATTCGATTAAGCTAAAGGTCGTTCTAGGGTTTAGGGAACATCTGCAGACATTTTACAAGACAATTATTTCTACATATTTCTACCCGGAGAACAGAGTCTTGTTCACTTTAAGCTGCATCATAATCAAAGTACAGGGTATCCAGGAGATTACTTTGTTATTGCAAAATCACTATATTCATTTAAAGAGGACAAATCATGACTGGTGGATATATGTTGAGAACTTCACTAACCACTAATCACTGATTTTTCAGAATATAAGAAAATGTATTGTTATTTGAGAAATTAAAAGTCCTTTTCAAATAAAAACCTTTAATTATTAAAATTATATTGAACACTTTAAGTAAAGTAATTTTATTTCAAAAAATATTATGTGTAATTTAAGTTTATAAAATGCAGTATAATTTAATAAAGATGGTTTCTTACGTATCATAATCTAAATAATTATAATAGTTATTATATAGTTAATGTTTTATATAATAATTCTTTTAGATTTGCTTCAGAATCCATTTCCATTAGCTCTCTTTACTCCGATATCTGGACGGACTTATGAGTCACGTAATGACTCCGACTAAATACTAGACTCGACGGATCCCTTCTTTAGTGTACTAAAACTCTGCAGTCACTTCGGCTATGTGCACAAACTAGGACTCTTTCTTGTTTGTACTCGACATACTATCAGACTTTTACTCCGACATATTTTCGGATTCTCTATCTTGACATCTTGACTTACACACGGATATCTTGTCGGACTTTTCCTTTGACACTTTTCAAAACCTTGATTTTGATAACGTATCAGATCAGATCACACTGCTCTCACACGAGAGTAGGATCGATATCAGGTATCAAGAAAACTTTTAACAGATTTTAAGAAAAAATTTACACTTTCTGATTATTTTTCAGCGAACCTCACAAGGTGGTAACTTATCCTGATGTCACCCATTCAACTATCCATGAGTTCATTCATAGTTGAATGACCATGAGATCAATCAACTATGAATGACCTCATGGACTCGAGTCTGAGGTATCGAACTTGATGAAGGTCCTTAAAGTTTGATCCCGATTGAAACTAGACGGTGAAGAGATGACTCTTAAAGAAAAGAGGGATTTTTTGGACTACTTTTCTTCGCTTGCTTTGTTCGATACTTTCATCAACCTCATAAGATCTATCCGTAGAACTGCCCACCTCCCCAAGAGCTATCAGAAATAGCTAGATTGCAGTCCAACATTTAGTTCAGATTCGTTTAGAGGTCTTTTTTCCCCGAGCAAACTGATAAAGATTATCGACGTCATGTCTTCAAAATGTTTGTGCATGGACCTAACTCAAGACTCGATCTTATGAAGAGATAAGGTGAAGAGAGATAGAATCTCTATGACTCATGGATCACCTATTCGGAATTACTTGGTTGACATCAGGTTGGTGCACATTAGGTGCTCATGTTTGCAATCATCACTTGAGAGCTCTTTGCACAATCTTCATTTGCAAGTTGAAAGAAGAGGACCACCGAAGTCAAGAAATTACTTAGAGGTTTATGCAGGATGTGATGAAGGAGAATGGTGTGAAACCGATCACCTCATTTGGCTTTATGGTTGACATGGTGGACTCATGATGGATGATTGTGCAGAACGTCTCTTAGGAGAAAAAGAGAAATTACAAACGTGAAAGAAGAAATGCTTTCCAGTTTGCTCAATCATTGCATAGACGCACTATAGCAAGTGTAATATCAGACCAACACGACAAACAAAAAGAGTTATGGTGTGTTATGAAGGACGTTGAAAAACATATCTAGTGTTATAAATCTGGTCGAGATATCAACGACTTCGTGGAAAGCTAAGAATGTCATTCCTAGCAAGCTTAAGGAGATGAATGGATGGTTGTACTGGTAGACCGTCTGCTATCACCAATGGTGCAACTTCATCCGACAGATAAGTACCATCAAGCTTCATCGGATGATCGAGTCTACATTACATCACACGTCAACTCGATCCATCCAACGAGGATAACCGCGTGTGTTCAGTTCAGATTAGGTCCAAGATAAAATTCCATTCATTACTCGATGAGCTCCGCTGAGTACTATGCATTTTTTTTAACTATATCATTCATAGCGTAGTTAAGTTAGTAGAGCAATATGTCCAGCATTTCTACCTGTAACAACATCTGCCCCATTGTATTTTGGCTCGGTCTAGTTTGTCTATCTCGTTTGGTTGGTGCATGAGAAGTTTCCTCCCCAACACCCTTCGAGTTTCAAGTTTCGATACTAGTTCTTTTCTATTTTGTTGTTGATTTCTTCATATATGTTCAGACATAGTGATGTCTGTCAGTTTGGTTACCAAGACCATTGATCTACACTACACAAAGACTGGGAGTTTGTCTTCAGATGTCCCAGAAATGAACAGAAACTCTTGGACCGACAAGGCCCTGATGAGTCTAGTAAGTCATCTAATTGACCACTTTTCTTACTCATCTATAGCTTAACCCTCTCTGTTTGGTGCTGATGAAGTCAGAGAGCAGGTTGGAGTGCATGCGACATGTGTTCTGCTGCATGCTCCGAATGTATATTGTGATAATTAAGTTTTGAAGTGTACACATACTCAGTATCTCAATGCATAAATTATGGAGTGGTAAAAATACGTTCTTCTGTTAATACCTCTGTCTGGTCTCTCCCTATATTTACTCACTAAATCTTTGTTCATCAACTCACTTCAACTAACTCTCTCATGCGCTGGATTCTTTAGCTATTTGTGACTACGTTTTGCCTTGATAGTCTTTTTTTATTTCAGTGTTGTGTTACACAAACCTGGTTTGTCTTCATTTCTACATGGGAGTTAAATTTGGTTTTACATTAGAAGCGATAAAACTGCATCAATACATATTGCATTTGTTCTCTTGTCATTATCTTGTCAGATTTGACTTCATATAAAAAAGAACCTTTTCTGGAAATGCGTTTCGCACTACACATTTCCATCGGCACACCGTCCGGTTTTATAATATTCAGTTTAACTCTAGTTGGTATTGTTAGCACACATTCAACCCTAACTGCTTCTTACTATGTACTTGGCCAGACTAATTACATTTTACCTCTATACTAGAGAGTGGTCCTCTACATATCTTCCATTCTCGACGTATGAATATAACTTAGTGAGGCTAGATGTTAGTCTCTCATTTCCAGTACTTGGCACATGACCAATAAGGAGTGTCCAATAGCTTTGTCCTATAAAACTAATGTATAATTTTAACTTTTTGATGTATAAACTCTCGACTGATTCTCTTTTTATCAACTACATGTATATTTACTTCATTTCTAAAACTAGAGACATCAAGTGACAGACTGCAAACATTCTACCGTATTCTACTCGCGCATCAAAGTTCGCATGTTTTCATTACGTGATGTATTTGTAAATGAAAATGCATCACGTAAGGTCAAGGTGTAGTGCGTGATACCACAAGAAATATTGCAAGTGTGTGTGCAAAATGGAGAAAAAAGAGACAATTTGATCGGAAGATGTCAACAGCAAACTGAACATACTTTATTCATTAAAAATATTTTAACGAGATACATATATGAACATAATTTATTCATTAAAAAATTCTTTTAACGAGATACATTCATCTAGAGTTCAGTAAAGTAGTACTCTAGCCAGCTACGCGGAGTATGTAAATAATTACATTAGACCTGGTACTCTAGCCAGCTGCGTGAAGTACGTAAATAATTACATTAGACCTACGTGAACTACTTTACTGACTCAAGAGTTAATGCGTAATACAGTATGAACAGATCTCTTTTAGCATGTTGCGTGATATAGGTTAGCAGTACGGTATACAACGAACAATTCTGCAAGTATGTGTAGGTCAGTTGGGAATCCAAAAGTAGGGTTATCTTAGTAACATTAGACTTAAATATGACATATTAGTCCGTCTGCCCATCAAAATCAAAGATGAAAATGAAATGTATCATGAGAAGAGTTGAAAAACAGTATAGATAATCAGTACTCTTGTGAAAAGGATTGTCATCATAAGCAAAAGACAAATGTTTCTGTCTTACGCAGCTAAGAGAAAAAATATAGACGAACTTCTCGATGAAACTTACTATGTGCGTTCGTGCGTGGTCCTTTTCATCTTTTCAAGTCTCAACCGGTGATCGAAGTACTTGAATCGGTTACAAAAAGGTCAGAAGGACTCAGCAATAGAAATACATTCATAAATTGCTGAGATATACAGCAGCATGATTACTATAAGTCTTACTGCTTTGGGAGGTCTAAGTGTGCATGTGAAACGCGACATATCAGACTCGTCTCACCCGGGACATCATAGGGCTGCTCCTACTGGTATGTCGGTAGGTTGTATCAATTTTATATGATGTTAGTGCTTTAGGTTTTCTACGTAACTTAGTGCACAATCCGCTATTCGTCCGACCTTGTCGGTACGACGTACTGTAAGTTTCGTGGTACCATTGCTTGGCCCTGGCTTTGTCTGGGACCGACTAACAAAAATCATTCAGGGTTCTATCTTGCGTTGGTTTTACATCTCATTGATAAATCAAATATAGGTACAAAATCACAGAAACCTCAAAACATAGGGAAGCTTAGAAATCCAACCCGTTAGTTCACACTAGCAGCATGGGTAGTGGACTCTCGAGAGCAGCATGTATAGTGGAATATGAAAACATCAAAAAGCCTTAGCATAGATAGTCATGTCTGAGCTCAGATAGTGGACCCCGATGACATAGAAAAGCCTATGAATCTAATACTGCACTGAGTCCAAAGAGACATAGATTAAACCTTAACAAGAGGGTAAGGAAGACAAACACGTGTGCATAAAATTGAGCACTCAAACCAGTACATAATTCTACTTGACCCAGCAGAACATAGTAACAGTGTACCTAACCTCAAGAAATGGGGCTCAGAACAACCAAACCGTTTGCTTGGAAAATACTGCTGGTACACTTCTAGCTTCATACCTTCATTAAAAACTAGTTAACATATTAGGCTGCTAGAACATGCTCCTACTTATCCTCATATTTTGGTGTCTAGTTGCCACCAAGTGTATTGACTCACTAGATTCGTATTAATCTGAATAGGCACAAGACTCTCCACTAGCTCCGCTCCTCAATCCATGCTCGAGTATATTACATTCTTGGTTTTTTAAGTGAGTTTCTGCTAATTGCGTGCTGGTCTGAAGAACCATCGTTGGTTTATGTTCTTATTAAGGTGTCTCCTTTATAATCTAAAGTTAATAGCTTGTAGAGTTAGTACATTTCATATTTAGCTCTACAATATTTATATTTGTTGTCAGAAAATATAAACTCTTGATATACTTCATAGGCCCTGCAACTGCTACATGCTGTAGTCGAAATCGCAAGAGTTTCAAAGCAGTACGGTTTTTTCACTTACCTGTTAATATAATACTTGATCCCATCCGCTATTACGTCAAGTGTGATAACAGACGTCAAGGTGGTTCCAGCCTTTATATTCAATCTAAGTTGCAATGGATCTGCGCCGGGTTGCTGAAAATGATTCAAAGATGGTGAGTTAATAAAATGCAAAGATGAGAATAGCCCACCGTTGTTTTGTCTAACGATTTCAACTGATTATTCTTGACCAAAATCCATGTCAATCTACTATCATCTTTGTCAAACTCTGTTTGATGGAGTTCACGGTTTCATAAGTTGTCGAATTAAAGTGTGATCATAATCACGCCCTGCGTTTTAATTCCACCATGGAAAGTGTAAAACCTCATACCTCCTGGAAAGATGCATCTGGTCTATAGTCTCTCGTTCGGCTGAGTCTAAGCAATCACGGTTTGAATGGTAAAGGTGTAAGAGGCGCACTCACGCGGTCAGTGTTGACGGTTCCATACTGAGTGACCGAATAAAGCGGTTTTTGACCTAAGATCCTCGATTGTGCATCTTCCTATGAAGGTAAAACGGGATAACATGAGATTGTAAGCTCATAAGGTAACTAGTATGGGTAATACTCATTTTGGATTTTCTTGTATATATAACATCACCCTCCACATGTAAAAAAAATTCTTGCAGTCTCACAAAACATATCTTTTAGCATTTTTACTTTTGTTCTCATTTATTTTGTTATATAGTAGATGTGCTTATTGCTAAGATCGCTTTGACAAACACGATGGTTCACACTTTTAAATCCATCAAGCAGCATTTGTGGTACAAATATTTATATCGATTAATTATAGCCTAGATAGTGCATTCGCCGTTTGAAACTTACCAATTTGAGCAAAGGGGTTAATTGGAATGCAAGGAGTTTTTCCTATACGTTAGCGCATATATATTCTGAAAATGAAAAAAAGAAAAGGAGAACTTTTTATCATATAGCGGAACGAATCGATGAGATCATAGTGAAAACTTGAAAATAAAAAAGTAGTCCGAAGAAAAATTAAGAGGATAGATCCAGATAAATCGCTAACACATATGCCCACAAATCCATTGCAAGTGGAGCTCTTTTTTGTTTTCTTTTTCTTTTTTAGTTTTAAGAAAAGAGAAAATACACCCATGAAAATTTTATGAAAATAAAAATACAATGAGAGTCGCAGCCCAAACAGCAACACATGCCAGAGACGCATGATATCTCGTAAGAAAGAAAGTCATGAAAATCAGTACCCTCACATCGCGAGAGATGCTGGATGAGAAGTAGCATATAGTTGAGAAATGTGTAGCAATCTGACCAGAGAGAGGTCAGCTTGGAAAGCAAAGCAAGAGACAAACTAAGTGCTACAAAGAGAGCTAAGAAAACCATAGATTAAAAAATCTGTAACTAGACATAAAAGCCCGATGGTCGACTGCCAAACGGTCACGTTGTTCAACCACTCACAAAAAATATTACCGAGAGATAATGACAGGTCACATAAACAACATGTGAAGAAAATCTGAGCTATATACCATCAAGATAATGAAGAAAAGAGAGAAATGATGCATCATAGTGAACAGAAAAATGATGAGATCAACAAATGCACCCAAACTTGACCAAGAGAACGAGAGACTAATGAGTAACTGTTGCAAGAAGGATTCAAAATTGCTCTAACAAAAGAGGTAACTAGGCACCAAAGAAGATAGTGTGGAGAGAACCATGAAGCTCCGGTAAGATAGATGCAATGAGACTCCAATCAGATGCTTGAGATGGGCACTTGCAGAAAATATGAGAAACATCTTCCATAGTGTACGCAAGACAATCTAGATTAGTCCAAGCACTAAAAAAGAAGGCATGACAAAAATACATCAATCAAGATTTATGTCTGTGGATGAGAGTATGTCAGTGAGGTTCCAAATGCAAACTCAAAGTTGAAGAGGTCAGTCGAGGCCCCACATGCAATTAAACATAAGATGTGTTTGTGAGAGGCGTTGATGTCAACGAAAAGCATAATAATAGACCAACGGTAGACTAAAGTCTAGACGGTTCGCTGCAAGAGGTCGAGTATTTTAACCTCTTAGTCTCTCCATGAAATGAGAGATTAATGCAAGCTCTTCACGTGAGAAATAACTGTGATTTCAGTACTCATAGCTTTAGTGCACCTATGGACAGATGTACGTCCAGTAAGATGTATATTATGGAAGGAGGGTGGAGGGATGTCTCTTTATAATTATAACTGATAGACTAAATTTCAAGGTGATACGATAGCATATTAGTAAGTAGTCCTCCTTAAGAAAGTGAGGTCGAGTTCAAAATTTAAAAAAAGATTTTGTGCAGCCATAGACCGCTGCTTAGGTTACTTGTTGTTTAACTGTGGCCGAAGACCGCATGCTTAAGATTCTTGCTTCTCTCTGCACACAAAGGAGCGATAGCTTAAGAGCTCTGGGTTTAAGATGGATTTTCTGATGAATGTGTATAATGGAGAGCACTGGCAAGCAAGAATGAACCAAGCATGCATATCATCAAATGATGAATGTTAAATCAAATCTCACGTGAGAAATATGCATTAATACGTCAAAATATGGAGGATCTAGAGAGTTCTAATAATCAATCAGATCAAGTATCCTACCATCGGGATGGAGTGACTTGACTCAATAGGAAGAGAGCAATTGTGATCATAAGACGCTAGACAAAAAGAAGAGACGAGTGACAAGAGATGATGAGGATGAGAATAGAGACTCGGTTGTTCGGACCCCAAAGTATGAAATACATGTAAGAATTTTTATACTTCAAGGAGAAAGAGGTCAACCACTCGAATGTAAAACTCTCGATGAGCAGCTTATGAATAGTCTCTACTCTTGATTTACTCTCGTCATCAAAAGTATATCTTTAAAATATTTATTTTTGTTGTTTATCCATGTTTAGTTGAATTTCCTCAATTTGACAATCAAAATCTTGAAATAGCCAAACTTCGTCAAATTTTTTTTTTATAATTTCAATCATATTCTCATATTTGAATTATATTAGAAAACCTTTTGGAGTTCGAGAGTCGACATACCATCTTATTTCTTGTTGCAATCTTGTGAATGTGTGTGAGTGAGAATTCCACTGAGTCTCTTTCATTCAAGATCATCTGAGAAAGAGAGTCTCTTTCATTTCATGACCATCTGAGAGAGAGAGAGAAGTCTTCACTTTGAGGAGAAGGTTGGAATCCTCGAGGGTTCATAAGTTAATCTTGTTGAACATAGATAAGAGTAAACATCACGAGAGTACAAGATAGTTCAAGGAGTCTTTCTTCTTCTTCTCCTTCTTGAGAGCTCAAGAGAACTAGTCTGAAAATCTCTTCGAGAAGTCAAGAGAGTAGTTCAAAAAGTCTTTATGAGAGTTCAAGAGAATAGTTCAGAGAATCCTTCTTCAGAGCTTAAGAGAACTAGTCTTGAAGTTTCTCGAGAACTCATGAGAGTATGTCAGCTTCAGGAAGCCTTCTTGAGTTTTCAAGAGAGTAGTCAAGAAATCCCTTCAAGAATTCAGTAGAGTAGTTCAAGTAACATTCATGAGTTCTCAGGAGAGCAACTCAAGGAGCCTTCTTGATAGTTCAGGAGAGTAGTAATGAAGTCTTCAGAATGGTCCAAGAGAGTAAGACATGAAGTATTTCCTATAACTCCCGAGAGTAGTTCAAGAAGAATAATTCACGGAGTCCTTCTCAAGAGTCCAAGATAGTAGAACATGAAGCCTATATGAAAAGCTCATGAGAGTCGTTTATAAGAGATTAAGAGATACCAAGAAGTAGTCATCAAGGAGTACTACTTTCAAGTGATATTAATCTTACTTCTAATTTTAACAGTCAATAGGAGTTCAATCTTCATAAGAAGTTCCATTCTTGGGAAGTTGTGTCTCAATTAATCGATACACTCCTTTTGGGAGCTCTTGCGTAATCTTAAGAAAGAACACGTGTTTTCTTATTTGTGGACTGTTGTTCATATTTTTATATCACACAGGCAAATTCCATGATCACGTAAATATTACTCGACAACAACGAGCGAGGGTGCCATATCCTTGAAGAGGGACGTACACAATACAACTGCAGAGAGGGAGACAAAGAAAACTGCCTTAGTTTTTGGAATTTCCAATCTCTATGTAGAAGAAAACAAAGAGAAGGAATATGAAGAAGAGTCAGAAGAAAAGCAAGAAGAAGAAACTACACATCCATAAGTCATTCCACTAGGAGTATTTCGTTTCTCTCGTGTAGAAGATTTCGATGTATTTATTAATATGAAAATATTTGTACAACTTGTAACATTGTTATAGACGAGAACAAAAGAAAACTGTAGTGTCGCAGGATTGCTCCTTTTGCGCATTTAGTATACAAGATATCGTTCTCACAGAAGATTTGCACAAGTATCGCTGCTCTAAGTTCTAAGATCTGTTCAAACACATAAACACACGGATTTTATCTAGAAATCTCGTCTTCTCACAAATCCACACGGCTTCCAGACCCTTCAGGAGGTGTCATGGACCAAAACAAACAACTATCAAAATATCACACAGATATGTATTGAGAAGCTCGAGAAGACGCTTTCTGCTTTCAGGTTACGACTTCCAGTCTTCTCACACAGTCTTCCCGAAGCAATTCTCGACTTCTGGGGATTCAACTCGGCTTCTCACACCTCCAGAAGACTGCTCCTACTTAGTAACCGTCAAATTACCACTGGCTATCACACATTGCTCTTCAAATTTCCAACAGGGTTAGATCAATCACAGGGTGTAAGTCCCCTGTAGCCTTCTCAGACTTCTGTATACGAAAATGGTCTTCTTGCAGCACTACAACGACATTCACCTTCACGGAAGCTCAATAGAAGTCTTGGAAGCTCACTAGAAGAAGATAGGAAGATGGGAAGAAGAGAGAAGATGGAGAAGAAGAGAAAATCCAAACAAGAGAAAACAAGATGAACTGAGAAATTAAGACTCCGACAGGCTTCTAGTCCGGATCTTGACTAACAAGCCATCCTTGCTTGTAGTAATTTGGGGAAGAAGATCACAGATTCGCTTACAGTTACACATTCTTCTACTTGAGGATGTCGTCTTCTGCTGTGAGAAGAAGTCTTCTTTCTTCTTTTGTTGCTGCTTCGACTATTCTGTCTGCTGAGATCACTTATCCATAGGACCGTCCGTACGTGGATCCGAAGTGCTCCACAGGATGAGACAAGCTGTGAATCTGCACAACTGCTAACAATCAAGGCCACTCAAGAAGAAGACTTCCCATGCACAATTGGGTGTGAATTCGAGGAAATCCATTGCCCAGAAGACACTGACAAAGCTTCTGCACTCAAATCTGAAATCAATTCTCCGAGAAAAAGGCACATTGGTGTTGGGAAGCTCACTCCCTCTACTTCCTGCTCCTACTCCTCGACACATCAGCTTAGAAACAAGACTACACGATGATGTCGTTCCCTGCTCTAGGCTGTCCATTACTTCTATCTACATCTTCGATCCACTGCTGGAAGCGAGGATGCAGACCCCTCCGGTGTAATCCAAATCTATTCGCATGTCTCTAACATTGGGTGTAATGTGTGTTGTGTGTGCGTCTCTGTTATCACTCACATGTGTCTCATCAGTGTGTACGTGTATGTCTTTCATATGTGTGTCACATGTGTGTCACAAGTGTGTACGAAATCTTACTCTATATTATAACTTATACTACTACCTTGAGGCGCAGGGGATATCCCCTCCAATCCTCAACTTGCAATCAAGGAGATGGGGACTGTCAGAAGACCACCACCTCACATATAGTCGACTCCCTGCCTCAGTTTAGACATTTTACTTTGCTACTCCTGCGCTGCCTACTCTGTCACATGGACAGTCAGCTAAAATTATCAGAGAAACTGTCACTTCTTAAGATAGCAAATATTGACTCCTATCAAAATTAAATAAGTCAACTGTCTTCTTAACTTGCTGTCTACTCTAATTCGCGGGGTGTGATCCCCTCCTTATCGGTTCTTACCTGAACTCCTAATTCGGCTTCTGATAAGGTAGGAAGCCCTACGAGTACCTCGGATGTCACTTCGGGTGGCTTCCTCCTCAACATTCGTGGTTGGCTTTTCTGGGACGGCTTCGGAAGACGGAAGCGTCTTCTGAGAAGCTGAGTCCACCTGCGCTTCCTCGCTCTTCTGTGGCACTGGTTCGACACTGGGAGCTGGGTGACTTCACAGTGGTCCGAGGAAGTTACCTCCTCCACTCGAAACACCTAGGAAGACAACTCTACTTCTTGTCTTTCATAAGACACCTTGTCTTTCGGAGCGTCTTCCACGGTCTTCTCGGCTTCCAAGTCTTCACTACCAAGTGGACAGCGAGGTCGAACTCCTCTTTCTCCGGATCTGTCCCGATCGCTGATCATGGAGCATGGGAAGATGTAGTTGCTGGTGGTGGAATCGAAGGAAGACCATAAAACATCTTCAAGTCTTCAATCTGTCGATCCAGGTAACGAAACATACTCTTCTTGCACTCTACTAGCATCGTTCTGGACTCGTCATCCCACTCCCTAGCTAGGATGAGAAGCTTCTTATCCACGGTGAAGTTGAACTTCTTGCGAGTGCTTCCATAGTCTGTGCTAGCAACCCCTTCGCTCAGGTTTCTGCTTCTTCTCGTTGCGTCTTCTCTGCTGCAGTCTGCGCTTCTGTGGCTTCTCGCAGTGCCTTCAATGTCGTCTTCTCCTCTACGAGGGAGGTGATCTTATCTCTGACCCGTAGAACCTCCTGGTCACGCTGCTGTAGACGCGCCTGCAACTCCTGGTTGCTCTTCCTAAGCTGCACTGAGCCCTTGGCAGAAGCGGCTGCTTCCGTCTTGTACTTCACTGCAAGCTTCTCCGTGGTGCGGAGGTTGGCTTCTAGCGCTTCTATCTTCTTATGGATGTCTTCCTGCTGCATCAGGGTGCGCAGATCGAATCCAGGTCGCAGTGGCTTCTCCTGAGCCATCACGCGCTTCTCTACCAACTCCATAGCTGATTGAATCTCTGAGTGGAAGAAGGCGCTGAATTCCTCCAACCTTCTTCTCACGGAAGATAGGTTCATCTCCACAATCCGCTCGGAGGTGTCTTCCTTGTCTTCTAGAGAAAAAGATGTCTCTTCCACCATTGTGGTCTTCTACTTCTGCACGCGAGAAGACACTACTCTTCTCATCTTCCGGGGTGGAAGATCTCTTCCCACTGTAGGAGCGGTCCTCTTCACTACGCTTCCTCACGTCGAAATAGGAATGTCAACCCAACCTTCGTCTTCTGGAGTCTTCGGAAGACTCCTTGTAGTTGCAGAAGCGGTCTTCTGCGCAGTTCGGACACTCAGTGACTCCTCTTGAGAATCTGACTCCGATCCAGAGTGAATAATCATGAAAGATGTGCTCTTCCTAGACACACTCCTAGGCCTCATCTTCTTCGATGGTGTCGCGTCTTCCGAACCACAGGAGTCATCTTCTCTCATCAGAAGCTTCTTCTGATGAGTGTCTGATCTCATCTGTGACACTAGAGTGGAAGGAGGAGTCATGGCCGCTGCTCGGTTGTCTTCACCCGAGGTCTCCTCCTTTACCTCGTACTGTCCTGTTGGTCCATACCTCACCAACTGATCTTCTGCTAGGTCCCCCTTGGATACGTACAGGTAGCAGAGGAACGGAGTAAGATGTCCTCCTGCCGGGGTGCCCAAGTACACCAGTTCTGCTGCACATACGCGTGGAAGAAAGCGTCCCAGTTCACGGGTAGTCCTTCCCAAACGGTCTCCAGGAACTCCACGTCTTGGTCTCCAAGGTACCTCGTCTTCTGTGCTTTCTCCTTGGGAAAGAGATGAAGGAGTAGCTTCGTCAGAAAACGCTTCCGCGGCTCCCGATAAGCTTCGACCTTCCATCCATTCCTTCCTTGCCTGTCCTCCAAGAAGAAGTAAGTCGTGCTCCCCGGCATGTGTCACTTCCCCGGGATCATAGGTAGGATCTTCTTTTCTAACTCATACCCTCGGTTCTCTGCTTCTGACTTGTGGAAGGCCCTATGCCACCATTCTGCTGTCCAAGAAGATGATCTTCTCCGAGCAACTCCCGCCTTTGCAGGTACAAGGTTGCGGGGAGGCAATGCTGCCCAAACCTCCTCCAGAAGTCCCTGGTCGGCGAGGTTCTAACCCCACAAGAAGAAGTAGAGACCCAACTCCTTAATGAAGGGTTTGGCCTCGGCCAACTTTGCTGCCGGTAACACCAACCCTCGAGGATGCATCGACATACTTCAAACTCTGTTACACTAAGCCACACGTACTTACTGTGAGCCGAAGGCTCAGTCCTTCTCAAGTCCTCACAGTCTAGCTTCCACTCTCATAAGACGAATGTGGTGCCCACAAATTATAGTATTCACGAATTTTTGAAATTTTTGAGATTAAAGACTTGTTTATATAACTGAAGAAGCGTTGTTACTTAAGGTTACGTCTTCCTTAACAGGAAGATGATCTTAAGAGCTGTTTGTAATAAGAAGTTGACTTCTTCAGAAGACGACCGTCTTCTCAGTTGCGTCTTCGGAAGATAAGAAGATGGCGGAAGATGGGAAGACGACGGAAGACACCTGTCTTCCGGAAGACAGCGATCACGAAGGCCTGACCACGAGTTTTCGGGTAAACAAGTAGGTGTACCTACTGGAGCGCACCGAATAGGTAGGTAGGTCAGGAAGACACCAAGGACGAGAACCCCTAATCTGCGGGGAAGATGCGTGAGGAAGCACATTAGCCACCTTCCAACTTCTCGCAGCACAGTGCGTCTGAAGAAGATCGATTGAGAGAGTGAACTTCGAGCTAGCATTGAGAGAGGAATCGAGTAAGACATCGAGGTAGTAGAGAATACGTTGGCAGCTAGGCGAAGGGTGAAATCGGATTGCGGGAGCACAAACAGCAGAAAGAGCGAAGGCATTTCTGTGGAGCTTCCGAGAAGTTGACAGTGAAGAGTGGCGAGTAGAAGTAGAGGTGGAATCGAGGTGTGGACCGAAATTGACAGTAGGCGCAGTCGTGTGGAGTCGCATTGGAAGCTAGGACGAGAGCCAGAAGCGCGCGGAGGTCGAAGGCAACTCGGGAGCCGAAGAAGACTGTAGAGGTTCTTTCTCCTGTTCTTCCCTCTTCCCACTTCTTCTCGCCATTGTCTGGTACTCCCCGCGCTTCCTTGATTGTGTGCAGGCAGCCTGATCGATTACCCCACCCCCCATCTTTCCTATTGAGACATTGGGCGCGGAAGCGCTGCCCAATTTCTGTCAAGATATCTCCTTGCTTCTTCCCGAGCTCAATTCGAGCTTCCTTACCCCTAGTCTTCAAATTGGCGAACCCCACTATCAATTTCTCTACCCTACTACCTCTCTACCCCCGAAACTTGAAATAGAAGACGATTCGGAAGATGGGAACATCCTCGGAAGACGCTTCTTGAACTTGACTGTCTTCGGAAGACATCTTCGGAAGACTGTCTTCGGAAGTCGACTGAACACAATTCGTATCAAGAGTGGATTTGCTTTGCTTTTGTGTTTAGAGAGACTTGATACGAAGCCTGAGTGGTGTGGTGAGTTGTTGTGTTATTTCGAGAAGTTGGAACTCGGGAACTAGGCCTGTGCCTCCCGGTCTTCCAAGCTTCTCAACTCCACATCTTCCTAGCGAGACTAGAAGACTGAAAGGCTGGCAAAATGAGCGAGAAGACGTGAGGGTCCATTTCGGGTCTCTTCTGTCCGACCCATAGCAGCCGTTCCTTCTTCTTCCCGAACTTAGAAGAGAGTTGTGAGAAGTATTGCTGGCAGAATCCGGAGGGAATGGTCGAGGGTCATGTCTTCCCATCATGCAGCAAACTTCTTCTGAGTGCGTATGAGAGGTGAGAAGTCAGAAGAACAGAGTGCACATGTTTTGAGTCTGTTGTGAGGATAGACTGCGCGTAGGAAGACGAAGACAGATGAGACCAGTGAAGGGAAGTCTGACTTCGAGAGGTCTTCCGAGAACGACATTGAATCGGAAGCTGTCCCAAGTGTCTTCCCAGAGACCACTGTCACCGCAGGAGCCCGCAACCATCTTCTGAACCTTTCTCATACTCTACTTCTCGCATATCTTGTATCTTCTGATAGGAAGTAGGATGTAATGCAAGGTGGGTTGTCTTCTTGGTAATCCATGCGAGGCCTTGCCTAGATAGGATTGTTTAGATATAGCTTGGAAGACGAGAGCTATCTAGGAAGTACTGTTAGAATCCCAGAAGACGGAGTAGCTGTCTTCTGGAAGACTAGTTTCGTCTTCTGAGAGTGGAAGCTAGACTGTGGGCACTCGGGAAGGACTGAGCCTTCAGCTCATAGTAGGTGCTTGGAGTTTAGTGCAGCAGATCTTCCAGGTATGTCGATGCATCCGCGAGACCTGGTGTTACCAGCAACAGAATTGGCCGAGGCCACTCCTTTCCTCAAGGAGTTGGGTCTCGACTTCTTTCTGTGGGACTGGAACCTCGCAGATCAAGGACTTCTAGAGGAGGTATGGGCCGTGTTACCACCGCGTAACCGTGTACCTGCGAAGGCAGGAGTTGCTCGGGGAAGACCATCTTCCTGGACAGAAGACTAGTGGCGTAAGGCGTTTCACAGGCCTGAGACCGAGAACCGAGGATATTGGTACGAGAAGAAGATCTTGCCTAGGATTGTGAGTTCATGGCATGTACCTGGGAGTACCACCTGCCTTTTCGTGGAAGACAGGCAGGGGAGGAACGGTTGGAAGATAGAGTCTTACCGGGAGCCGAAGAAGCGACTTCTGGCGAAGTTGTTTCTGCATCTTTTCCCCAAGGGAAAAGCGCAGAAGACGAGGTACTTAGGAGATCAGGACGTGGAGTTCCTGGAATCAGTGTGGGATGACAGAGTGCCAATCTACTAGGGCGCGTACATCCACAACTATGTACAGACGGAGCTAGCATACTTGGGTACCCCGGCGGGAGGACATCTGACGCCCTTCTTCTGCTACTTGTATGTAGCCATGGGGGATCTTAGGGAAGATCAGCTGGCAGTGTATGGGCCAACGGAGCGACAGGAGGTGAAGGAGGAGACCTCGGAACACGATGACCGAGAGGCAGCAGCAACGCCCCCTCCCACTCTAATGCCACAGCTGAGGCCCGGCTCTCACCAGAAGACGCTTCTGGTGAGAGAAGACGAGTCTAGTGGGTCGGAAGACGCCACGCCAGTGAGGAAGATGGGCCACAGAAGTGTACCGAGGACACCCATCTCCCTCATCCATTCAGGATCGGAGTCGGACTCGGAGAAAGACTTGCTGAGTACCCAATCGGAGCAGAAGACAGCTTTTGTAACACCTGGGAGTCTTCCGAAGACTCCAGAAGACGAAGGATGGATGGGTACTCCTACTGCGATGCGAGGAAGCGCAAAGAGGAGAGCCGCTCCTGCCGCGAGGAGTCTTCCACCCCGGAAGATGAGAAGAGTAGCTTCTTCTCGTGCGCAGAAGATGAAGGCCGTAGTGGTGGAAGAGGCTCCCTTGCTTCTGGAAGACAAAGTCGATACCATCGAGCGAGTGGTGGGGATGAACTTGTCTTCTGCAAGAAGACGACTGGAGGAGTTCAGCGTCTACTTCCAGAAGGAGATCTGTAGATATGTTACACATAGGAAGTTTGTCTATTAGTAAGGTGTTTAGTTCTAACTAAGTGTTGAGAATGTTTATTTGCTGCCAAAGTACTTTTAGGAGGTATCAAGTTAGTCATGACTAGCTAAAAGTTGGTTATGGTTAAACTTAGCTGTACTTTTGGCAGAATTCATATATTTGCTAAAGAGTGAGCACTACTATCTTGTCATCTTGTCTAAAAGGTAGAAAGGAGGTGGAAAGTATCCCTTATCTCCTTTTTGACTTGATATTAGTGGTTGGATTAAAGTTGTGGACTTTGTGGGCATTAAAAACAGAAGAGATTCCACATGTTTCCTTTTTAGTGGGTCCTAGTGTAGAGGGGGGTGGAAATTCGAGATTCCTTGAGAATATTCCAGAATCCTTCTAGAAGTTGTTGACTTTGAAGGAATAAGCCCATGTGAAAAGGTAAAAAACCCATGTGATTAATGCTTTTACCTTAAGTAATATCTTAGTAAAACCCGGTAAAAGTAGTTACGGCTGAGTTACCGAGGGTACCAAAGTAAAAACCTAGAATGTATAAATAGAGGAGTAGAGAAGAGCTCCTCATCCTTGTTTTCACATTATCGTAATGACAACTTGAGTAATATAGAGAGTGTGGGATATTTTTAGCATGTGAGAACTTGAGAGACGTCGTTAGAATGGAGGATTTTAGTTGATGTGTTTAAGGAGATTTTTAGTTGATAAGTTTGTGGGTGTATGAATGAGTGAACTCAGCATTTTCCCTTCAAGTTCATGGTGTGCTTCCATCAAAGCCATCAAAGGTGACCCCTGAGTGAGAGACAGGCCCGACATGTTGCAGATTCGTGGATGACGATCGTGGAGGTTGAGAGATCGAGAGGTAGTTGATCGATAGGACCGCGGAGGGTTTACATTTTTGGTTCCGTTGCCGGGACCTCACTTGAAGGGATCATTGAACGATGTTTAGAGTTCAGTTCTATATTCGACAAAAGGAGATTATGAGAGAGCACATGGAGAGAACGTTGGGAGGAGAGAGAGCTAAACCGATGTTAGCAACGTTAGAACCTTTCGTGTATCCCGTAGTGATATATGACGCGTTCGAAGTCATTCTTTACATCTTGTTCACTTAGAAAAGGTTTGAGGAGAGTTGAAAGAGGGTGCAACAAGAGTTGTAGAGAAAGGAGGAGAGAAAAGTTATTAGAGGAGATAAATTTGTGAGTATAGAAATTCTGCTCTCTGGAAAATTTGTACAGTCGCTGTCAACTTTTCTGTGAATTTTATTTTCCTGTGAAACTTTCCAGTGTTTTAGATTGGCTGATAACCTATCTAAGACAAAAGAAATCATAGGAAAAGGTGGTCTAGAGAGGGGTGAATTTTCAAAGGTTAGGGGGTCTATTCGTGAGAGTTGAGGAATTCTGTTATCTGGAAAAAATTTACAGTCATTGTCAGATTTTCTGTGAAATTTATTTTCCTGAGAAACTTTCTAGTGTTTTAGAGTGACTGATAAGCTATCCAGGACAAAAGAAATCATGAGAAGATGAGGTCTGAAGAGGGAGAAAGAATTTTTCAAAGTGGAGGGGGTTGATCACCATGAGGGAAGTGAAAATATACAAATTTCAGTTCTCTGAAAATTTGTACAGTCATCACCATCTCTTCTGATTAGGGAAGTTTCTGTTGAAACTTCATGATTTAGTAGCTTGGAGGTTGAGCTACTAGAGACCACAAAAATCTTGGAGAGATCTCTTACCAACTAAGAGATATACGTTTCGGCATACAAGGAGGTCTTGAATATACTTCATGGGGAATCCAGTTCGAATGACGAGGTGGAAGAAGAGACGTTTAGGAGTTCGAACAGAGATGGAGAAGCCCAAGTTAAGTATAGATGAGTTACGAACCCGCATCTATAGCACTTGGGGTGCCCTCTTTACCCTATACGAAGAAGCTTCTGCGACCATTGGCACAGATTTGAAGAAAGCCGAGTTTAAAGCATCATTCACCGTGGAGGCCACGAATGCTCCTGGTGAAGTAGAGTTGGATCCTTACAAGAGTGAGTTCAAGATGTCTGTTGTGATTAGTACAAACGATGGTGAGGAGGATCATATCTTTGATAGTTAATTTTAGATTAGATTTTATTTCGTGTATAGCATGTATAATACACGATTTCCAATATAAAGCTTGGAAGAGTTAAGAAAGTGAGGTAGAATTATTTTCCTCTATGATATTTTTTCCACTTAATGGTTGAGAAGGTGCAACATGAGTGGAAATTCAAAAGATTGGAAAGTTAGACTTAGAAACCTTCCTCAAGGTTTAGATGTCATAGTAAGAGTCGGAGAAAGTTCGAGAGAGATTATCGTCGAGTTTGAAAACCCTAGTACTAAACCTCAAGTAGAATCTCCGAGGAGAAGAGTAGAAACCGACTTGTGGTGTTATTTCTGTAGAGGGTTGGGACACAAAGTAGTGAATTGTCCAAGTAGAATCAGAACCGAGAGAGCTAAAGGGAAGCGGGAGTTTACTGATTTAAGTCTTCGAGTGGGTCCATCGTCACCAGCGCCAATTCATCTTCTAGGCGAAGATCTTTGTCCAAGTTGTCGAGTGGGTGATCTATCCAGAGGACACAAGTGCGTCGATGTGGCCGCTCTACTTACGTCAGTAGTCGAGAAGTTAGACGAGACTCAAAGAGCTGAGACGGAGAAGTTGTCGACTTCAAAAGAGGACTCAGCTGAGTTGTGATGGAGATCGTCATTCGGATGGTGGAGAAGGCGGTGATGCGACTCAGGCTCATGATTACCTTGGGAGAAGAGATGACACAAGAGGTGTTGTTACAACCATTTCCTTTCATTTTACCTATGGTAGATTATTCGCGAATGGAATTGGTGATGTTCGTACTCTTTTAGCGAGTAGTTATTGCACAAAAATTAGAAGGGTAGAAAGAATAGTTACAAGATGGGGAAGTTACCAGTGTTTCATGGGAAGGACAATGAAGATGTAGAACCATTTGTACGAGACTTCAAAAGGGGTTGCATCGGAAACAACGTGAGAAGGAAGGAAGAATGGGTGTTGTTACTGCCAGAGTTTTTAGAAGATTTTGCTCTTACGTGGTATGACGACCGAGTGAAGAGCAAGACACCTGGTGTAGTTGAGGACACATGGGAGACGTTGAGTAATGCACTCATCGAAGAATTTCTTCCAGAAGAGAGTTATGAGAAGCTCATGGTGGAGCTTACTCATTTGAAGCAACGGGACGACGAGAAAGTTCGGCAATATGCCGAAAGGGTGGATAAGTTGGAGCAACGGTTCTCGGATGGTCCTACGGAAGAGTGGAGACAATGTGGAGTTAACGATGGCGGGGATTGGAGCAGTGTTGACCAAGAACTTGGTGGGAGGGTTGAGGCCTTCAATTCGAACCCAAGTGAGGTACGAGAAGCCAGCAACCAAAGCGGAGGTCATCAAGATTGCGACAAATATGGAAGAGAGTTTGGATGAAGGAGATATCATCCAACCTCATCATGCTGCTCTGGTGTCAACTCCGACTCCTGGTGTAGCCACAATGATCGCACCTGCACCATCACAATTGGTGATTGCTTCAACGTCAGCTCCTACTCCAACGGTGGTGCCAAGACCGTTTGTCCCAACAACGATGTCTACTGCCACCTCTGATTTTCATGCCGAGCTGAAGAGCATCACCGATACTCTTGCGGATCTCAAGATAAACGTGGTGCAGTTACGAGAATGGAGGAACAAAGGTGGAGGAGGAGGTCAAAGAGGTTACGACAACAATCCCAACCGAGGAAATCAAGGTAACTTTAGAGGCAACCAAGGTAACTTTGGAGGAATCACTTGTTGGACGTGTGGAGGTTCTCATTTCCAGCGAAATTGTCTTAACAACGGAGCAAGAGGTGCCGAAGCTATCAGAATGAATGTGGGTGGAGGAAATCCATCACAAGGACGAGACAAGGGGGTGGCTACTATCGATGTCGTGCGAGATCCCATCTACGAGAAAGGAGAGAGTTCAAACTCTTCTCATGCACCGGTGGAGCTTTTAGCTCAAGAAAGGAAAAGAACTCGATTTTCGGATGAACCGGTTTTCATGGAGGAGTCAGCAAGTAGAAGTACTCGTTCGAGTAATGTTTCGAGTACACCAAGGGAGCCAAGAAGGAAGCTAGGGATGGCGGATTTCACCATTTCATCTTCCCAAGCGGGATATGACGTGGTTGAAGATGTGGGTGCTCAGAAAGCCAACATCACTGTTGGACAACTGATCGCACTTAATCCCAACTTACGAAGAGAACTCAGAGGAGAACTGAGTTCTAAGAAAAGCAAGAAGAAGAAACCCAAGAGCAAGACATCAAAGTCTGTGGGAGTTGGTGTGGTGGATGTGCATGCTTCAGAGGTATGCACTAGGGCTTCAAAGATTGAAGTCCGGTTGAATGGTCACTACGTCTCTGAGGTATTGGTGGATGGAGGATCGGCTGTCAACGCCATATCGGAGAGGTTGATGAAGAAGTTGGGGATGGAACCAACTCGCCCGGCTAGCATTGTCGTGGGGATGGCTAACAAGCAACGGGTAAGACCTCTTGGTGTGTTAGAGAAGGTGGTCGTGTCTGTGATGGGAGTTCAAACGTTGATGTCCTTTCAAGTGTTAAAGGACTCTAGTTATGATTTGCTCCTAGGTAGGCCTTGGTTGAGAGCTGTGCGCACCACTGATAGGTGGCACAAGGGATACTTACGGATTGGGCCTAGAGATCATAGAGTGATAGTTCCTCTCTCGGGTGTTGGAGTTGTGACTTCTGACTCTGAGAGACCCACTAGTGACTATTGGGAATCTGATACGGAGGATGATCAGAGTGTATCAGAAGTAGATACCGGAGATTCTTACGATCAAGAATCCTCGTCTGAGGACGAAGGATTTGGTCGAGATGAATCATTACATCAGCTTAGTGCTATTGACTTGTTGCCTCGACCAGCAGTGGAGAAAGATCCTGACAAAGAAGAGTTGAGTGAGGCAGAGATTGTGAGAAGACTCTCTACCCTGAAGTTTGGTATCAATGTCACTCAAGAAGAGAAAAGTAGATTCCTAGATATATTTCGAAAATATATCCATGTGTTTGCTTTCAGCTACAAGGATTTGAAGGAGGTGACTCTTGAGACTCATCGAATCGAATTGGAGGAGCACGCAAGACCAGTTCGACAGAAGCAGAGAAGGGTCAATCCCACAACGGCAA
Source organism: Asterella californica (assembly GCA_036924285.1). NCBI lineage: Eukaryota > Viridiplantae > Streptophyta > Marchantiopsida > Marchantiales > Aytoniaceae > Asterella > Asterella californica. The sequence goes on from JAYKYS010000012.1 coordinate 14,841,095, forward strand.
TGATGGTCAAGGAGGAGATAGACAAGTTGAAGGAGGCGAGTTTCATCTATGAGGTGGAGAACTCAGAATGAGTTTCACCCATTGTGATTGTCAAGAAGAAGAATGGTAAGCTGCGAGTGTGCATAGACTATAAGAAGCTGAATGCAGTTACCAAGAAGGATTATTATCCTCTACCATTTATAGATGAGATTTTGGAGGAAGTTGCTGGTCATGAGTGGTACAGCTTTGGTGATGGTTATAGTGGGTATAACCAGATCAAGATAGCACAGGAATACCAACAGTTGACTACTTTCACTACTCCTTGGGGAACATTTGTATTTCGGGTGATGCCATTCGGATTGTGTAATGCTCCGGCCACGTTTCAAAGGTTCATGAACAAGGTGTTTGAACCATTCATAGGGAAGTTTGTTCGGGATTTCATTGACGATTTCTGTGTGTAAGGACGAAAAGAGGACCACTTTGATCATGTGATCAAAGTTTTGCAACGGTTGGAGCAAGCCAACGCTTCTCTAAATCCAGAGAAGTGCATCTTTGGCTGCGAAGAAGGTCTACTGTTAGGGCACATCATTTCCAAGAATGGGATTGTGGTAGATCCTGAGAAGGTGAAGAAGATTGTGGATCTTCCATTTCCGATCAACTTGACAAAGTTGAGGCAGTTTCTTGGCATGGTTGGATATTATCGTAGGTTTGTCTTTTCCTTCTCAAACAAAACAATAGCTTTGACCATGTACATGAAGAAGGGAGTTGATTTTGACTTGATAGTGCATGATCAGAAGGCAAAAGAAGCATTTGAGGAGCTGAAAAAGGCATTAGTGACAGCTCCTATACTTGCTAAACCTGAGTGGAGTAAAGCATTTATTCTGTATACGGATGCCTCCAATGTAGCAATCGGATGTACATTAAGTCAGCTAGATGGAGATGGGCATGATCATCCTATAGCTTATGCTAGTAGGCAGATGGTTCCAGCAGAGAAGAATTACTCCGTGACTGAACGAGAAGGATTAGCGGTGATCTTTGGATTGAAGAAATTTCGACACTACTTGCTAGGAGGAAAATTTTCCATAGTCACAGATCACAAGGCTTTAAAGTATATCTTTAATAAGCCTAATGCCGAAGGTCGTATTGCTCGTTGGAAGATCCTGCTAACAGAATACGATTATGTGATCGAAGATAGACCAGGGAAGAAGCATGCGAATGCTGATCTTTTGTCAAGGGCTTATGATGATGAGGGAGAAGAACCGTTTGATGATTCATTTCCAGACGAGCATCTGATGACCATCACAAGCATCGAGGAGATACCGGACGAGTACAAGGAAATCTGGAGTTTTCTTGTAGATGGCTCTTTTCCAGAAGGTATGCATACCCGAGAACGTAACGCGTTGATCAAGAGATGCAAACCTTACACCATGGTGGAGGGAATTTTGTTTCATCAAGGAGCAGATGGGTTACTAAGGAGAGCATTTGGTCAGAAGGAGGCATTCAAGCTAATGCACGAGTTTCACGACGGAACTGTTTGCGGAGGTCACTTTGCTGGTAAGATAACAGCCTTCAAGATTTTGGATGCGGGTTATCACTGGAGAGGGATTTTCAAAGAGTGTTTAGACTATTGCAAAACTTGTGACGTATGTCAAGCATTTGCTCTAAAGTCTACTAGAACACCTTTGTTAAGATCAATTCCAGTATTAGGGCCGTTTGAGAAATGGGGTATTGACTTTGTAGGTCCTCTTAATAAGACACCTCGAGGCAATAGATACATTGTAGTCGCCACTGACTATTGTACCAAGTGGGTAGAGGCTAGACCTTTGAGAGAGACCAATGAAACAGAAGTCGGTAGATTCCTATGGGAGAGGATCATCACAAGATTTGGATGTCCGTTAGAGTTGGTTTCGGATAGAGGAGGAGAGTTTGTAGGGAGCACGACTACTGCTATGTTACAACACTTTTCTATCAAGCCACGAGTAACGACCTCATACAAACCAAATGCTAATGGTCTTGCGGAGAAGATCAATCTTACACTTTGTATGATGCTCGCCAAAGATGCTGGTGTTGAAACTGCGAAACATACTTGGGATAAGAGGCTACATGCCATCTTATGGGAGTACCGAACGACAACAAAGACTTCTACTGGATACTCCCCATTTCGACTGGTTTATGGAGTGGAGTCCAAGTTGCCGATCCAATTCGAATTGGATACTTTTCAAACTATTCAACGAAAGTTGAAGAGGTCGAGAGGAGAAGACGTGGTCAGATCAAGAAGGGAGCAACTCATGGAGTTGGAAGAGACCCGAGCGGTAGCAATGATCCGGATGGAACGAGCTCAGGCGTATCAAAAGAAGAGTTACGACAAACGGTTGGGCAAGAGGGAGGTAAAACCTTTTCAAGTCGGAGATTGGGTTATGTTGTATGATGCTATCAGATTCAAGAGGGCTAGGAAGAAGTTTCTTCCGAGATATTTTGGTCCTTTTGTTGTAGATAAGGTGTGGAGCAACTTCACATATGACCTTCAGGAGCTGGGAGGAAGGAGATTTGATCGAGTAAATCATGACAAGTTGAAGTTGTTTCATCGACGAAAGTTCTCTCTTCACTCCGAGGACGGAGCGAAAATTTAGTCCGGGGGTAAAATGTAACGACCTATATTACACATAGGAAGTTTGTCTATTAGTAAGGTGTTTAGTTCTAACTAAGTGTTGAGAATGTTTATTTGCTGCCAAAGTACTTTTAGGAGGTATCAAGTTAGTCATGACTAGCTAAAAGTTGGTTATGGTTAAACTTAGCTATACTTTTGGCAGAATTCAGATATTTGCTAAAGAGTGAGCACTACTATCTTGTCATCTTGTCTAAAAGGTAGAAAGGAGGTGGAAAGTATCCCTTATCTCCTTTTTGACTTGATATTAGTGGTTGGATTAAAGTTGTGGACTTTGTGGGCATTAAAAACAAGAAGAGATTCCACATGTTTCCTTTTTAGTGGGTCCTAGTGTAGAGGGGGGTGGAAATTCGAGATTCCTTGAGAATATTCCAGAATCCTTCTAGAAGTTGTTGACTTTGAAGGAATAAGCCCATGTGAAAAGGTAAAAAGCCCATGTGATTAATGCTTTTACCTTAAGTAATATCTTAGTAAAACCCGGTAAAAGTAGTTACGGCTGAGTTACCGAGGGTACCAAAGTAAAAACCTAGAATGTATAAATAGAGGAGTAGAGAAGAGCTCCTCATCCTTGTTTTCACATTGTCGTAATGACAACTTGAGTAATATAGAGAGTGTGGGATATTTTTAGCATGTGAGAACTTGAGAGACGTCGTTAGAATGGAGGATTTTAGTTGATGTGTTTAAGGAGATTTTTAGTTGATAAGTTTGTGGGTGTATGAATGAGTGAACTCGGCATTTTCCTTTCAAGTTCATGGTGTGCTTCCATCAAAGCCATCAGAGGTGACCCCTGAGTGAGAGACAGGCCCGACATGTTGCAGATTCGTGGATGACGATCGTGGAGGTTGAGAGATCGGGGGGTAGTTGATCGATAGGACTGCGGAGGGTTTACAGATCCAGCCCGCTATGGAGTTGCTGGAAAGAAGAGCGAGGGCACAGGAGAAGCCTTTACAGCCTGGATTCGGCCTGCGCACCTTGCTGCGACAGGAAGACAGCCAGCAGAAGACGGAGTCGCTGGAAGCTAGCCTCCGCACTACGGAGAAGCTTGCAGCGAGGTACAAGGCGGAAGCAGCCACTTCTGCCAAGGAGTCGATACAACTTCGGAAGAGCAACCAGGAGTTGCAGACGCGAGTACAGCAGCGTGATCAGGAAGTTCTCCGAGTACGGGAGAAGATCACTGCCCTTGCAGAAGAGCAGACCACTTGGAAGATGCAGCGAGAAGCCGCAGAAGCGCGAGCTGCAACAGAGAAGACGCAGAGGGAAGCAGCGGAGGCCCGTGCGCAGAAGATGCTAGCTCAGTCGGTAGAAGCGCTTCGGAAGAAGTTCAACTTCACCGCGGGTAAGAAGTTACTTACCTTAGCTAAGGAATGGGACAGCGAGTCCAAGACGAGGTTGGTGGAATGCAGAGATAGCATGTTCAGGTACCTGGATAGACAGATAGAAGGAGTGAAGACACTTTATGGTCTTCCCTCACTTCCGACACATGCAACCGCATCTTCCCAAGCCCCAGCACCCTCGACTGGATCCGGGATGGAGAAGGAGGAGTTCGATCTAGCTGTACACTTGGTGGTGACAGCGTTGGAAGACGAGAAGACTCCAGAAGACGCCCCGGAAGACATGATGTCTTCTGGAAGACAGGAAGACGAGCCGTCTTCCCAAGTATTCCGCGTGGAGGAAGCGACTTCCCCGGACCCCTATGAGATCGCCATGGTCCCTAGTACTGCATCTGTGTCTCAGAAGACCGAAGACGCACCATTCGACTCGTCTTCCCAGAAGACCATTCCATCTTCCGAAGTCGAAGCCGAGGAAGACGCAGCCGCAGAAATAGCAGGGCCAGCGAAGAGCGAGGAGAGGGAAGCTACCTCAGTGGTACCCGAGGTAAGTGCAGGGCTTCCCAGCCCATCAGAAGTCGAGGTAGTAGCTCCGGTAGGAGCAGATCATGTGGAGATTACCACCGAGCAATCAGAGTAGTTAGCAAACTTAATCGACACTTCCAGATTTAGTAGGACTGGACATGCTATCTTAAGGGTGGCAGTTTTCCATGTAAAAATAGTTAGGACCCCATGTGGCAGCATAGGTAGCGTAGGAGTAATACAGTGGAGGGCTAATTGGGAAGAGGGACCGCATGCATGTGAGGTGACAACCTCTTGTCAGCGTCTCTCTCTCTCTCTCCCTGGTGGTCGCCTCCCAAGGCAGATGGTTAAGTAGGATAGCAAGGTAGGAGAAAAGGTCTCTCTGAGAGCTCTGCCATATCTGTAGAATTCGGCAGTAACTGAACATACACACCGATTCTACAGGCAGGCATGAGAGACACATTAGAGCAGGGACAGTCTAGGAACAGGGAACGGCATCCTCGTGCAGACCTGCTGATTAGACTGGTGTGTCGAGGAGTAGACGCAGGAAGTAGAGAGAGTGAGCTTCCCAATGCCATTGTGACTTCTTCTCGGGGGAATAGATTGTGGATTTGAGTGCAGACGCTTTGTCCATGTCTTCTGGATGGTGGGTTCACTGAATTTGCTCCCAATTGTGCATAGGAAGTGTTCTTCTTGAGTGGCGGTGAATGTCAACAGTTGTGGAGTGTAGCTTGACTCGTTCAGTAGAGCACTTGGGATCTACGTACGAACGGTCTTCCGGATAAGGGATCCCAGAGGACAGAGCAGTCAGAGCAGCGAAGTGAAGAAGAAGGAAGCCTTCTTCCCGCAACAGAAGACGACATCCTCGAGTAGAAGACGGTGCTACAGTACTCACGTTTGTTGTCTTCCTCCCCAAACTATTACAAGCAGGGATGGCTTGTTAGTCAGGATCCGGACTAGAAGCCTGTCGGAATCTTAATTGCCCTTTTTCATCCTGTTTTCTCTTGTTTGGATTTCTTCTTCTTCCCATCTTCTCCCATCTTCCCCATCTTCTTACCTTTTTCTAGTGAGCTTCCGATACTTCTATTGAGCTTCCGTGAAGGTGAATGTCGTTGTAGCGCTGCAGGAAGACAACTTCCGTAGGCAAAAGCCTGGGAAGGCTACAGGGGGCATACACCCTGTGATTGATCCACCCTATTGGAATGTGAGTGTGAGAATAAGGTGTAACGACTGTTACTAGTCGACTTCTGCGAAGCAGGACACGCTTCTAGAGGTGTCAGAAGACGAGTTGAACCCCCAGAAGACAAGAATCGCTTCGGGAAGACGGTATCGAGAAGACCGGAAGAAGCAACCTGGAAGCAGGAAGATCGTCTTCCCGAGCTTCTCTGTGCATAATTGTGTGATATTTTAGTTGGTAGTTGTTTGTCTAGTTCCGGAGCACCATTTGGCGTGTCTGGAAGACGTGTTGTTTTGTGTGGTTTTGTGAGAAGACGGGATTTCTAGGCAAAACCCGTGTGTTTGTGTGTTTGAACAGATCTTAGAACTTAGAGCAGCGTTACTTGTGCAAATCCTCTGTGGGAACGATATCTTGTATACTAAATGGGCAAAAGGAGAAATCCTTCGTCACTACAACGAATCTAGTCTTCCAGAAGACAGCTATTCCGTCTTCCGGGATTCTAACAGTGCTTCCTAAGTACCTCTCGTCTTCCGAGCTATATCTAAACAATCCTAACTAAGCAAGGCATCGCATGGATTCCCAAGAAGACAACCCACCTTGCATTTCATCCTACTTCCTAATAGAAGATATAAGATATGCGAGAAGTATAGTGTATGGAAGAGGTTCAGAAGATGGTCGCGGGCTCCTGCTGTGATAGTGGCCTCTAGGAAGACTCATGGGATAGCTTCTGATTCAATGACGACCTCGGAAGACATCCCGTAGCCAGGCTTCCCTTCACTGGTCTCATCTGTCTTCTGCTTTCGACACGTAATCTAACCTCACAACAGACACAACACATCCATACTCTGTTCTTCCGACTCCTCGTCTCTCATACACACTCAGAAGAAGCTTGCTGCATGACGAGAAGACATGACCCTCGACCATTCTCTCCAGATTCTACCAGCAAGGCTTTTCACAACTCTCTTCTGAGTTCGGGAAGAAGAAAGAATAGGCTGCTATGGGTCGGACAGAAGAGATCCGTAAAAGACCTTCACGTCTTCTCGCGCATTCTGCCAGTCTTTCCGATCTTCTAGTCTCTCTAGGAAGATGTGGATTTGAGAAGCTCGGAAGATCGGGAGGCACATGCCTGGTTCCCAACTTCCAGCTTCTCGAAACAACAATCAACTCATCAAATCACTCAGGACTGTAGAAAGATCGATACTTCGAGGACACTCCAAGAAGAAAGAGAGAGCGAGTAGACAAGGAAGTAAAATAGGAATGAGATGAGAGAGGCTTTGTCTCTCCCTGTATATATAGTGGAGGTGAGTACAAGGGAAACCCTAATGGTGGGTTAGCTCTCTAACTAACTCTAACAACCCTAACCACTCTGGCTAATGATAGCCGTCGATCTACTAGAGCTTGGGACTATATCAACACTCCCCTTCAAGCTCGTCTCTACATCATGTACTCCTAGACAATGTCTGAAAGCATCAAACTTATCTCTAGGTAATGCCTTAGTGAAGATATCGGCAACCTGGTCTCCTGTGCTCACATAACTGAGCTCGATCTCTCCTGCAAGGACCTTCTCTCTAATGAAATGATAGTGCACCTCAATGTGCTTCGTCCTAGCATGGAAAATAGGATTTCTAGCTAACTTCATGCTGCTAATGTTTTCTGTATATACAACAACAGGATCTGTACACTCCACACCAATATCAGATAGCAGACATCGAAGCCAAATCGATTCGCATGTTGCGTTCGTTGCTCCTCGGTACTCTGCTTCCGTGGACGACAAAGCAACAGTGGGTTGCTTCTTAGAAGCCCAGCTTATAGCAGCGCTTCCAAGTCCAAAAGCGTAACCTGACGTGGATCTCCTATCGGCAGTTCCTGCTCAATCAGCATCTGTGTAGCCATGTAACAACAATGGTCCACCGTATCGATAGTGAAGTCCGTACTGTACTGAGAACTTCACGTAGCGGAGGATCCGCTTGACAGCCTCAAAGTGTGGTCTCCGTGGTGACTGCATGAATTGACTAATCAGACCGACGGCATAGCTCAAGTCTGGTCTGGTGATCGTCAGATAGATAAGAGTCCCAACCATCTGTCTGTACATGCGTGAATCATCCAGCAACTCACCATCCTCTGCTCCTAGCTTTACCCCTTGCTCTAATGGTGTAGCAATGGGTTTGCAATCAAGCATACCAAATCTCTCAAGCATACTGAGAGCATACTGTCGCTGTACAAGCCAAATATCTTTCCCATCTCTAATGAACTCCACTGCAAGGAAGTACTTGAGTTCTCCTAAGTCCATCATCTCGAACTTGGATTTCAAGTGATCCTTGATCTGGGAAATAAGCTCCTCAAAGTTACCGGTAATGATCAAGTCATCAACATAGATGGTGATCACAACAATCCAGTCTCGTATTCTCAATGAATACAAGGTAGAGTCTGAACTACAAAGATGGAAACCAAGAGACTGCAAGTAAGAAATGATCTTTGCATACCATGCTCTTGGTGTCTGTTTCAGACCATAGAGAGCCTTCCGTAACTTACATACACGGGAAGAAAACTTAGGATCCTCATAACCAGGAGGTTGCTGCATGTAGACCTCCTCCTCAAGATCGCCGTTGAGGAAGGCGTTCTTGAAGTCCATCTGGTGCATCTTCCAACCTTTCTGAGTTGCAACTGCAACTGCTGTTTGAATAGTCACCATCTTCGCAACAGGAGCAAAGGTCTCCTCAAAATCAACTCCATGTTGCTGTGCGTAGTCCTTAGCTACCAATCTGACCTTGTACCGACACACGGTACCATCCGAGTTGTGCTTGACCTTGAAGACCCACCTGCAACCAATCGCTTTCTTACCCTGAGGTAAGTCTACCAACTCCCAAGTTTGTTGGTGATGAAGCGCAGCAAGTTCAGATTCCATAGCACTTACCCATTGGGCCTTGTGCATCGCCTCCTCAAGCGAACTCGGTTCCTGTTTCTGAAGAACATTGGTCATATATGCATGGTGCGCAGCAAGAAAACCTTCATGCATATACCTACTCACTGGATGTTTTGCCCGCTCAGATCTGCGAGAGGTAATTGGTGCACTAGTCACCTCCCCTTGCATCTGATCTGACATAGACGTCAAGGTCTGAGATAAAATATCCAGTGGATGTGGAAGATCTACATATCTGGATGAGTCAAACATACGCTGCAATAGCACACGCTCATCCTGTGTAGAAACTACACTAGTTCCACTAGGCTGTGTTACGTGTACTCCGACGTTAACAACAGCTCTATGTGTAACAGACTCTGATCTAGAATCAGTGACTTCTCCAGATCCTCCACTCAACGTACTACTCTGAGGTACTACAGTGGACTGACTCCTTGGTTCTACAGTAGGTACAGGGATGACTACGACAGGTGCAAACCAAGACTGTAACTCATCAAAAACAACATCTCTACTGATATAGAACTGCTTGGACGAAGGATTGTAACACCTATATCCTTTCGTATCAGAAGCATAACCAATGAAGATACATCTATCTACTTTCGGATCTAGTTTCTTACATCTTTCATCAGGTATGTGCACATAACAGATACATCGGAAAACTTTAAGAAAGAGTAATCAGGCTTACTGTCTGTGAAGACCTCCATCGGTGTCTTGCTGTGGACTGCCGCTGTAGGCGTCCGGTTCATGAGATACACCGCACATGAAACAGCTTCTGCCCAGTAAGGTCTAGGCATGGTCTTCTCATTCAACATCGCACGAGCAACTTCTACTATGTGTCGATTCTTGCGCTCCGCAACCCCGTTCTGCTGCGGACTATAACTGCAAGTCTTTTGGCGTCGAATGTCATGCTCATGCAGATATGCATCGAACTCTCCAGAAAGAAACTCGCCTCCTCCATCAGATCTCAGACAAAGGATAGATGCTCCAGACTGTTTCTCCACTAACTTGCGGAAAGTCTGAAATGCTGACAGTACTTCGATAGAGGACTTATTTCTCAACAAATAGATCCAAGTATAACGTGAATGGTCATCAATGAACGACACGAAGTACTGGAAACCGGTCATACTTGGCTGAGAAGCAGTCCATACATCAGTGTGAACAAGCTCCAGAAGCTTGTTCGCTCTACTACATGATCCCTTAAAGGACTGTCTAGCTTACTTGCCGAATTAACATGCTGCACAGACTCCAGTGGGCTCACTGGATTCGACTTTGGGCAGACCTGTAACCAGGTCAGAACTCGGAAGACTTTTCAGCCTCTGAAAGTTCATGTGCCCAATTTGCTTGTGTCAGATGTCAATGTCAGACACTACTGGACCACTCTGTTCATACATGACAGCCTGTAACTTAGGCGCAGATGCATCTAGTTTAAACAGCCTATCACTCTTGAGACCTCGAGCTATGACAGTGCCACACGAATCTTCAATAAAGCATCCATCTTTATTGAAGCGCACTTGCAGACCCTGCTCTATCAACTGTCCTACAGATAGCAGGTTTCTAGTCAACGTGGGTACATGTAAGACATTCCGTATACCAATAAACGTTGAAGCAGGAATGTCAAGTGGAATGTTACCCTTGTGCTGGATCTTGTGCTTAGTGTCATCTCCTGTCACCATGAACTGTGGAGTCTCTACAGGCTCGAGTGAACTAAACCACTCCCGATGGGGAGTCATGCGACGTGTGGCGTCGGAGTTGATCACCCAGTCAGTCTGTGGCTCCAAAGCCGCATAACTCTGATGCGTAGTAATCAGCAACTGCTCTGAATAGACATGCTCAGTGACTACATAGCCTTGCTGGTTGCTATTACCTTGTTGGGGGTTGTTGTCGTGTTGTTGTCTCTGATCGTTCTGCTTCTTGTAGCACCGATTCGCATTGTGGCCTTGCTTCTTGCAGTAGTTGCAGGAACCAGGCGCTCTTCTCTGATTGTTGTTGGAACCAGATTGTTGCTGGTTCTGCTGCTGCTGATTCTGCTGCGATTGCTGTTGCTGTCTACGACCCCGTCCACGTCCAGCACCTTTGCCACGACCCCTACCTTGAGATCCTCCAGAACATGCAAAATAGATAGATTCTTGCTGACCCGTCGAAGTAAAACTCCCCAGGAGGCGCACCTCCTCTCCTAACATCATAGGAACAAGCTCATCAAACCGCGGAAGAGGTTCTCTGGTCGAAATTGATGTTATGAACTATTTGTACTCTGCAGGTAGTCCCTGCAATGTGGCTCCGATCAAGACAGTGGGATCAATCTCGACTTTGACAGAAGATAGCTGATCCGCGAGCTGCTTGACATGGTTCACGTAGTTGTTGATGCACATCGACCCCATCTTCACGGTGTTGAACTGCTGCAGCAATTGCAGCTTTCGCGCCTCTGTTCCTGATTGAAATAGACGCGCGAGTGCATCCCAAGCTTTCTTGGGCGTATCGCAATCCTGTGACCGTTCATCAATGCTGAGACTATCAGCGCGATGTAGTGAATAGCCTGATATGAGCGCTTCTTCCACTCCTTGAATTTCGAGTCAGAAATTGGCACTTCATGCGCTTTCTCCTCCTCAGTGATAAGATCCCATAGATCTTGTCCCTGTAGGAAAGTCTTCATCCGGAACTTCCACACTTGGTAGTTGTTCTTGTCGAGCTTCTCTCCAGTGATCAAAGACACAGACTCCGCCATAGCCGCAATGTTGAAATTGCTCTGTTCTGTACGCAGAAAACCTCACAGATTCTTCACAAGACACGTCCGCCCACACCGCGCGATCAAGAGTTGTCACAAGTCACAACGAGATGACTCCGCAAACTCCTCCTGCAGCGACAATGAAGAAAGAACCTGTCCGCGAATTGTAGGTGTACAAAACACGACGGAAACGTCGAAAGAACACTCCAAGAAGGTGGAAACTAGACCAAACGAGGTCATAAATGGGTGTGCGACCCCTCAAAATTTTCCAAATTTTCCACCCATATTCGGAACAGGATTTGTTTTAGGATCAAGTCCTAAAGCTTTCGTTTTGATCGAAAAAGATCCGATTGAAAAATTGCCGCTGGAAACCTCCAAATCAACTGAAACTTGGCCCAGTACACAATTCGCACCTTCTGAACAAGACGGCCTTAAAAAAGCTTGTCGACAGATTCAACGAGAAAAAGTCGTCTAGGTCTCCGAAATCGCGTTCAAAGTTTTTGGTGACGAAAGAAACGGTTTCGCCTCACCCGAACGCATCAGCAGGATAGTGCTTGACATCAGACACAACTCCGGCTGCTCTCTCCTGTACTCCAAACTCCATCTTGCTTATCAGCAAAGGACACACACTCTCATCAACTCTGATACCATGTAGAAAGATCGATACTTCGAGGACACTCCAAGAAGAGAGAGAGAGCGAGTAGACAAGGAAGTAAAATAGGAATGAGATGAGAGAGGCTTTGCCTCTCCCTGTATATATAGTGGAGGTGAGTACAAGAGAAACCCTAATGGTGGGTTAGCCCTCTAACTAACTCTAACAACCTTAACCACTCCGGCTAATGATAGCCGTCGATCTACTAGAGCTTGGGACTATATCAACAAGGACTCGTACCAAACCTCTTTCAACACAAAACCAAAGGTTTATGGAGCTTGCTGCATGACGAGAAGACATGACCCTCGATCATTCTCTCCAGATTTTGTCAGCAAGGCTTCTCACAACTCTCTTCTAAGTTCGAGAAGAAGAAGGAATATGCTGCTATGGGTCGGACTGAAGAGATCCGAAAAGGACCCTCACGTCTTCTCACTCATTTTGTCAACCTTTTCAGTCTTCTAGTCTCTCTAGGAAGATGTGGATTTGAGAAGTCAAGAAGATTGGGAGACACAGGCTTGATCCTCAATTTCAGTCTTCTCGAAATAACAATCAACTCGCAAGCTCACTCAGGATTCGTATCAAGCTTCTCTCAACACAAAGTCCAATCCAATCCAATCCAATCCAATCCAATCTTCATTTGAATTGCAAACAGTCGTCTTCCGAAGACGTTAAGACATTCAAAAGCGTCTTCCGAAGATGTTTAGATCTTCAGAAGCGTCTTCTATCCACGGATTCTGGAACAGAGATGCAGTAAGGTAAAGAAATTGATAGTCAGGTTATCGAATTTGGGGGTGAGAAGCAGGGAAGCTCAATTCCAACTTGAGAAGAAGTGGGAAGATGGTTGTCGGAAATTGGACAGCGCTTCCGTGTCCAATTTTCGTAGAAGAAAGTTCATGGTAGAGAAATCGATCGATGGGCTTCTTGCAAACGAGACGGGGACATCAAATCAGAGGCGGAGAAGCGATGGGACAAGGAAAAGAACATGGGAAGAACCTCAGTACTGCTTATGGTTGCTTATGGTTGTTCCTTCTGTCTTCTATGCGCTTTCGGTCTTCAATTTCATCTTCAATGTGACACCACGATCTTGCTTCTGTCGTTTAATCTCAAGCTGTGTCTCTCTGCTGCTGCAATCGATCTTGCTATTGCACCAAGGCTTCTCTCCCGATTCTCAATCGACCTTCGATTTCTGTCCTTCGAAATCTTTAGAGATTCCTTACTCTCTCAGTTCGAATGTGCTTCCTGGCTGACAAAAACGACCTCATTCTCTCTCTTGCTCCAGTTCGATCGTTCTTGCTTCCAATCTCGACCCTCAATGCTTGATTCGAAGTAAGTGGAAGCGAGAAGCAGTGAATGTGCTCTGTGCTAATGCACCTCCGATCCGTATCTTCCTGCATGATTTAGGTAGTGAGGCTTCAATTACTTCGACCTACCTACTACCGCGGTGATCATATGGTTGGTGTATCTATTCCTTCCTGATGTGGTGCGTGGTTGGTACCCATGCAGTCGCGATAACTATCTTCTCGGAAGCGTCTTCAAGCTACCTGCTTCCGTCTTCTGAAGACACTGTTCAGAAGACGTCTTCCGACTTCGAAAGAAGTCTACTCCTTCTTACAAAAGTCTTTAAGATCATTTTCCCTCTAAGCAAGGTGCAATCTTAAATAATAAGGTTACTTCAATTATATAGACACGTTATTAACTTTAAAAATTTCAAAAAATCTCCAATCCTGCAAATTGTGGGCACCACATGGATTTATGCTGGTGCCCTGATTTTCTAGGAAGTAGTTATCAAACTTCGATAACTACTTCCGGGAGTAAGTATCTGGTAGAGTTTAGGGTTGTCAAAAATTTGATTTCACCATATCAATTGCTGATTACTGATGTTGTTCTTTGTCTTCATTTCTTAGGTTGTTTGTATGAAATAATATGTTTGATATAGTTAATATAACTGATAGTAATCGATATCGGTAACTATGAGATTAATAGTATCGATGTCGATATAAGTACTTTCTAAGTTGTTAAGCTTGATATCAACAATTAATATCAGGATATTGACCAGTTTCTAAGATATGGCATGTTACTCGTGCCCTTTGTGGAAAGGTGTGTGGACGTGATGATGGAGATGTCATCATCACATGTTGTAACTGATGTTATGTTTATCCTTGATTTTGAAATAATTTAATAACTAATGTGTATATCATAGAAGGCATATCATTCATCATTAAAGACAGATATATTTCCTTAGTCTTTATTCATTAATACAATTTGTACTCATATAATGATATTTCATCCATATTAAGTAATTATTTTTATTTCATCTGTGATAATTTAAAATTTAAAAATAGCTTGTTTGATAACCTTGGAAAATATTGTTCACCGGACTGGAAAGATCGTTATAGTATATATTCTGTTAAAATATATTATTGAAACTGAAAATTGTAAAAAAGACGAGAGGTTTTTTCGTGTACTAAAAAAAGTTTCAACTATATTCATGTTAAATAAGTGACATGTATATACCCTTAAGAAAATACAATTTTAAGACTCAACTTGGAAGACAAAACCTGGAAATAGGCGAGAGACTATTCCACTTCCTATATAAAATATTATCGGATTTCGTGTTAATCTCATAGACATGTGGAGATTATCACGATTCTCAAGCAAAATGAACACAGCTCACCTTGTTATCTAGGAGAAGAATGTTTTCTGGCTGAGGAATTCAAACTAAAACTTCAACGTAGAATATACTAACCTCCGTGAACCCGAGTAATGAATTGGCCAAACAAGACTGAGGGTCTGAAACGCATGCACCGTATTGATATCTGAATGCTCCAAATGAGACTCCAACTTTGTTACACTCTTTACCGTCAAGGGTAAACCTATTTTTCTCGATAGCCAGCCAATCAGTTGGTCTGTCCTCGACTCGAAGTGTACCCTGCATGTCAACAGGTAATTCCTTTCCGGGTTATTCTTAATTTGGCTTGGTTAGATCTATCGAGAAAAACGCGACCCAATGAATAGCAAACGGATGGGAAGACCCCATCAAGCCTTACAAGGGAAAGACTAGCAGTTGGCGAGCTCTATCCACTTTGTACCTTTCATTTTCTCCGTCCGGAGTCTATTTATGATCGTGAGGGTACGACCTATAATATAGTAAGCATACAGCGAGGATGTGACATACCTTTCCTTAACCAACATGGGTGTGATATACCGAGAAACAAGATGGTGCACTATTAGTTGAGCTGCTCTTATATATATATGCATGCTAGATCGACTTTGGAGAACACTTGTTCGCTTTTTGTTGTAAAAAAGGACGTAAGTGTTATGTGGAATTCTATTTTAAAGAGTCCAGAAAATTAAATTTTTAATATTAAATGATAACTGTATCTAGAGTTGTGCCACGGTCTAGACATAGCCTATAAAGCAAAGATGGATGTTTTAACATAAATTTTAGATAATTTATTAAACTTCTGCATATTTTCCTTCTCCATAATTGAAGGAGATGAATATACATCCAAACTGCACTTGTAAGAAAATGAAGGAAAAAGACAAACATTTAAACAAGCAACCAAAACAATCATGAGCAATTAGCTGAAAACAGCCTTCAAAAAAATATAGTGAAAATATAATGTACTAAAACACAGTCACGAGGAAGAATACCGCTCGACAGGGTTTACAACTGTGACTTGTGTCATAGTTCTTTTAATAAGTTTTATTAAATTAAAAATGAATTTAAATTTTTAACATTAGAGCACATTTGGTAACTTGATTATACATGCTCACTTCAGTTATACAAATTCCATAATTGACTAACTAGAATAGAATATTTCTCTGATATAAAAATCTGAGACTCTTACTAATAAAAATATTTTTAATTTATAAATTTTAATTTATAACCTAACCTTTCTCAGAGATAAGATTAATACATAAATTAAAACTCCTTGCATATTCCCCTCTTCCGAACTTGCAAGAGGTGAATATGCAAAGAAGGTAATTGTGCAAGCTTCTTGAGTCACAAAATCAAACAGTCTATGCTGCTTAAATCCTCTAGTTCCAAAAGTCTGTAAAACTGAAACGCCATTATCGTCTGCACATTATATTAACAAAACATATTTTTTGCAAAAATTTACGAGCACTCTACTGGCAGAAATGCAAATTATATAGCAGAACATGTCGTCAACCTTCTAGTGGTATTACGTTTTGACAAATAAATGTTTCAGTCTCACACGTGATTTAAGTCACACCCAGTAACGTACTATATTCGGTTGACGCATTACTGAGCCGATATGATCCCAGTCGACTTTGACTGTTCACCTACCACAATTCGTCTTCTGTCTCATCACAGCACGTATAGTGTTTGCGAACAGAATATGTCACAAGGTTAAAGAACTCCATGTTACAACATTAGGACAGGTAATTACATGTTTGAAACATGTAATTACTTGTTTGAAATTTGGCATAACTTCTTCAAGATCTTCGTTACGTAAACTATGTGGCAAAGAGTAAAGCTGAATTCACAGCTACGGTTCATGTTTTTATAGTTTCTGACCGTCATTAAAACCTCGGGCGATTGTGGTCAAGACAAAAACTATTTAGTCATTTTATTTTACGTTTCACTTGCTACAAAAGATACCCGATGAAATTTAAGCTATGACTTGTAAGCGAAATGAGTGTCAAATCCATTCACATGGATGCGAATATTCATGTTAATGTTTTTTTGTACTTCCGGTTGGTGACCAATTCGTTCTGAAAATTTTCCTTTTGAACCTTTCTTCCAAAAAGTCATGAGAAGAACATTCCAAGTTCAACACTTAATTTGAAACATGTTAGACTGAAGTGTGTCATCTGAATGTAGCTTCGAGAATCTTTTAATTCATGATAAGCTTGTTACATCGCTTACGGAATTGAATTCCTTAAAAATATTCCACAATGCTCAGTCGTACGGCTCACAATTATCTTTCATTAAATCTGCTTCTCATAGATGGACTAAAGATTCGATAAGTAACTCGTAATGAGTGTCTCTAAAATCAAATTACACTCGTGTTGTATGTCGAGTCCATTGTCCTCTGACCGGATATATCACATTCGACATTCAACTCATCGATAAGTCGAGAGTTGAATGTGATTCTCGACTACATCGGCATTGACATATTGTCAATGTAGCTTAAGTTAGAGCGCATCATCTCGTCCACTCTGTGCGTAGAAAATAGTAGTTTGGACCTCACTCGCAAATGAGAACTGGATTGACAAGACAAAGCAAGACAAGATGAGCCTGAAACACAAGCTGATATTGGAAATATTCTGACATGTGCGAATTAGAACTTGAATCTTTTTGTTCGTAAGAGGTGACAGACTGTGGTGAGACAGACGACTTACAGTCGATAGTGACTGTGATGCACTACTATGATCATGAAAGATCGTATGCTAGCATGCGACTTAACTCGGACATTACATCACGGATGAGAGCCAAGCATTTATTTGTCAAAATGTGAAGCCACAAGAGGATCTCATGTTGTTTACTCATGCAATTTTCCAAGAGTTGTAGAAGATGAAGCTCGACAATGAGAAGATTGCATAAGATATTGCTTTAGGCTAAGCGAGATAGGTAGTATGAGCTCCTTGACTTAATCACACTGAAAGAAGAGGTGGAAATTTGTTGTCTAATACTGGAAGTTGACTGATCTGAAGAGAACAGTCAACTTCCAGTATTATTGTATTATTGTGCGGTTGATAAACTGAGGGAAAAAAACACTTGGATATTTAGGTAAAGAGGAAGTGTAACGAACAAGGTTTTTTTTTTACACCATGTTAGCATAAAAGGTATAGTTCTCCTGGAGGATTGGGTGACTTGATTGTTTTTATAGTTTAACTGAAGAGTTCTCTTGCCCAGTAGCCAACTGACTCGAAAATGATTTCTTGATCTTCATCCAATGTCACACTTACAATCAATACTATGTCACAAGGTCTTAAGGTTCTAACTCCATCCACTTATGTCCTCACTTATTCGCATTACTATCTACACACTACTCTCTTTTTTCCTCATGAAGTCTCAAAAAATCCGCTATGACACTTCGTCTCGATCATATGACATGTCATATCATTGTGCTTTCTCTCATCCGAACCACAACCTGGTCTAACAATATGTAGACAACTAGTTGCACCTCAACATGGAAGGTTGCTCATCTGATAACCAAAATTGATTAACTTATTGTAGATCGTCAGCATTCTACGACGGATTGTCCGCTCTGTCCGCACGTCAAGAAACGTTCAAACAAATTTTTCCTTACTTCTTTCTATCTTAACACTTCACTCACTGACTTCTATGAATTCATAACTACTTATTACAATGATCACTGAGTCGGACGGATCAATGCATAAAGGATCTTTCTTTGAGATGGATAGTTCATTCGTGTGTTCGAGTAGCTCAAGCATGACTTCTTAGAGTATTTCCTGTTATGTTGGTGTAAGTACTGGCACCCCTCCATTATAATGTCCTATCTATGATAGTCCAAAGTCGAACTAGCTATATTGCGGATTTTCTCACACTCCTTCTCAGGAAACTCACTCCTTTTGATCGAAGATGGTTCTGTTAAAGGTCAAAAGGTCCCGAGCGACACAACGGCACGTCCACATCGTCAATTCTTTAGTCACTTTGGTATGCAATAGACATTTTGGTTGATTGTCACTACCCAACATACACACATCATATAACTAAAACTCTCAACACCCGAACCCATGTCCTGTTGATGCTCACAGACAATGCTAAAGTCAAGTACAAGTACAAGTTGTATAAAAAAACACAATGAACATAACTGAATAGATAATTTACATCAGAAAGTCTCTTGTGTTAACTTAGGTGGACGGGGCAAGGAAAGGAGAGAACTATGAAAAAAGGCTCTTCTCAATAGACCTTCTCGGCTAATTCTAAACTCCAAAACACACATTGCACATCACGCAAGGCGAAGCTAATGACTGATATTCTAAACCTCATGGAAAACTTGAGCTCCAAGGGACGTCGCGACCGAATGACCGAATGGACGTGGATAGCGAGTCAACGTATCACCAAAACTAATAGTGAGATAAGGTCACATTGGATTTCAATCCTCCAACTAACTACCAACTCTGCTAATAAGTTTTGTACTGCATGTGATTTTTCACCGAGGACTTGTAGTAAAAGCTAACTATCTAACTACATATCTCACTTGTGAGCTCACCACCCACTGGTACTATTTCTACGATAGCAATGGAGGTAGTATGCTCCATTGTTAATTGACTAATCGGCTCTATTTCTGAAAATGCTATGGACAGTGCGGCGGATGATCTAACGTCCATATCCTCTTGTTGCTCCTGCTGCGTCTGTGATGTCAAACCTTCGAATGATGTCTCCACTGAGAAGTATAAACCCTGACCGTACTCTCTCGGATCTCATCTGATGACATAACATATCGATCAATCCTTCCAGTTGTGTAGATATCCGATCTGATCCTCGCTGCAACGTCTCATGAAGTGTAATTGCGTAGGTCTATCGTGGTACCTATCTATGACTCGAAATACTTGATCCTCTTGACCCAAGCAGCCATGGTGTACTGTTGGAAAAGTGAGGACTTGGCTCTTCAAACATGCTCGTCATGGATCTTTACCTCTAAGGTAAGACACTTGATCCTCTTTGCTACACGAGTCTCCTTCTCACGGTGTATCTTCTCTACCTCTATACGTTGCTTTTCCTGAGTCTAGAGCTGGATCTCCAACTCCTTAACTCTCCTCTAGAGGATCTTTCTCTTCTGCATTGTGACCATCTGACCCTCTTGAACAATCACCAAGTCATCTCTTATCTGTGTAACCTACGCACGGTCTAATATCTAGATTCTACATAACCCCTCAATGGTCTATGAGGTCCTCTGAGAACTCTCCTTGAGATGCGGAGCATCCATAATCCAAATCTGGATACTATATGTTATCCCTTTGCTAAGATCATCTCCTCAAGCTTAGTTAACGGTCATTCAACATCTAACTCAAGTGCTCTTTCAGTCCAAGACCATTCTCTTAAAGGAGGAGACAACTCAACAAGAGTTGCCTCCATTGGCACAGATGGTGTCTCCTCTGAAGGGACCTCTTGCTCCCGTGATCTCCTGTGAGAAGGTTATTGTCATAAGCATGTCAAACATCCATCTCTCACCCTTGATCTAAGATACATGTAAGGGTCAAGATCAAGATGGAACCCATCATGTAAAGACTCATGACGGCGGTGTCGTGGTGAGAGTTTTATTGAGAAGGGCGGAACCTTCTGGCTGTGTTATGACCGTGAAGGCTGTGATACGTTTACTCAGGGAAGCATTGGGCTTCTAGCTATGGCTGGTTTACTCAAAGGATAGGCTTCAGGTTACAAGGTGACACTGTAAAAACACTCATACAGGTCTCTTGGCTCTTCTGATATGTTCAAGAAGCAAAATTCAGGCTTAACTAGTAATGATAAGATCAGACGGTGAACTTTGACACTCAGGATTGGAAAATATGTGAAGATTTAGACTTCTAAACTTCCCCTACAAGTAAAAGAGGCCCCACTGAACACACACGCGAAGTTTCAGCTTGAGATCAAATTCTGGCATCGAGATATGGACAGAAAAGTTCTGGGCAAAGATACTACGGCAATTTCTGGTACTCAGACAACTATTTTGACCTACAACAGAAAGTTAGCTCAATCACTTTAAAAGATTCTTACAGGATTTGGAGTCTACAGGATGCTGAACACACCTGTGAAGTTGAGACTTCTGATTGTACATTGTTCTCCAGATCTCGTTCTCTGAAGTTGCTGCTCTAGATTGAGAGCTTTTCATACCCCCTCTGCTTCAGCGGTCGCCCTGAATTACTCACTCATTCAAATTACCTGAAACTTTTTGAACAATCGTAGCCCCGCTGACAATGAACGCAACCACGAAGGTTTGAAGCAATTTCCTCAATTCTGCTGCAATTGACACTGAAAACTCCAAAATCAACAAAAGTGATGCAATTCTGACTCAACTCGAACTTCAGATTGGCATAACTCCTTCTTTATTGATCCAAATCGATCAAGAATTTCACTGATAGTGCTTGGCACGACGAGATCTAACTTCATGTGTTCTCAGATTTTGCAGTGTCCTTACCAAATGCTCGAACTCCCTTTAGACCTCTGCTTCTAAGTTTAGAGTTTTACAAAAGACAAAAATGGACCAATGGGAGTTCATAGCTCCACTTGGCTGTCCTTTAGTGCCCTAATCCACGTGGTAACTTAACTTCACTCATAGGTAACCACGTCAAGCCCCTAAAGTGCCAGCGTAAATATTAAATTACCTAAAATGACACGCAACTCTGAAAGATAACTTAAACCAGCTAGAAGCGTGCATGGGCAACACGTAAGTACAACCCATGAGCTTAAACCCTATCAGCATGGTAAGCCAAGTTATGTACTTTGAACATCATATGTAAGTATGAAGTCACTTGTTCAAACATACGAAATGTTAGAACAAGATAAACAACATATTACCAACCTACTAGGACTCAAAACATATAACACAACGGTGCTTACATATGCATAAAGGACTAGGAGTAATATTAAGCTAACTTCTACGACTACTAAACTCAAGTGACGGAGTAGAAGTAACATGCGTCAAGTAACGCGATAATAGTGATCAGCGCAATGAGACTAACTCCTGACAGAAAGGTGAATCATTTACTATGTGAAATGATTCACATCACGACATCCACCCCCTCTGAACCTGCACATCCTCCGATATGTGCCAACCTCTTCATTCTTCTATCTGTTCTTCATCATCATCACTCTCCTCCGCCTTAGCCTCTTCAGACACCAGGACGTCTTTGTCTCTTGTTGTCCTCTACTCTCACTCCAGAAAGTTGAATAACTCGACTGACCCTCCGCATCTTTTGAACAGTTTCACACGTTTGCCAGTCACAGATAGCTTCAAGGGAGTATCATCCAGCTCACGTAAACTATAAGTGGCATTCTCATACACATCTAGCACAACATAAGATCCGAACCATCTTCGAGAGAACTTACGAAGTGTAGAATGCTGATTCTCCAATGTGCTGTCATACACCAGAACCCAATCACCAACACGTATCGGCTTTGGTCGTTGTTGGTGAGTCTTGTCAAAATGTTTCTTGTTTCTGACTCGAGCCACCTTCAGTCTCTCCTGTGCTTCAGCAAGATCCTCCTCCCTCTGCTCTAACTGCTTGGTACGTAAAGCAATAAGTGAAGTGCAATCTAAACCATCTTCCCACGGTAGCGTAGTCCACGTAGGAAAGTCCTCCTCAGCAGGCATGATTGGTTTCTGCCCCAACATAAGCTCAACCGGCATATAGTCAATCGTGGTACAGTGTGTAGTTCTATCAGCCCACAAAGCAAATGAAAGTAGTCTCGGCCATTCTCTAGGTCTACCATCACATGCTTTCATTAAAGCGTGAACAATAGAAGGGTGTCCTCGTTCACTCTTACCTATGCCTTCTGGATTCATGGCAGTAGTAAGCTGAAGCTTTATTCCATAACGAGCAAAGAACTCCTTCGCTTCTGCGTCTCTCAACTCGCCCCTATCTGCTCGTAATCTCTCAACAGATCCATAACGACAGATGATATCTTCGAGCACAAATCTGCATATGTTCTCTGTAGTCTTCGTCCGTAGTGCTCGTCCCTCTACATAGTTGGAAAGATCCTCTCGAGCCAACACCAAATAACGCATCCCCTATAGCCCCGGTGGCATCATCACAAGATCAAGAACCCACTGAAAATGAATACTAGGTGGATAGGTAGGTACAAGCTCATACTAAAGATACAAGTTCAGGAACCTGAAGCTATTAATGCATTTAGGGTTTATGGGTGAGTGTCGTTGTCGCTTGCCTTGTCAGCAGTCCTTCTCCTGGCCACGAGAATGACTTCTTTCCTCGGTCCAATCGTTCGCAACATTCTCTGATGGCTGACCTGCCTGCTGACGCACTATCGCTTGCCTTGTCAGAAGTTGGTTCGTTTTCTGTCAGCTTGCTTTGGTGTGGCCGTTCATTTCTTTTTACAATGGTTGTCTCCTTGCGGGAGGGACCATTGCTGTGAGTTTAATATATTATCTAGTCTTTCCTGCAGGAAAGGTTAGATAATAAATTAAACCCTTGCATATTTGAGGTGAATATATATACACATGTGCTTATTTTTCAGAATAGATGAAAATCATCTATTTTGATTTTTCTGATTTAAGTTTAGAATATATCTTCTCTATTTCTATATGAAATCTGAATTCCTTGATAGATATGATGAGAAAGAAGATGTAAACAAAAATTTGAGCAAAGTTAAAAGGAATCATTCCTCATTTCTGTTCAGAAGAAGCAGCTTTAGTATAAGAAAGGTGGAGCAAAAGATATAGTTTCCATGTTTGAAATAAATGTTGATAAAAGTGTTAGTGTATGCGTATCCTTCAAATTGCTTAACAGTGATTGCTTTAGTACCCTTATGAATCAAATGCATCTTACTCTAAAAATTAGATTAAAAATGAAATACTTTACTCTTACATTTTTGTTTTTAAGCGAGAGACCCATTACTTTACTGATAGGGACAACAAAGGTGAGAGGCCTATAGCCAACAGGAGGATTCACGGGCCAAGCGAGGGAGCTCTCTCTCGCAAGGAGACAACCATTGCAAAAAGAAATGAACGGCCACCCAAAGCCAGCTGGGAGAAAGCGAACCAACTGCTGATAAGACAAGCGACAGTGCGTCAGCAGGCAGGTCAGTCATCAGAGAATGTTGCGAACGATTGGACCGAGGAAAGAAGTCATTCTCGTCATGCAATTCGCTAGAGAGCTACGTGGCTCTCCAGTTCCTGAAGCACATCCGTTTCGTGACTTGCTGTTTTTTCATGTGTCTTGTTGAAAAACTGTGATTTAAGTTTCTCCCATTGCTGGTCACAGTACAGTTGTGAGTGATGCAAAATTACTCGCTTTGTGGCTTATTCATTTCAGGAAGCATGCATATTTCTCTCTCTTCATATGAAGATGAGAGAGTGGCATGTTCATTAGTTTATTACCTAACCTTTCTTTCGAGAAAGGTTAGATAATAAATTAATATTTACCACTTGATATCTAATAAATTATTTATTAAATTATATAATAAATTTATTTATTTCTATAACACAAAGAAAACAAAAAGTTACACTTGCAATGAAATTGCATCGTTATGTATTAGCGATTTATCTGAATCTAAATTATTTTTTTATTTTTTTCACAATCACTCTATCCGTCTATTCTCGCTACTTCTTTTTCTTTTTTCAAAACGATTCCATCCCTCTATTTTGCTACACAAAAAAAACTTTCTTTTTGTTTTTTGTTTTCACCATCGATATATAGCTATGCTAACGAATAGCAACAAAAACCTAGAGGTAGTAGAACAAACCATCAAACAGAATACCAGAATGAACTTCTGAAAATACTCTCCGAACCCACCCCAGTAGAGAGCCGATTTTCCGCTTGTTACCGCCCTTGTCCTCTTCCCTATCTATGCTCGTCACGGATGCATATTTGGATTTCATATGAAAGATGGAAGAAGACTTAAATCTTAATTTATTATCTAAACCTTCTTGACAGAAGAGTAGATAATAACTTAATATTTAAACAAAATTGATATATTTTTATTAGCAAGCTCCCGCAGTTATAGTTTTGACCGTCAATGCTCGATTTGTGAGTTATGTCAGGATTTGCCCACAGAAAGTTCGGTTATCATTTAATAATTTTTATAAATTGTAATTTTATAATAATTTAGTCAAAGATTTTATATAAAATTTATAAATTTCCTGTTAAAAGAAAGCGAGCAAAAATTCCCCCAAGCCGGTTGGGACTGCTTATTGGCTTGAATCGTGAATGTTTGTGCCAAGAAAACGCAGTCATCGCGTGCCCATCACAGAAAAACAGATGGTGCTCTTGCACATTTGGATGGTGTAGTTTAACAGCATGAAAATATTCATAATTTGATGACTCTTACAGTCCACTTCCAGGAAAAGACATGACGAACTGAGCAGTGGGAACAACATGAGCTTATTCTTGTAAAATCATGTTTGAGCGCTTCTATGCAATCGCTGGCATAAAGTTTCAAAATTTGAAACGAAAGTACTTTACGAGAATAGCAGCATTTTTCTGACTTTTATAAAGCAAACCTTCTTTTTACTCTCAAAGTAAACATTACTCGAACCTAAAAGTTACTCCTCTCGGGAAAAAAATATAGTACCATTCTTCAGTCATCATGCATACTCAATGTTCGTACCTCCACGAGTGGAAGGGCCAAAAATCGATCATAGAGCATGGGAGCGCTAGTGTATCCTGCAAAGTCCCCTTGCAACTTAACCTTGACGTTCTTCTTCCGGCTCACAGCGACCGGGCTTTCAGGTGAAACCTTTAGTTCCTCCTGTGGCGAAATTTGAGAAAAAGGAGAAAAAATAAGTTACTAAGGCCTTTTAAGTGTGTAAGGTAAGAAAGCTTTCATATCCAACATGACACAGCCATCATTTGAGTGATTATCTACACTTCGATAAGAGTGTTTTCCAGTGAGCAGATATAGAAGTTATCATGATTAAGGTCAGTAGTACAATATGGCATTCCGGTATTTCGAACGAAACGCACAGCCGACTTCTCCATATACTCGTAATTAGCAATCCGCATGCATATTCACCTCGTCCAATTTTGGAAGGGGGAATATGCAAAGCTTAATTTATTTCTTAACCCTTTCTCTGGGAAGGGTTAGACTATAAATTAAAGCTTATAAATTAACAATATTTTTACTCGTGGGAATGATTGATTTTTATATCAAAGAACGGTTCTGTTCTCGTGAGTCATTTATAGGTTTATGTGCTTGAAATGAATAATGAAGTTATCAAGTGAAATCTAAATTTAATGATCTAATTTAGTATTTTAAATTTGATGAAATTAATTTATAGATCCTTGACACAAGTAACGATGTGCAAACTCTGTCCGGCAGTATTTTGCTCGTGACTGTATTTTTACATTAATTTTTTCACTCAATTATTTTTGAAGATTACTGTAAATCAATTAGCGATGATTTTTTTGATTTTTTGTTTATCATTCTTCTTTTTCCTCCTTCTTAGAAGTTCAGTTTAAATGCGTATTCATAAGTATTGATTACTTGGTTACAATTAAACATACAGTTAATCGTATAATCGAAACTGTCTCTGAAACTGACATGAAATTGTGAGTTCATGATCTCTACTCACCGCTATACGGCCGATAGCCTTGAGTACCCCACTTGTCTCGTTCATTTCGGTGAGAAATGCCGTAATAGTAAACCTTATAGAGTGCTCCATCATCCTAAAGGCAGCAAACCTGTAGAAGGGAATGAAGTTAAAACAATATCCCCTCTAGACACAACTCAAGAATACAACCTCGATAGATTGAGGGTGAATCACCTGCACAACGTTATGTGATTCTTTTCCTAAACGAACATGCTAAAATAGACTAAAGTACAAAATGTATCTTTTGGTTGAATGTGGATGATTTTTCTTTAAGTAATAATGCAAAAAATAACAAAAATAAGCAAAATGTAGTATCTAGTAGGGGATGAGAACGCTATCAATAATCAGCAATTAATATCAAAAAAAATTGTGATATCAAGAAATTTTTATTGGTATCAGTCTCTATAACTATCCAAGTTATAGTTATCGACTTTAAGAGCTATCCAAGTTATCTCTAATACAGTTATCGAGTTTGATATTTATTTTCTGATTCTTATTGATATCAGTCCATAACTGCTGATAGACTATTCGTCCCCTCTAATTAACATTTCAACAAGAACTTGGTAAATGAAAAGAGTTTGCTTTGAGGGAGGAGATGAATAGCGTGATTTATTAGATTGGTTGGGGAAGAGTACTCTAGCAGCTATATCAAGAGATCTCCTGATATAGCTGATACTATGAAACTCGATAATTAAGATATAGATATTGGATTTGATAATTTAAGATGATGATAGATATCAGACTCTATAATTATAAAAATAATATCTATCTCTTGATATTAAGAAATTTGTTCTGATATCAATTATTGATTACTTACAACATTCTCATTACCAAATTAGATATAATTTATGATGCTTGCATTTCTTGCTGAGTGGAGGGAGATTCTTTGAACTAAACTTAGCTACTGGACATGAGGAAACGAGGCTAGGTCATGGTCAAGCCATCGAAAGAATAGACACAATGGTATTTTCATTCAGAGAATCATAGTGAAAAACAGTAGACTAGTAGAATATAGGACAAGATGGTCTAGGACAGAATCTAGAGACCAATCTGAATAGGAGTCGGATTGACTCTCCTCCAGCTACCGTTAGTAAAATCAAAGTAGAGACAGCCAAGAACAGGAATGATAGTAAGCAAGTATTAATATTTGTGCAAGCTCTAGTTAGGTCTCTATATAGTCAGTCGAGGGTATAGTTTACGTCAGGAGAACCCAACCCTCTTTGTATCCTCTCTCTGTATATACAGGAGAGACTGATGACCCTCCGTTGCTTCTCTTGATGAATATTCTCTCTCTCTCTCTTATTTTGTAAGTTCTTTTAGGTGTGGTAGCTCTTATCTTGGAGATTGTCTTGATTTTAATATGGTATTAGAGCCTGAGGAGATACGAGAGAAAGCTCTTGGTAGCAAGAGTGCAAGAGAGTGTACGCAGGTGAAGGGAGACGCTGTATTTTTGCTGTATTTTGCCATCTTGGAGGAATCAAGATCTTTGAAGCAGTAAAGAGAAAAATCATTTTTCTTGACGTTTTCAGCATGAAGTATCATAGATGTCTTGTTCAGCCGCTCGGAATAAAGTAACCCTGCAATTATTAGCTCATTTGGAGCAAGTTGTTTTTACGTCAACTGAGCTTTGACCGTATATTTGAGAGTATTCCACTCACTTTTAACAAATCCTTGAAATTTCTCTTGTAACAAAAGGCTGGTTCTTTTAGTGTAAGGATTTCAAAAGAGCTTTCTAGAGACTTTTTCAGAGAGTCATTTGGAGCAAGTTGAGTTTTGTATGTATTGTCTAAGAAACTTTGATTGCATATTTGGAGGATGTAACGACTTTTTTTTGCAGTTCTGATGATTTCTACGATTCAAACCTACCAAAGGTTTAGACTTCTATGTCAGTCTATGTTTGCTGTGAGAATCTTTTTGTCAAATTTCAGTTGATTATGAGACACTTTATTCTCGTCTTATACTAACATCTTCTGCTATGGATGATAAGGTCGAAGTCTTGTCTGCCATCACGAGGAGTCATTGAACAAGCATAACTATTTGATATAGAGGTATCGAGTGTTTGCATTCCTCAGAGGTCAGGGGTTGTTTGTGCTTGTAACAGATATTGATACCAAATAGTCCAAGCTAGATACTGAATGGTTGTATAATGTGGAATCAACATGCACACCAAGCGGTGCACTATCCTAGCATGTTTCACCAATGATGTTTGGTTACATTCAAGCCGTGGACACACCCAAGGAGATCTGGGATGCATTAGCGAATGTGTTTCAGACGTCTACGAAGACACGTAAGCTCCAACTCAAGCATCAGCTGTTGGAGATGAAGAAATGATCACTTAGCATTACAGATTATGTCTACCATATCAAAGATCTAGTTGATCAATTTAGCAGCATTGGAGTGGAGGTAGAGAATAATGACCTCATGCTTCTACCATTCAAGGTCTTGGTAAGGAGTACAAGTCTTTTGAAGTAAAAGTATCTCGTATAGTGATTTCTATACGAGATACTGTGTCTGTCGGCAGTGGTCCCAAGTTGGATGAGTTGATACTTATGTTGGTATCTGAAGAGATGTGTCCTGTCGACAGTGGATCGTGCAACAACCAACCTCAAGGTGGAGAGTACCGTTTCTGCCATTACTGTAAGAAGAAAGATCATCTTGTCAAGGCTTGTTTCAAGAAGCAAGCTGATATCCGGAGTGGGAAACTTCAACAACAGAACTTTGCTGCTATGGAGCAGATGACATATCAGAGTCTTCTTACCATGGCCCATGAGGTGAATGTTATGTCTACATCAGCAGATGATTGATACATGGACTCAGGAGCATCCAACTACATGACGGTTAATGAAGACTGGTTCAGTCATAAGGAACCTGCCAAGACTCAAGCTTCTGTGTACATTGGTGATGATACGCATCACAAGATCATCCATCTTGGTATTGTATCCCTCTCTGTTGCATCTTCAAAAATCCAAGCTTTAAGAAATGTGCTCTATGTTACTATCATCACTAGAAACCTGGTTTCTGTTGATCAAATGGTGGAACATGATATTAGGTTCGGCTCAACAATGATGGTTGTCATTATTGAATCCTTACACGATCTATGTGTAGTAGCAAAATGTACTCAAATTGGCAGATTGTTTAAGCTTGATGCTTTGCTTCTGAGAGGAAACAGTGGAT
Organism: Asterella californica; assembly: GCA_036924285.1. NCBI lineage: Eukaryota > Viridiplantae > Streptophyta > Marchantiopsida > Marchantiales > Aytoniaceae > Asterella > Asterella californica. The sequence continues at coordinate 14,870,495 of JAYKYS010000012.1, forward strand.
TTCCTTGAAAGAGAACCACTATCGAGTTGTGCATATCGTCTGATTAGCATCTAGAAAGGTATCCCGACCCTGGACTCTTTACGAGATCGAGAAGTGGATAGAGAACATGGAGAGGATAGACGAGGAAGCGTTGTCGTGTCGTGGACCGGCTCTTACCTGAAATTCAAACTTCGATGCTTGTCGCTCCAAAGACACTCATGAGAAGACAAGCTAGGCCCCAGCTTACGGGTTTTTGACACAATCTCAGATCTCCATTTTCATCGCATAGATGGGTAGAGCTCCTTGTCAGCTTTCCATAGGCACTTTGTCTACTTCGTTTGGACGCCTAGTGGAGAAGTTACAAGACTCGAAAGATGGAGAAAATAAGCTAGGCCCCAGCTTACGGGTTTTTGGCACCACTTCGGATCTTCGTTTTTATCGCATCAGTGGATAGAGCTCCTTGTCAGCTTTCCATAGGCACTTCATCTACTTCGTTTGGACGCCTAGTGGAAAAGTTACAAGACTCGAAAGATGGAGAAAACAAGCTAGGCCCCAGCTTACGGGCTTTTGGCGCAACTTCGGATCTTCACTTTCATCACATAGATGAGTAGAGCTCGTTGTCAGCTTTCCATGGGCATCTTGTTTACTTCGTTTGGACATCCAGAGAAGAAGTTATGCGATTCAAAAGAAGGTAAAATCAAGCTAGACCTCTAGTTACTTGCTGACTGGGTATCTAGGGCTTCAGGCGTTATATCAAAGACGCAAGGGGCCTGCTTCTTATTATTCAGGATAATTCAGGAGTAAACTGTACGTACGGAGACTGTTGCAAGGGGGGTGCTTTAGGGGCTAGCTTGCGTCTACGACCTGTCAACGGACGGTTCGGGAGATTTAGGAGTCCAATGCAAGCGCGCAAGGCGTCGTTGGGTTCAAATCTGTGCAGGCTACGCACTGGTTCAAACGGTTTGGGAAGAGACGGATCGGGGAGTACGTACTGAGTGAAATTGAGACGCAGGAAGCAGATTTGGAGTTTTCAGTTACTTGTGAAGGAGAGTTGGACCGTTCGGACCGTTCTGGAGTCCAAACTTGCTGTCCTTGGATCCATCGGGATCAAAACACCGAGTTCTACATGAAATTGAAGACGATACCAGTTTTCATCGGGCGGTTTGGAAGTTCTGAGTGAAATTGGCTCGCAGGGAAGCGCTTACATCAGATTTTTGTTCACCTGCGACCTGAGGTTGGGCTGTTCTTCTCGATAGGTGAGCCAAGCTCTTTGTTCTTGGTGCTTACGCGATCAGGGAGTCTTCATCTACGCATAGGAGAAGATTGTACGTGAATTGGATTGTTGGTTTGGGTGTGGTGAGCAAGTTTGAGCCGCAGGGAGTCGGTTTACGTCAGTTTTTTGCAACCTGCGACCAAATTTCTTGCGTGGTTTTGCAAGGGGAACTCCAAACGACTTGTTTGGAGTCTTGTTGGGTTCAGGGTAGCTAGATCTATCTGCCAGGGAAGACGGATATCAGTTTAGACGATCCGTTTGTGCGTGGTGTGCGGTTTTAAGCTGCAGGGAGCAATTTTTGAAGGTTCGGTCACCTGCGACCGAAAATCGGCGATATCTCGGCTATCAGGAGTCGGATCTGAAGGTTTCTTGGGTTAACGGAGTCAGCGGAGGAGACCCTATCGACATCTGAAGTCCGTTCAGCGAAAGGTGGAAGTCCACAGATAGGCATTTTTCGGTTTCTTCGCTATGGGTTTTGCTCTTTTGAGTTCGTTAGAGTTCTGGTTGGCTGTATACAGCTTGTGGTAGCTAGCTTTAGCTAAGAGCTTATACATGGATGTGGTTTGGACTTGGGTTTGGATCGTGTGATACTGTTGTGGCTCTGCTTGTTAGCAAAGAGAAGTTTCTCTTGCTTTGAGCTACGCTTCGGTGGTTTTGGGTCAGGGTTGTGATTCAAGGGTTGCTTTTAGGAGCTTTTGAAGCAGGTTACGGACCGCTCTGGTCTGTTCCTCAGTTTTGTGCTGTTAGGAGAAAGAGACGGCAGTGTACATACATTTGGGAGTGGTATATATCGCAGCATTCTTTTTCGTGGTTGTTCTTCTCTGTCTTGTCTCTGTTTCAGCACACAACATCTCCACAGCCAGGAATCTCGCGTTTTCCTGGACATCCTTCACGCACAAAATATCCGACGCGACAGCGTGGCATACGAACTATAACCTCATAGAACTTCATCAAAGAAAACATCTACATGAAGGCCTAAACACCATACTTCTCCAGATGATCAAACTCTAAAAAATAGCGGAAGGAGCTATGACAGAGGTGAATAAATATCAGCAGTTGTGCGAAGAAGTTAAAGCGGAGAACAATGATCTCACCAAGAAGATGTTCAAACTCAAGGAGCAGATAAAGAGAGACATGGAGGAGAAGGAGATCAAGAACAAGGAGCAAGAGAATGAGCTCGCCCTAACCACTCTATCCGACAGCATTACAACACTACAAAAGAAATTAGAAGGAACTCATAAAGCTTAGAAGGAGCTTACAGAGAGGTGGAAGAAGTCCTCGGATGAGAATGTGACAATGCAGCAGATGCAAGAGCAACGAGCACAAGAGTTGCATGTCCAGTTAACAACCTCAAAAGAGAAAGTGAGTGCACTGGAAGATGAAGTACAATGATAACTTCAAAGAAGGAAGAATTGAAGATACTACTTGACCAGAAAAGGAGTAGCAAACTTCAGGAGGTCAAGACCTCAAAAACCAAGTGGTCACAAAGGAGAAGGACCTATAAGAGGTCACCAACAGCTGTGACACATATGCTAAGAAGGTCCAGGATCAGGAGCGGTTCAAAGGGCAACATGATATGATGAAGCCTCAAGGAAAGATCAAAAAGCTTTTAGAAGGAGAGCAGGTCGATGACGAGGACAAAGAAGAGGACAATGACCAAGACGAGAAAAAGAGATCCAATGAGAAAGATGATGCTCCAAAGGACGATCCTCCCTTGTCCACCACCATCAGGACCACCAATGACATCTCAAGAAAACAACAGTGGAGCGATAACAAAATCCTCGTCCAAGTATCAACCACGACAAAAATCAGGAGAAGAGTCCACCAAAAGGATCAGGCATGCATCAGAAGGAGAAGTCAGCGAGGAGGTATAAGTCACCCTCGAGATGCTAGTCACTCAGATGAACGACAACCTACTCAAAGATCTTTGTATATCAATCAACGACTATGGAAGCTTCATCAGCAACACTCCTTCATTCATCAAAATTGATACTCTCGATACAAAAGCAGAGGACCACCATCTATTTTGTTCCAGGAAGATACTTTTATACCGATCAGGAAAAAGGACCATAGAGAAGAAGCATCTGAGATTCGTCAAGAAGAAGATCACAAAGGAAGTAGAGATCAAGAAAGCAGATCAGGCTCCGACCTAGTCCAAAGTCATCATTGAGCAAGTGCTAGAGATGTCTTTCTTCAAATACGCACCTCATATCCGAAATAAAGAGCATTGTGAGACTATACACTCCTTACATATGTGACGCAATAATCTCATTACTTGTCCAGTCTATTAGGGGAGCACCATTTCAGCTCGATCAATCCAATAATGATCCAATTACGATCATTATTTATGACAAGCCGGAAGGAAAGATACATGGACCTTTGTACGACGGAAGAGAAGGTCAAGGAGTTCATGCTCAAAAAATCTAGAAGCATCAAACTAACCCCTTTCTACCTAGGTCGATCTTGAACAGTACATTGGTTCTCAACACGATAAATGCATGCAGGTCAATGAGAATGTGAGGACAACCATGTGTGATAGAACATGTGTATCTCACGGATAGACCCATCTTTATCACCTTCATCACCTTCACCTTCATCTTTAAAACCTTGAGTGGTTCTCTCACATTGACATGCCACTTCATTCTTTGAAGTGGCATGTCAATGTGAGAGAACCACTCACTATGGAGGTGTTTACACCAATTGGGAGCAGAGGTCTGCAAGATTGAGATATTACCTACTTCAGAGTGTTCTTATGCGAAGCGATCCTCTATGGAGACGTCATCTTGGTCAACCCACACCAATTAACCTATGTGGTGGTCAATCTACATGCATTAATCCTGAAGTATTTCCTACACTACCTGAAGAAGATCAGGATCATCTACTCAAAGAGGATGCCCCTGACCGCTCTTATGACGTATCTAAGGCATCTTCCTATATCGACAGAAGAGAAAGTTCGCATCAGAGGTGATATTACATTCATGGAGACCTAGAACTTCACCATAGAAGGGATGGAAAATGTGACGAAAATCCAAATGGTAAACTTAGTATGGATATCAAAAAGGAGATCAGTCTACTCAACACCGAGATCAATGTAGCTTAGTCCCAGCTGGACGAACACATTGCATCTCTGAAGAAAAAGGTGGAGCTGGGAAGGTGCGACACTTAGAATACTTCTTATCTTACGATGCTCTCACATCATGTGGTATTCATGTCATACCTAGAGATAAGTCACACATTGACAAGACAGCCGAGGAATCTCATGATGTCTAGCCGAGACTACACGACATAGGAACGTGATAGAGATAAGATCGAGTAGTCTCTTCCTTGAAGATTTTAGTCCAAGACATTCAAAATCCTCCTTGTCGAGCACCCCCATTCCAGGAGCAATGCGTCCTAGCATACGACATTATGCTCCCAATGCACCTTCAAGGAGAAGTCATCCCGAATCTTGAACTTTTGACTTTCTCTATCCCATCGGTGTCCTAGACCACCTACCCAAAGGTTTAGATGCATACACTAACACAAAGTATCCCTTCGATTGGATGACATTCTTATCACCTTGTTGCAACATTTAACTTTTGAGCCCAAGGTATCATGAAGATGTCAATTAAATCACGGTCATTATGGATTGTATACTTTTTCTTTGTCTAAGATCTCAAGGATATTTAACGATCCGAGAGGCATCCGAAAGAGTCTAGTTCGGTTCTGGGATAAACACAAAGATACACATGATATAATGATGTTCAAGGCTGCTATCTACCAACGTCTATTTTATCATACCTTGAAAAAATACCTTCTCATGGCTCAATTTGAATCCAATCAACATTTCACACTCATAGTCTTGCTTCTCTCTCAGATGAATGTACTACGAACATCGAATTGGTTGAGCTCTGGAGTTAGCAGTCATGGACGATTTCTTGTGACACAACAGCGATGATTCTTGAATGATATCACCCAAAGTCGAGAAGCAGAATCTGGAATGCTAGGAAGCTATACTCATATAAAGAGAAGTAAAAGTTTGTCCGAGATAGTCAAATGTCTTACGGTGGAACTATGTCACAAGCATGTTTATCTCGATCTCTAATCTAAGATCCCTGTAAGGATCAAGATCAGGATGGTTCTCCTCATGTAATGATCTTGACGATGGTGATAGGAGATAGGAAGAACGACCCTAAGTATATCAGGAAAGGACTCGCTAGCGCATTATAATTAGTGTAGTTAGTATACTATAATTAGATTAGAACTGCTAGCACCAAAGATAGATAGTCTCAACGCTCTCGTTGAGGATTAGTTATGAAATTAAAGTTCTAATGACTATTTAGGGTGGTATCCTTGGTCATTTCAGGCACATGTGTTAGGAGCAATCTCACAAGACATAGGAGGAAACACTTGTCAAAGTTTATATAGCTCAAATCATTAGTAGAAAACCCTCCTAAGGATCAAGAGTCCAAATACCAGCACATCTGTTGCATACAAGTGTGAGTGTATATATGTGTGTGTGAGTACGTTGTCATGATATGAATTACACAAGGTGAAAAGTTCACCTTTGTGTTTAGATTGTAGATTGTAGTGTTTAGCATATATTTACATCTTAAAATGTACAAAAAGACCATGTCTGGAGATAGTTATGGTGGTTCGAGTTAGTGAAGAGAAAATAAAATAGTGCGCTTTACTAGTATATAAGCTTAGAAACTGGTCTATAGAACCAATTGTGATATTGACTTCCGTGGGTAGCTAAGCAAACTTGTAGGGACGAGGACTCTAGATCAAATCCCCCAGACTCACAACCGGCTTGAAGTAGACTGGCCCCTTTGGACGAATATGTGAGTTTCGTGCATTATCGTCTTGTTGCACCAGTAGAAGCTCTTGTCGGTAAGTCATGAAACTCACAACATTAAGATGCAAACCACAATCACACGTTAGCGTTCATGCATCACTTATCTTTATCATGTTTGATCTGAACCGGAGCTAGATCGTCTCTCTAACTCTCAAGCTCAACATTCCTCAAGTCCCGATCTAGATCCGGCCAGATCGATCTCAAAATATGAGCAAGTCACAACGTGACTTGAGACATAAAGTCCACAATACTTCAAGCACACATAGCAATCTAACCATTCGTGATGTTCGTCTAGGTCTAGCCTTCCAAACAATGGTCGAACATGCCGTCTCGTTCCTTAGTCTTGTCCCAGCCCTTGGATTGTTCTCAAGTCTAGACGTCCACGTCTAGACCAGACCACGCTTTGCTATTAACCCAATCATCATCTCATGTCTCAAAGTCCACCCGTCAAACTCTGGGATCGACTGACTCGTCTTGGCCCACTCAAGCATCGAGTCTCTCTCATATAAACTTCTAGAGATCGGTGACCTCGTCCTCCCCTTTGATCTCTAAAAATTATATCACAAACCGATCATAGGATCAGTCATAATTCTCAACTCCAACGTCAGTTTGGAGAATTCTTGGTATCGCTGGAAAGCTCCCGCTGAGACCTTTCCAATGATATCTTACTCATCTCAAGATCTTACATAGAGCTCCATCCACAACCCAAGATGTCGATGGAGTTTCAACATTTAGTATTTTTTCAAAGAACCAGCGCTATACTAGGACCTTATGGTTTGGACCAGCGTCCAGATCCACGTCTCAATCCGCTCCGACCCACGTCTCAGACCTGCTTCTTAGACTTGCATTTCGATCGGATTTCAGACTTATCTCCTTAAGTCAGCATTTGTCTGAAGTCTCTTTGGGATAGGCCCTTACGTCCTAATCTAATATTTTGCCCTTGGTTCAAAGAACCACTTAAGGTTCATCTGCTATCGACTTCTTGATCAAGACGTTAAGTCTTACTCACAATGTTCACGATCTATCGCAAGTCCACTAGAGTTCTGTTGTTTGTATCTACACCAGATCTTGAGACTGAAGGTCACGATAGTGAGATATCAAGTTGTCTAAGGACGGGACACTCGATGTCTTTTAAACGTGTCGTGAATGCGAGACACCTCCGTCTGTCCCTGCGTTAGTACAGTCACCTGATGTGGATGATAGAGTTACCGTCGGATTTTGAGATGGACCTTATGCTAGAGGACTAACTCCTCTTCGAGATGTCAAGATAATTAGTACGAATTTGGTGTGCAGTTCTCTAAGTCTTGGGGCAGGGAGGTTATCGTCAGATTTCAAAATGAATCCTATGCTAGAGGACTAACTCCCCTTCGGGATTTTGAGATAATTAGTATGAATCTGGTGTGCGGTTCATTACGTCTTGGGATAGCGAGATGAGATTAAAGATAATCCAAGTCGGTATCACCTCTTTTATAGAAAAATATAGATTTCACCATGTGATATACATAGGTCCAAAACTCAAGTCGAACTGATACTTGAGGAGACACTTACAACATTCCAAAGTCAAAAGGGGTCGGAGAATAACAACAGCTATAGCTCGGGCTCTGGATGTCAGACTGAGGTGATTCCGATGACGTCAGAGGCAGCTGTGGTGGAGTTACTTTGGATCGAGGTGTCAAAAACTGGCTATAAGACCGACTCCATAACTGTTCGTATATATGGATATGTCACGCATGTTAATTTGTCTTTCTAACACTTAAGAAAGATTACACCTCCTTCTTACGTCACCTCTCTCTGACTGCTCTCATTCTCTCTCTCCCCTCTCTCTCTCTCTTTGTCTTTGTTTGATATCCATGTGGATCCCTTCCTTGATTGAACTTCCAAGGTGATCGGATCCTTGATTGAATTCTCTAGGTGATCCCTGAATCTTCTAAGGGTAAACATTGAACCCTCCCTGGTTACTATCATGGTTGACTCGTTGTGTCATAGAGACCTCAAGGGATTGTCCTATTCCTTATCAGTTGTCCGCAGCTCTGACCTCCCTTTTCACTCTTCAAGGAAGACCTCTGTTCTTCTCAAAACTCTGTCGTGGTCTCCACTACCTTGACAACGGTGACTATAATGTACTTGACAACGTTGTCGAGACGAGAGTTTCATGAGAAGGGTGAATTCTTCTAGCTGTGATATGTCTTGAAAAAGGATTAGAAAACCACACACGAAACACAAATCATGAAGAATCTCCAACACATTCTCGATCTAACAAAACACATGACACGCACGTAAGTTCAACTCCAAATCAACTCCAGATCACCATGACTAAAAAACTCACGCTCAAGAACTCAGAACTTTAGAAAACTACTCCTCATGTGAAGCACTTGCACGTTCATCTAGAAGCTCTTCATTTTCTATTCAAAAAGATATGCGTACAAGTTGCAAGTCTTCTCGCTATTCGTTTTTGTCTTCAAATCTCAATCCTCGATGTCAAAACTTTCATCTAAATCAGAAAATCCTCTAGTCGTAAACTCCATGAAACTCTTTACTCAGCTCTTCGATAATCTCTCCTCGTTAATGACTTGAAAAAAACCTAACTTTCATTGTACACACCCTCTAGGATTTTCCTCCTCCTCTCGATGGGATTGGTGTCCCAAGAGAGTGATCTTCTTACTCCAGTCAAGCCAAGACAGAAGTTGTAATTCATGGAGCGATATTAACACGAGGGATAGAGAGAAGTTCAGTTCTGCAGGGAAGTTCTAAGAAAAAAGAGTGCATGTTATTCAGAATATTCTTAAGTTTCAGGAAGTCATGTCTTAGTTAGTCGTGATACTCATCCAGGGACAATAATAGTAAACATCAAGGTGAGCTGCCTGTTCAAGAAAGTTAAACTAACCGATGACATTAAGGTTGATTATTTTTTTTAGAAATAATTCTTTTGTGCATACATGGGAGCTGATGATTTGTTCAGTTTCCAACTAGACGATTTGTTGTCTGTTCGGACAGATCAGGTCCTAAGGTAACCTCTCTCAACACCTCTGTTGTAACCACAACAACCTCCATCAGCACCACGACCGCTGCCGTTGAGAATTAGGGTTCAATTGACTATTTAGGCTGCTATCCTTGTCCATTTCATGCACTAGTATTAGAAGCACTCCCACAAGGAATAGGAGAAGATACCCGTCAAAGTTTGTATACTTCAAAAATTAGTAGAAAACCCTCTTGAGGATCAAGAGTTCGAATACCATCACATCTGTTGCATACAATTGTGAGTGTATATGTGTGTGGGTGTACGTTGTCATGATGTGAATTATTTCATAAGGTGAAAACTTCACCCTTTTAGTCAGAAGTTAGACTTTCTAAGTCAAGTTAAGACCTCAGAGAAGTGGATTGTAGTGTTTAGTACATATTTGCATCTTAAAATGTGAAAGAAGACCATGTCCGGAGATAGTTATGGTGGTTTGAGTTAGTGAAAGAAAGATGAAATAACGCGCTTTACTAGTATATAAGCTTAGAAACTGATCTCTAAAATCAATGGTGAGATTGGCTTCCGTGGATAGCTGAGCAAACCTGTAGGGAGGAGATCTTTAAGATCAAATCCGCATATCCACAACCGGCTTGGAGTAGACTGACCCTTTCGTGAGAATATGTGGGCACCAAGTTGCCTAGAGACGGAACACTAAATGTCTCATAAACGTATTATGAATGCATGACGTCTTCGTCTACCACTGCATTAGTGCAGTGGTAGACGAAGACTTTGGTGTGGATGCTAGAGAGAGGTTACCGCCGAATTTTGAAATGGATCATATGCTAGAAGATTAACTCCTCTTCGGGATGTTAGGATAATTAGTACAAATTCGGTGTGCAGTTCTCAAAGTCTTTGGGGTAGGGAGGTTACCGCCGGATTTCGAGATAGACCTTATGCTAGAGGACTAACTCTCCTTCGGGATGTAAAGTCGATATTTGACTCTCTAGGTCCTGGGGTAGCGAGATGACATCAAAGATATTCCAAGTCAATACCAACTCTTATGTAGAAGAAATATAGATTTCATCATGTGATATACCTGGATCGAAAAATCAAGTCGGACTGATACTTGAGGAGACATTTACGACCTTTCAAAGTTAAAGGAGGTCGGAGAACAACAACGGCTATAACTAGGGCTTTGGATGCCGGACTGAGGTGATTTCGGTGATATCAAAGATAGCCATGGTGTCATAAGCTGACTGTATAACTGACTCTATAGCTGTCCATACATATGGATCTGCGAAGGCATGTTAAACTTGGATTAACTGATGAGATTAAGGTCAATTATTTCTTTCAGAAATAATCATTTACACATACATAGGAGCTGATATCAGTTCTCAACTAGAGGATCTTTTGTCCGTTCAGACCAATCAGGTCCTGAGATATCCTCTCTCGACACCTCTGTTGTAACCACATCAACCTCCAATGGCACCTCAATTGCAGTTACCAACAGCAATACTCTGATACCTATCTCTTCATGTCTGAGAAATGGGATGATGCACGGTACTTCCAAAGGTTTCTTGCTTCAAGCACTTCAATATCCTGCTGATGCATCAATAGTAGCAGGAAGGAAAACATTAGTAATCTAAAGTATCGTCCCAATACCATTTATTAGTGAGAGCAGCAAAGTATAGAGGACATTAGGAGGAGTTCAACCAAAGAAACATTCACTTAGGGACCTTCAAAAGGTTCTCAACTCATTTCACTAATTAAGATATCCTAATCTTCCAAAAGCAAATCTGAACCTAATCTGGACTGACAGTACTCTCTCCTAAACTGGTCTGTCTGGAAGGCACGGATTTAAGTAGCCCTTTGAAATGCGTTAACACCGCGCTGATCCTAGACAACCAGCCATCTAACAACTGTAGTGTTTAACCTTTTCACTTAACTTATATAGCTAAACTCATGTACGTGCCAAAATGCTACTAGCTTATTACACTTGACTACTCAGCTGTAATACCTACGACCTCGTCTATCTGATGCAAGAGGTCAAAGACCTCAACTGGATTTAGGCCACTTCTGGCTATGACTATTTCTTCTTCTTGAGATATAATTTCCAGTGCCACATTATCGCTAACGGCTTGCTGAAGCTGCTCCACCAGATGCTATCCTTCTAAGCACCAAGTCTCCAAAGTCCCGGTCAAATCGGTTAGAGTGCTGAAAGTCGACGTCTTGATCAATTGTTCTTGTAACTCTAGTTTCTTCTTACAGAGTTAACCACTTCACTTATCTCCCACATACTATGTGCTTTTGCTGACTTTACCTCCTCGAACGAAGTAGAGTTCAGCACTTCAGCTTGCGATAAGCCACTTGTAATTGTTGAAGTTACCAGAGGTTCAAATGCTCAGCTAACCTTGCTGTACCGCCAATGTACGTAGTTGACATTGTAACTATAAATACTCCTGGTTGCGGTCAACCTCCTCGGCTTCTTCCTCCAAAGCTTCGACTTTATGTAATATACCCTTAACGGTTTGGAAGAGACCTCCCAGCTGAAGACAATATGTACTCCCTTAGTAACTACTTAGCATTTGGAGTGCAAGTTGCACTTCTAGCTTCTACTGTCCCATGGTTGCTCCTATGGCCTTCTCGACTACCTCCATAGCCTCAATACAAGATGGCTCCTAGTCTCTTCTTTGGACCTGAGTAGGATTAAGGTCTAATCCTAATCTTTCACCTCGAGCTTGGCTATCTCTTGTTTTATCGCACTAGGTTGGATGAGATTGTGATCCATCTCTTCGTCGCTCCATCGTGAGAACCAAGATGTTTCACAATTCATGATTCATATTTTTATCATCTTAGGTGGCATTATTGCTGTGTGAGATTGATATTCTCCTTCTAGGTCTTCCTTCCACACGACATTGAGTGGACATCTTCACTTTTAAGGAAAAAATTTGTCGATATGGATGTGAACATTTGCCTCGCTATTTCTCCTTTGAGCACTTTGGTTCTCGCTCTCAATGCAAACGTCCTTTTTCTTTCTTTTTTTGAGAAAAATTTTGGTGACTCTACACAAGGATCAAGCACATGTTATTCTTCATCACACATCTATCTCTATAAGGTGTCACACCCTCTCAGTTTGTTTTTAACTCGAGAAGATGTATTCCTCACTATTAAGCCTTTATGCTCAAAGGTTTTACAGTTATAGATGTTTATCTCATTATTCGAATTCTCTACAGAGTAACCTTGTCATATCTACTTTCCTTTTGTTCTCCTTGGCTCTTTCTGGAATCTCCTTGTACTTTTGTCTTGTTATAAGTGCTTATGGGTTCGTAATTCTCATCTTTTATATTTCATACTTTGAACTTATAAGATTTTTATTCTTTATTTGTTTTGATAAATTATATAGCATTTGAAAGATAAAACTGAGATGTTTAAATCACCCTTTATATATATATATATATAATTTCGAATTATTTTCAAGACAATCATTATAATAGCATAACTTATGTTATTAACTTAAGATGTTGGCATAATGTTAAACTAGTTGTCAAATTTAAATTATAACTTTAAAAGTAAAAACTATTAACATACTGGTGGATGGTTGTCATCCAAACCTACATCTTCTAAAAACCCACAACAGAAAAGGAAGAAGAAAACAACATTATATCAAACGAGGAAGAGAAGTAAACAAGCTGAATAAATATATCTCCTTAATCAGGATATCAAGTCATTTGATCAGTCCAGATACTAGCATCCATATGAAATACATGACTTGTGACATTAGTAGATATTGATGCAAAGACTTATATTTTCTATAAAATAAAAATTACACTATATTTAACAAATTCAAAGTATATACATTTTCCAACTTATCAAACTTAAATTTGAGTCTGGATCTATTAAAAATACCCTTATGTGATTCATATGATATAAACTCTCAGTCCAAAGATTAAGTATTTAAACAATTATTTATTTTCCTATTTCTCATGAACGCAATCTCGTATAGAGAACTATATTAAAATCACATAAACAGGGTTATATTCGGGCGGACCGGACGAGACTCACGGTACTCGTCTTCCAGTTTGCGGGCCTAACAAGAACACTCAGGAGGCAGACAAGTAAGCTACTTGTATCACTACTGTTCGGGACTTATCATCCTCCAGAACTGATTCTCGGTAGCTTTAATGCACGATAGACACACGGGGAGGAGGCAAGTAAAGCACATGACAAGGAGGAGGACGGTTGATTTAGGAGGTTCCATAGCATAACACTACAAGCTCCTCTTTGAGAACGGAGAGGTAAGTTGTTCCCTCTTTAGGATATTTGTTTCTTTTTTTCTTGAACCTCCTCTTCTTCGTGCAGTCTCCTATCGCTACCTTCGGGTTCTATCTCCTTCGATGAAATAAGGACTCTGAGGTTTTATGACTTAGCTTTTCAAGACCTCTAAGAGAAGAACAGGCAAGAATGGAGCTAACTTATAAAAGCTACTGGTAATCAAATTTCGAGGACAGATTAGACCAGAGCTGACTACTGTTCCTTCGTCTACATAACTTTTTGCTCAAGATCTCTTGGCATGTCACTCTGTTCTGCTTGCTTCTTCTACTGCTATTTAATAGACCGAAATCATATGAGTGGTTATCTGGTGATTATCTTGATTCTTTTTCTCCTTCTCCTCCTCACGGCTTGTGTCGGTCCCCTTTCTCCCCCTCATAAAAGAAGAAGGGGAACGTTGGATCTTCTCCCTGAGGCTGGCCGTTTGGGTGCTCACTCTTGTACTCCAATATTTTATTAACAAAGTTCTCGTGGGTGTAATGCTGCACTCTAAACTTAATAGAAAGAAACCAAAAGAAAAACCGGAGCTCACTACTGTCACTAAGCCACGTGTGTAAATTGCGCCCTTCGTGAGAGTTCGAGGACTGGTACCGCCCTCTTGTCTCGTTTTCTCTTCGTTTTCCCCTGAATGTAGCTGCTCGACCTCACGAGGAGGAGCCCCACCTCCCACCCGCAGTGTCTAGATCTACCATGGATTTCCGCTCTTTCGCAATTGTTGCTGTTGCTAGTATTACGTGTTTACATTATTGCGTGGGGAAAGATTATATATGTCCAAATTGTAGTTCTCTTCTCGACTGTGCAAAAACAATGCGAAACACTTACATTGATTAAAGAAAGGATGAACTCACCATCTCCTGTTAAAACGTAAGCAGTGTGCACTTCCATTATTCTTCTTCCTGAAAACCTCTGCGTTGAGACCACAAAAGTCTTAAATGCGAACTTAGATTAACATAAAGGTTGACTGATGCATGTAAAGTCTATAATGCTTATAATTCAACAAGAAACGTCGTATTTACTGCTGGAAATCTTGAACGTCTTATATTAACTGGCAGATTTTAGCCTCCACAATTAAATAAGATTTAGAAAACAAATCTTGTTTACGAGCATCATATCTTAAATGCAGAGTGAGGAAGGTTAATGATTTCACTGACTTTCCTGCATTATGTACAAACGTAATTTAAAACCATTAAATGTACACGTCGAACTGATATTCGGTGACGTAACGCAATAACTTAAGAATCCATAAACCAAGAAGAAGAAGAAGATTAATTCCATAAAAAACGGATAGAAGGCCGTGATCAATTGCATCTTCCCTACTCTGCAATTAAACCCGAAAGCAAACCAAATTACTATCTGATCTGATTCTCTTTAAATCATTATTACTGGAAGAAATTCCAAAGAATCAACAACAATCTAAGATTATTGTTTCCAGCTGGGAACCACACAGTAAACAAAGTGAAAGGGGAAACAAGGAATAGTCAAGACCATTACTCTCGATCTTACGCCATTCAATATAAATTTTTAGCCTTGACACGGTAAATATTCTCAGAACTAATATATAAAACGATAAAACTGGACAATGAATTTCCGAATGGAAGCAGGCTATAGTTTATTCTTTTTATTACACTGAAACGTGTAGTTTCACTTCAAAATTTAAACGTGAGATATCACCTTTATGATTATAGTTTTTTCCCAATGCTAATTATCTTGATATTTCTCTGTTGATGAGGTGTTATTTTCAATCATTATTTGATGACAATTTAATGATGATTGTGTGTTCTATCAACTTTAATATATATATATTGTGATTCTAGTTATAACTACTCAATATAATTTTGAAAATGAATAAACTCAGTTGTCAATATTACGAGGCAGAGTAGGATAATAATAAAACTGATATCAATAAGCTAGCGAATCTTCTAGCGAGGAAAAATAGTCTATCAACAATCAAGATCTCTTGATGTCAGAAGATAGATATCATACTAGGTAACTTGAAGAGAGATAGATATCAGACTTGATAACTTACAATTATGGTAAATATCAGACTCGGTATTATAGTTGAGATAGATATCAGACTCGATAAGTATAAGAATAATATATATAGAGGTTGATATCTCTCTCCTGATATCAGTAACAATCTCTTGATATTTTAGAGCGTTCCCGCTCACTTAAGACTCGAGTGTTTGAGGGAGAACATGAAGGAGTAGCAAAACACAATGGCTGTCGGAAATGTCATGAAGTTAAGAGTATGATTTGATCTGGTTCTCCTTTAGCTATCCATACTAACCTTGAGAAATGAGAACTAGCTTGTGCTCGTCCCATGTTGATTACTTTATTGCAGAAGTTGATAAGATCTTACAAGGATCTTCAGCATTCACCGCAAGCCAAATGGTTTTAGATTTTTTAGGTCAGAAGGTACGATAACAAGATAATATAAATGTATCATGATATGCAATATACAAAAATTGGGAAATAAGGTCAATCAATGGTGGAGATATAAAGATAAGGTTTAGATTACGGACGAGTAAGCTCACATAAGAGAAAACATTTGAAAATTCACTTATAATTCTTGTGCAATTGAAGCTGCTCGTAACATAATAATACATGAGATCCGATAGGTTTGGTTGGATTTAATGTTTATTGAAGAAATATTGTGGTCACCAAAACCGATCTATATAAATGCACTCCAACGCACATAAGAACTAACGCATATAACTTACATTTTATCTCTAGGACGTAACTTATATGAGACTGTAGACAAAAAGAAGACTTTGGACTACCGAAATCTTTGGACTTAGCGGTATGATGATGAGCTACTTCGGTTCAGGCATAAACATCACTCTTGTGTGTCTTATTTGAGTTCAGACTTGAATATATCTAAACTTAGGAGAAATCTCTTGATATTATTCTTCATTGATATAAAGATAGATATCGAACTTGATGTCTATCATGTTTATAGTGATCAAGTTTGATTATCTATCATTTTTATAGTTATCAAGTTTGTCATCTGTTTCAATTTTAGTTATCAGTTCTGATATCTATCATCATTTAAAGTTATCGAGCTAGTTATCTATCTTTTGATATTAAGAGATTTTGTTGATGGTATTCTTGAAATTCAAAAGAAACTTAGTAATTTCACAAGAACAAGAGAAATTATATATAATCAACACCACATAGAAGTAGAATTTGGGAGTTCATAAGTAAGAAATGTTGATTTTTGATAAATCCATATCAGAACTAATGTTTTCCATAGAAGAACATATCATTGTCTTGCAAAGCAAGTTAGCAAGATTTGTTAGCAAGCACCATCTGATGACGAAGTTGGAGGATGCAAAGGCCGAAGTTCACAAATTAACTTTAGAGAAGGACAAATTACTTTGAGCAAGTCGGAAGAAGTGAAGACTTCATGGCAAATTTGGGAGTTGGAGACGAAGTTGAATATTCAAACATCACTAGTTTATGACATCAAGATGGAGAGACATAACTTACGAGGGAAGATGATAGATATGGAAATGCATGTGTCCAAAGCCAAAGAGACAAAGAGTTTGGCTGAGAGGAGACTGTAGGACTTCTCAGCAGACTAGAACAGACGTTGACTTCATAGTCCGCTGTTGAGCTATACACGTCAGAGAAGGAACTGTTGATGACACTTCGGGAGGAGATGACTAGAGCAAAGGATCTTTTCGTGAAGAGTAAAGTAGCTATAGTAGCAAAGAGGATAGTCAAGGAGATGGGAAAGATTAGAGAGACAATGAAGTTTTCATTGAGTAGTATAGTTACGCAGTTATCATTAGATAGTGTGAAGCTTTATTCCATTTCCTCTACTTCGAGACCTTCATCTAGAGTCGTGTGCACCTCCTACATCATTTTAGGACGAAGTAGTATATAAGCACGATGTTGTTTGTACTATGGATCTTTCTTGTGTTTGTTATTTGAAATCTATACTTATTTGAAGTTTACAAAGTCATTGTGTGTTTGCATTCTTCAGAGTTTATCTCAAAGATTCGTGGAGAGTTAGTTTGGGTGATGAAGTTCTTTGCAGTTTTTGTCTAACTTGGGGAATGAGAAGCATATTAGTTATCAGGAACTGACATCAAGACAAATCTCATGAAGATAGACTTTTGAGATCGATAACTTTAAGAAATATAGTTATCGAATTATCGATTTTGTATCACTAATATAGTTATGAGATTAGCACTAATATAATTTTCGAGTTTGATAACTATCTCAAATATAGTTATAGAGGTTGATATCAAGAGATTTTTCTTAATATCAGTTCCTGATAGCTGATATGTTACTCGTCTCTTTGGAACTTGAGTAGGAGTTTAGGGCGTAGTCTGAGGATAGATCAGCTACTATGAAGTTGGATCCGCTACGAAGTTATTCTAGGGGCAATGTTTCATTATATGCAATGTCTTTTTTGGTAGTTTTTTTTATGGATGGATTTTCTTTTTGTGGTGACTTCATACTTCGTAGGAATTGTGAACTCTTTAGAGAGTATTTTTGAGAGTATTCATAGAAGAACATCTAAATGTGAATATACTTAGATTTTGTATTGGTAGAATCTACTTAGTAGCACTCTAGTAGTATCATTTCGGTCAAGACATGTGATCCATAGCTCTATGACTTGTTAAGTTTTTTGTTTGAGGAGGTCCTAATTTCTTTTAGTACATGTTATGTTGTATGTCAAGATTATCAACTTTGTCCTTTTATATAAATTTGAGTTTGAACTCTCTCAGGAAAGATTTATGTCAATGAGAATAAAAAATAACTAAAAAGAATCACCATTGTGGCATGTTTATCATGTTTGGATGATATTTACTTCCATATTTGTAGGCTCGATCCTAATATTATTGTTTTTGAACATCTTTTGGTTTCCTTGTGTGTTTTCTCTTGTTACAGTGACCTTGTTGTGAATCAAAGAAGCCAAAGCGTGAAGAATTTGAGTTATATCCATAGCAGGTTGTGCACCTCTCACTAGAGGTGGAACATGCATACCTTGAGCTCGGACTTGAGCCGCAACCTTGATTGTTAGGATCACAAAGAATAGTAGAATAGTAGAATACACAATAAACAAAAGTCATTAAGGTATACTAGACCTACCACTAATGGTAGTGATCTCAGGATAAGTGGATCTGGTTAGAATTGTGGGCTGGTAAAGATTAGTTAAAGGACTTTTAGGTCATTAGATGGATATGGTAGAGTAGTATATCGACTGATCGATCAACGAGGAAGAGGTCTTTTTCAAGGACACGATGATTTGATACTATCATTAAGAACAAGTTGCCGGTATCTCTCTCTTCCCAAATCTAGATAGAGGATCCGGGGCATTCTATGAGTGCACTAGTATTAGCTGCGAGAGTTAGATGTGATCATACACAAAATATCTTCTATCGATAGGTTTTGAGATACTCATGTGCTAACCACAATGTACAAAAGATTTGATTTTTATAGGTTTTATTTTTTCTTATGTATTATATAATATTATTTGATATATAACAGATAAGAAATATATATAAATATTATCTTGGAAAAATATCTTCTATATTAGTTTTTATCCAAAAGAGGAGGCTACGGTAGACCATCCTCATGATAGTCTGAGAGGTTACCATATATAGATTGAGATATATTTCAGGAAGTCAGAAATTTACTTTATGAGAATAAAGTAATTTTCCAGAAGGTAGAATTACTACGTAGACTATTAATTATTCTAGATGTAGTAAGATGAGAACTATGCATAGTGATATATTACCAATAGCCATAATCATAGCTCAGGGTACAATAAAAGGGGATACAAAGAAATCTCATGGAGACAAAAGATGAAGGAGTCACTAAAGAGTATTTTCTGGCAGATTGAGTATATGGTATTGTTTACTACTTGAAGGTATTGGTTTAAATCCTAGTTAAAGAGGGAGGCTCTTTGGTGGAAATCAGAAGGTCAGCTTTCTGTTATTTAGAATTGGAATTATTTATTTAGAATTCTGTCATCTATTATATCGTGCGCATACACATCGTTACATAACATACATCGCTGTCACAGAGACATCACACATACCAGATAATGCATGGACAACGTCATACACATACACAAGTGTATCACAATAATAAGAATTGGTACTCATTCCATCATGTCAGCCGGCATTACACAAACACTAGTCGAGCCACACCCACTCTACTCATCAAAGAATCCAGGTTGCGCTCACCAAGACTATCTATCATAGCTAGGAGCTTGAAGACTCAACTCAAAGAACTAAAGTCTACAAGCCCTACTTGCGAAGTATACTCCTAGTGGGGTTAGCAAAGAACTCACCCTAACGGCACTAACGTCTTTATCGAGACTAGACACTACCACTCGATCAACCTAGTCGAGGTGCTAAACTGACGTGACAGCTGTTGTGCGTATACACATCACTACACAACACACATCGCTGTTAGAGATACACCACACATACACATAACACATGGACAATGTCATACACACAAGTGTATCACAATCGTCCCTCTAATTGACGATTAGGTCTCTCTAACTCTAGATAGCCCCAACTACGTGATATACACCTTCGTGGGTGCAAGGATCAAGAGATCGAGTGCTACATCATCCCATCATTAGTCGTCTGTCTACAATCCGTACCATGCAAAATCTTACAAGACTGTCTAGCTTGCTTGCCGGACTGACATGCTGCACAGACTCTTGTGAGCTCAATGGATTAGAATTTGGGCAAGTCTATAACCAGAGCAGAACTCAGGAGGCTTTTCAGCCTTTAGAATGTGCTCAATTTGCTTGTGCTAGATGTCAACATCAAACACTACTGGACCACTCTGTCCATACATGACAGTCTGTAACTTAGACGTAGAGACATCTAGTTTAAACAACCTACCACTCTTGCTACTCCGAGCTATGATAATGCTATTAGATCTTCAATAAAGCATCCATCTTTATTGAAGTGCACTTGTAGACCTTGTTCTATCAAATGTGATACATATAGCATGTTTTTAGTCAATTTGAGTACATGCAAGACATTCCATGTACTTGTAAACATTGAAGCAGGACTATCAAGCGGAATGTTATCTTTGTCTAGATCCGGTGCTTGGTGTCATCGCCAGTTATCATAAACTGAGGAGTCTCTATAGACTCGAGCAAACTGAATCACTCTCGATGAGATGTCATGTGACAGGTGATATCAGAGTCGATCATGTCAATCTGTGACTCGAAAGCCGCATAACTTTGATGTGTTGTAATCAGCAACTGTTAAGAATAGACTTTCTCAATATTGCATAGCCTTGCTGGTTGCTGTTACCTTGCTGTTGTGTTGTTGTTGTATTGTCTTTGGTTGTTTTGTCGCTTGTAGCATTCATTTGCATTGTGACCTTGCTTCTTGTCGTAGTTGTGAGAATTGTTACTGATCCACGATCCCGTCCATGTCTAGCACTTTTTTCATGACCTCTATCTCGAGATCCTCCAGAACCTACAAAATAGACAAATTCTTGCTGACCCATTGAAGTAGTACTCTCCAGTAGGCGCACCCTCCTCTCCTAACATCATAGAAACAAGTTCATCAAATTGCGGAAAGGGTTCTCTGATGGAAATTGAAGTAATGAATTGCTTGTACTTAGCGAACAATCCATGCAATGCAGTCCATGCAATGTGGTCCCGATCAAGACAGTGAGATCAATCTCGACTTTGATAGAAGATAACTGATATGCGAGCTGTTTGACATGGTTCACATAGTCGTTGATGCACATCGACCTCTTCTTCACAATGTTGAACTTCTGCAGTAATTGCATCTTCTACGCCTCTGTTCCTGATTGAAACAGACGCTCGATTGCATCCTAAGCTTTCTTGGACGTATCACATTCCTAGATGTGACCGATCCTCAATGTTGAAATTGTCAACATGATGTAATCATGATGTACGTGAATCATCTGGTATGATCGCTTCTTCCACTCCTTGAATTTCATGACGAAAATAGATATATCAGACGTTTTCTTCTTCTTTCTAAGATCTCGTAGATCTTGTCCCTACAAGAAGGTTATCATCCAGAACTTCCACACTTGGTAGTTGTTCTTGTCAAGTTTCTCTCCAGTGATCAAAGATACGGAATCCTCCATAGATGTAATTGCAAAATTGCACTGTTTTGTACGTGAAAAACCACATTAAACCTCCACGAAACTCGTTTGTCCTTACCTTGCGATCAAGAGTTTGTCATAGATTTCAATAACTGCAACTCCGCATATTCCTCCCGAGTGATAATGAAGAAAAAAGAACTGTAGGTATACAAAAGAGGGCCAAAATGTCGAAAGAACTGATCAAGAAAGGTCGAAATTAGACCAAATGAGATTTGAAATGGACGCGTGATACTTTGAAATCTCAAATTTTTTTTGAAGTGTCAGGGGCGGGTGGACGGATCAGTATTTGTTTTGAACTCTATCTAAGAATAGGCATCCTATCCTAATCGGACTAGCATTTGTTTTGGACTCAAGTCCTAAAACTTTCGTTTTGGTCGAAAAAGATATGTTTGAAAATCTGCTGCTGGAAAGCTCCAAATCTGCTGAAACTTGCCCGAGTATACAATTCACATCTTCTCAACAAGACGGCTCTTATTGAGCTTGTCGACAGATTTCAGCGAGAAAAAATCATATACGTCTTAATCGCGTTCAAAGTTTCTGGTGGTGAAAAAATGGTTTCGTCTCACTCGAACCATCAACAAGATAGTGCTTGACATCATGCACAACTCCAGCTGTTCCCTCTTGTACTTCTCCATGCACAAATTCCATCTTGCTCATCAGCAAGAGACACACGCTCTCTATTGCTCTGATATCATGTGAAAGATCGATACTTCTAAGAAGACATTCCAAGAAGAAAGAGCGAGTAGACAAAGAAATAAAATAGGAATAAGATAGAAGAGGCTTCGTCTCTCCATGTATATATAGTGAGAGGTGAGTACAAGGAAAATTCTAATGGTGAGTTAGTCCTCTAACTAACTGTATGTAACTATCCTAACCACTCCGGATAACACTAGCCGTCGATCTACTAGAGCTTGGGACTATATCAACAGAAGGAACCACCAACAACAACACCCCTTACGAGAATAACTAGAGAGGAGGGAAAAGCAAGAAAGTTCACTCACGGTCTCCAAGCCCAATAGACAAAGTAGAAGGAGACAAGAAAGAAGATTCACCCCTACATACCACAGATGGGGACAAATACCATCCTTCATCAATATATCAAGATGAAGAGATAATTAGGCAGAGGTTCTATGGTTTGTTGACACTCAAGAATAGCTTATTTAGAAGATCAATCTTGGAGGAGGAGGAGGAGAACCAGCGGATCTCTCTCAAAGAGGACCATTGTCGAATTGTGTACATCGATGGTCTAGTTAACCTCTGGATAGGTACCTCGACCCTGGACGCTAGACGAGATTAAGAAGTGGATGCAGAACATGGACAGAGTAGACGAGGTGATATGGCTCATGAACATGGAACCAGAGCAGACATCTACAAGGAGACTTAAACGTCATATTTCCTCATATGATCAAACTCCATGAAATAGCGGAGGGAGCTTCGACAAAAGTGAACAAATATCAACATCTATAATTACAGCAGAGAATAATGACCTCACCAAGAAGATGTCTGAGCTCATGGAGAAGACAAGGAAAGACCTAGAGAAGAAGGAGGTTGAGATCAAGGAAAAGGAGAAGGAGAATGAACTCTCCTTCATCATTCTACATGACAACATACAACATTGTAGAAGAAACTAGGAGACTATGCATTCCATAAAGATCTAATGCAATGATCCCACCACTTGTCCAAACTATTAAGGAGCACCATTTTAGCTCAATCAGTCCGATAACAATCGAGTTGTATCTATTATTCGTGACGATCCGGAAGAAAGAATACAGAGATCTTTGCACGACGGAAGAGAAAGTCGAGGAGTTTGTGCTCAAAAACCTAGAAGCATCGAACTATCCTTTTATATCTAGGTCGACTCTGAATAGTACATTGGTCTTGAGTACGATAAATGCATACGGACCAATGAGAATATGAGGTATACATGTTCTACCACACAACCATATGTGATAGAACATGTGTACCTGATAGACAATGTCTTGTTTATCACCTTCAGTGTGTGTTGGAGTGGCATGTCAATGTGAGGAGCTCACTCACTACGGAGGTGTTAGAACGACATCTAGAATACTCCTTATCTTATGGTGCTCTCGCAGCATGTGCTCTCCACGTCAAGCCAAGTGATAAGTCAGATACTGATGATACAGACGAGGAACTCAACGACGAAGGATATCCAAGCGAGACTACACGACAAGAGCATGATATGAGTAGGATGGAATGCGTTCCCTGAAGATTTTAGTATATGACCTTCGGATTCCTCCTTGTCGGACACCTCCATTCCATGAGCAGTGCGTCCTAACTTACAACACTATGCTACCAACGTACTTCCAAGAAGAAGTCATCGATGATATCTTCTATCCTTCGGATCTTCTCAACTTCAGCTTCTTTGTCTCATCAACGTCTTAAACCACCTACTCTGATTTTGGACACATACACTGTTGGACATCATTCCTAGCACTTGTTGCAACATTCAACCTTCGATCCAAAGTATCACAAAGATGTCGATTAACTCATGATCATTATGGATTGTATCTTTTTTCTTAGCTTAAGATCCCAGAGATATTTAATGATCTAAGAGACATTCAGAAGAGTCTAATTCAGTTCTGGGATAAACACAATAATACATAAGATATAGTGGTGTTCTAGGTTGCTGTCTACTATTTTTTATTTTATCATACTTTGAAAAATGCCCTCTTATGGCTCGATTTGACCCAAATTACAATGAACCTTCCACACTCATAGCCATACTTTTCTCTCAAAGAATGTACTACGGACTTCAAATTGGTTGAGCGCTGGAGTTAGTAGTAATGGATGGCTTCTTGCGACACAGGACATAAATTTTTGGACAACAACACTCGGAGTCGAGAAGCAGAATTCTGGAATATCAAGAAGGCATACTCGTATAAAAGGAAGTAAAAGTTTGTTCGAGATAGAGAAACATCTTACGATCAGGCTATGTCACAGATATGCCAAATGTCCGTCTGGATCTTTGACCTAGGATCCTTGTAAGAGCTAGGATCAAGATGGGTCTCTTCACGTAAGACTCTTGACGGTGGTAGTAGGAAGACATGGAAAATGACCTCACACATATCAGAGAAGGAGTCGCTGATGCAATCTTGTACAAAGATTAATGTGGTATAATTAGAGTAGAACGACTAGCACCACATAAGGACTATCCACGGTCGCTGTCGTTGAGGGTTTGTTAGAAAATTAGGGTTCTAGTGACTATTTAGGTTGGTATCCTTGTCCATTCAGACACCAGTGTTAAGACCAGTCACACAAGAAATAAAGACAAACACTCATAAAGTTTGTATACTTCCAATATTTAGTAGAAAACCCTCTTGGGGATCAGGAGTCGGCATACCAATATATCTGTTATGTGCAAGTGTGTGTGTGCATGTGTGTATGTGCGTATTGTCAAGTACGTTATTTATCGTCGTTGTTAAGGTAGTGGAGACTACGAAAGGATTCAAGGAAGAACTGAGATCTTCCTTGAAGAGCGAATAGTGAGTCTAGAGCCACGATATATCAGAGAAAGAGAAAGAGAGTTCAAGGAAGTGTAATGCAAAGAAGAAGTGACTCATGGAAATCAAAGTCTCACGATGTCGAGGAGAGTCCTTCTCAAGAAGGGCGAGCCTTCTGACTGTGATAGATCGCGAGGTAGAAGTAGAGATTGAATACCAAGACAAGAGCCAAGCTGGTAGTCCACAACGGCTGAAGTCACTCATAAAGACTATATTCTGACTATAGGTCGCTTACTACTTAACATATCAAGTCTCAGCCATCAGGAGACAGATCCACCTTCAGACACAACAGATAGAAGAAATCCGAACTCAAGATGCTTTATTTCTCCTCCAAGGACACTCAATTTTACAAACGATCTCTACTCAACAAGACCTCCTTACGCTGATCACCGCAGATCACTCTCAAACAGTCAAGTCCCACTCAACTAATCTTCTCTCGCTCTTCAGATAACAGATTACTCCCCAACCTACAACTGATGAAGATCTGAAACCCCAACGCCTTGTATCCCTTCTTGCAACAGCTTCAGCACTGAAATCCTTCAGAAAACCTGACCTTCTCAGTTCTTATCTTCTCCTCCACTCAAATAGATGCTCCCTGCTCACCAGATTCACCTCCAAGCCGCCTAGTAGATAAATTCAAGCTCCTTTAACTCTTAATCCTCTCTCTGCGCCAACCTCCCAACTGAAAACTTTCAGAAATTTGATCCAGTGACAATCAAAAGTCCTCCGCAGATTATCAAATCGATCTCTCTCAATAAGACTTCCTCCTATCCGTTCAAAAGGTAGTTCTGCCTCCAAACTGTATAATAGACAAAGTTTAAGCTCCTTAATACTTGTCTCTCTTTTTGCGTCGACCTCCCAACTCAATTCTTTCAGAAATCTCATCTCCTCAGCCCCCAAGCTTCTCTTGTGCGTCTTCGATGAGTTCCCTCTCAGCTCTATGTAAAAAGTCACCTCTCTGAAAATATGTCGCAGGTTGATTAGCCTAAAAGGTAAATCCCCAGCTAAGCTGCCCCCCTACTGTCCTTATAAGCACAACTACTTATCAGAAGTAGCCCCCTAGCTAAGCTGCTCTCCTACTATCCTTATGCGTACACAGCCTTATTTGCTAAGTTGGCCCATTTTTTAATAAAGGTTTCACAGCTTTCTTTGCTAAACCGACTCCTTGAAAGGTCTCACAGCTTCTTTTGCTAAGCCGACTCCTTGATTACTTGGCTTGATTTAACAAAAGTTTCTCGTGCTCTTGATGTCATCTTGATATCATCCTGAATATATCACAAGCCATCCAATGTAGACCGAAGCCCTTACACTTATGAGGATGCCCCACAGGGCTTACAACCCTTCCATATGCGCACAAGGTATCTCCCATGGTATATTCACGATAGCATGCGGAGGCTTAGGTCATGAAGTCCACGATTAAAAGAGATACTGGTCCCCTGCCCTTAGATATATAACTCTCTCATATGCACACCCGGTATCTCCCATGGTATATTCACGATGACATGCAGAGGCTTAGGTCAAGAAGCCCAAGATTAAGGGAGATGCTGGTCCCCCGCCCCTAGATATGCAGGATGTGGCTGCATATCCAACATAGACTCCCTTCCAGGAGGTCAACATGCTGGAATAGGAAACACAAGCTAGGGGGAATTGATCCTGAGACCACTTTCCTCTTAGGCATACGCCCTATCACTGAGATGGCATGTGCTTCCATTAAAAAAGATAAAACAAGTTGTACATATCCCTAATCCTGAAGAAAATTTTCTGTAAAGTCTTTACTAGCTTTCCCCACACTAACTTCTTTGTACAACTCCGTTTTTAGTGAATAAAGAGTCAAAACTATAGTACTCGCGAACACCTACACACTCACGCTGCCAGATCATAAGTCTGAGTCACGAGTTGGAATCGGTGGATTTCTCTCTTTTGCATATTTCTCAACCTAAAACTTGTACTAACTATCACTTATAACACTTTCTGTCAAAACTGGAAGTACGAAGTCGCTCTCCTCGAAGAGCTCCGCATTCTGGAAACTTTTGCTCCCTTCAAGGTGATATTTCAACCCAAGCTAAGGGGCAGCTTGTCAAGCATAGCCCCAGCTTAGCTCCTGCCTAGCTTGATAAGCTATGGTGCAGCTTCTTGAACAATGCTGGTTGAGTGTCTTCCGAAGTTCCGTTTCATCATGTGGAATGTCACGCACTACGACAATGAGCACAACTTTTCTATCATGATCAATTCAAGATAAGAGTGGTAGTTCAAGGAGCAATACTTAGACGAGAAGTTAAGAAGAAGGTCAGTTCTCTGAAGAAGTTTCAAGTTACAAAGAGTCCTATCGCAGTTAGCCGCGATACTCTTCCAAGGACAGAGACAATAAACCTTGTAGTGACGTAGGATTTCTCCTTTTGCCCATTTAGTATACAAGATATCATTCCCACAGAGGATTTGCACAAGTAACGCTGCTCTAAGTTCTAAGATCTGTTCAAACACACAAACACACGGGTTTTGCCTAGAAATCCCGTCTTCTCACAAAACCACACAAAACAACACGTCTTCTAGACACGCCAAATGGTGCTCTGGACCCAAACAAACAACTACCAATTACAATATCACACAACTATTCACAGAGAAGCTCGAGAAGACGATCTTCCTGCTTCCAGGTTGCTTCTTCCGGTCTTCTCGATACCGTCTTCCCGAAGCGATTCTCGTCTTCTGGGGGTTTAGCTCATCTTCTCACACCTCCAGAAGGCTGTCCGGCTTCGCAGAAGTCGACTAGTAACAGTCGTTACACCTTACTCTCACACTCACATTCCAATCGGGTTGGATAAATCACAGGGTGTATGCCTCCTGTAGCCTTCCTAGGCTTCTGCCTACGGAAGTTGTCTTCCTGCAGCACTACAACGACAATCACCTTCACGGAAGCTCAATAGAAGTATCAGAAGCTCACTAGAAGAAGATAAGAAGATGGGGAAGATGAGGGAAGATGGGAAGAAGAAGAAATCCAAACAAGAGAAAACAGGATGAAAAAGGGCAATTAAGATTCCGACAGGCTTCTAGTCCGGATCCTGACTAACAAGCCATCCCTGCTTGTAATAGTTTGGGGAGGAAGACAACAAACGTGAGTACTGTAGCACCGTCTTCTACTCGAGGATGTCGTCTTCTGTTGCGGGAAGAAGGCTTCTTTCTTCTTCACTTCGCTGCTCTGACTGCTCTGTCTTCTGGGATCCCTTACCCAGAAGACCGTTCGTACGTAGATCCCAAGTGCTCTACTGAACGAGTCAAGCTACACTCCACAACTGTTGACATTCACCGCCACTCAAGAAGAACACTTCCCATGCACAATTGGGAGCGAATTCAAAGAACCCACCATCCAGAAGACATGGACAAAGCTTCTGCACTCAAATCCACAATCTATTCCTCGAGAAGAAGTCACAATAGCATTGGGAAGCCCACTCCCTCTACTTCCTGCGTCTACTCCTCGACACACCAGTCTAATCAGCAGGACTGCACGAGGATGCCGTTCCCTGCTCCTAAACTGTGCACTATCTACACCTACATCTCCAAGCCGCTGCTGATAACCAGAGAATGCAGACTTCTTCCTACGTAATTCCCTTAGTCTAACATCGAGCATAGCTAATCTGTCTACACCGTAGAATCTGTATGTGTGTGCAGATCTCTGTAGTGTGTCATGTGTCTAATGTGCTATGAATCTGCACCGTAAAATCTTGGTGTTTGTGCAGAACTCCTGAATCTTACTCTGTCATCCTACTTATGCACTCGAATTGAGGTGCAGAAGGAATCCCCTCCAACCTTCGACTGCAATCAGGGAGGGATGGGTATCGTCAGCAGGCTGCCACCTCACATGCAAAAATGGTTCCTCTTTCCTAATTAGCCATCTGGTTGTTTACCCTGCGCTGCCTACTCTGCCACATGGTCACTGATCTAAAATTAAACTGGACATGCTATTTCTTAGCATATTGGGCACTTACTAAGTTTGGACAAGCTCCTGATCTTCTAGGCTTTGCTTATCTATTCTAATGGCTCGGATGCCATTTCCACCTGATCTATTCCTACCTGAACTACTTAAATCGGCTTCTGATAGGCTGGGAAGCCCTGTAATTACCTCGGGTGTCGCTGAGGTGATCTCCTCCTCCACGTTCATCGCTGACTCTGCTGCTGCTGCTTCAGAAGACAGAAGCGTCTTCTGGGAAGCTGGGTCGACTTGTGCTTCCTTGCTCTTCTGAGGGACTAGTTCGACAGTGGGAGCCATGGTGACCTCATAAGGGTCCGGGGAAGTCGCTTCCTCCACACGAAATACTTGGGAAGACGGCTCGTCTTCCTGTCTTCCGAGGCGTCTTCCGAAGATGTCTTCCGAAGATGTCTTCCGTCTTCTAACGCTGTCACTACCAAGTGCACAGCGAGGTCGAACTCCTCCTTCCTCAAGTCTGATCTTGTCGATGATGCTGGTGCTTGGGAAGACGTGTTTACTGATGACGGGATCAAGGGAAGACCATAGAGCATCTTCACTCCCTCTATCTGTCGGTCCAAGTACATGAACATATTCTCCTTGCACTCCACAAACATTGCTTTGGACTCCTCGTCCCACTCTCTAGCTAAGGTAAGGAGCTTCCTACCCGCGGTGAAGTTGAACTTCTTTCGAAGCGCTTCCACCGACTGAGCTAGCAACCCCTGCCCACGAGCTTCCGCTGCTTCTCTCTACGTCTTCTCGGCTGCAGTCTGCGCTTCTGCGGCTTCCCGCAGTGTCTCCTATGTCGTCTTCTCTTCTGCAAGGACGGTGAGCTTATCCCGTACTAGTAGAACCTCTTGGTCACGTTGCTGTAAACGCGCCTGCAACTCCTGGTTGCTTTTCTTCAGCTGCGCTAACTCCTTGACAGAAGTGACGTACTTGCTGTGAGTTGAAGACTCAGTCCTTCCCTAAGTCCTCACAGTCTAGCTTCCACTCTCAGAAGACGAACCTAGTCTACCAGAAGACAACTACTCCGTCTTCTGAGATTCTAACAGTGCTTCCTAACTTCCTCTCGTCTTCCGAGTTATATCTACTCAATCCTAACTAAGCAAGGCCTCGCATGGATTACTAAGAAGACAATCCACCTTGCATTACATCCTACTTCCTAACAGAAGATACAAGATATGCGAGAAGTAGAGTATATGAAAGGTTCAGAAGATGGTTGCGGGCTCCTGCGATGACAGTGGCCTCTGGGAAGACTCCCGGGACAGTTTCCGATTTAATGTCTTTCTCGGAAGACCTCCCGAAGTCAGGCTTCCCTTCACTGATCTCACCTGTCTTCGTCTTCCTACACGTAATCTATCCTCACAACAGACTCAAGACAACTGCACTCTGTTCTTCTGACTTCTCACCTCTCATACGCACTCAGAAGAAGCTTGCTGCATGATGGGAAGACATGACCCTCGACCATTCTCTCCAGATTCTGCCAGCAAGACTTCTCACAACTCTCCTCTAAGTTCGGGAAGAAGAAGGAATAGACTGCTATGGGTCGGACAGAAGAGACTCGAGATGGACCCTCACGTCTTCTCGCTCATTTTGCCAGCCTTCCAGTCTTCTAGTCTCTCTAGGAAGATGTGGAGTTGAGAAGCTTGGAAGACCGGGAGGCGCAGGCCTAGTTCCCGACTTCCAACTTCTCGAAATAACAAACAACTCACCAAGCCACTCGGAATACCACCGAGAAGATGCTCTTCCGAAGACGGTCGTCTTCCGAAGAAGTCAACTTCTTATTACAAAAAGCTCATAAGATCATCTTCCTGCTAAGGAAGCCGTAATCTTAAGTAACAACGCTTCTTCAGTTATACAAACAAGTTATTAGTCTCAAAAATTTTAAAAATTCGTGAATCTTGTAATTTGTGGGCACCACAAACCTCAAGGTGACCTGCTAGTTCAAACAAGTAAGGCTAACCGATGACAAGGGGTTCAACTTCACCCAATGAAGTGTTCAACACGACATAGTTATGTTTATAGAATGCATAGAAGTCATCCAATCACCCCGCTCATCTTGCCTCCTTTATTTAGAATATGATGTTTAAGGTGAGAGTCCATATGCAGCACAAGCTACACGTGTGACTCGCATAGACATCCGATTAGCGAGAGGTTCTTTTATCCACAACACTAGGTTCCATGGACTATTTATGAATGTCGGTCAACTCATTGTTTGTTATAGAATCATTTTTCTGTTCTCACCTTCCAACTAGCAGGTCTTTGCAGAATTCTGGTCGGAGTATAAAATCCTTCTTCCTTGTGTGAATAATTTTTCTTGTTTTCTGAGAGTTTGCATTTCACAACTTTGACTGATACAGTTTTCAGCCATCACATTCTAATAAATCTTCTTCACTGATCGTAGATTTTATGTTCTCCCGCATGGAACAGTTATAGAATGGAGCTACTCCCCTACTTCATAACGTAGGATCATAAAAGTAATGTGGATATGAATAACAAAAATAATAATTTTAATTTGTAGACTCTATTTTATAACCTAACCTTTCCAAAAGAAAAAGTTAAATATAAATTGAAGCTCTTTGCATATTCATCTCTTCCCAACTTGGAAGAGGCGAATATGCAATGAAGTCTGACATATCACTAGAAAAGTTACTGATATCAAAGAACACGGTCTTGATACCTGATCTTGATATTTCCTGATATCTTTCCATTCTCTCCATTACTTAACGATCCCGGCGTAGGAACAAAGAGATATCGATAGCGTTGATAAATGTACTAACAGGCAGCAATAGATATTGGTAAATGCTAACAGTAACATGTATGCCTGTAGAGATAGAAATTTGGTGTTGTCGTGATAAGATTGATTCCATAGAAGAAGTAATGGCTTCAGTTGAACCAACTGAGACATCCACTCTGAGCAGTACGGAGAGTTGGATGGAGAGTGAGAGTAAGAAGGAAATCACCCTCTTGCCAAGCATGTCACTCAATGTAAGGCTTAAATCTGTGATAAATAGATTTTTATGTTATCAAATTATATTATAAATTAGTTTATAGTCAAAGTATACCTTTATTACTTAAAGATCTGGAACATTTTAACCCTTGTATTATAATAAATAAGTTTTAGAATTTTAATTAAACCACATTTCCTAGTTATGTTCATCCATGGATTTTTTATGAGAATTGTAATATACATTTTTTGAATATTTCAAGATAACCAGTGGATCTTCAGCAAATATTGTTGTGTGATATCAAGACATTGAATCTTTGAAACTCAAGTTCAGATCTTGATGCCATTTTTTGGACTTACAAAGTAAACAATATATGTTCGTGGTGTCATTTTTTCACCTCTGAAGTGAAATCATCAGTTTATCTGAAGTCTTATCAGTTGACTCGAAGCGTTTGGTTCTGAATTGAAGATAAAAGAACTTCATCAAGGTTACGTGTGTAGCAAAAGTTCCTGTAGTTATATAATGTACACTTTTTTCTTTAGTATGAGCTTTTTGTTATCTTCCTTAGTTCTTTAACTTACCACCTAGATTATTTATCCCCTTTACTTTTATGTGATGTTTTTTCTGTATCTTCATTCATTAAATCTTCAGGATATTTTTTATATCTCTTTATTCTTTATAGATTAATTTCTTAAATGGAGGCTTTATTATACCACACAAGGATTTGGACTATGACAACCTAGGTACTCACTTCAGGGTGTGTTTTGAGACTTACAATCTTGATGGAAGAACATGCATTGCTAAGAAAAGGAGAACAGGTCCAAGCTTGATTGAGTTCTTTATAAACCATGTAAGAGAGGTATCTCACTTAAGACGTGATGAACCGCTGTTGCGCATTAGTTGTAGTGTTTTAATTGCAATAGCTGGATTTATTTCCAAGAACGATCCGGCGTAAGTTCTCTCTGTTTTATGAAGATCGAGTCTATTTGTATGCACTCATTGTGAGGCAGATGTATCATATGTTTAAGCCTTACCTTACGCAGCTTAGATGTCCAGTCCTCTAATGAGCTTTGACTTTTAGTGTAGAGGAGATAGCGCAAAAGTGCTATCTCCTCTGCACTATCTGACTTTATATGCACCGAAGAGGAATCTTGCATAAAAGTCCGAGTAGATTAATCAAGAAATGCACAAACTTGTGAAGGATGTGTCGGCTCCACATAAGATTATAGAATATATCTTGTATAAAACTGCGTATGATATACTTGATCGTATGCCAAAGCTTGATATTCATGGCCAGAATAAACTCTACTTGGTTCCGGTTTATAAGGAGAACTAGTCTTGCCAACTTAACATATGGTGTAGTTATTTAGGGCACGTACTTGTAAACCAGTTACATTTTACAGGAAACCTTTTGGCATTCTTTTTGCCGCCGAGCCACTTAGGTAATCCTTCTTCACTGCTGCATCTGCAACAAAAGCCCTGCAAAGCATATACGTATTCATTATTCACATGTCGTTGATAGTGGTTACCAGTGTATTGTATAAGATTCACAATACAAATATCCATGCAACATGAACTTCTGGAAAACTCTTGCCCGTTTGTTGTTATAAGAAATTATATAAGTTTTATACGAGAATCTCTGTACTAAGCTGATGGAGAAATCATTTTTTTTTATAAATGTTTAATATTATGCACCTCTAAACGTGAGAGGTGGTCCAGACTTAACCTCTAAAGGAAAGTGGACAAACATGCTTATGAATTAAATATACGAAAAGCTAACAATAATAGCAATAATTTATATGAAGTATTAATTTATTACTTAATCTTTCCAGACGGAAGAATTATATAAACTAAACCTTGCATATTTATCTCCTCCATCAAAAGATAGAGGAGTTGAATACACGGGTGTCTGAATATCCATATATGCTGATATATGGATCAATCGTTCGAGAATTTATGTTATGTTGACGATTCAGAATAAAACCTAGGAAAAAACGGTCTGCATTGTTTGGAATGCTTGATTTTGGAAAAGCGTATGATCGTTTGTCACATGATACTTATGGTTGTTATTGACACAAATGGGATTTGGATACTAATATGTTTGCTTGGTATTCAGCCTCATGGCGAGAACTACAACATTGGTGTAGGTCAATGATGAGCTTACAAAGAGTTTTTCACTGTATAGCGGCGTTGGCTAGGACTGCTTTTAGCCCCGTTATTATTCTCATTCTCCACGGTCCCTTTAATCTCCAAGTGAGGGTTGGGATATCAGCGGGATATCTCAGACCGATTCGGTTTCAGGTTGGAGGTGGATGTGTGTTGCTTTACCGATGATATGACGTTGTACCTAGACATTCAAGAGGACACGTTTCAATACCTCTGAGCAGGACCAGTCATATTTCAGTCAGCAACTGAGGCAAAAATAAGCATGGAGAAGTCCAAGCTACTCATCCTTGAGAAGTACACTGACTCTCCCCCTTGGCTACCCATGCTCTCTTACACTCTGCTTCCCCGTCACCAGGTTGTCCGGTATTTAAGGGTGCTCATAGCTATAGAGCTCCGCCCATCTTATACTTGGGCATTTTGTATTCAGAAATTATCAAATCGACTACTGATTTATATTCTTCTTTTCTTTTGTTTGCTGCACGGATTGTATTGCTGTGCTTTTTTTTCTAAAGATTTATTTTTCTCACTCTTTGCAGTCTGCCTCCTACTGTCTTATGCTCTCATACCAGATGTAACATATACGCTATGAGTCCGGAATCGGAACCTTACGATACGGGACGTAAGGTCTCAGGGTCAGTTTTTCATGGTCGTGAAGTCGGGGCGCAACTCAGTGCAGCCGGACGCAAGTTAGTTGACGTGGCACATATCGACGCAAGCTCAACTTCGCAAATGTATATTAGTAAATTAAGTTTACATTGATGTTGTTTGGGTGCAGCTTACAGAAGACACATGCGCCGGCAATGATTAAATGCACACGTGTGGAGACGAATATCCAAGCTTGTGTTAGCTGGAAGAGAAAATGCGCAGTGCTTCTTATTTGAATTTTATTTATGAGGGAAAAATTAAGATGAGTAGCTAAGAGTTTCCGTCTCGTCTCAATAAACCCGTACGTATTTTCATATGCGTAAGATGAAGACGTAGATATAGCTAGGATTCTTTTAGAATAAAATAATATTTTTTGTACAAAAATACCTTTGTGGCTTTCAAAAATAATAAAGTATTCCCATAGCTGTATTGTTTTATTGTTTTACTGTATTTATATTTATTTTAATATGATTTAATACTAAGTTTTGACTTGCTACGCAAGTTCGGAATATAAAGACTTTAAAGTCTAAACACTGAATTCCTTTAAAAAGGAATTCAGATAGGTAAATCAGTCGCAGGTTGATTTCCATATTAATAGCTGAAAACCTATTTCTCTTTATTTCTATGCTGACTAAATAAGTTTTTAGAGTATTTCTTTTTAACTATATTTCCTAGATGATTTAAGTATAATTCTGACTTGCTGCGCAAGTTCAGAAAGTACTTTAAGTGGTTGAATCAGCCACATGCTGATTTTCTTTATTAATAGCATGTGCTAAACCCGCAGGAATGAAAACCCGCACCAATCCGCCCTTCGCAAGAAACGAGAAAGCCCACACCAACCCGCCCTCCTCAAAAACAACTAGCCCCGCCTGTGACAAGAAATGAGAAAGCTCGCACCAACCACACCATCCTGTCGCATCCCGTCGGTCGCTTCATCTGCACAAACGAGCAGAAAAACCAAGAAAGAAACCACAAACTGCGAACAAAAATACGGCAGCAATCACACGCCATCTCGTCACAAAACGGGATGGCGGGTGATTGCTGCGGGATGGCGTGTCGGATATTGCGTGAAGGATGTCCAGGAAAACGTGAGGTTCCTGGCTGTGGAGATGTTGTGTGCTGAAACAAAGACAAGACAGAGAAAAACAACCACGAAAACGACTGCTGCGATATATACCAACTCCAAATGTATGTACACTGCCGGTTCTTTCTCCTAAGAGCACAGAACTATAAAATAGACCAGGGCGGTCTGTAACCTGCTTCAAAAGCCCCTAAAAACAATCCTTGAATCACAACCCTGACCCAAAACCACCGGAGCGTAGCTCAAAACAAGAGAAACTTCTCTTTGCTAACAAACAGAGCCACAGCAGTATCACGCGATCCAAACCCAAGTCCAAACCACACCCATGTACAAGCTCTTAGCCAAAACTAGCTACCACAAGCTGTATATAGCCAACCAGAATTCTGATGAACTCAAAAGAGCAAAACCCGTAGCAAAGAAACCGAAAAGATCTATCTGAGAACTTTCTCCTTTCGCCGAACAGACTTCAGATGTCGTTAGGATCTCCTCTGCTGACTCTGTTAAACCAAGAAACCTTCAAATCCGACTCCCAACAGCCGAGATATCGTTGATTTTCGGTCGCAGGTGACCGAACCTTCAAAAACTCCTCCCTGCGACTTAAAACCGCACACACTGCACAAACGGATCGTCTAAACTGATATCCGTCTTCCCTGGCAGATAGATCTAGCTATCACGAACCCAACAAGACTCCAAACAAGCAGTTTGGAGTTCCTCTTGCAAAACCACGCAAGAAATTTGGTCGCAGGTTGCAAAAAACTGACGTAAATAGATTCCATGCGGCTCAAACTCGCTCACCTCATCCAAACCAACCCACCCAATCCACGTATTGTCTTCTCCTATGCGTAGATGAAGACTCCCTGATCGTGTTGGCACTAAGAACGCAGAGCTTGGCTCATCGATCGCGAAGAACAACCCAATTTCAGGTCGCAGGCGATGAAAAATCTAACGCAAGCGCTCTCCTGCGAGCCAATTTCACTCAGAACTCCTAAACCGTCCGATGAAACTTGATATCGTCTTCAATTTCTTGTAGAACTCGGTGTTCTGATCCCGATGGATCCAAGGACAACAAGTTTGGACTCCAGAACGGTCCGAACGGTCTAACTCTCCTTCACAGATAACTGAAATCTCCCAATCTCCTTCATGCGTCTCAATTTCTCGCAGTACACATCCGCCGATCCGTCTCTTTCCAAACCGTTTTAACCTGTGCGTAGCCCTACACAGATCTGAACCCGATGACACCTTGCGCGCGTGTATTGGACTTCTCAATTCTCCAAAACGTCCACTGACAAGTCGTAGGAACAAGCAAGCCTCTTAAGCATCCCCCTTGTATCAGTCTCTGTACGTACGAAGTTCTCTCAATAATAATGAAGCAGGTCCCTTGCGTCTTTGATATAACGCCTTAAGTCTCAAATACCCAGTCAGCAAGTAAACTAGGGCTTAGCTTGATTTTTCCTTCTTTCGAGTCGCATAACTTCTTCACTAGACGTCCAAACGAAGTAAACAAAGTGCCTATGAAAAGCTGACAACGAGCTCTACCCACTGATGCGATGAAAGTGGAGATCTGAAATTGTGCCAAAAGCTCGTAAGCTGAAGCCTAGCTTGTTTTCTCCATCTTTCGAGTCCTGTAACTTCTCCACTAGGTGTCCAAACGAAGTAGACGAAGTGCCTATGGAAAGCTGACAAGGAGCTCTACCCATCTATGCGATGAAAATGGAGATCTGAAATGATGCCAAAAGCCCGTAAGCTAGGGCCTAGCTTGTCTTTCTCATGAGTGTCTTTGGAGCGACAAGCATCAAAGTCTGAATTTCAGATAGGAGCCGGTCCACGACACGACATCCACCCCCTCTGAACTTGTGCATCCTCCGGTATGCACCAGAGATATCAACCAAGGAGTGGACCGGCTTATCGTCCTACTTCCCATCGTAGTCAACCTCACCTTCAAGGTCTTCTGCATAATCCTCATCCTCAAACTGAAACTCCATCAAGATATCTGCTAGATCGACCTCCTCATCTCTCAATCTTGACACGTTTACCTACCACTGGTACTTTCAAGCTCGTTCCATCCAACTCTTGCAGGGCGTAAGTTGCGTTGTCATGAACCTTCTTCACCACATACAGACCAAACCATCGTCTGGAAAACTTCCGGAGTGCACTATGCTGGTTGTCTAGACTGTTGTCATAGACTAACACCCAATCACCTTCCTTAATTTCCTTAGGTCTCAAACGATGTCGCTGATCAAATCTGACCTTGTTCTTCAACCGTGCTTCTCGCAACCTATCCAAAGCAACTTGGATATCCTCAGGTCTTCTCTCTAACTGCTTAATTCGAATCGCAAGAAGCTCTTCTCTAGTCAAATTGTCTTCCCAAGGTAACACACTCCATGTCAGAACGTGTTCTTCAATCGGCATGATAGGTTTCTGATCTGTGATGAGTTCCACCGGCATGTAACCTGTCACTGTGCGTTGTTCGATCTGTCCATAACGCAAATGATAAGAGTCGAGGCCACTCGCGTATCCTTCCCTTGTAGGCCTTCACCAAAGCCTTCACAATGGATGGATGACCACGTTCACTCTTGGCATTCCCTTCAGGGTTGTAAGCAGTTGTCAGTGACAACCTCACCCCACACCTTGCAAAGAATTCACGGGCCTCGTGTGCATCTAACTCTCCTCGATCTGTAGTGATCTTTCTCACACATCCATATCGGCAAACAACCTCTTCCAAGAGAAATCTACATACCCTTTTAGTTGTCTTTGTCCGAAGCGCCCTACCCTCGACTTGATTTGAAAGATCTTCTCTAGCAAGTATCAAATATCTCATCTATCACAATCCAACCGGCATAATCACCAAGTCTACCACCCACTTGAAATGGATTGCCAGCGGATAAGCTGGGTGTAATCCGTCACGATGTCGGATGTTCAAATACATCTGACATGTCAAACAAGACTCCACAAAAGATACAACATCGCTGTACATGTTTTTTCACCAATATCACTCTTTCATCTTGGTAAAAGTGGCCCAAATCCCTCGATGTCCAGCCCAAAGACTCTCATGAAATGCCTTGAGCAACTTCTGCTGATTTTCTTTGTCGCAAATCACTCTTAGCGATATCCCACCTTTCTACTTCGGTCGCTTCCAAAGAAATCCATCCTGCAACATGAAGTTGTAGGCCTTCCTTCGAACTCTCCGAAACCTCTCATCCGTCCAAACTGTCTGCTTAATCATCGTACTAAGGTACCTTCCGATGTCAAGCAAATCATCATCATACAATCCTTCAACAAACAACTCGTCTTCTCTTCTTGTTTGTGCAATTGAATAGAACTTTGCACCCACGTCGTCTGTATCTTCAACCATCTCATCCTCCCCATCATACCGAGCTCGAGATAACATATCCGCCATCGGATTATCCTTCCCTGTGATATGTCTAAACTCCGGGTTCAATGACTTGATATATGCGATTTATTGTAACATCGCAATATCAGGAGTTGAACAATTCATGATCATCCCTAACAACGGCAAGCAATCAGTTTCAACCACCACTACTGCTCCAATCAAATACTCTTTCTCAGTTTTCATAGCTGAAACAGTACCCCACAGTTCTCTCTTCACTTGCGGGTAAGCACGTTGTCGAGCACTTAACACCTTTGCTCCGAACCTAACGGCAAACCTGTCTCCATCCTCATCATCCTGTCCGACTGTCCTTCCAATTGCAACTGGACTTGTATCCACAGTAAGAACCACCGGCCTAGCACCCTTGTAATCAATCCTTCTCAGAACTGGAGGAGATGATAGTAAAGACTTCATCTTCTTTACCGCATCAGTATGCTCTTCCTCCCATCTGAACTTATGACCCTTACGCAACAATCCATACAACGGATCCGTCACATGCGCATAATGAGGAATCCAAATGTGGTAGAAGCACAAGCACCCAAAAATTTTCTTACTTCTGTCATCGAGTTGCAAATCTCCTTCATCGTTCCAATCGCATCCACCTTGTTCGGATCTAGCTTCCGACTAAACGATCCACACAAATGACCAACGATCAAAACCTCTCTAATCCCAAATGTAGACTTCGCACCTGATAGCGTAAGATGAACTTCCTCAAGTCGAGATAAGATCTTCTCACAGTCTACGATGTGATCGATGACGTATCGCCGACACCCCCTCTGATCTAATGCTTCATCCTTCTCATCTTCCACACATCCTTTGATGAGGATGTCATCCAAGAACGACATCGTCTTTTCAGGGATGAAGTCCCTTAGAACTCGATTCATCCCGTTCATCATGTGTGCTACCGAGTTGGTAGCTCCTTGTGGTAAAGTACACATCCTAACCAACCCCAAAGGTGTCCTCATTGTCGTGAACCTTCTACTCTCCTCCGCTAGTTGAAACTGGTCATACCTTGAGTAAAGATCTTCCATTGAGTAAATTGCTCTTCCTGCAAATGCTTCAGCAAACTCGTCCACAATCGGTCCCACCTCAGCATTTCTGATTGTTACTGCGTTCACCGGTTGCATGTCTTGGATGAACCGCAGCGACTCATTCTTCTTAGGCACTGTAAACCATCTGCTCAAATACAGTGCAAACGACGGCTCCAAGATCTCATCCGCATCTTCTCCTTCAGCAACTCCACTAGTTTGGACAAGTGGGTCCGCGGTACTGGGATTGATCTCAAGTTCCATGACATATGCGGTACTGTGAAGATAACCATCGTGGTAACAACGTACGGGTCTACACACCCAATCTCATGTGGCTCAAAAGCAAATGCTTTTCCATGTCATGAAAGCATCTCCTTGAAGCACATCCTCTCTTTTGGTAGAAGAGACTCATCAGATCCAATCTTCAGCTCTTCGAGGGTCTTTTCTGTAAACTTGTGTCCTATCATTGCAGGATCTCTCAAACTCTTCTCCCTTGAAGCTCGATCCATCTGTTGGTTAGTGTCTTCCGGCAAAGGACCAGCAACTGGTTTTACCTTCTTATCCACGGTCTTGTACTTCGTCTCAACTCGAACCTCAGGTGCACGGAATGATTCGATCACAAAATAGATCTCCCTTGAATTTGCACAACCTTATCCATATCCTCCCATCCAATAGACATGATCACTCGCAAAGGATCTTCCAACCCATCCTCTTCATAAACACCAGAAATCCATTCATCCTCTTCAAGCTCACCCAGCTCTTTCAACCTCAACTCAACATCACGCAATTGTTTTTGTTCTTTTCTTCTCAGCTCTTCTACCTTCTTGTAGACAGCAATCCCACACTCTGAAAACCCAACAAACCCTGTACAAAAGACACTATCTCCATCAAGCGAGAGTACTTTCTCCTGCGCACCACCACAATCCCGCTCTATAGTGATACTCAACGAAAATCCTTGAACTCTTCACTCACCCTTGGAAGCGGTTTCTCCCGCAACCGATCTCGATTGCGCTCGTGATTGGATAGTACAGTCAAGAACTGTACCTCTCTCTTCCCATCTTGACTTCGGATCCTAGCATAAGCAGATCCATCGTCTAGTACTTTTATTTCCATCCGAGTGGCTATGATGAAAGGTTGATCAAGAATGAGCGAATATGATGTTGCTTCTTGAACAAATAAGTTTTGCTCGATAGCAACATCACCTATGCGCACTCTGATGTCTAGACAAGCTCCATACAAGTCTCCTCTCGTGTTCTTGGCTGCTCTTATGACCCACCCATGCTCTGTGTCGATCGACCACTTCTTCCTCTTGTATAGCTCATTCGACATGATGTTGATTTCTGATCCATGATCGATCAGAGCAACCACCGGCTCATCCAAGTCTTTGATTCTCACTAACGTCTCCGTGTAGCTCGAGTCCAGTGACTGTGGCTGTAATGACTTGAGCTCTACTTCCCATCCTCCTCTTCATCCTTGCGTCTTCGATCTCTTTCTTCCTCTGGAGAATAAACACTGCAATTCGCAAGCTCTCTCTCCTCATCCACAGACATCCTAGTATCCAAGGCATGCGATAAACCAGTCTCACCTGTAATTTGTCACTTTCGTTTAATGATATCGATGCTGACATCATGAAACTCGCGCTTAGCAATGCCCAACACTTCTCTCAAAGTAAACTCCACCTTCGCATTCAGAATGCGATCTTCCAAGACTCTCTTCAAGTCTGTTGAAGCCTCGATGTCCGACTGTAGTTTGTACACAGCCGGCTTACCCTTCTCCTTCTGAGATTCCTTCACTCTTTCCTTCGATGGAGAAGGAGCATCATCCATCGGTAGATCTTGAGCTCCTGCATCCCGAAGCTCTTGATGAACCTTCTCCCCTCGAGTCTGTCTCTTGGAAGAAGTTCCTTCCCCTGCATCCTCTGAATCTCGCATTCTTTTCTCTTCCAACAACGCTTCGTGTTGGTTCTTGACGATGTAAGCATGTACCGATAAAGCTTCTATCAGATCCTCCCATCCAGTATCCTTTCGGATCGTAGCAGCAGTTCTCAGCAACGTCTCACGTGTCATCTTCTCTTTCTGTTTCATGGAGATGGCAGATGACCACAATCCACTTGGCTCAACTTGCCCGTTAAAACCTCTTTCAGCTTGATCCTCAACCCTTGTGTCATAAGTTCCAGCTTCCATCATTGCAACTGCTTGCGTTGATAGGTGGTCCTCAACCAACTTCTTCATCCCTCCTCTACCAAAGTTGGTCTAAAGAAGTGCACCAGTATCCCTCAGCGCTATCTTCCCATCCTTACAGAAGATCACTCCTTGCTGCAAAATATCAGTGAACTCTTTGCAATCTCTGCGCGGATGATCAGTACCATCGTACCAAATACACTGCTAGATCCAGCCTTGCTTCTCAACCGGTCTTGCTCCGCTTGTAGACCCCTTCTCTTCCAATCTTGTGAGCTTGATATGCAGATCTCGCATTTCACGCAAAATCTCCTCAAGGTTTGAATCGTCTTTCTTCGGAGATACCATAGGTACCTGAACAACTGGAACAGCTGGAGCAACTGGTACTACCTGTCTAGCGACAGCAACCACTGGTCGGACTACAAGAACAGATGTTACAGCAGTAGGTGTTGGTGCTAGTCTCCTAACAGGAACCTTCTCTCATCTCCGCTCTCTCTTGGTAAGCAGACCAACAGCTTCCTCAACCTTCTTCCAGCTACTGGTCAATCCATCGTCCTCCTCCCGGTCTTCCCGAAGTACCTCTAGCTTCTCCTGCAACTTCTCGTCTGCAGCCCGAAGAAATAGCTATGTCTTGTTGGACTGCAACGTCAACTTCTCCATCTTGGTCAGCCGTGAAAACTGCTTCTCAAACTCTCTGAGCAACTCAGTAGCTTGTAAACCTTTCCTTGGTTGCTCAACCCACTCCAAGAATGATTTCTTGGTGACCCGATCAGAGTTCTCGAAGAAGTACTCATCTATCAAGGCACGAGCAAACGTTTCCCAATCCTTGTTAAAATGCTTCGTTAGCATTTTAACATGATCCCTAATCTCTGGAGCTGCTACTAACTCAAACGTCTCAATCATCTCATCTTTTGAGACCCAGTTCAGTTCCATCTCCTACACATAATGCCTCAGATATCTTGAGACATCTCTCT
The DNA here is from genome assembly GCA_036924285.1 of Asterella californica. NCBI lineage: Eukaryota > Viridiplantae > Streptophyta > Marchantiopsida > Marchantiales > Aytoniaceae > Asterella > Asterella californica. The sequence goes on from JAYKYS010000012.1 coordinate 14,913,885, forward strand.
CATCAAACTGGTCAATCCTACTGACCACCGCTTGTAGCGCTTTTGTTGCCAAAGCTTCCTTCCGCTCATCAGACTGTTGCTGCCGTAAGAACATAGTGAAAGCTTGGAACATCGATGTAGTCGCAGGATCCAATTGCACCTTTGACAACCCACCTGAACCACTAGCTCAATCTCCATCATCTTTCCCATCTCCACTCATGACTGTCAATCTCTTCTTCAAAGTTCACACACAAAAGAAATCTCCACCCTAGACCTTCACGTCGAGTTCACCACCGATATCGTGTCGGATATTGCGTGAAGGATGTCCAAGAAAATACGAGGTTTCTGGCTGTGGAGATGTTGTGTGCTGAAACAAAGACAAGACAGAGAAAAACAACCACGAAAATGACTACTGTGATATATACCAACTCCAAATGTATGTACACTGCTGGTTCTTTCTCCTAAGAACATAGAACTGAAAAATAGACCAGGGCGGTCTGTAACCTGCTTCAAAAGCCCCTAAAAACAACCCCTGAATCACAACCCTGACCCAAAACCACCGAAGCGTAGCTCAAAGCAAGAAAAACTTTTCTTTGCTAACAAACAGAGCCACAACAGTATCACGCGATCCAAACCCAAGTCCAAACCACACCCATGTTCAAGCTCTTAGCCAAAACTAGCTACCACAAGCTGTATATAGCCAACCAGAACTCTGATGAACTCAAAAGAGCAAAACTCATAGCGAAGAAACCGAAAAAGACTTATATGAGAACTTTCTCCTTTTGTCGAACGGACTTCAGATGTCGATAGGGTCTCCTCCGCTGACTTCGTTAACCCAAGAAACCTTCAAATCCGACTCTCAACAGCCGAGATATCGCCGATTTTCGGTCGCATGTGATCGAACCTTCAAAAACTCCTCCCTGCGGCTTAAAACCGCACACACCGCACAAACAGATCGTCTAAACTGATATCCGTCTTCCCTGGCAGATAGATCGAGCTATCACGAACCCAACGAGACTCCAAACAAGTCGTTTGGAGTTCCCCTTGCAAAACCACGCAAGAAATTTGGTCGCAGGTTGCAAAAAACTGACGTAAATAGATTCCTTGCGGCTCAAACTCGCTCACCTCACCCAAACCAACAATCCAATCCACACTACACCCGATGTTAGAGACATACAAATAGATTGAGATTACACCGGAGGGGTTTGCATTCTCGCAGCCAGCAGTGGTTCGGAGATGTAGATAGAGGTAGTGGACAATTTAGGAGCAAGGAACGGCATCCTCGTGTAGTCCTGCTGGCTAAACTGGTGTGTCGAGGAGTAGGAGCAGAAAGTAGAGGGAGTGAGCTTCCCAACACCAATGTGACTTCTTCTCGGGGAATGGATTGCTGATTTGAGTGCAGAAGCTTGGTCCGTGTCTTCTGGGTGGTGGATTTCCTTGAATTCGCTCCCGAATATGCATGGGAAGCATTCTTCTTGAGTGGCGATGACTGTCAGCAGTTGTGCAGATTCGCAGCTTGGCTCATCCAGTGGAGCACTTCGGATCTACGTACGGACGGTCCTATGGATAAGTGATCACAGAAAACAGAGCAGTCGGAGCAGCGAGAAGAAGAAGAAAGAAGCCTTCTTCCCACAACAGAAGACGACATCCTCGAGTAGAAGACTGTGTAACTATACGCACGTTTGTTGTCTTCCTCTCCAAACTATTACAAGCAGGGATGGCTTGTTAGTCAAGATCCGGACAAGAAGACTGTCGGAGTCTTAATTTCTTATTCTTATCTTGTCTTTCTCTCGTTTGGATTTTCCCTTCTTTCCCATCTTCCCTCATCTTCCCCATCTTTTTACCTTCTTCTAGTGAGCTTCCGTGAAGGTGAATGTCGTTGTAGTGCTACAGAAAGACCGTTTTCGTAGGCAGAAGCCTGGGAAGGCTACATGGGACATACACCCTGTGATTGATCTAACCCGTTGGGATGTGAAAGAGCAAGGTGTGACAGCCATTGCTAGTCGACTTCTACGAAGCAAGAGTAGTCTTCTGGAGGTATGAGAAGTCGAGTTGGAACCCCACAAGCCGAGAATTGCTACGGGAAGACGGTACTGAAAAGATATTGATGCAAAGATCTGCACTTCTAGAATAAAAGTTCCATCACAATAAGAATTTTAAATTATATACACCTTCAAGAGTTTTTAAAACATAATAATTTATGATAATATTCATATTTATACTTACTTGACTGTCAGGAATCTTCACATCGTTCTTTAGCTTCATCCTGAGAAAATTATCAATAAATTAATATCAGTAAATTAAAGATATAAAGAAAAACTACTATAAGAATACTCTTTAAAACTTAAAAGAAAAAAATAGTTTACAAATAAAAATATATATTATTATTATAAAAAATATATATTTATATATTTATTTACACAATATATATAACATTATCAGTATGCATACACATTGCTACACAACATACACCGTCGTCAAACCAACGACACATAAACACACCATCCATACGATGCCATACAACTACACAACTGTATCATAATAATCTTCTATTAAAACACACTGAAATGTCAATCGACAATATAAAGATCAATCTAGTCAAGCCAAACCCACTTTAGACACCTGATCAAAGAATCCAAGTTACGCTCCCAATCTACCATAATCAAGAGCTTGAAGGATCAACTCAAAATAAACGAGGCCTTCAAGCCCTAACTTGCACTATATCCCCAAAGAGAAATGAGCCAAGAACTTCTCCTAACAACGCCAATGGCCATAACAAGAGTAGCTACCATGCACTCTGCTAACTAGCAAAGCCTGTATACATGACGTGCCAACATAAACAACATACATGTTTTTATAAATATATATATGTGTAAAATAAAATAATGTTATAATATTAATGAAATGATATCAAAATCAAAATTTAAAACTTGTATATAGCTTTTTAAAATTAAATTAATATATGAATTACTCTATTGATATTATATATTATTATCATTGTAATTATATTAAACTTAAACTTAAAATTAAAATAAACATATAAAATTCCAATTATAATCTTATTTTAGTCATATTCATATTTAATCTATTTACAGTTTTTTTAATTTTATATCTTATTGGTAATAATATCATAATACTATTCTAATTTATTCCAGCTCAAAATGAAGATTTGTGTACTCTAGTGATGTGGGACAAGTAACACTTAATTCTTCTTATTCCTTTTATTATCAATAAGATATACAAACTATTTTTTGAAACAAGGAATAATTTTCTACAATGTGGGTCATTTTCTTATGATAAGTTAACAGTTTTCCTCGCTTCAAAAAAGAAATGACTCTGGATTTGATATTTTTGCTTTCAATTACAATGCTTCACATTATGTTTGTATTTTGGACACTGAGTACATATGTTAGCTTTGCTAGAAGTGATGATCAGTAGCTTATGGCACGAAGTGAATCCGATATAGTCAGAAAGGAAAACAGAAAAATGATAAATTTAAGAAATGAATATGATTACATACAAGTACATACAATAATATTATTCTCGTATGTTTCAACTAAATGACTATAGTGACGATTGTACATATGTCTGTATCATCATCTTTGATATCATCCAATATATTATGATAATAGTCCTCTTCATTATTAGAGGAGCCTTCTTTTTCCTCATTGTCAATATAGAAGCATCTCACTATCGACTATTCTTTAAGGAAGTTGTTGGGAAGATATAGAGGAGAGAGTTCTTTTAAGCCATCATGATGTACAAGACTTGGTGAGCTCTTCCCACCAGATTGCACATTCTTCATAGATCCAACAACATTGGGTTACATCTTGACTAACATCAATGAATGACAAGAGGTTTTGATTAGGCTTCACAACAGACAAGCTTGGATATACTTGACGGTTTGTTAGCATATCAACTTTCCTTCAAAAGATCACTACCAAATACATTTCTTGCAGTTCTCAATTTGTATCTATAATTCAGCTTTGTATTGAATATCTTCACATTGCCCTCATCTTTCACGTTGTCGTAGTGCATGGCGTTCAAGATGATGAAACGGAGTTTCAGAAGACACTCAACCAGCATTTGTTCAGGAAGCTGCGCCCTAGCTTATCAAGCTAGACAGGAGCTAAGCTG